>OX465189.1:17183231-18642397 GCA_949987655.1 Polymixis flavicincta
GAGGACGAGTCCCAGGTACTTCATGGTCGACTCGACGCCGATGTGAACCCCTCCCACCGTTATCCGGGAACCCGTCGGTGGCGCATTCCGAGGACCATGAAACCACATGGCCTCGGACTTGTGCAATGCCACCTCGAGTCCCAGTTGCCGGATCCTATCCACGATTGTCGCAACCCCTTGTGTCGCCAAGTCGGCCGCCGCCTGGTACGACCTCCCTTGCGCTAGGACCAGCGTGTCGTCAGCGTAGCAGACTACACTGACGCCGCTAGGGAGGTCGGCGCGCAGCACCCAGTCGTACCCGATGTCCCACAGATACGGCCCCAGGACCGATCCCTGTGGGACACCGCACGACATCTCTCGCCGGTTCCACTCTCCGAGGTGACCGGGGTAGATGACGGCCCTGTCCGTCAAATAGGCCTCGACCACACGACAGAGGTAGGTCGGCATCCGGTGATACCGGAGTGCCTCCCTTATGCAACTCCAGGGCAGGGTGTTGAAGGCATTGGCGATGTCTAATGACACCGCCAAGACGACCCCACCCCGGGCCACAGCATCCCCCGTCGTGAGGGCTCGCACGCGCATGATGGCATCCACCGTGGAGCGCCCCCTGCGGAAACCAAACTGGCTCTCCGCCAAATCCGGCCCCACCCGCACCAGCCGCCCGACGAGGCGGTCTGCAATTACTCTCTCAAAGAGCTTGCCCACCTCGTCGAGCAGCACAATGGGCCGGTAAGCGGACGGAGAGTCCGCTGGGCGCCCCGGCTTCTTAATGAGGACCAGTTTCCCCGTCTTCCAGCGAAGTGGGAACTGGCCCTCCTCCAAGCATGCGCTTAGGAGCCCTCTTAGTCGAGGCCCGAGAGCCTGCAAGGCCAGGACCCAGGCTTTGCCGGGCAAGCCGTCGGGTCCTGGGGCGGTATTCTTGGCATTCAGCCTACGTACCGCCACTCTCAGGTCTACCTCGGTCACCTCTGGAGAGTCGTCGTCGTCGTCGGTGTGGTCCGCATCGGGCACCGCAGGAGGCGGAGCCATAGGCGGGGGAGCGTGCTCCCCTCGTGAGGGGAACAGAGCGCTCACCACGTCCTGCACGAGATGAGGCCGGAGACTCTGCGTCAGCGGGGGAGCCCACGGGCGGATTTTATCACGCACCGTTTTGTAGGGGCGTCCCCACGGGTCTCTGTTCAGAGTCTCCAGCGACTCCTCGCGGGCCACAACTCTGGCCCGCAGGATCTCATCCCGGAGGGCGGTCTTCGCCACTCTGTACCCCTCGTACAGCTCCGCCTCAATGGCTTCCGTATCCGGAGGGCGGATACGGAGCCTGCGGTGCCTGGAGTAAAGGTGTCGCGCAGCAACACACGCCTCGCGCAGTGTTGTCAACTGTGGCGACCACCAGTACACCTGGCGTGAAGCACGACCTGGCTGGACCCGGGGCATTGCCACGTCACATACCTCGGACATGGTCTCCCGGAACCACTCGGCCTCGTCGTTGATGTCGGCAGGCCTGTCCGGTGATGACACCCAGGCCTGCACGATCGAGGCTTCCAGGAGAAGCTCCCGGTCCAGCTGCTTCAACGCCCACCGCGGACCACACGGGGCCTGTCGGACCGGCGCGCTCGAGGTCTGGGCGGAGACGTCAAACCGGATGTACCGGTGGTCGGAATACGTCTCCACCCCCTCCATGACGCGCCAGTCGACGACACGCGGCGACAGAGCGGGGCTGGCGAACGAAATGTCCACCACCGACTCACCCCGCATCCGCACACACGTGGCGACAGAACCCCGGTTTAGGACGACCAGGTCTGCTTCCAGAGCCCAGTCCTCCACCATCCTGCCCCGCACATTCGTCAAACGGGAACCCCAAGCCAAGCTCTTGGCATTGAAGTCCCCGAGGACGAGCACGGGGAGGGAACGAAACCCGACGACGACGTCTCTCAACTCCGCAAGGGAGTTGTGGAACTCGGCGAGAGTTCGGCTCGGGGAGAAGTACACCCCTACCACGACTATCTCCCCGAACCGTGCTGCAACGCAACCCCGTCCCCTCTTGACACTCTCGAGGGTCGGGGTACCGGCGGCGGCCGACGAAATGAGGGTCACTGAGCCGCTCAGGTCCTCCACCCAGTCATCCCTGGGCGGGACAAAGTACGGCTCAGCGACCACGGCGATGTTAATCGACCACTGCGCCATGCTCTGGATCAACAGATCCTGAGCGGCGGCGCAGTGGTTGATGTTCGCCTGGAGGAGGCGTAATGGGGCCGTTACTGGCATTCCATTTCAGCCCCCTCCGAGGCCTCCTGGGCAGGCCCAGCCGCAACGGCGGCGACAATAACGGCGGTGGAGGCGGCAGCGGCGGCGGGAGTGGCGGCGGTTGCGGCGGTGACGGCGGTGGCGGAGGGCTTGGCCCTGCCTCGGCCCCTGGGTTCAGCGGGTGGAGCGCAGGTTTTACTCCCAGCCCGGTGTTCGGCCGGCTTGCCAGCTGCCGCACATAGGTAACAGTGCGGTGTGGCAGTGCACGAGCCGGCCTTGTGACCGGGCTGACCGCAGCGGAAGCAGTGACTGCTGCGGTCTACCTCCGAGGTGCATTGCACTCCCACGTGGTGGCCCACCTGGCAGCGGAAGCACCTCAGAGGTCTGGGTTCCAGCAGCTTCACCTGCGCAGAAACCCAGCCCACCAGGAGCCTTCGACCCTCCTCAGTTATTTTTCGGGCCGCCGACACGGGGCAGCTCACCGTGACGGTTCGCATCCCCGTGTTGTCAGGACGAATGGTGCCTGCCTTCACCTGCTCGGCAGAGCATTCTCCCGTCCTGACTACGGCGGCCACCACCTCGCCCTCCGTCACGGAGTCGTCCAGGCCCAAGATGCGCATGTCAGCGCACTTGGTGGGCCTGGACACTCGGACCTCGTCCGCGTCTAGGGACGCCCTAAGCCTTTCGGCCAGGGCGTCAGCGGTCGGGCCACTAGCCGCGCCGGGGATCTCCAGCATGCGGGCTCCGGTCGCAGTGACCCTCATCCGCATGCCGTTGGAGACTCCCAGCTCCGCGAGGTTCACTGCCGCCTTGGCTTTTAAGAGCACGTCGCAGTAGGACACGCCCTTCTTCTCCGCTTCCGGCTGTAGTGTGATCACTACAGCTGCGGACTTCGGGGCGCGTAACCTAGCCGCGGCGCTACGCTTTTTGCGCCGCTGCCGCCTCTCCTTCCTTTTGGCCGCCCGTGCTGCCTTGCCTGCCTTCTTTTTCTCCCCGGCCACTTCCCATTCGGCGTCAGCCGCGGGAGACGAAGGAGATGAAGGAGGCGGGGCTGACCGTCTTGGCACCACGGCTGGGGCCGTCGCCGCCTGCGCCTGCGCAGCCACCCCGCCCTTGGGCTTGGTCTTGGTCGGCACCGGTTTCGCCGGGGGCCGACCCGACTGCGGTGCAGACTTGGCCGTGGCAGTCGTGGCGGTGGCATACGTGGCCGGCTTCTGCTGGCCCAGTGCCGGCCGACTCGTCGCCAGTGGGGGCCGCAGGACTATTGCCTCCAGGGCGGAGAACCGGCTCTGAAATGCGGCCAGTTCCTGCCGCACAAGAGTCAGCACCCGGTCCTCCTCAGGCACGGGTCCACGCTGCCCATGCCCCGCCCCCTTCTGAGGCACCACCATCGGGCCAGCTCCTCGGAGCACGGCCAGGTCCGCTCGGAGCTCCTCATTCTCCTTTCGGAGAAGCTCCGTGGCGGCTGCCAAGCGGGCGACCTCCGCCCGCATTTCAGACATGATGTCCGACGGAGGTCCGGTGTGCAGGTCCTCCGCTGCCGCCATAATGGAGGCTATGGCTGCGGCTATGGCCTTGTCTTTAGAGGCCTGAAGCCTCTTCAAGGTCACACCCTTGACTGCCGCAGCCACAACCTCCTCGAGCCTGGCCATTCGCTCCTCGTTGGAGCCGCCAGCAGCATCCGGCTCGTCGTCAGACGTCTCCGAGAGGGGCCTGTTGCTGGTCCCCCCCGAGGGCCGCTCCTCCGTGGCCAACGCCTCGGATCGCTGGTCCGCCTCGACACTCGGCTCGGCGGGATCCTTCGTGGTTAGGCCTCTGCCTAACCGGACCCCACCGCTCCGACAGACCTTCCCGAGCTTTCGGGTCGAGGCCATCCCGCCATCCGAGGACGACCCCTGGCCGTCCTTTGGTTTAGGGCGCTTCTTGAGGAACTCTGCCCTCCTCGAAGCGCCCACTGCCGTATGCTCCGGGCCCTTCACAGAGCCCTTCGCGCTCGATGCGGTGTCGGACTCCGACCCCGCATCACTCCCTTCCTCTACGCTTTTTTGTGTTTGTGTAATTTTTTCCATATTTGTTCCCACGAGTAAAAACAATTAATTGACTCAAAAAATAGTGGTTCGCACTCGAGACTAATTAAGCTACCCATTAGTCAAGCTTACAACCTCCCTCACGGTGCGCCGCCGCTTGGAGGTTTGGGGTAATTTTTTATAGAGGATTTCTTCCTCGCGGCCCGGGCGGTTAAGCCAAGGCCCTCGACCCCCGTCAAAAGTCAGAGACATGACCGTGACAATCTTCGGGGCTACGAGAATAACGGTGGCAGAAGGAGAACTCTCCTTCTTGCCTGCCCGGTGGCAGGGTGAGTGCACACCGAGCCCGCTCTTACTCCGCCGCTGTGCGTCTCTGCATGAGCGCAGAGATACACGCGTTGGAGCGTCCCGCCGACAGGATATTGGCATACGGGCAACGACACCCCTTAGGCACAGTACCCAATGGGGTGACATTGCCCGCATCCCAGGGTGCACCGTCCCGGAGACTGGCCTTTCCCCCAGACGTATCCAAGGGAAACTCCAGCCCACGGGCACACGGGGAGGTTTCCTGTCCAAGCACCCCTAACTGGACAGGTCCACTCAATCTGTGTAGTTCTTTCCTCAAAAGACCATAACAGACGCAGGTAAAGATTATTTCTAGACTTTAAAAGAGACTGAGCTCTGAGTTGGTTTTGGCCTTTCTTCGCAGAGTAGGTAGTCAGATAGGAAACTGCGACATCATCTAGTTTTTAATATGTGATTGACATGTTTGTACAAACCTACTTACGAAATAAAATTATTATTATTTACAAATCAGTCAAATCCAAAAAACCTAAAATAAATCAGGTGTCAATGGACTCCTGATTTATGTGTGGCATGAATTAAATTATTAAATTGGAAAGTGTCTGAGAATTGGTTATTTTTGTACAAACACGAACACATATAGAGGTCTATATTAATACCGATGTTGCTAAATTAATTGACACCACAAAATGGCGACCTCGCGACTGCATTCGATTTCATGATATTTACATATTTTGCATATTGTTGAAATTCGAAACTTGATTTGCAGAATTTTAATTCCATAGTTAATTTCGAAATGAAGTGTTGTCATTTAAGAAGAATATATTTTTATATTAAGCTTTTAAATGTTTACAAAATTAGACTAAGACTAAAGTGTCATTACACCAGCTAATATTACCGATGGATACATAAATTAAGTATTTCATTAAGACCCCGAATACCTATAGAGAATAAGTATAAACACATCACCATTCTGCTGATGTCGATCGCAAAATTCCATAGCATTGTCATCAACGAATTACTTTGATAAGTTTCATTACGACGTAAATCAATCGTAGAATAATGGCAAAAAAAAAGTTACAAAAGAACCGCAACACACGATGTAAAATGAGAAAATCGAATGAAGCGATGTCAATATTACATAAACATTAGACATTTATTCAAATGGGTATGCAAATCAACACATACTCAGATAAGCGCAGGGACATCGTTGTAATGACGCGTCAACTCGATTCTAGACTCAATATCAGTGCGAGACGATTTCTATCGACTCGACTCTACCGAGATCTCGTTACGGGAGGTAGTGAGGCATGACGGCGATGAGTGCTCGTACGGAAGGTGGGTCGCGCGCTTTAAAAAAATAAATTCGAATAAATACGAAGTTCAAATCAAATCGAAAAAGCGAACGCTGCTTTAAGTCACGTCTCAAAGGTTTGCATGAAGGAAGATTATTTAGAATCAGAGATGAAAAATAACAACCCTAATATTAAATGCAATAATAAGTAAAAACAAACATTCACACTCGATTGTTTTATGTTAGATGGATATATTTTGAAACCAAAACAAACAAAACCACTAAGACAACTCAAAAAACTAAATGCACGAAACTTACACAACCAAAAATACCAACATTTTAAATTTAATATCTCTAATAAAAAATAACAATTGTGCATAAATAAACAATCGGTGACATTGACACTTACGAGCCGGATCTAACGAGTTCTTATCACACGATCTTATTGTACCAGACGGACAAACAAGGTGGTCTAGTAAGCCTTACCTTGCTCCTAAGCATAGAAAGCCAACTTTTTTAAAAAGGTATCAATCAACGGCTTTCTATATGATTTCTATATTGTCTAAAGATAGACTTGGTTTATCCATAATTCATTAAAAGTTCTACGATTGTTTGCATTTTTTCTAGATTTAACGTCAACAAACTTGTTTCTTAAAATATTTCTTCGTCTTCTTTGATGGTAGCTTTTGGGACCAAATATTATATACCTCCAAGGAAATGTCTCAATACTTTTGTATGTTAACGGGCTTATCGAAGCACCATTATAGGCCAATTGCACCACAAAATAATAAAATACGAATTTACATCGTTTTGTTTCTGTCAATCGTTTGAAGATATTACAAACAGTATGTTTTAAATGTGTTTAGATCTTGTAAATGATTTAGATATCTATAACAAAAGCTCTAAAGGCTCTACCAAACATTACTTTAGATCATGATTCACACTTTTCCCGCACATTCGGCTTAGTGTAATAGCGTCCGAAAACTATAATTTAAAGGCTTTATTCCAACCGCAAACGAATTCCGACCACGATATATTATGAAATAATACTTATCCCAATACCTGTTATAAAAATAAGTAAACCAGTTATTTAGGATTCCTTTACAAATATCCTTTTAATTTAGTTAGTTTTGGTATCGTGAGAATAATAGCAGATATTTGCCGCGCAGTCCATGAAAAATTATGTTTTATTTTACTCACTTTTTCACGAGTTGGTCATGCCTTCCAATCGGAATCTTGAAACATCAGGAATTTGCGATGGTTGCTTTCGTATGTTGATCATTGAATACATAATCTTTAGATTCAAGAAATGTTTATCCAGTATTGGAAAACAATCTTGAACAGCTTCAATTTCACGTTCTAACAAAACTGAAACGTATTTAAGATATTAACATGTGGAAACGTAGTGGATTGTACATTTATTTATAGCATAGTTTATATCTAGATGTAATTTACAATGTACGATTGTTTGTTTTCCCAAATAAAATAAAATAAAAATAAAAATAAAATTGACGAAAGTGGTCCGAAATCACATTAATTTGAAATATCTCGTCAACATTTTTACATACTTAATTTTTTATCTAAATAACCAGTTTTAAATTGAATATAGGCACATATTACAACGGAGGTTTAAATGTTAGCACCGGTCTAGATACAAACATGGAAGGTACATCGTGAATCATCTTCAAAATCTTGGTCATCACACCGAAGAACCGTTCTGTTCCGGTTTGAAAACTCCATAAAAACTCATAACAGTATAACGGATGAATATTAAAAAGCCAATCGTATTGCAATTTGCCTATTGACGGAAACGAGACAGCTTGGTAGGTTTTTGTACGAATAGTTGAAAATTGATTCGTATTAGAATGGCAAATCGAAACATTATATCTCAAGGAAATATGCTTCACAATATCAAAGGCTTGTAACAAATATATAGGAGCGTGTAATATTATCGTCGATCGTTAGGAGGTTTTGTTGCACAAAGGCTGCGGGTGATATCAATACGACGCCGGCCTAACAATAAACAAATGACATTGTGACAACCGAGCCAAGAGGAAAAAATCTAATAGAATCCAAACTACAACTTTACTGTACAAAACTCGGCCTACACATCTCAGCGCCTCCATTTAAGGAGTTATGAAATCAGAAGGAAAGAGATAAAATCTCAAGGAAAAGAATAATTCCGCAAACAATTCGAGAAACTGGAAGTTGCCGATTAAAAACAACAAGACGGGGTCCTTGACTTTGTAACAAAGAACTTGCGTCATGCTGTTGTAAAGATAACAATATAATTGCTGCAAGAACTTTACTTTCACGGACATAGGCAGCTATCATATTCTGAACTAAGACTGCAAGTTTGCATGAATAATGACAGATTGGCGTAAAGCAACGGCATTAACAGTTTCAGTTTAAGATTGCACTTGGATATTAGAGTAATCACTGATCGGTCACACTGAACGGGCAACGACCTAACACGAAATCTAACAATTTTCCACTCGGAGAGGCATTTCGAAAACATCTGGCGTCTAGTTCGAGAAAAAACTTAACTTTGCTAGCTTATAAAGCTGTATTTAGTAACGAATAAGGTCTATTTTTATTTTATAAATGCAACAGTCAAATTGCTGAAACATAGCTCTGGTTCGCTGATTCGTTAAAACGTTTGTATAACGAAATTGTTTAATACTGTTGGTGTACTTTCTGTTGCTTTTGTTATTTGCTTCGTCACTTTTTTGTCGCCAACAGTAATTTATATAGGCATGTCGTCTTTCCAAAAACTTATTTAATTTAATTGCATCAACTACTCACCAAGTCTAGATTTTGAAACCAATTTGCGATGAACTGGACACCTATTTTTTCCTCATAGTCGATTTACAAGAGCTCTTTATTTTCATTCATAGATAAATTATGTTTTTTGATTAGCCTGACTAGTCCAGCCATTATTGAACATTGCTTGGGTGATTGCTCCATTCTATTTATTGTTAATCAAAGCGATACCTGCACTGAATCATGCGACTTCCTACTTCTAAAATCATGTAGTTACACTCCCAATAACTGCAACATGAAACCAAATATTAACTTTCTGCAAATCTATGTCAGTCATAGAATTAAAAATCTTCCTTCCTATGTGATTTTTGCCAGTAACCGTGACGTTATAATCATTATCGTTTTGTCCATCCATCAATATTATACGGAGTTGAAGATGGAGAGCTAACGGTATAATCAGTCACATCTGAATGAACGGGCAGCAGGTCTAGATTCCATCACGGGGAGACCTCGATACTTTTTTACTACAGTTTCTCTTTTAGCTGCATTATTAATGGTCTTTATGTCTCTGTTAATTAGGTGTCTATTTGTTTAACTCGGATCGTCAATAGCTTTGCTCGATCCGTATTTGTTTGTAATCACTTTGATGCTTTCTTAATTAAATTTTCTACGTCATTTAGTTTTGAGGCTGGCGTTATTGTGTCTTCTCTTTTATTAGAAATTGTGAATATTTTATTGGTTTCTTTTTTAATGCCCACTGCGTCTTGAAATCTGATTTTAGTGTTTATTTAAAATATATTTTAATTGTTTACAAATTCAGCAGAGTTAACTCAAGCGCCAAAATGTTTTGCAAAAAAATCTAAACAATTTGAATATTCATTAGTATTTCGTATCTTAATAGTCTTGCCATTAAGCAGACCTTTGTCCATAACTCACGTAAACTTGTCGAGGAACTAGCTAATGATATCATCACACAAAATCGTGACTAAATATTAATCTTTATTTTCTACAATATTTCCTTGTACGATGCCAACCAGTATTTGTGTACTAGAAAATTATCGAGCAAGTTCTGTAGCATTTGCAACAACTGTGCCAACACCGAGATCAGTTTCGCAAATTGTATAAGTCATTAGGTGAATTTTGCACAATCTGTAGTAGGAAAACGAAATCTGTTTTGCATGCTAGTTTATGAAGTCAACGAAATTAGTTCAAGAACATATCTTACTCTAGTTAACTTTGACCTGTATGCATATTCGTTTGTTTTGCCATAAAATTAAGACCAATATGAATATTCTTCGGAATATAACGTTCATGACAAAACCGTTACTGTGTTCTCCGTTATCCGGTCAACCCTTAGCTTCTTGGCCGGCAAATGTCAATCACAACTTTCTGCAAGAAAATATCAACTTAGCTGTAAACATACAATCAGCTATGTGAAATCTTATCCAGTACACATTGGACTTCATCTATTTAAAAATTTCTCATTTCCAAAGTTCACGTTACAGTGGCGTTACAACGATAACCATCTGGAATTATGTCATGGCGATTATCGCTTGCGCAATATACACAACAGCTAGTAGTAATGTCCCCTCGGTTCCCATGGGCGGTACAAGCCATTATAGCTTTAATTGACTCACACCAACTGCTTGCAGCTTTTTAGTTTTGATTGGAGAAGGCAATTCGGTTGATTGTAGTCGTTAACATAGTTCTGTGATAGGGTTATTTCATGCCATGAAAATTTGAAATTAAACTAGTTTTCAGGAAAAGTTATAAATTTCCAACTACAACTATTACCGTTTTAAGTGGAAGGTTAAAACGGAAATTGAACAGCACTTTTCACCTTAATTTTTTAATCAAGGCTTGACCACATCACAGCTTTAGTTAATTACTATCCATCTAAGGCTTTTTATAGTCTACGCCTAGCAAGAGCCAACCAGCAAACATTCCTTGGTGAAAACCATATAAGACGGCCATAACCGATGGAAACCGCTGACGATATTGACTCAAGCGCAGCGCAAGTATCTCTCCTTGAATGTCCAAAGAAATCTGTCATCTCGAACATGCGACGTTTTCTCGATCTAAACATGTCTTATGTAGGTGAATACATACTATTTGATGTATATCTCTTTACGAATAGATAAATGAGTGTAATTAGCACTTCCTGTAGTTTTAAGTTTAAGTCTAGGGCATAATTTCCTTAAATTATGTGCCATTCATAAGTTAAGTTGCGTGTTCACTTGACTTTGACACTTAAAAGTAACGGTTATTCAAATGGAAACAAGATGCAAAAAGACAACAGCGGATGAAAAAGGCTATTGAGAAATTTTTGGTTCAAATCAGTTTTTAAAATCGTAGTTTTCCTTCTTCGTCGTAAATTCAGACTCAAAAAGATATGTAAGTATTGATCGAATTTCATGATACTAAACTTATCAACAGTGATTTTAAATCCTGATTTGAACCAGACATTAGACATTTCTAAGTAAAATGTTTCATCTACTGATGTCTATTTTGCATCTTCTTTTCATTTGAATAACCATATTTATTTATTTTGGGTGGGAAATCATGAAATGACTTCTCCCGCTGGGTAGGAGGGTGTGTCAGACTTTTACGGACTAAAACCCACCCGTGTTCCCTCAGTTGCCCGTGTGCCAGGGGCGGCGGTAACTCTTTCGAACAATCCGCTCCCCTGGCAGAACAACCCGCTCCCCTGGCAGAACAACCCGCTCCCCTGGCAGTTACCATTACATTCGTCTTAATTTTCCAGGACCCGGGATCGGTTTCTACCTCTTTTAAAATTCCACTAACTTAGCAAGTGCCTATTCTCAATTTTTTTTACGTAAAACTGAAGTTCTATCATAATGTAGTTACCAGTATAAAATCTGACGCGACAGTAAGGTCACTCGAGCCTGAACAATGCACGTCAATATGATTGACATTTAACACCACTCCCTCAGTTCAGCTCCACTCATTCAGTCAGGGTTCTCACTCTTAGATAACGGTTGGCATACCCTGGGTATTCAGACCAACCACCACTTAGTCAACTGACTTCTGTCAACTGGTTTTTTTACCAAAGCATGAGCAAATCTAAAATGGTTTGAGGCAATACCAGAGAAATTGTTAATTCTTGAATAAATAAACAACACATATTTTTCATGAGACATTTTAACTGTATAAGATATTTTCTTATAAATTAATAAAGTTTCATCCTTCTGGCAACCCTACGAAAAAACAGCTTTAAAAACACCTCAAATAAACCTTATAACATACCAATAAGACTCATATTCGTATCAACCCACCTGTTCATGCTTATCAATCATAGTGACACAAGTGTTTTGTTGAACAATACACTAGTTAGTGTGCCAGTTACCTGTTTTTAAAACACGTGTATAACCGGCAGTATATGACAATCAAATGGTCGGCTTAAAATAACATTGAATCCAAATATTGCTACCTGTTTAAGTAAATAATGGATACTTTTGGAAAAACAATTTTACTATTTAGGTAAGTATCAGATATTGAAAACTATTTTGTATCTACAATAGTTTACAATAGTTGCTATGGTTTGTTATGTGATCGGCAGTGTTTTATCGCCTATAAGGGCTTGCTAGATGTTAGAAAACGGGATCTGGAGTTTCATGCTAGTTCTTCTTTTGGAATAGGCAACTGCTTCATCTTTCTTACGACTGACCCTTTGACAATTCAAAAGTGCCTGTTACTGGTTTATTTGAAACTAGCTTCCACCTGCGGCGTCGCCCGCCTGGAAGTCGGAAATTATCCCATGGGAACGTACTACTAGGATAAAAGTATTGTATGTGTTAATCTAAGTTATAATCTATCTGTGTGCCAAATTTCATCCAAATCCGTTAAGCCGTTTTTGCGTGATGGAATAACAAACATCCAAACATCTTCACAAACTTTCACATTTATAATGTTAGTAGGAAGTAGGATAAATGCTTTGAGTTTGAATTGAGTTCGACTTCCCGCACTCGGTGCGGATGGGTGACCACCCACTAAATATCGATAAGTCTTGCGCATAGTAGTTCGCGACAGAGAGCGCTCAGTTTAGGTCACCGCTCCTGAACGAACTAGTTCGCTCTTCTAGTTCGTCAGCTCCCAGCTCGAATCAGAGGAAGGCAGATCGTTCGCTCATTTTGATACTGCTCCTGCACGGGCACACGACAAGATTATGGATTGCTGTACTTTTATCTACAATTGTTATACTGTTAACTATAAACACCAAAAACATCTGAATGAATACTCTTAAAAAGTATATGATTTTTGTAAATAATACCTAGGCATATTGGTGCAATAAATAAATACACTCCTTATTCGGCTCATTCGGTCACGAACTAACGAACTACGGAGCGGGAATGACGGAACTAGTTCGCGTAGTTCATCTGTGGGAGCGCTCTTACGACCTAGTTCGTTCGCGATTTACACAAGACTAATATCCCTCCGTGTCTTGAAAAGCACGTTGAGCCGTGGGTACCAACTGTCATTCGTAGATCTTTCGACAGTCGTTACGGGTTGTCAGAAGCCCATAAGTCTAACAACCAGTCTTACCAAGGAGTATCGGAGTATCGTGTTGCCCAGTGACTGGATTCTGGAGGTCAGATAGGCAGTTACTCCGTATAGGCTTGCTAGTGGAGGGAGCTCTCCTCCATAATCACACGAGTTTACTATTCGTTCATTCATAATACCTACGTATTCGTTGCCTTTTCGGGACCTGTCATAAAAGCTATGAAATCGCTACACCATAAATGAGGACGAGACAGTTTATTTCATAGCTGATCTCTCCGAGGTGGAAGTCTCCCACAAAGACCAAATCCTTTGTCAAGTAAAATATGACTCAAAAGCTAATAAGAGTTTATTACTGGTAAACTTCCGACTATCAAAGATACAATTACAGATCTTCTCTCCAGATAACCAATCTCGTTAAATCACGGCACGGCATTTCGATTTTCTAATAAACCGATTAATTTAATTAGAGTTGAGTTTTATAGCCAAGGCGTGACCTAACGCATAAATCTATCAAATTAAAGGAAAGTTAAATTGAAGAAAATTAAGATTATCGCAAATTAGTTAAACTCCCAAATCATTTCACTTTTCGACTTCTAAAATGAAGAACCGTGAAATATGATTAACTTAACTACAAGAAACACCAAACTTGTATTTAATTTCTTTATCAAAAGCTAATAGACAGTCAAATTACATAGTATCATGTATTTGTAATTATGGGTAATCACAAAAACATGGTGCGTAGAAAGCCATATTCAATTATTACTAACACATTGACTTTCGACTTTTACTGTGTCGTAACTTAAACTGTCGCGTAAAGACTTTGTACAGTTGTTTGTAAGTAAATGTATCTGACATTTGTTATGATTAGTAAGTATGTGATTATCAAACCATGTATTTATATATAAATAGACATAACAAAAAATATCACTGCAAAATATATAATAGGCGGCCTTCTCGCTTTCCGCAATCTCTTCCAGGCAACCATGGAATGATTATGAGGTGATTAGCCTGGACATAAAATGGGGATGTCGTTGGTGCACATAATAAGTACACAATATACTAAAATAATGTACCACCTTCGTGAAATTTAACCTTTTCGAACAGCAACTGTCTAAGTAATTCTTCTTTGAGAAGTTACTTCTTATGTAATCATTACTGTCATCACTGACATGGAATTTCGAATCTATGGAAAATGCTAATGGAAGATCTACGAGAATGACTACTGAAACAATTCCAGCAAGAGTTGTCATTGTTTGTCTTCATCTTTGGCCTTAATGACAGTAACAAAAAGGTACAAGCAGCGAATTCGTCGTATTTTTCCTACAGTTCCTTAATTAGTCTTGTAGGGATTTTTGTGTACTCCTCTAAATATCCGCTACGTCATTGTTAACCATAGAAAATTCTCATTAACACCGTATTAATAACTGCTTGTCACTTAGTGACGTTGTTGAAGCTGTCAACGGTTAATTTTTCCGCGAAAGTCTTGACACTCAGTTGTAAACGGGTAACTTAACGGTCGTAGGCAAAGGGCCAACTTGGTCACACCATTAACATCATTGTGTGGAAGAATTTAGTAAAGTAAGTAGATTTGACGTACATTCTACCTACCTGCACCACTCTCTGCACGACTCTGGTGGAACAATTTCTTTAAAAACTTCACGGAAATTGTCCAGTAGGAGTAGCGTCGTGAATGTCTGTGGCAGCTTTAACTAAAACTGAACCCTTAGATCACTGTTCACGTATATCACTTTTTTTGGGATAAATTCATCCACCTTCCACAGATTCTTTAATTTTTTATTTAATTACTCACCAAAAATACTTAAGTCCCTACTGTTATTAAAAATAACCTCTTACAGAAACAAAAAACATCTATTCGTTAGATTCGTCCTCTAACAAACTTTCGGCAGGAATAGAGTAGAATTACAGTAATTATAAAATTACAATTTGTTTAAAACGCTATCTAATATTTGATTAGGAATAGGGGACACCTGCGCAATTTTCCTATTTTTCACGTCGAAAAGATACAAAATATTGAAATAAGCGGCCATGATGCCAGACAGAGTGAAACTGCATGCATTAAACATGAAAAATAAATATTGTCCAAGCGCTTGAACATTGCATCTATTATTAAACTGAAGCAATTAGAGTCGAATTATCTATGATTCTGTAGTTACTTTTTTATAAGTAGTTATTGTTTTTTCATAATTATGCGTGTATAGTTAAATTAACTATAATTAATGCCTTGAATATATTTATATGTATGTACGAATATCGAATAGTTAAAAATGTTTTAACCAGCATCCCATGAATTACGCCATGCCATTATAATCTGCCAACCAACTGAAACTGAAAACCAACAGCTCCTAAAACCTCTATTTGTACCTGCATTATATGAATCTTTCGTTTTATCATGTCAATCTTTTATGTATCTACAATACACATAGATAGAGCAGTGGTGCCCAGTTGTCCAAACCCACGGCCTACAACTTGGGGCCGTTACAACTAAAGCTCCTGTCTGGGTTTGGACCCAGACAAGGGCTTTACTTTGTGTAAATAATCTCACCACCTCCGCTCTCAAAACGATGAAGGATAACATCGTGAGGAATCTATAATGTTCTAGAACCAAAAATTCGAAGATATGTGACATATACCCACCCGCACTGAGCTCGCGTGGTATACTACATTCTACTCACCTCATAGAGAGGAGGCCTGTATCCCAGCAGTGGGAATCTGATAGGCTGATTATGGGTACATAGATACGATGATTCCTAGCCGTATTATAACTGAAATAATCGTTTAGCTACGCCTCTCTAGGCCTATCGTGTAACATATCCTTGCATTTCCACTTTCATTTTCCTCAAGTATCATGAGGTTAGCTTTCATTAAGCTTAAGGTACTTAACATAACACCTGCATAGGTCAAAAGTTAAAAGTGTTGACATTAAGTATGAATAATAACGGTTCATACATCAACTAGGTCATAATCATTAAGATTATTTTAAGCAGTAGTTATTTTACACAACTAAATATAATGACACACTGTTTTAATTTCTGTTATTCCATAACCTACATAATATCTAGACGGCAACCTACTTTTAATGTGACCCCAGTCGACCCAACTATGGATAAACATACATCAAGAGTTATATATTATACTTTAGTAAAAGTAAAGTCAATGTTGACATCACAGTAGTTTTGCCCATACAGGTATAAAGCCGACAACCGGTCGTACTTATTTCCACAATTCTAGGTCGGAGCATGCCCAAAAATGTTATGCTTGATGATGAATATATCAACGTGTTAGTGTAGGTGGGAACATGCAAAGGAATCAAGTCTAAAGAACGCAATCCATTGCGTTGCATATTCAAATAGACTATTATCTAAACCTCAGCTAGTAGTAAATGAAATGGAAACACTAGGTGAATCCGTTTTTACTTTCGCGGTGGAAGCTCAAGTGCCACTTATAAAACAGTGTTTCGACTCGAATGTACCACTTTGGCGAACAAGTGAATACATTAAATACACACGAGTGGACAATTTCTTGTTCATTACCTTGACTCGTATTTGAAAAGGAAAATTTCGCAGTTTGGTTACATAATGACGAAAGCGTTGACAGATAGGAATAATAATTTTCTAGGGAAAATGATCAAAATGAAGGAAAAAATGTAAGTAATGGAGAGAATCCATAATGACGATCATAACGATGCAGTATTTGAACTTGACACATTATTGCTTTATAGCACATCAAGCAGAACAATATGCGACGCAACAACATTCACCTTATTCAAGTAAGAAGGCATACATACAAACGCATAACTAACGACAGTCTTGCTCTATCGTCCCTATCCGATATAATCACCGCGAATGTGAACGATCCCTACATTTCCCATGCTCTCTCCACTTTCTTAGGCTAGGTGTATGTATGCTAAGTCAATAAATACAACAAGCTAATGAAGACGCGAGGGCACAGCGAAGTGACGATTCAATCTCCCGTTCCCTATGAGGTTAAGACTGACAAGATGAATGAGACAACTCACCCAATCACGAGAAAGTAGGTTGTAAAACAGGAAAATATTACATGCAACATTAACTCATCGAACAGCCGATAATTATTAATTATTTTTTTAAATCCTTCGGCCAATGTCGCAAAAAGATTTTTCAAAAAGCTTTGCACTTAAAACGCAAATTTTAATAGTTGTAACAAGGTATCTGGGACATCGCGTAAGGCGCATAATTTCCATACAAATTACGGTCACTTTCGAAATTGTGCATTGAAATTCGGTTGTGCTGACAATTTTAAACACCATTGTGTTTGGCGCACGACCGTTTGGGCTTTTTAACAGCATGGTGTTAGATGTGATAACCTTGAAGTAGAAACTGGGGTGGGTTGCGGATACACAATCACATAAGAAACAAGGAGAAAATTGATACTCTGAATGACAATGACATCAAAATTAACTTTGAACAATGAATTGTGGAAACAACAAAGATAAAGAAAACGAATACAACATTTCAATGAACCAATATTGATGCTATCAGAATCGCAAAGCATTCAACACTTTTCTGTCAAAGAAACGCAGTATCCGAATCTAATAACACAGCATGTCTGCGGCAAGACAAGAATTTTATTACAAAACTCAGAAGAACAAGAGAAATATAATAAGACATTGTCATTGCATCACCTTCATTCAGTCACGATTCTATCTGGGCTGCTACTCACTTGCATTAATATGGAATTGTGTTGAAGAACAAACCACAAGCCGGTTTTGACATATAATACAATGTTCTATTTTAGAACACAATTGATTTAGTTACTATTAAGAAAACAATTATGAAGGAGATTCGAACTTAGATAAAAACTGGTCTGAAATTGTTAAATTAAAAGAGTCAAACCGTACTATACTAGTTATTATAGCATGAGAACTTCATTTCATGTAGATCAGTTTTAATATAAATGTCAATAATAAGGTAATGTTCAAGTGTATTTACAACCGTGAAATGGAATAAGATTTCATAGTTGTAAATAGTAAATATAAAACGGTTTCTTCTTAAACCTTTGCCTATCAAAACGGTACATGTGGATATAACTGCACAGTAGAAAGCTTGACGGATCCAATAATTACCGGAACAAATTAATTCTATAAACGTTACTATATTCAATGTTAAACGATAGCCTGTCCCCGCATTTGGTAAATATTCTAATAAGTAAACGATTCGTGCAGTTATATTAATTAAAGTAATTGTTTGAGCTACTACTGGTTAAGCCACCAAGAATAATAATTATTCTATTTGTTTAATATATTGCTTCAAAAATCAATTAATTCAAGGGACCAAGGCATACAAAATGAGATCACTTCAATATTTCAATAACTCTGCAGTTAGCCTAAATGACGTAATTTGGCACAAGTTTAGCAAAAGGTCTATCTGAGCTTGCTCACTGTTGAAGTCATCAAGAACGTACTATAATTATAAATCTGTTTGAAACACCATATTTTGTTCATAATGTCATGTCAAACCAGTGTAGAATATAAATAAGCACCTTAATATTAGTTGACCCCAGAACCGAGCAAAAGTCAAGGATGAAGCCTTAAAAGTAAAAGATATAATGTATGGAAATGTCAGTAGTATTCGTTATCTTTTATCGTTTGTGTTTGGTCAAAGCCGCGAGGCAAACAGGTCCATTAAAACGACCATAAAGAATCTAAACTGTAAAAAAATACTTAATCTGTGACCGAAAACTAAGGTTCCTCAGAATCCCTAAACGATCAGAGAATGAATATATATGATGAACTGGACACATTAAAACCAAATGATCTCAAGACTAAAATTCAAGTAGGAAATACCAGCAGTTCACAGGAACAGGCTATTAGCAGCAAGAATCAAAATGACGATTAAAACGTAGATAACTTAAATTACACAGACGTTATCGTCAAACATTGCCTAGGAAGTAAACAAGGTTGCCATAGTAACGGATGTTATAAATACCCACATATTAGTAACATATTTATTTGTCGAAACTTCCTTCGTGCGCGAATATATAGAGAATACATTAGTGTAATATTCACATGTTCATTTTAATTCACACATTAGTGTAATGTCCCCTATGTGTCGCCGGGCGTAAAAGAATAGCACCATCCCATTTCTTCCACTGGGTGTCGTAGAAGACGACTAAGGGACTTACTGGAGAATGGGCAGCAGCATTTTTTATGCATTTTACCACCATACTGCGATTGCCAACCCGCCTGCCAAGCGTGGCGATTATGGCAAAACCCCTCATGACTGGGGGAGGCCTATGTCCAGCAGTGGACGTCTTTCGGCTGAAATGATGATGATGATGAATATTCACATTCATAGGTATCAGATATTTCAACCATAGTACCACACATTAAAAAAGAATTGTTATTTTAAATGGTTATCAAAATCTCGGCACACAATCATATTGATCCTCTTATTTTGACTGCAGCAGAACTAAACTGAAAATTCTTCAATTACAAAAATAATGTAATAAGAACCACACTATAAAATTATTTATTACCAAACAAACATTTAAATGTATTCAAAAGTACCAGGTATACATAAACTCGCAGAGATGCACTCTTAATTTCCTATAGAAAACTTGGAAGTGAGAGGAAGGAAAGTGAATGAATGTGTGAAATTAATATGGGCTGTCACACACACGATCACTTTATGATACGGATTTGAGCAGTAAAATGCGAAATCGATTTCAATGAGCAAATTGAACGCTTTCCGTCGTGTCTTAGAGGTTTTATTACTATTAGGGCTTGCGTAGACAATCGACAATTCAACAGCTAAACTGGTTTATTTTGATGATGTGGTAGGTGCTTTCAACTTTATACGGAATTGACATTTCCATGGAGAGAAAATTTTCACAATATCTAGAGCTGAACACCCTATTCCGAATTGAAATCAATTAATTACACACAATTTTTTTTAAGCTTGGTTGATTTTTATAAGGCCAATATTGCAATTTTACGACCTGTGGTAAGTAGGTAAGGTATGAAATAATAATAATAATCTTGCACAAAATCTATAGGAAAAAAAACCAATACTTAGTAAGTAAATAAAAACCAAGGAGGTCGAGGGACTTTCCTTGATGCGCAAAGGTATTAATAATTGAAATCGCAATTGAAGATTTTCCTTAACGCTAACCGCAAGAGTCTTTTTATGTAACTTCAAGTAAGATGAACTTATAATTCCGTTTTTAATGTTTATTATATTCAGTTTAGATAGTAAAGTCATCATCTGCCTAGCCTATGTTGGGGTCAGTTTCCAGTCTAACCGGATGCAGCTGAATTGTACAATCAGTTACTGGACGTGCTGACATAGAGACTGAAGGCAAAAGTCAAGTAATAGTAGGTAAATATAAAAAGCAATTCTCAAATAAAAGAAAATAATGTCAAATCTAGGATTTCAATTGAGTATTATACTGACCAGAATAGTCTTGACATAATAAGTCTTCATTTATTACAATAATTCGATGTAATTGTGTTGATAACCACTTCATTCAAGGCGATTCACACGTTTAGGGCCTTTGTCAAATAAACAATTGAAAGTGAATATTCTGAACGACCACATTTTTAACAGACAATGACATTTATTTGTGTAGTTCCATCATTAGAGACAATAATCTTAAATTATGTAAGTCTTGTCACTTAAGTCTTGGGAATCACAAATTATGTGTGCGTGAACTTTACATTAAAGTATTGTTTGACTTAACGGTTAAGTAACGTTTACAGATAACGGAGGATAACAGACTGATAATATTTAAACAGTTGCAAAAGCAATTCCACAGATAACCCAGAAAGATGTTCATTAACGTTTACACTTATTAAAGTGTTAAAACTTGAAAACGGAACGTTTCAAAACTCTTACTTTAAGAAAAGTATCGAAACAATAATCAAGCCATTGGTTCCATCGGAAAGCAATTTACAAATTCGTATTGCACTACTTAAGACCCGTTTCGTTCGATATTTAAAAAGCTGGTGCCGAAACTATTCCGTGACATGGAATATAAAAAATTCTATATTTGGAGGCGATTGCTGCATTCGCGCCAATAGGAGCGGTGAATGCTGCGAGGTTGTTGCGAGGTCGTCACGAGGGCCGACGGACTGCACACTGGACGGATTTTAAACTTTTATAGAGCTCACGACTTGTCAGGTCCTGTTGTACCGAGTACCAAGACCTTGACAGCGCTAAGTGGTCGTCGATATTACTCATGCTGCTTACAGCATTAACTTAATTGGTATGTCTTGAAAATAGATCATGATTGGTTTCGTTTATATAGAAGATGATCTTGATAAGAAAATTTATTAGAATTGAATGGAAACCGAATATTTGCAGGACGTGAAAAAGTTATTCACCCACTTTTTTAACACGCAAACCAATAAATCTGTTCAAATGAATATTTAAAAAGTGCTTTAATTCATTCTGAATACATAACAACTAAAGAATATAAATTATACAACACAAATACATTATAATATCTACTAATTAAGAATGACAAAAAAATACAATAGTCTTCATTCACCGACATAAACTTTGATAGTTCATTTGCATCAATACTGATTGCAGTATTGATGCATTTAAACTCCTAACTATATCTTCCAATCTTGAATCATAATATGCGCTAGTAACGTAAACTTTTCCATTCACAGTGATCAAAACGAGTTATCAAATAAAACCTGCCTCAACGTGACTGCGTATGCAAAACAATGAAAAGTCTCCTTGTCCCAATTGCATCGCCCTTTGCTCAGTGGGCGGTTGGACCGGGCCGCCTTGTACGACCGCTCTAGATGTCTACTCGAACATCCTAACGAGACCAGTTAATTTTTATTGTAATTAAAAGTAGATTTACTACGACCTTTCAAGGCAAAAAACGGGTTCCACAAGGTACTATTTTGGGACCAGTACTAAATATCTGAAATTAAGTTAAGTTTTACTTAATACTACTTAACTTATCTTTATGTGCAAATGAAATAAAATTGTAGAGGTTTGATAGGAATCCATGGCTTAGTAATCCAATAGAAGCCACTTAAAATTTAAAAACATGGAATCCAACATTTTTTAAACATAGAAAGTGTTTTAGTAGTGTAAATATTGAATCAGTCTGGTTACACGTCTGCTAACAACATTTTAAGAGATAACAATAAAGCATTTTAATCCAAAGGCGAAGCGTCGTTTAAGTTACATACACAGGTCCTATCTATAGTCTATACTTTCACTCACATTTGGGTACATATAAAAATAATTTTGACTTTACGGAAGACGATTAAAATCGGACTACTCTGTAAAAAGTTATGCGTGGTCATACATAAAAAAATATACGCGTCGATTTGAAAACCTCCTCCGTTTTTCATCTGTTAAAAATGGCGATTTTATAGAAAAGAACTTGTTACAACACATAATTTAAAGTAAAAACCGTCGTTAAATTATATAAGGCGAGGCAAGTTGTAAAAGCCAGCTAAAGTACTTTCCCTCAACAGCCTTTTACAACTCGATTAGCTACTGGTAAATTAATCTTTTCTTTCACTCCTTATATTTTAGTAATACCTGTCAGAGTACATGTTGTACTTCCATATATAGTAGTTAGGATTGAGGAGCTTCACATTTCAAACAGGTAACTGTGTTAAGTTCCTGTTCTTTATCCATATCATCATTTTTATAAAAGCCCTGTGCATAAAAATTTATGATTTGACGACTAAGTGCAAATTCATTGATAGCGTGACTTTTCTGAATAAACATATAAAATTACAATTTAGGCATATCGACACGTGCCTATTGAGCACGAAAATAATGTGTTTATTGTTAAAACGTGATACAAATCAAATACCGAACAAACAAATCAGAAACATAAAACCGACAGCAGGTATCTAAACTAACGCAAATAAAACAATATATCACATCAAATGAAATGAGAGCTATAATTTACATTCTTAACGTTAGAATATATGGCGTTGAACTAACAATAGCGGAAAGCCGGAAGCAGGAAACTGTTAAGTGTGAAGACATGACACACGGACGTGCAGTCTGTGAAACTGATTCGCTACTGATCACAGCTGTGTGTACAAGGTCTTCAACTCAGCTCATTGCAGTCCACTGCTGGATACATCCTTTCCCAGGCTGCGCCATAACACCCTGTCCTCCGTATTCAGTCTGTTCCTGCCAACTTAAAGTCATCGGCCCGTCTAGCAGGGAGGCGTCCCACACTACGCTTGCCAATACGCGCTCTACACTCCAGGATCCGTCTGCTCCACCGGCCAACGGTCCTTCTACAAAAATGGCCACTGCTACTTCAGTTCGCTTATTCTGCAAGGTATGTCGGTAACTCTAGTCGGTAAGCCAACGTAATTGTGGGGTAATGAGGTTGCATCAAATGCAAGTTGACGTTATATAATTTAGGCAAGTTAATCTAAGATGTAATATGCAGTTATTGCAAGCTGTCTTGCGTTACAGGTAGACTTCTGTCAGTGAAATCTGTGTAATGATAGGTGCTCAAAACATATCGATTAAATTAGCATCTGACTGTTAAAAATTTGATTTGAATGCAAATGTATTCGTTGAGAATTCAATCCGCTGAAATATCACAGAAACAAAATGAATACGAGTTTGCGAAATCACCTTTTAAGACAATCTACTTTTATTTTGAAATGAAACCAGTTTCCTATAAAACAGACTTGGTATAACAAGTTTCATTTCAGAAATTGTGTTATTTCGTTCTTTAACGAATATGACCTCCGAAACTAATGTCATTTTTAATCAGATACCAATTCTTTTTTTCATTTTGTGTAATATAATTGCATTTATCGTTAATATACCTACATTGTATACGAAATAAGCTGTGGCATTTTAAAGTGGACTCTTAAAATGTTATAGACAAACGTTCTTGACCTTTTTGCGATCATAAGTTTAAAGGCCAAATTCATTTTGTTGAAATAAATCGCGCAGCTACTTATGAAACATAAAAGAAGTTAATTAAGTAACTTAAAGTTTATTACAAAAACTTATTCTGCATTGGAATTATTGGCTAAGTGCCATATGGAACTACCAATTTTAGCCTTGAATTTCTTTGCTCCAAGTTAAACATTCTTTAGATTTGATAAAATTTAAAACACGGAGATAGCTTATGCTAACACTGTCGTCAAACATTGTTAAATCCACAGAGGTGTTCTTGAAAATGGAAAAAATAAACAACCAAGGTCAGAAAAAAGCTCAAAATATGTCCCGAGTTGGATTCTTATCAGCAGCAGGGTGCTTTTACAACCATGCCATGTTTGCACTTTCATAAACATCGGAGACCTTTGTTATGATAATGTGGCTTGTTTATACACCCTGATAAGTTGTTCAGTATTATTCTTTACTTAGATAATACGAAGATGCATAGACATGCTAAGCGCAAAGCTTTTTGATATAAAACTGTTTCTTAATAACTTTTTTAAGTGCTGTTTTGCCTTGTATGTTACCCTGAGAATTTTGCTACTAAGTAACATTTATAGCCTCATATAAGATTGTTAAACGTTTGTTATCACCATAACAATATAAATACCCGCATCTGAACGTTCATAAACGTTTGCAATCTTTAGAAAGTTCCAAGACCGCGCCATATATCTTTATAGTTGAATGAGTTTCTATAATTTACTGAACGTTGTTCTATATTTAAACGTAGAAACGTCATGTTCAGCACTAAATCTTATTGGTTGAAACAAGGGTATTGAAATTTTGTTTCGTGCTTCAAACAAGAGCTACGCAAGTCTCGTATTACAATTTCTATGAAAACTTCACGGAAGTTGTTCTACAAGAGGCATGTCGCGCTGTTGCGTTGCGCTTGTCTGAAGAAGCCTTTACTCTCATTCATTTCTTAAGCTTTGAGTTTCCTGCCAGGGGTGCGGGTTTGTTCGAAAGAGACACCACAGCCCCTGGCTTAAGGGCTACTGAAGGAACACGGGTGGGTTTTAGTCAGTAAAAGTCTGACACGCCCTCCTGCTCCACCCAGAGCGGGAGAAGTTATTTGATGATTTCCCACCCAAAAAAAAAAAAAAAAAAAAAAAAAAAAGCTTTGAGTTTAACGATCGATTCAACCCTAACTTGTTTTAAAAAGTTGGTTTTGTTGTTTTGTAGGACTTATGACTTACTTATAAATAGTTCACATTTTATAATTAGTCACTTGGTTCTTCTATCGTTGGTCTTTAGTTCCTTAGCCTAGATAACTGATGAACAACAAATATTGAAAGCTTTTCTAGTGGATTCTAAAGATGATTTACTTATGTACAATAATGAAATTCCCGAAACATTTTCAAATAGACTTACGCACTTAGCAAAGAAACTACAGTCTGAAGAACTGAAAGTAGTGTTTGGATAGCTCTTTAATTCAGAGAACTTCAAGAAAAGTTTGTAGGACGGTAATACTCTCATTTGCAACTCGTTTTAAAACATGAATGGCGTCATACGCCGATACCACAGCAGAGTTGCGCAGTACTACACCAAGTTTCTGGACTAAAAAGAAATTGGAACTAGTGTAATTGGTATTTATGTAATGCGTGATCTAGTTAATTTTTTTTTTGGTCGTTTCTTTGGTGTGCTTAAAGGCTATACGTTCACTCAGGTAGGAAAAATTCTATGAAAATTTTATGGAAATTGTAGTCGCGTTGCAACGTCTGAAGAAGCCTTAAATCGAGAAAAGACAGAAACGTTGTTAAAAAAGTTGAGAAACCAATAAAAACCTGAACAATCAATCTGTTTTCTAAATAAACTAAGTGCCCAACTTTCGCAAAGTTTCAAAACAGACCAAACAATTTCTTTCGCCGACGATCAGATGGTGACTTACGCAAAGAATAATCAAACAGATATAAACAAATCAGTCTTCGTCCACTGTTTACTAAAGAGACGTACAAAGCTCGTTTTGAAGGTAAATTTATTCTAAACAGGAGCTTCGGCCACGAGTGCCGCACGTTAAGATGAGTCAGAGACCTTTTCACCCGGCGGCCATTGTTTATTCTGGACGCAAACACGTCCTTAAGTTTTCCCTCACATTTTCGTTGGTGACTCTAAAAAAGTCTAAACGCTCACTTTGAATATTCATATTTATGAATTATGAATGTTTTAGAATTTATAATTTCTCGCTCTTTACTGGACTCGTGACTTTGTAAAGAAACTTGTTTCTGTTGAATATTTCATTATTGGTATTTTCAAATTCTCCAATTCATTATGAGCGTTCGAGATTATTAAAACGACGCCAGAAGGCAATCAATCATCCTAAATTTTAGTTTTTGTTTGATAACTTTCCATCTTTTATGAAACTAAAACTTAACGCTTAGTGAGAAGATCTTCTAAAATATAATTGCTAATTTTGATCGAACGTGATTCTTACAAGAAAGCTTTCTCCGCCACCGATAAAGTTATACAATAAGCATAACTGTAAACATCCGTTCTTACCTCTGCTTAGGCAAGTCCGTTAAAATTCCGGCACACTGCTTTTAAGATACACTAACACTTATTGGATTTTAGCGAGTCGATCGAGCGTCGGATCCCCGCACCGTTATTCACGTCATATGTGTGTCAAATAACGAGAAAAATTCTCACAATCTCCGTGGGCACTTATGTAGGGAGCAGTCGAACACAATCACTAGCACAAAGGTTTAATTCACAAGATCACTATAATGTGGGTATATTTGGGTGGTAGGTGCAGGGAGTGCACAGTGTGTTGCGCGCGCGGCGTTGCGCGTGGGGTCGTTTTCGCGCGTACTGGGTCAGCGCAAGCGTCGGTCGTGCGCCCGCCTCTCACTCGCGTCGGCGACTGGCGCTCGCCGCCTTCACCTTCGCCGCGCTCGCCCGTTTCGCAACCTCAGCGGTTTCCTTGCAGATATCTTGTTGCATGGCAACTGTTGAAAACGATGTGACGCCGCAATAACATGAATTTCGAACATATCGATTCTTTTCCAATATTTTTTTCTGTCTCATCTTCTCAAGTGATGTGTCCCACTGTCAAGTTGTGGCTTAGCGCGCATTTTTGTGGGCAGTAAACAGGTTGGGACGAAATGTAAACAAACAAACTGTCGTTTAGCCTGATGGCTTTACTGTAAATTGCTTTAGACATGCACATTCATACTGAACACAGCGTTCCATTTGATCGAATTCATTTTACAGTTGATGAAAGGTGCATTCAAAAGTTGAACCGAGGTTAAAGAGTCTTGTCCGAGAATCGAACCCGGAACTAGAGAATGCAGACAGATGCACAGGTCGGACCAAGTCAAACTGGTTGTAATGCTCTTGATCTTAACAAAGACTAGCCTTTCAAAACAAGTATTGGAATACCTAATGGTATTGATAATAAAAATTTACAAGAGAATTGAACCGAACGTGACCGAACGCCTGAACGTGAACTTTCTATCGATAACAAATCGATTATTGTTACAATTCTATGAAATAGCACATATCAATGTGTGGAGAAACGCTGATGAAATCGATACTGTACAACAATTTACATAAGTGTCACAATTTTATTATGATGTATTGGGCTTTTGTTTCGATTGTGTTCTGTGACGGATGGCGTTGATATCTTTTGGTCGGCGCGCAGCGATTGCGTGCGGCACTAGTTTGTGTACTTAGTTATCAGAACTAAGTCACTTTCTGTTCTATTTCTAAGCAATAATGTTATATGCGGGCCCTATCAGAAAACCAGCGCTGCGACACTTAAATGTCGCAGCATCATGCTGAGATATTAGCCTTTTGGCTTCGTACAGGACTTTGTTTTTGATTTTCCTTTTTTTGTTGTTCACATCTTATATTAATTTTAGTAGTAGTGTAGCTTAATAGTGTTTTAGTTTTTCTTTTTTATGTGTTTAGTAATCGTATTGTACATACCTACTGTAGTAAGTTTGTCATATTCCTGTGCAAGTCCAATAAATAATTTTTCTTTCTTTCTTTCTATATTATCTTTATTTATAAGCACGATAATCAAGGATACAGATGTAGTAAATCATCATAATCATCGTTTCAGCTGAAAAACGTCCACTGCTGGACATAATCTCCATGCTGGGCAGGCGGGTTGGCGATCGCAGTATGGTGTGATAGAGAACGCTGCTGCTCATTCTCAATATAGTAAGAAAGTCCCTTAGTCGCCTTCTACGACACCCACGGGAAGAAATGGGATGGTGCTATTATTTTACGTCCGGCACCACACGGAACGGATTTAGAGAGATTTAATAAAACTAAAACAAAATTGTATTATTATTATATTTCAACGTTTTAAGGCCACCGCAGACTTGCGCGATGCGACCCTAGTAGATAAATTGCCATGAAGTTTTTATAGAAATTGTTCTAATAGAGTCGCGCTACGCTTGTCTAAGTCCGGTTAATTCTATGCACCATAATATTTTTACTACCACCAACTATAAATTTGAAAAAAATTACTGTTTTAACTCTCTACCAAATTAATGGAAAATGTATTTACAAAATACCATAAAAATGTACTCGTCATCCTAATATCATTACCATGAGCCATCTCTCTTACGCAAACACTACCGTAGGTACTGTCTACATCAAATGATTACCCAAGTTGTCATAAAGCACAACTTTCAGTAAATAATGTACAGTCAACTGCGCGTAAAACTAACACTTGAACTACAAAAATCGCCCTGATTGATACAAAATAAACGCGCTGTCAAAGTCAAATTGTTACCAAAGAGACGCAGTTGTCTGTACGAGATAATAAGACGAATACTTAGCTGACCTGACAACGGATGTTACATTAGACATAAAATTATACCCTTGGACGCAGAGAAAAGTACTTCCCTACATACGAGTAGGATTTAAATAGGTGTTTTATGAGTATGTAATAGGTGTGTGTTTTGATTGTCAATTTGAAGAATGCGACTGAATTTCAGTGTAAATTCTTGTCTATATCATAAAACTCCTGAATCCAATAGTTTAATACCTGTATAATCAATTTTTTATGCAAAAAAAGCTTTAATACTCTTAATTTATTACCCTAAATAAGAACAGAACCTATTTTTTTTTCTAAGTTGAATAAAACTCCCAGTACAGAATACTAAGTTATATAAATAAATAATAATAAATAAATAAATAATTAATAAATAGGTTAATAAATTAATTAAGTTACTGTAATTCTGTTCCAAACTTTTATCTTAGCTCGTACATTGTAACTAAATAGGAAATCCGTTTTAGATACAAATTCATTTTATTTGTCAAGCATCTATTTAAAAAGTCAAATTAAATTGTTTAGAGTCATTTGTATTTAAATTACCCGCAACTGGTTCTTTTATAGGAATATATCTATTTACTAGAGATGCGCCGAGTAACACTTTTGCCGAGTAACGAGTACGGAGTTTTCAAAATTCAAATTCAAATTACTCGGCCGAGTAACTCGGTTCAATCAAATTCCCATTTCGCGCGCGTAAACAAGTACAAACAGGTTCGCGCCGGTCGAGAAGCCGGCTCGCGTTGATCCACCCCTCACCCCACCCGCGCCTTTCATATAACAAAGATTTACTAAATTAGTAATAAATACCTTTTGATTAACACTGTTGTTTTAATTATATCTACCTAAATATATTGCTTTTCTTAAACAAAGAATACACGGCATTCAAACCGAGTTATTCGGCCGAGTACGAGTATCAAAAAACCCGCCGAGTACTCGGCCCATCTCTACTATTTACTTCATTGCGAATGTGTTTAACACTTTATTCCATTACTTTCATTGAAATGCTTTTATAATTTAGGTAGTAGAACTAATCAAATCAATAAATTTATTGATACCACGATTCTCGTAGCCCATATTTTATTATTAATCATGCACTTGCACCACAAATTACTAAATTCGTTTAATGCTAAATATATTTAAAACAAGCTGTCCCTACAGACCTTGTTCAGTCCAAATTTCAATAAGAATTCTTACAACATTCCCATAGAAAGTACACTTTCGGTCTTCCCGAATTTTCCCGGCAACTTTTCATTGTTTTGATTTCTGTGAGAACGGAAGTTTTTTAAATAAAATAGAACGAGTTATTTGTACTGTATGCGGGCCTAAACAACACTTCGAAATTAGAACAATGTCAAGTTGTGAATAAGGCGGATTCACAACTTGACCTTGTTCGAATTTTCAAGTGTTGTTTAGGCCCCCATACGCAGACAATACTTATGATATCTATATTTATGTTATAATAATCGGTCCAGACGTTCTGAAACGATGCGCTAACCAATGAACAGCATTTCATTTAAATTAGATAGAGATAGATATAATAAGTATTGTCTCAATCATCTTAAAACGATTAACAGAAACAGAACTATCTATTTGTGGCTCCATTAGGAGTATATATGTTCTGTGACTTCTGGTGCAAGCGGGCTGAGCATCACTTCGAAATTCGAACAATTTCAAGTTTTGAATCCACCATGTTTTATTTAAAAAACAAATATTGTGCGCAGTCACTTCAATAAGGTTGGAAATAGCGTTGCAATAGCACTACAGTTGAAAGAGCAATATGGAGGCAATAGTAACATTATAGTGCATTTCAACGACAATTTAACTGGTTTAAAATTAATTGGTTACAAAAGCTGCAGTCTCCAATACTAGAGTTGAGAAATATTGGTTGTAACTATTGTCACAGTCACAACGAGCGGGTTCATAGGTCGTTTGTTCAACCTAACTAGTACTGAATGACTTTCTAACTGTATTGGTGCCTGAACAGTGAACAGCCATTAAACGATAACATTTACAATGCATTATTGTTACGCTATCGCAACAAATGTGTCATTGCACATTGAAATCAGATTACTCCTTATTATATTAACCTCTTATTCAAGTTTAGAAGCCCTATTCAAAGTTTTCATTTCAGCCGAAAGACGTCCACTGCGGGACATAGGCCTCTCCCAAGCTCTGCCACTTAGACCGGTTCTGTGCTTCCCGCATCCAGCGGATTCCTGCGGCCTTCACAAGGTTATCTGTCCACCGTGTTAGCCCTTCCAACTCTACGTCATCCGGTACGCGGTCACCACTCCAGAACATTTCGGCCCCATCGGCCATCTGTTCTCCGAGCAATGTGTGGGCTGCCCACTGCCACTTAAGTTTGGCAATTCTTCGAATTACTAATCGAAGTATTGCACTCTTTTATGAACCAGCAGATTTTGCTTAAAACTGATGAAAAATTTTTTCGCTGGTGAGTCTAGAATCATAAATGAATTCTGCTGAATTCATGGTTTCAGTTTGCGCGTCGATTTGAAACAGCAGATTTTTTTATGGCAGCCAAAAAAAAATCAGCTGTTTCATAGAAAAGTGTGCGTGCTCAAAATGAATGGAACACCTGATTTTTCGCTTTTTAACAAGTGCGCAAGCTGTTTCATAGAAAAGTGTGCGTGCTCAAAATGAAAGGAACAGCTGATTTTTCGCTTTTTAACCAGTGCGCAAGCTGCAACCATGAATTGGTAACAGTTTGCGCACTGGTTAAAAAGCGAAGAATTTTTTCGTCAGTTATACATTCATTCAGCATATCGTTCTAGACCCCCTAGCGTTCTATACATTTTGACCGCATAAGTATTGCACTTTTCTATGAAAAAGCAGATTTTTTTTGTATAACCGACGAAAAATTTCTACGCTGGGGGTCTAGAATGATATGCTGAATTCATGGTTACAGTTTGCGCACTGGTTAAAATTTTATCTTGTAAAGCCTCCCTACAACTTACATAAACAGCAGAAAACGCACTTAAATAATATTTACATGAGTAACAATTATTGAGACATTAGAATTCAAAACGTGACGAAATAATAAACATGATAGTAACAACTATTGATAACACGCCATAGAAATAGTCACGCAAAGGTAATTCAAGAAACCTCGTTACCGTACAATTAGAAAGATGTATATTATGTTTTTATGAGTGAGATTTCACTTTAGGCACTTTAGGACCGGTGGTCGAGGCGACGCTTCGGGAGGCCTATAATAGGGCTGGACGTTTTTCGGCTTCTCGGCCAGGCATGTTTAAGCCCCATGGGGCTTAAATACTCGTATACCTGGCCGAAAAGACTATGGTGCGAGCCTATTCAATCTTAATCAAAATATTTTTATCTATATAAATAAAAAGAAAAGTCCTGACTGACTGACTGACTCATCAACGCCCAGCCCAAACCCTTGAACCTAGAAAGCTGAAATTTTGCACAGAGGTTCCCTTTATAATGTAGACAAGGAATAAGGAAGGATTTTTCGAAATTCAACCCCTAAGGGGGTTAAATAGGGGATGAAAGTTCCGCGCGGGCGAAGCCGCTGGCAAAAGCTAGTTTCACATAAACGTGCATGGGCACTTTCAGAAGCTAGGTGCACGGTTCCAATTTTTCGCTTCCTATGGAGAAGAGCCGGCAAGAAACTCCATTTGCCATCAAGGGGCACTGATCCAGACTTCGGGCTGCTTTTGAGAAAATCCTGATACAAAAACCCAATAACCTGCTTCTAGTATGCTGAAAACAGCTTCCCTTATAACCAAACGCTGATAAAATTAAGGGCAGAAGACCGATCGCCATTAGAGAAGACAGGCCTTTGGGCGGAGACCACGTAGACGCTAATTAAAGATTGGAAGATAGCTAGCTGGTTCGATGACATGAAGGTGTTGAAGAACTATTCTATGAGGATGACGTAAAAACTTTTGACTACTGTTTTAGCAGTGAAGCAAAGGCATCAGCCCCAAACTGTAGTTTTGAACCCAGGTAGGCGCTTTACATTGTGTAAATAATTCCATCACCACTGCTCTCAAATTGGTGAAGGAAAACATCGTGAGGAAACCGGCATGTCGTAGAACCAAAAATTCGAAGACATTTGACATCTACCAACCTGCACTGGGTCCGCGTGGTTGGTTACATCATACTCCCTCTTATAGGCTGATTATAATGATAATGATGATGACTGTTTTAGCGTAATTTAACTATGTAGATCCTTGTTCAAACTATCGAGCTGCTGAAGATGTAATGCCTGTCATAGAAATGTCTTTTTTTGATGCTGGGAAGTCATCGAATAACTTCCCCCGCTCGGTGGAAGGTGGAGCAGGAGGGCGTGTTAGACTTTTACTGACTAAACCCCACCCGTGTTCCTTCAGTTACCTGTGTACCAGAGGCCACCGTATCTCTTTCGAACAACCCACACTCCTGGTAGAAATTATAGTATCTATTGCACATTTCTATGCTAATTTTAAAGTGCATTATTATACTTCTACTGTATTGCTTGTATATTTTCCTATAACAGGCATTTTACTGCAACATTGTTCGCGTGATCTATTTGATTTACAACCCCGTTTTCCTGAGTGAACTATTTTCCATTGACCTCTGAACTAATTTCAAGTTCAGTCGCTGCGTGATTGAGTTCCAAACATTCATTCAAACTTCCGCATTCACGTTGATTTATTTTAATGTCACAGTCATAATATCTACTTCTACTTATTTTTGTGGGACACAACAGTTTAATGTTGTCTAATGCTAATTGATAAAATACACACCTACAGTAAACTCACGCCTTTTTCATACTTCTTTTACCTCGTTTATGTTCATACATCTGGTAAAATTAGCGAATTTCATTGAGTATACGGTTTTTTTTTTTTGGGTGGGGAATCATCAAATGACTTCTCCCGCTGGGTAGAGCAGGAGGGGGTGTCAGACTTTTACTGACTAAAACACGCCCGTGTTCCCTCAGTTGCCCGTGTGCCAAGGGCGGCGGTAACTTCGAACAACCCGCTCCCCTGGCAGGCATCGGCCTTTGCAGACCCCACCAGTGGTTGCTGACATCTCTGACGGCGCGCGTGGTACACAACGCGCCGTCTCGCCTACCACTTTTCGGCCGCAGGGGATAGGGAGAGCGGCCAACGCTATACCGACACTCCTCTTCCCCTGCGGCCCCACCGCGTCCACAATGAAACGGTGGCGGCCGCGTCCAGGCCACGGAAGGGAAGAGCGCTGCTCAGAAGCACTGGCACTCCTCCTCTGCCGCAGCCTGTAACCCTCAGCCGCGATGCCTCCCATTCGACATCGCGCCCCCCTCAGTTGCGGTGCACCTCACCGCAACCTACTTTTTGGCCGCTACGTCATTGGCTTGAAGGCAAAAGCTCTGACGAGCGGCCCCACTTTTGGGTTCCTCTTGGCTTCACCGTGGGTGGGCGACCACGGTTACTGAGCCTCCCCGCAACGACAATGCGGGAACCCACTCGGGGGGGATTAAGTATACGGTAAGGCTTTCTTTCACAGTATTTTCAAAAGATCAGTCCGTAGTAAACGATCATGATTCGATCATTTTATGAACCGGACTTTAGTTTACAAATTTATTATTTTTCTTCCTACTAACATGATAAATGTGACGGTTTGTATCTTTGGATGTTTGTTACTCAATCCCGTAAAACGGATTTAGATGAAAGGCACACCAATATTTGATAACACGGACATGATATCAAGGCGACATTTGTAAAACAATTTCCATGAAGTTTTCATAGAAAAAGTTCTACGTGAGTCGTTTGGCGCTATCGCGTTGCGCCTGTTTGCAAGAGCCTTATAACCAGAGGTCGGAGTAGGTAGATTGATTTTTGTACTTGCGTCAAGATATTATAATATGGACATGCCATTTTATCCATAATGTGCGGGAAGTACCGGAAAAAGTTCCGGAATTGGAATTATGGAATAAAATAAAATAAAAAACATACAGATAGGCTAACAAAATCGTTTATTATATGAATGTCTAAGTTTTGTCTCATACTGTCAAGCGTCATTTCTAATTCAACAGTAAGGGACAAAATACGGTGTAACTATTCCAAGGTGTTTTTGTATAAAATAAAATACTGATTTCTTTCACCATTAGCTAACACTGATGGTAGCGTAGATTTATATTATTAATACGTTTTTCACCTTAAACACAAATTCGTGCTAATTTCTAAATTCCGGAACAAATATCACAATAAATATGAAGTTCCGGTATTTTGGAGGCATATCCATATTATCCTCTACGTTTGACGTCAACGACCTTAAATCAATCTACCTACTCCGACCTCTGCTTATAACATAGGATACTTTTATCCCGGTTGTACGTTTCTTAGCCGCTGGCAAAACCTACCTCCTTGAGGTGATATGGCCTGTTTGCCATGTACTCTGCTACTGTAATTTTCACATATTCCTAGCAAGCGACCTGCCCGTGCTTTGCAGGGGTTATGAGTGCAATGATAATACCGAATAGAAATAGAAAAAAAACTTTTCCAGAAAAAAAAACAACCGACTTCCGGAAAAACACTACAAAGTGAAAAATAACTTTAATTTTGGAAGGCGGTGACTTTATTTTATTAAGTACTGGTCAACTTTGACCAACAACACGCTCAACAAATGTATAAATATTATTAAAAATCTAGAATTCTAGCTCAAGTAAATGCGCAATTCACTTCAGTCAATTTGGTGTAAAATGCTGAAAAATGAAATAAAGGCGTAACCGAATATAGGCTGCATGACAAGTGACAGTGAGTCGTGAGCGATTTGTCGCACATTGTTTTTTTGTCTTTGCACGTTCCGGCTGAAAGCAAAATCGTGTCTTATGAAAATTAAAAATAGACCTAGTTACTTCCGTGTATACAGGTGTATGTAGATACCTATAGATATTTAAAGAATTTATGAATAGGATTCCAAGCTACCACTGTGTACCTCGGCTTTACCATGTACTTCATGTGATGGTAAAACAATCGAGACACATTTTGAAACTCCTAAAAGTCTCCTCTGTACCTAATGAACGACCAAATTACCTTTGTCTTTGTATGTCTTTTGAAATCTGATACTTAAGGAAAGGTTTGAGATCAACTTTTCATACCATTTATACATTTGTGTAGTAATAGTTCAGTGTGCTGCCGAAAATCAATCAGAGTAAACGTAACGTAAATTCGATTTTAAAATCTAAAAGGCTTCGGTCATAGTCGGTACAGAGTCACACGCTGCGGACAGCGTGCGATGACGTCACAACGGACAACCGACACGTCAGATTGCCAAATGCTGCCGTCGCAACTAGCGGTCGAGATCTATGGTCGGATAGACCCCAGCAAAAGACTCGTTTCGCACATAAGGTTTACTTATCCATTTCAATAGGTGATACTTTGCTTTTCGCAAAAATGATTCAGGCACAGAATGCCCACTTCTCAAAATGTATTTCCGATTAAAAAAATTATCGAATGTACATTACTTTGACGTCGTACTTTCGTGTTGGTCTAGTCACTAGCCGCAGAGGCCTCTTTTTATAGTTTAAGTTAGGCTATAATTATTTCACACATTAAATTTAGATCTCTTACTATCATTGAATGTGTATATCGAATTTCCATCACTGGTCGACGTTTCATACAGTCCATAATATCATCATTTCGGCCTCTCCACTTCGACCGGTTCATTGCTTCCTGCTTCTAGCGGATTCCTGCAGCCTTCACTTCACTAGGTCATCGGTTCATATTGTGGGAGGCCTTCCAACGTTGCGCCTTCCAGTACGCGGTCGCCACTCCAGAACCTTTCGACCCCATCGGTCATGCGAATAACGTGCCCTGCCCACTGCCATTTAAGTTTGGAAATTCTTCGGGCTATATCGGTTATCGGTACCGTGTGGTGCCGGACGTAAAGAATAGCATCATCCCATCTCTTCCCGTGGGTGTCGTAGGAGGCGACTAAGGGACTTACTAGAGAATGGGCAGCAGCATTCTCTATGCATTTTACCACCATACTGCGATCGCCAACCCGCCTGCCGGCCAGCGTGGCGATTATGGCAAGCCCCCCAAATTGGGGGAGGCCTATGTCCAGCAGTGGACGTCTTCCGGCTGAAATGATGATGATGTGATATCGGTTACCTTAGTTCTCCTACGGATCTCTTCATTTCTGATTTGTGTCCATGTCCATAATATACAAAATATTGTTTTTTCTAAATCATCGGTAAACAAATCCTGTACATTCGTCGATTTCTAATCGAGCTCAACATTCGCATCGATTTCGAATCCATGTAGGTAGGCCGCTGTACCGTGTTCTCGTACATTTGTAATATTTCATGTGGTCCGTCGGTACAGTGGGTACAGTCGGTACGTCATTGTGTGTATGTGGGTCGATCGTAACAGACGATAGTCACGAACAGAGCTCGTCAACGCATCCGCCACCGGACGAGCGTTGCTCTTTTGTGTATGGGTACGTTGTTTGGTACGGCACGACTTATAGTTTTTAAAGTTTTGATGAGGATTTCGCATAAAATTCCACTTTGCTACTTCCCAGGTTAGAAACTGTATGTTAAGTATTATTTTGTGATTACTGCATAGCATAAGTAGCATAATCAGCCAATTATGTTCCCACTGCTGATACACAGGTCTCCTCTCGATGAGTAGGAGTGGCCCATAAATGATCACGCGGGCCCAATATGAGCTGGTAGGGTAGATGTGTTGGTTGTAGGACATTCCGTAATCCTCACAATGTTTTTCTTCACCGTATTGAGAGCAATGATGATTTAACACAAACAACAGCTGTCAGGGTTCGACCCTACAACTTACAACTCGAAAGTCGCGGCCGTTACCTCTAGGCCACCACTGCTCTCGTAGAAGTGCACTAGGTAATGCAAACTAAAGCTTTTAAAAACGTAAACAGATGCTCTTTGGTAACAGTACGTAACATGATTAATATTTATTTTTTAAAATTCTTTTGTGTCCGATTTTTTTTTTCACTTTTATCCCAAAAGCAGAGAAAGAGAGAAAACGCACCGCTGCTGACCGCCGTGACTAGATGCAGACCCAGCAATCAGCATAACCATAAAATAGCAAGATTTAGGATCAAATAATATCTAGATAACAAACTACATTGTAAGACCCAGAATGACTATGGGAGAATGGACCATGACCAAATGAAAAAAGTGCACGGACTCAGTCAACAAAGAATTGGGAAGCACATTCAACCCTCCGCAATACGTAGATGAAATTTTCAAGCATGGCTAACGGTCATTTAAAAAAACCTTTAATGTAAACGAATGACCTACTTATTTGTCTTTTTGTGCACAACTACAATGAGTCAAAAGCCTAAATTGAAACATTTACGCATCACCAAACATGCCGTGTTACAACGAAAACGCATATTATTATAAGTGATGGTCCAGAGCCATTCACTGTCTGTTCGCCGATCGGATTCTCAGTCTATTCTCACTTACATAATAACAAAATATTTTACTTGTTTTGCTTCCTTTATTAACCACAATTGTATTTCAATCAGATAACCAGATTACATAGAGCTCTAGACGACAACTTCAGTTCATACGCAATTTTGCACCTAGCTTCTGACATTAATTGAGAAATCATCATCTTTATCATTTTTCTGCCTTAATCCCAATTTATTTGGGGATGACGCAACATGATGTCTTTTTAACAACCTTTTTTTTTAATATTAACTTCACCTGTATGTTTGTAAGCATATTTGTTTGTAAACGACTCCTTTGAACTTGATTTTGACCCTCTTCCAACGATCAGATTTCATTTAAACTATGTGGAGTTTTCGAGAACAGATGACAATTCAATAAATTTATAAATTTGTTCCGTACCTAATGTTATTTCTTTTAGACTGCAAAATCACGCTTTTGTAGTTATCAGAACCAAAAAACAGAAAATAAATCATAGATTAAATAATCTAAAAGACACGCTTTTTAAAAACCAAACTAAAAAAGCAGAAATTTTTTTTTTTTTAAAGCGTGAGGTGCTTGAAAATAATTGACTATAAATAAAATACCTCAAAAAGCATTTGCGGGGTTGACGCAACATGATGTCTGTTTCTTCCATACTTCTCTATCAGCATCTCAGTAGTGACCCCTTTCTCGCCAAATCATATTTCATATAGTCCATCCGAAATACTGATAATCTGAAAGGTGTGAGCGCTCTTTTACAACTGGCCCATGTGCACTGTCTGCACCTATAAGAAAGTCTAAATTTTTTAGACTGATACATACAATATCTAGTTTTTTTTTTAGGCTTTCAATGACAATTTGATTCAGTTTTCGATACAAAAGAAACGAAAAACTAATACTGTAAAAAATGTAATTATATGTAGGTTCCGTTGTAGGTACTTAGTGTCGATTCTGTAGATGTTTGTGTAATTCTTTTAAGACTGGGTCATCTACATTTCAAATGTTACACAAGAGCAGTTTTACAGTTCCTAGTGAGTAGGAATGTAAAATGTATCAATTCTGTTACTTTTTAAAAATAAATTCAAAAAGAATTTCAAACAAGCGTGGGGTGCTTTTTGTACTTTATATAATCAATTAATATCAAGCACCCCACGCTTTTTTGAAATTATTTTCGGCATTTTAGTTTGGTTTTTAATCCGTTTGTGTAGCTTTGTAATCTATGTATTACTTCTTTTCAAATTTTTGGTTCTGCTAACTACAAAAGCGTGTTTTTTTTTGTTTATTGAAATTATTGAATGGCGATCGGTCCTCGATGAGTCTACAAAGTTAAATGAAATATGACCGTTTGAAGTGGGTCAAAATCAAGTCCAAAGGAGTCGGTTACAAACAAACAAACAAACATACAGATGAAGCTAATAAAAGCGTGTTAATAAATTCAATTTGGCTGTGACCATTATTATCATCATTATTTTGTCCTTCTCTCAATTTATTTGGGGTCAACGCAACATATCTTCTTCTTCCATAGTCTATAAGTCTTCATCTCAGTCATCTCCCCCTTTCTAACCACATCATCATTCACACATTCCATCAAGCGTTTCTTTGGTGTTCCCCTACTCTTATAGCCATCAACATTCATGCCAAAAATTTGGCTCACGAAATTTTTCTCAATCCTCCGTATCACATGCCTATACCATGACAACCGATTTCCACAAAACAGATTTCCATTAATGTACTAATTTCTTATTTTATCCATTCGTGTCATACCACACATCCCTCTTAACATTCTCATCTTAGCAGATTTTTAAAGGTACCTGTTCAAATTATTATCAAAAAGCAAAACTTATTATGAAGATAATATCCGAAACATAATTATTATCAAAAAGCATAACTTATTATGAAGATAATATCCGAAACATAAGATAATATCCACAAGAAAACAGCTGATCCAAATGAATCCAGAGCTCTCCCATACTTCAGAGGATATAATTTCGCTTTACCGTAACATCATAAATAATTAAATCTTGTCACCGTCGTTCATTTGCTGCCAAGCCACTCTACTACTAACTGTACCCCATGGGAAACAGCTTGAAACGTAATAGCTAATGGTGTTTCCAGCCGATGAGCTGTGTTTATGTCAATACGATACTTAAACAGCATACTGTATTGCTTTGACTGAACTAGCGGAACTAATATCTCATAGTTTATTAAGTCTACCTGGACGTGAAAAGTTATTTTGCTAGTCTGTTAATGGTAGAGAGATGCATATATCCGTGTCTTCTCAATCCCTCCTCAGAGGCCAGGGGATCGTCGCAGAGAACAATATTTTCAGCAACACAGTTAAAAATAAAAATATAAAACAATACCTTCAGTCTATTACTGGCCCGCTGCAGGGCAAAGACCGATAGAAAATGAAGAAGAGGACGGGGAAGAAGGTTCTGCTGTGTTGTCTTCTCAGACCAGACAGTAAAAAAAGAGACTTGACTTGAAACAGTGTGAAAAAAGTTTCACAAACTGACTATTTGACTGAATTATTTCTTGAACGACCACACAGTCTTTCCCAGAGACTTCACACAAAGAACTTATAGCCACGCTTTCAATCAGTCCTGTAACCTTCCCACACTTCATATTATCATGGCCGCCATTTTTATCGTCATCTCCAATGATTGATCACTCAGATCAAAGCGTCGTTTCGTCAATTTCCTGTGGATGTACCAACACTAATAAGCTTCATGTATGAAACGATAAGTAACATCACGAACTTATGCGCAATGACCATCAAAGTATCTCCAAAATGGTCGCAATTATCTACCATTTGCGTTGAAGTAGATTGAAAAGTAGAATCTTTGCATTAACCTAATTTTTGAATACGTAATTTTGTTACATCAGGGATCTGCTGATGATGCTGTAGAATTGCCTGGTCAAAATAATATGCATAATAATATTCTCGTTAGATAAGTAGACAATGATTATTTTCTTTTGTTTTCTTTGAAATATTGTTGATGTCATCTTCAGATTTACATTAACGATGTTATAAAATAGTTGTCATACTCAGATCGAAAGATTTACATTGAAGATGAGAGGCGTTTTTTTTTTTTTTTTTTTTTGGGTGGGAAATCATCAAATGACTTCTCCTGCTGAGTAGAGCAGGAGGGCGTGTCAGACTTTTACTGACTAAAACCCACCCGTGTTCCCTCAGTAGCCCGTATGCCAGGGGCCGTGGTATCTCTTTCGAACAAACCCGCACCCCTGGCAGGCATCGGCCCTTGCGGACCCCACCAGTGGTTGCTGACATCTTTGACGGCGCGCGTGAGGAACACAACGCGCCGTCCCGTCTACCACTTTTCGGCCGCAGAGGATAGGGAGAGCGGCTGACGCTATACCGACACTCCTCTTCCCCTGCGGCCCCACCGCGTCCGCCATCAAACGGTGGCGGCCCCGTCCAGGCCACGGAAGGGAAGAGCGCTGCTCAGAAGCACCGGCACTCCTCCTCTACCGCAGCCTGTAACCCTCAGCCGCGATGCCTCCCATTCGACATCGCGGCCCACCTCAGTTGCGGTGCACCTCACCGCAACCTACTTTTTGGCCGCTACGTCAATGGCTTGAAGGCAAAAGCCCTGACGAGCGGCCCCACCGTTGGGTTCCTCTTGGCTTCACCGTGGATGGGAGACCACGGTTACTAAGCCCCCCCGCAACGACAATGCGGGAACCCACTCGGGGGGGAGATGAGAGGCGTCAAGACTTATTTAGGATTTATATGACCATAACGAGCGAATTTTGACACTATTACATATTCGTGCACGGCTAACTTATTTGTTCTACCGCTGATAAGTCTAAAATGTATGTAAAATAGAATATTTGAGACGTTAAAAGTAGCTACAACATTGTTGCCACCCACCGTGTTTGCTTCAAAGTCACATTTAACGTTAATATATGCGTATGAAATACCTAGGCTAGACTAAAGTAGGTGTCATGATAACTCGATGCACGGAGTGGGTGCCACCGACTTGACCATTGCCATTTCAACAGAGGTCAGTCGCATTCCAGTGTTTGCAGATCTATAAAAACAAAACCGTACTATGTATGTAAGATCTCGCTGAATTCTTTGGTGGGGTGTATAGATAACCAATTAGTGTCTATCGTTATTTGATTAGTGTCTATCAATTTATCGTTTAACCTCGATTTTGATTGATAGATTAGAACATTCATATTTAATAGCAGCGAGTAAGTGATGGATGGCCTACTGATAACAGAATTTGTCGGTCGCAAATTCGAACCCAGCCCGGCTTTGCTTTGTGAAAATTATTTCATCACAACTTCTATCGAAACATTGAAGGAAAATATCGTGATGAAACCGGCATATCGTAGAACCAAAAGTTCCAAGACATTATGACATTAACTATCCCGCACTGAGTCCGCGTGGTGGATTACGACGTACTGCCTCTCGAAGAGAGAAGGCCTGTGTCCCATCAGTGGGAATATTATAGACTGATTTAATAAAATAGTACTAAATGCCACCTCATTAGTTTGGTCTTCTGTTTCCATGAAGGGGTAAGGGAAATTGCGCTTTTACTTCTGAAATTTATTATTTCTTACACTGTAATACTGTAGTAGAATAATACTTATTGGTCAAACAAAAATCAACTAAAGTGCAAGCTAATAATGAGGTTCTTAATTCAATGTTCACCCCGTTTAACCCTCGTATTCATATCGTGGAACCTCACAATCAAAGTAGCAAGTAAGTATTGAGACAAACAATTAAAACCATTTTGAATATTGGAAACCGTGAACTTTTGAATTTCGATCAATCGTGACGCAATCAAATATTTAAACAAAAGTAGATTTTCCCGCGGTAACAGCGAAAAAGTTGTCACGCATTTCATTGTCAACAAATATGAGGTTATTGAAAAGAAAGCGTAAAAAATTGCTCACAAAATGGAAGAGCGAACAAGAAAGTCAATGTGAGAGATAAAGAAACTGAATCGGTATTATATTATCTGCTACAATGAGTTTCTATCATTGTTTGGTTTAGTTCCGTTATCGTTTTGTATCTAGTTAACTGTTTGTTTGATAAAATAATGTATTCCTTACCCGAGTCTGTGTTTCTCGAAATATCTGGAATTGTAACAGACAACATCAGGTGAGATAGTAGTCAAAAAGAAGTCTTTAAACTACATTATCAAAAAGGTCAAACTCAGTTTTCTGCAGGGAGCAAGACCGAACCGCTAGAGGCTAAAAAACTGTTTAAAGAAGTGAACCGGTGTTTGTGGTAGACTGCTTGAAATTTTGAAAATAAAAATCTCGCCACTACCTACTCCACGGTTGAAAGGGGGCGCGTTACCGACGTGCTCCTAGCCACTAGCATTTGAAAAAAAATAGTTTAAAAAGTGAATCAGTGTTTGTGGTAGACAATTTGAAATTTTGAAAATGGAATGCGCGCCAATAGTTTGTAAATAAAAGTTTTGTTACGATTACCAGAGCCGCAAGATACACACAATCACTCAACAACAACAACAACAACTACGTAAATAATGCAATGAATGTTGTTGAACTGTCAAAATGAAAGCCATTTCTACTGTTACGCAACTACTCCGCAGCTTGCAAGACTGGATTTGTGTCTGATAAATTGAATGACCAAAAGGCTCTACACAAATCACATCTACGTAGCCAAGCCGATTTAGCTATGAATACCTAAGTTAAGGGTAAAAGTATCTTAACAGGAAGTGGTGAAGGGCGGGCGTTTTTGGGGGACTGTCTTATGTAATTTTTGACGTTCAAAAAGTGCTGACACCAGCCTATTTTTGAGTAAATAACTTTTGATTTTGATTTATCACCTTTTAACATCACAATCTAAGCCATTGGTTTTCTGCTTAGATATCTTTTTAACCGACTTCAAAAGGAAGGAAGTTATCAATTCGATATATTCATAAAAGTATACGATTTTGAAAATACACTCATTACCTATTCATATGTTGTTTTATTTATCACCAGTAACAACAAAAATATTTCCTACTTTAAATAATTCCTTTTTGCGCTAAATGTTAAATTGGAACACATTCATAAATAACAAGTAAATTAAATTACAGAATCGTGTCGGTTAGTACTGAGGTAATTGAGTGCCACCTTAATTAATCATGGTATGCACTGTAAGTATGCGAGATTGAGTGCACTTGCATTGTGCGAGCAAGAGTCTATTTTGCGTGTATTGCCAGATGAATAATATAATTAAAATGTATTGGCACATATTGTAATTTTCATATAGTGATAAACAATATTTCTGACGGCTGTTTTCCGAGGATTGTTTGCCTGTGTTTTTGATTTGTAACTAGTGCATGAAGAACAGAAACGATTATAATGACACATTTTCCTTCTCGTGTTAAAAATTAATTGCAGGGACATTCGATTAGAACTACATTTGACTGATCTACTTTAACAACGACATCAAAAATTACAGATAAGCAGAGAAAAGAACATAAAATCCTCTCTACATAACACTAACAAATCAAAAGAAATCATCATCATCAAAAACAAAAGTGCTTCTTCAGACCTCGAAACCGCTTATTGAATCTCTCCGCTTACATCCTAAGTCCTCCGTCTGGGAACGATTGTGACCCACGAGGACAATTTGTAAGTGTTATTACGTGCTGTTAAAGTTCGCGTCAGTACCTACTCCGCGGTTGAAAGGGGGCGCGTTACCGACGTGCTCCTGGCCACTAGCGTTTGAAAAAAAAATTGTAAAAAAAAAGTGAATCGGTGTTTGTGGTAGACAATTTGCAATTTTGAAAATGGAATGCGCGCCAATAGTTTGTAAATAAAAGTTGTGTTACGAATACCAGTGCTGCAAGATTGTGCAAATGTTTATTTTTTTAATAGTATTTCGGCTGTGATTTTATAAGATATTAGTGTGAGTTTATTTTTGAATATTTATACTATTATAAACGATACCTAACCTGGGTATTGGATCACATCTAACAAGCGATTAGAATGTATTAGTTGTAGCTTAATATCTACCAAAGCAGTACGATAAATTAAATCCAACATGCGTTTGCGAGATAAAACTGACGCTGTAAACAAGAATTCCGCGTTCAGTACAGGATTTCCCGGAATACACGTTGACACGTCGCCGTCGGCACGTAAGCTTGGGGATACTATTAAGACATTTCCTATGAATCCTCTCAACGATTTCCTTAAGCATGTTTTTATAATGCTGGTCCTCAAAGATGGGCCCACGACTGCTGTAATTTTATTTTTTACGTCATTTGTATGTCATATTGAAAGGGCACTCTTTATTATAAAAGCTTACCTATTTAAAACGTTGCTTTATAATCTTAGAGACTAGAATACTTTATTGATTTAAAAAGACATTTGAGTGATAATTAGGAAATAAAAAAATCTTTCAATTTTAAATCTGAACACATAATCAAAAATCTTTAGATTATCTATTAATAGATACTAATCTTGACCACAAGAATATTTAAAAAAATCACGTTGTACTTATAAAAACAGACCTCGTGGCTATGCTCCAATAAATGAGAAGCCACAACCCGCATGCCACATCAAACCTGACCCTTGTTGAGTCAATTCAAGACCAGTACCTAGCTCAATTTGCAAATATCGCCCCAAACCATTAATCAATTGCCATTCCTGGTATAAATCACCAATCCCGGACATAAGTCAACATGTCATACACAAGCCATCTCAAAAACCGATGTGTCAACCGGCTTCTCTAGACAACTGTGGTTACTTGAGCCAATTTAGGCTTACAACGGAATCCAATATAATTTGAACCTTTATGCGACGACCGGTTCTTCATTCCTAGTAGCTTTTGAAAACAGTTAGGGGCATGGTAGGCCAGGTTACATTGGCTGTGTTTTAGCCAGCCCACACTCTAACACTCTGATTCCACATTTCCGCCCAATACCCTATACATACACGTTGTTGTGCATCGAAAATAAGCCCTATCTTTATGTTACTAAGGTTTGAGTTGCTACATTTCAATAGAAATAAAAATCCACTTAAAAATTGATGATGAAGTTTATTTACATTTACAAATACACAAAGCCGAATTTGTGTCAGAGTTAATCCTCTTTTCATGGCCAAGGGCCACAATATTTGTTAGATTTGAAAGTTGATATTGACCATGTCAAATAGAAGAGTTAAAGGTTAATTAGCATGTAGCAGAAGTATAACCAGCTTGTTAGTAGATTCGCACGAGTATATTTCCCGAATCGGGCGAATTGACAAATTTTTTGAAAAATATATGCTTTTTATAGGCGCCTCGTACAAAGTTAATAAATTGGTGGGCGAATCAAAAACTCCAGAAATACTTATAAGGCAATTGACTTTTTTAATTTTTTGCAATAAAGTTATGAAGAAATATCACTGCAAGTACATGCATAAAGTGCATAAAATTTAGAAAATTATATATTATTCAAAAGTGTAGATTCGCCCGATTCAGGCCAGTGAACTCGTGCGAATCGACTAATAAGCCGTACCCAAGCTTATCATTTGTGGAATTTAGTGTAGGTATTCGTAATTTTTTTCTACAGAGGTGCTTGGTTATTCAATCTCAGGACAGGATGCATATTATTTGATGCTAATTATTATTTTTCCTTTCTTGAGAGCAGTGGTGGCCCAGTGGTAACGCCCGCGACTTACGAGTTGTAGGTAGTGAGTTCGAACCCAGACAGGCGATTTACTTTGTGTAAATTATTTCATCACCACTGCTCTCAAAACGGTGAAGGAAAACATCGTGAGGAAACCGGCATGTCCTAGAACCAAAAATTCGAAGACATGTCACATCTACCAACCCGCACTGGGTCCGCGTGGTGGATTACGGCCCAATCCCCTCTCACCGAGAGTAGGCCTGCGTCCCACCAGTGGGAACATTATAGGCTGATGATGATGATGATGATAATTTTTTCTAACAAAAATACATATCCTCCTTTTAACAGGTCATTTTCTAAATTATTACCGCTCTATTCAAATATACCTTTTAACTAACAATTACCTTTCTTTAGCTATCTATCTTCTGTCAGTGGCCTAGTAATAATAATAGTCATTCATCTTTATTATATTCTTTTCATAAAATTATGCACTACAGGAATGATTATTTTATTGCAGATAAATGAACCGTAAAGAGCAAAATGACTACACCATCTCAAAGAAAAAGAATAAGTATGATCGTATTATTAATTTTATATGGAACAGCTGATGTTAAATGCAGTCTACCGGTTGACCTGGCTGCTGAGGAAAAAGGTAAGCAATTTAACTAATAAAAATAATCTACTAATACTAATAATAAGGAGGAAAGATTTGATTGTTTCTTTGTTTGGATTGAATATGCTCCGAAACTACTGAACCGATTTGAAAAATTCTTTCACTGTTGGGAAGCTACACTATCCCCGAGTAACATAGGCTATATTTTATCTCCGTATTCCCACGGGAACGGGAACTACGCGGGTGAAACCGCGGAGTGATGCTAGTATTTTATAAAACTCAACGGTGGATGGACTGTGTGAATGATTTATTATGGTTAGAAAGGGGGTGAATGAAGAAGACATGTAATGCCGACCCCAAATAAATAGTAAAAGGCAGAAGATGATGATGATGATGATTTTATAAAAATGAACACTTATATAATATATTTTTTATTGTTTTTGAATAAACAGTTTAATCATGATGCCCAAAAATACCAATTTAATCGGTCAAGTACCTTTAATTATTGGAATTGGATTTTTATTGTTATGGATCGAATTGGATCCAGATGGTGCTAAACCGATATGTCAAGATGTACAGACAAACGTCAGGATGCCGGATAAAAGGTTTTTTTTGGTGGTCAACTTATAAAATAAACCACCAAAACCTCTTGACTAGATTTGGCAATTACATTTTTTTTTTTGTGTCCTAAATATCTTCTTTCTTGATGAAAAACCTCGACGCGCCACTGTTACTCAATAGTTAATAAATCGGTACTAAACACACGCAGAAAATATTTTAAGACAATCAGGCCTCTTAGCTCTTACTCTAATTACAGATTTTAAAATAATAATTCGTGATACACTTAATGATGTTGCATTAAGTAATTACACTTACGATTTCAGTATGTCGAATCGAAAGTATTCTTATGCCATTATGTCGACACTTCGATTAAATAAGATTTCCTACTGATCTGAAAACGATGTTGCATTGCATAGTATGCACCTTGTTTTCATATTTTGGGAAGCAGTTACTAGTTTAATACCTTAATGGTTTGCAGGTTTCAGTTATGTTTTATCCTTTACCTAAAGAAATGCTGCATCCTGTTTACTAGCGAATCTAGTTGATTCGCTAGTAAACAGGATGTTAAGTTTACTAGCGAATCAACTAGATTTATTTAGATGTTAAGTACGAGTTATTTACAAAAATATCACAGTTCTAGAGGAGTATTTAGGCAAAGTTTTCGAAAATGTCCTGGGAATAAGTATTCCTGAAATGCTCAAGTTAATAGAGGGATGTGTATTTAAGTAAAGGGGCAATTTTGTGTTTTCTTTACACCGCCGTTTTTTCAGTTTTAATCAAACCTTCCAAAAGAGCACTACTACGAATCTCGCGTTCACTTAATTAAACCTGATTTTAATCATACATTTTTATGTTCTCTTTCTATCTCGGTACTTTAATGTAGTCAAAATTCAAAAGAATTTCTTGCAGCTAGGTGGTACTGGATGATACCAATTTAACTTTCATCGGTATCACTTGTAGTATGATCCTTATTGATTTTAATTTAGATCCTTGAACCCAAGACCTCACTTTATCACGTGGTATAAATCTAGCCTAGCCACTTTATTGGCTAGCTAACTATACCCGACATAGCAACAAGCAGGAATTGGAGGACATGGTTGCTAAAAATACAGACATTTATTTATTGGCTCATAAAAAAGTGTTACAGTATAGGTGTGACACTGGATCCCGCACTAGGATACCCTGTGTCGCAGGATCCATTCTCTTTCGACAGATTATATGAAATTATTATGGGTAAAGTATCTACAAGAGCAACGGTTTAAATAATAAAGTAAATTCACTAAAACTAAGGCTAAATAATTCACTAAAACTAATACTAAATAATAATTCAATAAAACCAATACTAATTAATATTAATTCGCCTTAACTAATAAGAGGAAACCAAAAGTATGTTTGTGGTGATATATGTTTACACGATTAATCTCGAAGAGCAAGTTTCCCTAATGATATTTTTTATTTAAAAAGCATGACTTAAAAAGCCATCGAACTTGAATGACACATTCAAGATCGAGGAATCAGTAGTCCTATTTCCACGAGTTTCCACGAGGACTGTTTCGTCACAGGAAATAAACATTTATTCAATTTTACTTGATCAAGTCCAAGTAAAGTCAGCCCCACCTCCAAGATTCGTCATACCACATGCATCAGAAAGTATCCTTCTAATGGAATGGAATGCGCCAATGTAGCCAGCGTATTTTTTTTCGTTTTTGTAATTATTAGGATGTATGCAGATCTAAATAGGATTCGCGATCGTAACAAATACGTATTTACAGAATTATTATTATTAAAATGTATGATTTTAATTATTTTAACTACAACTCGCTAAGTTATATTGGCCCGCGCGGTTTGGCCTTAAAAGCCCACTCAACATTCAACCACCACACACATTGAACCACGAACTTCTTCGACCTTCTTTCCAGTGCTACCACCAACAACACTGCCCCTAACATCACCATCATCAAGCGTCACCACAGTTAACATATCGACGTCCACCTACGTCACTGCCATCCCCCCGATACCACCAAGTGATAGAGACAGATTCCTTACGTTCGCGGAGTCAGGACATCATCGGACCTTCATGTTTGCTAAGGACAATACTTTTATACAGCTGGATGGAGATATTATACAGAGGTTTCAGCTTAGGTAAGACTTTTATTTATTACTTTAGCCGTGTGTGGCAGCAGTTTTTTGTCATATCTTGATTTATTTATTTATTATTTATTTTTGAAACCCTTAAAACTATCCTTACAGGCACTTAACCTAATGCGATAGAAAAGTCACACACGCAAACTTAAAATTAAATCACAACAAGATCATTGTTTGTAACCTAATATAAACAATAGTTCTTTTGCGAATTCACTCCAGTAACATGTAAATATATCAAATTCTACGTGAATGTCATTGATCGTGCGAATTGCTCGAGCCAGAGGGGTTTTAGCCAGCAAGTTGGTCCTGGCTGATGGTACGACCAGCAGAGATTTAAAAGAGTATCCTTGGAGTTTCTAGCCCGTTCTTGTCCATAGAGATCCACGTTTTGGAATGGGTTTTAGCTTCAACTTTCTGATTGGCCTACTCTATGATAGTTCAAATGCGCCTTTAAATGGTTTCATTAAAGTAAATGTGTTGAATTTGACTTTGAGCTGCTCCAGTCGGTAGTTAAGGGAGGTTTTGGAACGAAGTTCCTTATCGTAGTTTTTTCGGTCAAGCTCATATTCACCTAGTATGAAATAGCGACATGAACTGATGGCCCGCGACACTTCTCGTATGTTTTATAACAATACCAATGAAAATTGGTTCCTTGCCCGCATATCAAGCACTATTGTTGACTCAACAGCCGATTTCCTAGCTATGGTGAAGGTTTCCCAGGATAATTCCGTAGCAATCATGATGCCTTCTTTAGTAAATTCCGCATTCTTATAAACTCGAGCTTACACAAATACTTGCATATATGCAAAAATAAGCTATAAGTTTTTATATAATATGCAAGTATCTGTGTAATCTTTAAAAAAAAATAACATAAACTTATAAAATCTTCTAAATTACAGATTGTGCAGAGAAATATCATTCAAATTCCGGACACGATTACCACATGGGTTACTCGTATACCATAATGTGAAGAACCCGGTTTTCAAGATGCAGCCGTATGCTCTTTACGTCATCGTGGAAAAGGGTGAATTGAAAGGTAAGCTACGATTGTTTTCGAGACTAATGTAAACCGATCGATTTGCAATCAAACAAAAAAGCTTTTGAGTCAGCATCAAACTCCAAAGAGAACCAAAATTTAAATGCTATTGTTAAACTCGATAAGGAAACGACACCAACGAAGGTTTCCGAAACATAAATGTTGCAAATGATTTCGATTTTACATTTGCGCCAAACAAAATGGAGCATCAAGTCTTCAAATGGCAAACGCAGCGCGCGGTGAGTCGTTGACTAACGCTAATTCAGGGACACAAACAATAAATCTTAGTTGTTGGCGCTCACTGAAGCAATGCCGATCAAGTGCCGCGACATTGAATGGATCTTGTTTGTAGGCTAAGTTTTATTTGGGGCCTAGTTCGTTAGATTTATCAACGTTTGTTGTTGTAAGGATTTTAAAAACTGTCGACTTGTCTTCGATTTACTTAGATTCCAATATATTTTTGGACTTCTCAACTGATTTTTTAAATCCACTTTTTAATTATATTTGTAATTTTTTTATGGGCATATATGTAATCATATTGTACCCACGACTGCTGTAACAACGTGTGATTCGGAATTTCAATCAAGTCCTATATTTAATCATTCGAGTGTGAAATGCCGACTAGGTATACAGCCACATTTCGCCAGTTACATGTGTTTAAGTCTCATGTAACAGGGGGGTGCCTATTTCCATTAACCGGGCACAAATTCAGACTCTAGACTGCTATTAAGAAATACCAGACAGAAAAACGGAATAGCACTTTACCCGACCTGGTAATCGAACCCGAGTCCTCATGGTCAGCTGTAGTGCTTGCGACCGTTAGACCAACGAGGCAGCCAAAGATATTTAACTTTGCATTATCTAGAACACGTTTTTTTTTTCAAGCCTTTTTCGAAACAAAAATACACGACGTTCCCAGGAAAACCATCAATCTTTGACGCAAACAAATTAATCAGATAACACAATACTACACCATCATGTCTACTTTTATAAATTGAAATTCAAATCAATCAGCCATCATCGTCTATAATCATTTGCTTCACAATAATTTCTCATCGTCCATACCTCCGGGATCGTTTGAAATCCTTCACTTTTTTCTCTAGCGTGTCAAGTCTTTCCTATTCAAACGTCTGTCTATCAGTGTGTCGTCTTGTCTGTCGATCTGTCCATCTACCTCAAAATGTCTTAGTGTTTTGTATTATCTCAAGTCGGTCACTGAGATACGTTTGTAGGTACAATTTATTCATACGCTAATGGTAGTTTCTCTAAAGATTTATTTGTTAATGAAATACGTGTGATAGCTTGTCTCAAAATGAAAATATTATGAACCGGTTCAATCAACTCTAACATTTTAATACTTTGTATACGCTATATCAAAACCACTTTACCCTGATTGACGTCAAAATTTAATCTTTCCTCGTATTCTAAAAGCAAAACCTTCAGAATGAATCTTTGAGTACCTACGTAATGCCAGTTTTTGTATGTCTTATTTGTGTAATTATGTTCCAGTTGTCCACGTATTCGGAAAACACCTGACATCGGTAACAGTTGGCAGAGCGTTAAACAGAGATCAATGGCACAGTGTAGTTGTCACCATTGATGTTCATGGAGCCAGGCTCATTGCTAAGGTGGACCATCTTAAAGAAGAAGTCTATTTAAAAGTAAGGTTCCTATAACGTTATATAGTGGCGAATTTCACCGAGGAAACATATCGCGGTCACCATATCATCCGCGTTCAAGAGTTGTCAGTATCATCATTGTAGTGGAATATTGTCACACTAACAGCTCTTGAACTTGGTTTCGATGTGCTGATCGCGATTAGTTCCATCGGTGAAATTCGCTCTTAGGCAGCATATCCACAACCGTGACTTATTATTTGAAGACAAGTTAAATTTGTGTTGTTATTACATCTTCTTCGAAGCATCTTTATATGTATGTACTTTGAAAAACATAGCTTGATTCGCTCTCCATTTACTTTTCATCCCATTCACATAAAGTATAATCAAAACCAATATTGGCTGTCGAATCAAAGGACCTAAAATTATGAAACTACATTTTTTCAAATCTTAATCTAGCGTTCTTGATCGAGATTGTATCAAGTACCTCTAACATTGAAAACAGCATAAAGTATGTAGTGTTGCGTAAATTGCCCGAATCAAATAAAGGAAACGGGTCACTTCATTATGTGGAGTTAGCGACCTGCCACAACGTGTGTGTCATGTTTTTAAACCATATTGTTTAACAAGGACATTGAGTTTGACTCATGGATATCTATGAACGGTTTAAAAAAGGACACTCACCAGTTATTTTCTTCTCTGTAAAAACTTTGATCTTTTCTATATTAACTTCATCCTCTTGTAACTTGCTCAGAGATTTTCTACCTAATATAAAATTTAGATTTACTTTCTTGTTCATTAAAACACCATTAGTTAGAATAACGCACATTTTGGAGAAGAGCATTGTTTGTTATTTTAACAATTATTGTGTCATACATAATAATATTCTTTTTGTTTCAGGGCTTAAGTTTCGACACGAATTACGGCATCACTGATAACTTGACATCCGTTATTCTTATCGGAGGTAAGTTATATTATTTCGTCAGTTAAAGTGCGTTCACTTTAAACGACATCACAAAAAAAAAACAATTCGAAATCGAGATTAAGTTACAAAACTGTTAAAACTTGAGTTAAACGTGGCCCTTTAATTTTGGAATACACTTTCTACAATCATTCACTTTATTCTTACGATCACGTAAGTTTTATAGCCAAAAAAAATTTAGATACTGATGACACGCATTTATTTATTTAATTGTGAAAATATTTAAAAAAATACGCTGAAATAAGTTGAGATCACATGAGCAGGATGATAGTGATGGGACATGCTTTTATTGATTTATCACTTTATGACAATGGCAATTTATCCAAACTATCCTCTTTCTAGGTCTAAGCTCGGAAGAAAAACTCCACGGTGTAAAATACATAATCGAATCCTTCGTCGGCTGCATCAGTGATATGGTTCTTAGTTCCGGGAAAGCAGCTTCTGATCTTCTACCAATAGTGCCTTTAATTGCTACGAAACATGAAAATGTTAAAGAAGGCTGTATTGATAAGTGCAGGACTATGGAAAACCTTTGCTTTAAAGGCTCCAGGTGCATTAATGAGTATAATGGATATCGATGTGACTGCTTTGGGACTTTGTATGAGGAGCACCTTTGTGATGTTTTTAGTGAGTATTTTTTTTTTTCATATTGTTTCTTAACATAATTTCTAAATCTGAAATTATGACGATGTTCGTCTCTGTATTCGCCTTCATTAAATCTGGATCAATTTATGGATCAAATTCCAATATCAGATATTTTAGGTTATCCTCATCACTTGACTTTTCTTCGTTATTTATAATCATCGTAACTTTTTGATCTTCACTATTTTTGGCACATATGTGCGATTCATTTCTAAAGACTCAAGGTGGAACAATTTTTGTTTCCGTCTCCCTTTCTCCATTTACAGTTAAACGTTGACATTTAAAAACTAATTGAGGTCAATTAAGATCTTTACAACCCTGTGCAAATTACTTCTGCGCGTTAATTAGGTTTATGAATCCTTTCAAAAGCAGACCAATCTCGAGCACTCCTTACATAAGGCCAAGCAAAAAATAATTTAAATGTTACGCAAACTTGTTATACATCAGGATTTTAACTTAATTGAAGATCTTAGACGAGATGATTGTTTGCTTTCACAAAATCTATAAATAGCAATAGTATGGCTGCAATTTTCTGTCCAGTATATTTTAGTCTTCCACGGTGGCGCCACTTGCTAAGGTGCAGATATGTCAAATGCAGTACAACTTAGTTAGTTCACTATTTCACCGCCTGTCTTTATAAACTGGTCGTTGTACTTAAAGATAATGTGATGGCTCTAATGACAGCCGATGCAAGCACCTTCTCTTTCTAACATTCAGCTGTCATATAGAGCTATCTCACTCTGTTATCCCAACTCTGCTTTAAGGTGTTAGTGCAAAATAATTGACCTGTTTCTAAGTGATGTTGCTAATAGACTAAACTGAAACGGGTTTGGAAAACTTGTTTGATACTTAGTTTATTATTTGAACTCTGACCGAATCGCCACTTGCGTCATTTCCAGTACTGACGTCAGTTCAGTTACTTCTCATTAATGTAGTACCATTTATAGCTTTGATTATGTATTTCTGCTTGACCAGATCTACAAGATTCAGTTACAGTGAAATTAATGTTAATACTTTCTCAAGATTCTTGGTAGTTTTCTAGAAGCAAATTTTATTTCGCAACTACTATTTTCGCTCTCATTGAATAGGTATCAATGCTAACACAATAACTTGTTTTAAAACATATTCGAGCATATCATTATGGTCCTGTTTCACAACTTTTAAAATGAATATTTTTAAAGACAATGTTAATTAGGTATGTGCGGTTGCTAAAATACCAGACATATTTTATATACCTACAACCAAAATATCTGAATCTTTTTAGAAACCAATTATAATATTATTATATATTATTAAATTATAATAGACACCTCCTGAAGGGTGTGGACCTCGGCTTAGGGCGTTGCTAGAAGAGGGCAACCAGGGACTGATCTTAATGATTATTATTTAGGGACGAATTTAAAGCTACATACTCAACAGCGCGGGCTGGCTATACACGAGTCGGTTTTAATCTCCTATTTGTGCATTTTTGCTTCAATATTATGTGGAATGTCCATCATCTAAGGTCTAAACCCTTAGGTTTTAGGATGTAGTAAATACAACATACTTTATTTAATCAATTCCACATAAAATAATCATTAATGTTACCAATACATATGAAAATTTACGTCACATTCCAGCGGCGACTGTCCTAACTCTGCGAGGTTCGAGTTACGTGTCGTATCGTGTGTACGACTGGAAGGATCGAGTGCACTCGACTAGCACGCGTGTCAGCATGCACTTTAAGGTAATGTGGTTTTAACTTGATTTGCTTGCATGCGATTTTATTTGTGCAATGAAAATTATTTATGTATTTTGTCAGATAAAGTGTTCAAAGTGTATAGGGAATTTATTACCTTGCTTTTTTTTACCGTTGACCATATGGAAGCTGATGGCAACCAGTTAGAAGACATTTTCAACCCTGACCAAGTTGGAGGTCCCTTTCTTTCTTAATTAAAGAGAGCTCAAATTTTGAGTCCTCGTCAGACAGAAAGAGTCTTTTATATTTTGACTTACAACTTGACAATTTAAAGCCTTTATTTGTGTAAGGGCAATATTCTCTTGTCTTATTTGGGACTAAAAGCTATTAGTATTATTTTTGGATATTTTTTTCTTATTCTTATATATCTGTGCGTTACCAGCTGAACTCATTTAACTACTTATTAATTTGGTCGCTTTTAGCATAATTAAGTCTTAATAGTTCAGGTTTCGACAAAAATATCCTTGTATGTTCAGAATTATTTATAATGAAATCGATCTAATCAGCAATTTTAATCAAAGCCTACATCAGAATGAGTTGGTGGTTTTCATGAATATTCAAGCCACCAGTTGGCGCCACTTTGACAAGAGTCTTCAAGTTCAAGAATGAACATGAAATATTTGGATGTAATTCGTTTCATTCTTTCGTTCACCATTCAGTTCATAAGCGCTTTGACACTTTTGACAGGTGCTCGGACCTAACGTCTCAGTGCTGCCATAGTGAACGTCATTTCAGAAAACCCTCACTAACATGTCGATTCTGAAACCATCTCACCGCGTGAAGTGAGCGTGGAGTGACCTGTCAGTGTCATCTCACTGATGCTAGGGAGTGACCAAGCATTAGGCAAAATTACAATGATAGAAGCTACCTCCACGCTCACTTCACGTGGTTATATGGTTAGAGAATAGCAATGCAGAAAAGTCGTATTAAAACTAGATTCAAAATGCCTCAAAATGGATACTAAAAATCGCTTATCATTTTAATCATTTAAACCTTCGATCAATAACGTAGATTTAAACCAAGCAGACTTTCTCTTGAACGAATTTATTACTGCTATATTATTACGTCACACACAATCACCTCGCAAAATGCAATGGATGAATGAATGGAATGGGATATTTAATGGATATTATTTACAGTTATTATCGAGATTGTTACAGATAATATGTAACAATCCAAAAGGTGTGCATTTGTACAAAAGGTATATGCTAAAAGTCAGAAGCAATAATGCTGTCACTATAGGTAGTTAATTTTTTTTTGTGTTTATTGTGTAATTGGTTTAGTTCATTTTTTTTAAAGTTAACACATTGCAATATGTAGTTAAACTACTATATTTTGCATGCATTTTAGTAGCAATTCATTTAAATGATTTATTAACTTCAAGAAGTTAATACCTAAATTATTCAATTATTTGCATTTTAGTCGTAATTGGTTTAGTTTACTTTTTAAAAGTTACACTTTACAATTTATCGTTACAATTCTATTTATTTATATATGCTTTATTGTACACAAGAAAATACATAGCAAAAATAAAACATATAACACTAAAAACATACAACAAGTGTAAGTAACGCTTATTCTCTCTGCTTATCCCAACATCGAGTGATCCATCTTAAATAAATTCACATTTATTTTATCTGTGTCACTGGATTCGAAATAAAATCTTGTTTGTGCACAAAGCAATTCATTATCACATGCAAATAAAAGATCGAACCACTTTAAAACGTTTTGCATACATTTGAATTAAGGCAGACAATTTATAGCGCAGGTTATTTCAAAACAACATTCTGATGTTGTTAATTTCTTAAAACACAAAAATAGAAGACTTTACCGAATTGATTTTGATTTTTTATCAAAGAGTCTGTGCGGTTCCCAGTAAGGGGTTTTATTTTAACACTGAAGAATTCATTGAAAGTAACAACTGGGTTACTACACTTACGCTTACAATTGTCGATTTTATATTGCAGATTTACCGTTTCTAACACTAACAATGTTCTCTTTCATGAATGATACAAGTTACCAAATCAATTTCACAGACTAGATTCGACGACTCAGCGCTATTCTACGCGAGTGGACAAATAGACGACAAACACCATTACATAGCTCTATCAATACACGATGAAAAAGTTGCCGTGCAAATAGATTTAGGTGACGGACCTGTCGAAGACTATTTAGGAGAAAAAGTCAACAACAACATGTGGCACAACCTCACCGTCATACTGCAAGAACAAACCATATTTGTATATCTTGATAGCACAACAGAGACTTACGAAGTGCCAGGAAATGCTCGATACTTATGCATTGATCCAGAAATCTACATATGCGGTGGGCCGGATTTACACAAAATGAAAGGATTGAAGTCGTTCAACAATTTCGCTGGCAACTTGAAATACGTTTATTACAATGACGTGTCAATTTTGTACGAATTGAAGCAAAATAACCCTAAAGTCCACTATATAGGGGTGTTGGATCCTGAGTTTGAGGATATAGATATAGAGGTGATACCGATTACGTATCCTTTTGCAACGTCCCATATTTGGTGGCCGTTGAATCAGAGCCACACTGTCAATTTAAAGTTTGATTTTAAAACCAGCAAGAATATGGCTGTGTTGGCTTACAGTCAGACATCCACGCAAGGTTACTGGGAGGTAAGTTTTAACGATATCAACCTCATGACAAACAAGTTTCTGCTATTTTTTATGCTAATTTGATTATTCTCAACTACATTTCATTTGATGTCGCACCACAATTTATAAGACACTTGATCAAATAATAATTTGATACGGAATCTGAAGACGCCCGACTCGTTACTAATAAAGTAAATAAACTGGCCTTTTTTATTTCTCACTGTTAATAAAACATATTCATACAATTTGAAAATTCAGCAAATAGGTATAACCACTCAGGTATTGCAAAGGGGGCAACAACTTTAGTGCCACGATTTAAAGCCTGAGCACTAAAATGTCGAAACCTCCAAAAATAACACTTGATTCTGTTTATATAACGCTTTAATTACAACACAAGAAAACAAGATACGATTTAATTGTAAATAAATGCAAATACGGTCTAGACTTCTGTGTCAGGTTGCAACAACGAAATTTACCCAACCTGACGGCAAATATTACCTCACTGGGGTATTGATAACAAACACGACTTTGGTAATCTTTCTTCAGGTTTTAATACAATTGAAAAATCAATCAATAAAAATTTCAAAAGAACTTTGCTTAAAAATAATTCTTGAATCGAATAGTGACACGGATCATAATGTAAGCTTGCCTGTAATATATAGATTGATTCATGTGTGATTGGCAAACAAATAAAACGCATCATACGCCTACAGACGAACCTTATAGACAAAGCTGATTACTATATAAAGGAAATTCGAATATTGATTTATCACCGGGAATTTCATCAACAAAATCCCAAGTTTAAAAAATGTTGTCTGATCTAGAATTGTTTCTCAAGGCTAAGCTCACTGCCACTGGGCTATATGACCACATAACACTAACATGCTTTCTCATAAAAACGTAGGTAAGGATGGTGAAAGAAGAGATAAGATTCGAGTTGGTGTCCGATGTTGGTAAGAACGTGACTGTGTTGAAATCCGTGAAGTTCAACGTAAGCAATGATTGGCACAACGTCGAGTTGGATTACAGGAAGGGCAGGATAAAGATGACTGTTGATTATCATAATAAGCACGTGCAGATGTTTGGTGAGCTATCTTTTACTTTTGTTTTACTGTTGGCAATGTTCGTGCATTCGAGACAAAGATTGATGAATGCTAAGTGTACCTACAGCTTCCATAACAATGGTAAAAAGGAATTACCATCTATGTTTTATTTAAATGGTGTTCTTTTACCATAGTGTGTGCCATTGGATGCTAAAACTACACGGTTGACTTTCTGTCCTGCAATATTTCAAATTTTTGTTCTCATTTTTATTTCTAAATATAAAGTTAGGTATAGTAACTTGAGGGTAGTTTTTAGTTCTTTGAAATCGTTTGAATAAATTACTGAACTACATTTTACGACAAAAATAATTAATCCTCTAAATCGGCGATTTGTAACCAAACAACCGTTACTCCTTTTTATAAAAACCGTTACATTTCTAATCACGCTACATTTTCTAGGTCTAGACTTCGAGCTGCAAGACAAAATCGTAATAGGCAGTGGTCTGAAATCAGCTAACTTAGGTCTAATTGGTTGCATGAGGAACATTAAAATAAACGGGATGCTAATTGAGCCGAGATTCGTGATAATGACTGAGAGAGTGGTCGGTGAGGTGGCCATTGATGACTGTAGATATGTAGACCCGTGCACGAGACCTAATACTTGTGAGCATGGCGGGATATGTTCCGTTAGAGAGGATCGAGTCATTTGCAACTGTGATAATACTGGTAAGCGATTTAAACATTTTCAATTACCATTGGAACTTGTGTTTTTTTTTTCGGATATCAAGGCAAAGAAATCATGATATTTCTTTAAAATAAGTTTTTAAATACACATTTGCAGACATTTGATGAAGCAACGTGACTCTCAGCAAACCATTTGCCGTACACTTAGCACCAGGCGATCATGTTACATAACAACTTTGATCTTTGTGTTAATAATATATTTTAGGGACACCAATGCGGCGGAATGTTTCATGTCCTCGTTACTTTTTCCGCATAAAATAAATCCAACTTCTTTTAAAATACTTTAAAGTGGGCAGATTTTTCAATCATCGGGAAAACTTTGTCTGAGGAATAAATTTGGTTCGGTTTGATAGCCTTTGTATAGAAATTATTATTATGTCGAATCGCCATATTTATCATTCAAATAGAAGTTACTACCGTAACTCTTCTATTTTTTCAAGGCTACATCGGTGAAAACTGCCACTTCGCGACTTTCCGCAAAACTTGCGAAGAGTTAGCTCTTCTTGGGTACACCAGAAACGATGTCTACCTCATAGACATTGACGGGAACGGCAAGTTTCCTCCCGCACACGTCAAGTGCGAGTTCCAGATCGAAGCAGACTCTTCTACTACTGTTGTTGAACATAATCTGCCTAGTCAAGTTGTGAGTACTACAGATTTTCCCTCTTGTTTGTTTGCACGATATTCAACCACTCTTTTCCAGTTCATCTGTATCCATCCTTATAGTTGCCCATTTATGAAATTGCTGATACGTGACTGCATTTTCTTTAGAATAAGCATGCTCTATTTCAAGGCAATTTATTTTGGTGTACAATAAAGTGACTTTAATGACGCTAATGCCAGAATCAAATTGTGACAAATGTTCAGTTCCATATTTTTCACCTTTTCATATGTTAATCCTCGACTCCTCATTAGTTACAATTTATATTTTCTAGGTTATTCATTGATGCATGTCTGCATGTTAGTATGACGTAGACTGTTTCTTCTTCATGGTATTTGAACTTCCACGACATTATTGGCAAGTGTTTTATTCAAAATTATTTCATCGTTTACCTTTTATCATATACAATACAGAAAACTAGACCAGCATCATTATTTCCAGGATGTTCGTTCAGCATCAGGAAATGACTTCAGTTTCAATATCAAATACAGAGAGTTTTCCGCGGAGATGCTACAAGAGCTCATCTCCCATTCCTTGTACTGTAGGCAATACATCAAGTACGATTGTATGAAGGCGCCATTAGAGTTGCATAGTGCCACTTGGTTCATATCCTCGTCTAATAATACGGTGGACTTCTTAGGAAATGTGAAAAGGTGAGTCAATGATTTACTCATACAGACAAAAGATAAAAGAATATTTCTTGCTCCTATAACACTCTTCCTTCTACGTACAAAAGAAAGACGAAAGAATTAGCGATGAACGGACTGTGATGATATACGAAAAACAAGGGCGAATATTGAGATGATGGATTTATGGGAAAAGGTATCTTGGGTCCAACCCCTAATAAGTTGGTACGAGGGCAGGAAGATGACTTTGACATGAAAGAAACAGAAAGTTACATTGTAATTAGGCTCGCGCATGCAAAAAACCTCCTGCATCACTTCAGTATATTTTGAATGAACCATCGCATATTAAAGGCGGTCGCGGTTATAATCGACGTTTGGTGTAAGAATGAAGTATCCGCAAACAAATTTTCAATTTCTTATACTTAAAGTAACCTAGTTAAATACTTCGCAAACAACAAAAGTACCATTTCTCTCAAGATCATCTTTCGTCATTCAATAAAGTGAAGTTGAACTATCTTTAGTCTTAAATAGGTATGGTAAAATCTTAATAATTTCCAGAGGTTACTGCCCCTGCGGTGTAAACGCGACTTGCGTCAACGCCACCAAGTCCTGCAACTGCGACTCCAACGAAGATGGCAAGTGGCATAGCGATGAAGGCACCTTCGTGGAACCGTCCAGCCTCGGCATCACTGACATGTTCTTCTTACAGCAGAAGGACTTGCCTGAGGATGCTCAGGGGAGGATCACGTTGGGACCTCTGGAGTGTGTTGAAACTAGTAAGTGTATTAGAATATACATAGCTTGTCAATTGTACCTACCTAATGGTATTTGGTTAACATCACTTTCAAATTCAAACAGTGCATGTAGTAGAGGTGTGAGTTCGTTTTCTTTAACCATCTTGGAACGTTTAAATGTGTTATTTTGTCTGTGAATAGTGTGTTGTCACTTAGTTATATTTGAAGGAAACAATAATGAATAGCACTCATTCCAATCTATCGTAGCAAACAAACCTCAGTAGCTACTCGTAACTGTAATAAAACGAATATATAGAAAATTTTGCAGATACAAATTGTATCTTACTTTGAATAACATTCCCGTGGCTCGTCTTCTCGCTCTTCTTAAAAACTTTATTGAATAGCGCTCTTGTCTATCGCAGTAACAAATCTCATTAGCTAACAGTAATAAGACAAATATGTTGAAAAATTGGCCGTACAAGCTGTATCTCACTATTTAGAACATTTCTATGGCTCGTCTTCTCGTTCTTCTTAAATACTTAACCGAATAGTACTCTAGTCTATCGCAGTAACAAATCTCAGTCATATCATCATCATCATTTCAGCCGAAAGACGTCCACTGCTGGACATAGGCCTCCCCCAAAAGGGGGGGGTTTGCCATAATCGCCACGCTTGGCAGGCGGGTTGGCGATCGCAGTATGGTGATAAAATGCACAGAGAACGCTGCTGCCCATTCTCTAGTAAGTTCCTTAGTCGCCTCCTACGACACCCACGGGAAGAAATGGGATGGTGCTATTCTTTTACGCCCGGACACCACACGGGACTCTCAGGGACGGGAATCTCAGTAGCCAACAATAATAAGACAACAATAAAAATTGTGTGAATACAAATTGCATCTCACTTTTAATAACATTCCCATGGCTCGTCTTCTATAGGGTTATTGGAAAAACACCAACCACCTCTTAGGAGGTGTTGGTGTTTGGTGTTTTACCAATAACCCTGTATCGAGATTGGTTTTGGATTGGATTGATTTTATACTATTGACGTTAATGATCACCTTTAAATTACTACTACAGTGGTATATGTTTTTTCTTTATTTTTTCTTCAAGACACCCAGCGCTACGTCGTAACATTCACGACATCACAGTCTTACATAGAGGTGCCTGGTTGGAGAAAGGGCGACATCGCGTTCAGTTTCAGAACGACTGGCACCAGCGCCATCCTGCTGTTCCAGCCACCGATCAGACCTAACTATCCTTCTTTTATGGTCGCTTTGACTAGTGGTAAGTCCTTAAATCCATACAATTTTTAGACTTACATTTTTGTCACTTGACTACTTCGTCGATTACTTCTTGTTTATCTAACTTTCATTAGATCATCGAAGATCGTCTTAAGCTAAATGATTGATTTAAGAAACTATCGATGATTCATTCTTTTTAGTATGCTGAAACCGAATCACAATTTATTTGGAATCGATGTTTAATATTAATTTATTATGAATTTATGTAGGCTGTTACTCAAGGCCTGCTACTCTACCTGAGGATAAAGGTTGTTAATATTATAATCAGGCAGATTTAATTTATATTTCACTCCATGTTTCAACTTACCTATATCCGGAAGCTGTTGTATATGGGACAAAAAAAATTAAGGGACTGTGTTAGTTATAGTTCTTTCTCGAATTCTTAGGAATGAGCAACTAGACCCTTGACAGTTCAAAAGTGCCTGTTGTTGGTTTATTTGAAATAAATACTTTGAGATTTGAGCATTTTTTGAGTTTCCTGATTTTTATCGTTTACCTTTTTCCCAAACAGAACACGAACTAACCTTCAACTTTACCCTAAACACTGGTACCACAAGAAAACTGGTGATAAACTCAAAACGTAAGCTAAACGGAGGGGAATGGCACAAGATATGGATCGACTACAACTTCTACCACGTCAGGTTCATGCTCAACACTGAGTATCAGATGCTCAACTTACTGCAAGAGGAAGAGTTTGGGCCTTTTGAAGGTTCTATGTTTATAGGTGGTGCTACTGCGTAAGTACTTTTATTGTAATATACCGTACCGACTTATTTTTTTCAATCAACTATTAGGGATATTTAAAATATCTATTCTTCGTGATAATAAATCGACAAAAACATATTATACCTAATAAAATACATAGAAATATGAATAGTTATAGAGGCAAAAATAAAACAGCCTGGAAAGAGTTCATGCTCCAACTTATGAAATAAAATTAATCTGATAATTTAAATACTGTTGTAGTGTTTGAACAGACGCTGAAAAACCTTTAACACCTTTCTAGAATACGGATCTAAGATCAGCAGTTGTGATCTAACCAATGTTCATCAAGACCCATTATTTCAGGGAGCATCTAAAAAAATCTGCTGTAAACCAAGGCCTAATCGGTTGCTTCAGAGGCTTGGTCGTAAATGGCGAGATCTTGGACATATATAGCTACATGTCCGTCCATCTATCAGAGATTATTAAGGATTGTAAGCCATCTTGTGTGCCCAACCCATGTCAAAATAGGGCCATTTGTAAAGAGCTCTGGTCCAGTTATGAATGTATTTGTAAGAACCCTTGGGCACATTTGGGAACACATTGTGAAGAAAGTAAGTACACAGACGAAGATAAGTAAATTAGCAATCGATACTTCAGCAAAAATTAAATGATACAATAAAACCTAGAACAATCGATCAACGATTTTGTTCAAGTAAATGATTGCCATAACATCGCTTACCTAAATATTAAAAAAACTATTGGGGATCTAGCTTTATATAACATCGTTGTTGAACCAAATCTACATTTTAATTTCTAGATATAAACGAGAAAGCGCTAACATTCAAAACGCAAGAAGCCTACCTAAAGAAGAACTATCTAGTAGACAATACAACAGATGCGGAGAAACATCGACTAAAGAAAATGATGACTGAAAACGTACTGATGAACTTAAGAACGTATGACGATGACGCTTTAGTACTATATGCTAACGACAACCTTAACAATTTCATACATCTCTTTATACACAACGGAACAGAAATAATTTACTTATTCAATGATGAAGACGAAATCATACAAATGAATGTTACTTACAAAAAGATCAATCAAGGTGAAAGTGTTCAGATTGCAATTATCAGAACTGAGAATGGAACAACACTGCATGTAAATGAGAATAATGCTACGATTGATAGAACTGCGAAGCTGTTGAGTAATTACACTAATAAGCCTTGGATTAATCCTAACTTAGGTGGGTATTTTTTTTTTTTATGCTAGTCGTCTCTACCAGAGTTAGCGTCCATAAGTAACTTCGATCTAGTTCTTTCGTCACCAGCATGGCCAAAAATGTCATATTTTTTTACGTAGATACTTAGGTCCTCCCGTTTTCATAAAACTTGATAGTACACATTATAAACGCTTTTATCTTATAGCTACCCAATTCTTGTATTTTAATCACCATTTGGTGAGAGGGCAATTGCACTAGAACTATATTGATTTTTGTTTACGGATTGGACTTCGTTTTGGTTGACGAAATTGTTTATAGGAACTTCAATCTTTCCACGTTTTTAAACAAAACCGGTCTCAATAAAAAAACTTTTTTTTTTTTAACGGCGTATGTTGATTTTCGAAGTCCACCAAACCTGACGAGGTAAAATATAATACTGCCATCTGTAAAGTAAATATTGATTTATCTATTTTAGACTTTGCCTTCGATCAGGGGCCTAAGTCTACTAATTTATAAACGTCACAATGGTCTCTCAATGGTAAGTTTTTGACAGATTTGCCATACAAAAACTGTCAAAAACACACCATTGAGAGACCATTGTAACGTTTATAAATTAGTAGACTTAGGCCCCAGATCTAATACATAATGACCTAAGAATAACTCGATATTATCATCAGAAAAAAAACAGAGCCATCGAAGTAAATCAATCAGTTTCCTTCCTACACATTTAACTATTTATATTTTCAGAGGTAATCCTTCCGCAAAGGCCCCCAGCGCCTCCCACAGACTACTTCCAGATGAACCTGGGCGGGTTTGACCCTTACTCTCTAAACCTGGCCCCTCGAGCCAACTCCCTGCATCAAGGAGGATACGTCGGTTGTGTGAGGGGGTTCAAGATCGCTGACCATGTGGTTGATCTGTCTAGGAAGGCTTTGCAGAACACTGATCAAGGTATATACTGTACAGTAGAGCGTTTTAGTGGCTTATGTCCATGCGTGCTTTCGTCTATATATGTATATCTAAACATGTTATTAATTCAAGTCGCTTTTTGGGTCGGTCCGTCTGACCGCGTTGTTCTTCTAAGCTGCGCAATGGATTTTGATGTGGTTTTCACAATAATTTCGGTGATTGAGTTGGGATCTTTTTTTGTATAATACCTGCATTAATATTACACTTACATACACATATTGAATAAATCCCCATGTTTCATCAATCAGCACAGCTTGACAAAACATAGCTAATCAGTCAACGGCCCAGCTGATAGGATGTGGCTATTGTAATGATTACCATTTATTTGCGTCCCCACTCCAAGCACAAAAAATTAAAAGTCTAATCTTAAATCCAAATAGTACTTAACAATCATCCCTTATCTGCTGTTAGTAGACTGCATGACGATAAAAATAGCTTAAATAGGTCCTGGTAAATGGCTTCGGAGAGAGCAGTGGTGGCCCAGTGGTAACGGCCGCGACTTTCGACGTTCGAACCCAGCCAGGCGCATTACTTTGTGTAAATTATTTCATCACCACTGCTCTCAAACGGTGAAGGAAAACATCGTGAGGAAACCGGCATGTCCTAGAACAAAAAATTCGAAGACATGTGACATCTACCAACCCGCACTGGGCCCGCGTGGTAGATTACGGCCCACTCCCTCTCACGGAGAGGAGGCCTGTGTCCCAGCAGTGGGAACGTAATAGGCTGAGTATGTATGTATGTAAATAGTCACCTAGTGACTAGGTAACTCTGTCACAGTGAACGAATGTAGTTTTCCGCCGGCACCGTTCAAGTCAAGATTAATTTTAGACTGTAATTAAATTTTCGCTCTTCTCAAATGTAACAAGAAAACTTTACTCATGAAGACCTCAAAGGCGTTCTACCGGAATGCAACATGAAGTGCGACTCCGAACCTTGCAAGAACGGCGGTGTATGTACGGAAGACTTCACCAATCAGGAGAGCAGCTGCGACTGCGAACTGACCAGTTACTTCGGAGAGTACTGTGTTGAGGAGAAAGGGGCGGATTTCAATGGAGAGAGCATTCTGCAGAGGAAGTTTCTGCTTACCGGACCTGTGTTTAGGGTACGTTTATTTATGTATACTATATTGTATAACAAATAACATATAACAAAAAAAAACATTTAACACTACAAAACATACAATGAGTGTCCTTATCGCTTTCTGCGCTCTCTTCTTCTTTTCTCGATCTCTCGTTGATATATTTTAGGCCATACTTTATCCACATAAGGCTGCAGCCTATAATAATGTATCGAGCAATTTTTCTTTGTCTTGTGACTACAAAATTATTTTTAATCACTTTGTAATCATAATTCTTGTTTATGAAAAAGTGTTTCTTCGCAGGTTAAAATTAAACTGGCGTTTTCCAGCAACGATCTACGCCAGAAGAATACAGTCCTCTTGTTGGTTCAGACGGAAAACAAGTATGTTACACTATCTTCCACATAGCACGGATACGCCTGCACCATAAATGCGGAAAACACTATCAACCACAATCTGAATCATTTTATAAAGATTCATTGCTTCATATGTTGGAAAAATTTGTCTGCTCAACAACTTAAATAACGCAATGAATATTGTTGAAATTTCAAAATGAAAGCCATTTATTTATTTACACTTCGCGCACACAAAAAGGTACAAGGGCGGACATAATATGCCTAGCCTTAGGCATTCTCTACCAGTCAACCAAGGGTGGGGAAGAGATTAGATGGCAGGGGCTTAGGTTGAGAGGAAAAATGATATAAAAAAACAATACAAATCATATTTAAAGAATTATACTAATAGTGTGTTACGCATTACCCTTCAGGGCGACTACATGCGCACGCGGCGAATCCATGCTCTGTGATATAAAAAAAAAGATTCTATCAAACAAATTGATAGAGTTCGATTTAAAGAATCTTTAATTCTCATAATAACAAGACTTATCCAATATATCCGGTTTTACAACTTTCTTATTAGTACTGCAGAAAAACCTTAATATTTAAATTCTAGACGCAGTTACTACTTACTAGTTGCAATCACACAAGATGGTTATTTGAAGTTTGAAGAAAACCGCGAGGAAGAGGCGTATGGGGCGGAAGTTAAAAACAGGAACTTCTTAAACGGTACTGAAACACAAGTTCTTCTTCTTAGCTTCGATAGCAATCTAAATACTCGGAATTTGGTTGGGATTACGAGCTTGGGTGTGTCACCCGAAACACAACTTGTTATAATGAGTATTCTTTGACAACCCCAACCTAATTCAATCGTTTAACAAAGAACAGTGGTTTTGGTGGCTTTCTTTATTTTCCTTGAAAATATTCTGAGTGAGACGTTCCTAGTAAAAACTTGTAACGAAAATAAAAATGCAAAGTACTTTTCACTGCTCAAATTACGTTGAATTAGATTTCATATTCCGCTTTTCATACTCTTCGCGACGAAAAACGAATCCAATGAAATTCAAGAGTCACAAAAGTGTATTTGCTGGTTTATTTATTCTATAATCCATCTTTCTTGTATAATCGTCTGATTTCTATAAAACAACCACAATTTTTCCAGGTGCCCGCCACACAATCTACTACACTAGGACCAACCAAGAAGCCCAGCTCCTTATAGACAGAATAGAGGTCCCTCTAGAGAAGGTTCCCCCTCAAATTGTATGGGATGTATTTGACTTAGGATCCAATGAGGTGCAGGTCGGGGGACTTAATACTACGGATCCGAGGCTTAAGATCTATAAGGGGTATAATGGATGCTTGTCTAGTGAGTATAGCCTATTGTCCTTATGCTAAGTCACCACAAACAAACGTTTTATTAATCGTATTTATTGCATTCACACTTTCGAGTGACGCAACAGATTTGATTTTTGTTGCAATATCTGATTGAATGAAGTGAATAAACGATTTGGCTACCACTGCTCTTTTGGTGCAGATTTGGAAATTATGTATACCCGTCAGTTAAAAAGCAATAGTCAGTGCCTAATCTTAAACTATTTCTCCCTTCCAAATATTATTCATTTTATGGCAGAGCAACTAAGTCGTTTTACCCGAAACAACTAGGGACCTAAGAAAAAAAAATGTTGTTTTAACCATGATGAATAATCTGCCTCATTAATATTTCATTTGTTATCCTCTCTTATCCTCTGAAACAGACATCCTGGTAGAAATAAACGAGTACGAAATGAAGCCTCTAGAAGAGTACATGTTGTTCACTCGCCTGAACTCTGCGGAGGTGAATGCGGTGAACGCACAGGGCGTGCGATCTGCGCAGTGTTCTACTGACTTCGATGAGGCCTGGCCTGACCAGACGCAGCTAGCTGCTGCACATAATGGCAGCTTTCTTATTGTGAGTAGACCTATTTTTCATTGTAATTTCTATTCCCCCAAAAAACGAAACCTCTAGAAGAATTGGTACTTTTTGTTCACTCTCCTTAACTCTGTGGAATTGAATGCGTTAAACGCACAGGGCATGTGGTCTGCGCAGTGTTCCACGGACTTCGAAGTAGCCTGGCGAAACACAGTTAGCTGCTCCGCATAATAGAACCTTTCTTATTATGAGTATAAGACCTTAACCACCCTAGTACACTTCCCGGTGTTAATATGACACATTGAGACTTAAAAAGAGACTGTCGCGCACATAAAGCCGCGTCCCTACTAGGGCCGCGCGGCTCCGTGAGGCCGAGCCGCGCGACCGTGCCTCGTGAGTGTGGACGCAAGCAAGACTTGGCCTCGCGCTACCCGACGTATGTCAGTATACTTCAAAGAAAGCCGCGCGGCTCTGGGTAGTGGGGACGGGCCGAGCGGCCGGTCAGTGTGCTTTTTTGACAATAATGGGTCCAACTGCATTAAGTAAAATCTCAAATTCAGAAGTTGACATGCGAAAAATGTTTCGAAATCCTCCATTGCATCTATATTCAAGACTTACTTGATCTACATCATCTAATATTAAATCCTGTATCAAAATAGCACTATCAGTTTTTCTGCTGGTTAAAGTTGGTCGCACCCAAAAATGTCGTCGTCGCGGTTTATTTCTTATTTACACAGCGGTGTTTATTACTATGAATGCTGCTGAAGCTAAAAAACACGTCCTTTTCTTCGTACCTACATCTCAAAAGAAACTGCCGGTAATATCTCTATATAGTTTGTGGCATCTGCGAAAGGTGGGCCACGCGGCTCTTTAATGTGGACGCGTGGCTAAAAAACACAAAAGCCTCGCGAGGCCGAGCCGCGTGGCCCAAGAAGCTGCGCGGCTCGTAGTGGGGACGCTGCCTAATAGTGATAGAAAGAGGATGCTCTAGCTACATCGAAAAACTTTTTCGCGCATGCTATGCGAAAAAGTAATAAAACTTCGAAAAGAGCAACTAAGCCCAATTTTTTTAGTCAAACCTTGGTTGTAAATATTGATACCCTAGCGCAAACAACTTACAGACAATTCAGGACAATCAACAACCAGGGGTCAAGACATCGTAACGCCATGCACTTAACCAATTTGGTCCTTGGATTATTCTTGCTTACCTACTACTTTTTTGTCCCCAGAGCGTGGATAAGACCTGGGTGGAAGACCCGCCGTCCCGCATCCCTTACGACTCTTTGTATCAACAACCAGACACCGAAGAAGACAATACTGACAACTTTTTCATAGCACTCATCGTCGTGTTCATACTAGGACTGTGTTACTGCGGATATCACGTAAGTTTGAGGCTAAAACGGCACTTGGCAGTTGTCTATGAACCAATTGAGCAGTTTCTCAAAACTGTACGGTCAGATTTTTATGACGTCTTTTAAAAGCATGGTGGCACTTTTAACTAGGTACGTCTCCTGGTTCGTTAGGCAATTTATTCGAGACACCTTTCCTGGATTCTGATAAATGTTTATCATACCTCTTTTTTGTCTTTATTTATATCCTATTTCTCCTTCCTAGGGCCTGAATTCACTAATATGACCACTTAACGATTCCTTACTCGTAACCACGTCAATGACACACGAAATCTGCTAATATCGTATTAATAATATCGTAAAATTGCGTTGGAACATAAAGAATATGACATTTCGATTCCTTACCGTTACATTGGTTTCTAAAAAAAACGATATTGACGTAGTATGAATGTAGTAAGATTCCGCGGGGAATCATTTTAACGATACAGAATTGGTGCCCGGGGCCCCAATATCGTGTTTTTTAGTAACCAATGTAACGTAAGTAACGAATCGTTATGTGGTCATAGTGAATTCAGGCCCAGAATTGGAGCTCTGATCATATACATTTTCTAACACAATAATTAGTTATTATAACTTTGTGAAGAAATCGAACAGTTCATAATTCAATTAATTTAAAATACAGATGTGGCGAACACACAAGGCTTACAAGCTGAGTGTGGAGAAGCAAACGGATGAGAACATAATGCGAAGCAAGGAGCAAGCGACCAAACTGCAAGAACCATCCATATCGTTTCTACAGGTAAAGAATATGTATAGTTCAGTTTTCGGGACCGGTATCATAAAAGCTCGTCTAGAAATGTCGTTTTTTAACTGGTTTCAGAGTTCTCACTTCTTTTACCACATTTTGAATAACTCATAGGTACCTATTGTTAGCATCCAGCTCCTGAATCTAAACTATAATATTGTAGCTAAGTCTTCGTGAGAGAAATAACGAGTTTTTTTTTTTCAAATTCTAAAGGCAGTCTTCCATTTTCCATCGTCAAAAAGACTATACGCTAAGACTCTTCCTATTTCAGCTAAACAAAGACCCAATACCTGATGAACCAATTCAGGATAGCGACAAGAAAGCCAACGGAGTGACCATTGATACAGTTCCCGTCGTTATAGTGGAGATACCCAGCGAAGGATCTATCAGCAGAAAGGGAAGCTTGAGATATAGGGGCAAGTATACTTTCATAGAACTGTAGGCAACATGCCCAAAGTATCACCTAGGTTATTTGGCCTGTAGGCCAAGCTATAATCTAACATGATGCAAATTGACCAGAATAACATCATGATTTCATCCACAGAGTATGTCATCTGTAAAAACAACCATACCATCTTTCTTAGAATAGGGGTTATTTTTGGGTACACGCCAGTGTTGCAAGACCTAAACTAGCGAGTTTCCGACTAACAATAAAAACTGTCTTTTTAGATATGTTAGAAAAAGAAAAAGTGTGGGAAACCCTTGAAGAAAAAGATGAGATGTCCGACAGTGATGCAGATGACAACGAAAAAGTCGACAGCAATGATCGTGAGGCGAACTGTGGGGAGCCTGATACGGACGAAGAGGCCTCCTCCTCTACTGATGAAGAAGTGGTTTGTACTTATAAGCCAAGCGTTCTCAGACCTCACCCAATTAGAACCTAGGGTCTAGAGACCAACTGAATCATTTTCATTTAAAATGTACGGTATGTGATGCATTGGGTCTTCCAGCACTCAAGTCTCAAGGAGTAGAAGCGAGGAGTAGACAGCAAGATTTTCGTTGTTAAAACTATGCCTGCGGAATTATAATATTACTATTGTACTATTTTGGGATGTGGGTATAGTTATCTGTATTTGTTATTAACGTGTGGAAAACGATAGTAAAAATGTTTGTAGATGTGCAAAATTACGAGAAGGCTACCCGTACAATAAAGGCGTCTGAACTCAACCAATAGAGGTTCTTTTTTTTCAGGATATCCATCAAGATCATCACGTAAATGGTCGCAAAGATTCCAACAAGGAGGGGCCGCCAACACAGACTAACTTGACGACGCAGCTGCCATACAAAATAGATGAAGACGAACCAACCAATGAGCTTCTTACCTCTACTGCTTAGTTACCAAATAAATGTTTTTGTATCGCATAAAATTAATCATTTGTTTGTACCCCTTCTGTATCATCCTAGCCTCAACTGTATTGGGGTTCAGTTTAAGATTACGACTCGCATTCAAAGGCTTACCTGTAGGTAGGTAAATAGCCAGTTTCGCACCTGCATTACTAACTAAATTAAATGACATAATCTAGAATGTAGGAGTAACGTCAAGCGGAGTGAATAGAGATGCAGGGGTGAATCGGGATGAAACTTTCAAAACAATTTTAACAATGAAATAATATAGTTTATGCCAAAAAGAATTCTAATGTGTTATCTGTATTACAATTAACAATTATATGCTTTTGTTGTCAACATTTAAATAATTTCAATGTTAAAATCCATTTTAAAGTTTTGTCTCGATTCACCCCAGCATCCCTATTGACCCCGTTTGTAGATATAGAGCGGGCTCTGAGTTAGGAAGTTACACGCAATGTGGGCAACTCGTGTCGAAATATTGAGCGGTCTTTGCACCCTTCAAAATTCTAAAAAGTCTTGCTGAACTAGTGCAACACAGTTCATATTTCGTTTTCAAAGTTCCTGCCACTCGTCAGAGTCAATAATGTTCCCACTGCCAAAAATACTAGACTTCTCCGTGAGGGGGAATGGGTTCTGCCAGGGGTGCGGTTGGTTCGAAAGAGATACCGTAGTGGCACACAGGCAACTGAAGGAACACGGGTGGGTTTTAGTCAGTAAAAGGTTGACACGCTCTCCTGCTCTACCCAGAACGGGAGAAGCCATTTGAAAATTTTCCACCTTCAAAAAAAAAGGGCAGATAACTTAGGTTGGTTATTCGTAAATAGGTAGTGAGAAAAGAGAAGATGAAGAAAGGCATCGTGGGATTGAGGAATCGGACAAATAGTCTGAAATAGCCAACTCTCAATTCAGCTGTTTAGCGAGAGCTTATAAAATTGTTTGTCGAAGTTATTTAGAAATTAATCTATCTATACATATGATAAAATTCTAGCGAAGCCAAAACTATACATTGGTTTTTTTTTGCAATTTTTGCGATATCTGGGAACGATTCTAATGCCGAAAATATTTATATTTTGTCTGTTTGTCTAAAGTTCTGAACGTATGTTCCAGCATCACGCGAAAACGACTGAATAGATTTCGTTCAAATTTTGCATAGACATTCCCTATGTCTGCGCTGAAGGCCAATTCTCGTAATTAAAACCGTTCAAAATCTAGTCGCAGTGTGATCTCAGCGACAAGCAAATGTCAAAAATTTATGAAAAATCGAGGTATTTTTGACAGATTGACACTGAGATCAGACTGTGAACGTTCTTAAAATTAGTAGAATTGCCCCTCAGGTCGTAGGGTAATGCGGAGAGGTACAGTTTTAACGTTTTAAACAATTATCATGACGCTTTTCTATTATGCACCTAAGCAGCAGTGATGGACATCACAACATTATACCTACATGCTGGATGGGGCAATAAGTGTGGGTAATTCAATCATTGTTGCTAAAGCGGCCTTAAGGAGACTGTTCTTAATCGCATTAACACATTTAAAAAAAAACAGTCGGAAAGTAACAATTTCCCTAAAAAATAAAAACTGTGATGCCAATATTGATCTTGTTTCATATAGGGATCAAAAAACTATGGGGCCATAAAGATTTGAGTGTGACAAATGTCGGAAATCTCAAAGAATCTTGCCTATAAATTTACGTAGGAAATTAGACTAGAACCTATCTACCAGTGTATGATTACCGTCGAATTATTCCATTACTTCACTAGGCTAGGAACAAAGAAAATAGTTACAGGTATAATTAACATCCTGCTATACCTTTCAGAGCTAAGCAGCCAATCATGTCACAGTAAAGTTGGGTATAACAAAGCGGTTGAACGATTCCTGTGCGAACCTGAGGGCCTACTCCCTAAGCACGAAGCCCGTCGTTTCGGTCGAAGTAACGGCCGTTTCCAACTCCGTATCACTTATGGACAGAAGATTAGTTTGGAGCCCGAACAAGAATGACAACACGATTTGACAGCTGTCCCTACCCCCGATATGTTTTTGCCCGTTCAAAAAAGTTAATGAATTGGCTGTAGGATTCACTAAGAAGTTTCAAACTACTTTCGGACGGGCCCATATCTTCGTTGACAGAGTTAGAGAGTAGGCCCCCTGTAGTTAGTTATCGGATCGACTCTCAAGTATTGGTATTTTTCAGGACGTTCCCTATGGATATCGAGTAGTGAGTCAGAATAGTTTTTTAAGATACCAATTATAATTTAAAGAGATTTTGCTTAATTAGGTATTGTTGTTTTGTAAATCAGTTTATCTAGCATATATAGGAAACTAGCTTTTGCCAGCGGCTCCGCCCGCGTGGATGTCGGTTTTCGCGTAAAAACTACTTTCCAGGCTATATCTCTGCCAAATTTCATGACGATCGGTTCAGCGGTTTAGGCGTGAAAGTGGGGCAGACAGACAGACCGACAGATAGACAGTTACTTTCGTATTTATAATATTAGTAGGGATTCATTTTCATTTTATAAAATCTAATAAGAGTATAATAAGTTTATAAGGTACTTTTTTTATAATTTAAGGATAGTCGTATACTACTACATATAGTTACATAACTTGAAAATGTGTTTTTTTGTTTATGTCCTTCACGTTTCAAACAGGTGAGTTATCGGAATGGATACGTTAACGGAAATTCCAGTTGGAATAATGTAAATCGGACCACTCTGGTTTCGAAGAAATTAAAATATTTGTTTAATGGTAAATGTACACACGGCTACACATCGAGCTATACATTTCCAGTTTACGCTGATCTCACACTGTACGGAAATCCTCTACAATTCGAGGTAAGCGTTAACTGGAAATGTTTCTACGGCTTGATTTGTAGCCGTGCGTACAAACTACAGTTTTTGGAGTTAATTTTTTACGAATTTTTATTACGCGTGTTTTTCGTTACGTGTTATGATAAGTGTTCGTGTTTTGAATGATTTAGGAAGGTTATTTACAAAAAAAAAAAAAAAAAAAAAAAAACCCCCGACCCAAACAAAAACTCTAAAAAGTAAAAAATAATATTTATGGGCCTTTTAATTTGAACGTAATATTTTGATCAGGGCATTGTCAAGTCGGGGGACGGCTAGGCCTCTGCGGGCCTAAAAAGGCCACATTAAGCAATTCCTCTAAAAGCAATTCATTTCCTGAATTCCCAGCAGATCATTAGCAATTCCTCTAATTTTCGTAAAATGGTGACACAAGTTAGCTGAATCATATTCAATTCAATTCATATCAGAATCATATTTAGTGTAAATGTTACCGCATGCAAAAAATAAAGACCGTAATTTTACCGGTAAATATTTCTTTAAAGTTTTCGTTAATCAAATTTGTTTTTTATTTTTTATTTCTACAACTGAAATGTTATTTCATTATAATAACCTTTAATTTGATTAAAATACCGCAAATAAGCCCCGAAAAGGGAAACTAGAAACAATAAAAACTTAATAGACTGGCAACGCGTACAAAAAAGTTTTCAGTTTATCCCTTGAGTTATGTCATTTATGTTGACGTGGGTAATTTAAAACTTCAGTTTTTCGTGAGCATAATAGTCTCAGATTACTTTATTCTCTAATCTGAGATAATAGTATAAAATACTAATTTCGTGCAAATTGTATCATTTCTTAAATGCAAAGTAAGTGCACACTTGATTATCTTAGATCAATATTTAATTTTATCGCTGTACAAATTCAAATGTACGTAATATTTTGTAGGAATGGAGAGACGTGCAGCTATGATTCCCAGTGGAACATTCTGCTCGATTTCTTGGAGCGTAACACCAACCTGGCTAGGGCTCGGGGTTATAATAATACTGCCCGAGGTAGAGCAGAGTCATCTCGCCCGGGGTCTGAGCTGGCTGGATTGCTCAAAGCTGAGGGTAGTGGTGGTCTGTTGTAAGTATTTGAATTTCATATTTCACATTTCTCATAGTCTGCAACATCACAATTTCATCTTATTTCCCCTCGCACTTGGCCGGTTTTTTTTATATTGTTTTGCAGTATGTCAGTAACTACAAAAGTAAGCTCAAAAAGATTGTAGCTGGCATAAATGCTGATGCCAACACAACAAGCGGAGGGCCTCTTAGTTTCCTCCTAATTTGTTCTGCGAATTTTAGAGAGGCAGTGGTGATTGCGACTGCGGATATGCTCAACACTGAAAGTGAGAGCTCTGTCGGTGTTGAGCCTCTCGCCGAAATCACTGCAGCCTCAAGTCCTGGGCAGAGTAAAGCGTCTGCACAAAGCACTACCCCGGTCAATGCTATTACAGTGCCTCTGCCTCGTCGAACTCTGCGGACAAGATACTGTAGTGTGTGGGATTTATAACCCTACAGCTATTTATTCATACAGCGATTAAGAATTATGATGACTATTGAAAACGATGATGTTACTAATTGTAATTATAACGTATTTTAGGTCGCCCTCTGGCTCCACTGGATGAGGCTCGGAGAGTTTTATCTTATGTGGAGATTCAACGATTCTACTACTGATCGTGCCAGCCAGCAAATAGCACAGAACCTCGGGAGGCTGATGCAGTCGAAAGATATTGGTGTCCCATAGAGATAAAATATTAATATTAAACATGTTATTACATTGAAATCTATATAAATAAAAAGAGAAGTCCTGACTGACAGACTATTGACTGACTCATCAACGCCCAGCCCAAACCCTTGAACCTAGAAAGCTGAAATTTTGCACAGAGGTTCTCTTTATAATGCAGACGAGGAATAAGGAAGGATTTTTCGAAATTCCACTCCTACGGGAGTTAAATACGGGATGAAAGTTCCGCGCGGGCGAAGCCGCTGGCAAGAGCTAGTAATATATAAAGAAAAACAAAGAGGCAAAATAAAATTATATAAATTTATTATCGCGCTGACCAAAGCCGTTGTACAAGTGCATCTCGTACTGATTGACCAGCAGCGAGGCGGTGATTTCTTCGTGATGCAGTTTCGAAATGTGTATTTGTTATAAACCACACGTTTTCGTTTTCAGTCTGATGGAGTTGTTCCAAGTGGCTGTTAAGTGGATGGTGATTCCATATAAGCCCCTCCGTGGCTAGCATCGATACTCAAAATATTCAAATCAGAGTCGCAAAGCTAAAGACAAAAAAATACTGATTAATTATTTTGTTTAAATAGTACTATGAATAGATGAGAATTTGATTTAGTAAAATATATATCCTATTCCTATTGTTTTATTTTAATAATACGTGTAATGTTAGTTGTCCTCATTTATAGATACCTACTATCTAATAAAATTGAAGGGAAAGTATAGTAAGATAACATAACGTCACACCATTATCCTCGAAGGGTTAGGCAGACGTGTAGCTTCTGGTACACCCACATTTCGCCTGTTATGTTTAAAGCCCATGTAAAAAGGCCCATGTCCCATGAGGGTTGTAAGATAACATTAAGAATATATTATTGACAGCAACAACGTTTGGTAACTGTATGGGGTATGTACCTACTTATACAATTCTTACTTCATCATCATCATCATTTCAGCCGAAAGACGTCCACTGCTGGACATAGGCCTCCCCCAGGCTCCTCCACTTCAATTCTTACTTATTTATCTGGTAAAATCAGAAAACATTAAACATAAACAAAGGGAAAGGCCGTGTACAAACTATAGAAGGAAGTTATTCCTTCTAAATATAGTAGACATCGAAAGAGCGGCTTGCCTCACCAAAACTTACAAAGTATTCATAATGTAGGTATTGTGGTGGTATAATACATTTATTCTTCCTTACCCAGTTATGATAGAATTCCGTTATGCCTGGGTTTGCGGGAAACGAATATACTTCCTCCGGAAATGGTTATTGTTACACAATTAGAAACACTCACCTGGTGTATCTTATGGTGTTCACTAGCCATCTCGGCGGGTACTAAAGTAAGATTTCAGCTCATGGACGAGGTCGCGACACACACTTTTACCTAGCCTAAATAAGCCAACAAATTCGTGGTCCGGTCCATTTTCCGAAGCGCTAAATTTCGTCGGCGACACAAAAGGGTCTCCATAACCCGCGCGTGCTCAAGGAAATTTTCATAAAGGGCCAAATCGGCCATTATTCTAATATTTCTTCACAAAATCCTTAATATGAATTGTTAGATGTTGCTCTTGACTAACTTCTTATGATTCTGCTATTTGACATTTAAACTTCATTAAAACAATTCATTATTTGTGGACCATTTTACGAATCTCCATACAAAACTGTCACATAGATGAATTGCGTGATATGAATTGTAAGCAGAAAATATTATGAATTGTCAGTTTGGGACCATTTTACGATTTTTAATATGATTCATAATATGATCATATTATGATTCTGCCAAAATGGCCTTTTTAGACCCGCTGTTTGGCGTTTTCATTGACCGTCCCCCGACTTGACAATGCCCTGATCAAGATATTACGTTCAAATTAAAAGGCCCATAAATATTATTTTTTACTTTTTAGAGTTTTTGTTTGGGTCAGGGGTTTTTTAAATTTTAAATTTAATTTTTATTTCTTGCTTTTTAAATTTAATGTCTCCCTTAAATCACCATTTATCTATAATCTATTCATTGAGACCTTTTCAATGAGCCCAAACACGATACTTCTGCTGTTTGTTGGTGAATAACTTGGGTTTCCTGGAAATTCCAGGTGTTGCTCCAGCATCAGTTCAAGGTTATTTTATTCGTCTAATATCATTGAAGTAATAGAATCCCAAATTTTGAGTTGATCAGAGGCTAAAGTCCCTTTTTCAACCAGAAAAGAGCTGATAATCTTCAAACGGCTGAACCGATTTTGATGAAACATATCTAAGAACACTCCCGACGAATACACCTTTCAAACAAAAAAACTAAATCAAAATCGGTTCATCCGTTCGGGAGCTACGTTGCCTCAGACAGACACACACACACACAGACAGACACGTCAAACTTATAACACCCCGTCGTTTTTGCGTCGGGGGTTAAAAATAGTCTGTGACATAAAGTAGACCCGTATGAAAGGCATGCCATTTGTCGGCACTTGGTCGATTCTTCTGTACAAACATGCATGGATAATCAGCCTATACCTAAAGTTCCCACTGCTGGAACACAGGCCTCCTCTCTGTGAGAGGGAGTGGGCCACCACCACGCGGGGCCAGTGCAGGTCGGTGGACACATGTCTTCAAACTTTTGGTTCAACGACATGCTGGTTTCCTCACGATGTTGTCCTTCACCGTTTTGAGAGTAGTGGTGACGAAATTAAATACACAAAATAAAGCGCGTGTCTGAGTTCGAACTCACGACCTGCAACTCTTAAGTCGGGGCCGATACCACTGGGCCATCACTGCTCTACTATAAAGTACCCCAATCCACTGATTGCAGCAACCGGCCGTCACACGGGCAGCGAATCCTACTAGTGTGGAAGACCCTCGCATATGTAGGATTCGGTGGCCATGGCATACCCTAACCATTCCCGACGACGCTACAACCCTTTTCCAGGGCCTAGAGACAAATTACATTTCTGTTAGCGTTCACGCCAAACGCTACGCCAAAATGTATGAGAATGACATTACCTGCGGAAAGAAGACGACGTAACCTTTCCGCAGGTAATGTCATTCCCTTATATTTTGGCGTAGCGTTTGCCGTGAACGCTAACATAAATGTATTTTGTCTAGGCCTGCAGGACAGTAGCAAGTCCATCAGTACGCTCAAAATACATAAACGCCATCCTTCTTTCCTTGATCCTCCCCGCTGACACCGAAGCCCGCTGCGACGTCCAAAGCCCCGAGCCTTGCTCGAACCAGCTCGTGCAGCTGAGCCTGTATCCAAATTTCCAACCCAGCCCACCTCTTTCTGTCAACCTCAGAACAAGCTGCTTCTCACACGAACAAATGTACTGTGAGCAAAAGTACAGAGGCCAGCACATCAAGCTACCCCAATCTGTTAAATTTCTTTGATAGTTTTTCAACTTTATTGCAAAGGAATAAGGTTTATGTTCAATTGGGAAAATTTGACAGTTTGGGATAGCTTGACTTGCTGGTGACTGTACAAACGTAGTTTTAGGAAAATTTGTAAAACTTGTGACTGTCATTTTAGTAAATTTTGGTGGCGAACAAAGTCACGGGTAAAAGCTAGTTATAGGTACCATACGTTCGATGTGAGTAAAAATATAAAGCAAAAAATCTGCTAATCTGGATAAAAATAACATAGACTAAATCAATTTAAAATTTTCTGGCAACACATTCATACTTTGACGTTTACGGAGTTATATTATATTGTCTATAGTGAATCCTATTTGATTTCAGAAGAGCACGGTAGTGTCATTTTGTCATAACATGGACGAAATTGAAAAAGAAAAAATAGCAGCACTGCCAACACAGTTGCTCGTAACGACGATATGCCATCCCATGGAATATGCGAAAGTGCTCATACAACTTGGGTACGAGCCTTTGCCGCCACGCCGATCCACGACTCTGTTTGGACGCCCTGCCATGATATTACCTAACGTTTTCCAATACATCAAGTTTATCAAGACATCAGATGGATTCTTCGGCTGCTACAGAGGACTATCGGCGAGAGTGCTTGGGATGATTGCGTCCAGTCAGCTCACTTCCAAGGTAATCTATGCGATGGGCATCGACTTACCTGAAATCAATGACCCTCCCAATATCGTCACCGATGAGGACCCAAAAGTTGAAGATTACATAAAGCTGGGCCGCCGGGACATGATAATGCACACTGCTTCAGTCATCGTGTCCTATCCATTCCATGTTGTGTCTGTCAGGATGATGGCCTCTTTTATTGGAAAGGAGGAAGATTACAGCACTCTGGTAGGTGCAGTAGTGTCTATCTATAGAGATGATGGAATACGTGGGTTCTTCCATGGAATCATACCAAAACTGCTTGGCGATTTAACTTGTGTTGCCGTGACAGGAATGCTTGCATACTATGTGAACAAATACCTGGTCAAAACTAAAGACCTACGATACTATACAGTACCGTTGCTCACTTTTGTGACTAGCACTCTAACGTATCCATTGGTTGTGGTGTCTACTTGCATGGCTGTTGCTGGCTGCAGTCTCTCCGCAGGCAACCCTCCAGCGATGCCTAAGTACCCATCATGGCAATCTTGCTGGAGGGACCTGCTGAGGAACAAGCAACACAAGCGTGGCTCCTCCCTAATCTTTAGGTACTACATCGCCCCTATTGCAGCCATGCAGTAGTCACACTATCCTAATGTATTTGCATTTATGTTTATTATATTAGCTAAGTGTTATTCCATGATCACCAAAGTAGTCTCAACCTTGTAGTAGAGAACAAGAGAATATGTACAATGAAATGTGTAAATAATTTAGTATAAATGGTGTACCATGTGGATATTCGTTATGCTAGATTGTCAAGTCAAGGAGTGGTTATTATTAAATAAATATATTTTATTTGTGAGTTGCCTTGTCATTTTATAATTATTAAGTTTATGTATGTAACCATTACTGTGCAATATTTCAAACTTTTCCAAGGTTATGATAAGACATTTAAGATACCCGTCTTCTCTTGTATGTTTAGATAACTTATCATAATAAAACCCCTGTTTCTGAATACAAAATTATTTTATTTTAGCTAATGCCTGAGCTCTTATAAATTCATCAACAAGTTCTTTTTTCAGTGTCCCCACAGCTCTTCTATAGATAGCAGGTGTAGCTTGAGCATTGGTCTCTGTCTCAAACACCATGTAATTCATCCAGATGTCCACATTGTCGGTGCCATGATGTTGAATTGCACATTCATAGCATTTTCTAATACTCTTAACATTTGGCTTCCCCTGTGCCATCTCGATGTCGATCATATTTCTATGCACTTCAATCTGAGTTGGCGGAGTTTTAATTAAGTCTTCATACAAATCTCTTGCAGCCTTAATTCCACTGTTTTCATACATTTTCTGCAGGAGTTTAGGTTTGATTGCTAATAGAACAGCATTTTCACAATTCTGGAACTTTTTGTACAGATTCTTTAGCTGGAAAATACAAAAAAAAACATTGAATATTATGAAGTTAACAATAGAATATGTATTACACCCCAAAGCACAATATTTAAAACTTACTGCAACATCAGTTTCTACATTATCCAGTACTAAATTGTACAGATGTAACAAATCATCTGATTTCAGTCCTTTCACAGCTTCTTGCAACACAGATAACATTTTCTTTTCATCTGGTTTACTCATAAGGATCTTTTCTTCCCACGGACACCGAAGCTTAGGATTTCTCTTTGCTGCTGAATCTAATACCTATAAAATAAAATAAACAAGATTTAGTGAGAAATAAATATCAAGTAGAGTTAGATACTTAATTAAAACGCCATAAACATTACAATTAGAAACTTTTTAACAGCTACCAAAATTAGAATACAAACAAGCTAAATCTATAGTCTCCCAATTAATAGCACACCAACCATGTGGGATCAACATCTGCATAGCTTTTTCCCAAATATGATGGGGTCGGCTTCCAGTTTAACCGGATGGAGCTGTATACCAGTATTTTACATGGAGTGACTGCTCTGAACTCCACAACCCAGTTGCTGGGTAATGCCATGTACCTTGGGTAAGACTGATCATCAGTGATCGGAGTAGGTAGATTGATTTGGGGTCAATGAACTGGCACGTATATATTAGTATGGATATGCCTCCGGGATTTTGAAATGATCTAAACTGCTTTTTATATAGTTTTCACCTGTTTTCATATTCATAACTAGTTATTGCATTGAATGCGAAAAAATAAATCTATAGCATTCTATAAATTTCTAATGTAGTAGTTTAAAAATACAAATTTCACAATATTTGATTCAATCCCGTAAGTACCAAAATGAAATCCCGGAAAAAAAGCTTATCCATGTTATGATTTCTATGACTATTCATGATGCGAGTACGTAAAATCAATCTACCTACTCCGATCACTGCTGATCATGCATGAATCATGCAAATTTCATTTACCCTAAAGAGGTTGCATCATGCTGCATGATGCAATCTACTTGGGGTACATTTTATCCAGGAAAAGATTTTATCCAGTGTGCAAATTGTAACCATGAATTCAGCATATCATTCTAGACCCCCTAGCGCAGAATTTTTTCGCCGAATATACAAAAAAGAATCAGGTGTTCCATACATTTTGACCGCGTAGGTATTGCACTTTTCTATTAAACAGCAGATTTTTTTTTCTATAACCGGCGAAAAATTTCTGCACTAGGGGTTCTAGAATGATATGCTGAATTCATGGTTACAGTTTGCGCACTGGATAAAAACTTTCCCTGTATAAGTTTTAAGCAACTTCAAAAAAGGAGAACGTTCTCAATATTCGAACCATTTATTTTTCTTACAATGTATAATTTAAATTACCTGTATTAATTCCTCATTAGATGTTTCATTTTCAAGCTTCAGAATTTCAATTCCGAAAGCAAACATTTCATTTGAAAGTAGGCCATTTTCGTGGCCATACATCCAGGCATGTTTCACTACATTTATTTTCTGATAGTCACTGCATACAGTTTCATTTGCACCAAGGAGGCCATGGATGTATTTTGTGCAAAATGTTTCATCTGGGAACTAAGAGAATTAAGTGAAAATGCTGATCTCTAAATAATTAAAATAATCCATTCATTTTAAATGGTAATATACAAACCCGTTGCAAAGCCTCTTCGTAAACTCCGATGTAATAATTTACTTCTTTCGAAAAACTGTTTTCCTCATCAACAAATTCTTCAATTTCTGTCCAGTGGCAACTCTGCAAACAAACAGACATTTTAGTTGGATGAAGATTGTTTTTTGTGCAAGGTTTTTGACATTCAAAGTATAAAATATAATGGGTCAAGAAAGTTATAGTATTAAACTCTGGAGAAGCCAGATTTTTAGTGTAGTTAGAAGGCTGTATTAAAAAAAGTAATGGAGGCAGTAGTACCAGGGTAGGCCGCGAAATTAAAATTTACGATTTTTCGCTATTTGCCTCAGATAAAAATGCAGATAGACCGCGAGGAACACCAAGAGTGAGGCCAAAAAACCAAATACTAAAGCGTCACATTGTATGTAACATACACAATGCGACGCTTCGTGGCGGTACTTACTCGAGTTTTGGATGAGTATTTGGGTTTTTGGCCTCATTCTTGGTGTTCCGCGCGGTCATCTGCCTTTGTTTTATAAACTGAGTTTGCAGGATGTTTCTTCAACAAAATGTGAATCGCGACTGTAACCAGTATGCATTTACACGATTGTAATATTAAAATCATCAGTACTCAAGATCTTAGTTCACATAACCCAAATATCATGAATTAGGTATCATCAATAGGAACCATAACATGACGTCAATATAATTGAATTTCTGAGCTACCCTGGCGCTTCCCCCTTAAATAACTTACATCCAATTCCTGGGATGCTATATAAGACCAAACATCTTTATTATCCCGCCTGGACCATATTTCCTTTTTAATATCATCAACAAATGACTCCTTGATTTCATACTTCCTACATAGGTCAAAAATACTGAAGAGGAATTTCACATTTTGAATATTTTTTGCCCCATTTCTCCAAACAATATCTGCTCTTTTCATTTGTTTTTCCTGAAAGAAAATCATAGTAGTATCTTGAAATTATAATAATTAGATACACTGATAACGTATTTATAAGTACAGAGGCCAGCTACTTCAAACTATCAAACCCAATTGAAAATAAACCTTATGTTAATGTCATAAAGATGAAAATCTATCAAAGAAATTTGACAGATTGGGGTAGCTTGATGTGCTGGCGTCTGTACAATAACTATGTTCATGGAACACAATGCCATTACAAGATTACGGCGGTGACGGTGATAGTGTGTTTACTGCGGCCAAACTCTGAATGATTAACAAAACAAAAACCGGGCGAACGGCGCGGTGCGACTGCAGTGTGTAGAAGAAAAGAAAGAAGATATAAGTCCATGTGCGCACGAACGTACAGACCGGCATGGCAGGTCAAGCTATCCCAAACTGTCAAATTTTCCAAATTGAACATGAACCTTATTCCTTTGTGATAAAGTTGAAAAACTATGAAAAAATTTGACAGCTTGGGTTAGCTTGATGTGCTGGCCACTGTACAAATTTCGCGACGGAATTTTTCGCACACTGGATCTTCAACGCACTGCTTAGCGCAAAGAGTTGAAAATCTAACAGTGTTTTCACGACCCACTGGGATGCACTCTGTTCTGCTTCTCAAAGCTCGGTTCAACCCCGAGAGTTGAAAATCCAGTGCGCAATAAAATCCCGACACAAAATCCAGGATAAGTTTTCAACCAGTGCGCAAACTAACCACGAAGATTCTAGATCCCCCAGCGCAAAAATTTTTCGTGGGTTATACAAAAAAATCTGTTGTTCCATACATTTTGACCGCATTTTGATTGCACATCCTTATGAAACAGAAAACATTTTTTTGTATAACCGACGAAAAAATGTGCTGGGGTGCCTAGAATGATAATATGCTGAATTAATGGTTACAGTTTGCGCACTGGTTCAAAATTTATCCTGTTTGTATGTGCGACCGTAGTCTAACGTGTTTTCTAATGCCCGCCACATCGCGCATCGGCCCATGACAATCTCAGGCCGAGTTCTGGCTGTGGCGTCGAACTACTCGAAACTCAATAGTGTGACGACTATGATGACGGCACTCGGATGACGAACAAGCGGCGATAGTAAGTGGTATCGGTACTTCGGCGCTGTCCCGTTGTCGGAGAGGGCGGCGGTGAACAAACGCCACCGCAAATGAGTGAAGTACGTTCTTGTAGGGATACGAGTAACATAAACATGACAAACAAACAGGGCTAGGCAGAGGTGTGTGTTTCGGATAAGTTTTGCACTAAATCAGTAACTTACACAACTGTCAGTTGGTAGTCAATTTGCTTAACAATTAATTTCCCTGACTACATTATTTCTATGATAGCATGATGTTTCGTCGAAGGGCTGGGCAGTGGTGTAGGTAACTATAGTACACACATTTCGCCAGTTTTGTTTAAGTCCCATGTAATAGGGGGCGAGCCTATTAACATCAACCGGGCAAAAATCCAGACTACAGGCTTCTACTGAGAAATTCCAGATAAAAAACCCAATAACACTACCTGACCAGGAAATCGAAACCAGGACCCCATTACTCACCTGTATCGCTTATGAGCACAAGACCAATGAGGCATTCATTATTTCTATAAGGTTAGAATATATTTACCCTGTCTTCCTCAGTATCAGTTTTAAATGTAAGAGATATAAGTTCAATATCAAACAGCTCCAGATACAATACTTCAGAGTCAGGGTGTCTTTGAACACCCTTCAGTAGAAAGTTCCTAGCGTTGTCTAGACTGTTCTGTTCTTTGCTCTCCCATTTACTTGCCATCTGCCAGATTTTTGGTTTGTCACCATGGATCTGGAAAAAAGTCTTGCTGTTATTTCTGCAGTACCCAAAAAGTTTACAATATGCAATCATAGATTTCTATGAATGTGTAGGTGGTTTTCACCAAAATGAAAAGTAACCAGGGTAGTTGGATATAGTTGAAGTAAGAAACTGAAGGCTGGTTTTGAATAATGAAAATAAAAAAGATAGATAGCAAACAGGTTTTCATCAAATAAAATTTAATTTAAACTTCCATCGGTTTGTTACTAAACTTCAAATATGTCCAACAAACCTGCACCCTAATTGCGTAACTCACGATTGATCATAATTGGTTTCGTCTTCACAGTTAAACAATATTCATTGCGTTATTTATGTTGTCGAACAGACACATTTTTCCAACATATGAAGCAATGGTTTAACAATCCGTTTCAAAACGATACAGATTATGATGAATCGGGAGTTACGCAATTAGGGTGCTGGTTACTTATGTCTTCTGGTGACTGTGCATGCACGAGTAGGTACTGGTGAATTCACAAAACCAATCCAATTTTTTACATTAAATATCAGAATTAAGGATACAACATTTTATAAAGCAGTAGTACCTGTAACATCTGTCCTATAACCCCAGAAATAGCATAATCAAATCCCACACTCCTGCAAAACTTCATATACTCAAAATATATTTCTATATCATCCTGAAACCTGTATATGAACTGTTTGAACACTTTGTTCAGGCGCTTCGCTATGGCATACTCTATGTCTTTCTTCTTCTCTCCTAGTTTCGCTCGCTTTCTTCTCAGAGATATGTCTTCAAGCAAGGCAAGCTCGTAGGCTATGTACTGTACAAAATCCTCTTTTTGTTTGACTCTGCGCTGTATGTGATATTCAAATTCTTTTCGTTTTCTTGATATTTCTCTGTGGAGAAGTTATAAGTAATACTATTAAAGCAAGCTTCTGGTTGTTTTTAATTATAGCACTGTTCTGTGGAAAAGTATTAAAGTGAATAGAACCCAACTTATAATAAGATAGTACAGACGCACATGAAGCTACCCCAATCTGTCAATTTTCCTAATTGAACATGAACCTTAAGCGTAAGTTATAAACATGGAAACGTATCAGTTTGACAGATTGAGGTAGCTTGATGTACTGGCGTCTTGTACAGTAGCCCTCACTAATGGTGCCCCAATCTCAAAAAGCAATAGATTGACACTTCGCTTTAACTTACGACCTTCTTATAATAAGCAATTTCTATAGGCTATAATACTATATACACACACACTCTCATACGTTTACGAATGAATGTATTTCCTAAATTCAACCGTTAAAGCAAATGGCATGATAGCTGAGCGGTTACTGCACTTGATTATCGCGTTTGAGCGCAGCGAGTCGCGGTTTCGAATCCCACTCGCTGTGTGATAGTCTTTTTATTGTTTTAAAAATCACTTTTGAGTATAGTTTCTTGTTCTGTTCTTCTTATTCACTAAACTCGTAAAACTTTATCATTATACCCACAGAAACCTAAATAAATTTAAATGATTTACGACTCATTCACCGCGACTGTGTTGGTTGATAATTGTGTGCTAGTGACGTGTGTTTCATCTATTAGCGTCCTTCTAATTCATTTTAAAATGTAAGCAAATTTAAACATAGAAATGAAAGCGAATATTATTGCGCTGCATAAAAGTGGACTTAATACCTATATCACAAATACCTATGTGATGAAACCGGACTGAGTGTGAGTATTATGATTTAAATATAAATATTAAACATTTATTTAATTAAAGTATAACTGCTGATCCTTGTAGTATTTTTAAACGTTTTATAAATATCACAATGTCTAAATATGTAGAATAAAAATATAAAATTTCAATGTAAATTTATTTCCTAGATTATAGAACGATGAAAATAACAATAAACTTAATATCTGTGTGAAATTGCCCTTTTAAATAATTTTGTTTCCAAATAGTAGGTAATACATAAAGTGTGTATTTTGCTTAGTAGCCTAACAGTACCCCTTTTTTGTTTTAGTGAAATACTGTGAGTCGGTGGGTGAAAAGATATGAGGAAGGCGGTAGCCTTGCCCGTGGAAAGCAAAGTGGAAGACCCCAGCTCCTATAACAAGCACACGTTCAGCGAATATGAAACAAGTGGTTTCAAAACGACAAGACATTTTGCCGAATTATTCGACTTCGCATCAACCAGCTCGAGAATCAGCTCAAAAAACATAGTTAACGGAAAAACCATTAACATTAAGTTATAAATTACAAATATTTATTTATTTTAGTAATATTCAAATAATATTTTTTCTTATCCGTAATCTGGATTATTTTGAGGTTTAGTTTCAATCTTCTTTTCGGAATGAAAATGAACACTTAAGCTATAACCTCTTTAAGTCCTATTAAATATGATTTGTTAACTTTGAGGTTTGAGTTAGAACAAACTCACTCGCAGTAGAATAAAAGTAGTACTACTGAGTCATTTCATTGTATTGTGACAACTTGTCTGCATTTGTTACTTTTACGTGGGTAGATTTTTGTAGAATATTGAGATTTATTTAAAGTACCGACACACAGTAGTAATCAGCACAATATTATTATATTACTAAGATACAATAGCCTGATTATCATAGTTCACCAACTAGCTTATTTACTTCAATAAATTGTTCTTTATGAGAAAATAATCTGTTTTAACAAGAAGTTATTATTAGTTATTTTTATACATTCTTCATGAAGTTATAGCGAATAAACATTTTGTAATCATTTATTATTGGTAAACCTTTATTTAAATAACAATACGAGTAATAATAAAAAAATGTTACATTATTATTCTGGTATATTAATAAATCGAATAATAAAAGAACAGATGAAGATGATTGTTGAAAAGAAAAATTAAAGCTTCATCGCGAGATTTGAACCCAGACCTATGAGTTTCTTAATCCAAGACGATACGCAGCACGCTACCGGAACTCAAATTATAAAAGTAAATTTTAGCAATGGTATGAACCGACCAAGGTCATGTCTGTCGTCGCCGACGGTATGTATAAAATACAGAGACTAACGCCAGTGTGTGAGTGGAGCGGTGAGTTTTGTGTTAATACATCACTTATACACACAGCTGTAGGTACGGCCTGGACCGCTACTTCATAGCAATATAGCCCTTAGTATGCGACTGCATTAGTGAATCTTGATAGTACCTAATCAATAATAATCGCAAGCTTGAAATGCTTTGAAATACGACGTTTGTGCATGGTTTTTATTGAACATTATCACTACTAATTATAAATTCGAAAGTAACTGTCTGTCTGTTGTCTCATGAAATTTGGCAGAGATATAGCCAGGGATATGGAGGACATAGGCCACTTTTTTACACGACAAGCGATATCCACGCAGGTGGAGCCACAGGCAAAAGCGGTCAGTGGGTCGTCTTAGGGGCGGAGTTCTTTATTCACAATAGACCAGTTTTGATACATATTGTTAATCCTTACTTTATTTCTTCGTCATCGTACAATTGTGTTCTTTGCATCTGCTCCAGCTCATTGATCATATCCTCAATACGTTGATTCACTTGTTCAGCCATGTTTGCTGATTTTTATGATGTACTCAGAAACTAAAAATATTTGTAAACGGCTTTTGCTCGCGCTTTCGCGTGACTTTTTTGAGGTTATGTTGTTTTGTTGATGGCTGTCAAATTAATGTCAATTGTCAAAAGTGATAAGATAGCGAACCCGACCAAATTGAATAGTCACAAAATTTAAGAGCTATCAGATCATTAGTACTGATTTTTATTTTGGTTGGCTTCGCGATATTATCACTTTTGTTGAATTTCGGAATGCGACATTAGATTCGTTCTGAAATAAATATTTTTAGTAGAGTTGAGCTTGTTATTTGTCCTTGCTGCTCTAGTAGAGTACTGGGTGGCATTGCACTGGTTCAGTAAATTGTCCTGTTGATTCTATTTTCCAATGAGGCAGTCTACATTACACATTACCCAACGAAGTATTGGAATAAGTACCTTCGATAATTGTCAAGTAGGTTGCAAACAAGAATAAAACTTGATTTTCTCAAGCTTCTCTGGAAATAGCCATACTATGGGTGATATAAATATATATAAAATCTTGGTCCACTTGCGGTGAGGAAGGCCTTTGGGGTTTACCGTTAGTTAATTGTTAGCTAACGGTAGCCAGGAAGGATCCAAAATTTTAAACCTCCACAATATATTTGCCTTCGGAATCAGGCTCTTTACCCTGGCGGGTAAAGAACCCGATTCAGCAAGCTAACATGCCTATGGGAACGGGTATAGTTAGCCATTCAGCAATATCTTCTCGAAATATCCATTGCCTCACTAAATATGTAAGGAACCGTACAATAATAGGTAATGTAATAATATCCCGTATTCAAATTGTATCATTAATTTTATTTTCTAAATAGTAGTTACAATAGTAGTCCAAATTCCTATTTACCAGTAGTTTTTAATCAAGATTTTAAAGGTTTTATAAAAATAAACAATTTTTAACAAAAATAAGATTACCTAACCAATAAATTAGCCTACATAATCTATTACGCTTACTTAAATAACATATATCTATTATTTACAAATTGTAATACTTAAGCACTTTACGCAAAGGCACTTTTGTTTAAAAAAAAAAAAACACATCTGAACACTGCATAAAACTTTTATAAATTCATCGGTTGGTCAGTTGTGGGTGTGGTTAATTCATGCGTAGGTAGGTTCAGTCTAGGTTCTACATGGAGTAACTGCCACGAAATGCGTAGTGTAGACTAAAAGTATCGTAGAGAAAGGATTTTATGAATACATAATGAACTGCATCTTAAGAAAAATAAAGTGCAAAGTTGCTCGAACATCGACGTAGACACAAAAATCGCTCTTCGAACGTCCTCGAGCGTGTTCGCACGTTATCGTTTGAACTTTATGTCACCCATTTTAAAGTTAATTATTCAATGACCTAAGAAAATCCTCTGTTCTGTACTGACGTTTAGGTTTCAGCTCAATAACTTCATCAGTCATCACGTAGATGAAGCTTATTATATTACACGTGATTTTTTATCAACTTCAGGTACCATTGTATCCCATTAAAATTCAGCTAATTTCACCTAGCAGTGAATTTAATGACCCCTCCTTCACAATGTTCAATCATTCCTCTGCCTTTGAAGCAATTCAACCAAGTTTTAGAAAACAATTTGAAGCTCTCACGTTCTTCATCTGTTTTCGACACCGGAGTGACATTTATTTCTGGAATGCACCTCCCGAAATCGATAGCTGGCAACCAAACGCAAAAATCCGAATCGGGAGAATATTTGAATATGTCCTGGCAACCCTGCAGGTTTATTTGGGGTACTGGGGGTTGCCGCTGTAGTAATTTCTTGAGTGTGATGAAAGTTAGGTTGTTATTCTTTAGAGTTATTGATTGCAGATGTTTAGCCCGGCCGATGCTCCTGTAAATTGACAAATTAGAATTGTAATTAGACATGATTTAAGTTTCGAAAGTGTCATTATCAAAATCAAACAAACTACAAACTAAATTCTTAAGAGATAAATCTTAATTAAATAATGATTTCGTACCTAAATATCCTCATAAACTGTCCATCAACTAATTTACAGTTAGACAAGCCAAATCTTCTGATCTTCAAGTCTTTAGCGGAATCCATAAAACTTGCCACACAACCTACAACATTCCCTTCCACACCAACATTGTCCAACTCCAGATCAACCAACACATTCGGATTCAATGACGTCATCAAACAACTGACGACGCCCTGCTTCACCTCATTGTTGCTCAAATCAATCGATTCCAAACAATCGAAATTCAGGCTCGATTTAATCGAATCGTTAACCGCATTCTGCGTTATTTCGCAATAATTTAGTTTTAGTATTTTGAGGCGGATATGCTGGGACATTTTGGCGATGTTTCGGAAACCGTTGTCTGAGATAGGGTTGGCGCTTATATCGAGTTCTTCTAGGGATGTGCAGGCGGGACGGTTGGCTTTTTCAAACATATTTAATAGAGCCTTTGTTCCTTCGGCGGTAACGTTATTCCTGCTTATGTCCAAGTGAGTTAAATGCTTCATAGTACACATACATTCAGTTAAGTACTTGACGCCAGCGTCTCCTATATTGTTATCTGATATCATGATAGCTGTGATATGTGTTTGGTGAGTTAAAGCTCGGAATAGAGGTCGTATTTGTGATGATGATAACGTTTTTGCTCCTAATGCTATTCGGCGGGTTGTGTGGCTACGTCCGACTGCTTGTTGAATTTCTTCGGAGGGCGCTGAAAACAATTATATAATAATTATTACTATGCTTATGAATTAGTATGGGTACATTCCGAGTTGTTGCATAATCGCGCTCGTGAACGGGCTTACAGTGCTCACATAACGTAAAACCGAAATGACATGTTTATTTATGTAAGTAGAACTTATAAGACACTTTTACAAGTCAATATTTTAAAAACTAGATGGCGCCGGCATTTCGTAGCTGACTGTGCCCTGAGAAGAAAAGCCGAAACAAACTCAGAGGTCTCTTTTAAAGTCCAAACATATATTATTTGAATTTTATGTGAGTCTAACAATGCAGGGCAATGTTTGGAAGGGCCTTTTGATGAAAGAGAAGAAAAAGCCATTGCAGCTTTGAGCTGACCTGTCGCATGTTTGTATCAGTCACCGTGTAGCTCAACCCTATTTTAGGGAGCTCAACGGCCCGTCACAAGACGCTACCAGATCTGCAGGACATTTGCGTAGGCCATTTACAAAATACTCAAAACCACCGGAGTTGTAAAGTCATGTGTTCAATCTAGCTTGCATTGTACTCACATTCAGAGTTAGTTTTCTCTTTATTCATACATATTATACACAATATTCACACATAACGTCACGCATTTAATCCCTTATCGTTCCATTTGTTCATCGGTCATTAAACGTAGGATAGAGACGACACGAGACTCAATATAGTTTTAAATAATGCTATTCGTAATATTCTCTGTCTCGTACTCGGTGAGTCATCTTGCTGTTTTCATCATCTGCCTAGACTGTTCCCAACTATGTTGGGGTTTCCAGTCTACCGAAAGCAGCTGAATACCAGTATTTTACATGGAGCGACTGCCTATCTGACCTTTACAGCCCAGTTATTGGGTAATACGATAACCCTTGGTGGGACTGGTTGTCACTTTCAGGCTTCGGATGACTCGTAACAACTGTCAATGATCCACGAAAGACAGCCAGGACGTGTTTTCCGTCACGGCGGGGTATTGGTAAGTAAAGATGGTCACCCAACGACGGACCAACCTTGGTAAGCGTAGCTTAGCCTAATCGATCGTCCCGTGTGGCTATTATTACTTACATTAAGTACTAAAAAACAGCAAATACTCACGTATACTCAAAGCGACACAGCACTCGAGATATCTCTCCTCAGCGGGTGACGCTTTCCAGTTAGTGATGCAAGTTTTGAGCTCAGGTGATGAAAGGACTAAGCTTAGTGGATCGTCTTCTGATAGTATGGCGCCGTCTGACGTCATCAAACTGAATACGGGTCGCACGCCTGTTAACCTGGAATTATTATTTCTACTTTTAAATGCAAGCTTCAGTGGCAAAAGCAACATATAACCCAATTCCTACCGGCTTCCCTTCGGGGATTCGCATCGGCAACTCTATCGCTATTCAAAAATGGCACGTCAATAGTGGCTGCGATTATCAAAAAATATAGTTACACTACGGGTATTTAATTCACCATACCATTAAAACAACAAAAACGGTTATTTTTAGTTTTGTATTACAACAACAAAAAAATGTTCTAAATTAACCTGGCGCCTAAACATCATGTGATCGTTAGGTCACGTGGCACCTCTTGTTATTGACGAGAGCGAGCCGCTGCCGCTGTACAACGGGTTATGAATGAGACAGATACAGAAAAAATGCGAGAACGAGATGGAGGAATATTGCTCATGTTATTCGGTTTTTATTTCCGTTCAATTTTCTAGTATTTAATTCTTTACATTCCTATTTAATTAAGTCAAAAATGATAGTTAGTATTCTTTATTGATAAGTCAATAAGTTAAAGCCGACTTCGCTTCGGTTTCTCTCTTAGAAAAATTGACACCTCGCCACTGATGCTTCAATAATCCATAATCAGCCTATAATGTTCCCCCTACTGGGACACAGGCCTCAAGAGTGGGCAGTAATCTACCACGCGGGCCCAGTGTGTGTGTTATGATAAATGTTACTTAAATGATTTTATTTCTGTAAGCAGGTTTGTACACACAATTTTACACGTCAATCATATTTTGAAAACTAGATGAGGTCGGCATTTCCTATCTAACTACTCTAAGAAGGAAGGCCGAAACAAACTCAGAGGTCACAATCTCTTTTAAAGTCCAGATATAATCTTGGTCAGATCATGTGAAGACTGTGGATTAGTGTGTGAAATGTTATTTTGAGGAAAGAACCACAAAGATTGAGTACATGCCAGTTTCCTCACGATGCTTCAATGATAATAATTATACTCATTTTCACTCACTAATAAACGCGCACTATTGAATTATCGCCGTACGGCTCAACGCCGAGAGTTGAAATTCCACAACAGCGCTTTTATTTGGCATTACTTTTAGATGTCGCGAGTGGTGATAATTTTGTCGTTATGGGTTATTGTAGAACACGAATTTATGTTCACAGCATTAAAGGTTTTCCCGGAATACAGCCACAATACACAACAATGGTGATTTGACGTCACTTCGATGGAAAAACCAAATGAGACTATTGTCTGTCTTTTTTCTCCAAAATTAAGCCAATCATCAGGATAATTATACCATGTTAGTAACGGATTTCCGTTAGCCGTACTGTGGGAATCGTTTTACAAGTCATTATTGTTGTAAACAGGTGATTTGGAAGAATAAAGGGCATTGGGACAAGAATAAATATTTACTTAGCAGATGATGTTTGGTGAGTAAGAAAAATGGTTTTCTTATAATAGAAAGTCAAACTCTAATAAATCTCAAATAAATCAAAACTCTCCTAATAATCAGCCTATAATGTTCCCACTGCTGGGAAAAGGCCTCCTCTCTGTGAGAGGGAGTGGGCCATAATCCACCACGAGGGCCCAGCGCGGGTTGATAGATGTCACATGTCTTGGATTTTTTGTTTCTAGGACATGCCGGTTTCCTCACGATGTTTTCCTTCCCCATTGTGAGAGCTGTGGTACTGAAATTAAACACACAAGGTAAAGAGCCCATCTAGATTCGAACTCACTACCTTCAACTCGTAAGTTGCGGCCACCACAGCTCTCATGGGCCACTACTGCTCTCTATGGCATGCTGCGTCAATCCTAAATAAATGAGGACTCTCCTACCGTTGCACATTGCATGAAGATGATGCTAATGATATCTATGTTTATGAAAATGAATTGCTGTTCGTTAGTCTCGCTAAAACTCGAGAACTGCTGGGCCGATTTGGCAAATTTTGGTTTTGAAATATTTGTGGCAGTCCAGGGAAGGTTTAAACGGTGAGAAATTATGGAAAAATTGCATGGAAAATCGAAGTAGCAACAATTTTATGAATTCCTACCGAGTTATGACAACCTGGTACTTTGAAGGCATAAAGTAGGTAGAGTAGGTAGGGTAGAGATTTAGTATGAATGACTATTGGACGGACAGGACAACGTCTGTCGGGTCAGCTAGTTAAGAAATACAAATCTACAGTTTACTTACTTATAATATCTAGATTTAACTTCTTCAACCAGCCAGCTGATTGTCAGTCTATTAATCATATCCAACTTCAAAGAGATCAACAACACTTTATCTTCAACCTGAACTTTGACCGCTGCCGGAGGCAAAATCTGCGTTTGCATTGGCCTTCCATTCTTAGACGACTGAACGATATTAATCGGCTGTATCACATTCATTGCTTGCACTATATTAGGGTTCATACCCTGCATTACGTTAAAACCTTCATTAGAGTTGTAATGGAAGTTTTCTCCTGAAGTTTTTCTGGAGAATGTTCCCGTAGGCGTTAGTCTCTTGTTTATATCTCTTCTAGAATATTCGTTGTCGCTTCCGCTATTGCTTGATTGATCACCTTCTCGTTGTCTTTGGAAACCAGCTTTTAATAAAGTGCTCTGTCTTTTCCAGCGTCGCTTCATATTGTCCCGAGTATCTCTAAATTTAGAATCATTTAGTTCTTTAGTTATATTTCTCATAGATTCTGCTGCGGATACTTTTGGTCGTACATTTTCGTTTCTATGGAAACTGTCTGAATCCGAACTGTTTTCGCTTACGTCAATGATGTCATTGACTCTCGATTTCTTTTTAACGTTAAACTTATTACTTTCTATTAGAGGCTCAGATATTTTGTTGATTTCTTCTATCTTGTCTTTAATACTTTCGTATGAAGGTTTTTTAGCTACTGTAGTTAGAGGATCGGTCAGTTTTCTTTTTTTGTTATTTTTATTTATTCCTAGGTCGTCATCTAGCCAGTCATCGTCAATTTCTTCTGGGTCTAACAAAGCAGGTTTTACTTTGGATTTCTTTACGTCAACTTCGGGTAAGTCATTTGTACTTCTATTTCTTAGAGCTTCTATTGCATTTTTATATTCTTTAACTCCTGTAGATTTCTTCTTATCTTTAGTCTTACAATCATCAGATGAACTTGAGTCGTCGGACGGGAAAGCCGCTTCATTCCTTATAATTTGTGATAAATCAACATCATCGTCACTGTCATCGTCAATTATATTTCGTCTTTTAAACACTGGAGTGTCTAGTTCTTTGATTCTACTCGTCATTTTCGACGTACTTGGTGGAGACATATCTTTTGTTGGTTTTACTGGAGTTTTAGACTTAGATCTATTTAATATATCTGTGGTATTCGTTCTTTCTGAGTTCTGTATTTTATTGCATATGTTGTTGTACATCGTTTCTTCGTCTTTTGTGAGAATGGTGCCAGTCCGCCATTTTTGTAGGACGTGTAATGGTGTTTCACCGAAGTCAGTCTTTAGTGTTGGTATCGCGCCTTTATCTAGTAATAATTGAACTACGTCTAAATGGCCGTTGCTTGCGGCGTCATATAGAGGAGTGATACCTGGAATATATATATTGATGAGTTATACGAACGTAAATGTAGGGAACAGCTGATTTTTTATCCTCATTAAATACAACAACAAATAAAACTCACCGTCACAATTGGAGCCCCCTCTATCATTAACATTAGCTCCATTATTGATCAGTATACTGGCGACGTCAACATGGCCGTGTATGCACGCCTCGTGCAAGGGCAGCCAGCCGGCATTGTCGCGAATGTTCACAGGATGGCCCTGCGCTATGAGTCGCTCTACTAGGAGTTTGTTGCCTGATATCGATGCCTGTAGAAAAAAAAAATATGACATCACGCCTGTATTGCCTGAAAGGTTAGGCAGAGGTGTAGTAGACCCACATTTCGCCAGTTATAATTAAGTCCCATGTGATAAAGGGCGACCTTATTGCAATCAACCATGGACAAATCCAGACAACGGGATACTAATAAGGATTTCCAGATGGAAAATCCCAATAACACTTTGTCCGACCTTGGAATTAAACCCAGACTCAGCAGTAGCGCTGGTGAAGTCAGCATGATCATGTATACAGGCTTCGTGTGACGCCAGCATGCCAGCATTGTCACGAATGTTCGCAGGATGCGTTTACATGGTCCTGCGCTATGGAAAAACCTAATAATACTTTACCCGACCTGGGAATTGAACCCAGGCTCATCAGTAACGCTTGTGACGTCAGCATGGCTGTGTCTACACGCCTCGTGTGACGGCAGCCTGCAAGCATTGTGATACGTTCACAGGGGCCTGCGTTAAGAGTCGCTCTACGAAGAGTTTTTTGCCTGATACCAATACCTGTTTAGTCACAAGCAGCACCATTAAGTTTGCCGCTTACACACAAAATTGACGTTTCACATGACACCTAAGGAACAAGCAGAATAAAATACTTACGACATGCAACTGCGTTTCCCCTTTCATGTTCTTCTTGATGGTATATCCTTTGCCTCTTTTGCGAGTTTCATGTTTCGTCTCTTTCACTTCTTCCTCATTTGTATCCGACAAATCTACAAAACAAGGCATCTTTAGAAGAGGTCAGATTATAGATACTTTTCGCAATGCATTTAGATGAGGTATAGATATTGGACCAAATGACTGTCAAATAAGTGTATACCACATTTTCATATGCAAATTACAAAAAGGGTTACCTGGAACAGATCGCGGAAAGCGATAAAGCCCCCCATTGTATATTTTGTAGTGTACAGACGCCAGCGCATCAAGCTATCCCAAACTGTACAATTTTCCCAAATTAATATGAACCTTATGCTTTTGGAATAAAGTTGAAAAACTATCAAAGAAATTCTGACAGTTTGGGGTAGCTTGATGTGCTGGCTCCTGTACCTTGTTTTTTGTGGTGTACATTTAAGTATATATTAATATAAATAAATAAAGGGGTAAGTAATCTTAGACCCGGCCAAGCGTGGCGATTATGGCAAAACCCCCCTTTTGGGGAGGCTTATGTCCAGCGGTGAGCGTCTTTCGGCTGAAATTTAATGAAACCCATTTAAAACATCAACTGCACTCTCGTCTCGTTCCTCCCACCCAGGTAGGTGTCCTGATGCTGCTAGCCATGTGAATAACTGTAACGGAACAGCTGTGCTGCTGGGGAATTTGTTGCGCCACTTTTTCTTCCCAGCTAAAGCACTAGGAAGTGGTGAAGGGCGAGCGTTTTGGCGGACTGTCTTATGTAATTGTGATGTCCAAAAATTGCTGACTCTCAGCCTAGGTTTAAATAAATACCTTTTGATTCCATTATTTTTTAGTTCTTGTTTCCTAAAATATTACACAGTATTATTGTGGAAAGAGAGTATGGAGGCTTTTGTCCAGCAGTGGGACGACAATGGCTATATTGTTTTTACTGTAATCAGTATTTGCAAAACAGTTTATCTGCAATGAGTTCTCGTAACTTCACAATGGAAGGCTTTCTACAAGGTTGTGAAGGCCGCGGGAATCCGGTGAATGCGGGAAGCAGAGAACCGCTAGATGTGTCAATGCTTAAGAGAAGTCAGATATATGTCTAGAAGTATGGCTTTAAGTCAGATATACCTATGGCTTTCGGCTAAGATTTTGACGATCAACGTAATATTAACTTGTGTGTTACTATGTGTACCTGTTAGGTCTTCGAGGCATATATCATCCCCAATATGAGTGTTATCCTCATCGCCCCCTCCAGCCGAACTCTGCTCATCCTCAGAATTCTCCAGGTTATCCAAATTGTCGTGTCCTAGAGCCCTCAAGTCATCTTTAGTTTGCTCCATTTTGTCCAGCTCGCCGTATTCCTCTTGATATTTGAGTAAGCTTTTTAGTACTCTGATTTCGTATTTTCTTTTATTCCATTCTTGTGCCTATAAAGGTAAACAAAAAAAACATTATACGTCTTTTTTGTGGATCCTATACATACCTCGACCAGTAACGGTTGCGTCTCAGTAGTGACCATTAAAAGCAATCGCCCAATCTCCCAAACGCGTGCAATCACGTCACACCTGCTCCATAATGTTTGCATACTTCTATAAAACGAATGTACATAGTTGACTCGCAACGTCCGTAGCTCGAGTGAAGTTAAGGCATTTGCTAAGGTGCAGACGCCAGCACACCAAGATAGGCCAGGCCAAACTGTCATGAACATGAAATTGACAATTGAACATGAACCTTATACTTTTGCAATACTTTTGATAAAACTATCAAAGAAATTTGACAGATTAGGGTAGCTTGATGTGCTGGCCTCTGTACGGCCGCCCTGCACCAAAAAAATAATAATCGTGTGATTTGCTCTAAATACATTGAAAACGTCATTCTATATCTATGGTCTTCAAACAGTTGTGAGAAACAAAACGTATTTACTGATTTCATGGAATCTTCAAAGTAGAGGTGTACTTACAGCTCTCCTAGCCTCCAAACACGCCTTCTCAATCTGTCCATACGGTTTCTTAGCCAAGTACAGTGTCTCTGCAATATTGTACAATGTTGTGTAAGCTTCCTTTGGCACGTCCTTTATTAATTCGTATTCCTTCTCGTAGTAGTCCAGGGCTTCGTTGTAAGCACCCATGTCCTTGTAGGTTTGGTATAAGCTGAAATTAAAGGTCACATTTTATATTATTGAACAGTTAAATTGGTGGTCCGCTTTATTGAAGGAGGTGCCACTAGGCAAGAGTGGCAGCAAAGGAATTTGCAGAAGAGCTACAAATCTTAGGCAATTATGAAATATGTCATGCCGTGTTCATATTTAATAGGGTATTTTCCAATTTATTAAAAACTATTTTAATTTAAAGATTGGGACGAAACATGTAACAGAAAAATATAAATAAATTGATTTATATCCATTTTCTCAATTAAAAACGACTGGTATACTTTTAATACATATAATCAGTAATAGGCCAGGGCATTACTAATGTATCTTATGTTGGTAATTTTGAAATTGGTAATAGGGTGTTCTACCCATTTTTGAAAAGTGTCTTAATTAGATTCTAAAATGCTAATAACCCCTTTTCGATTTAATCGATTCATCATTTCAGCCGGAAGATGTCGGGGGGCTTGCGATAATCGCCACGCTTGGCAGGCGGGTTGGCGATCGCAGTATGGTGGTAAAATACACAGAGAACGCTGCTGCCCATTCTCTAGTAAGTCCCTTAGTCGCCTCCTTCGACACCCACGGGAAGAGATGGGATGGTGCTATTCTTTATGTCCGACACCACACGGATAGATAAAATGGATCGATTAATCGATTAGTGCCATAAAAATGCATTTAAATTTTACATTTTCATATTTCGCGTAATCTGACAAAAACGCTGGACGCAGTGGACGCCATATTGCACTATGGATATGACGTCAGTTTGCTGTGTAAACAAATTGCGCTGATATTTTCAATGATAATCTATACTAATAAAAGATTTGATTGTTTGCATTGAATAGGCTCCGAAACTACTGAACCGATTTGAAAAATTATTTCATTGTTGGGAAGCTACACTATCCCCGGGTGACAGGCTATATTTTTTATCCCCTCATTCTCACGGGAACGGGAACTACGCGGGTGAAACCGCGGGGCGTTGCTAGTTGTTTATAATTTAAAAAAATGTGTTCTTATTCCACTTATCGTTGGTTTGTTCCTGAATGTAAGATAGATATTCAGTATTGATTAGTTTATACAGCGGCTGACATAAAACCATGACATATTAGCCACCATGTTATTACGTCATGTAATAACATGGTGGCTGCTATTTCAGGGTATGAGTATTCAAAAACAGATTAAAAAAACTGAAATGTTTGAATTGAATTTAAACATTTATTTTGTTATTTAATGAGTTTAGGCAAAAAGCAGTTGTGGCAGACTCCGTAACCGAGCATCTCATAGTGTTTCACAAATATCACTCTCTAAATAAAGCTATGGAACATACCTGACATAGATCGGTATGAGCGTCTTCCCACACTCGCCCGCCAGTTCCGCGTGGTCTAACATCTTCAGATAGTACTCTGCTGCGCCCGCATAGTTACGTAGGTGACAGGCTCCATCACCAAGCTTCTCGTAGTGTTTCTTAAAGGTGTCGTGGTCGGACGGGTCCGTGGAAATTAGTAGGTCTTCTGTGTAGCACATTGCTGCCACTGTTTGGGAAAAGTTTTATTTAATATTGAATGTCTGACTGATGGACAAACAATGCACAATTTAAACCGCTGAAGATAGAAACACACTCTTAATCCATTCCTGTATTTGTGTGGTTAAACTTTTATCCATAAGTGATGACAATATTTGAACGAAGTAAGAAAGTAACAGACCTATTTTTTGAATGCAAGTTTAATGAAGTCGTTGTTATAAAGCATATCCTATTAACAACTACTTAAATGATAAGAATTGTTGGTCGCTGTGATTAACCCAAAACAACGTTTGTGTTCTTTCACCAGAATTAGCTTACCTACTGACAGGTCATGTGAATTAATCCATATCATTGTTTATTTTATTTGACTAAACAAACCATTTTTTTTTTTGTACTTTTCAGGTTCTTCCAACTTAACAGACAGCTGTGCTGCTGGGCAGTTTGTTGCGCCACTTCTTCCCAACTAAAGCACTAGGAAGTGGTGAAGGGCGGGCGTTTATGGGGGGACTGTATTATGTAATTTTGACGTTCAAATAGTTTGAATAAATGACTGATTTTGAATGCACATTTATTGAATCAAAAGGCCTAAAGGTTTGTACAATGATTTTCTGTAGATTCTGCCTCATCATCATAATCCACAGAAAATCATTGTACAAACGCCTGATTTCACCACTGCTCTATAGGCCTCTCTTGATGTGTAAGTTTAGATAGGTAGTATTTAAAGAATAATAAAAACACTCACCAACTCTAAGATTTGTCTCAATGTTCACACTCTCGTCCTCATCAGGAGTCTTCAGTTTCCAAGCTTTGAGCAGAACTTGCCTAGCACTTTGGTAGTCTGACATCTTGCATAGAATATCAGCTTTAGATGACAATGTTTCACATGTCTTTAGGACCTGGAAATGGTGCATTAAAAATTAGAAAAGACACATTTAAGTGTCTAATTTGTAACTAACTTCTTTCTTTCGTTTGTTTGAAAATAGTTAACAATGAAAACTAAGTTACAGTGTGGGCGGGAGATGGGTTGCGATGCGGTGGGTTGGGGCCCAATTTTAACCAGTGTGCAAACTGTAACCATGCATTTTTACCAATGTACAAACTGTAACCATAAATTTTAACCACTGCGCAAACTGTAACCATGAATTTTTACCAATGCACAAACTGTGACCATAAATTTTAAACACTGCGCAAACAGTAACCATGAATTTTCACCAAAGCACAAACTGTAATCATAAATTTTAACCACTGCGCAAACTGTAACCATGAATTTTAACCAGTTCGCAAACTGTAACCATGAATTCACCATATCATTCTAGACCCCTAGTGTAGAAATTTTTCATCGGTTATACTACAAAAATCTGCTGTTTCATAGAAAAGTGCAATACCTACGCGGTCAAAATGTATGAAATGCTAGGGGGTCTAGAATGATATGCTGAATTCATGGGTACAGTTTACGCACTGATAAAATAAATTATTATGTACACTGGTTGAATAAATTATTATGTACCCTGTATTATGTACACTGATTGGGCCCAGTAGGTAACTAACTGAACTGAATTTTTGAGTTCAATTTCCATTTTAAGCTTTTCTATATAGGTAAACCCAACAAGTTATAGTTTGACTACTGTTTCAAAATGTCCAAACAAGCACTATTTACACGGTAAGTTCAATGTGGAAACAAGATTTGATATGGAAATCATGTATTTCGGGAATGATCCCACATGAATGTGGTACTGGGACAAAAAGCTTATGTTACTCCTATCATTACATCAGCTGTCTGACAGTGGAAGTCCTATTAAAGTTGGTCCAGCCGTTTCGGAGTTTAATAGGAACAAACAGACAGAAAAACAATGGTTTTTTTTTCGTATTACCTTTGCATGCAGTAAAAATGTGTTATTTTGACATTAAAAGCTACTTAAATAATTCAATTTATTCAATTGTATTGGTTACTTTTCAGGTAGTAATATTTTTTACTACCTGAATAATATTTGGATTTTAACTTCAGATGTCATACAAAAGTTATACATTCAGGTTTAACTCTTCACATGTCAAGTGGGTCTTAAAATGAACATGGAGAAGACAAAGGTCATGTCAAATGCCCATGTAACACCCACTCCCATGACGATCGGAGACGCTACACTCGAAGTTGTGGCCGAGTACGTTTACCTAGGACAGACTGTCCAGTTAGGTAAGTCCAACTTAAAACAGGTCAATCTTCGAATCCGACTCGGCTGGGCAGCGTACGGGAGGCCACGCAATATCTTCTCGTCCCAAATACCACAGTGTCTCAAGACGAAAGTCTTTGACCAGTGTGTGTTGCCAGTGATGACCTATGGTACAGAGACGTGGTCGCTCACAATGGGCCTTATCAGAAGGCTTAAAGTCACCCAAAGGGCAATGGAGAGGGCTATGCTCGGAGTTTCCCTACGCGATCGAATCAGAAATGAAGAGATCCGCAGGAGAACCAAGGTAACCGACATAGCCTGAAGAATTGCCAAACTTAAGTGGCAGTGGGCAGGGCACATCGCTCGCAAAACAGATGGCCGATGGGGCTCCAAAAGGTTCTGGAGTGGCGACCGCGTACCGGAAGACGTAGAGTGGGAAGGCCTCCCATAAGGTTGACCGATGACCTTGCGAAGACCGCGGGTATCCGCTGGATGTGGGAAGCACAAGACCGGTCGAAGTGGAGGAGCCTGGGGGAGGCCTATGTCCAGCAGTGGACGTCTTTCGGCTGATATGATGATGATGTCAAGTGTACACTATGTGTACCGATAACAATATGATTCCTATTGTCTGCTAATTAGACACGCAATGGGTTAAAACAATAAATTAATAGTATTACCTTATCATCAAGCCTTTTAGCAACCTCAAGTGCTTTATTCAAGCAGCTTAACGCCTTAGCATAGTCCTTCTTCTTATTACAAAGCAGCAGAGCTTCCGTAGTATAACAATTGTGGAGGACTTCATACAAATCTTGACTTGAACATATTGATATGGCTTTGTTGATGCAGTCTATGGCTTTGTCAAGGTTACCTAGATGCTCCTGTACTACTCCAATATTGAGAAGCAAACGGGCTCTCATGTCCATCAGTTCATGTTTGTTTATTTTCCCGTTTAAGCTGAAAAAAGATTTTGTTACATGGAAAAACTTAATGAAAATGTTCCGTGTTATCTTGCTCAAGTGCCTTCTGTTGCCCAGATTCTAATGTGTTTTGGATCATTGTACTTCATAGATTTCGATTTCGATTTTTAGAGTTCAAGGAATTAACAAATATGTTTCTGAATCCTCAGTAAAAGAGAAGAAAGAAAAAAGCTTCACAGGATAACTTTGTAACATCAATAAGGTGTAATTCATCTGAGGCCCTCACAAATTGAGTAGGTATGTGTTGAATACTGGATTACAGGACTAATTAAGATGTCATTCAGTTTTTACTCTTACATTTTTATTAAAGAACTAGCTTTTGCCAGCGCTTCACCCACGCGGAGGTCGGAAATGATCACACGGGAATACTTCGAAGGCATAAAGCGTTTTCTAGCTGCTACCTAAGTATGTTAGGTGTGCTCCTGCCGAGTTATGACAGCCTAGTACTTCGACTGTATAAAGCGTTTTCTAGCTGACACAATTACCGAAATTAGGCGTGTTCCTACCGAGTTATGACAACCTGGTACTTCGACGGCATATGACGCTTTCTAGCTGACAACTATGTTAGGTATGCTCCTACCGAGTTATGACAACCTGGTACTTCGAAGACATAAGGCGTTTAAAAGGCTGACTAACAAAATCCCTTTAATATATAGATTAGTTAGATTAGATATAGATAACAAATGTTCTACGTGTTTCTTTAATTGGCATAACTTTTTTATTTATGAACCGATTGACATGAAACAAACAGTAAATGTTAAGTGAAGCTTACCACATATATTAGTGAAAACAAAATTTAAATTGGACAAGCCTTTTCTGAGATTAGCGTGCACAAACGCACAGACAAACAGACACACAGATAAACAGACAAACATTCTAACAATCATTTTTTTGGGTGCTATTTGCATTGATAAAGGTCCTAATAATTTTTTGTCTCATATATCTTCCATGTACAGACAGTGATCCGTTAAATTTTCATTATATGTATATTGATTTACACTTACTTTTCGCACAAAACAAGACTTTTCATGAAAGCTTTTTCAGCAGCTCTCAGTGAGGTTTTGGCCTCTTCCTCTTCATTGGTGCTTTGTCCTTGCAATAAATATATTCTGCCCAGTGTTGCCATGGCTCTCTGTTCCTCAACTAAGTTCTTCAGTTCTTTTGCTACAGCTATGAAAGCAAATGGGAGAAATTCACAACAAAGAAAATTGAAACTTCAAAGAAGGGTTGTGTTATCACAGGGTAAGATTGTAAAAAAAACATATGCAGTTAGGTGTTAATGTTTAAATTTCTGTTTCATGTTTGTAGGTAGCCTAGAATGAATTGTGGCCACCGAAAACTAGTTTTCCTTATTTACTATCATTATTTTGATTCATCTATAAACTACATACCCAAATGTCGCTCCTCATACTTCAGAGCTTTGTCAAATTCTGCTAACAGCATGTACATCTCTCCGATCATCCGATTGCAAGTCCCCCATTCCATGCGAAGTCCCAACTCCTTGCAGATAGCTGCCTCGCTCTTATACTCGTCCAAAGCATCACTATAACGATTGTGTTTGTAATAAAACGACGCTAAATCATTGTAAGCTTCAGCTAATGCTCGTCTGTTGCTCCCGTTTAAAGCTTTCTTCTTTCTTCGAATGAGTTCTGAAATATTCTCATCATTTTACAACACGGGACTAACCTTAAATTTGAGTTATATACCTGTCAATGTTTTGTTAACTTACTTTCTTCTTCCATTGTATTTGTTTTTAGTTTATTTAAGCATAATAATGGATTCGAAGCAAAAATAACCAATATCAAAGTTTTAGGCGCCGAAATGAAATAAACATGAATGAACTTGACGTATTTTAATTACGTCACGGCGTGACACTTTGCACAACAAACGTGACAACTGTGTATTTTCCCGTAAAATGGACGCGTTCACTTTCAATAAGTTTATCTATTGATGAGTGTATGTTCGGTTTTGGTTCCGATTAATTTTAGATAATGACAAACTACAATAGATAGGTTTAATGGAACCGAAAAGTTTTTAATTTCGGTTGTAGACTCATAGATAGTGAAATAAATAATTATTTTATGATTTTCTAGCCATCGATAAAATAAGAATAAAATCTTGAACAGACAATCAAAATTATCATCTGTCAAAACGGGAAAATAACAAAACAAAGGCTTTTATTACCCTATACTATATTGTAGTCTGTGGCTTTTATTTTTCGTGAGGGTCAACGGACGAATATGTGATTGTCGTTTGTTTCTGTTGTGTACGAATTATCTCAGTTTTGAAAATCGTCCCTTTATTGACTGTGAACATTTTCAAATCAATAGTGTTTTGTTTTAATTGAATTGACTCAATAATAAACTGTTTCTGCGCTTTTCTAAGTTGTTGTGCTAATACCGGCGTTGAAGACAATAATTAGTTGGTAAGTAAGTACATTTTTTACTTTTATTTTATTATTTTGCTAGAAATGACTTTAAATATCGGCATTTTTTTTTAATGTACCTATTATTTAATTTATTACATTTATTGACTGATTATACTTAGTAGCTATCTACAATATAAGTACCGAAAAACTGAACAAGTTTATTTTCCTAATCGTTGGCTGTTACTCATTTCATGCTACTCATTCTCATATTGATATTTTATTACCTATCATTACAGGATATTAATTTATTTTAACCACACTTTTATTTTTCATTTACTACTTACTACATTTTTACAGTGATAACATGACTTAGGAAATCAGATGTTTGGATCACAAAGGTATTTTAGGCCGCCCCTAAGACGACCCACTGACCGGGTAATTTCATAAAATCCAATAAAATTCATCAAGCATTTCCTTCCATTCAGTGGATGCTACTTCAAATTCATTGTATAAAGTTAGTACGGCATAGATGCTATGGAAGCTTCACCTCCCACACTATCCGTGAGTATGTATTATATTGAAAGGCTAAAATGCCTTAATTTGTATGAACCACTGTTCCAGTGACATAAACTTCATAAAGAGAAATAAAAGCTTGTATATGTATTGGTAGAGGGCTTAACAAATGATGCAACCCCTTAAGTCTGGAGACTCTGGAGCATCACCGGCTCGACCCGGAAGTGTCTGCAGACAGGGTTTACATCCTCCATTCTATTCAGGATGGAGGATGGAAACCCCCCTCTGCAGACAGTGGTTGGTGCAGTCTAGGCAAACACCAATGACTTCAATGAATAAATGTCACTCTTGCAATGAAGTTGCGGACAACATATTCACCAGTCATCATCATCATCATCATTTCAGCCGAAAGACGTCAACTGCTGGACATAGGCCTCCCCCACCAGTGTATTCAGTCAACCTGACAAATTTTGTATGAACCAGAATTGTTCATAAGGAAAATACTTACACTTGAAATTTCAATAAGTGTACCTAATTGTGAAAACCGTTGAGCACAATTACATACAAACAGCTCCTAGTAGGCTATTGTTTGACGAGTAAGACAATTCTAACTAATCCTAAAGGGCATTGTCCTCTCCCAAACACATCCAAAACGAACAATTGTGACAAAAATTGTATACAAAACTGTATTTATATTGGTGTGATATCACAAGGGGTAGATCAGGGGCATTTTTTTAAAGATTGATTACTGATGGTGAAAATTGTAATAACCTACAACTAGAACGAAAATGATTGTAATTAAAGGGCAGTCAAGCTTTACAGACATTGTTTACAGCTTTTCCGCTGGGCGAAACCATCGATTCGAACCTCTACAGCTGATGAGTTGGTGACACTCAAGCAAGAAATTGAGAAAAAAATCTGGAAATTGTTAACCAAACAGAAAGGATGTGGTCTTTCATCATGATAACGCCAGACCACACACAGCCACTCACCAAAAATTGAGAGAGCACTGTTGGGAAGTAGCCCTTACCTTGCATCCTCAAATTTTCACCTGTTTCGGTCCGTTCAGAATTCTTTAGGTAGTGTTAGGTTAACATCAAGAGAGGACTGTCAAAACTACTTGTTGCAGTTTTTTGATCAGAAGTCCCAAAATTTCCCGATTTTTTTTTTTCGAATCGTGTCAGTAGTGTCGGAGCCTTTTCAATGCAAACAAACAATCAAATTTTTCCTCTTTATAATATTAGTCGGTATAGATTATTGCCACTGGGAATAACCTTATTGGGTTACCAAGTGGCTTGATAAGGCAATCATGGAATTAATAATGTAAAAAAATCCTTAATTAATAAACCATTATGGAATTTGTGGAGGCATTTGCCTGCATGTATTGTGATTAATACATAGTAAAATTCTGTTTCGAGCTATATTTACTTACATTTAATATCATATATATTGTTGACCTTAGATTTTTTGGGAAACAAAGTAAATAAGTAGGTACCTACTTATTCAAGTACTTAAACAAAACTATTTATCAAAACAAAATAATCATATGAATTCAGATGAGTGATTCAATTAAATAAATGGCTAAATGTGGGTGTGGGCTGTGGGTACTGTGGTAGACCTCTGCCTAACCTTTCAGGGAATACAGGCGAGATGTTTGTGTGTATGTAATGATTTTTTTTATTATTTCCTTTACCTACCAAATCCTCTGAAATACAATTAGTACTTACCTACAGGCTAAGTATAAGCACTACCTATAAACATACCTACAGGCTACAACAATATTCTATGGATCCTTGCAATGCTTACGTATTCATTTATAATAACATTATAATTTTCCGGTATTACGACCAAAACAAAACAAGTGCCTAAAAATATGATAAAACCTCCTTTCTCCCGTACAGTACAATATTATACGTACATCAACATTCCTATTCATAGGCAGCGCCATCCTGGCGCCTCGTGTCGCCGCCGTCTGCCGGCCTATAGTTAATGTCGCCCAGAACTGATGGGACCCCTTCAAAAATATCAATGTGGTAATTAGGTCAAGTATCGTTTAGCTATGATTGGTAAACATCGGTAAACCTCACCTTTGTGCCCACCTGGCCCATCTCAAAGGGGCCGGTGTGACGTCCCTGAGAATAAACAAAGAACAACTACTCTAAAAGGGATACAAAAAAGATGTATCAAATGGAACCTTTGTATTGCGGAACCTAACTGAATAACGCGAAAACCTGCAAAAGTTCTAAACACCGCACAATATTACCGACAAATAACCTTGAAAAAGTTGAAACTGCATCGTCTATTCGTTCCAATGTATAATATTCGCGTAACTAATTATTATCAGAAAACATTCCAGGCATAATGCGAATTTTATTAGCGATAGTACTCTTTGCTGAATGAGTTTTATATATTGGCAGTACATTACATAAATATTAATTAAATCAACTGCTGAAGTTTTCGTACAACTTCGCTCCTCGCAGCCAAATTTTTTGCATACAAACACAATGTAGAGAGCTATCATTTACGTTTAAACTGGGAGTTTTTCTGCCAGCCACTTTTGCGATTGCGACCTCTTTGAACCTCTTAATTCGTCACAGTTCTTTTATTATTGATTGCAGTATTTATAAATACAATTTTACGGGACTGTCCTGAAATGTTGAGATACCTCTGACCCTTTGAAACTTATTTGGAATTATGTTTGCCCCTTAATAATAGGATTGAGTTTGGATAATTGTGGTGAAGAGGTAGTCGGACTACACGTTGTGACGCCTCTGGGAGCCTTATTCATACGCTCAACTGGATAGACAGGAAGGAGAAAATCGTCATGCCATATATGGATACAACTCTAAAGCCAAAAAGCTGCAGAAAACTTTCTGACCAGACACCGACATTGCCTCCTGGAAAGACAGTGCGGAAGACGACAGAAAGGAAATCTGAAAATCTCCAGATGCTAAAACCCTTTGGAGTCTTTCAAACCTTAAATAAGTAGTTTTGTAAATTAGAACAAGTCATCAACATCGGAATCGGATTGATGTCCACGAAGAAGTCGTGTTTACTGTACCATAAAACAATTTTCTAACGATATTCGACGGCACACCGGTTGTTGCAGAAATAGAATTGAAGTTTCTCTAAAAATATATCCATTCCCGCATCGGAAACGCCAGCTTAAGGCGAGCATCACCTGGTGATATGCAAGCCGCGCGTTCCCAACACGAAATCGGTCGACGAACCGGCAAATCTGGGCCAAGAAAGCATATTGCCTGAACATTTTCGCCTAGAATATTTTCCGCTGCATTTGCAATTTTCTTTGGATCCTTCTCCGTATCTTGAAATATTAATATAATTGGGACACTAGACTCAAATGCACGCAATATTTGACATACTGAATCTACTAATCTTGCGGAATAAGTAATCAAGTCCATTAAGGAGTTACTTGATAAATTTTCCAAAAGACAGCTAAAATGTGATTCGTACTTAATGATATTCTGAAAAGAATCTTTTTAATGCCCTTTGAATCACAAACATTAGCGGCGTTGCACCAAACACCAATGTTCTTATACGCAATGATAGTGACACATACGAGAAGTTTCATTTGATTTTACTAGAGTGGATCTACAAATGTGAATAATCTGCAACGTAACTAGAGAACAACGAGAGGCGTGACGATATACGATAAAATTTGCATCGATTACGGAAGGTGTTGATGATCATGCGTCCGATGGACCGAGAACAACTGAGTTTTGATTGACTGGAACAAATCTCCACGAGCTTCAGCACTCGCAACAATAGATTCGGATTGGTCATTGATTCACGCGTCGCGTTTAAATGTTGCATTCGCGGAACGCATACTGTTACATCTACATGAGTTCACCAGAAGTGTCCGAACGGTATCAAGATTCCGGTTCTAATTAAAGCGAAGTGATTCAGCGGCCCCACGCCATGTTAATTTGCCTAAAATTCGCATTATATCTAACGGATCGTGTTGTGGAAAGCTGTCAGAAATTCTTAATTACAGAGTTCGGGCTTTGCTCATTATTTGCTCTGAAATTAAACCCAGTTTACTAATTGCCGCACATATTTCTGGTGAACTCATGGTCTGACATTTCGCAGTAAAGCGTGTTACAGTAATATGAATTGCCAATAAAATTTATTGTGTTCGGTATCTTGTTTACAGCACAATGTTTATAATATAACATTTATGGCGTGGCTAAGGGGGTTATCTTGCTCAACCCCGCGTTATGGTGACCTATTTACATCGGCGCAATGTGTAATCTTTGCATTAATATCTGAAAATAAATGACGGTGTAGGCACGAAAGCTTTCCACAGCGCAATGTTTGTTCGATATTGTACCGAAAATTACATTTTCTACAACATCAGCTACATGCAACGCACTTTATCAAAAGCTCGATACTCCATTTGTCTACGGGCTAAGTATTAGTCAAACAAACGTTCGTGTCGAAGACGACAAACGAGTGAAATCCATTGTATGTTACAGCTAATAGCTTCAGAATTAGCTCCTACTTATTGAACTGTACGTATACGAAGATTAGTAACAACCAACAATGCTTTGAGTGATGGTTCTCGCCACCACTTTTACGTTATCTTCATAAGATACAGTAGCGGGTTTCTAAAATCATTAAACATGGTTTATTGTTTAAGTGAAATCGTTAAGAGTATTTACGTCATGGCTTAAAACGTAAATGTTGTAACAGTTACCACTAATTATTGAGAGTTATGGCTTCAAAATATAGTTCCTCGGTTTAAACTGCCTACGAAGACTTTGAACCATAAATAGCATTGTGATAAATATTGCACTGAGTCGAAACACCGCAATTCGAAGTTCATTCTGTTACCAACTGTAAAGCTCCGAAAATATCATTATGGAGCAACGGCCGGGAAACTCAATGGTTTTATTATAGACCTCATCTATTATGCATTTAGTGGAGTCCAATCACGGGTCGAGGCAGTAAGCGAAAATCGTTACCGATTGCCAAATATGGAGTAGAGTGTGAAGTGGGACATAGATAAAATTAGATCTCGGGTTCTCGACCCATAAGAGATTGTTAGTGACCGATGCAAGTCGTTCGCATTCACTGAACATTCAACAAGGGTTCCCGTATCCACAATCCGTAACGTCATGTTTTATACTTCGCCCTTCATTCCGAATGATGAAAGCTGCCGTGTTCATTACGAATGACGTCATGGTTTTATGCGTCATCGTAAATAATATACACTTTCCAATTACCATCAAAGCTGGTTAAAAAGAAAAGTAAGAGATATCTTTATAATAGCAGCATGCGATGGCGTGGGCGCAATAAGACCGGAGTTTTATCAAGTTACCATCTAATTTAAGCCGATATTTTGTTTCGTAATGTCTCGCAAACAATGGAGTATGTGTTGCCGTGTTCCCTTATTATTTATAATTTATTCTAAAGCTTTCGAAGGGCAAAAGGATGTTACTGTGAGTGTGAATTTCGAAAGAAGCGTAGCTTGTCATTATAAATTATAATGGCAAGCCGTCCTACGCGAGGGAGGTGTTGGCTTCATGAATTAACATCGGATGTGAAATGTTCTTCTTGAGTGAATGTGTTGAACTTGTTCATTACGACAATAGGTACGTTTATGAAAAGATTATATTTTCAAGACTAGCATTCTAAAAGCATGAATTACTTAACCTACATCAAGGAACGAATTAAAACTTTTAAGTGGGAAAGCTTATTAATGAGACGCAAAGAGCGCGAATGTACGGAATGCGGCAACAACTGCACGTTAAGGCAATGCGAATACACTTCCACGAAGGAAATCTTTTGCAAAACTTACCTGGCATCTGCACATCTGCGGAGCACACAGTTTAACATTTAGCTTAGCAATTATTCAGCGAGTTAAACTTTTCCCGCAAAGTTACTGTTCGCGGCTGGCTAAATCCTTACCTCGTGTTGAGGAAACTACGTAAACTTCCTTTTTTTAAACAGTTGGAAAAAAACTTACTAATGTTCATATGTAAAACGTTGTAAACAACAGTGTGTTAATTGAAGGATGACTAAAGGATCCAAAAAATAACTGTTTAGCCGTGAATAATCGATGCCCAGAATGGAACTGCTGTTTTTATTTATACTTATTTATTTTACTAAAAGAAGAGAAACAAAGCGAACGAGTGCAACTTATTTTTGAACCGCTACTTTTATTCTTATTTGGAAAACGCCTAAAGAACTTGCCAAGTATTTATGGGTAAAAAATATTCCATGACAACAACAGATTAAAGATTATAGGGCAATGTTCTGCGTATTCCAAATATGGGCGAACGAATGTCGCCACTCGACCATTTTGAGTTTAATGAATTCAAAGCCGTTGACTCGATGAAGTAAGATGCAAATATGTACTTTGTAGCCTTATTAAACACGCAATAACACAACGTAAATTCAATCTAGTTTAGTAGTTATAATGTTAACACGTTACGACTAGGTAATTCTAATGAATTTACAAAGATAAGTGAAGAATGCTTCGATTCTGAGAATCATGAATAGTGCATTTTGAGAAGATTCTGTTGCAAAGACTGGAAAACTTTTCAACTTTGTGAAAGACACGTGCTCTTACGACCGCATTGAAGCGCTGTTTACCGAGCATCGGAACTACACCAGGAGTACCGGAACGTATCTGTGAACAACAAACGGTGACTGTAAAAGCGAAGTCGATGCAATTGAGCGTAGCGTGGAGAAATGGACTCTTTTGGGGTGACCGACTCCGAATGTGAACAATCATTGTTCACGTAAAAAAAAACAAACGGAACCAACGGATAGTCAATAAACTGTTGTACGTTATAGATAACGCAGACGGCATCAATAATCTGTAATGTGATGTGAGGCTTTTAGTCAGAAAACGTCTGTTCACGTAACTTTGATTTCTGATGTGATCAATTGTCGGTGTATTTTCAACCGTTCGATGAAAATATCGTCTTGACCGGGTAGAAAGATGTTTGAAGCAATCACAACTCTGAGTCACGTTTATATAAACTGCATTTCTTTCTTAATATAGCCTGGTGGAGGCGCGCTCTACTTCATTTCCGCAAATGCAAGTATCTGGGATTCTTTAAATTCTACAGCATACAGGCGGAGTGCAATACGGCACCCTACCTACGCTCATAGGATTGTAGATTGCGACTGTAGATAGCATAATCCATTAACCGATGTGCCAGTAACAACGTTACGTTTCGGTTCTGCATTTACATAGAGACGAGCGATGGAAATGTATTTCCATTCACGCCCAAATTCTATGGTGATTTTGTTCGGCGCACCAATTTTCGCCGTAATTGATGTAGATCATAGATTTTCACGTTTAATATGTTATAAAATGTACCAATTATGTTCGTGTTTTCTGTTTACACATTGGAGTTTAAAGTATCTCCAACCAGGATCATTTAGCTCTTGAAATTACGATACGGAATTTACGATCCTGTAATTGTTTCACTTATTAACCGAAAGCTATGATAATCTCTACCGTAACACACAATTGCTTAAGTGAGAAAGTAGTTTTTCCGTAAAATTAATACTTTGTTAATGAACGAGTGCACAGCATCAGTTGCTTAACGCCGAGAAAACTAAAACAGAAGATGGAATAGGATTCACTCAGGACCAGGAGAAAATTTGCCGTGTCTTTCAACAAGCTTATAGCTTCTAAAGGCGGGGCCGAGCTTCGAGGTGGGGTCGCATAACGGCAAGTTTTGTAAACTATTCCATCATTCTTGCACAGCTTAGAAACAGTTTTCGGAAACAAGTGTGCCGAGGGAAGTACCTATGTTATATGTACATTGTATCAATCCATAAGAATGGAATTGTGGAGCGTGAAATTGAAGATACTGTTGTGCTGTACATTTTCCTGTTTTGTTTCTCTTTTGTGCATCATTGGGTATATGTGCCGCTTAACCATTTTCCATTTTCCGATCGTGACATTTTCCTTTCGTTGTAAAATTGGATATAAAACGTTTTGTCTGTTATTCGAGCGGTCTCTGCACGCGGTTGGTTTCCGAGGGTCGCATCAGTCAATAGTGTCTGCTGCCAAACCAAATACAAATGAACAGATGAATAATTTACCAAAAAATTCTGTAATTATATTTTATTTTAAGGTGTTAACCTAAATACCCGGCGCCTCTATCACTTAGCTTTATCTGTTTGACGATTCTTTATATCTTTGACCGGATCAACCACTAATTTTATTTTATTCTCTTCACGTGACTCCGCGTCATCCTAAACTATCCCATTGTCACCTTCACCTAACTCTAAATCTACTTTCAATTCACTAACTTCATCTGGTGTCACGGATTAAATACAACTATGTTAAAGCAGTATGAGCACTTAGTGGATAGTAAGATTGGCCGAAGTAGGGAAAACCTGCTTAAGTGGAGATTCACGGATGACTCCGCCTAGGGCCTGAATTCACTATGACCACTTAACGATTCCTTACTCTTAACCACGTCAATCACACACAAAATCTGCTAATATCATATCAATAATATCTAAAAATTGTCTTGGAACATACAGAATATAACATTTCGATTTCTCACCGTTACATTCGTTTCAGAAAAAAAAAACGATATTGACGTAGTTTGAACGTAGTAAGATTCCGCGGCGAATCATTATAACGAGACAGAATTGGGGCCCTGAAATTTCAATGGGGTGCTGTCCCATAAACAAAGGGGCACTTAATATCCAGCGTGCCCTGTTGTCTGCATGCTACAGGATCTGATGGACGCTGCTGAAAGTGCCAAGCTTGTAGCCAAATTCTGGGCTGACTGTATTTTCATTGCCATCGACACGCTAAGAAGAAGATTGATGGCTGAAACTGCGTTATGCGGGCGCCGCGGTCAACCGTCGCGGGTCTATGTGCGTGGACACGCGAGGTGGGATCGTAATGATGCCAGTTGCGGGGACATTTTATTTATGACTAGCTGCTGCCTGCGGCTTCGCGGGATCCGCGTGGATGTCGGAAATTATCTCACGGGAACGTGCTACGCGACTTAAAGTAGCCTACCCCGCGACGGACGTCCGCGCTTGCTGGGACCGCGACGGGGCACATTTGTATGAAACCGTGCGGGCGTCCGCTTAACGCAGTTTCAGGCCTTAGAATACATAGATCATTTACGATTATGAATCAGGGATGATCTATTCCAAACTTCTGAACCAGGGACTTCGACCCCTTTATTCATAAGCGTTGCTTAAAGTTAAGTAATGATAAGCGATTGTTTTACCATACATTTTAGATGTTTGAGCTACTCCTTACATAAAGCAACGTTAAAAATAATCCCCTGAATGTATTGCTCTTTTTTTATCGACGTCATTAATGACGAAAAGTGATTTGACACGGTTGTTCCTTTGACAAAACAAGCAAATAAAAATGTATGTAGAATTTTAAGTAGCATCGGAACCTACCAGCTATATATAGGTACAAAAACCTTATGAAACGGTTGCACTCAAACGCGTATCCTGAAAAGAGGTGTCTAGCTTACAATGGGTTTGAAACCGTCTGCACCCTTGAAATGTATATCGTTTGCCATGGAAACCCTTGTTTTGACGAGGGTGCTGCTATTCTGTAGTTTATGTATGCTCTACCGCACTGCTGTCTTGATTTGCAAAGGTTTAACATAAACACGAAAACTATCCATATTTTATTTATAACTAACTTTTGCCAGCGGCTTCGCCCGCGTTAGCCAATTTACACAAAACCTTAATAATCTATACATCGAAACCTTCCTCATGAATCACTCTGTCTATTGGTGAAAATTCGTACAGTAATTTTTGAGTTTGTCGCGAACAGACAGACAGACTCGTCGGGAGACTTTGTTTTATACAGGGTTTTTTTTGCATAACCGGCGAAAAATTTCTGCGGTAGGGGGTTCTAGAATGATATGCTGAATTCATGGTTAGGTACAGTTTGCGCAACGGATAAAAACTTTTCCTGTATTATGTAGGGAAGTATGTCTATTATGTTTTCCGAGGAGCTTCTGGCTAAGTAACGGCCGCACGGGTCGGGCGATGAGGCTAAGCTACGCTTACCACGGTCGGTTCGTGGATGGGTGACCAACTTTACATATCAAGACCCCTCCCCTCCGTGCCTCGAAAGCACGCTAAACCATTAGTCCCGTCTGTAATTCCTAGATCTTTGACAGACGTAACGGGGTATCGTATTACCCAGTAACTGGGTTGTGGAGGTCAGATAGGCAGCAGCTCTAAATAAAATACTTGTATTCAGCTGCATCCGGTTAGACTAGAAGCCAACCCCAACATAATTGGGAAAAGGCTAGGCAGATGTTGTGTATATTGTTCATGTTTTCTAAATATTCTTTTGGTTCTATTTAGACTTTAACCGTTATTTGTTTTTCTAAACCATGCTCAGCTGATGGATATGTATCCTGATTCCTAAATAAACAAATGTTATCAGAAACAAACCCAATTAAATTGAGCTACGTGACCGAAACGTTCCAATATTTAACTTCAAAAATAGCCGCCCTTTGATACGCAAAGAAAGCAACAGAAGTGGTTCCTTACGCTGGTATCATTGCCTCAATACGTATTTTAACCATAAAATTAGAAAGTACTTAGTCATCATTTTTCTAAGTTCTTATACCTGCCCCACCTCTTCGTCAGCGTATTGGAGGCTCAAGAGGTTCGTAATCGGCCGTCGAGGTGATCCCGCAGTAGGTCAACGAGTTTGACACAGGTCGAGGAGTGGAGATAAGGTACATCATTCATGTACTTGTCAATGACCCGATGACAGACCCTTTTTGGAGTATTTTGGGTGTAAATTCGTGAGATCCGTTGGCGTGGGAACGGAAGGACGAAAATTGGGTTATTTAATAGTAATGTATTATGTAAGCACTCACTTATTCGATTTTTTGTGTCTGTATGCCTGTTTGGAATTTGTGGTTTGTTTTCATAGTATTAGACAACAACATTACGCTATTTCCTGATCTTATTGATTGTAATGATGTCATCTCCAAAATATTGTGAAGTGAAAATAAATGCTATGATACATAATATCACGCCTTGTTCTCCAAACGGTTTGGCAGAGATGTACTTACCTCGTCCATAGTTCACCCACATTTCGCCAGTTATGTAACCGGGGCGAGCCTATTGCCATCAACTGGGCACTAATCCAGACTCCCGGCTGCTACTGAGAATTTCCATATACGAAAAAAATAATTTACAAAATCAAAAAGTTGAAGTAAAAATTAAAAAAAACTTTTTTCAAAAAAATAACAACCGACTTCCAAAAAAACACTACAAAGTTCAAAATAACTTTAATTTCGGAAGTTGGTGACTTTGGATGTGTATTTTAATTCTTTGTCACCGCCTTCCGAAATTAAAGTTATTTTGCACTTTGTAGTGTTTTTTGGGAGTCGGTTGTTATTTTTTTGAAAAAAGTTTTTATTTTTCACTTTTTAGTAACCTACCCCACACCAATTCGAAATTTCATCATCCTTGGGGTCAAAACAATGCATATTTATGCGATAGCAGCATTCACGGTTGATTTGCTGTAATTTTTTGAAGAGTTCCGTTGTGTCTCCGAAACGCATCATCAGATCTATATGAAATTTTAATGGGACCATTTCGAAATAAACCCCTTTCGAACAAAAAAAGAATTTTGGAAATCCGTCTATATACGACGGAGTTATGCCCGAACATACATAAAAAAATATATCCTATATAAACATGTCGAATTGATAACCTCCTTCTTTTTGAAGTCGGTAAAAAATGGCCAAGGCCTAGGCCTCCTTTGTTTGGCGTTTTCATTGACCATCTCCCGACTTTACAATGCCTTGATAAAAATATTACCCACAACTTAAAAAGCGAACAAATGCATTTTTTTTTTACTTTTTAGAGTTTTTGTTTGTTTCGGGGATTTTTTGCTTTTTAAACTTAATGTCTCGCTTAAATCTGCGCAGTGTTGAATTTCTCCTCATTCCTCGTCCTGATCACCATTTATCTATAACCTATTGATGAGGCCTTTTCAATGAGCCCAAACACGATACTTCTGCTGTTTGTTGGTGAGTAACTTGGGTATCCTGGAAATTCCTGGTGTTGCTCCAGCTAACAAGTTCAAGGTTACTTTGTTTGTCTAATGTCATTGAAATATAGAATACGAAATTACGACTTGATCAGGCCCGTAGAAGATGCTCAAATCCCTTCATCAACCAGAAACGAGCTGTTAATCTTCAAACGGCTGAACCGATTTTGATGAAACATGTCTAATAACACTCCCGACTAATACACCATTCAAACAAAAAAAAAAAACAAAATCGGTTCATCCGTTCGGAAGCTACGTTGCCTCAGACAGACACACACACACACACACACGTTTGTGGTTAATATAATTATTTTTGACGTTAATGAGACTTATTTATAAAATCCTTTATTTTGAGATAAGCCCACTCAATAGGTTTTGAGAAAAAAAACTTTTTTTAAGACAATATGGCTCCAACTTTTTTTTTTCAATTTTGGTATACCCAGTGTCACTCTCACAATTAAGACGAATCTAACGGCACCCTCATGCTGTAATCTATCAAGCCGTTTAGGCTACAGAGCGTGCCAAAGAAATCATACATACACTCGAAAAACATAACCCTCCTGGCGCAGTCGAATAAAACCCAATAACACTGCCCGACCTGGGAATCGAACCCAGGACATTATAGGTAATCAACAGTAGTGCTTGTGTTGTGACCACTAGATCAACAAGGCAATCAATGATAGTCAGAGTTATGAGAATGATTAAATTCTAAAATATCATCAGCAAGTAGAATAAGAAGCTTTTCTTATTTTCTCGATTATTTAATATGAATTTTGGTCCGGAACCTTTAAATGACAGAATTGAAATTACATTTTGGGCACAGTCAATTTCCTGGCGACTCTTTGTCCCCAAAATGAAACGTCATTCGCAAGCCTCAGTTGGCGTATTTTCCAATCACCGCTATTTGTTTCAAAATGAAGTTCCACAGACGTAAAAATATCGCGGCGGTATTGCATCACGCTTTGGATTTTCAACTCTCGGTACCTGTTTCAAAACGAGCAATAAGAATCCAAGAGAGCGTCATAATAATACACTTGAAAAAATACGTTGGATTTTCTATTGTCGTCGCTAAGCAGGGCGTTAAAAATCAAGGACACGAAAAAACGGCCCTGTGAACCTGGGCTAAGTCATAAATAAACCTAGAAGGTATGAAACATAATTTGATTTCTCTAAATAAAATCTATATAAATAAAAAGAAAAGTCCTGACTGACTGACTGGCTCATCAACGCCCAGCCCAAACCCTTGGACCTAGAAAGCTGAAATTTTGCACAGAGATCACTTTATAGTGTTGACAAGGAATAAAGAAGGATTATTCGAAATTCAACCCCTAAGGGAGTTAAATAGGGGATGAAAGCTCCGCGCGGGCGATGCCGCTGGCAAAAGCTAGTAGTGTATAAAGGATCAACTTTGTATTATTATTACTTGTTTTATTGTTAGGTACTTGTTAATCATGACTAATATCATAAGCAAAAACTCAATGAGTGGCTTCCTATGACGTCACATGCTTCTGGGTAGAATTTAGGTACACACTTGAAAGATAGTGAGGTTTGCGATTATACAGGGTTATTGGAAATACACCAATAACCTGCTTTTTACAGCTACATTTATGTTCGTATAACTCATCAAAATGTAAGGAATAGCAGATTTTTTTTCGCGATTTCAGGTTTGGTCCCATAGTCAAAATTGTTCATAATGATGAGTACAAGGACCTGTTAGGAGATTGTTACTGTTTTTCCAATAACCCTGTAGACAGCCTAAGCTAGCTCTTCACTCCATAAATCCAATTGGAAACTATTAAAGCAGTAATTTATCTTCAGAAGATTACTCATCCGTAAGTTCTCAACTTAGTGATTTATTCTCGCCAAATAGAAAACTCTTGAAAGCCCTCCATTATGCTAAATACCTATAAGAATCAAAATGAGTTTTGGACGATGTCATTTTTTTATATTTGGCCAACTAAAGCAAATACTTAATCTAATATCTACTTCATAACTTTCTAGTCTCAACTAGAAGCTTCTGTGACGACTATGAACTACTTACTGATCCTCCTACGCAGACCTGTATTAGAAAGAAGCTAATGATCGAATGTAGGGTATCGATAACAATCCAAACGTCTTTGTTTCTATTATACCTGTCTTTGAAGCCATTTTCATTCATCTAAAATGAAGTTCCCAGTACTCGCTTATCATTGCTATTGTTTATTGTATGTATGAATGAATATTAATTATATTTCAAATATAATTCATGAACGCTATTAAGACGTCACTGGTGACCTTAATTGGCCTGAAAATCACAAATGGTCCGAAAGACAATGATATCCCAACCTGTTTTTTTTTGTTTTTCTTACATGCGAGTGCTCCCACCATGGTTTTAGGTCGCAAACAATGGTTTTCGTCTGAATAGCCACAGCTACGTAGTACTAGGCACCTATAACACCTAAGCAGGTGCAAGCGAAGTTTTTGCCGCGAGCGTTGCGCACTGGGTCAACAGGTTCGCTCGAGTACCAGCTCAGAGAAGCGAAGTCTCTCAGCCACTTACTTAGAGGTTTCATGTGTGCTATACACATAACAAAGTCACGTTGAATTGAGCTTTGCGAGACCATTATGCGAATGCTCCCAACCGCATGAATCTATGATGCAGTTTTGATTTCTAGGTACTGCAGTCTACTTCTTAGGCAGTCGACGTCTCCAAACGGAAGCTCTATTGTTTATTTAGTTATGTCTCTGACACTGTCTGAGAATTCTGTCTGGTCTCGACCTCGTTGTTCGTGCCTACTTTGTATGGTATTCAATCGTCATCATCATGATTGTTGATGGCGATCGCACTTTGTAAATATTCGGTGGTTTCCGTATTTTAATAAATCGTCGGTTCAGAAGTGTATTAAAATTGTGAGGATAATTTTATACAAGTTGGGCATGCTGCGTTCGCCCGCTCGGCGTATTGATTTTTGTTATTTGCATCCCGTCTGCTCTTTGGTACATCTGCGGCTATTGTTGGACGAATAGTCATATAAATATTTCCTTTAAATATACCTATAGAACAATTTTGGACAATGTTGAAACTGTTATAGAATACATATTTGCCAAAGCTAGCGATGCCATTTGTTATACTCGTGTTTATTGTTTCGTGATGTAGAGAATAGATATATAGATATAGAGTTAGTTTAAATGGAAGTCTGTTTCACGTCGATTGAATACATTTAGGCAACTGGACTTCTATTGTTTGTGTGTTGCATTCTTGCATTGTGTTATTTATACTGTTAGATACTATGCGGGATTTATAGAAGCACTAAGCCTTATATTAGGCAGACATATAGGCCTCACGAGTAAATGTTATGTATTGTATGTAGAGTAAATGATGTGGCAAGTGGTTTTTTTTTTTTTTGGGTGGGAAATCATCAAATAACTTCTCCCGCTCTGGGTGGAGCAGGAGGGCGTGTCAGACTTTTACTGACTAAAACCCACCCGTGTTCCTTCAGTAGCCCTTAAGCCAGGGGCTGTGGTGTCTCTTTCGAACAAACCCGCACCCCTGGCAGTGGCAAGTGGTTGATTCGTCTTTTATAAACAAAATTACGCAAAAATCCGTCTCGCTCAGTTTGTTTTTACAACTTGCTCGATAAAATAAACATATTGAATGTTTATTTTTAAATATCTTCATAAACATATCTCTCAATTTCAAACTGATATAAGACATTTTCGTCGAGTAATTGTAAAGTAGGTAACGGATTATAAATCCTTCTTGTTTGACGTTATCACGTCGAAAAGTAATTAGTGTAATCACCACACCCTTCAAAAGACGTACTTATATAACGCAGTCTTCTGTTTATGATAGCTTTGTTACCTTTGAGTTAAATATAAACGAGGATTGTTTATACTTGTTGTGAAGGCGCTATTTCGAAATCTACCTGTTTTGCTTTTCCGTTGTCTGGAAATAGTCGTTCTCGTGTGCATGTATTTAGGTCGCGTCCGCTCCAGTTATAATTATCTTTGCTGATGCGTCGCTTCATCACCCACAAAGTGCCATTTCACGATTAGGCGTGGTATTGCTATGGTGTTTAAATATCATGCTTTTAATTTTCTGTTTATGTGCCATATAGTCATCGCTTTTGATGTTTTGAAGTTACCCCGTCTCTCCTGAAGGTATCTGGGACATTCACCATTTAGAATAATAACCTTTACTCTAGTAGCGTTTAATGATAATTAATTTTCTGTTTATGTGCCATATAGTCATCGCTTTTGATGTTTTGAAGTTACCCCGTCTCTCCTGAAGGTATCTGGGACATTCACCATTTAGAATAATAACCTTTACTCTAGTAGCGTTTAATGATAATTAATACACTATTTGGTTGGTTATTAAAACATAGCTTTCATTAAGTCTTACCTCTCAGGTGAGTTATAGTCGAGTTAATCTCCGCCGCGGCACTTAGATGGTATCGCCTCCTGTCTTGAGTAAATTGAGTAATTACCGAGTGAGATTACTTGATAATTTAAGGGGCGGAAGGTATCGATCACCCTGTTAACGTGACAGCCTCACTCTCTGTGTGGCGGGATCATCATTTCTCAGATACTTGATTGATCACTGTTAAAGACGATGCTTATACTTAATCCTGATAACGATTTTGTACCGATTAAATCAATTCTAACGATCCCATAAAATGTGTTGTCATCAGTAATAAAGAGACTTTGATATCTTATCTAGTTTTCCCATTTTGTTCATATTATGCTTCGAATTGGGAGCGATATTAGCCCTGTAATTCGGATTGACACTTATTGTACGAGTAAGTTCACTAGCCCAACGTCCTTTTACATAGAATCCAATTGAATAGGTTTGATTCTCTATTGTGAACGTTTTTGGAAAGTTCAGTAACCTACCTATCTTTGGTTATGGCAATTATTGGAATGACACCAATCAACAGGTTCGTCAAGGTTAGCGCTCCGCCGCAAAGTTTTTGTTTTGTTTAGACGCCAAAATGGCTGCGGCCTAGGAACCTGTTTGGAAATCTCCATCTTGGGTTTCACCAACATCATCTTTCGAATGCGATAAATCTTCAACTAGTATGAACACTCGTCACGAGATGGCCGAAACGTGTGAAACTGTGTTTAGCATTCTCTGAATGTCCAATTGAAGTATGCTTTTTTTTAATATTATTTGACACCTGAGTCTTTGGGGATATGATTCACAATTTTCACTTTCGTGGTTACGCTGATTGCTATCAATAATCCTTTCGTAGATCTCATACGTAATGGACATTCACAAGTTCCATATATGACGTCATTAAGCTCTGCGCGAATGTCTCATGAATCATGACCTAGTTCATTCAACCTCTGCATTTAATGCAAAACGACATACTTGTGTTGCTCTACTTAGTTTGAGAGCTATCCTTTCCTTTAAAGGTCAATTCCAGGAGATGCATGAATGAAGTAATAACAGCCATGTGTTTCGTTCGATCGATCAGGTTAAGCTACGCTTGTTGCGGTTGGCCTGTGGATGGGCAACCATCTTTACATATCTCCGTGCTTCGGAAAGCACGTTAAGCAGTTGGTCCTGGCTGTGATTCGTAGATCTTTGATAGTGTTTACTGGTCGTCAGAAGCCCGAAAGTCTGATAACCAGTCTTATCAAGGGTTATGTATTACCCAATAACTGGGATATGGGATTCAGATGGGCAGTCGCTCCTTGTAAAATACTGGTTTTCAGCTGCATCCGGTAAGACTGGAAGCCGACCCTAACATAGTTAAGAAAAGTACAAGACAACTACATACCTCAGCTATTCTAACGTTGCGTTTTATGAGACCTCAAAATAAGTAAAGAGAGTAGAAGACGAGTCCACGATAAATAAAAAACCGTTCTAAGGACACCTCAATCTCGATTTTAGTAAATCGTCGAGACAAGTAATAATAATATGATCGCCTTTACAATGATTCGGTAGTTCAGTGCACTGTCTGCCCTTAGCGAAAACGTCTCACTGAGCCGTCAGTCTCGTCTAGAAATTCAGTTATTGGTGTTTACTGTTAAGCGAACACCGAATTATATTATTCATTTTTATACTAACATGTTTTTCTTTTTTAACTTATTTTCAGCTGCATTAAAGTTATTGTCACTCAACGCTGCGGTTTTAAGTTCACCGTCAGATATAAAAATGTCATTTTGTCTAGAGCCGTTATTTTTCTGAGCAAGATACAAAAAAAAAAAAATGTCACCTTATCATAATTCTGACTACCTGTGGAAATTCTGCCAGGGTTTTTTTAAGGGTGGGAATTGGGGGAATTCATCAAATAACTTCTCGCGCTCTGGGTGGACCAGGAGGGCGTGTCAGACTTTTACTGACTAAAACCGACCGTGTTCCCTCAGTTGCCTGTATGCCAGGCGCCATGGTATCTCTTTCGAACAACCCGCACCCCTGGCAGGCATCGGCCATTGCGGAACCCACCAGTTGGTGCTGACATCTCAGTTGGTGCTTTAAAGGCTGAACTAGTCGTGCACTCATTCATGCGCGAGAGCACAATCTCATTTCATTCATCTTCCACTGAATACCGTGGATGATTTCAGAAATAAGTGGAACCACTGTACATATCTGATATCCCAAAGACAATGTAGGTTGCATGTGTCTGATAGTTCAGATTTAAATGTTTGAACTGTTTTTGTGGGTCGTTTATTAATTTTCGTGGAGTTTTGGTGGGATGGCTAATTGTTTATGCCTCCAAACTTACTTATTCTCAACTTAAGTTTAAATAAAATCCTTTATAATGAATTTTGTATAATATTAACATTGAACAAAAGCAATGTCATTCAACTCACACGAGTAGAGCTAGAGACGAAAGCTAGTGACCGAATAAACCTATTGATATTCAAAATAATTATTATTCTGAAAGGCATTCGCTCATCCCCACTTTAATATTAATGTGGGCGCTGTTCACTAACTTAGTACTTACCTACGTTTCAAACTCTTTGAACTTAGCATTTCATCAGTTCACCATTCTGTTAGTCTATAATTACTACCAATTAAATTTCGCCGATATGGAACGTCGATGAAGACATCTGGCACTTAAGAAGATCATTCGAATGATTGGATTATGAGCAGCTAAAGTCTAAATGCGATTATTAATTAACAATGAAATAAAGAATACCGATATTTTTTTGACTTGCCGTGGAATCGATAATAATGGCAACGCCTTTACAAAACCGTCACGGCGTATTATCGCATTGAATTCTTCGTTTTGTTACTTTTAGATATCGCCGTGAATGAAACATGATGTCATTTCGGCAAAAAGTCGGCATCGGTTTGAAGCTGGGGCTACTAATAGATCTTTTAAGGAAAAATCTTTTGTTTCTAGTCATGCAATGAGTTGTTTATTAATTAGTTACAATGTAACAGATCAGTTTTTCACTCAATATAAAATACTGTATAAATATCCTAAATTAAATGACTGACAGACAACGCTGGAGCACGCTGGGTCTGGAAGCAACGAAATTGTTCACAAGAGTTTTTCGGACGGATTTTTTTATTTCATCCCGTAAAGTGGTTCAATATGAAAGTTTGTATGGAAATTAGTCATTTTTGCCGATAGAAAATACCATGGCGCACGTGGCTGGTTTTAAAATAAATCATCAAAAATTGTTACAACAGAATTAGAATTAGGATTAGAATTACAGTAGGACATTATTAATTTAATAATTTTGCGTTAGTATGCTAAACTGTCTTTATCGCTTTTAGTCTGCTTGCTCCCTGTGGAGCAAGCAGACTAAAAGCGATTCCTCAACCCTCGGTACCGGAATGCCAATGCCAGACCGTTACACAAATGCTGTGCCCCACCCACATCTGCTGCTCCATAGAATGCAGCACGGCATACACTTTGAAGGGACATGCCAAAACGATCTAAACTCTTACTTTCCGTCATATATCTGAAGTTTACACATTTGAAAAGTCATTCGTTGTTAATGCGTAGAGAGCTGTAGACGAAAATATTTAATTTTAAAAAAATATGTATAAAGGCAGGGTGACTGAAATTAATTGAACAAAACACATTCGTCTATAAAAGGATAAGTCTGCAAAAATATAATAGGTAGTCATTCGAAAATATTGTCGAAAACGAAGGGCAAGTGACATCTCATTTTATATATAGCTTTTTACGTGGCTAAAACACCACTTTCTTTTGATTACATCGTTGCGGTGTCGAAAAATCTTTCCCAGTACAAACGTCAAATATGAAAATGTTAAGGTTAAGAAGCTTATTCCGTTTTTGTTGTTCAAAGTGACACAGTTGCTCGTAAAATTAAACGAAAAACGATGTAAAAGGTTCATTTTGTGTGTAAAAGATGTTTGTGCTTTCATACATTGCTTCTAAGAACTCTCGTGTCGGCAAAATAACTCAAATAACATCCTTTTGTTTGATCCTTCTATGATTAGAAAATACTTTTCTTTCGCTATTCTTAAACATGGTTAGTTTATTTTCATTTGTTTTTTCCTATCGTCTCGTTGACGTCCTTCATCTTTCCTCCTTAACTATTCTTAGTACTTTCATGATGCTGTACCTAATTAACCGTATTACTTTCACCTGTAAACTGGTTTGTAAGTTTCCGATGTAGACTGCACTGTCTTATCTTACAAAACTATTGCTAATTATACCTGATTTAGAACCTGTACAATAGACCCCTTCGTCTACCATTATATTTCGCGGTTCGTTTCGAAAGTACATTCTTGTTTTTATGTTACTTCAATATTATCTTTATTACTGTATTGTGATACCCACTCCAATTACATATAAAATGCAACGAACAAGTGTTATGTTGCGAATTATTTATTGCATTTTTACAATCACTATATAAACCAGTGTAATCTGTATATCGTACGATCTTTACGACAATTTCAATTAATAATCCCATGATAAGAAAAACAAGTGTAAATACAAACGAATGAATTTGATGAAATAGAAGAGCTACATCATAATTAATTGATAATATCTTAAAATTATTAATTATTAAGTCATCGAAGCAGATAACTACAACAATAAATCAGAAGTTGAAGCTATTATTTGAAAAAATGAAACCAAATACTACGCGAAACTTCACGTAACAATTTCGAAGTTCTCAAGTAATGAAGACACTTGGAGGATTAGAGGATGCCGAAGCTACAAAAGAAATCAATACACATGATGGAGCGGCGGGTGAACTTAAAGAGACCTGCCACACACGCCGAACGCAATAAATCTTCTTTATGTTTGCTTACCAAATGTCGCCTGAAAATACAACAAGCGAATTCGGACGGAGCCGATCGACACGCTTGCAGCGTTCGGGCGTGGTCCTCGTATATTTTTATTGCCTCACTTTGTCGGTATAAGGGACACTTGACTTTCGCACAGCGTGGCGTGCCATTTGTTCTTGTTACATCTTATCAAATTCTAAAGGATCGTGTTAATTGTTTTCTTCGGAACATCTAGGTTAGAAAACTAGGCGATATGGACCTATAAGTATTCAATTCCGCCGAGGATCTTTCGGCGGGACTTTGCTGGATATTCTCACTGAGTTAAAATTACACACTCATGAGAAACAACAAAAAGTTCGCCGCGTGCGAGATGCCGTGACTTAAGTAATTTATTACCGTAGGTATATGTAGCATCTGTACCAGGTTTTCTACTCAGCAATGTATGGATGAGTCAATATCGTTGAATGATTTACATTGTTAGACCTTTCTTAATTGTCCTATTTATTAAAATGATCCTTTGTTTACAAAACTCCGTGTCCCTCTGTAAATAGAGTTAAATATTGTATTCCTTGTATCTTTGGAAGGGTTCTACTTCTATAGCCCTTTATTGGCTGTGAACTTGGTGGCCAGTTGACTGAACTCTGATTTTACGATGCGTATGAATCAGCGACAGTGCATTCATTAAAACGGGATGTGGATGTGTGTAACAGGACTTTTCATTTCTTTCTCATGACCAAGGTTTTGTATATGTATACTAGTCGCAGTTAACGATGGTATTTTAATGCTCCGAAATTACCGATATACACTTTTTTCATATTACTTTCACTTGTAACTATTCAGTAATCTTGCAAAGTTCTTGTTTAAGAAGCAGCTAGCGACGGCCGAAGTAGTACACAATTGCCGGATATATTTAGATTACCAACAAAACGTTTGCAGGAGAGTTGGGCATGGTCCCATTTAACATGAGTATAATGGCTATAAATAAGTATAACAGCTAACTTGAATACTCAGAATCAATTAACACTAGTTTTTTCTAGATATAAAATAGTTATAGTTTCGAATGCATGAAGGCTTAGCGTGACAAAAATAAATTGAAAAAAGAAAATGTAAGATCACATTAGACACACATTGAATGTGCATGTGAAGTTACAGTTTTATTTAGAAACACGTTTCTAAAAAATAATATGGTCTGGTAGTTTCCCAACTAAAGCGTTGAGGCAAAAAGATAAGTAGGTACGCGTATTTTCTACACTCACTCGGGAACCAGCCTACTCGAAATGCAAACATAATTTTTAACAGCGCAGGAGAGAAGTTATGAAAACGTGGTGTTCGTAAGCGTCCACTTTTTCCGCCACTCTATGCAATCGGTTTCAAAGTGTCATCGGGAAAATTCATCAAACTTTTCGACTCCGTATTCCCACTACTTTCAAATTCAAATTGTTTTATTCGGGACAACATAGGAACCAATTTTGTTAGTAGATACACACCTTATACACTAGGATTAGTAATATATTATTATTATTATTTTATTTTATCAAAACACTTAGTGAGTCATGTGTACTTGCGAGGCATTTCATGCGCACAATGATTCCGCATGAGATGCCTCAGTACAGGAGCTCTCGGGTCTTCAGCCACGACTCTCAGGATGCTGTTGCTACCCCCTCGAATTCTCCTCACAAGCGATGCCACCTTTTTCCTGATGAGAGCATGGAAACCATCAGTACGCGATTGGGCAAACATCCCCGAGGCACTACAGAAACGAGGGAGTTTCAACATCATCCTGAAAACATTATTATATTGGACGCGCAAGGCATTTAGCGTTCCCCGCGAACAGTTGAACCACAGAGTTCCCGTGTACTTGACAGTAAGCTTTAAACAAGGTTTGCTCCGTGTAACTAATTTTACGTCTGAATTATTGAATCTAAATTCATCTTTTTTTGCAAGTCATAATAAAACATTTTGCGTGTTTACGACTGCTTTCTTCAGCTTTATTACTCGGATGTATTGCTGTTGCCATCCCCATTATTTCTTGAGTAAGAAACAAAGTAAAATATTTATCTATCATCATGGAATGTTCTGTTGTATTTTGTTCAGGTTTGATTCTATCATAATTCACTTTCGCTTCAACATAACGCTTCTCATAGCGTTAATGGTTTACCAAACGTGACTAAAATTACGTAAGATGAGACACTTTCTTGTCAATGTTTATTTTGGAGTTAGATGCATCACGACGTGAAAGGGCGGAGACGATATTTTTTTAACTCGCTACAAAAACGTGGAGTTTATTTTAATCTATTTTAGTTTGAAAGCTCCCAGACTCTAGGAATAAGATGGACCCAAAAGTTTTACAGCTTCGTTAGTTGAAAATGTTTTTCTAATCCTTTCTTTTTTTGGATTAAAACTAATTAAATGTCTACTTCAGACATTTGTTTATTGATGTGTATATTTACTTAACATTATTTTGAGTTTTCACTGTGATTGGAACTCAAGATCCAAACATATTTCCATACTGTAACTCAACCCTCTTTCTAGGAGAGATTTATTGTTCTCTCCGAGTGTTCAGCATTTATTGTTTGTTTTTGTTACCCGCTTTGTCAATAGACATCTGTTTTGGTTGCTTCTTATCGTCAGTCGGTTTGGGTTTTAAATACATTTCGGTCGCCGTTTGAAATCTTCCGCCTTCGTGTACAGTTGTCATCTCTTTCGTTCACAGGTCCGTAAATTGTAATTTATCGTTAGCTTTGTGTACATTCGTTATCATATCAACGACAGTGACATAGGCTAGTTTCGACGGCTCTGCTAGGTAGCGTTCGACGCGCGCGCCCCCTACTGCGTTCCCCCCGTCCCCCACCGCAGTCGTCACCCTCCGTTCTGAGTGATGCAGTCTGTATCGAGCGTTTGTAGGAACCTCACGTCGTTTCGTTAAAAAAAGCTTCACGAGTTCGAGCTTTGTAGAGATTTATAAATATGTGTCTTCTGTTTTGTCATATGTTATTTTTCTCGGGCATCTAATAATCTGATGTTTGTGGATTTGTGTTTATAAATTCATTAGTTAAGTTTAAGCGGAACAGTGTTTGTAAACGGATTCGGTAGTGTCGGCATAGTTTATTTTAACTAAGTTCGTGACAGTGCTTTCCATCTATCTACGGGATGTTTCTGGTGAATTAATATCTTAATAAATATAAAGGTTGGTATATCATTAAATGCTATATTATAGTATTGGAGATTCTGAGAATTGCTTTGTTAACTGGAATAGATTCATTAAAATATTCTGAGTTACTGTGCAACTTCTCCTGTACCTGCGAATCATCGAATGTTTTTGTAAGATTAATTAGCTGGAATTCTTAGCAGATATGTCAGTTCATTGTGCCGTTTGTGATGACATAAATATTTAATTATCCCACGATCCTATGACGGAGGGTGAATTCGTCGTGTGCGAGTGAGACAGTTATATCTCCTTTAGAGAGGGGTTGCCAAGTCCATACAGTTACACGATAGGGATTTCCGTGTGAATACTAGCAGGCAGTCAGTTTATAGAATTTGTTTCCTTTATAAAGTTTATAAGTAGCTTTTGTATTTATTTTCCATACTTTGTCTCAAGCTTCTTTTTAGCGTAGTATGTTATTGAGTTCCAAATATTTTGAAAATTAGCCGGTTCATCGCATAGAACATTGGTCCCATAACACAAACAAGTTCCAACATGACTGCACTTGTCAAAGCATGCTTATCTAGTATTTGTGCTCTTTAACACCCCCTACTCGTAATATCAAGTCACATTTCATTTAATATGTAACTGAAACACGATTTTTCATATCTGCATTACTTTCACACGAGACAATACAAGACAATTCTCTCCTTTCACACGTAAGCTATAACTCCCAAAGAGAGCTCATTGTGCCAGTGTACAGTTTCGACGTTTCGGTTTACAAAAAGCAGATACTTGCCTACGATCACGCTTTCTACTTTAACAAATAGATTGGGTTTTTTCTTACATAATTAATGCATAGACTGAATTAATACATTGGTCATGAGAATCTGCATGAAGAATATTAAGTAAGGTAATATACAATCACATCATACGATGTAACCACTGTTATAATCGTATAGTTAGTTATATTATATTGGTAGGTATATCTCTAAAAGTTTCTGAGTGGATAGTTCCGAAATAAGGAGATATTCGTCGCGAATCACGATCCTTCCAAGAAAACGATGATTGCATGAAAATAATGCTCATGTTTCCCAAATTCGAATATGGTCACGAAGCCATGTAAGAGTAGTGTTTATTGCGACATGACTGTCCATGATGTTCACACACATTTATTTAACGAGATGTAAACGTCCGGCGACCTAACAAGGGTCACTAGCTGTCAATTTAACCACAACCAAGCCTTTGTGCAGTGTTAGTAATTTTGTATCACTTCATTCATTCATACCATACAATCACAACGGACTTTTAATTTAAAGTAATCTGGTGTTGATAAGCTCTTTGATTTGTAGGTTAACAATAATACATAATATATTCAATCATTGACTGACGCTTGTTATTTAAACGCCTTATTGATGTGTTGAAATCGAGTAGTCCTAACAACGAGAGTATAATTTGCTTTATTGTCTGCAACGTTCGCTTACAATCAATGTAGAGGACACTGACCCATTCGATCACTGTAGTCGATTTATTGTCTTGCTGACATCACTTATCTACGCGTACGTAATGTATCTCACAATTCATGTCTGTATTACCAATGTATTTTTCTTCATAACAGACTTTGGTATATACACAATATAATATTGTTCACAAGGACGTCTTATTAAATTGTTCTGTTAGATGGTCCACATAAACCTGACTTGGATTTAAAATTCAAATTTTCTTTGAATGCTTGAGTGATGAATCATGCTCTTATTGGGATGTAACCGTCTCTGTGACGACTTCCGACGAAGACAATCTTTCATCATATTAGTGGCTCACAAATTCTGTTTAATTATCGGCTTAGTGCTTTTTCCTTTTGTTGAATGTGTCTGTTTGAAATAAATCACAGTTGAAATAAATCAAATCCACAGTAACGACCACATTTTATACCAATTCAGCTTTATACAATATGACCATTCTATTATATATCATTTCTGCTTTTGCATTGCTCGTTTACTGACCTGAAGGCCAATTCTACTAATTAAAAAACGGTCACATTCAAGTCGCAGTGACATCGCAGTGCCGCAAAAGTTCCAAAATGCCACAAACGGTATTCTGGTGCATCAAAAAAAGTGAGGTTGACTGTAATGACACTGCGACTAGACTGGAATTAATAAATGTACTAAAACGGTATTCCGCTCAAGTTAAGACTTGAGATCGTCTTGATATCGAAAATAAATTGGTATTCCGGTCGTTTTAAGAACGTCAAAACTGACGTAAGCATGAGATTGAAAGTTGACTGAACTGACACCATAAATTATAGCTTCTGCAGTTTCATATTTATCGTGTTATTTCAATTTTATCCTTGAAATCATATTGTAACCGAAGATTCATGAAGGAAAAACTTATTCAGGAACACTGTGGTAAATAATTATGTGTTTGTGTTGTGAAATAATACAAAAAAAGTGAGTTTGGCCTTTGGGAATAATTTTCATTCCTCGCACAACATGCAGACGACGAATCGGCGCCAAAACAACGTAAAGAGCACAGGAGCAGCTGTTCTCAGCATTGCGGGCCACGGCGCGGCGTCTCACTTAAAACGCATTTTCCAAAAGCGACAGTACGTGTTTGCAAAAAGTTACAAACTAAACAAGCCGTACGAATTGAAGCCGCTTATGCCACAGGAACTAAAAACAGGATCTAGGAAAATATGAACAAGGTGTTGCAGCCAAGGTAGGTCTACTAAGTACCTACACATTATTTTATTAAAATATTATCGATTGTCATTCAACAAGGCAGCTATATTCTATCATACGTCATCACCGTATCTACTTAGTTTCGGTCCTGCGTTATCCGCCTGTAGCTCCGTCCAAACTTTCGTAGTTGGTCATAAGTCAGATTCCCAACTTTTGCCCAGCTCAGATCCCCAGAATTTGTTTGTAGATTTACTATAATATGGTACCTACCTAAAATTATGTCTCCTTTTTAGATTCCATACATTAAGATGATCTACGTGTAACACATTTTTGCTTCATAAGACCAAGAGGAGTAACGATATCCACCTGAAGTCCCGACAGAATTGTGGTGACGACAGTCAATTCCAATGGAGACACCCAAGTATAGGAGGTGCTATGGACAACAAAACAAGTATGACATAACCGGGAAGAGATTAAGTGCAGTAAGTGCCTAACCAACGGCTGAATGTGCATTCTTAGGGACGGGGTTGTCACACTAATACATTACCTGTTGACAAATACACATCCAGGACACTCAATAATGAACCACAGTGTGGCTAATTGTCATTCATTTGACATACTCAGAGGTAATGAAAAAGTCATAATTAAAATACAATTTTAACCAGGATACTATACTATTATTAATAATAATTGTTGGTAATACGGGTAATGTGAACAAAGGAGAATCAGTCCATTATTATAGATCATTGTGCTACCTTAGTTTAACAAAAATTGTCATGATCACATTGCCTTACAGCCAAAGTACACCACAGAAAGAAAATAACTTTAAGTTTAAAATTAATATGAAATTGCCCAATTTGACTTATATGAATGATACATTCCATTTAATTGACACTAACAAAATGTTGATAGTCATTTATATTTGACAAAATGTAGATTTTTTATGTAAAGGTACTATCTTGTCCCTATCATAGTATCTTACATTTCTTTTACAACCAAGAATTTGGCTAAACAAGTTGCTTCTATTGGGCAATGCCCTGACATTTTAAATAATTCAGCCAACAATTTGTTACTTATTGATAAGAAAATAGAGGCAACCTCTAGCAATAATGTGCAGAATTGCAAACTATTAACCCGGTGCATAAAAATGTTCAAGGAATTATTAACTAAGATTTAGAAGTACCTAACATTATTTATCAGTTTTAACAGAGTTGTATTTTGTAGTTCATGTTCAATTTGAATAATCACCAGGTTTGTATAGCAGAGTATTTACTCTGCCACCATAACACACATGTACCCATAGCATTTGCTATAGGTACATGGTGGCTCATTCATTTTAGTAAGTACCTAACCAGCTAAAACTTAAAGAATATGAGGATTATTTGTGCCTTTCTGTTGGGTCAATAGTTAAAATAGCCTGCATAGAATTGGAGCAGTTTATTGTATTAAGTGTGTACAGACCACCTTCAGGATTGTACATATTAATTGCTTTGAAAAGGTAATGGATGTAGTGTTACATAAGATTTGTAAATCAAACTAGTCAATTAAACCTTGCAGTGATTTCAATGTTAAATTAATTAGATAACTAAGGTTCTTGTAGTAAAAAAATAAGTCTATTTCAGTCCTACAATCTTGTAAACCTATTTATGTATACATGAATAACCCCTACTAGTGCCAGTAGTACCTAGCTAGATACCTAATATTTATACACATGTTAATGTTGTACCAATTCACAAATAAATTATTAATTTATTAGAATCTGATTGTTATGGGCAACAGATTAGGTAGGTACTATTCAAAACCAAAATGGGTAAAAAGGAAAATTGCTACCCCAAATCTACAGTTTGCATAGAAGCTTGTAAAGTTAAACTCATTAATACTTTACCAGTTTTGTCTATGAATGCTGATTCCAATCATTTAAACTTCTTTTGAATTAAGATTAGACATTTAAACAAACCTTTTGACATTGGAGCACCTACTTTAGTATTGTATCGACTGTGGGGAGTTTCCAGACTTTGAATAATAGTAGCTAGGTACCTAATTTAATACCTTTGTGTGATATAGTAGGTGTAACAGAATTGACGCAACACCTCAAAGTAGTTTTTCCTAACTGAAAACGGAATCGATTTCCGAAACTTTAAACCTATAAAAAAAAGAAGTGTTTTGCCATAACTACCGCCAATTGTACCAAAGAAAATTCAATCTTATTTCAAGGCAATAAGACTAAATTTTAAATGCATAATGCTAACAACAGCACGTTTTTCTTGAGGTCTTGTGTTCATTCTGTATGAGCGAAAATCACGGTCACTATATCTGGTAAAAAAAAAATTCTCAGCACCCTAATAGGCACATCATAGTGTTACTCGTTTTGTAAAGTGTAGGTTACCTATGTACGTATTTAATGTTTGTATTATTAATTAGTTAGGTAGTTGACAACTAATAAAAAAGATATTACTTCTGTTGTGCTAATTATTTTTTCTGCAATCACACGACTTCTGTTAACCCTTCTTCTCAACCCGTCGAAGTGGCGACGCCCGTCGGAGGCCTATCACGGCCTATGTATGGTCAACAGTGGACGCCATCGACTCCAGTTTTATAGGGCTGACTGACTGATTAATAGTCGGTAAGCACTTCGTCTGCAGCTATCACGGCACGCTTGCTCTTTCACTAAGCTCGTGAGTGGTGGTCACAGCTCCAAACTTACTACATCATACCTAAATATACACGAGACCATACAACAGAGAATGTAGACGTATCACGTATGGATTTTTATAAATGTGCTTTCATTCTATAGGGTAGGTACCCAACTACTTAGGTAGGTAGGTACCTAGGTATTCAATGCAGTTTTGACTTCGCTACGATTTTATTAGACGTAGGTACGTCTAATAAAATCGTAGCGAAGTCAAAACTGCATTGAATACCTAGGTACTTGAAAAAAGTAAGTAAGTAGGTACCTACCTACCTAATTGCTACGAAGTGTGACAACGATCCCGATAGGTAGGTATGGTTTGGTTTATTGTATTTGTGTTCGTTTGCCTCTTTTGTTTCAATGTATGCGGAAGCTTCTGCAGGTTAGGTAGGTATAAATACTACAGAATATGTACGAATTTTCCAAAACACAAGGCAATAAGAGTCTACTGCTGAGTAGGTATAGGTACCTAAGGAAGATAATCACGCTAGTTGCTATAACTTCTTAGCAAGTGCGTGCCTCTTGCATTTTGCACGAGTTTTGTTGTTTCATATAGTTCAGTAGTTAAATTAGATTATGGAACCTCATCATCATCATTTCAGCCGAAAGACGTCCACTGTTGGACATAGGCCTCCCCTAATTTGGGGGGGTTTGCCATATTCGCCACGCTTGGCAGGCGAGTTGGCGATCGCAGTATGCTGGTAAAATGCATAGAGAACGCTGCTGCCATCTCTAGTAAGTAAGTCCTTTTGTCGCCTCTTACGATACCCACGGGAAGAGATGGGCTGGTTCTTTACGTCCTCGCTAGGTACCTACGCCAAGTCTTTTTTCGAAAGTAAAAAATACATCACAACTTGAAGACTAGGTAAATACCATAGGTAAGCAAGCTGGAGAAGCCATCGATTTCATCGGCGGAAGTTCAGCTCAGCCGTCCGGGCTTAGGTATACGGAATATAGGTACCTACCAATCGTTTGGCCTTCCCTAGAACTAGTAAAAACGCAGAAAGAAATGAAAAACATAGGCACTTTTATTTAATTTGTTACATTCGTAATGACTACACCTAGTAGGTACAAATTATTATTATAGGTAATACAGCGTTCAGCTCGTGCTGAATAGTTGGGAGGCATAGGTAGGCACTTCTGCAAAGTATTGTAGGTACAATTCGCTATAAAGTTCATCTAACTTCAGGGTATCGAAGAATAGGTATGTCTTTGATGCTAACAGCAAACAAGGTATAGGTGCGGTACCTACGGAATTTGTAGGTATATCATAGCGGCACTATATAATGTAGGTTGGTATCTGTATGATTTTCCCTGCAACTTTCACTCAACGTTCATCAAATGAATTCACCTTGAATCCTATGCTCGGGTTCTGTTCCGAAATACTATGATATCCCCTCGCATTAATACTAGTTAAGTAGGTAATAAGCACCATATTCGAGAAAATCACTTTCTTCCTGTGATCATGCAATAAATTGTTACAGTCATTTCATCCATATATCAATTATTTTAGAAATAAAACTCTTTAATTATTTAGTTAAAGTTTAACATTCAACAAAATGACGCGTCTGTGCCGCGCATGCGCGTCGCGGTTACCAATACGTTCCATTTTTATTTTCCATGTGATGTGATTATTATTAAATATTTTAATGATTTTGTATTCTCAAAGATTTAAAATAACAAACGGGCTATGAAAATACAATTAGTATATACTAAACCAAGCAAACTAATAAATACAATAAAAATAAAATTAAATAAGGTTGGTAAAAATTAAAGTATCACAGTATCGTAGGCGTACATTGAACCAACATGAAAATTATGTTTATTTTCGTAATTGAAAACAAAGGTGACGTCATGAGACCCTCATGCGACTATGCTGCGATGACACTGCGACCGGACTGTGAACAAACCGAATTTTAAGGTGAGCAGAATACCGTTTTTTGATCTAGTCGCAATGTCATCGCAGTCCAGTGTCATGTTAATCGCATGGCACGTTATTTAGTAGAATTGGCCTTCTGATATTCTCAATTTTACTTTTTATTGCCATATTTTATTTCAGTAATCTAGTTGGTATAGGTACCTACCGCTTGTAATGTTGTTCGACTTGTTGAAGGCTTACCCAACGAGTTGGAGAATTTAAGCTGTACTAAAATGTACGAATGTATTCAGGTTAACGATGTCTTATTGTAAATACAAAACCATGTCATGATGTATGTGATTGAATACATCTGTTTATTATGTGTCACTTTTAGTATCCGATTGTATCTCTCCAATACTCTTTTTAACGCTTGGCTTCTGAAGGTCATGTTTAATTCATATTAACCGTTCCTTCCTGGAGCATATTAGTTCTACGAGGCATTTCTAATTACATCTAAGAATGAGCATCTAACAATCGGATCAAAGGCCGCTGACCTGTCTGCCGCCTGGCTATTGAATCGGTGTTTGTCATTAATATTTATGGCCTGCGCACTCTTCCACCCAGCGCTTCGGGGAAGTAGACACCTGAGTGTGTTTGTCCATTACACCATCCGCCTTCTTGCCTGAATACCTGTTAATTATACACACAAAAGTCTAAAATCGCTTTTTCAATATATGCAACCTTGTTCTTGTATAGTATGATCATTTCAAGCTGATCAAACAATTATTTACTTGCATTTGGCTGTGAGCTCTTTATTGTTCTGTCTGGCCAGTACGTATAACAATGTCGTACCGCGTGATATAATGCGACCGAAGTCTGACGAATGCACCTCACGGCGAGATAGTGTCTGGTATCGCAGTCACCATTTCCTGCCGGTGGCTTGCATCAATTTTGTATGGAAATGGATGGCGGAGCACCATGCAACCGAAGTGTACCTGTCGTGTTCTAGTTTGGTCCTCTGTTAGACTTCAGTTTCGGTTTCTGTAACGCTCGAACGGCTGAACACGGCTTAAATAATTTGGAATCTGCTTACTTATAGTTTGCTTATATGGACGTTTACGAACAAACAGAACATTATAATAAAATCAAGAAAACATTGACGAGCGGACGTGGGCCGACGTGTTGGTTGTTGCGAAACGTAGCGAGAGCTTCCACGAATACTCATGACCCTCGAACGCCACCAGCATCACTAATCTTGACACTAATACATCCATAGAATTACACGGTAAGGTAATTACAGACTTATATCCCCAAGAGATGGTAGACTGTCGAAGAGAGTGAAATTATTCTTTGGAAGTCACTCGAGGGATAACTTTTCCAAGAGTTTGTTATTTACGTAAATACTGCTGATATTAACTTTGCGGTTTAGGGAAGAGGCCTGGGTTTACCTACAAATCAAGTCAAGGCTCCAAGATAACAAATTTTCTGTCATTCTTGTGTGTACAAGCCATTAAGAATATTGCAATCTAATAGAACCGGTCACAATAGTTCGGGCAATCTGTTGATGAAGGCGTCAAGATAAACCACGACAACATTGTCTGACGGAAATACTATCTGATGAGAATATTCTGATAAAATTCATAATGGAAATGTCTTTGAGAGATACGAATCACACTTGTATGCTTATGTCATAAAGCAATCAACAAGCATGTCGGATGAAATATGTCTGTAATCATTGAGGCCTTGAAAAATTCTTCGTATAGTTAAAATGAAAACAAAGTTTGGTATCGCGCAAGATAAGCATAATTTTCTGGTGGTTTCTTAATTAAATTATCTTCATGGACCGAAAATTGTTAAAGTAGGAAACAGCATATTCCCCCAACATGCTGAACAAAACAGGAAAATAATTCACAAAACGACCGCAAACAAAAGAAATAAACATGCAAAAACACTCCACTTTGGAACAAATACATTTGAACTATTGTGTATCGTATGTTTTTTGTTGCGATTTACGAACCGCGTTAAACAATGGTACGTGTTGATATTGATCAAAGACACGATGAAGAAGATGCAAACAAACACAGCTAACGATAAAACAATGTCAAAACACATGATTGTATCTCTACAGCTAATGTTTATAATATTATTGTATTACAGAACAAATGTAATTACAGTAATTTAAGTCGTGACCACGTTGGATGGTAGGTACAGGAAAAGTATTTTCCTTATGTGTATGAACGGAAGCGCTGTTTTTAGATAGACTGTGCACGAGAGTGGCTCAGGAGATTACGGGCATTAAAACACTTGTTGATGGCAGCTTAGTGATGACTTTCGGAACTCGATGTGATTATTGCACGTAATCTTCGTGCCTAAGTATGGTGTTACGTAGGTCGGGCCCATCAGCGATACTTACTGCCTGTCATTATGGGATTGTTTCAAGGATACATTAATTCTATGTTTGCCAACTGAATAAGTTTGGCATGCTTATTTACGTGTGTGCTCTACACTTTGTTACGGTTTGAAAATGCCTACATTTACGTTTATTAAGAGTTATGTCACAATTTTGTGGGGGTGTCCGGTAATCCGGGTGAAAGCACCGAGGCTTTGCCATTTCTTTACCCTCCTGGCGTATTGTCTCCTCTCTCAGGCCTAGGACCCACTTGGTAAACTGGGACGCTTGTTTAAACTTCAGTAACTTGTTTTAGAGCTCACGTTAAATAAGTATCTCATTACCATTTTTGCTTAAACCTTTAGAGATAATATCTGTAGAGCTTACCGAATATGTATCAGAAACATTATCAGTGACATGTTTAATGCCCGTGGCATTTCGAAGGGATACTTAAGCATTTAAAGGTTAATCGCTTGTGGGTCATTAAAAACTTTGCTAAGTGTCACGAATTCACGATTGGACCGCTAATAAACCTGATTTCATTTCGATTAGTTGTTCAGTTTTTAAATACTTCTGGGTCTATTCAAATATTAAAAATGGCCGAAGTTGCACTTTTTTACAAGTTTGTTTATTATAAACAACTTTTCTTAAAAACTGATGAAGCACCAATATAGATTTAAACCATAATACTGAAGAGATTAAACTAACTTTCTCTATTAATAACATGGTTTTTATTGACCTAGTAGTATGTAACTATCACTACATTGAAACGCTTTCGCTTTTAGGGTCATGGGTTCTTTCTCTAAGTGGCATTGACCATTTAATATCTGTTTCTCCTGTCCTGACATTAGCGTTATGCTCATCATAAATTAGTACAACGTCTGGAGTACTGCCTAAGTCTAAACTTACAACTTCCCAAGGTTGCATTGATATAATTTATGGAAACGGCCACAGGTTACAGCTGGCATCAGGAAATAAATTCAATTCTCACATTCCATTTCCCCCATTACCAAATTAGCATAGGAATTGACATTTTTGACATTAATAATATTATATTCAACTTTCAAGACATCAATCGTCATAAAAGTATCGACGTTCACGTCAAGATTGGAGGCTGTAGCCGAGATTTCTCAATGGGCGTGTAAGCAATACCTACTAAATTAAATCCAATTAACGCAGCAGACTTCCATTAGTTAATCTGCTCCATCATCACTGGGTAATAAAATTGTAGCTTATTTGGGATTACCAAGTTATGGGTGTACATATGCGGGTCGAGATATAGCACATAAAACATTTATTTATAGAATCGTATTGTTCGGGTGATTAAGTTTAAGCGGGTCTGTTTATGCTCTGCTAAGCTTCGTGTTGGAGATCCTATCAATACGATTTTTGGTTCATAATAACATTTGTATAATACGTAAATATCATTAAAATTGCCTTTGATACACAGCTCTAAGGCAATGAATATAATATTATACCTTCTTGTTTTTGAGATTTATCGCAATAATGTATCGTTGTAAATGAAATAACTTAGTAGGATTTTTTATAATAAAATGCGGAGCACATATACGAGTATCTTAAGAAGCAAGAAACAGGAGGGGTTTCGTGTTAGGTTGTTTGCTTTTTCAAATTAGCTATGACCCATAAAACCTCCGTCCCTAAGGAGCAATATAATTAGTGGTGCGTGACCCAAGTGTCTAGGGATAAAAGCATTGACCTGACTATATATAGTATAATTAGGTACAGCTTAATATCCAATTATAATTTCAATTTATTACTATCAGCGTCGTCAGCATTAAGCTTAGTCGTTACTCTTAATAAATCCTCTCTTCGATATATCAAAGCACCTAGGTAATTAGGAAGGTAATCAATACTTACACGTGTTAAAAATCATAAACCCATTTGAAGTTATTCATATTTCTTGGAAATGAATGTGTCGTATTGGAAATTGGAATATCGTGTTTAGAGAGTGATAAAATAGAAAAGGATAGATGACCGATGTTGAAGAAGACTCGTCTTGCCATATGTCTTATCCTTGAGCAGAACATCAAAGGGCTCGGTTAGCACCGTACAGAACGAACTAGTAATTAATTGACGTTCATCGTAAGAGCGATGATTGAAATGTGAACACTCCTTTTGAACACATAAAAATAGTATAGACAAATATAGAATTTTAGGGGAACACTGAACTTGGTAGTATTCCAAGTGAACCTGACGATATTGTTGCAACAAATATTTGTTTGGGAGTATAATATTCTGTTGCAAGCAAAGTTGTCGAGTAGTAAAACTGAAGTTGCCTCAACGGTACCTTGATAAAACACCATAAAACTCGGAATGGCAGTGCGTCTCCGATGTTTGCGGTGCGCTGACCTCGCTTGAGTGGCCGTTAACCGAAATCGACATCATGCTCCGATCAATTCTTAACTTTTTAGTTTTACCGGACTGAATTTAAAACACCTCTGCTTTAGAAGCTCTTTGTGTGACTCGTTGGTTACACAAAAAGCCGTATTATCGGAAATAGTTGAGCTGATCGAAGCCCAAACAATAGGCCGGTGCTTCAAAGCTATACACAATCTTTTGTGTTGGTCAACGTGATCAGCAGATATAATGAGAATATTGATTGTAAACTGTATGTTTAATAGTTATACATTTCGCAATGACGTGGCAACAATTACCTATTTTATTTTTAGCCTACGTACTGCCTACTGCAGGACAAACGCCTCCCTTTCTCCTTTCCACTCCTCTCCCTCTTGAGCTAGTATAGAATAGTGTAGATCAATCTTGTCCGTAGGCGTCAAGCTCGTCCCGCCATCTTCTCCTGAGTCCATACATACAACAGTAAAGAATATTATTCTTTGTAGGAGCCGGTTGCCTTGAATTAGGTAGAAAGCGATATACGCAAGTGTCCTATCGGCAATTCTATTGTTCTCTCCACAAGCTAGCGAATAAACTCATATAACAAAAATATCATACCATACGGTATTTCTATACAGTGCTTCAGCAAACCTCGTTACGATACCGCAGGTAATTTGTTTACCAATTAAAGTGGGAGCTAATTATGATGCCTAATCAATGTAATAAATTGGGTCAGTATTAACTAGGTACAGCTAACTCGCTTCAACATAGCCCTAATTAGCGTCTGCAACTGTAAGAATATTTTTGCAACCACCATGCAAATTCATAAACAGTTGAGTAAATGGCCTCTTAGGAAACGACGTTTACGATTGGTGAAATCATTGAAAGCATTTTGATGAACAGTAATTGTAATGGCCGATTTTCAACGGATCGCAACACTATCACGAATCATATGTTTATTCATCCATGTCTTCTCAGAAACGAAGATTGAGGATGGAAGCGAATATATTAGAAAGCGTTCGTTCTATTAAATTCTGATTGTTGAATGTTGTGTGATTGTTAGCCTACTTCGGAAGGCGGGGAGACACATTCATGATTTGACAGCTGTTAAGTAAATACTTACAGAGAGAATTCTCCGAGCAATTTATATTAAAACAATTTATTTTTTTTGCAAATCATAAGCTTGTTGCATGTTATGGAAGGCTCCATTAGATCATCCTGGGACAGACAGCATGCGAGCGTTTGGTACTAAGGACAGTATTCAAATAATCGAAAATGCTTATATTAGATTTTCACATTTCTATGCTTAGAAGAGTTGTGGCCCCTGTGGCAATGTATTTAATCATCATCGTCAATTATTATTCAATCTGCATGAAATGATGATCTGAAAAATTCGAAGACATGTGACATTTTCTAAACCGCACTGGGTCCGTGTGGTGGAATACGGACCGCTCCCTGAGCTCCCTCACACAAGTCACACAGAGAGGAGGCCTGTGGCCTGTGTGATGATGATATACGTTCTAAAAATAAAAATCTGTATAACTTATGTAGCAATTTGAATGTCTAGACAGGACTTAAAATAGCTAGCATTTTATTTAATCCCGAAGTCCACATTTAACTTGTAGCTGGATAACGACTACAATTTATAAACATTTTAATACATATTATGTAGCGCACCTAATTGCCGCAATTTCATGAGTCACACATTTAGCTGTAAAATAATTAGTTGACCATTATAATCATACATTTCACTAATGCGTTTATTATTATTTTATTTTCAGGTACGAGACATGTAAAACCTGGTAAAAGTGGTGAGTTTAGTCGCTGTGTTAGAAATTTTTAACACAAAAATGCAGATTGACATAACAAATTGGCTTCTCGCACTGGACCACGAAATGGCAGAAGGTCTTCGTCTAATTAAAAACTCACAGTACACACATTGACAATTCACAAATTCATATGCACTTATTACTTACTTACCCGTAGGTAGGTAGATACGTATATCTATATCATAAACACCAACACAACTGACACAAATCACACCACCTCATTATACACTAGCTTTTGTCAGCGGCTTCGCCCGCGCGGAACTGTCATCCCCTATTTAACTCCTTAGGGGTTGAATTTCGAAAACTCCTTCCTTATTCCTTGTCTACATTATAAAGGGAACCTCTGTGCAAAATTTAGGCATTCTAGGTCCAAGGGTTTCGGCTGTTGATGAGTCAGTCAGTCAGTCAGGACTTTTCTTTTTATTTATATAGATTATACCTTATTGTACCTTATTAATCTTATTATTATATAAAATGGCAGCCTGTGCCTCGATCTCAAAACACAGGGAAACCTAGTGTGAGGTCTAGGAATCCAATCCACTTGAATGTAAACTTATCAAAATAAAATTCATATTCGTAACAAAGTAACTGCCCTTCTTTGACATTACCTTTGTAGCAATATACACAAATGGATCAAAAGCAGCCATCTTGCTCCGCCATTTTGAATTCGTTACGTAATCGTTAAAAAGTTTTATTCATAGCATAATGGCGATTATTCCTTGTCCGTATTGTTCTTTATTTCCTATTGTCATAACTAAAAGACGTGTAATCTGTTATTAAACGTACTTATAACAGACCATTAGAGTAGCATTAAATGATTAAACATGTTATATGATGCGTACTTAGAAATCTGACGCATTATCACAAAAATAATTTGTCATTACGGTTTCTATTAGCCTCTTGTGTAATCTGCTGGTAAGCAATTTCGGTAATTTCGTACTCTCTAGATTTTTTTTCCCCAGAACTAATTTTGAATGTTTTTCATACTTGCCAAGGTTTTAATTGCTTATTTAATACTTCACGCACAAAAATGTACATAGGCGGACTTATGCCATAATTGCCAATCTGTACCTCGTCATTTCTCAAAAGCCTTCCAATCCTAATGCTATAACTATTTGGCCAGCCTATAATATTTGCCCTAAAGCCATCTCTATGCCAGTTCCCCTAAGCGAACTGTAATTCAGATTACCTACTGTGATCGGGAAGCAAAGATTATTTTGAAAGAATACTCCTGAAGCTTAAACCCCTAACACGGTATTCTTTTACCATACACCTATGTATTTTTATGGTCTCTATGGTGGAAAGTTATAGAATTTCATTTACAGTGTTTGTTACCCTGCGTGTATCGGATCGTTGAACCGTGCAAAGTATAGGTTTAAGCTGGTTTTACAACCCTGCTGAGGTTTGTTGACCGGTACGGGATTGGAAAATCCGACAAACATCGATAGTTTGTGTCGTAGAAAGATTCCGTTTGATTGAACCCTAAAAAACTCATGAGTAGGTAATCGTATTACTCGTACCTGCCTTGATAGTCGAGAAATTATTGCCATTTTGTGAATTGCCGGAGGTTCATTAAAATAACTAAAATTCTTTTAAATATGGCAGCATTTTTTATTTTACATTGAAGGTGAATGAATTCATTTCTGATTTCAATTAGGGTAAAATGCTGCCGATCTAAAAGTACCATGTGAATGTGATTAACAGAAGATATTTCAGCTAAATTGTAATCAATTCTCCCGTATAGTCAGTCCTCACCAAATATTAGAATTTTATTTTCCATAGTCTATCCACGGTTAATCAATCACTTCCACTCTTTTATAAAACGTTGGATTTTATCCAAACGAACGGTGCTGTGAATATTCAATGCATTGAAAAACTAATTGTTATTTTTTTACTTTTTCTGCCTGTAGGCACTCAATTACCGAATCGCATGCTTTTTGTTGTTTTTCTTTTTTTTTGGTGGGACATCATCAAATAAAATTATCAAATGGTGGGTGGAAAATTATCAAATGACTTCTCTCTCTCTGGGTGGTGCAGGAGGGCGTGTCAGACTTTTACTGACTAAAACCCACCAGTGTTCCCTCAGTAGCCTGTTTGCCAGGGGCCACGGTATCTCTTTCGAACAACCGCACCCCTGGCTGGCATCAACCCTTGCGGGCGCCATCGGTTTGTGCTGACATCTCTTTGAGACGCGCGTGGAACACAACGCGCCGTCGACCTGGGCTTGGTCCTTACTGGACAACGAACTACCCATTACTCGCCGACCGCAAGCCCACGCCTACGGTGGCCGGGAATCAGCCTGGGATTCCCGACGCCCAGAGCGTCTCCTGCGGAGGCTAGGGCCGTGAGGGCGCATGTACTGCCTCTCCCTGACGTGTGCCATCTCCCTCTTCGCGAGCATCACTGCTTCGCTTAAGGAGGTGACGGCTACCCATGCACTCTTGCTCCGTACCATGGCCTGGACCAGGGCCGGACGCGAGAGATTGCCGCCGCAGATAGCCTCCACGAGGACAAGGCGGTGCCCCGTCGTGTCCTCGCGGAGAGGAGGCCATGCCAACTCTCAAGCCACTCCTCAAAGAGGGGACTTACCGCCGCAATCGTGGCGTGCCCAACCGAATCGCATGCTGCGATTTAAAAAGAACCTATGTGATTTCCCAAGAATTTCTTGTCAGAGAACATTATTTATTCTAATGGCGCGTTTCGGAGTATGGGAACGGGTAACAGGATCGAATTAATAGGGCGCGTAATAATAGCAACAATACCACCAGGCCAGTCCTTGCTTGTACGTTGTCAAGATTGACAATGGTTCACCCAGCGGGGATCCGTTGCGATTTAATTGCAGTTATTATGCAACCGACCGACCATTAGGTCGTCAAACCAATGAGCGGTTCGCCGCGATTCACGCCGCAGAAAGATTCTCACGTCTGCTACACTTCGCCTAGCTGTCTAACAACGTGATTGAAGTAAACACGGGAATATACCAGCAGTTTGCGTCTTTTATGGCCATGGATGGCGGGACAGTGAATACGCTAAAAAGACATCTTTATACGTAAGTACGCAATGTGAACAAATGCAGGCAGTGCCTTCTTTGCGAAACAATGACCTATTTGGAAATAACCTGGGTTAAAAATAAAAATGCAATTTGTTCAAATGGTACATGATCAATAATGAATTGCAGTGCAATTCGGTGCTTATGCTTTAAGTCACTACAATCACAATAATAATTACTTATCTGCTTTTATTGCCAATTTATATCCAAGTCCAACTAATTCTCAAATACCAAGTCTAAATGTTGAAAATTTCACAAGCAGACATAGAATGAGGGCTCTCATTCTTCGCACCGAGGCTAGCACAAAGGCCTTGTCGAGAGAACAAAAACTGTCCGCTGTGTACTTGCCACTACTTTATAACTGCATGTTCCATAATTCTGGGAGATCCCATGATATCTCATTATTGGCAGAAATAAATGGCTCCAAAGTAAAAATTGAAATGCATGGCAGTCATAAAATGCTCAAAGCAAAATTGCAATTACGAAGTAGAAACACTAGTAACTCTTTGTTTTAAGTTGGCTTTCAATTATTTAACCCCCGACGCAAAAAGAGTTTGGTATAGATTTGGTATGAGTTTGACCGCCATGTGTGTCTGTGTGTCTATCTGTGGCACCGTAGCTCTTAAACGGGTGAACCGATTTGGGTGCGGTTTTGTTATATAAAAGAAGGTTTTCTAGCGGTGGTTATTGGACATGTTTCATCAAAATCGGTTCAGTCGTTTGAAAATTATCAGCTCTTTTTTGGCCGCCAAACAGACGATGCCCAGCAATAATAAATGTAACTGTGCTATCGTAAAAAGGATAACATTTACTAGCCGTACCCCGACGTGACAATGCTTTGATCAAAATATTACTTACAACCTAAAAGGCCAATTTTTTTATTTATTTTTTTGTTTTTATAGCTTTTTGTTTGGGTCGGGGTTTTTTTTAATTTTTAATTAAACTTTTCATAGAAACGAACGGTTCGGGTCGAGTACTGTAAACCATTAGGGTCCTGAAAGCTCTATGGGCTCGTTTGGTGAAAACCGAGACGCGGAGGGCACACCGACTGCTTTATTCCTCGGTTTGGGATGGAATTTTTAGGAACGCAACACGTGCGTCGAACGATGGAGTAAGTTCGTGCAATCGACTAAATAATAATGGAGATTGTAGTCTCGAATTCATACGAATTCGATGAAGTCACACCAGAAGCCAAAATTGATTAAGATGCTCAAATGGTTCCATGGATTGTTCTTTCATAGTCCATACATTCACTGTTTGCATTCCAGAACGATAGAAAACGAACCGTGCCTTGATTCAGTTTTGTCTTGATTCAGTGCATTGTTGAATATTTATTTACAAGCAGGCCTGTAATGTCGTAACGGACCTCATTGTGTCAGCAAGTAGTTGTGTAGGTATTGCCATGTTACATCACCATGTTTATACGAGAATGCAGTCAGCTGTTGAATTCTTTCGTTTCTTTGCAGAGTTAGTGTAAAAAATATGACTAATTATGACATCCGCTTTCCCCACGTGATGGCCTGATACTGTCATACACAGTCCGTTGATGACGGAGTACTAGAGGTAGAAACGGAATTCACCAGCCGTAGAATGACAAGATATTAGTCTAGAGCAATTTTAAACTCGCTTCGCTACTCGACCAACAGAGAGAATTGCAAGAGAAATATTACGTATTTCATTTGTAATTTCATACAGCCAACGGGTTTAGTCTAGCCAGCATAAAGCAAATTGTGCTGGAACTCTGTTCCTTCGTCGACGATGAATTTTTACTGCAACACGTGACGACGTCGAACGGAATTCCTAAACTAGTGGAATTTAGTTACTTGGTTCATTTTTTCATCCGACTGTTGTAATTGGATCTGGACGTTTACGTACGGATGAATGCATTTCAAGTATACGCGAATGTGTTGGTCACGATATACAAATGCACATGTTCGTGACGATTTCTCATAATGCCGTCCGTTATCAACGATATTTCTGAGTGTTTTTATGCAGCTTCAGAACCATTATTGGAATATATTTCGTTATATATTTCGTTATAGATGGCGGCAATTTTAATGACAAATCTACTATAATGATTATTGAAATGATCAGGCAGGGTCCGCTTTCTCAAAATCCTTATTATATACATTGTAATTTTGTTTTTCGATCACACAGTTTTTTATATCTCTTTCGGAAATGATATTCATTACTGCTTCAAACACTGGTATTATACATATAATCGATTATTATTGAAATGATCAGGCAGGGGTCCGCTTTTCTCAAAATCCTTATTATAAATACATAGTAATTTTGTTTTTCGATCACACAGTTTTTCATATCTCTTTCGGAAATGATATTCATTACTGCTTCAAACACAGGTATTATACATATAATCGATTACTTACGGCTTACCGTAATCTAATCTTCTTTTATACCTTACATCATTGCTACCTATATAATTATATAATATATAAATACGCAACTGTATAAGCGGTTACGGACAATTTTAGTACGCGTCAGGCTAAAAATATAATGTGCAATTGAGACTCAAGTTCATGGACCTGGTAATGTATTTGCTGTGCCGCTCCGTCTACCACGGAGGGCAAACACCACAAAAACTATAAATTTTTCCTCCTTCTTACCACGCAAAAGATTATATTATTGTAACACGGGTTTTTTGCCCGAGATTAGGCAAGAATTTTTATTGGTCTTGATGACGTTGGACATAATATTGTTAAATCCTCATCGTGTATTCTAATGGGTTACGGATATTGAAAGTCCCAATGGCACTACAAAGAATCGGAGTAATGCCATTAGCAGTTCGAATATAATAGTAATATCAACTAAATACGATGGCAAATGTGTAGTTAAATTTCCGGATACCGCCTCTATATAGTCTATTTTGGATATAATTTGTTCATTTGATTTCCCTATAGTATAACAAACAACCAACGAAACGTTGATGTGTTAAAGCAGCGGAGAGTGTGCGCGAAAATTAATAAATGTCATAATCATGTATAACACGAATGCGCCCCGAGCAACTTCAAACCTTTGATAGCGTGAACGTCCTCACTCCTCCCTTTAGAGTAAACTCTCCCCCGCATTTAACAGCTAGTCTGAACATTTTAATTTCCATTCGACGGTAAAACACGTTATTATTTGTACGGTCCTTCTTGAAGATAATTGTGAGACGCTTGACATTACAGATTCAGCTCGTTTTGCCTTTTAACCGCAACGCTTTACAAAATAGCTTTACAAATTGGTATTTTCTTTCCTTAATTTTATTCCCCATTTCCTAAGCTTTAAATATTATGTTTGCTGCAATGTGGTGCTCTATGGAACCTACATGTTTGCTGTATAATGCAATATCCGAAGATATCTCATAAAATGTTCCCGCATTGGTTGACTTCTCATATCGAACATTCCTCGTAAACGGATCTCAAGAATGTGCTAGGCTATAAACGGAGTCCTTAGTTATTTGCAGTGATTCCAGATGCTCTTTTGCCGGGGAAACATTGTTCAGAAGTATTGCATCCACATTTTATTTTAAACTCATTCGTGCGCTGCAAAAGGTGCTATGTTGGGTAGACACAATAAAATAATTTCCCCATATAGCAAAATTAAATTACAGACGCTGAAAATGCTGACACCAGTAAGTTCCGCTCAGGATTTATGAATGGAAGAGCGTTGACATTGATTTATTTTTGGTTTCGTGATAACGCGTTCTATCCAAATAAATGTAGAAAATGGTTTTGTTTTGGGAACAAAGCCACAATTCGCAAATTGTGTTTGAATTACTATTGTCCAAATTCATCCAATTGATCAAGTTTGATCAAAGTACTAGGCCAGCATAGAATCGAAAGGTAGAAGTAACACTGAACCAGGAGGTAGGGTCGCTGAGAACTGGCGTTCCGTCGCAGAGCGGTGTAATTGAGCATATGATACGTGGCGCGCTGACCGGCTGTGTCCATTCTCTGGGAACGAACTGTGCAGGGCTGGCCTCTGTAACTCGATACATTAACGCTAAATACCTATTTACCACACAGCGTTATCAGATTATTATCGTAATAAAATTAATAGCTTTAAAATGAAATGAACCGCATACATTGTTGAAATATTTGCCGTGAATATTCTACTTTTAAACCAGAACACAAACAATCGAGCTTTATCAAAACAGGTTTCCAAGTAAAATGGTTTGATAATTCTTCCAAGAGTCGTTCAGACCGTGTTTATTTTAATGGATCCGAACTAGGTAATGTTGGCGAAATGTACAATAACGAGCGAAGGAAATATGAATAAGATTGTGAACCGCAATCCAACAAGCAAATTATCTCACTTAACACGGATTAATGGTTCCAACGAAGTACTAATTGATTGTGATGATGAATCGCGATAAACGAAGTAAGCACACTTATCAGCTGCTAAACTGATTAAATCAGACTTTATCTTGACAGCAGCACGATACGTGTAATTAACACTTGTTAAACGGACTTATTAATCAACTATGTATTATGTTTATATTGTATAACAATTGATTACCAGTTTCAAGTGCCAATGAAAGTGGTTACCCTGGAGTATCCTATAAACATCTAAACAGCTATACATATGTGACCACATATCAGACGGGCCGAGGCGTGTGGTCAATCTGCAGCTGCGCTTTGTGTCGCAAAGTACATAAAACATATACATATACCTCTAACGCACTGTTTGTATAATCGTACCTGACCATACTAAAACACGTGCAACCGATCACGTTTTAGATCCTTCAGACTATTTCACAAACGTAACGTGAAGCTACGGTCACGTACCAATCTCTGCTCCTATAAAAATAAACCATAAGTGGCTCTACTATCAGAATCTTAACCGTTGACAAATAAAAACCTCTGGAGAAAGCCCTTAAGCCCAACCTTCGACACGGCCAATTATTTGCATAAAGAACAAACACTGTTATCGTTACAGATACCGTATCTAAATATCACAAAGATATTCCTTCGCGGAAAGAATACGCTAATCCCGATTTACAGTTGTTGTTTACAAGAGGCCGATGACAAAGTAAAGTATAATTTCTTTTAGTTTTCAACGCAGTTACTTTGACTACATAAATGGAAGTGGCGATAAGAGCCAAAGTTGAAAGCATAATAGCCAGTAATGTAAGCAAAGAAAAGCTCGTATCGCTACATCGATCACGGCATTACCTAACACGGAAACATGACAGAAACCCATAACAAACAAATCCCTGGAGTAATAAAGAGCTGCAGTATCTAGGAACCCATTGGATATTGCCGTTGTGAAGATTTAGAGATTAGCCACGACCGCGATGCTATTGAACAGGATATTATGTAAACAATAAACATGGTTTTACACATGAGAATTTACAAAAATAATCACCCGACGTGGGTAGAAAGGTTCAACACCCACGTGTATACCATTGTACGGACTGCAGTGAATATTTATGTTCAAGCAAATGTTGGTTTTTATTCTCTTCGTTATCTACATGATTGTTGGTTGTATAAAATCGACGTTTTAAACGGTCTACACCCGGTGTTTTATTATCTTAGTGGTGGCTTTTTACGCTTCAGATATTCTAGACGACTCTCCGTAGAGCCTTTGAACTTCAACATCGTGGAATATCTTAGTATATTATTTACTAGTTGCTCGAGGTGAGGCTTTAGAAATTTTCTGACAAGGGTTTTTTGTTAAGACTGAGCGACAAATAATGTTTGTATCTTTATGAAGCACCTGAAGGGCTTTAAAGTCATTTGGAATTTTCTGCATGAGAAAATAACCAGAGTATGGGTTTGGATTTCTTATTTTAGAATGAGCGAATATTGTTCGGGTTAGTTACTCATTTAGGTACGAACGAGCATAGTAAAGCCAAACATGAGATTACAAAAACTACTCAACATTGATAAAAAGCCCCCTTGTAAGGTGGTCGTAACAACTTCTTTATTTGCATTATAAGTCCTCGAAAACTGGTAAGTAGGACATTACATTAGGTACGCTAATAGTGGTCTGGCATTCAATAATCAGTGTTGTTGCCTACTACAATGATGTCGAAAAAAATACGTCTATGTTTGAACATAACAATTCTTTAGACGCGATTAATTCTAGAGTACCATTAGTTCATCACAATGTGAGTCTATATGCTCACATTGCAGCCAGCAAAAACAAAACCTGTTTATTCATCGGCCTCAAATTGAACTTTAATAAATAACATTAACACAAAAAACAAAAACTAATGGATCCACAAAATGATGTTTTAGTTAGAGATACATATCTGAGACTGTATCAGTTGTTTAGTATTCCAAGAAACCCTTAAGTTATGATATCCACTAATTGATAAATTAAAAGATAATTAGCAATCTATTGAATCCGATTTAGTATATCACAGCCAATCTAAATTAAATTCCGTGTTTTTGCGATGGCATCGTAAAACCGTAGTCTTTATACTCATTATTTCATTCACATCTTCAACTTAATGTTCATTCATACATTTTCTCAAACGATAACTTACTCAAATAAGCTGAACTTGTAATCTTTTATTGACTTCGCCCCTCCAGAAAGCTCTCTATCACAATGTTCCTAAGATTTTAACCTATGACATTTCAATTTCAACAACGCCGGATCTACTTTGCTATCTTTATAAGCAAAGTTGAATCATCATACGCGACAATATCGTCTAAGAGTTATTTTTAATCCATAATTCCTATTCTATCATCCTTATTGCATAACCGATAAGTGTGTCATTTTTAAAGTTTTCCTTAGCGGTTATAGTGTAAAGTCAGTTTAGATAGGGTAAACTTGTAATCTGCTATTGACTTCTCCATCCATTTGACTCTCTCTATCTTCCCAAGATTTTAACGAAATCTATCCACGACAATTCAACACTACCGTATCTTCCTTCTTGCTTATAATGTTTATGAGCAGTCGTCAAAATTATCGTAAGTGACAACTTCTACATATTGATAATCCTTAATTCCTATTCTATCGCCCGTATTGCTTATTCAATACATGTGTCATGATTAAATTTTCCCGTAGCGGTTACAGTGTGAAGTCATATGCGATTATCGTACAACTCGTGTTCAGCCGTGGCCCCTCGGTGTAACGTTACTCACGATACATAATCAACGGCTATATCGCCACGGTTTCTTTCAAATCTTTATGGCTATTGTATACTTTAACTCTCAATTACGGAGGTTTGTTTTACTTAGAAATGATTTCAGCTTTAGTTGCTTGCATAGTGTTCTCTTTTAGTTCCTCAGCTTTAGAATTCTGTCAAAACGGTGTGTTCTTGACGTAGTTTTGCTTTGAAATGATCAAATCTTTCGTGATTGCTCCTACTCCGTCTTGTTTACAACGTTCTTTATTTATTTTCAAGATATTGGAGACTTCAAATTCTAAATGGTGAATGTAAATATTCTGTTTGATCGTAATGGACTTGTTTTGTTGTCTCTTGGCTCTTCGTTTCTTGTATATCTTGGGCATGTATATTTTTTCATCAATTTCCCCCCATCGGATGTTTAAATTTCGATTGGGACTCCGATATGATTCATTCCTTCGAAATGTTTGTGTTTATCTTCAACAATGATCGCCATAAAGACACAAAATCGGAAGTTTGCCTCTTTTACTAAATCTTTTATGTATATATCGTAGATTTATTGATTGCCATGATTGCAAGCTTGTAAAAATATATATAGCACGTTGCAAAGCACGTTGTAAAAATATATTAATTTCGCTACACAATTACTCGCGTTTGCGTCCTTAAAATTGTCAAACATGCACTGAACTTTGTGTAGGTCAGATTTTCTTTTATTTGTCATGTAACATACAGGGTAAGTTTTTATTCAGTCCGCAAATTTTAACCATTAATTCAGCATATCATTCTAGACCCCCTACCTCAGAAATTTTTCGTCGGTTATACAAAAAAAAATAACAGCTGTTTCATAGAAAAGTGCAATACCTACGCGGTCAAAATGTATGAAACAGCTGATTTTTTTTTGTGTAACCGGCGAAAAATTTCTGCGGTAGTGGGTCTAGAATAATATGCTGAATTCATGGTTAAAATTTGCGCACTGGATAAAAACTTTTCCTGTATTGCAGTAATCGTATAAATAATATTATGTTAATATCGCCACGAAAAACCTAGCTTTTTTTTATCTCAAGGTCGGAATATCAAAAGCAAGTTCACATCTGGCGAAAGTCGTAAACGCAGACCCCATACGTATGCGTTATAATCTTTTTACCTTCTTTCGTATGCCAAAGGTGTGCCCAACTGAAGCATATAAAACGCTCTCAAAGGCACTCCAGGGAACAACAATAGGGTGTTTTACGTTCAAAACTACATACAAGCGAATTATAGACGACCGTTGCTTTACAGTTACAAGTACACTTTCGATATAAATTGTATTTACATATAGCCAAATCGTAAGGGGAGAGCGAAGTTTCGGAACATTTAGACATCGAGAATTTTGAGGGGTGGAAGGTTCGTAGAAATTGTAAACCGTAAAGTCGGATACAATAGTAGGTACTCGTACCCATTAGGGTGAGTATAACGAAATTGGACACAATGGGCAGTATTTCGTAATTTCAATGTGGGCTGTGGTTTTGCGCAGAAACTAAAAACAAGATTCTATTTGAATAAAAATACGTGATAAGTTTATATGAGTTTTGCATATAGATACTACATTTTCTACATGGCTTATTATTTAGTCGCTTGACACGAATTTATTCGCCCCAATCCAATCAAATCAATCAATCAAAATATTTTTATTTCATATAAACCTGCATGGGCACTTATGAAACGTCAGAAGCTAGGTGCACGGTTCCAAAATGTTGTTTCCTATGGAGAAGAGCCGGCAAGAAACTCCACGGTTACTCTTTTAAAAATGATTGGCTTTAACAATGTTTTCAGAGATAAAATGTATGGGAGGACAGTGCAGGCCTGTCAATAAGTACCAGGTACTTAGACGAATACAGAATAGAAAATCGTCTACAAATCTAGTCTGTAAGGCCTACAACGTTCTCCCATTCACAATATGTAAAATAATCTACATAAATAAAATGAACCTAATTAAACATAGAAATCCGGCGAATAGACACTTTTAAATTATATGTTATTCTCTATAGGCAACTCGCGCGATGTTGATATATTTGGGGCGAACACTCCATAAATAGGTACGAGGTATGTTTTGAATTTTATTCAATAAAGTTATGAGAAAAGTCACTGCAAGGTACATGCCATAAAGTGTATACATTTCTAAACGTGTAATTTGCCTAATACATATTTCTGGAGCTATCTCTTCGCTCACGAATAAATTAACGTTATTGTGAGTAGCTTATAGAAAATAATATATTATTTAAAATTGTCGATTCGCCCGATTCGGGAAAATAAATGCATGCGAATCGACTTAAAAGTCTCACGATAATTAGGCATTCAATTCAGATAGTACAGCTGGTTTTTTTTTTGTATTCGACCGTTGAAGCAGGTGTCACGAAACGGATGCGAACGGGCCAGTCGCTCTTTGGGTGCGGTCGGAAACAATAAATTCATAGAACGGCCTTTATTAACCGTCAATTAAACTAGCGCATGATGTACTGTGTTATGCAAATAAATAGACCGAAATTGTAGAAAATTATAGAGGAAGGTTTCATTACCAATTAAGTACTTCAGTACTCAAGAGATTTTCAATTTAGCTGGCTCTTTAATTAGGCTCTTCAAATAGATATTTACTTTATTAATTAATACGTAGAAATGGACAGTTTTTTTATGAAGCCGAGGATTTTTCCTAGAAATCCCAAATTATTATGGCTCCGTGTTTGGTAACTATGGTAACTTGCTAATCAATAAAGATCCACCAGGGTTATTGCGTATGAAAGTAATAGAATAATACATACCTACTTACAAGTATACGCCACTAAATTAGAATTGGTAATAACACGTCAAACTTTACCAGTTTTGAATATGAAAACTTTGAAGTCTCAGATTTAAACAATAAACCTTTATACAAATTAGTTAAGTTCGAGAAACTATATGCTAACTTATAATCCTTTGATGTACAATGTAGGTACATTATTATACATCTGCACGTATAATGTACATCTGTAGGCATAGTACTCATAGAATTTGCGCGATTGTGGTCGGTACCGACGTTAGAGCAAACTTCCTATTAATAACCCTGGGAGTGTACACCCCTCCATATTTCTACTTCACGTAAAAACCTAATAAATAACTGTCGTCTACACGTAAACATTTAATTAGTCTCCACTTTCTTTCGTACACAAACCAAAATTGTCAGCTTTGTGATTTAAAATCAGAGAAGATATTGTTTATGACTGCTTACTTTACTCATGAGATCCCATAAGAGAGTAATTTGAATAAATATTTATTCAATTATCTTTCCTCTTATATTAAAAGCAGATTCTGTCAAGGAAACGTCACAAGTATTCGATTTTCTGGTTTTATTCGTAGATAGTGTTATTTATTTGATATTTTCATCACCATTCCCAATTTTGAATTAAAGTTTAATGAGATGGTCAAACTCTGGTACTCTTCATATGATAAAGTCATCTAACTTATTGACTGGCATCTGAAACTTCAGCAATTATCCCAAATTAAGTTTGAAAAAACACATTGGTGATATTTATTTGATAATTCCGTCTCCACCCTTTTGCTAGCTAAAGATTTCCTTTTCTTTCTGTATTAATATAAGAACTAAAGTTCTTAGGGTCTGAAAATAATTAATAAAACACTTTGTTCATGTGTTAGATTTGCCATAATAGCTTCATGAAAGACGTAATCAAGATATTTTAGTACTTTTACCTGGGTAAAAGTACTAAAATATCTTATAAAACGCACTCTAGCTTACACGATACACCTCAGCAAAGTTTCCATAATGCAGACGGTTATTTTCTCCAGAATGAGACCATAAATTGCAGCCGACGACAAGTACTTACCTTCATGAATGAACTATGCCTGGCTTTCCTTACCGCTTCAAGTATACCTAAATTAAGAAGAGGCTATTAAAGCGCGGTGTAAAGTAAAATAAAGTTCCTTCCTTTTATCATAAAGCGAAAATAAGCAACAAAAGCAGCTCTCGTGAAGAAAACAATCAACTCAATCCGTTAGGTATGTCGTATCGATTCATCAATGAAAGCTGTTCCAAATCTAATTCGTATTATACCCATATACCAAAAATATTTTGCCCAAAAACATGACGTGTGTCAGTTCCCGTGACACCAACATTGACTCCCGAACCCCGACACTCCCTCATGTGGTTCGTTATAAACCCTCAAATTGCAGAGTACAACGAATAAAATTACCTCCTATCCCCTGAATTCATTGAGTCACGTATACGCGCGCCAACGCCACAAAACTGAAGATAAATATCGCACAGAACACACAGGGATACCTACCTAGGCCACATTACCCGCAGGTACTTATCGTAATTTTCGATATAATGTACATTTAGATACCACCTATCTCTACATGGGTTGATTCAAATTAGTTCTCATCTGCATCCATTTTACTGATAATTATCCATGGACCGCTATTTCCCTTCATTTGCATATTACAGACGCATTCTCAATTAACGCTGACGGAACGCTTAATTTTACCAAGTTTGGCGAGCTTTGATCAGCTCAGTCGTCTATTAGCGTCGTTCGTAAAGACTTGGGGGCACGTCAAAGTTTTGGACCGTCAGCTTGAGGACTAATTGTTTCTCGAAGAATTAAAGTAGGTACTTAATAATTGGCGTGTACAAAATTGCGTGAGCGTCGTTCGGAAGTGGGCTACGCAGTCGACGGCATGCCAGTAGGGAAGCCCTGTGTATTGATCGCTCGCGCCCCACGCGTTATGACCATCGGCGACAGGAGGGCGCTCCCGGCTTCCCGTAAACACTCCGATGGGCTCAACATGTGTAATAGAAAAAATATTCCATGCCGCCAACGAGCTAATTCGGGACTTCTGAGAATCACTAATCATCTCAAGAGAGTTATTAAACAAACTGTTAAGAAAAATATTGTAATAAAAAGACTTACATTAATTAATTAATGTTACTTTAATAAATAAAATTATATTAGTTGAAAAAGTACTTACTTCGATTTAATAAAAGCTCGTCTGTAGGGCGACCGTCCGTTTGTCGACCTCCGCGACCCGAACTCTAAGGTCTTTGTACCAATGGCCCTGCGCCTAATCGCCGACCCTGAGCCTGAAAGTTTATTGTCCTCCTATGAATAAAGTACCGAACACAATTTCACACAAATTGTCGAGCGCTCGACGTAATGCAATCTAATGACGTAAATAGCTGTACAAACCCAAAATTTGTTTCCTGGGGTTATTTTATTTATATCTGCGAAAATACGAACATTTCGCTTCGAAGATGCAGGCAGGCAGCAGGCAGTGAATCCGAATGGTTATTACCATGCATTGCTAAGATATAGTCACTATATTCTGTATACTACGATTGTACTGTGTCCTACGTTGTGTTTATTCTTAATCAGTCTGCTTATTTGTTACTCCGTTATAATCTCCCTAATGCAACTGTGTTTCTTTTGAACACAGTATCCAAAGAACCGGAGATTTGTCCCAGTTTATAGTCCAGTGTTTTCAATACAAACATTGCGTCGCCGCTCGGACGCAAACATCCCGTGAGTGAAGGAAGTGGGTTAACCAAATATAATCTAATCACTTTACGATTAAGTTGCTCCGTTGTTTCAATTTACTCTGCACACACGGATTGCTTCACCCTTATCGTGTTACCATCCGTTACTCAAAAGAGTTACGGAACTTTATATCTTGTTATTACCGGAATGGAATTCATCTTTGTTTATCCAACTGACGTGAATGCGGGTGCATTGTGGTGTCATCCTGTCGTTTGTGCCCCGATGTTACAGCTAGTGGTTCCGCAAAACTGATAAACAAGATATAGTGTTCGTTTAACGCCTACCTGTATCTACGAGTCGCTGCGTATCCGGACGGTCAACGGAAATTGCCCAACCCGAGAGGGTTATGGCAGAGGGGAAATATCCAAGATATTTTCTTGTAGGGGAACGAAGATTTAGGGCGTGAGATAGACGGCACCTCCATGTTTATCTTCTCTGGGAGCCCGTTGATATATTGGATGTTCATCGGAGCGTTTTGTCAGTGCGGGTCCAGAATTTCATTAGGACTTACCCTCGAGTCAATATAATTTATTGGCAGTTATATTAGTGTCGGTTTTTGAGATTTGCAGTAAAACTGTAATCGAAAGCGATTTCGTTTATTGACATTCGAACAAAACGGTACGGAAGCTCATCTATTCGTCTATTCAGTACGTAATCGCACGTTCGTCTCGGTAATCTGTTCTATTGTTTGTACAGCTATTGTCACATACCTTATTGTACGTCTGTGTACGGAGTCGAAGTACACACGGGTTAACGGCACAAATCTAAACGTTATTCACATTATCGTGACTTTGAGTAAACTTTGCTCAAGCGTGTGAACTTGTAATAAGTTGGAGCTATTGAACAATCAAGTGCAATTAAACCAACGTCGGAATGGCATTGTTATTAATAGTTTTAGCAGAATTTTTAATAGTTCTCCCCTAACGGTTTGAACAGTTTTTAAACTATTAGCAATGCGGAATGCATTGCTAATAGCTTTAAGTATAATTCATTCCTTGAAATTTGTAGTATCTTCAAGATCATCAGTTATTACAGATTTCTAGTCACTTCCAATCATTCTTTCCAAGATAACAACATCCGCGTGTCATCCTATCCCACTCGACTCTATACTTTTCCTCCAGTTTCAGAGATCATTTAAATCAGGACGATCTTAATACCCGCTTATTTGCTCCACCAATATAATCTAAAGCACGTAATATAATCTTGAATAGATCGCATGATCGATGTACAAGGCATTATGTCTCAGCCGAGATTTCCGCCGGATAGCGTCTTGCAATACCTTCTTCGTTGTTTCATTCAAACGTGCCCCGAGTTTAAAAAAGGCTCATTAAACGTTCAAAGATTCTTACCTGTCTCTGTGCATAGGTTTACGAAATTTGCATGCTTTATACAAACTTTGTTGATAGCAGATTTCCATAGTAATATGGGAAGGATACAATGGAAGAGCTATTAGGTGTCTTGGGGATTAATAAGTTCGGCTATAGTCATATAACTAACATGTGAATTGAACTTCTGATGCGAGACCCAATTCGCCGTGTAAGACCTAGATTTTGTTTGTTTTCTGTTAGTCTGATTAAGACTGATTCGTAGCTTAGACCACACAGCAATAGCATAATATTGGCTGCCTCTATCTTTATAAGATTTCACAGTAAATAATTGTCATTCAAGCTTCATTGACTTGACACACCCTGATATCGACGCTTTTAGCTTCACCTAAAGGCAAAACGCGTTTGGAATGCATATATTTAGACATACGTACAGCATATATACATATATTACCGATATCAAGAAAGAAATCTGACTCCGATAGCCTCGGATATGTAAAACCATAAGCCTTATCGCGTATCGTGTTGGTCATTACGGCATATCAGAAGCTTTTGGTGCCTTGATACTTCTGTTACAAAGAATATTGTGGTTTCGAGATGGTATTGAATGATAAGAGGCCATTGCAAGCTGCCCCAGGTACCTAGGTAATACACTACTGCAGTATAATCATTTTTTCAAGCTTTTTTTAACTTGCTATGTATGTATGTAACTATGTTTGTTCGGGTGGAACTTGCAACTCAATTTTGAAGCAGATATCTGAGTTGAAATGTTGTATACACGTTTAGTCTGGATGACAATGCATGGTTAGCTGTGTGACGTCATTCTAAATCCAACATGACGGAACTCCTAAGATAGTGGACTGTTATTTTTTAATGCACACCTACGTGTACCTACTATCTATGGGTATCAAATGAAAGGGCTTGCTGAGAATAACTCGATAATAACTAAAAAGTAAAAAATAATATAAAGTAAAAAACTTTTTGAAAACAAGCTTTTATTTAAATGCGCTAAAAAGAATAAAATAAACTTTTTAGCCTCAACTTATAACGACATAAAAGCTGGTCGCAAGATTTAAGTAGCTACTCTACATCTAAGTAAATGCGAATACTTAAATCTTGCGACAAACTTGTATAAAAAAGTATTTTACTTTAAAATTTAGAAAATAAGCTTTTAAAACCTTTTTGCGTGTTTTCGTTGGTCACGGAAAATTTCCAGGATATATTGATTACGAGAGCAATGGTGGCCCAGTGGTAACGGCCGTGTCTTACGAGTTGTAGGTCGTGCGTTCGAACCCAGCCCGTCGCATTACTTTGTGTAAATAGTTTCATCAACACTGCTCTCAAACGGTGAAGGAAAACATCATGAGGAAACCTAGAAAGATCCTAGAAACAAACATTCGAAGACATGTGAAATCTACCAACACGCACTGGGCCCGCGTGGTGTATTACGGCCCACTCCCTCTCACGGAGAGGATGCCTGTGTCCCAGCAATGGGAACGTAATAGGCTGAGTATGTATTGATTACGAAGTCAATGGTACAATTCTTCAATCAATTACAATATCAACAAAGCAGCAATCAAACTATCAATCAACAGAAAGTTCAGCAACGCCAAGAAACCGCCGATCCTTCCTCATTACATCTGTTATTATAAACTAGTACGGCAAACGGCAACAGATTGTTTCCTACATAATCAAAGTCGTCTGCTTCGTGAGCTTCCTATTTCATCGTTTGTGTTTACACGCTCCGCTGAGCTGATTGTCTAGTGGAACTTACTTGAGCACCACAAAATGTAAACAATGCTCTGAAATCTTCGTTGACTGCTTTCGTAGAGACCGCTTGTTAAAAGGAAATACTGGCTAATTAGCAAGTTCTTGATTGCTTTGTTAAAGACAATCGTATAAGATTTCCAAGACGATGTTCCTTACAATTTAGCAGTTGAATATTATCAATGAATGGTCCTAAAAGTTAATTTAAAATAAAACAACCCTTAAAAGAAATGGGATGGCCTTATTAGCAGCTGTATAAAATGACAACTTCAAAGTAAGAGCCAAGTTTGGTAAATAATTTAGGCCAGTTGCGACGCCGTTCGCGGACAAATTGCTCGTTTCCAGCACTTCTTTGACCTAAAAGCTTTTATGCTGGTTAAAAAGTCTCAATTAGGTACTAAGAGCGGCTCACGCCAAGATTTTTCTCAAGAGTTAATTTTAGATGACTTCACTGTCGTGAATCAATTATGTGTTTCGAACTTGGGTACTTGTTTTAAGTGGCATTGGAGTTTTTGCATTCGAAATTCTGGATTATTGCATAAACGTCACAGTTTTTAGCTCGTTTCGATTGAATAACCAATCAATAAAGTAGTTACATGTAGAATTTATAAATCCACGCCATAAATTCGCGTTATGCAATGAAAATTAATGTCTGCGTGTTACTTAGCGTAATAGTGGTTTTGTGTGGTAATTTTATTAGAATCTAATTTATTAACACCTGCAAGAATGTATTGCTCTATATTCCAGTTCATTTCAATATTTATTTTCGTGCTTTCTCCATCGTCTCAATGGCGTTGTTTTCGCTCTGTTATCCTCGTGTTTCGCCTGACAGCATCGGTTTCTGTAAAGATAGTGAGCACTTTAATCATAACAACATTCAGTGCAGGCAAGAAACCCATTGTGTTGGCCACAGCTGTGCTTGACGACCCGACGTCCTCTAAATACAAATCATTGTCAAGTTCAACAGAAGAAACGCGTGAAGACTGGGTAATATATAGCTTTTAAATTCATAGAAATAGACTAACATAAAGTTAATGTTTCCGCAATACAACAGAATTTAAAGCATTGTCCAATAAAGGTTTTTATTCACTCACAGGTTTCCTGAAGTTAAGAAACAGTGCATTATGACAGCCGCTTTATTAGAGCAATTTTGTGTCTACACAAATTAATATTACGACAGTAATAAATAACTCTTGCAACCTGTAACCCGCAATGCGTGTTATATAAAGTCTATGTTCCAGTAATGATATGCACACTTAACAGATTGACATGCTGTTGAACACATTTGCAACTAATGACTATTAGATCTCTTACGAGTCGAGTCGAGTTACTTCCTTCCTACATTTGCGGTTTCACGCAAACCCACATAATAGCTTCGTATGTGGGATTTATCAGAAGATTTCTCAGACTTGCAAACAAAATTTATTACCACCCCGAGTTTAGTTCGTATTCCGTATTATAACTTCATATAACTTATTCAATTTGGTCGCACGCTTCGAATTTTTAAAACGTGTGAAAATTCATTTTAATGTCATACATTCCGCCTCCGGCATAAAATCTCATTAATGAATCATTCAAATGTTCATAATGCATGCCAATTTGATAAATAACTTGGAATTTGTTTTGAGAAAAATCATCTTTTCGGTGTTATTTATTTTTAAGACGGTAAAACATCATGTTTTGGAAATACCCGTGAATTTCCCGCGCCTGGTCTTTGTTCAGATAATAAACTAAAGCTAATTTTGCACCGTCGATTTTGCAGTCCTAAATCTCGTCGTCTCCCATATCGTGTCTCGACTCTGTAGTTTCTGTATTGTCGACTTCAACAGATCGCTCGAGTTCATGATTAATATTGAAATCTGAGCGTGCCAATTCATTCGCGATCAGTCTTCGCATTTGTCTTTCAAATTGGATAGCGGATAAAAACTGTCTTAGGTGTTTCCGTATTCGCTTTGTGGTTCAAGTTCAAGATTCCGCCCGCTTGGGTTATTGACCGGCCTCGGTACATGCGCGACGGGCCAACTAACTTTTCATGCTTTACGATTTTCCTGGACACCTATTACAAATCCCAGGATTGTTTTCCTACTCTCCAAGATATAATCCCATTTTAAGCATCTTCTTTCTCACAACAGCGTCTTGACTCCACGAACATTTTGGGGTATTGATTATCCTCTTATCTGAAGCAGTTGTGTTTGAACGAGGCTTCGCCTTTAAGCCCTTTGATTGCCCTTTGAGGCTTAACTACAATCGGTGGAGGACATTGATTTGGTTTTTGAAAATGGTCACTTTTTTCTTTGTTTGCTTCCGGTTTTGTGGCTTTGCATTTTGTCTCTCTATTTCTCTCTAACAGCTTAATGTTGTGAAACTGTATCAAAAGTTGTTTCACAATCATTAGATATGACCACAAAAGGTTGTTTGTATCATTTACGGTAGTATCAAAACTTTTTGGTAGTTTGAAACTGTTTCAAACGGCTCGGCTATGGTGGGGCTAGTCGTTGAGGGAACAATGGTGCGTTGGTGATGTTATTGATTGGTAGCAACAGGTGGCTGGGGCGTCCCCCCCGCTTACTGCTCCGCACCATCACCTTCACTTTCTTCTCGGAGACCAAACAAAGCTTTTAAGAAATCTCCAACATCCTGCAAAAGGCATCCATTATTGACAACCACGTAATGCTGAATTATGTTTCCTTTGTTCTACCTTTGTCTGGAGTTGTAAATCTTCATTATAAAGTTTTTCGTAAGGTATATTATTATGTCCCACCTAGTTATGTTTATGATAAACGACTTTAACCCCCCGTTAATAAAATTGGAACTGCTAATTCAAAAGAAAAATGACAATTAACGCTAAGTATTTTAATAATGAAAATAAAGCTACGGCTGCCCGCTAATGGAACACTGCTTCTTAATTAAAATCTGTGAGAATTGCGTTTAAACGGTTCGTTCTAGTGCTGCAATCGTGATGTCGAGATTGCTGTTTCTTGTACTATTATCTTTATTGGCGTATCAAGTCGATAGCAAGCAACGTAAGCGTGTTTATCCGCCGGCGATCAATCTCTCCCAGTCAATTTGTTTGGTGTGTTGTAGGTAAATCGGTTCCCGTGCGCTGCGACCGCCGTAGTTGGTTGCAATTTATCGATAAGCTGTTACTGTTTACTCCACTACCCTCCCTGGTTATCGGCAACGTGGCTATGACGCTGATAAATGGATTGTTGATTGTGCTTGGGGACCATAAAATGTAGAAACTCGAGTCCACTCGACCCATCGACACCTGCATATTCCTCTGTGAAGGTTACAGATAATTATGTCTGACATCAACGTTAAGTGGTTTTGTGATTAGCTTTGTCATGGTTTTTACCTAAATACGTGGTTACCATTATTCTATTTTAAGTTTCCGCTTGTTTAATGGAAAAAAAACGTATGAATTCACTCAGCCATGTCTAAGTTGGTTTTATCGCCTTGTATATTTAATGCTATCGTCTTCCGTATCGTCTGTGTTTATTAATTTTGGGCCTTCATTTATTCAGGTTTCTGACATCTTATTTATATTAGGAGCGAGAATGATTTTAATTAAAATTTGTTTCTGCTGTCCTTGGATTCTGTTCCTGTGTAAGTTAACGGAGGAAGGAACACAATGTTAAAAACTTTCCTGTTTAAATATGTTTAAGGAAAATTCGTCAAGACGTAGGATTGGTATGGCTTATTCCACAAATCCCCCCTGAAAATCCCCCTTAGGGGGAAAAGTGGAATCTATAAAAAGAAAGTGTCGAATTCCCCCCTGATAATCCCCCTTAGGGGGGAAAACTGGAATCGAAAAAAATACTTATTCCACAAATCCCCCCTGAAAATGCCGTTGAGGGGGGAAAACTGTAATCTAAAAAAATCAAGTCTAGAATTCCCCCCCGAAAATCCCCCTTAGGGGGGAAAACTGGACTCTGAAAAAATCAACGTCCAGGAATCCCCCTGACGTCCTTACAATTTAAGGACGCTTAAGGAGTGCTTCTGCTGCTACCAGCGCTGGGCACCGACTTGTTCGTCGGTGCTGGTTGCTAAAATATTTACTGCGGGCGCCGGCAGATATTTAACTTGGAATGCAGGAGCGGGCGAAGCGAACTTGAAAATATTTTTTAACCATTCAAACACTAATAGGAGCACCACCAAGCGGGCCTTCGTCGACATAGTCAATAAAGCTAATATTAAATGTACACCTACTGAATTATTTTATGTTATTCGAGCATAAATACTTTAAATAGGCAGTAATGTTGTTGTTCTTTATTTATTGATAACTAGTTGCGCCCGAGGTTACACCCGCAGTCTTGCTCGATCCTGTAGGCATATAGGAAAAAATAATCCTATGTTCTTATCCAGGTCATGGTTTACCCATGGCCCAATTTTATCCAAGTCAGTTCAGCCGTTTTAGCGTGAAAGCATATCAAAAAAACTCACTTTCGCATTTAAAATATTAGCAAGGATTCTACTCTACAACTAATAATATTTTAAAGGCGGAAGTGCGTTTGTTTGTTTATTTGATTTGATTGTTCTTCACGCTGCCGCAAAAACATTAATTAATTGAAAAACTTGATAATTGTTTTATATGTAACTGATGTTATTTAGGGAAACTTTCACTTTTTATGCTAAATAATTTAGTTTTTTTTTATGTAAGTTGCGTGTACTTTATTTAAACTGTTTCAATTATTATTTTTACAAAAATCAACCGATTTCCGTCATCCCTGTTTGTTTGTGATTGTTTTGACTCTTCATCATATTTTATTTTAACAAAATTCTGTGAAAAACACTGATTACAAATATATTACATATTAGTTTTTTTGTTTATCACATTGTATCAGATCACATTTTTTTTTTTACTTTTAGAGCGTAGAAATCAAAACAAATTTATGTAAAAAAAAAGACTGATTAATGATTTTACATTGTAAAGTGTTTTTTTTTTTGTTTATCACGTTGTATCTAATCACTTTTTTTATTTACTTACTTTACGAGCGCAGAAATTAAAACTAAATTCTGTGAAAAAAAACTGATTAATGATTACATATTATAATGTCGTTTTTTTGTTGGTTACATTTTATCTAAATCACTAATTTTTTTTATTTACTCTAAGAGGGAAAAATGAGGGGGAAAAGTGGAATGATCCAAAATGAAAAGGGGGATTTCTGGACTTTTTTTATATTCGGGTTCAGTTTTCCCCCTTGAGAGAGATTCTCTTAGGGGGGAATAGTGGAATAACTTAAAATGATAAGGGGGCTTTCTGGATTGATTTTATTTTAGAGTGCAGTTTTCCCCCCTGAGGGGGATTCTCTCAGGGGGGAATAGTGGAATAAGCCGATTGGTATGTATGAAATGACAGGAATATAAAACACGCACGAGTGGAAATTAAAATGAACACAGAAGAGCATTGGAATTGTCGAGTATTAACGATAACTGAAGGATATTAATCTTCTATTCAATGCATTGTATGAAATGGGCGGATGTTATTGTGTATTCCATACGCGGCGAGTGTTGACAAAACGTCGATGTCGAGTGCTTTCAGAATTAACTACGAATTCCGTACTTATAAGGAAAACGTTGTTATAACAACCAATCACGATTGCGAAGAGCGGATACGAAACGGTAAACTAGCTGTCAATATTCTGGTACAAGTTACAACATCAAACATACATAAAACTCACACCTTCTTCACATACAATACAGGATAAGTTTTAACCAGTGCGCAAACTGTAACCATGAATTCAGCATATCATTCTAGACCTACTAGCGTAGAAATTTGTCATGGGTTATACAAAAAGAAATCAGCTGTTCCATATACATATTTTGACGCGTAGTTTTTGCACTTTTGTATGAAACAGCAGATTTTTTTTTTTTTGTATAACCGACGAAAAATTTCTGCGCTGGGGGTCTATAATGAAGTGCTGAATTCATGGTTACAGTTTGCGCCCCAATTAAAAACGTATCCTGTATAGCAAAACAGAAACTATAGAACGCCACCTGCTACGATCCTAACATATCCCTTTTGCTTCGTACAAACAATATCATACATATTGGAAGATGGCCACGAAAATAATTAAACCAAAAAGATATCAGACTGGTCTCACGACAAAGTTTAGGACACCTACGCTTTACTGGGTACTTGGGTTTCCAATTTCGACGAGTAACTTTCATGGAATATATTTCTAGGGTCCTAGATCCGAGACATCAAAGAACTAGAGATAAAAGTGAAAACTCTTTCTTAGTGTTATTATTATAAAGAGCATTTATCTACAAAGGAGAAAGGACACCTGTGAGGGAAATCAAGTTTTTCTTTGAGCACTAAATTAGTTTAAAAACCTCGCTAAAGAAGAAAAAGTGGACAGTGACTTGAATATTCCAGAATAAAATGAAAATATGACAAGAGAAAATCAACTAGTGGGAGGTTTTACTTTAGAACAAAGATAATTAGAAGCACAAGGTTTTCAAAGAAATCCTTATTTTTATTATGTTTAGTTAGTATCCCAAACAATAGATTATAACTAGTATGGGCCGCCCAGACCATAATTCATTTATATAGAAATACAATATGATATAAATATACAGTATAGTCTATTATTATTATGCAATAATTTGCACGCCGTAGCCGATCTCAATGTACAACCTCAGATTGTAAAACCTTTGTTTTATAATCTGAGTGTACCTATACTATACCTATATCATAGCAAACTAAGTTCTGATTATGATTCTATATTAAAATATTAGCATTCTGCACTTCTTCTCCATATAAACTTTAATTGTGCCAAAGTTTTTGCTTCACGTAATAAGTTAATATTAAGTTACAAGTTAATATATATACTTGTAGATAGTTAATATACTTATACTTGTGGATACAGCAGTCATTGTGCCGATAGTTGTGACGGCCAATGGCATTATAGCCAAGACCTTCGACCAACACCTCAGGAGGCTCTCGTTAGGCAGCTGGATCAAGGGCTTGATCCAGAGAGCTGTACTACTGGACACGGCGCGCATAGTGAGGAGGTTCCTCGTTCAGCAGCCCTGACCACCGGTAGCTTGGACCCTGTTCCCGATACCGGTGGGCTACTATTTTTATATGTTTTTATATATACTTTTTATATTCGAATATTTAAAAATTATTTGTATATTTCAACGAATTAAAGAGAACAAAACAATTACCTTAACTTTATAATCCACGTCAAATTAAAAATATTGTATCATAAAACTGAACAGAATCTGTACAGGTTTGCAAAGGGAGCAGTGAAAACGATCATAAAAAAGTTGTAAACTCTGGTATTACTCTCACATCAAAAACATTTGTTGTTCCGTGTTTCAAACTGAAAACTAAACTAACTAATAAACATTTCATCATCATTCACGTTAGTTGAAAATGTTTTCCAAAGTTATATAAACTGGGATATTGAAAAATAATTAAGTCATAATTTCACAACTATGTTGGGATCGGGTTCCAGGCTATCCGGATGCAGCTGAATACCAGTATTTTGTACTAGCTTTTGCCAGCGGCTTCGCCCGCGCGAAACTTTCATCCCCTATTTATCTCTTAGGGGTTGAAATTCGAAAATCCTTCCTTATTCCTTGTCTACATTATAAAGGGAACCACTGCGCAAAATTTTAGCTTTCTAGGTCCAAGGGTTTCGGCTGGGCATTGATGAGTCGGTTAGTCAATCAGGATTTCTTTTTATTTATACAGGGTAAGTTTATATCCAGTGCGCAAACTGTAACCAGGATTTCAGCATATCATTCTAGACCCCCTACCGCAGAAATTTTTCGCCGGTTATTAAAACAAAAATTTGCTGTTTCATAGAAAAGTACAATACCTACGCGGTCAAAGTGTATGGAACAGGTGATTTTTTTTTGCATACCTGCGAATAATTTCTGCGCTAGGGGGTCTAGTATGATATGCTGAATTCATGATTACAATTCGCGCACTGGATAAAAACATTTCCTATGTAGATGGTGCGACTGCCTATCTGACGGGGTAAGACGATACCCCGTGGTAAGACTGGCTGTCAGAATTTCGGGCTAGTGACAACCCGTAACGACTGTCAAATATCTATAAATGACAGCTGGCTAACGGCATAACATACTTTTTGAGGCACGGAAGGGTTTTGATATGTAAAGATGGTCACCTTGGTCACCCATCCACGGACCCACCGCGGCTATCGTAGCTCAACTTGATCCATTGACCCACATGGCTGTTGTTATTACTTAGCTACAAGCCCCTCTTGACTGCAAAATAAGTACCTACTTACCTAAATGTTTAAATCAGTTTCTAGAAAGGCGGTAGAAATTAAAACAGTATCTCACGTCTGTTAGTAACAGCGAAGTATTAAATTAGCGGTTTCGGAATCAATTAACATCAGGTTTTACCGTTATTCGGTCAGTAGGGAACGACTTCGAGGTCGTAATTAAAGGTATCTTTTGCCCATCACTTATTTATTTAAAAATCTAGTTTGTTTGTGTCCATGTAGATTCTAGCCCGTTCTTGTCATTTTAGAATGCAAGAAGCAAGAAACTAGCTCCATCTTTCTGAATGACCTCGTCCGTGACGGTTCAAAAGTGCCTGGAAATGGTGTAAGTTGGAGTAAATCTATAGAGGTATGAGGAAAAAAAGGAGGTGTAAAGTTCGCTCATCCTCTATTGAAAAGGAGGATCCTCCGACCAGGGTGCTTACTCTGGAATATAATTCCGATAGATCGACATTGGAATTAACAGTTAAACGTCAGGGATTGGCTAGACTCAGTGATTCCAGCCAATCCCTGACGTTTAACTGATAATTCCAATGACGATCTATCGGAATTATATTCGAGAGTAAGCACCCTGACGGGTATTGTGTCTGGTGGACAACTGCCCGACAGTTGATGTCGGGATATTTTATCTGTTCGAGTGTCGTGGTAAACTCTGATTGCGCGATGTAGAATTTCTAAGAATAGGTCGCCTGTGGCATTGTAGATGGCGCCACTTTTCTTTTTGCGTTCTTCGATTTTGTTGTGAAGCATTTTCATTTGTAGTGCCGCTACAAATCCTTTAGTTTGAGTTTATTTGTTCTTGTTCCTTTGGCATTCAATAACTTCTAAGTTATATAAGTACCGCCTCGAGCTACACATACATACCTACATTCATACTCAGCCTATAACGTCCCCACTGTTGGGACACAGGCCTTCTCTCCGTGAGAGGGAGTGGGCCGTAATCCAACACGCAGGTCCAGTGCGCGTTGGTAGACGTCACATGTCTTTGAATTTTTGGTTCTAGAACATGCCGGTTTCCTACACGATGGGCCCAGTGCGGGTTGGTAGATGTCACATGTCTTCGAATTTTTGGTTCTAGGACATGCCGGTTTCCTACACGATTAATGATAAATGCGTGCACTGACTGGACATGGACCTGTCCTGTCAGTGCAATCAAATCTGTGTGTTTTTTCCTTAAAAGGCAATTTCAGACACCAATCTACATGATCCTTAAATGATCTGATCAACAGTGATAGGAATAGGTAGTGCCTATTTGCCTAAACTTCGAAGAACAGAGACAAGAAACGGAGACTTCCTTAGGACTAAATTTTTTTTCGCGGGATTTAGGAAACATCTTCAGTAAGTTAAAATATGCGCACTGGATAAAAACTTATCCTGTATAAGATGTGTAAAAGCTATATTTAACTAAACTTGCAACTACCAAATTTTCAGAATTTTCACGTAAAATCCCAAAATAAATAATCTAACTTTAATTCATGATTTGATACAACGGTTAGTTGGATCGTAAATATAATTCGAATACATGAATTAAAGTTAGATTATTTATTTCGGGATTTTACTTGAAAATCCCGAAAATTTGGTAATTTTGAAACTTTGGTAAATTTGGAAAATTTGGTAAATAAAGCTTATTTTCAACTTACTGAAGAAAATTAAATCCTAAGGAAGTCTCCGTTTCTTGTCTCTGTTCTTCGAAGTTTAGGCAAATAGGCACTACCTATTCCTATCACTACTGATCAATATTATGTCCGGATTTTAAATGAGACTGTGATTTCGGAGATATTTTAGGCCTTCTCAGAGTAATCAGATAGGAAACGCCAACCTTATCTATGTTAAAATATCATTGATGTGTAAAAGTCAGAAATAACATGATTTATCATTAGCGCTCTAGTCCACTATCAAAGTGGAGTACACCTTCGCGAATACATTATGTAGTATAGGTAGTTGCGGGAGGTCCTTTCTTCATTATTAAGTCCGTAACCCACGCTAGTACCGAAACTGTCATCTGTCTGTAGCCTTACATGTGAAAATATGATTACTTCGTCAGGTGGCAACCGTCCATTTCATCTTTTAACAAAAAACCGGAACTCTAAGACGGGGTGTATCGAAACCACACATGTCTTTTTCTTTCTTATTAAAGTTTTTTAGTCGATTTTAACCGCCTGTGATCTAAGAAGCATAAGGCCGTATTAAATACAATGCCATTAGCTACCCCAATCAGCACCCTAATTGCGTAACTCACGATTGATCATAATTGGTTTCGTCTTCACAGCTAAACAATATTCATTGCGTTATTTATGTTGTCGAACAGACACATTTTTCGAACATATGAAGCAATGGTTTAACAATCCGTTTCAAAACGATACAGATTATGATGAATCGTGAGTTACGCAATTAGGGTGCCGGTCTCATATTGTAGCACGGGCCAATTCAACAGCTATATATGTTGAATTGGCCCTTATAGATTTTATTCGAATTGTATGTATCGGGCTAAGAAATAGCGAAAATCAATATTTTCATTGCCGGACTGCCTTCTAACCTCATCAACCCACATCTGATCTACACAATAAAACTCAAACTCAAAGCATTTATTTCAAATAAATCAATAACAGGCGCTTTTGAATTGTCAAGGTCGGTGAGTTAGAAAGATGAAGCTAGTTGCCCATTCCAAAGCGTAGGTACCTATGGAGAAGAACGGGCAAGAAACTCCATGGACACTGTTTACTCACACACACATAATTATGTTGAAGTTATCCATGTGAGAACAATGTAAAAAGACGTACACATTAAAAGCGTCCGTAATTAAAACAAAAATTAAATAACAATTCAGAAATTAAAATAAGCCGTGGGAGCTAAGAGATGACCAGTCCCTACTGGCGACGCCCGTTCACGAACATCAGTATGTTCGTAAGCCCAGTGGCTTTACTGTGATTCTAAGGTCTTAAGGCTGACTTCTAACTAGGTAGTCGTTCGTAGTTTAAGGTGAAAGCTCCAGGGTAGCCCTCGAAATTCGAATTTTCTTACGTTTTGCAATTTGCAGGTAAATGCAGGGTTGTATGTTGATAAAAATATGATTATGCCTTTACATACGTCATCATTTCAGCCGAAAGACGTCCACTGCTGGACATAGGCCTCCCCCAATTTGGGGGTTTTGCCATAATCGCCACGCTTGGCAGGCGGGTTGGCGATCGCAATATGGTGGTAAATTACATAAAGAACGCTGCTGCCCATTCTCTAGTAAGTGCCTTAGTCGCCTTCTACGACACCCACGGGAAGAGATGCGATGGTGCTATTCTTTACGTCTGGCACCGCACGGTTCATAGTCAGAATCATTTCAATTAAATTATCAATACAACTCTACGTTCATAAACAAGTTATTTAATCGAATTTAATTAAGATTTTAACCATAAGGCCTGGATTTGACTTGAATAAGCCGCAATTCCGCACACCGATAGCTATGGCTAACACCAACACCTTATCTTTCACCCAACTTTCCCCTACTAGTCCAGATAACTGTTTGGAACTATAAATCACTGTTGTTATCATCGGCAAACAGCGATCGCTTCGATACATCACCTGTTATCATGAGCTTCATGCCGTGGGAACACCGTTCAACCGGTACAACTAGAGCAAAGATTACTATAGATAAAAGTTTGATAGAACTACCATGTAATAGGGTGTTTTCCAATTTATTGAAAAGTATTCTAAATTGAAGATTGGGACGATACATGTAACAGAAAAATAAAAGTAAATTGATTTATATCCATTTTCTCAATTAAAAACGATTTAAATCGAATTTACTTTTCGTTGTTTTGAATTTACCGCCAAAATGCTCGTTACGATGACTTTTTATCACGTGACGTCAACTTTGTGTAAACCAAAGTAGTTAGTAAGTAAACAAGTGAATGTCTAGTTAATAATTAACAAGATTATTTATGTATAGATAGTGGAATTACTGGCGTACGGTGCCTCTGTGCACAAATACTTCTAAAACGGCGCCAAACTAAGTATTTGTACCGGTGCCGTTCGTCACAATGTCAAGTGAGAAAAAGTCATCGTAAGGAGCGTTTTGGCGGTACATTCAAAACAACGAAAACGAAATTTGATTTTAATCGTTTTTAATTGAGAAAATGGATTTAAATAAATTTATTTTTATTTTTCTGTTAAATATATCGTTCCAATCTTCAAATTAAAATAGTTTTTAATAAATTGGAAAATTAATTAAGTAATGTAGCCTTTAGTAGGGATCATGAAACGTTTAAGCGTATTGCCGTCAAACACATCAAAAACACATGCATATCCACCGAATAATGTTCCCACTGCTGGTACACGGGCCTACCCTCAGTGAGACGGAGTAGGCCGGAGTCCACCACGGGGGCCCAGTGCGGCTTGACAAGGAAATGCCGGTTTCATCACGAATATTCAAGATGTTTTCCTTCACAATTTTGAGAGCTGTGGTGATTAAAGAATTTACACATAGTAAAGCACCTGTTTGGCTACGAACCTATATAAGGTTTTTGGACATCAAACCATCACAGCTATACCCAATTAATTCTTTGAAAAAAAATGTACACTCTAAATAACCAGGGACCGGACAACCCCGCTTAAGAGTTAAGCCTTTTGACAGGGTAACCCGTACATGGGGTAATTCATATCGCAGTGTTACCTTTTGTTCGAGTTACTTGCGCGAAACCCATCGAAATGGTTAACACCTTTATTATGGTAACCCCGTGAAGGGGTTAACCCCTTCAATGTCTTAAGCCTTTGAAGGGGTTACCTTCACGAAAAGCTTTTATTCGTGTAACCCTGAATTACCTAATCAACTTGAGCTGCATGTTTATACTTGTACCCGAGCGGCGCGCGGCGGCGCGGCGGTGTGGCGCCTCATTGTCTTACTTACTATTTTTATTTAGTTATTACGAATTTGACAACAAGTGACGATAGATAAGCGATAGTCCGGTCAAAATAGACATTCACCCTTGCATACATAAATTTCTAAGACGCTGAATTTTTACATAAACGTTAGGGATATCATTATAATGAAAAGTCTCTATCGATCCCATTATGTGCAATTTGTTTTCATTCAAGGTCAAAGTTCGCTAAAATGGGTTTTTTGGATTTTTTTTGGGACACGGTTAATTTTATGATGAAAATAGGTCAGATAAAAATTGTAGATCATGCAAAAATGGGAAATTATCAATTACTTCTCCCGCTCTGGACGGAGCTGGAAGGCGTGTCAGACTTTTACTGACTAAAATCCACCCGTGTTCCTTCAGTTGCCTGTGCCAGGGTCACGGTACCTCTTTCGAACAAATCCGCGACCCTGGCAGGCATTGGCCCTAGCAGACCCCTTTCATTATTGTTGACATGTCTTTGAGGTGCGCGTGGAACACAACGCACCGTCGACTCGGGCCTGGGTGCTTACTCTCGAATATAATTCCAATAGATCGACTTTGGAATTGTCAGTCAAACTCAACCAACTGACTTTTGACCAATGTCGATCTATCGGAATTATATTCCAGAGTAAGCACCCTGGTCCGTACCAGACGGCGAACTATCCATTTCTCGCACTGCGCAAGCCCGCATCTACGGTGGCCGGAAGTCCGCTACGGAGTCCCGACGCCCATTCCGTCTCCTGTGGTGGCTAAGGGCGCGAGAGCACAAAGATTGCCTTTCTCTCACGCTCTCCGCCTCCTTCTTCGCGAGCATTACTGCTTCGCTAAAAAAGGTGACGGCTTCCCATGCACTTTCCTCCGTACCATGGCCTGGACCAGAGCCGGACGCGAGAAATCGTCGCCGCCGATAGCCTCCACCGATCGCTTCCGCGAGGACACGGCAGTGCTTCGCCCGAGCAGGGCAGACCTCCATCGTTCCCTCCAGGCGATCCACACAATGGTGAAACCCGGGTGTTTCCTTCGGCCTTATCCAGAACAAGAACCTCCCGAAGCAGCCATGTCCGGTGAGAACCTGCGTAAGGCGGAAGGTGAGGACGCCGAGACCCCTCTTTCCCTCCGTGCCCAGCACTGGGTTGTGACAATCGCACTTTCCATGACGCCATGAGATCCCACCGGAGCTGTCCGTTGTGCCGTAATTTCTTGCGGCGGCGGAGTTTGCTTCCTCGCGCCGCTCCCACACATGCGCCAGGACTTTTTATCTCTAGATCTCATGGTGGCAATCCGGCAAAGTGGCTCGCTGCCTCACCGGAATTCGGACGGTATCCCGGGACTAGCCGGAACACTTTATCCCCTAAGATTCACCATTTCTGAGAAAAATCGATTCTACTTAAGTTGTATTCCCCATAATTTGCACACATTTTCATGCCACCTACGAGGTAGTGTACTTGACGCGTTTTTTTAAGCGCCATTGATCAGGCCGGCTGACCACCAGACGGGCAGCAAGGCACGAGAGATAAAAAAGCTGACTCAAATTGTAACATGGGGCCCTCCAAGTCAGCTCGCTCACCGCCCGCCGGCAATAACGCCCAGGAAAGGGCTGACGGGGAGGCGGTAGTTACCGAGTAATTGCCAGACCTTCGTCTTCTCCAAGCCAATATCAATCGTTGCACCAGGGCTCAGGACCTTTTGGTCCAGGCAAGGCGAAGTGGTTGATCAACGTTACCATCGCCGCCGAAACATACTTTGTTCCTCCCAAGGATGACAGGATGAGTGACATTGATGGCTTGGTGACACTTATCTTGAGGCTGGCTGCTGACACTCTGTCCCTTGAGACCTTCAGTCGGGACGGGGCTTTGTAGCAGCCTTAGTCGAAAATATGGTCGTGGACATTTATTTCTCACTCAACCGACCTCTCGCTGACTTTGAGATTTTATTTGGGAATCGAACCCAGTCGTCAGTCGAAGCCGTCCTCACCCCGTCCTTGTCATGGGGTACTTCAACGCCGAGTTCACAACTTGGAGTTCCCCAGCAACGGATGCACGGGGTGTGTTATTAGAAGAGTGGGCGATGGAGTCAGGCCTACTGCTCCTAAACCGAGGATCCGTTCAGACATGTGTGCAGTAGTGGGGTGGGTCTATAGTGGACTTATCGTTTGCTAGTCCTGCTGTGGCACGCTCTGTTCAGGACTGGCGTGTATCGTAGGAGGTGGAGACGTTGTCGGACCACAGATACATCCAGTTTGACGTTTCCGCCCAGACTTCGAGTGGCCCGGTCCAAGCGGCCCCGGCCCGGGTTGAGGATGACTGGCGATGGGTGGTCAAGCGACTGAACCAGGAAGCTCATCTGGTGGCCTCAATGGTGCATGCCTGGTTGGACTCACCAGTCAGGTCTATCGATATTAACGACGAAGCAGAATGGTTCCGGGAGGCCATAACCCAAATCTGTGATGCTGTGTTGCTCCGCGTTCAGTCTCCATCTGCCAGGCACCAGGTGTATTGGACGTCACAAGATATTGCGCAGTTGCACATCGCATACGTAGCAGCGTGGCGCCCGTACACTGGGCACCAACGAATGCGCCGACGAACACCAGAAGCGCTAGTAAGAGAGGCGGAACGGTGTGAAGTGTACAAAGTGGCGGTGGCGGAGTGGTGGTGGTGGGTGGTAAATTGGATTGTTAATTGAAATATTATTTGCTGTGTCTAATGTACGAATTTAGAATTAATTGATGCTGTGTAGCGTCCGACATCTTATATTTGTACGCCGTTCGGGCAAAACATAACTGTCTTAATCATAATTTGACGTAACATCTTGCATGCTATGTGTGTATACTCATGTTTTGGACAAATAAAAAAAATTCTTATCTTAAGAAGGCTCTTCAGCTGGAAATTAAGCGGGCAAGGGCCGAAGCTCATGATACATTCGCTGGCAATTCTAGAACGGGATACGTGGGGGCGACCATACCGTTTGGTTAGGGGCAAACTTCGCTCGTGGGTGCCCCCACTGTCCCATAGCCTCCAGCGCTGCTGGTGAGTGGTGAGCGCTTTATTCCCCTCTCAAGGGGAGCACACACCACCTAATATGGTTCCGCCTACTATAGTGCCCAACACGGAAAACGAGGATGACGACGCGCTTGAAGTGACCCAGGTTATTATTGCAAACCTTCTCATTCAGCACATGGCAAGCAAGCGAGGGGCCGGATCTAATCTGATCGAAACCGGTTTGGTTTCTGTAGGGGGTGCTCTGACGGACAGAGAGTATATTTTAGAATCGCTTTTTCTCAGAAATGTTGAATCTTAGGGTATAAAGTGTAAGGATAATTTATGTATGTACATACTTAGATAATTGCATGATCTACATTTTTTGTGAGTGAGCTAATTTTATCATAAAACTAAACGTTTCGAAAAAAAAAAAACATTTTTGCGAACTATGACCTTGTATAAAAAAATTGCACACACAGGAACGATGGGGACGACTTTCACAGTTTCAATATAATGGTATCCCTAACGTTCATGCAAAAATTATGCTTCTTGGGAATTTATGCAAGAGTAGGTCCACCTATTTTTCGGGCTAATTTGACTGGGCTATATACGGTGTCCAGCATCTCGACTCGGCTGTGGCATTTCCACAGAAAAAGTAACTACATATTATAATAAGAAATATAATAGACAGTAATACCACACACACTTAAACAAAAACACAGCTAAGTAGTTCCGTCCGAGTTTCGAATTAAATGACGAATGATGAGAATTAAACAAGTATAGACACGAAAAAGAAATAAGTACCTATTACAATGTTTAGCATGTGCGACAAACAAAATTGAACTGTAAAATCATATTGGCAATAATTAGTATTCCATGTTTACAAGTCGCTCGGTACATGCAACCATGGCGCCGCCGCCGGCGCCGGGCAGAAAGATGTCACGTGCGGTCGTGGATATACAATTTTCAAACTAATGTCGATTACAAAGAGTGGATATTACAATGTGTTGGAATGGAATGGCTTACCCTGTTACAGTGTTACAGGGTATTGAAAGGTTAACTTGTTCGGAAGGGGTTACATTGCACCCATTCGAGGGTGTAACATGTATCAAAGGGTTTATTTTTTAAGCGCTTAATAAAACCCCTTCAAAAACCCTTTCAACGAGTATCCGGCCGGTCCCTGTAAATAACTTATTTTCCTTGTAGGCACATAATCGTGACATATTTGTGGTTATATTGAAATTTTCAGAACTGTTTGCCTCAGGCAGCTGAATGTTTGATACTATGTAGATTAGACTGACCGCTAGACAATGATAATTATCATTCTGTAAACGCCCACTATGCCACAGATTCGCGGCTTATCAGTCAATTCGCACGAATTTACTCGCACGTATCGGGCGAATCCACACTATTAAAACAATAATATTTTGTTTTATGCGACTCGCATGAAAATAATTTATTTGTAGGCGAATCGACAACTCCTGTAATTGACACATTAGGCAATTGACACATTTTGATTTTTTATGCACTTTATTGCATGTATTAACAGTTACGCTTATGAGAAAAGCTCATAACTTAATTGCATAAAATACAAAATGTTGCAATTATGTAACTGAGACGTATTTTTGGACTTGTCGATTGGCCCACAAATAAATTAACTTCACGTGAGTCGCCTAAAGAAAATAATATTTATTTCAAATTGTCGATTCGCTTGGTTCGGGCGAATACTATTCACGCGAATTGACTAATAAGCCAGTAGGTTGCCTAGTTAATATTACCGACTGACTGAGCACGAATTTCCTAATAACCTTCTAAATTAAACGGTAAAGTTACCGACGGTAGATCTAAATACTATTGGCGCTGGGAATGTTGGGATGGCCAATACTGCTGGTATCGCAGCTGTTAAATATGTACATACTTATTAGTGAATTATATTGTGATATTTCCTTACTCCAAATTAAAACAATATATCAGGCAACCGGTCTGTAAATATAGTGAGGAAACCGGCATGTCCAAGAACCAAAAATGTTAAGACAATTTTTGACACCCAACAACCTGCGCTGGGCCCGTATGGGCCTCACTCTTGCTTACAGAGAGCAGGCTTGTGTCCCAGCAGTGGGGACATATAAGCTGATTTTGATAATACGATATACATATGAGGTCACTGAGTCACATTGACTTGCCTGCACACGTCCACGACAGAAATACTCGAGGATCACTTGAATACATAATATTAAGAACAGTTAGGTTAACTATCTCAAAATTATAGTTAACAGGTAAATATTGCTCTTGCCTCTTGATGTCTCGACCCTTTTGCCGTTGGGAAACCCTCGACCGACGCTAACAACACCCATGGGCCACTAAAGAGGACGACGTTCCTATTTTGTGCACCGTCTCGGTTACTAAAAGGGCCGGAAATCCTAGTGGGTGTACTGGCTCTAACTCTCGGTTAGTTGTTAACAATTCATGTAATAACGAAGTCATTACAACTTAAGCATAGCCTAATCACTCTATAATGTTCCCACTGCTGGGACACAGGCCTCCTCACGGTGAGAGAGAACAACATTAGGAACAACTTAAAATTGGGGTAAATATAAAGCTTGGCTTCGAAGTCAGTTACAAAAAATTATCATCGTAGGCAGTATCTTAAAAATGTTATACGGGTATCCATCACGCTTTAACGCTGAACGGAATTGGATAAAAGGGATTGTAGACTATGGCCTGTCTTAGATCGTAGGATAGGTACTTTTTATACGGGTACCTACATGTAGCAGTTCCTTTAGGATTCGAGTGATACAGCGGGCAACAGCTAAAAGGCCACGTTTCTGAAATATTTTGATATTAAAATAAAAGGAAACAAGTTTCAGTGATGAATGCCAGATACATACATATATGAATACAGACGTCAGCGATTTTCCAGTTATCCGTTTATTTAATAACGATGCGAAATTTTATCGGCAGGTTTCAATAGCATCCATACAATACAGTTCAATATTTTTATTATTTACTTATTTCAAAATAACCGTCGATCATACTGAGATTTACATTATAATTGGATTCGTAAACGAGCTGTAACAGTCCCGATTTGCTCTGCTAAATACGATACCTACTCCAATTTTCCTTCCCTGTAAATGGCCCTGGTTTAGTAGAAATTATGCACATAATATAAGAGATCCGCAGGAGAACTAAGGCAACCGACATGGCCCAAGAATAGGGTATTTTCCAATTTAATAAAAACTATTTTAATTTGAAGATTGGAACGATATATTTAACAGAAAAATAAAAATAAATTTATTTAAATCCATTTTCTCAATTAAAAACAAATTTCGTTTTCGTTGTTTTGAATTTACCGTCAAAACGCTCCTTACGATGACTTTTTAACACGTGTCATCGTGACGCCAGCTTTGTGTAAACGGCACCGGTACAAATACTTAGTTTGGCGCAGTTTTAGAAGTATTTGTGCACAGAGGCACCGTACGCCAGTAATTCCACTTTTTATACATTAAAAATCTTATTAATTATTAACTCGACATTCACTTGTTTACTTACTAACTACTTTGGTTTACACAAAGTTGACGTCACGTGATAAAAAGTCATTGTAACGATCGTTTTGGTGGTAAATTCAAAACAACGAAAAGTAAATTCGATTTAAATCGTTTTTAATTGAGAAAATGGATATAAATGAATTTACTTTTATTTTTCTGTTACTTATTTCGTCCCAATCTTCAATTTAGAATACTTTTCAATAAATTGGAAAATACCCTATTGCCAAACTTAAGTGGCAGCGGGCAGGGCGGGCTCATTGCTCGCAGAATAGATGGCCGATGGGGCCGAAAGGTTCTGGAGTGGCGACCGCGTACCGGAAGACGTAGAGTGGGAAGGCCTTCCACAAGGTGGACTGATGACCTTGTGAAGGCCGCGGGAATCCGCTGGATGTGGGAAGCACAAGACCGGTCGAAGTGGAGGAGCCTGCGGGGGGGCCTATGTATGCTGAAATGATGATGATGATGATGCACTAGTACCTAATTTACCTCATTTTTCCTTACATTATCCGTTCACTTCCACAAAACAGCTAAAATAACACAAATTGCATAAATTAAAGTTCCAATGCGCATTTAATTAATATTCCCGTCTGAATTCCCCGAAGCTTCAATATTCCGTATCGTTATTAAACTACGTCTGCGCTATAAAAGTTATCGCTCCACCGTTTATCAAACGCAGGGTAACAGCCCAAGTTCATTAGCACCAGCTGATAACGTGACGTGGCCGTTTTAACCCCAAATCGAGGAAGCAGAAACTCTAACTTGTCTAATAAAAATCCAACGTGACTCAATGATTTTATTTCACCAGTATTTTAGTACACAGTTTCCGTTTGCTTGGCACACAAAACACTGAGCTCTGTTAGGGTCAACGTGGAACCTGTAGGGTAGCTCGCAAAGTTCGATTTTCTTACGTTTTTTTGCAATTTGTAGGTCAATGCCAGGTATATGTTGAAAAATAGATTCGCTACCGTCTAAGAGAAAGAGGATTGATGATTTTTAACCGACTCCAAAAAGAAGGAGGATATTAATTCGACATGCATTTTTTTTTTATTGTATGTTCAGGCATAACTCCATCATCTATGTATAGACGGATTTGCACAATTCCTTTTTTGGTCCAAAGGGGTTTATTCCGAATTAATTTCTTATAGATCTGATGGTGCGTTTCAGAGACAGACAACGGAACTCTTCAAAAATAACAGGAAATCAACCGTGATTGCTGCTATAGCATAAATATGCGTTGTTTTAACCCCAAGGATGATGAAAATTCGAATAGGTGTGAAATAGGTACTATAACTGAAAAGTTAAAAAAACCGGCTTCCGGAAAAAACACTACCAAGTGAAAAATAACTTCAATTTCGATGTAGGTGACCGAGGTGAGTCACCGACTTTCGAAATTAAAGTTATTCAATTAAAGTGTTTTTTTTTTTTCACTTTGAAGTGTTTTTCGGGTGTTCCCTACATTTTGACGAGATAAGCGAACATAAATGTAGGGAACAGCTGATTTATTTTCGCGATTTCAGGTTTGGTCCCATAGTAAAAGTTGTTCATAATGATGAGTACAATCATGTGTTTAAATATCGGTCACTAATTACCAGTCACCCTATATATACGTAGTAAACGACAGCAGTTCACCGTCATTTATTGGTAAACTAACAACAATTTTACTATGTTGGTAAACAATATATAGATATTCGATACAGTCCGATCCGTCAATAAATACAGAAGCAAAATCTCCTACCCTATTAATACTGCAGTAATCGACACTTTTGGGTTTTCACTTTCTTTGCAAAAATGGCATCCATAGGGGCAACCCATGATGCCTTAGGGATGCCATTTTAATGAAAAAATTGGAAAAATAAAAATATTTGGGTACTGGAAGTACCTATGTTTTTTGATAACAACATTCACAGTACTTGCATGAAAATGTTACTTTTAGATTTCCGCGTTATTCTCGACACCGCTTTTTTGCAAGTGCTGCATTTACAATTAGCAGGGCAGAGTTGTACGTTAGCTTAAGCAACCAACATACAGTCTTGATTGTCATCAACCTCTAGCAATCCCAATTTTTTTGGGGTCGGCGCATCTTTTATTTTTTCTACCAGTTCACCATTAAACTTCCGTTAACCTCGGTAGTCACCCCTTTTCCAGCCATATCATCTTTCACACAGTCCATCCATTGTTTCTATGGTCTTTTCCTACTCTTATACCCATCCACACTCATACGCAAAACTTTCCTCACGACATTAACCAACAAACAGTCCTTGGTATAATATTTACCTGAGGCATACAGATTACGACACAAATATCGAATGAATGAACTAGCTTCTTGCCTTTGACGAACAGTTAGATGGGGTTTGTAGTTACTAAAAGGTGAGAGTTAACTGTAAATCTATCCTTATAGTTTTTGCCCACGCTTCTATATTCACAAATACAGCTGTAATATTGTCTATTTCTTTATTTGGTCCACCTACGAAAACGTTACCAGGCAATTCCATAATCCACAGCTTCTGTTGCGGTCCCTTGTTTTAAATTCTCTCCTCTTTTGCTCCATTCCTACAATTTGACCCCACGACATAGCCTCAGAATCAGCACACATAACATATTTTTTATTACCCATAGTTTAGTCGTATATATTGCCAATTGCTTGATTTATACGAGGACAAACTACTATAGGCACATTTCCAACATTTATATCAGTCAATTTAACAACACACACTTTTATAGTAGAACAAAAGAAGATCAAATTAATCATGTACAGAGGCCAGCACATCAAGCTACCCCAATCTGTCAAATTTCTTTGATAGTTTTTCAACTTTATAACAAAGGAATAAGGTTAATGTAGGTGATAGGTTGACCTGCTGGTTGCTGCTGGCTGGTTGAATCAGCTGTTCTATACATTTTGACCGCGTAGGTATTGCACTTTTCTATGAAACAGCAGATTTTTTTTTGTATAACCGGCGAAAAAGTTCTGCGCTAGGGGTTCTAGAATGATATACTGAATTCATGGTTACAATTTGCGCACTGGATAAAAACTTACCCTGTATAGGCTTCTCTTTTCATGTGCCGATCTCCACGCTCCTGTGCCAATTATACTGTTATGTAATACCTTTAAACGAACAATTCCATAATCTGAATCTCGGAAACGGCTCCAACGATTTTGATGAAATTTAGTATGCAGGGAGGATGTAGCTAGGTTTATTTTTTTAGAAAACGTCAAAGAAAATAAAACATCCAGATATTGTACACTTAATTAACTAATGCTTAGCAAATATTTTATATATAAATTTACCTAATAATATACAAAAACATTGCCATCTGAGAATGGATACTAGTAAGTGGAAGTTAGTGGAAGGCAATTTTTCTTTTTCTAACAATGTAGAGTTCTATATTCAAAGGTAAGTCGAGATATTATACAGATACTTAGGTATCTACAAAATTGTGAAGGCCTCTCTTAAAATCACGTGACGTACCTACATAAACAACTATACCAAAACACTCGTTACCATCAACTGGAGCGCTGTTTTTATTGTTATCAGTCGTGATAACAATGTTAATGTAACCTACTTACTTCTTGATGATGATAGTCAGAACTCACAAGCTTTGATATAAAGTATAAACAGTTGAATCAGTTCTATTATGAAATATACGCAGTTAGTTTAATGTAGCCAGAAGTCAGAACTTCTACTAGAGCATTAAATCAAAATCTAAGATCTTGAAAAGAGCTAAAGTCGATGGTAATTAATCGGAAATGGCTGTCTGCAATTCAAGGTATAATAATATGGCTTGTTGAATAAAAGAACGAAGCGTAAACAAAGAACGAGTAACAACGAAGGCGAAATTCTTCAATAGAGAAGCTGTAGCCCGATGCGAATTCTCATTGGCAAAAATTACCAAGTTTCATGCAATTTTTTATCCCCTCTTTAACCCTTTTAGACGACGACTTTTCAAAAATCGTTTCTTAATGCTCACCTTCGTTATTTAAGGAACTCTTGTATAAAGTGGCATGCTTCTAGACGCGTTTAGACTATGCGTAGACAACGCATACTCTGAAGAGTTTAAACTAGTTCAGTGAATTTAAGATTCTTACTAAGTAGATTCTAAGCTTCCGCTGGACTTCGTCGTCCTGTGGGGTAGTTGCGTTATTTACGTTGTTGAGCAGACAAATTTTCCGAACATATGAAGTTCCTCATCCTTCAATTGATTTAGATTCTGACTGACTTGTGTACGTAACACGTAACACATTAGGTTGCTAACTTTCAATTGCAATGATCCGTTTTGGGTTTACTCTACGAAATGTTTAATCATTGTTCTCCTGAACACGCCCTTGTATAGACGCCATGTTTCTATTTCGCTAACGTTGTTTTCTTTTTATTTCAGGAGCGGCTTGGCGCGGCGTAACCGGCGGGCCGCGCCATGGGTAACAAGTGCTGCAGCCGCCGCCATGACCCAGATAGGCCTTTGGGTGAGTTTAGTGAGTTATACGACAATACTAAACATATTTGCTTTATAATTTAATAGCAAGAGGACTTTGGTTTGCGTGCGGAGTGCTTTTAAATTCGTTTTAGTATCTCAGACTTTGGTTTGGGTGTTCGATTTTTGTACATCATTTGTAGCTCACATCGACACTAAGACCCACCCACGGTTTTTAGTGTGTGGCTTCGTTAATACTTATTTATCTTCCTTAATCTTCTGCTACCCTTCTACTATCCATCATCACCCATTGCTAAGTGTAGGTCTTTTCGCACACTCAGTAAAACAAAATAGAGCAGTTATTTTTGACCTATCGCTATTGATTCTACCTATCTGATTTATTATCTAGGTGGATTACCTACTCTCAACCAGATAGGTAGGTACAATCTAACAGAAATTGGGGAAACAATCAACTAAGTTTGAAATTCAAACTAAGTACCTACTGTGACTTATTCAACTTGAAACCTATTGTAGACAGTTTTGGGATTGCTTACTTCTTAACGGGTACGGTGATGAATATTCAATGATTTTAAACTAAGTTCTCCGGTCAACAGGTCTCCATAACTTATTTATTAGATCTCGGATCCCTTTTAGCTCTTCAACACTGAGAGGATATTAACTATATGTATAGAATTGTTTGGTATTACTAATGAAATCTAGCCCATCTCATACAGATGTCTAATCTAAGTATCTTTAGATTGGCCAACCACCTACATGCTACAAAAAGGCAAAACTCCTTAATTGCAATCCAAATCTGACCACAAAATACAAATTAAAAAACCATTTTCATCAAGGACAACAACAAACATCTCCTAAACCAATGTATTTTTATCACAAAGCCACAAATGTGGATTCCTTTTAAACAGCCGAACGGAACCTATTTCCTTGAAAAGAACAATGGTGCTAGATTTTTTCGCACGATGTTAAAAACCGACCATTAGACGCAATTCGCATTCATTCGTTACTATTCTACTTAGCCATTTTGAGGCCACATGCATTGTTTGGAAACAACATTAATTGCACCTCAATGGTCAAATGAATCAAACGCCAATTACAGATTCGATGTTAATAATTAATTGTACTCGGAAATGTCAAGGATGATTTAAACACCCAGAATTGAATCTGCAAGAACACTTAAGAAATGTGTTGAGCCATTTTGTACACGTGTTGGTAAATTCAATTGTTAAGAACATAATTATGGTTGCCCAAAAGTTTTGATTAAGGCGACGATAGATGACAGCTACCTACAGCGATGCACTGCCGCCCGTCGCTCGCAAGAGCGCCTCAACGCGCATCAAGTTTTTCGAAAAACAACCCATGTTGACTTATCAAACACAATTCAAAGAAAAACCGTAAACTAAATTTTGGGTGATTAAATTGTCTTTTAGATGGTGAAAGTTTTATGGAAATACACCCGATAGTTTTTGCGTGATTATCGTTTTTAAGTCCGCGATAGACATTACTTTACCAATTAATTACATTATGTTATAAAAATATTATTTAAAATATTCACATATCAAATGACGAAGAAAATTGTCTAGTTTCACATACAATTTTTTCAAATACATAAGACAAGCCGTTTAGACGTGATCTTCAATAAAAATCCCTTAAAAGTCGGCTGTCTGCGCCTTAAGTAGACCTTCGCTAGATTTGGCTCGTGTGAATACATAGATTCCCATTCCTTTTTGTTTTTGGAGTTGAAGAAACACATAAAACGTGTCAGCTGTTCGCGAGATTCGTAAAAGTCAGTGGAGGGCTGAGAATATTTCAATGCTTTGTCAATATTTAAACTAAAAGTGTTTCGGAGTAACTTTCACACTAAATAAATCCTCTTATAGTTTCTGATGACAGGTCCTTGAATCTACTTTAAATGAATAATTAACAAGCATTTGTTCTTGTGGAACATTTGGTTCTAAGTATGACCTTACATAATTGATTCATTTTAGGTGAGATTTTGTTCAACATATTTCAGCTTCTTAGGGTTAGCTCATGTTGCTTGTGCAAAAGAGCGTGCGCGTGCGTTTTACGTGAACATGCAAAGTCTTGTTAATATTTCTGAATCATCATCAATCAACCTTTAGAAATCCCACTACAGCATCCTAAAGGGCCATCCATAAATTACGTTACACGTTAAGAGAGGGAGGTGGACAATGGTACCTATGTGACATTGTGTGACAAAGGACAGGGGGGCAGAAGCTTTGAGACGTCACATGTTAAAATCTAAAGTCGAAATTTATATGTAAACCAAAAACATAAAAATATTACTTATTCGATCTATATTTTATAAGGCTTCTTCTATCTATCTAAAATATTTGACTTTTGTTCTTAATTTAAAAAAAAAATTGGTAAGCTGCGTTTAAATTTAATTACTTCTAAATATAAAATTGATAAATATGTGACGTCACACAAGGGGGAGGTTTCATAAGTGTGACCACCTGTGACAAGGTCGGGGTGGTCAAAAAACCATAAAATTTGTGTGACGTTATTTATGGATGGCCCCTTAAAATGTGTAACACACTATCAATCACAATCTGAATCATATTGAACATACTGAATTCATTGCTTGCTATTTATGTTCGAAAAAATTGTCTGCTACGTAAGTAATGAATGTTGTTGAAAGATTTCATTTTGGCAGAATGAAATCTTTTCCTACTTTCCTGGCCTGATGGCGTGTGTCTGTCGATTACGTCTACGCCAACGGTCACCCGGTCACACGGTTCTAAGGCTAATATGGCCAACACTTTCAAATTCAAGCTGAATTTAAGTTCGAATTGGTATACAAAACGTTTTTTTATTGAAGTACAGGCGCTTTTGAATGATCAAGGAATCGGTTAGTTAGAAAACAATTTGTACCTAACCAGTTTTGCCGCCAGTCCAAAATGTAGATTACCACTTCAATTTGCTAACTGTGTGTAGTAAGAATAAAAGATTGCAACTAACTTCAACTATGTTTTTGTTCCAGTATATCCGGCGTATAAGAACGAGGCAGGGTTCACGGCGTGCCCGTCATCGTTGGAGACGCGGTACACCGGTGAGCCCAACACAAGAGTCCTGTCGCGACCTCCGGCAGACATCGTGCGCACACGGAATCCTGGAAAATGTAACTGTCTATCCATAATATTAGAGTAACTAAAACCATTATAAATAGGTAGATATGTATAGTTCTGAAGTGACTACCCTCGGTGTTCTGCAAACTTCAACAGTTAAAATAAAAGCCAAGCTACGAGACGAGTGTCTTTTCTGAAATTGCCTCAGCTAACCTTAAAATGAAAGGCTGGTAATACTACTAAACTGCGACCTTACCATAATAATTTACAGGGCACAGGGCAACTCAAGTTGGCAAAATCGTTAGTTAAGTTTTCGCCAAATTAACCTGACCAATAAGAGTAGATACGGTCACTAAAAGAGACAAATCCCCGGGGTCGTCGGATCTACATGAAGCTTAGTAAGAAACCAATGGATTTTTTCTAATAAATAAAAAACCGGTCAAGTGCGAGTTGGACTCGCGCACCGAGGGTTCCGTACAAACCTGTGGGTATATAAGTAAAAGTTCAAAATTGTCAAAAATATTTTTTTTTAAATGACGAAACTAAAAATTTTCGGTTTTCGTAATTTTTCCTATATCTGTACTATAAGACGTGACTTCGTACAAAATTTCAAGATTCTAAGTTCACGGGAAGTACCCTGTAGGTTTTGATTCCCGTGCGAGTTTCGAAAATTTGCGGAATTTTGCGGCCTAAATGGGTGTATCTTTTGATTGCGTTGTCTTAGAAGGTTGATTTTTCTACAGCTTCCAGGGACAGTAGAACTAAGTATCATATAGAAATTTCAGTTTGATAGCTCCACGCGTTCCTGAGAAAAACGGTCTTGACAGACGGACGGACGGACGGACGGACGGACAACAAAGTGATCTTATAAGGGTTCCGTTTTTTCCTTTAGAGGTACGGAACCCTAAAAATTGAATTAATATAAACAAACAGTTCATTTATCAAGTTAAGTTTCAATTGAAAACGTCCATAAGTTTCTTGCCAAACTTCTATACTGACCCTAGTTACTTGTCTGTCTCGGTGACTCAACATGGAAACCCCCTAATTAACCTTAGTTCAGGCTTCCAACAATCGAAGGAATACTACAGGGTTTATTTATAAACGTTGCATAGAAGTAAGAGATGTTAAACCTTAAAAATTAAAAAAAAAAAAGAATGTTGGTTATTACCTTTTATAAATAATTATAAGAACCTTTTTATGTTCAGCTCCATCACAACTAAAAAACCCAATAATACCAATTCTAGGTATAACGAACGGTGGTCGTCGCGTGGTGAAGGCACTGTGTGCCTACACGGCTCGCGCGGACTCCGACATTTCATTCCGCAAGGGAGACCGCATGGAAGTACTCAGTGACGCCGAACCTGATTGGTGGCGAGTCCTGCACCTCACGACGAGGCGGGAAGGACTTGTACCAGTCAACTTCGTCGCGGAAGAAAGCTCTGTGGAATGTGAAGAGTGAGTATTTTCTGTAACCTTAAATACTAGAATTAATCGTAAATAAATGGAGTACTGGACGTAGTTTAAATGGAGTGCTGGACGTAGTTTAAATGGAGTGCTGGACGTAGTTGCTATAACCAGCCTACGATGTTGCCATTGCTGGAAATCAGGCCTCTTCTCCGTGAGAGAGAATGGGTCATAATCCAAAAATGCAAAGATTTAGTGGTTATAAGGGGCACTAATATCATGAAATTTAGTGTCGCACTGTCCAATGGAAAGTATTATTGCTTACAGCCTAATTCTTCAATAATATTTTGGGTTGAAAAGCGTTCCATTTAAATACACTGAGCTTAACCTAACGTAGATAGACTTAAATCAAAGATATGTACGGTCACCAAAAGAGATAATGATCCAGATTCGTCGGAAATACATAGTTGAAGTATAATTCAATTTAATTTATAGAAAACAAACAGTTCATTTATCAAATATAATTTCATTCGGAAACATCCATAGGTTTCTTACTAAACTTTATAGAGGCATGTGGAACAGGGTGTAAAGTTCACTCCTCCATAGAAAAGGGAGGATCCTCCGACTCGCAGGCTTAGCACGAGCACCGATTTGTCGATGAAAGAATAGACATGACTATTAACTAAATGATTTACAATAGGAGAACATAGCTATGTTTTTTAGCAGACAGGTATCATGTCTGGTGGGCAACTGTCCGACTATTGATGTAGGGACGTTGTATAAAAACTCTGCTTGCGCGATGCAGGATCTTGCGTGACGTCAGTGTGCTGCGTAGTTCGCATGTAGCGGTGTAGATGCCGCTACCAATTCAACTAAATCCGACGACTCTGCTATCTTATATCTTTTGGTGACTGCAAACGCAGGCTAACCAACGCAATGTAAATACAGCCGTTCGCTATATAATTTCTTACAGACTCACATAAGACGGACAACAATTACAGTTCCAGTTAACAATACTAATAATTTACAGCTTCAACAACTGGCGTCGGGTAACAAATATGGTGACGGGTCACAAACCCTCTTCATGTTATTAATCGGCGACTTTCCGCTAAAGGCCATCATCATGTTGCAGTTGGTTCTTTCCGCACGTGTCCCGGAAAGAAGCTGACAAACTGCTGTTGGCTGAAATCAACCCTCGAGGTACCTTCCTCGTGAGGCCAGCTGAACACAACCCTCACGGATTCAGCCTGAGTGTCAAGGATTGGGAGGAGGGAAGAGGATATCATGTTAAGCATTACAAGATCAAGCCTTTGGATAATGGAGGGTTTTATATCGCGACGAATCAAACCTTTCCAAGCTTGCCGGCGCTTGTCATGTCGTATACGAGTGAGTTGGCTTTTATTTGATTATACGCATTCATCTCGATCAATACCGGGATAAAAGTATCCTAGGTCCTAATCCAGGTCATAGTCTACCCATGTTCCAAATTTCATCCACGTCCGTTCAGCCGTTTTAGCGTGACAGCGTAACAAATGAACATACAAAAAATCAAAGTTTGTCGTTATAATATTTGTTTAGAATCTTAACCAATCTAAAGTTTAAATTATAATGTACGATTGTGGTCCTATCGAAACTTGAAATCTGGATCTGCCAGGGGTGCGGGTTGTGCGAAAGAGATACCGTGGCCCCTGGCATACGGGCAGCTCAAGGAACACGGGTGGGTTTTAGTCAGTAAAAGTCTGACACGCCCTCTAGCTCCACCAACAGCGGGAGAATTTATTTGATGATTTCCCAACCTCAAAAAAAAAAACCTGAAATCTGGATCAAAAGCATATTTTTCATCAGCTCACACACACTAAATACCTACCCCAATAAACATGGACTAAATACAACCTGAGCTGTATTGTATGACGTCTTAGAGCCTTCATTGTTTCGGTGCGAGAGAGAGACGCAGCTATACAGCAACGGCACAATGACACATTCGACACTTTATAATACGATCCGGCTGCCTCATTGATCTAGTTCTCGTAACCGCGTATGCTGGAAGTGCAGTCCTGTTCCGGTTCGATTCTCAGGACAAACATAGCGTTATTGGGTTTATCCATCAGGTATTTCTCAGTACCTACCGAGATTCTGGACTGGTTTAATGCCCAGTTAATATCAATAGGCTTGCCCCCTTAACATGAGAAAAGTAGGAGTAACAGACACGTATTCCTAACCCGTCGTGGAATATGGCCCCAATTAACATAATCCATAACCCTATCTAAATAAAAGATACTGATTGTATTTCAGAAAACGCGCTAGGTCTGTGCCACGTGCTCGCGCGGCCGTGCCCGAAGCCCGAACCTCAGATGTGGGACCTCGGCCCTGAGTTACGAGATAAATGGGAGATCCCGCGTGTCGAGATACAGCTCATCAGGAAACTGGGGCAAGGCAACTTCGGAGAGGTTTACTACGGGAAGTGGCGAAATAATATTGAGGTGATGTTTTCGTTATTATGTTATTATTTTACTAAGTATGAAGGAAATCCCAGAAATATGGGGTCCAAGGTACCCTACTAAGTACCTTAAAGATTGACACAGAGAGATAATTTGGCTTTAGCTACTGATGACGCTAAACTCTATCAATCTCTGGCAATCTAACTCGCAATTGAACTCGTAGTCGTTTTCTCATCCGAATCCACTTAGATTTCCATCGACATACTAAGAAGAATAAGATTGACGAGTAGCTTTTGCCGGCAATTTCTCCCGCGGGGAAGCTGGACATTATCCCACGGGAAAATAATACTTGGATAAAAGGTATCCTATGTATATCCTTACCTAGGAGATGGTTTACCTGTCTGCCCAATTTCATCGAAATCAGTTCAGCTGGGAAAGTACCTACCCCAAACATTGAAGTTTGAGTACCTACAAACTCAAAAGGAAACAAAATTATTACCAAAACTGTTTGCATTATAGTTGGCATACTTTTGAGTCGAAACATAACATCCTGGACATTAATTGCACTAATAAATAAATAATAGTTTAAAAAAACTAAAAAAACACGCTTTTATTGCTGACCGAACTAAAAAGTAGAAAATAATTTTTAATTACAAAGAGTTTATGTTACAGTAATAGGAAGTCAATAATTCAATTCAGAGTAAAAAGCGTGGGGTGCTTGATATTTTAACTATTACAACTATTCTATTGGCAACCATCTATGAGAGGAGAGTCATGAAAATATAGGAAAATGCACCCCACGCTTTTTACTCTGAACTGAATTATTGACTTCCTACTACTGTAACATAAACTCTTTGTAATTAAAAATTATTTTCTACTTTTTAGTTCGGTCAGCAATAAAAGCGTGTTTTTTTAGTTTTTTTAAAACTATTATTTATTTTCCATTTTTTAGTTCGATCAGCAATAAAAGCGTGTTTTTTTTTAGTTTTTTTAACTATTATTTATTTTCCATTTTTTAGTCCGATTTATGAATAAGTTTTTTGGGGACATGTGATGTTGAAATGTCAAGTGCCACAAGCAGAGTCCAAAACTACGCGCCTGCGCAGTTCACGCGCTCTGTCTTTGTTACTCTCATGCAAAGGATCCGCGAAGAGATTTATTAATCCTGACGATCCTAATCAGGATAATGGAATTTTTTTATCGGGTTATTGCATTGTCATCAGCCCATAAGACGTGTGCAAAGTTTCAAGTTGATCAGACGTCTAGAAACCAGTGAAAATTAGGCTCAAAGATTCCGTTACATACATAGACACATACATACATACAACCCGAGCTAATAAAAGCGTTATAAAAACGTCAATCATAATGTTCGTAAATCTCTCTAATAAACACGACAACATTAAGGGCAGATGATTCAATTTTAACACGTGGATAATTAATGGCTTTTGGCTAAGTAATTATAGCCGCATGGGCCGATTAATCAAGTTAAGCTACGCTTGCCGCGGTTGATCCGTGGATGGGTGACCATCTTTACATATCGAGACCACTCCGTTCCTCGGAAAGGTCTTCAGTCGTTTGTCCCGGCTGTCATTCGTAAATCTTTGACAGTCATTACGGGTCATCAGAAGCTCGAAAGTCTGACAACTCTCGGTATGTAATAACATCTATTTTGAAACAAAGATAAGAATATAATAGAATAGATGTCCCTGCTTTTGAATACTGTATCATCATTTTGATAAAAAATATACAGTCATTCTTAACCAATTGTATTAACACCCATTTTCCGATTACAGGTCGCAGTAAAAACCCTAAGAGAAGGCACAATGTCGACACAAGCCTTCCTACAAGAGGCGGCCATCATGAAAAAGTTCCGTCACAAGCGATTAGTGGCGTTGTACGCCGTCTGTTCAACACAGGAGCCCGTCTACATCGTCCAGGAGTACATGACCAAAGGCTCACTCCTCGAGTTCCTCAGAAACGGAGAGGGCAAGTTCCTCCAGTTTGAGGACCTAGTGTACGTCGCCGCGCAAGTCGCGTCCGGCATGGAATACTTAGAATCTAAAATGTTGATACATAGAGACTTAGCCGCTAGGAACGTGTTAATAGGTGAAAATAACGTAGCAAAAATATGTGACTTTGGACTCGCTAGGGTGATTGAGGACAACGAGTATTGTCCTAAGCAAGGCTCTCGCTTCCCTGTGAAATGGACGGCGCCAGAAGCTATCATTTATGGAAGATTCTCCATCAAAAGTGACGTCTGGTCGTACGGTATTCTGCTAATGGAACTCTTCACGTACGGACAGATACCGTACCCCGGCTTACATGGCAAAGACGTCATCGAACAAGTGGAACGAGGATACAGAATGCCCAAACCAGTCGGCCATTACCTCCCCGACGATATCTATAGACTGATGCTACAATGCTGGGACGCCATTCCCGAAAAACGGCCCACGTTCGAATTCCTAAACCACTATTTCGAATCGTTCACAGTGACCAGTGAAATACCGTACAGAGAAGTGCAAGACTAGTGCTGTGATATAGTGAAATAATAACTTTGTATGTGCAGCGTGAGAGACGATGTGTAGGGTCCTCTTAGCGAATATTGGAATTATAATTCGTGTGTGGATCACGTACGATGAACGTTTCACTACCGTATCCACACACACTTATAAAACCACCTTTTAGTATTTTTATACTCAAAGCATTATTGAACTAAAACAATACAGGAATGTGTGAGCTTCTTTTTATTGGTCGACGGCTTTTCTTCTTCTGTTTTGTGAGTCAAAATTGGTATCGAAATACTTAGCCTAAGTCAATGAGAAAACGCAGAAACTGATGTACGATTAAGTCCACTAAAATAAACTTAAGTATTTATAGTATTGAGCAAGTTTCACTTTCAATATTATTTATGTAGCTTATAAGCACTGGTAGCGTTGTTTTGCATTTTGTACAAACTAAATTGTTCACTACGGCATAAGCAATAAGGTTTAAAACGAAATGTAACACAATATTTTCATATTCTAAAGTGATATGTGATATGTTTTTATCACATAAGGCCCGACCCTGGAGTAAGTTTAAGATCTCAAAGTCCTACGCTTCACTCGTGCTTTGTAACTCCAAGTATTTCTAAAAATCCACGCACTATCCCAATTTTTGACTTGTTTTGCGTAAAAATTGTAACTGCCTTTGGAAATGACAAACAACAGAACTGACAAACTCTTCCAGGCTCCTTTGCAATATCATGTAAATGGTATATAGAAAAAATTGAAAATTATTTGACCATTTTAGTTGTCATGTAGCTCCCTAAATCAAAATTGTCTCTATTAAGTACTTCATTGTGATAAAACTGTGCTCAACAATTCCTTACAACTCTTGCAAAGGGGCCAACTACCCTACCTGTATAAAGACAAATAATACTAGCTTTAGGACCATATACCAAAGAGTTAAAATGTACATTAAGAGCGAATGATAGATGTAGAGAGAAGCGTATTTAATTTATAGCGTAGTTAGACCTTGTGACCTGTATAATATTAATTATTTTGACCAATATTCCAATTTTTGACGCATGTATTAAACTTTAAAGAATATTAATTGTTAATATAATTGGATTCTAATATCGACTGATCATCGATCCGTTGTTTATTCCAAGTAACCACAAACAAAATTTAACCTCAAATTTGTTTATTTTCTTCGCCTAAAAGTATTAAAATGCTTTAACAACTTAATCGTTTTGTCGTCCTAGAACATGTATAAAGCCAATGAAAATAGTGTCTTAATAACATTCCAAATATTCAAACACGTTAAATTTGGACACTTTTGTATGAAAACGTTTAGATTTATAAGATTTTGTACATACAATGAAAATAAATGTCATTGATATAAATAATGTATTTTTATTTATTTACAAAATATTACACACACGCACACACCGACATTAGAATTCATCTCATTAAATGCAGCCAGCAAATGACTAATTTTAAAATGTCAAATTGATGTAAAAACCAAATTTTCCAACAAAAAATTGCCATATTCACCATTTTCCTTTTCAAGTCTTCGATAAATTAGATTCACTCCTCGAGTTTCTTTCTATCTTTTATATAAGCATGTACTACCTATCTCTTTTTGCATTTCAAGGCAAAATTTACTTGGCAGTATATGCACTCTCACGGCCCTAGTCGCCACAGGAGACGCCCTGGGCGTGGGGAATCCCAGGCTGATTCCCAGCCACCGTAGGCGTGGGCTTGCGGACGGCGAGTAATGGGTAGCTCGCTGTCCGGTAAGGACCAAGCCCAAGTCGACGACGCGTTGTGTTCCACGCGCGCCTCAAAGAGATGTCAGCACCAACTGGTGGGGTCTGCAAGGGCCGATGCCTGCTAGGGGTTTTTTTTTTGGGTGGGAAATCATCAAATAACTTCTCCCGCTCTGGGTGGAGCAGGAGGGCGTGTCAGACTTTTACTGACTAAAACCCACCCGTGTTCCTTCAGTAGCCCGTATGCCAGGGGCTGTGGTGTCTCTTTCGAACAAACCCGCACCCCTATTCCTTAAATAACGCAATAAACGTTGTTGAACTACCAAAATTAAAGTCATTGCTACGGTAACTGTGTTTGACCTGCAAATTGCAAAAAACATAGGTAAAATTTTATTTCCCGGGCTACCATGGCGCTTCCCCCTTAATGAGAAATCCCATGTTTACAATCTACTCATAATCGGCCTATATCGTTCCCACTGCTGGGACACAGGCCTCCTCTCTGTGAGAGGGAGAGGGCCGTAATCCACCACGCGAGCCCAGTGCGGGTTTTTTTTTTGTTCAGGGTGGGACTTATCAAATAACTTCTCCCGCTCTGGGTGGAGCAGGAGGGCGGGTCAGACTTTTACTGACTAAAACCCACCCGTGTTTCTCCAGTTGCCTGTGTGCCAGGGGCCACGGTATCTCTTTCGAACAACCCGCACCCCTGGCAGGACCCGCGGGTTGGTAGATGTCATATGTCTTCGAATTTTTGGTTCCAGGACATGCCGGTTTCCTCACGATGTTTTCCTTCACCCTTTTGAGAAAACCTACTGAGATATACTATTTTAGTGTTCATCAGGAATAACTTCTTACTGAAAGCATCAATCATTGTGTCATTTGGTAGAATACAGGGTCCAATTAAATTAGCTAGCAAGACTACAGACGTGATGGGTACTTAATATTCTTTTTTATTGCTGATGGAAAGCAATTGATATTTAAACAAGATAAAATGAAATTAAAAAGGTTTGATGTAAAAACATCAAACCTTTTTATTTTTAGGCGCCAGCGTCTGCTGGTAATGTTGTTCCTTGAAGTATTTGTTCAGAAAATGTTTTATAGTGTTTAAGATAAAACATTTTCTGTCAATCATGTCTGATGTTTACACAAAAAAAAAACTTATATATCTCACGTGAATACACTAACTGCGGTCCATGACCCCACTTATAAATCATCAAGTTAATTTATTTTCCGTTTTATCGTGTTAGGGGATCGATACACATCGCATCTGCGGAGTTTATCTAGCTAATTTCATTTGACCCTGTATAAAAGTCACTAAAATGTATGGGTAATGGAATCAAAGAGACTATTTGGATGGAGCACATTTACTAACACCACAATAATTAATGTAATACACGACTCTTTCTCCTTGACGGACAATTTGTAGGTGACAGATTCTATACAGCATTACTCGAATCTTAAAACATTGTCATGTAGGCATTGATATACAAACACCAAAGATGCACAGTCTCCAACAAAAGTAACATTTAAAACTGTCCCCAATTATACGTCAGCGGTTACAGTTATGATAAAACAATTGTTTTAGCAAACTCAACCTTACACGCATGACTTAGGGTGGTTTTTACAAAGCAATGTCCAAAAAGACTGACTGACGATACTATATTTATGCGGACGTTTTTGAGACGCTGATTGTGTATCTTGGGTTTTTTGGATATCAATGCATGTTGGTTTACAACTTCCATCATAAAAACACTAAATTACTACTGGAGGCTGTGGGTGTCGCCCTCAGGACGAGCATGCTACTCACACGGACAACTATACGTCACTCGCTACCGCGTCACCAGTCTACTCTCTTCATATTTTTTGGTGCTGAGACCAAAACTACACAAACTTAGTATACAGGAAAGTTTTATAAAAATGTGGCTCTTATTTTAGTAAATCGACGTTCACACGGACGTAAAAATATCCCGACGGGATTAATTCGTGCCTAGATTTTCAAAGCACTGCTTAGCGCCCTGAATTGAAAATCGAACAACTCGCTGCACTCTTGAATTCTAAAAGCTCGGCTCAACCTCAATACCGTGAGGACCTAATAGCTGCGTCACCGAAAGGTTTTCGCGTTGCTGAATTTTGGGCCAAACGAATTTACAAAAACTACCGACTTCCGGAAAAACACTCATCATCATCATCATCCTTTCAGCCGAAAGACGTCCACTGCTGGACACAGGCCTCCCCCAAGCTCCGCCACTTCGACCGGTTCTGTGCTTCCCGCATCCAGCGGATTCCTGCGGCCCTCACAAGGTCATCTGTCCACCTTGTGGGAGGCCTTCCAACTTTAGGTCTTCCGGTACGCGGGCGCCACTCCAGGACTTTTCGGCCCTATTGGCCAACTGTTCTGCGAGCAATGTGCCCTGCCCACTGCCACTTAAGTTTGGCAATTCTTCGGGCTATGTCGGTTACTTTGGTTCTCCTGCGGATCTCTTCATTCCTGATTCGATCACGCAGGGAAACTCCAAGCATAGCCCTCTCCATCGCCCTTTGGGTGACTTTAAGCCTTTTTATGAGACCCATTGTAAGCGACCACGTTTCAGTTCCATGTCATCACTGGCAACACGCACTGGTCAAACCCTTTCGCAAATACCGCAGTGGAAAAACACTACAAAGTGAAAAATAACTTTAATTTCGGAAGTCGGTGGATATGTATTTTAATTTTTTGTAACGTTACTAGCAGTCGTTGACGCCTAAAAAGACATCAAACGTTTTAATCAAATTGCTTTCCACCAGACGTGATCGAGGCCACGAGCAGGCCCATTCATAATAATGAGTACCCATCACGTCTGCAGTCTTGCTAGCTAATTTAATTCCTAAAAAATAGACCTAATAGCTGCGTCACCGAACGGTACTCGCGTTGCTGAATTTTGGACCAAGCGAATTTACAAAAAACAACCGACTTCCGGAAAAAACACTACAAAGTGAAAAATAACTAAATAATTTCGGAAGTCGGAGACTTTGGATACTTATGTATTTTAATTTTTTTGTCACCGCCTTCCGAAATTAAATTAATTTTTCACTTTGTAGTGTTTTTCCGGAAGTCGGTAGTTTTTTCTTTTTTTTTTTTAAGTTTTTGTTTTTCACGTTTTAGTTACTATAGGACCTACCCCACACCAATTCGAAATTTCATCATCCTTGGGGTCAAAAGAATGCATATATATGCGATTTGCGATTGAAGAGTTCCGTTGTCTGTCTCCGAAACGCAACATCAGATCTACATGAAATTTAAATGGGACCATTTCGGAATGAACCCCTTTCGAACAAAAAAAAAACATTTGCAAATCCGTCTATATGACGGAGTTATGCCCGAACATACATACAAAAAAACATGTCGAATTGATAACCTCCTTCTTTTTGAAGTCTGTTAGAAATTGTACATTTACACCTACATTGTTTCGTGTTATTTTTGCCATCGACACGCTAAGAAGAACACCGAGAGTTGCAAATCGAATGCCCGACAAATTCCCGCCGTGATATTATTTGTGTGAACGTCGACTAAATTGTCTTACGACTTCCACGCGAACAAGTCGCGGGCAAAAGCTAGCAGGTACACGCGGCTACACACCAAGCTATACATTTCCAGTTTACGCTGATCTCGCACTGTACGGAAATCCTACACAATGCAAGATCAGTTTATACTGGAAATGTATAGCTTCATGTATAGCCGTGTTTACCTACCTTTTTTTTCTGTCTCCTTTTAGGTACCTTCTTAAAATTATTAAATTACTTACATCTATAAAATAAACATCTACAACAGATAAATAGAAAATAATGATATGATGTATAATTTAAATCACAATTTCTTCAAATAAATACTAACTATTCAAATATTTATTTAAAATTTATTCTATTATAAAATAGCAAAACACTACGACTTTGTCAGTAATGTTCAACTTAATAAATATATGTAATGGCTCTTATACACGAGTAGACTTTCTCGCTCCGAATAGGCGCTTATCAAAAGAAGATATGAAAAGAAAATAATATACCGGAACCGTCCGTGCTCATCTTACGTGCTGCGATCTTAACAGCAAATACGTAGGTATTTAATGTATGCTAGTCTTAAGTTCGTACGCGAGCTTCGCCTACGAAAAGGGGAAGAAACTTTTCTCGTGTAAATGAGCCTTTACGGAATAGTAATTGCTTCTATATTATTATAAAATAAATGTCTGACGTGGAATTTCACTATTTCAACTCTATACAACGTGTAACATAATTATCGCAAGACCATCATACACCGGAACCATTGAGTTAAACGCATGTTCCAAATTTATTTTTGTAGCATTAGTTATGCATTTAAAATTGAGTCCTATCGACTTGACATAGGATTGCATTTTCTTTGGTTCAATCGGCGGCGGTCAGTGTGGCATGTTTTTTTTTTAAACATTCCTATATTTTTGTCTAGCTAGGCTGCCAGGCTCAAATGGGATTGGGCGGGTCACATCGGCCGTATGCAGGATGGCAAAGATCTTTAAGGCAAAGATCTCTACAGAATGGGTGCCTGAAGATGGACGATGCCGCCGCGGTCGGCCCAGAAAGCGGTGGCGAGATGACCTGGATGCGTACCGCGAGGGCTGGTTCGAAGTGGCGCGGGAAAAGAGTTCCTGGAAGGATTTGGGGAGGCCTTTGCCCAGCAGTGGGGCAGTATAGGCTAGTAAATAAAAAAAACCTATATTAAAATTCACTGAAATCGACTAGTATTCAATTATGAACAACCTACTTTCAGAACTTGCGCTATTTCTGTTACACCTTGTATAAGGCAGTCAACATTTTCTTGCATTTCCCAATCCACTAGTCCAACTTATTGAATTCATTGTGCGCTTAGCAACAAAGGACCAGCACCCTAATTGCGTAATATGGAGGTTATTGATAATCCATTGCTTCATATGTTCGAAAAATTTGTCTACTCAACAACGTAAATAAAGCAATGAATGTTGTTTAACTGTCAAATTGAAAGCAATTCTTAAAGTAAGTGTGTTACGCAACTACTCCGTAGCAGGTACTCTCTTTCAGGAACTTTGTCCAAGGGTTGAAATTTCAACAGTCAGATAGAATTTGTATCTTAAAAATAAATAAATTATGAACGTTTGGAATATTTACTATACTGTCCAACCGCAATATCTATTCCTCAGATAATATCGCAAAATCAGCCCTTAATATGTTTTACGTTAGTCCAAAAATCTAGAATAATTGAATCTGTTACAGATGCGTGCGAAACCAGCGAAAGTACGCGTGGCAAACTGTCACATTCCGCTCAATCGTAGAAAATTAAATAATTATGTTTCAAATGTTAGCTAAATGTTGCTAGGGCCTAAAACTTTCCAGGATATTCCGCATTCGCCACGATGGAGAAATACTTATAAAGGTAATACAATTAACGATTATTAACTTTTATACTATTAAACCGTATCAGCATGCATCTTGCTCTTAAGCCTGAGATATCGGTACTCCGACTGGTAATAGCTCTGCATGTAGTGCCAACAAGTTAGTACTCCTATCGGTACGTAGTTAGGATGCTTCTTGCTGTAATGGTTCAGATATATAGCAAGCACGACCAGCATACCTGACCATACGTATCTGAAAGAAAAAGATGAATATATGAACATGTTTTGCAAATTATTGCGTTGAGTTTAGACTAGGTTACTTCTGGGCAAACTGCACTGGGCCCGCGTAGTCGATGGCCCACTCTCTCTCACATAGGGGAGGCCTGTGTCCCAGCAGTGGAAAAATTATAGGCTGATTATGACTTATGGGCAAAGGTTTTCTTCGAATATTTGCGAATATGCAGTTGTTCGGGCGTTGTCGGCTTTCTTCGTAAGGCGTCGGGTGGCTGCGCGGCCGACGGCACGGACGGTTGCGCGGGTCAAGGAGAGGGGCTGAGGGCCTAACACACTTCATTAGCGAGAGCAACCGACGACACACGCGCACCTTCTATTTCTGATATTGTACAGACGCCAGCACCCCAAACTGTAAAATTTTCCCAATTGAACTTGAACCGTATTCTTAAGTTTTAAAGTTGAAAATCTATCAAAGAAATTTGACAGATTGGGGTAGCTTGATGTGCTGGCGTCTGTACATTAATTTTGGATATACCTTAACAGTTTATACAGTCCACTGCTTTTATTTCAAAGTGCATTTTAAGACTCTTTCACAGTTCTACAAAGACTTAGTCATGGTCAGGGAACAATCCGATCCCTTAATAGATACCAAGTGCTGCAGTCTTCAGAAACAGGCCGGTCTTTATATTATGCGTTCAAAATAATGCATATTTATTTAACTTCTGTTTAAGTATACGCCTATCTGTACGGAAGCGATAGTATTAGATGTAGGTACTCTACTTAATTTTAAGACTCGCTGCATTCGCGGTCTTAAAAAGTACAAGCAGAACGTAGAAGTATTGTGAACGGGATTACCGTTAGATTAAAACTAGAGTGTCAGGTCGGTCAGTCTGTTTGAACGCGTTGTTCTTCTAAACTACGCAACAGATTACGATGCGGTTTCCACCAACTTTTTTTTTTCGGCATGTTTATGTATAGACGCCAGCACATCGAGCTATCCCAAACTATCAAATTTTCCCAACTGAACATGATCCTTATTTTATTGTGATAAAGTTGAAAATCTATCAAATTGGGGATAGACAGATTGGGGTAGCTTGATGTGCTGGCGTCTGTACAATAAATACATTAGCATTTAACTTAGACTTAAAAAAATACTTCATGTTTTGTAAAATCGTAAAACCGTGCGTAGCAGGGGCGGGTTGCTAGTTTACTATAAAACAGTACTTACTGGAAAACAAAAGGTTTATTGAATATCAGGAACGATATGATGATGGACAGCGCTTTCCTGAACGTAGTCACCGTGACTGCGACGGTGGCGCCACAGATGCGAACTAGGGTCAGCACTGCTTGTAGACCCATGTACCCGCTTAGGCTTAGGAAGAAGATCTTTGAGTATATTAAGGCGGGATTCTGGAAATAAAAGACAATTTTGTTGAAGGTACATAGTATTCACTTCCAAGTATGTGGTGTAGGGTGGACCAAGGGCAGGAGCGCAGGCATCAACCGGGACGCAGTTAAAGTTAAGTAGTTTATTTTTCAATTTTATTTTAAGCGACGCAATATTGATATTTGTTTGGCAGAAATTAGCCTTTAGGCCATAAAGAACCGTTTTAAAGCGTTAGTAAACAGATACTTACTTTGTCATCGCAATTTTTACCAATGGGTCGTGATTCAAACTACGCACGATTTCAAAGTAAGATAATGCAGTAACTTTGCAAAAGCAAGTTGATAACGGGGCGCCCATTAATTACGTGAGGCGCGAGGGGGAGGAGGGGTCGAGTCGAATCTCACTACAATGTAAAATTACGACACAACCAGGTTAATTGAAGTAAAACAAGTTTCGCCGCCGATATGGCTAAATCGTACAAAATAATATTTATCGCGGTTATGCGAACGCCACAAAGTAGCACAGTAGCTCCTCGATTGGTAATCCGCAACCAGCCGGCAACTCAACGCAAATCATCACATTTTGAAATACCTTACGTGAGATTATGGATTATGGAGCCAAATCTCACGACGTTTCACTAGAGGAAGGGTAGCGGCGAAAAATTGACAAAATTGAGTCACGTAATTAATGGACGCCCCCTAAGTATGATTTGTCTCTGCACATTCGCCCAGCAGTGGGTGAAATCGGGCTGGGGATAATAACGTGCAATATTGTAGTCAGAATCTTAATCAGTGTGTCTATTATTAAGAAAATAAGATACGACCTGATGTTTTTTTTTTTGGTTCAATGATCACTGGTAGTGTTGTTAATAAAATGGATGTATGAGTTGAGAAAATCTGTTTTCTTTTGTTTTATTTATCAATGTCCATGATGTCTGCGGGGTTTAGGTAGCTAATTTAATTCGACCCTTTATAAACAAACTCACCTCCAAACAATAAGCGAAGCCTTCAGTCATGACCCCGCTGAACCCAGTAATCACACCCAGGTATATGCACCCGATGGCATACGAATAGAAGACCACCTCGTTGTTCGAGGCATTGTGCTGCTTCATCGCTTTCTCTTGAACGTTGCCGATGATGGCGTCACAGAGTAACGCTAGCGATATCACGACTATGCCTAGGAAGTTGAACTTTGGTGAGGTGCTTGAGTCCGCTGGAACATATAACATTTATTTATTTATTATGATTTATTTTTTATTTATGAACTCATTATATCTATCATTACAGGAATTTCCTAATTCAATAGTGTGGCCAACATAAAACTATGTAACATCACGGTTGCCCATGCTCATGGAGCAGTGAGCAGAATTGTATGGTATACACGTTACACACTATACAAAGGTGTCCCTATAGTACAACCTTAAGTCCCATGTACTATGGGGGGACCCATTTGACATCAACTGGGCACAAGCCCAGACTTTGCGCTGCTACTGAGATGATTCTGCCGTCCTTTAACTAGAAAGGCGTTAAGCCCTAAAAATTGTTTCCGAGAAAATGGCAAAAAAACACGCAAATCGCTATTTCTTAAAAATTATGATACTTTGGTTACTAATTGTAGATTGTAGGACACATGAATTGGTACTAGATAGTAATCATTTCATCCGGCAGTTAAAGTATTTTAAAGTAAATAGACGCTTCCAAGTGATGGAATCATCCAAAATTATGTTACTTATCGGCTTAGAAACTTTTCATATATTGGAAACTATTTGTATTGTAAAAATGTGAGTTAGACAGAAAGACAGAGAATTTTGAACTCTCTTAGATTCTATTAAAAATGTTAAAATTGAACAAGTGAGGATTTTTTTTCGGTGGGAAATCATCAAATGACTTCTCACGCTCTGGGGCGTGTCAGACTTTTACTTACTAAAACCCACCCGTGTTCCCTCAGTTGCCCGTGTGCCAGGGGCGACGGTTTCTCTTTCGAACAATCCGCACCCCTGGCAGGCATCGGCCGCAGCCTGTAACCCTCAATGCCTCCCATTCGACATCGCGGCCCACCTCAGTTGCAGTGCACCTCACCGCAACCTACTTTTTGGCCGCTACGTCATCGGCTTGAAGGCAAAAGCCTGACGAGCGGCCCCGCCTTTGGGTTTCTCTTCGCTTCACCGTGGCTAGGAAACCACGGTTACTGAGCCCTCCGCAACGACAATGCGGGAACCCACTCGGGGAGGAACAAGTGAGGGTTAACGCCTTTCTACTTAAAGGACGGTAGGATTGCAGATGGAAAAACCCAATAACGCTATGCCCAGTCAGGGAATTGAACCCAGGACCTTATGCTTAGACTGCTAAGCATGAGGTCTTGGGTTCAATTCCCTGGTCTAGTATTCGCTAGCGCTACTGTGCATTAACGAAAACTAGACCACCGAGGTAGTCACTCTTACGTTTATGATAGGGGAAACAGGTGCCATTTATTTTGTATTAATAAGAGAGTTGTTATTTATACAAGTGTGTTGTAATAAGTGCTTTAACATAGCTAGCACACAAGCATGCATTATAGCTGCTTTAATAGCATATGCAAGTTTTTTAATTACTTATTATTAAATAAGTAATTAAGAAACTTGTATCAGCTGATGTTCATAGTATGTAATTACATAATTTTATAATCTAAACAGGGTAAGTTTTTACCCAGTGCGCAAACTGTAACCATGAATTCAGCATAACAATCTAGAACCCCTAGCGCAGAAATTTTTCGCCGGTTGCACAAATAAAAATCTGCTGTTTCATAGAAAAGTGCAATACCTACGCGGTTAAAATTTATGGAACAGCTGATTTCTTTTTGTGTTTCCGGCGATTTTTCTTTGCGCTAGAATGACATGCTGAATTCATGGTTACAATTTGCGCACTGGATAAAAACTTTTCCTGTATTGACTATATTATTAATTAATGCATGATGAACCTACAACATTATCAATGCTGGGACAGCTTAGGCGTTCTCTCTGTGACAGGGATATTATATGACACGGATATATAAATGACATGGATAAGGTCTTTACCTATGAAATTGCCGTTTTGTATGAAAAAATTTAAACGAATTTTTTTCATGAATTTTTTATTTGTATTAATCGAAGTAATCACCCATGCAATCAATGCATCTTTGCCATCGCAGTGGCAGTTTATTGATGCCCTTCTTAAAGAAATCAGCTGGACGGGAGGCAACAAATTCTTCAAAGGCATTTTGTACTGCCTCTCGGGTATTAAATTTTTTTCCCGCCAAGAAGTTATCCAAATTCTGGAAAAAGTAGTAGTCTGTAGGCGCAAGGTCTGGTGAGTAGGGCGGATGACGGAGAGCTTCCAACCCCAGTTCTTGCAACTTGGAGACCGTCTGCTGTGCAGTATGAGGTCGCGCGTTGTCGTGCAGGAGCAGCGGAGACGAGCGATTGACCAATGCTGGTTGGAGATGCGCCAGCTTCTCCATCATTGTGTTCAGTTCTTCACAGTACACATCTGCAGTAATGCTCACCCCGTTTGGTAAGAAGCTGTGATGAATCACACCGGCGCTAGACCACCAAACAGTGACCATCACTTTTCTAGGGGTAAGTTTTCGTTTAGGGCATTGTTTAGGTGCTGAACCAGGATCCAACCAACTTGCTGAGCGCTTACGGTTATCAAACAGAATCCATTTTTCATCGCAGGTAACAATGCGGTTCAAAATTCCTTCATTTGTGTGTCTGTTGAGCAGTGCAAGGCACGTCTCGACGCGTACTTCGCGCTGGCGATCATTGAGTTCGTGGGGCACCCATTTGTCAAGCTTTTTTACCTTGCCAATTTGACGCAAATGGACCAATATTGTTTTGACGCTAACGTCGAAAGCTGCTGCTAATTCAGCCGTAGATTGTGTATCATCAGCTTCCACAATCGCCTTTAATTCGTCATTGTCGACCAAAGTCTTCGGACGACCGCGAGGTTCATTTTTCAGGTCGAAATTTCCAGAACGGAAGCGAGCAAACCAATAACAGGTGGTGCGTTGGTTTGTAGTGTTAGCTCCGTAAACGTCGTTGATGTTGCGTGCCGCTTGTGCCGCGTTGCTGCCACGACGGTACTCATATTCCATAATTACTCGAATTTTTAACGTATCCATGATGACGAAAAAGATTGAAATGCGATGAAAATGTAACACTAATCAATAAAGAAATGACTACTTTTAGAAAAAAAAATCCATGTTTTTAAAATAAAATTAATTTGAAATTAGAATTCTTAGCCAAACAAAAAATATTTTGATTTGAAATGGCCAGTACTGCAGAACGGCAATTTCATAGGTAAAGACCTAATATTATGGATTGTTAAACTTCTACGTATAGAAGTTATAAAATATTTTCATACATTTAGCAATTATTTTGGTCTTTTATGCTACCCCATGTTAACTCCAAATACGCGCAACCGTGGAGTTGCGGACACCAACCCGTTTTATCTATTATCTCTTATGTAGCTTAATATTGGTCACTATGATTGAACATGTATAACAATCATGTTCAGCTTTGTTTTTGTGGGGCTTGTGTCTAAGTAACAATAGTCTCACGGGTCGATCGATCAGGTTAAGCTACGCTTGCCGCGATTGGTCCGTGGATGGGTGACCATCTTAACATACAAAGCACGTTAAGCCGTTGGTCTCGGCTGTCATTTGTGGATTTTTGACAGTCGTTACGGGTCGTCAGAAGCCCGAAAGTCTGACAACCAGTCTTACCAAGGGGTATCGTATTATCCAGTAACTGGGTTATGGAGGTCAGATAGGCAGTCGCTCCATGTAAAATCTTGATATTCAGCTGCATCCGGGTAGACAATATATAAATCTTCTGTACGTGTGTATGTCACCGAACTCCTCCAAAACGGCTGGACCGGCCGGACTTTAATGTTTTTTTTTTTTTGTATGAGTGTGTGAGAGTCGAGTGGTTCCCTGGATAGTTCAGATTTACAATTGGACCCGATAGATGGCGCTGCGATCGAGATCTTGGAAACATAACAACGTCTGTCTGGTCAGTTAGTATTCTTATAAGATTTTTTAAAACAACAGGCAAGAGTGGGGTTCGAACTGGCGATAACTTTGGGACTGACTTCCACAAGCGTTGATGAAAGGAACAAGCGGAGAACCATGAAGCACACATCATTTGTAGGCTGAGTGCGGTTTGGTACATCAAAAAGCAATAGCGTTTTTCTGCTGATACAGCTAAATTATAAAATCCTCACCCAGAGTGAACATTGTCAGACCAATGCACATGACAACAGCGGCCACATAGTCCAGGAACCCGTACCGCTTGCTCAATATAATAATGCTGCCGATCATTACTGGTATTAGTTTGCAACTCTTGAAGATCAGCTGAGTCGGGTAATTCAGATAGCTTAGTGCAAGGTTTGAGAGTGACATGGTTCCAAGTGTAAGGGCAGCCAGCAATGCGTATGTTCTTAGTGGTACTCTGAAAAGGTGAATGGAATTATGATTATTTGTCTTATAATGTGATCTTCTTCTTAAAAATCCCATTGTCGTTATCCATGGTCACATTAAATAGCACGCAGACAGAGGGTGATGGGTATCGTCTAAACATGAACAAAAAAAAATATTTGATGATTTTTTGGGGTTCATCTGCCATGTAGTTCAAATATCAGTTTTATTTGATTTTAATTGATATCTTAACACGATAAAATAAAAATAAAACTGATTTATCAGCTCATACTTCAACAAAACAACCATCTGTCGTCGACCCCATTTTTTTTTTAGATATCGGTGCCATCACGTCTACGGAGTTTCGCTAGCTCATTTAATTTGACCCTGTCTAGCTAGCTGTGTATTTTACTTGACTGAAATACAACTTAGTTCTGATTGTTTTCAACTGCATGTAGTTTTTTCTACAGTATTCTGAACATTCTCTCAGAAAAATCATATCAGTGCTATAAAAATTGTTACTACAAAATAGTAAACCATACTCACTTCCTTTTTATAGGATTCCTTATCAGGGACTCGAGGTAACTCAATGCCATAGTCATTAAAAATTGAACTAACGTTATGTACAAACTTACAGGTTTCACATCAGACTTAGAAAATATTAATTCTAGGAAATAGCCATAGGCTAAATAAAATATAAATACGAAGACCGAACAGCACATAAACTGTGTTAATTCGCTGTACGGAGTTATGTTAAAGCATAATATATTAATTTCTGTTTGCTCAGTCCGTAGCACATTTTTACTGGTACTTGGCAAATCAATACGTATTATTGCATCTTTCGGTTGATTCATTGTCATCACAGATTTTTGAGATGCCATCATTTCAGACTCATCACACTGTTCTGGAAGCTTTCTGGAGTTCTTCTGGAAATAAAAGAATTTATTTTTAAAACATGCTTAAATTGAGACACACAGAGAGCAAAGGCATGAATGGATGTTTGTTTTCTCATTCATTTCATGTTTATAAATAGTGCAATGCATACAAAGATGATATGGCGGAGACATAATTGATAGTCATGTTCTATGTCCTTTCTTCTACGAAGTGGCTACAATCCTGTCGGTGACAAATTCAAAAAGGTTTGTGAAATTATAACATGAAGTGAGGAAAAAACTAATGGAATTATAGGAACAGTACCAACATCATCATACTTTATAAATATGTTTGTGATGGCTATGATTACTCACAGTCACAAGATGGGTTGAAACACAATTGTTAAACGGTTCCAGCGACATAGTCAAGTCTCAATTTACTATCACAACTCAACTTAGCAATATCAATCAACTATGAGATTATGTTCAATGTTCTATTATTCTAAACAGACAAGACCTACATAAATAAAATCTTGTTTTATTGTAAGTGCTACTTTATCAATTGAAGTGTTTGCCACTTTGGCAGAACCCCTTATCAACACCCACACAATGTTTGCTATCATACACTCTCATAAGTCCATTATGTTCAGTCACTGTGCTGTCAGTGCTGAGTGAAGGAGAGTGCAGTCCGCTCATAGTTATTTTACCTCTAACAGCAGCAACCTAACAGCAACACTATTGTAATGATAAAGATTACTGTGATTTAGATGTGATAAACATCCGTGTCGTGCCGGACATAAACAATAGCACCGTCCCATCTCTTCCCATGGGTATTGTAGTAGGCGACTAAAAGACTCACTAGAAAATGGGCAGCAGCATTCTCTATGCATTTTACCACCATACTGCGATCACCAATCTGCCTGCCAAGCATGTTGATTATGGCAAACCCCCCCAAATTGGGGGAGGCCTATGTCCAGCAGTGGACATCTTTCCGCTGAAATGATAATGTACCCAGAGAACGACCAACTAAGAGGGCAGCAAAATAACTGAAATAGGAATAACGTTTTTTATGGAAATCAAATGGGGTGTAAACTACTTGTCCATTTTAAACTTATTTTAATAAGTTTAAAATGGACAAGCAGTTTTTTTGAATAGATTATTTAAACTGTATTTTTTTTTTAAATGCGGTGATTTGCTTTGAAAAGTCGGCGATAAATCGCGCTGACAACATTCCATCAGACTTCTGTGAAAACCACTTTTCCAGTAAGATTCTAAGTGGTCAGAATAATAGATTTTGGGCAGCTTTTTATTTTTATTGCTGAATGGGCCTGCTCATGACCACAATCACATCTGATGGAGAGCAATGGATGACGTCTATGATGGAAAGAGTGTGCCCAGAAGATGCTTTTTCAGTCTTGCTCTGAAGGAAGACGGTAAAAGGTGGAAGGGAACACCGTGTTACATCCAATTTCATGAAAAATACTACACATAGTAACTAAAACAATAAAATCATTCAACAAATTCAGGTTCCTTTGCAAAATAGTACCTAGGTACTATTCTTATTTTGTTTACGTATTTTTCAAGTGCACATAACTTTTCAATGTAACTATAGTATGAATTATTTGATGCACTGAGTGTTATAGTACAATAGCTGACGGTACAATTGGATAAATAATACAGGAAATTTACGCGATTACAATACGAAATACACGCTCACATCCACTTGTTATTGTATTACAAAATTATAACTTAAACTTTGCCGACGTCACCTTCAAGATTTAATCGAAACCTACCGTGATGGAATTGAGCGTAGAAACTTCAGTTTAAACTCACTACATATTTATTTGGAAGTGTGAATTGTGTGAAATCAAATTGAGAAGTTTCAAACAACCAATCCTCCTATAACACGACACCTCTCATAGATCGGCATTCGGCAAACGAAATGCCATCTGTCAATTCTGTCATGTCAAATTGTCAACAATAAAACGTACTGTCAACGCCAACGACAACAAATGCAACAACTGCAGCAGCACTGACGCAGCAGCTTTTTTTTTTTTTTTGCTACTGCTACGGTTATTACACTTGGCTGAATTTAGTGATCTCAATTTAGTCGTTACTGAATTTAGTCAAGTGTAATCGCAATGAGCAAGATCGCATCCATAGCTTATGTTGCTTCTGAATTTAGAACTAGTTGGATGACTAAATTCAGCCAAGTGTAATAAGCCCTTTACTCAAAAATGAACATACTCTGTGCTTAGTTATTATTCTAAGCTATGTGGTCTTTACTGCTCTTTGAATGTTCACAATCCGGAAAAAAAAAACAAAAATCCGAAGCTTTAGAAAAGCTCTAAAAAGTGCAAAATGTGTTTGAAACATCAAAATTTGGATCACTTTTTACAAAAAGATGAAAAAAGTTTAAAAAAAATCTTTTTTTAAACTTTTTTCAATTGGCAAGACGTGATTTGCGCAAGCCATTGCCACCACACAAAAATGAGAATGTTTTGGTAGAAATTAAATTAAATTAAAAACTTCTGGGCTCAATCCTATATTACATATTGTGTCGACGAGTCCTTTGAGGTATGTGTCCCTACACTTAGGCTTTTTTTTTGTATGGTTAGTAATTTAATTTAGTATCGAGTGTAAAAAGGTAGTTGTGTAATAGTAGTGCAGGAAATCATTTATGTTCAGTTTACAGATTAACACCAACTTCAGGCGACATGAATTACTACTACTTACCACTACAGCTAGGTTACAAAATATTATTTTACCAGTCACCCCAGTTAGCCCATTATTCTAAAACGCTGCTTAAAGTTAAGAGACGCATACCGTGAATCTTGTCGACATTTTCTCCATACAAACTTTGGGAGTGTATTACTCCACTGTTCGTCAATGTACAGACGCCAGCACATCAAGCTATCCCAAACTGTAACATTTTGCCCATTGAACATGAATCTTATCCTTTTGTGATAAAGTTGAAAATTTATCAAAGAAATTTGACGGATTATCAACTTTATTGCAAACGATTATGGTTCATTTTCAATTGGGAAAATTTGACAGTATGGGGCATCTTGATGTGCTGGTGTCTGTACATAAAAATTTAAACATGGTATAGTTTTATCATTAATATTGTCTGTATGGAAACAGAATACTAAAATAAAAAGCCTAAAGTTATGAGCCAACAAAGATTTGTTTTTCTTGCTAATTTGACCTAATCTTGGGCCTCTTTAGTTAATAAAAGAAATGTGAAATCTCCAAAACCAAGTCGATACCGACAAAGCTCAAATATCGAAAAGTTCAATAAACATTAATGGTAATTGATTTATGCAGTGGTTTTTTCATAAAACCATCGGGTTTTATGAAAAAACCACTGCAAAAATCAATTCAACTAGTACTTTTCTTAATTTTTACGCGCCTGTTTTACGATAACTGATCCAGCAGCTCACTCAATAATGTTGTGCGTGTAGACTAGCACCTTACTGCTCATCACGTTACTACTTCTGTCGGACACGATGCCTGGTGACACAGCGTACTTTTTAGCCAGGCCCACCAGTGAGTTCGAGCCTGCGACTAGATTCCCCTTAAACGTCAAATATATGTGGTTTTTTTTTGGTTAGAAAATCATCAAATAACTTCTCCCAATCTGGGTGGAGCAGTAGAGTGTGTTAGACTTTTAGTGTCTAAAACCCACCCGTGTTCCTTCAGTAGCCTATGTGCCAGGGGCGGCGGTATCTATTTCGAACAACCCGCACCCCTGGAAATATATATGGTTGAATAGTCACCAATCATTACTTATCTTTAAGCAACGTGTATGAATAAGGAGGTTAGTTTGTATGTTAGGGCTTGGGTTAGCAATTGTACAGATGCCAGCACATCAAGCTACTCCAATCTGTCAAATTTATATGATAGATTTTCAACTTTATACCGTAAGCATAAGGTTCATATTCAGTTGGGAAAATTTGACAGTTTGGGGTAGGTTGACCTGCTGGCGTCTGTACCTATTTAAGCATTTTGATGTTAATGATAAAGTAAACATTGAATTATATTTTGGAGTTTGTAATAATAAATGAGCATATTAATTTTAAAGTAATAAAAAAAATCTCCTGCTAAAGCAATTAAATTATATATGCTGTGAATTAATTTTAATCAGACGAATCATTCAATAAAAAAAATCTTTTTTTACCCCATTTTTGCCCACCTTAGGTATTTCAAATTTATCGTTGGTCTACTTACAATCAGAAATCCAATATATACAAATAAACATGACCTGGAATAATCACTTGCAGGTCATATACAAATATAAGTAATGAAAGCTTGTGGCTGAGAAATAACGTAAATCGAAAAAATTAAGCTATACTTGCCATGGTTGGTCCGTGGATGGGAGACCATCTTTACAATCATACCTAGACCCCTCTGTGTCTCGAAAAGCACGTTATCTTTCTACTATCTTTGACAGTCCATAAGTGTAGTCAGAAGCCCGAAAATCTGACCATCAGTTTTATCAAGGGGTATCGTATTACCCAGTCACTGGGTTGTGGAGGTCAAATAGGTAGTCACTCCTTGTAAAATACTGGTATTCAGCTGCATTCATTAGACTGGAAGCTGACCTCAACATAGTTGGGAAAAGGCAGTTAAATTGAAAGCGAGTGGGAATAAAAGTTTATAATTATAAGCGTCCTTAAATCATGCAGATTTACTAGACAACAAAGGATTGTGTTAACTGTAGTGTGTAACATGTAAGTCGTAGCCAAGAACCATGAAATAAAATTGATTAAAAAAGTAAGAAATACGACTTAACCCCTGTGAAACCCTACTTAGTGGAAGTAAATGTAAACAATATTTTAAATAAAAAAAATTATTTTTTTCTGAAAGGTACATAATCATTGGTGATTTTTTTTTAAATTAACACTAAATTTCTTTAGGCTAATAAATAATCAGCAATCCAATTTTGTTTGTATCTAGGGATTCGTAAAAAGAATTTAGTGAATTTTATTATTTTTCCTCTTTACATTGCTCACCTACCCACCACCACCATTTCTCCCACCAATTTCCACTGTCTTAACTTTTCTATCGATAAAATGCACCTTGTTATAATTGATATTTGCTTTTAAAGTGTTTAAAAGTAAGTTTTTTCAGAACATAGTTTGAATTAGAACTTTAGTGTTATCATGCCTATGGGCATTTAGTGTCCGTTCTACCATTCACAGCATTATGATGTACCTTGAAGTATCGCAATAAGGGCGTGTCTTTTTTTTTTTTCAAGATATACTCTTCTTTTTGCAGTTGGACATAGCCGTCAGCAGTTCACGAAAATACTTGGTGCCTATCTATAAGGGCCAGGTATTTTCCGGCAGTGGCGCAGCACGTCAGGGTGCTACCGCCTGAACTTTAAGGAGAGATCTACCCTCATGCTAGGATAATCATGGTTATGTATATCCTTCTGCACTTTGTCTGTCTTTCTACACTTTGTGTCAATCACGGAACAGAAAATAGTTTTGTCTGCTTCGTACAGAACTACAAACAAATCATTTTTTTTTTGACGCGTCTCAGCGATAACGAACGTATATTCCGATCTTACAATGGCAAAGAAATATCTTTCATTTTGACAGTTCAACAAAATTCATTGCGTTGTCAACCAGATACAGTTCAATCATAAGAAAACAACAACATCGTAAAAAAATATCTAAAACTAATAATCTTCACCAAATTAAACAGTAACTTCCCTAGGTTACATTTAAATAATGAGTTTCTTTATTTACATTCTCTTGAATAATTTATGAAACATGACTACTTAATTGCATTGTAATAAAAAGCCTGTATAAAAGGTATTCTTACCATCCATATCCGGTTTCTTTCTCTGCACAGCTGTCGCTAACCGTCCTTGGTAGATTTTTTATAAACATAGTTCTGGCCACACTTAATTGCTGTGGCTGTCTGGTTGTCAAACAAAGAGAAAATACCTATTTTTTCCTATAAATCTATTGTATTTTGTGCTGTCTGTTATTTTTACGCGTCAAGGTGTGTATTTACGTTAAAATCGTCCAACTGTTGGTGTTGTGTGTTGCTCATACATGTCATAATCATGTGATAACTTTCGCAGATCGCATAATCAACCAGGCAAACTGGATTGAAGAAAATGATGGATTCGGACTCGTCCGGCGCGGACTTCTGCCGGTTCTGTCGCTCGGAGGCTTCGTCTGATAGACCACTGTTCCATCCATGTATCTGCACGGGCTCAATAAAATGGATCCACCAGGAGTGTTTAGTGCAGTGGATGCGATACTCCAGGAAAGAGATTTGCGAGTTGTGTGGCCACCGGTTTTCATTTATGCCGATATATTCGCCTGACATGCCGCGAAGGCTGCCTATCCGTGACGTGGTAGGCGGGCTGGTGACGTCCGTGGCGTCCGCTGTTAAAGACTGGCTGCACTACACTCTTGTGGCGCTCGCCTGGCTCGGCATCGTACCTCTCACTGCCTGCAGAACCTACCGCTGCCTATTCTCGGGTTCCCTAGACCCAGTGATTTCATTACCATTCGACATAGTATCAGCCGAAAACCTTGCTAAAGATGTCTTCTCTGGTTGTTTTGTTGTTACCTGTACACTGTTCTCCTTCATTGGTCTTGTGTGGCTGAGAGAGCAAATAATGCATGGTGGAGGCCCTGACTGGATGGAAAGAGAGAACCTGCCAGCTCCTCCCCCTGAAGACCTGCCCCAACAGGATAATAATAATGAACGAGTGAACAATGGGGCAGGGGATGGAGAAGTTGGGATAAGAGATGAAGTGAATGCTGAAGTAGCTGAAGACCCTTTAGTTGGGGACGAAGCAAACTGGAATCCAATGGAATGGGACCGTGCTGCTGCTGAGGAGTTGACGTGGGCCAGGCTGCTTGGCTTGGATGGTTCAATGGTGTTTCTGGAGCATGTATTCTGGGTTGTGTCCCTGAATACGTTGTTTATAGTGGTTTTTGCATTCTGTCCATATCATATTGGCAGGCTGGGGGCTGCTATGGCTGGGTTTTCGTCAGAGGGTCCGTTTGCAGGGCCCCTGATTGCTCTAGCAGGGTACGTGCTGGTGGGGGCAATCCTGGCAGTATTACACGGTATGGCCTCTCTGCTGCGTTTGCGAAGTGCGAAGAAGGCACTGGGATTCTGTTATGTGGTTGTGAAGGTGGCACTGCTGTCTGTTGTTGAGGTGAGTTATAATACTTTGTATTTGTATACCCTAATTTAATTGTTGCTAGCATTAAATTAGGAAACAATAAAATTCATGATATGAATTTGGGGTTTCCCAATAAATCACTACTACTACTACTTAGCTATGAAAACAGTATGTCTTATTGGTGGTAGACAGATTGGTACCATTTTTTTTGGGTGGGAAATCATCAAATAACTTCTCCCGCTCTGGGTGGAGCAGGAGGGCGTGTCAGACTTTTATTGACTAAAACCCACCCGTGTTCCTTCAGTAGCCCGTATGCCAGGGGCTGTGGTGTCTCTTTCGAACAAATGCGCACCCCTGGCAGGCATCGGCCCTTGCGGGCCCCATAATTTTTTGTCCTGACATCTCTTTGAAGCGCGTGGAACACAACGCGCCGTCGACTTGGGCTTGGTCCTTACCGGACAGCGAGCTACCCATTACTCGCCATCCGCAAGCCCATGCCTACGGTGGCCGGAAATCGGCCTGGGATTCCCGACGCCCAGGGCGTCTCCGTATCCTGCGGCGGCTAGGGTCGCGAGGGCGCATATTCTGCCTCTCCCTCACGTGCGCCGCCTCCCTCTTCGCGAGCATTACTGCTTCGCCGAAGGAGGTGACGGCTCCCCATGCCCTCTCGCTCCGTACCATGGCCTGGACCAGGGCCGGACGCGAGAGATCGCCGCCGCCGATCGCCTCCACGAGGACACGGCGGTGCTCCGCCCAAGCCGGGCAGACCACCACCGTGTGCTCCACCGTGTCCTCAGGGCGATCTTCGCAGTGGAAACACCCGGGCGTTTCCTCCCGCCATATCCGAAACAGGAACCTCCCGCAGATTGGTACCATTGAAATGATACTTGCATTGTGTTATTGTGGTATAACTCTTTAATAACAACATTTTATGCCAAAAATATTTACCTACATTGACCGCTGCCCTTCTTAGTCATTTAAATGTTATTCCTTAAATTAGCTATCAAGCATATTTAACTCAGAATTTGAATAATGCACCAATTTTAAATAATTTGTCACTGATGAAAATGTTTTTAAATGAATTTATCAAAATATTTCCCTGCTTGTTAGTTATTTGATTTAAAAATAGCATTTAAGAAGCATTGCTTAAATACTAAGGAAATAAAGGTTCTAAAAATAAAAATATCAACAAATAAGTTCAGAAAAATATCATACAATTAAAAAACGAGTGTAGAGCCTTACTCCTGAGGTGCTTTATTTTACAAATTCAAACGGATCACAATCCATGGATCAGTATTTTCCTAAGTAAAGCAAATATCATTCGTTTATTTAGGTACAGTAATAAGCAGTAAAAGCTGATTAAATATCAGTTCTTAACATTATATACATGGAAAACGCTTTGTCCTGAATGACTTGACTGACGGATCAACACACAGCCTAAACCGCTAATCGCAGAGACCTGAAACTTGGAGGATGTGTTCTTTGCATGACGTAGGCATCCGATAAGAAAAGATTTTTCGAAATTCTACCCCTTTTTTTAGGGGGTGAAAAACTGGGGCAAAGTTTTCTCAATACATTTTGTTGGTCACCTTTTTAAACGCTTATGCCTTCGAAGTACCAGGTTGTCATAACTCAGGAGCGCAACTAACATAGTTGTCAGCTAGAAAGCGTTATATGCCGTCGAAGTACCAGGTTGTCATATCTTAGTAGGAACACACCTAATACATGTAGGTAATCATGTCAGCTAGAAAACGCTTAATACAGTCGAAGTACTAGGCTGTCATAACTAGGTAGGAGCACACCTAACATAGTTGTGTCAGCTAGAAACGGCTTTATTCCATTAAAGTACCAGGTTAGCATAACACGGTAGGAGCACACCTTTTTATTTTTGGAAAAAAAAAGCAATACATGTTTAATGTTTTTGTATTAGTTCACTTTTTAAACGCTTTATGCCTTCGAAGTACCAGGTTGTCATAACTTGGTAGGAGCACACCTGACATAGTTGTGTCAGCTAGAAAGTGCTTACATTTTAACACAATAATTTATATGCTATAACAAAATTAATAACGTAAGAAACCAATTCAAAATCCTATTAGGACCATTTTAGACTTCTACATGGACGAAGTCGCAGGCAAAAGCTAGTATTGTTACATACCTATTTGCTGTTGCTCAGTTAATCATAAAATCAGAACTCAATATTCCAATAGTTAAATAGAAAACTAATCAATATTCTAGGTCTGTTTTACAAAACCTAAAGAAATGTTTAATGTAATTCGGTACATTCACCGCAGTTGAATTAGGTTAGTTTTTAATCAGTGGTCAGTAACCCTAGCAATAGGACATTGGCATTGAATGTTGCAACATGTTATTACCCTTCGTTACACTTTTTGATAACCTTAGTGCACTTGGGTGCTTACAATGGTTTTTTTTGTTCTTAACGTCACGCCTTGTGTCTTTGAAGGGAAGGGCAGAGATGTACCTATAGTAAGTACCTACACCCACATTTCGCCAGTTATGTTTAAGTCTGATGGAATAGAGGGCGAGCCTATTGCCATCATCCGGGCACAAATCCAGACTCCGTATAATAGAAATGTAATTTATTTCCATTATACTAGCAACCCATCAGCTTCACACAGGTACAATGTACTGACGTGGTGACATGTTGAAACATCAAGCCGAGTCACCACCTCAGTGTTTCCTAGGCCACGAAGTCGGATTCCGGCACTCATTGTGTGACAACTCACAGCCGAAAAATATAACATACGAGCCGTTGCCTGCCACTCATTCGTCTGCGTGTATTTTTATATTTTATAATACACAATATCCAAGATGAAAAGTAGCCTATGTCCTCCCGGCCCAAGGCTGATACCAGGGCCTGAATTCACTATGACCACTCGTAACCACGTCAATCAGACACGAAATCTGCTAATATCGTATTAATAATATCGACAAATTGTCTTGGAACGTACTGAATATGACATTTCGATTCCTCACCGTTACATTGGTTTCTAAAAAACACGATATTGACGTAGTTTGAACGTAGTAAGATTCCGCGGGGAATCATTATAACCATACAGAATTGGGGCCCTATCGCAAGTTCATAACGATCTGTGGTTTATTTCACGTTCGCTCGGTCCTAAAAAAATTGCGACGAAATTCTTTCGCGCACTGGATTTGCAAAGCAATGCCTAGCGCCAAGGGTTGAGAATCCAACAGTGTATTTTTTCGACGCGTTGGGATGCACTCTGTAAAATTCTCAATGCTCGGTTCGACACCGAGAGTTCAAAATTCAATGCGCAATATAATCCCGCCTTGATATTTGTAGGTCCGTGCTAACGTGGTCGTAGGCTTGAAGAAATAACAGACGGTAGACTGCCAGGGGTGCGGTTGTTCGAAAGAGATACCGTGGCCCCTGGCACGCAGGCTACTGAGGGAACACGGGTGGGTTTTAGTCAGTAAAACTGATGACTACCCGCCCAAAAAAAAAACCGTAGACTTACTTTTGCATTTGTAATATTAAGTACTAGCTTCCGGCCGCGGCTTCGCCCGCGTGGAAGTCAGAAATTATCCTGCGGGAAAGTACTACCGGGATAAAGTATCGAAGTATCCTATGTGTTAATCTAGGTTATAATCTATCTATATGCCAAATTTCATCCAAATCCATTCAGCCGTTTTTGCGTGATTGAGTAACAAACATCCAAACGTTTTCACAAACTTTCACATCTATACATCTATCTATATTCTATACAGATAGATAAAATTGGAGTATCTGTCTGCTTTTTACTAAATGCATTTGGATGTATACACGGTACCTACATATACCAAAATAACATTTAAAAAAAAATGTCTGTCTGTTTGCTTGTTCCGGCTAATATCTGAAACGGCTGGACCGATTTTGACGGGCCTTTCACTGGCAGATAACTGATGTAATAAAGAGTAACTTAGGCTACTTTAAATATATAAATTTTATATATTTTTATTAATATCTATACAGATAAATCATCCCGGTAGTACGTTCCCGTGGGATAATTTTCAACCTCCACGCAGGCGAAGCCTCGGGCAACAGTTAGTATTCAGGAAAAGTTTTTATCCAGTGCGCAAACTGTAACCATGAATTCAGCATATCATTCTAGACCCCCTAGCGCAGACATTTTTCGCCGGTTAAAAAAAAAAAAAAATCAGCTGGTCCATACATTTTGATCGCGTAGGTATTGCAGTTTTCTATGAAACAGCAGATTTTTTTTAATAACCGGCGAAAAACTTCTGCGGTAGGGAGTCTAGGATGATATGCTGAATTCATGGTTACAGTTTGCGCACTGGTTAAAAACTTACCCTGTATAATATTAGTAGGATGGATAGTTAATAATGTTATTACTCTTTTGTTTCAGATTGGAGTGATTCCTCTCGTATGTGGTTGGTGGCTCGACCTATGCTCGTTATCAATGTTCGACGCCACACTGAAGGACCGCGAGTCGAGCTTGCAAGCGGCACCTTGGACCCTCATGTTCATTCACTGGCTGGTCGGCATGGTCTACGTATATTACTTCGCCTCGTTCATTCTGTTGTTGAGGGAAGTACTGAGGCCCGGTGTGCTGTGGTTCTTGAAGAATTTGAATGATCCTGACTTCAGTCCTGTGCAGGTTTGTTTACATAATAATGAAGCTACTTGTAATACTACAATTATTATTGTGCTTATTATTTATTTAACCATTTATGTACACACTTAAATACAGAAAAAAAGAAAAGAACAGAAAAGTAGGTACCAAGGTGATTTCTAAAGAATTATTTTACGTCCCTCCGATTGGACAGGTTCACTCAATCTGTGTGGTTATTTCGTCAAAGGACCATTTCAGACACCAATCTACATGGTCTTCACATGATCTGACCTTAGTTATAAGAATTATTCTGGCAGCCTAGTTACTTTTTTTTGTAATAACAGGGGTTACTAGAATATGGATATCTAGCTGTTCTGTATATATTCTGTGTTTATTCTGGATATCTATCGTAATAAGTAGAACCGACGCGCTACGCTTTGAAAAATGTGCCACATGCTAAGGACAGAGTTGGTCGTTGTGGAGGTCTATGTCCACAAGTGGATATCTTTTGGAAGAATGATGAAGGAATATTTCTGTGCGACCCACATTGCTATTTAATAGCTTAAGCATAATGTCATCGGCCTATAATGCTCCCACTGCTGGGACACAGGCCACCTCTCTGTGAGAGAAAGCGGGCCATAATCCACCACGCGGGCCCAGTGCCGGTTGGTAGATGTCACATGTTTTCGAATTTTTGTTTCTACGACATGTCGGTTTCCTCACGATGTTTTCTTTCACCGTTTTGAGACCAGTGGTGATGAAATAATTTACACTAAGTAAAGCGCCGCTCTGGGTTCCAAACTATATCTCGTAAGTCACGTAAGTCAGACAGAATGTAAAAATAACTTTTCCCATCCCCCAGGAAATGATCCATCTCTCAGTATGGTCTCACATCCGTCGCCTGGTGGTTTCCGCCATGATCTTCGGCACAGCCGTCCTCTTCATGTTATGGTTGCCAATCAGAGTGATCAAGTACGTCCTGCCTGGTTTCCTGCCGTATGCCGTTGCGGTTCACACTGACGCACCGGTCAATGAACTCAGCCTTGAATTGCTACTGCTTCAGGTAAGGAAAGTTTTAGTTTACACCTGGTCAAATTAAATGAGCTAGCGAATCTCTACAGACGTGTCCCACGGCCTGTTGGCTTGACTTGGCGCGTTTTGGCCTTTCAGATAGCGGGCCGTGGGACTGCAACCTTTCCAAGTGCCCAGTTGGTGAAGTGGATAATTATCTCGCTCCACCGACTGCACATTAACAAAACACATATGTATTTAAGTAAAAACACCACCACACTCTCCTAGACCTACAACAACGTACTTCAGCTTTTGTGATTCAGGGCCAGAACAAAAAAAAAAAAAAAAACAAATACGAAACAAACAAATAATTTTATTTCTTACTCACAGCATTTTAATTGGAAAAAGATTTTTTTTAATGAATTAGTCAGGCAATAAGACAATGACACTTTAATTAATTTAAAACTGTCTCAGTCTGAAAAATATATTTGTTTTAATTTTTAAAAATACAATGGCTATGTAAATTAGTATAACTGTAGTTTATACTGGGTGCAAAAAACGGGCGGAATCCATTTTTAGCGTTCATTTTAAAGATGCAGCAGTTCATATCCATAGATATTTATTCTGCGTTCACAATTTGGTTTCTAATCATGTAAACAAATATGTGAACCGACAAGTTTTATAAAAAAGCGTGATCAAATATAAGGTTTCATCACAATCGGCGATCTTTGCCAAGCAACCTTACGTTATGGTCAGAACTGTCATGATTGTCGAGGGCACTGCAAGTCGTGTTATTTATTCTTTTCAAAGGTCATGCAATCAATGTAGGTATCAAGACTTTTCCGAATTATGTTGGGGTCGGCTTTCAGTCTAACCGGATCCGGGTGAATACCAGTATTTTATATGTAAAACTGGGTAACACGGTACCCCTTGCTGTCAGACTTTTTGGGCTTCTGACTACAGGTAACGTCTATCGAAAGATCTACAAAAGACAACCAGGACCAACAGCTTAAGGCGATGATTTCTTGAAAATGCTCAAAAAGGTGTTTTTTTTAAACCAGTGTATCTCTTTAACCGTAAATAATTTTGAAAGCAAAAAAAAAAAAAAGATATCTTTAAGTCGTTTTTGCATACAATGATGGTACTCAAAACATAATTAAACATATTTTAATGCATCAAAAAAAAAAAAAAAACATCAAAGTCACCTCTTAATTATCTTTAAAACCAGTTTATCCCTTCAATAGCAATTATTATTGTAATTAAAAATATACCTTAAAATTCCAAATGCCAAACTGCATCCAGTGATAGATCATTTTTTTTAAATCAAATAGTTTTTATCTAATTTTATACGATTTTATTTGCATTTTTACGACAATGCTTGCTGATGTATTATTCGAATTTATTACAACAGATTTTAACCCGTATCGGATTGCAGTAAGAACTATTATCGGTCATAACGGCAATACGACGAGTACATTCAAAATTACCAGGGCCTTAACGTGCTTTCCGAGGCACGTAGGGATCTCGATATGTAATGGAAGGATACCCATGCGCAAACCGACCACGGCACGAGTATTCAATAGTCATGCAAATACTACAAACAGTTTCAATTCATGTATAGCAAGTAAACAGAACAGACAGAACATGCATCGTGACAGCTACAGTACGTAACACGGTGAGTGTGGGGCAGCATAATATGCAAAACAGGTTGTTATACAGAGTTTCTAACCATAACCATGCAAAACAGAAGTTTTGCATGTAATTGTACACGTTAATGTATTGATGAAAATAATTGAAACATTGCTTTAGGTATTGTTTGATATTTTAATGTAATTTAATTAACCTGTCTTTAGTCATTACTATTTTAAGCTGTGTCAAAGATGAATGATCGGTAAAATTAGTACCGTTAATCATGAATATTGAGTTCGAGTAGAGTTCAGGGGCTAGCCGCTAGTGGCTTAGTAATAAAGTCCGCGCGGGTTGATCGATTAGGTTAAGCTACGCTTGTCGCGGTCGGTTCGTGGATGGGTGACCATATTTATATACTAATACTACTTCGTGTCTCGGAAAGCACGTGAAGCCGTTGGTCCCGGTTGTCATTCGTGGATCTTTGACAGTCGTAACTGGTCATCAGAAGCCCGACAACCAGTCTTACCAAGGAGTATCGTTTTACCCCGTAACTGGGTTGCGGAGGTCAGATATGCAGACGCGCCATGGAAATACTGGTACGTATTTAGATGCATCCGGATAGGCTGGAAACTCCAACATGGTTGGGAAAAGGCTAGGCAGATGATGAACCGTGAATATTGGGTTCGTTTATTTCCTGCTGTTGAGTTTGTTGCGCCATTTCTTCCCAGTTAAAGTTCTATGAAGTGGTGAAGGGCGCGTGTTTTGGAGCACTGTCTCGACAGTCCCTACGAACAATCCCCGAAGTGGTAGATACGTGATTTGCATGTTTTCGTGACCTTCAGGCCAGCCTATACTATCGTTTAGTTTAACAAAAATAAGTATAAGATGACAAAATGCACTTCAAATCCACCATGACATTACATTAACTAGAACATGATATACGCGTGTTTGAAACTTTGAAGCGCATTCCTGTGAAATTTGTCATTTGTAGTAAGGGGATTATAATAGGTCTTTACCTATGAAATTGCCGTTTTGTATGAAAAAATTTAAACGAATTTTTTTCATAAATTTTTTATTTGTATTAATCGAAGTAATCACCCATGCAATCAATGCATCTTTGCCATCGCAGTGGCAGTTTATTGATGCCCTTCTTAAAGAAATCAGCTGGACGGGAGGCAACAAATTCTTCAAAGGCATTTTGTACTGCCTCTCGGGTATTAAATTTTTTTCCCGCCAAGAAGTTATCCAAATTCTGGAAAAAGTAGTAGTCTGTAGGCGCAAGGTCTGGTGAGTATGGCGGATGACGGAGAGCTTCCAACCCCAGTTCTTGCAACTTGGAGACCGTCTGCTGTGCAGTATGAGGTCGCGCGTTGTCGTGCAGGAGCAGCGGAGACGAGCGATTGACCAATGCTGGTTGGAGATGCGCCAGCTTCTCCATCATTGTGTTCAGTTCTTCACAGTACACATCTGCAGTAATGCTCACCCCGTTTGGTAAGAAGCTGTGATGAATCACACCGGCGCTAGACCACCAAACAGTGACCATCACTTTTCTAGGGGTAAGTTTTCGTTTAGGGCATTGTTTAGGTGCTGAACCAGGATCCAACCAACTTGCTGAGCGCTTACGGTTATCAAACAGAATCCATTTTTCATCGCAGGTAACAATGCGGTTCAAAATTCCTTCATTTGTGTGTCTGTTGAGCAGTGCAAGGCACGTCTCGACGCGTACTTCGCGCTGGCGATCATTGAGTTCGTGGGGCACCCATTTGTCAAGCTTTTTTACCTTGCCAATTTGACGCAAATGGACCAATATTGTTTTGACGCTAACGTCGAAAGCTGCTGCTAATTCAGCCGTAGATTGTGTATCATCAGCTTCCACAATCGCCTTTAATTCGTCATTGTCGACCAAAGTCTTCGGACGACCGCGAGGTTCATTTTTCAGGTCGAAATTTCCAGAACGGAAGCGAGCAAACCAATAACAGGTGGTGCGTTGGTTTGTAGTGTTAGCTCCGTAAACGTCGTTGATGTTGCGTGCCGCTTGTGCCGCGTTGCTGCCACGACGGTACTCATATTCCATAATTACTCGAATTTTTAACGTATCCATGATGACGAAAAAGATTGAAATGCGATGAAAATGTAACACTAATCAATAAAGAAATGACTACTTTTAGAAAAAAAAATCCATGTTTTTAAAATAAAATTAATTTGAAATTAGAATTCTTAGCCAAACAAAAATTATTTTGATTTGAAATGGCCAGTACTGCAGAACGGCAATTTCATAGGTAAAGACCTAATATGTAGGGACCGTCAGTCTTATGTAATTTTGACGTTCAAAAAGTGCTGATTCTTAGTATAATTTGAATTAATTACATTTGATTTTTTAAAGAGCAGTCTGTATCTTGAAAATTACTTCAAAATTACTGCAAGCACTAATCTGACTGCTTAGTCGGATGATTATATGTTTGTTGTTGTGGCTCTATCTTGAAAGATAAGGCATTTAATCGGTATTAAATTAAGGTCATTGTCGGAAGTCAAGTGACCGATTATAATTTGTTAACAAGAGATATCAATCTTAAGACGAAAGAGCCATGGTAGTCTAGTATTAAAATCATTAATACAATTCTCCAAGTTCAAATTCAATCTCCTCATCATCCTCGATTGAAATCATGAGATTTGAGGCCAATTCTAACTAAGACATTTGGATATTGTTATAATTCTGTAAATACATATTTGTTGCTAAGCAGACATTTTTTCGAACATATGAAAGAACTAGCCTTTGCCCCGGCTCCGCCCGCGTACATGTCGATTATCGCGTAAAAAGTAGCCTCTGTCCTTCCCCATATCCCAGGCTCTATCTCTGCCAAATTTAATGACGATCGGATCAGCGGTTTAGGCGTGAAAGCGTAAGAAACAGACAGACAGAGTTACTTTCGCATTTATAATGTTAGTAGGGATGGATTAGCAATAAATAACCTTCAAAATGATTCAGATTCTGATTAATAGTGTGTACTACAAAATTAGACTGTTGACAACTATAGTTCGACTTTTAATTGTATTCAGTAACTTGACAGTTAAAGGGTTACCAGATTTTGACAGTAAAAAGATAGTGAAGTAGTGTAAGAATGAACGAAATTGAATGAACTTAAAATAATGTACTTACGTCATTTTTTTAAAATTTAATAACTTTCTAAAAACATGATATGCACTATTAAAAATGGTAGAATTTGTGATATACTTCGTTTTTCAGTAGTAAGGTAAATTTATTTAGTTTCTATTAGAAGAAATTAAAAAAAGGAAATTACTTTTTAACCCCCGACGCAAAAACAACGGGGTGTTATAAGTTTGACGTTTCTGTCTGTGTGTGTGTGTGTGTGTGTGTGTGTGTGTGCGTGCGTGTGTGCGTGTGTGCGTGTGTGCGTGAGTGCGTGTGTGCGTTCGTGCGTGTGTGTGTGTCTGTGTGTCTGTCTGAGGCAACGTAGCTCCCGAACGGATGAACCGATTTTGATTTTGTTTTTTTTTTGTTTGAAAGGTGTATCAGTCGGGAGTGTTCTTAGACATGTTTCATCAAAATCGGTTCAGCCGTATGAAGATTATCAGCTCTTTTCTGGTTGATGAAGGGATTTGAGCATCTTCCACGGGTCTGATCAACTCGAAATTTGTTATTCTATTACTTCAATGATATTAGACGAACAAACCCAGGTAGCATTTTTACGTCATTATGTCGTCCGTTTACGGTACTGCTCGACGTAAGAGACGTCATGTCTTGACGTCGGGGGGTCCCATCAGATGACGTCAATTTGTCACAGCCTCAAGACGTCAGTTTACAGACGTTACAGAGACGTCATATACTGAATTCATAGGGACGTTACTGGGCCGTACATATTAGGGCAGCCACCGACGTTGGAGTGACGTCATATACTGAATTCATAGGGACGTTACTGGGCCGTACATATTAGGGCAGCCACCGACGTTGGAGTGACGTCATATACTGAATTCATAGGGACGTTACTGGGCCGTACATATTAGGGCAGCCACCGACGTTGGAGTGACGTCATATACTGAATTCATAGGGACGTTACTGGGCCGTACATATTAGGACAGCCACTGACGTTGGAGTTACGTCACACACAGGATTCATAGTGACGTTACTAGGACGTACACGTCAGGAACTACGGGGCCGAATATTATTATGCTGCCGTGTACACGATTACCAACAGTAAGTGTGTTTTGCAAGCGATTTTCACTTTTATATAAATTTGAATAAAAACGCCCAGAACACACTTACTGCTGATATCGTAAGCATGGCAATATGCTTCCCGTAGGTAGCATGGGTGGGTAACGTAGTCTATTAAAAAACAAACATACAAAAATAGGCGCGAAAAACATAACCCTTCCTATGCAGTCGGGTAAAAAGAGAACCGTCCTGGCTGTTTTCGATAAAAAGACGGCTCAAGATTGCTAATTACCTTATTTCTATTGCTAAAAAAAATACAAGTTATAGTTAATTGTAGTTTTTATTTCTTGTTTTAAAATGTATGAGGTCATGACTTAAAATAACATTAGTTTTCTCTATGTCCACCGGACTAGTAAACATATAAAAACACTATCATAGGTTTGACAATTTTAGATACATAAAACCATGAAGTACAACAATGAAGGCGGCAGACCGCGTGCTCTCTCGCTCACATTGGTCCCTCTCTTTCTAAATACTAGTGGCTCTATGAGCTTTAACAGGTCTACAGTAGACCTCGCGAGTTTTCGAAATGGCTGAATTAAAAAAAATCTACACTCATATCTCCGCAATTTTCCAAAATTTCGAAAAACTGATGACAAAATAAAATCTATAAAATTAACGAACCTGCTCACAAAATTTCACGTGAATCGGTTGACAAATACGACCTTTAGGCGAGATCAGACGGAAATCCGGACAAACGGACATAGGAAAGCATTTTTACCCAAGCTGAAACGGAGACGCTTCGCTCGCTCGGTCAATGAGTATTAATAACAGAGGGGGGACCAAAGTGAGCGAGAGCATGCGGTCAGCCGTATTCATGTAGGTTAAGGGAGTGTTGCCTCTACTTTTACCTACAACTTCATACATACAACGACATTTAACTAAATTAAATTTAACCTGAAATTCGGTGATGTACAAAATTTAAAAAAAAAAAACGCTCATAACTTTAAGGTGGAACAGGGTAGAGAGCGAAATTCATTTTTATGCAATTTGCAGGTCAGTGTCAGGTTGTATGTTGATAAAAAATTAGTCGCGCCTGTAACACGTATGTAGTTATAGAATTATAATCATTAAAATCCTCAATATAAACCTCTAAGTTCATTTAACCCCATTGAATGACTTTTTCATAAATAGTTACAGAATTCACACATATACTATTTACATTGTTAACCCTAACTGAAATTAGAGGGTTGTATTAATGATTTTATGATTATAATTCTGTAGCTACATACCTACGTGTTACTGGCGCGACTCATTTTTCATCATTAAACAGCGTGATCCTGACCTGCAAATTGCAAAAAACGTAAGAACATTTGTATTTCACACTCTACCCTGACGCTTCCACCTTTTCGACGCCACGTCAAATGCAAAAGTTGTCACTGACTTAAGCATGGCTGAAATTTAACACGAATTTCAATCTTGTTTTGCGTGTTAAGGTTTAGTTTTTACTGTACGTACTGATCAATATATGCGACGATGGTGTCGAAAACTTTAAAAAATATGGTAAACATATACATGTCGATTCGTTAGGTACCGATATTCATGCTCACCTGCCTTTGTCTGATAGGTACGCCCCCGATTACATTCTGTATTCATAAATAGCCGAGTGCAATTAGAAAAAAAATACTCAAAAGGTGGAATGAAGTTTATAGTGGTCGGATTTTCATGGGGTTTTTTTTTCTCGAGTTTCTAAAGGAGTGGAGATGAAAGTTAAAAAAAAATTACCGCTCGCAACATTTTTTTTTTAAATTGAATTCATATTGTGGCGTAATAGTGTGACCTGCGTGCATCCATTAAACGCCAATTTGGTCTGTTTATTTGTTCATTGTTTTCGATGTAATGCATATTTTTTGAAAATTTCCTATTTTCTTCAATTATTTATAAAATATCGAATTTTTGAGACTGAGATTTCTTTCGATATTGGTAACGGATGTTTTTTACCAGATAACTGGACGTAAAAATATTCAAGAAAACCACTTTTACGAGTGAAGTGACTCTATCAAGACCTCTAACGCTAAAGTGGCGTGCGGTGAAATTATTTTTTTGTAACTTTCTTCACCACTCCTCTAGGAACTTAACAAAAAAAACCCCATGAAAATCCGACCATTATAAACTTCGTTCAACCTTATTGTCTAATTGCACTCGACTAAAAAGCAATCACAATATCACATATCGCAATCATAATCATGAAGCATCGGAATGCTTAATGTATAGCCGTTATTGTGGACAACCACACATTTGGTTAAAATGTCATTAACAGGCATCAGTTTAAAAATTGAATAATTTTTTACTACCATAATATCAATAGCTACTGAATTAAAAGGGTACTCAAAGAACGGCTGATAGTTTACAAACTCCTTTCCATAAATGAATAAAGTGTGATTTTTAAGGATGTTATGTATCTTAAACACCTTCTTATCCTTAGTAAGACAATAACAATCAGTTTCACGAGATTCGGCTACATATAACGTATATTTTTTATATATTAGTTTTTTATAGCATTCATATACATTTTCCTCAGGTAGGGGTCCAGAATAAAACTGGTCAGAAACAGTTATTTTCGATGAGAAGCTGTATAATTTTGAAGATTCCATTTCTTTCAATCTTCTTACAATTTGTTGTAATGGCTTATTAGGCGACCGTACTAACTTCTTTACACTCTTTAAATGATTTTCAAATGGGAATGCCGAATATTCATCTAGTGTACCAAAGAGGCGTACATCATCGCATATATGACATAACATATGAACATTATATACCAAAAAATGTAATCCATAAACCGATTTTGAATGATTTATAAAAATCAGAAGTAATTCCTGAGCCAAATTTATACCAAGTTCTCTGATATGTTTGTTTGAACATAAAATCGTAATAGCTGAATGAAAAAGTAGAAAGTTTTCGTAAAGTGAACGTGGCAAGATGTCCTTTAACACAATTGGACCCACATATAATAAAAACATTCGATACTCAGTTGCTTTCCATCGAGCTAATTCTGATAAACTCCGCGGTTTTCTATTAAATTCAACTGGTATAAATTTTGAACAATAGATTAGTTTTTCAGATATTATTTTAATCAAGTGACTTTGTATACGAACCTTTAAATCGCCACTAATCCACACATTTAAAAGCTTACGCATTACCCCCAAACAAACATTATGCATATATTCGGTAGGGAATAAAGATATCAAATCAATAGGGAGCCGTAAAAGTGGTGACTCTCCAACATGATGGTCTTCATCAAGCTGCGAACGAAATGATTCATTGGTCCTCGTGGGTGCTGACACACTTTCATAGATCACGCGGCCGCGGTATTCGCCTGCCTCTACACACTTGTCGCGAGCTGAATAGCCACCATGTTGTTTAGTACACTTGATAAATGCTCGTGCTGGAGCGTCACAAATAAAGCTATGGATTTTAACAGTGTAATGAATATCTTCGAGATCGAAACCATTTCTAAGTATTTTTTCTAATTCGTCGACAAATCGCTTAAGAAAAACATCTAATGGTGAAGGTTTAGATCGACCACAGAAAAGAGCGACGACAAATGGTCTAGCACTAGCATTATTTTTTAGCAATCCTAATATGGGCCACAATTGTGTATTGGCACTTTTGAATATGGGAAGTCCATCAATGTTAAAAGAAACTTTAATTTCTCTATTCCCAACATTATCAGTATTGTCAAAGAGTTTTATTTGTTTTTGAATTTGTGAAAGAAGACCTAAATATACTAATTCTCCAGTATCTAACTTAGTGATCTCTAGTTGCAAAGGGGTTGTCAACAATGTTCTGCTATCTTTTGGTAATCCAGGGCATAAAGGAGACACAATTTTAAGAAGACTATTTAAAGCATTATGTGGTATTTGATATTGAGTGGCCCAATGTTTTAACTCTGTTTCGAAATCATCATCTTTTATAGACTTAACAGAATCTGATTCAGATAGTGAATGCTCATCATCACAAGTAGTAATTTGGTTTTCATGAGAAATGTCATGTTGCATCAATAAATTGGAATTATTACTAGAACCTTGCAATACAATTTCAGATTGACAATTATTATATAAAGTACAGGGCAAATTAACTATGGAAGAGGACGCACTTACAGCTGCAGTACTCTCTTGTAAATTTGAAATTACACTTAACTCTGCTTCCTTTGCTCTTCTTAATAATTTACGTTTGCCAACTATAGCCTTTTTTGAGTATTTTATTTTCTCTGCCATGTTTATTTTTATTTATTACTCTTCTTTAATCTTTCAGGGGCATGTTTTAGCCAAATTTTAATGGAATCTTCTACTTCTTTAGCTGTAGACCCAGATGTTGTGGTGACAACTCCTTCTATAAAGACATAATACAATTTTTAATGTTATAACTACCAAAATTATAACTTTAAACTTCATCTCCAGCATATTCCCCACTGCTGCGCACAGGCCTCACAGTTGCGTGTTATATTAAACTTACCCACGATACACTCTCGCAGGCGTAGTTGGCAGAAAGGCTTTTTGTTGGATCTCTTCCCATAGAAGTTATACTGTGCAGCTAGCTGGTCAGTGAAACAAAATTTCATTATCCGAGACACTTTGCTGGAAATATCCCTGCCTCCAAAAGTTCTCATGTATGAAACCTGTAACAAACAAAATAATGTATATTTGTAAAATACCAAATTAATTGCAGACGGTCAATATCCCGGTCGATATATATATGTATATGTCCAATGAAACTAACCGTGAATCATTCAAAACTGTCAAATGAGTGAAGATTAGAAATAACTTTTTACATAATGTTGTAAGTGTGTAGGTATTGTATGCGTGTTTATTTTATGTTTTTTATTTAATTACTACTAAATAACTATAAATTGCACCACCTGCTTCAAGCTGTTCCTTCATTCTTTTTTGTAAGTTGTCTGGAAGAGATCGCTCTGAAACTACAAGGCCGCCTATTGGTGCAAATTTTCACTATTTGTCTTTTTTCTGTTAATGCTTATTATGTGGTAACACTGTATTGTTATTGTAACTTACCAAACTAGCATAATTTTCTTTTTTCTCCAATAATGGTTCAATTGTATTTAATTCATCGGTATTTTGAATTGGGAATTTTAGTTCCGGTTTTAGAGTACCTTTCAGTGTGCTTGTATGCTTTAATAGGTTTATTATTTGATCATTTTGGGTTTTTATACATGACAATAATGACAGCACTTTTGATTGGTAACCTAAAAAATAATAAACAGTACCTATTAGTAGGATCAGGTCAGCGTCAGATAATATTTTAGCGACGAAAGTGCAAAGTGGTCAAATATATAAAGTAAAATAAAATAAAAAGTCTTGTATCACCTTGGTATGTAGACTGTCAGATTTCTTTAATAGATTTTTTCGATTATCGCTAAAGCATTAGGTTCAAGGTTGATTGGGAAAATTTTACAGTTTCAGGTAGGTTGTAAAGGACTTAAGAGCGAGTATATTTGACGACTTTGGTCGCTACGATATATTTGCTGCTATACATATGTATATGTTGTGCCGACTGTACACACAGGTCGAGACACCGCGAGATGGGCACGCCATTTCAGTCATCCGTCACCGTCACCCTGGAGAAGGACGTAGGCTACTTGTATCTCGAAAAATTGCATACTTAGTTACCTCGGGATAGCGATAACCGAAATCTAAGCAGACGAAGACGCAGTCAACTGCTAGTTTTTAATAAGTTAGAAAGGATAAACCTGTCTCGTAGGTACTGTCCCGGCGGGTGCGTACACCCGGCATTAGTGATTCGGATTACTACATTACAACAAAAATATGGAGAGAGTACTAACTTTCCCAAAAGGCGAATGAAATAATACATCATAGTAAATTACCTACCTGTTAATCCTGAACCTTGAACATACGATGACGTTTCTGGCACGTTGCTGCCGTGATTCGGCGGTTGCTCATAACGACACCGAGGACTACCTAGGCGTGCAACCGGAGTTAGCCGCCCCTCGCCGTCTTCTGCTATAATATCTGGGAAACATATTAAAATATGAACAATACAGAACTTTTCCAGTACCTACCTACCTACCTATTAATAAATAAAGATGAATCCATTTAATACGTCATTTCTGAAAATCGTCGTTAACATCATTTGAAAGCACAGTTAAATTAAGCATTTTTAGAGATGATTTGCAAAACAAAAGGTGTATTAAAAAAATGACCTGAATATCCCGATGTGCTATTTCTTTTAATTTATAGTTTAGAGTCTTAACTTTTGAGAACAATTGACAAAACTTGCGATTTTGTGCGACCGTCATACATTTTTTTTCGGTTTTCAGAATGACCGCTGAAATTACAAAAAATCTAATTTTTAATATTTGGACCTCAAATGCGAAAAAGGAGCGAATTGATGCTATTTTTGCTTTTATAATAGGTAACCCTTTTTTTTTTTTTTTTGGGTGGGACATCATCAAATAACTTCTCCCGCTCTGGGTGGAGCAGGAGGGCGTGTCAGACTTTTACTGACTAAAACCCACCCGTGTTCCTTCAGTAGCCCGTATGCCAGGGGCTGTGGTATCTCTTTCGAACGAACCCGCACCCCTGACAGGCATCGGCCCTTGCGGGCCCCATCATTTTTGTGTGCTGACATCTCTTTGAGGCGTGCGTGGAACACAACGCGCCGTCGACCTGGGCTTGGTCCTTACCGGACAGCGAGCTACCCATTACTCGCCGTCCGCAAGCTCATGCCTACGGTGGCCGGAAATCGGCCTGGGATTCCCGACGCCCAGGGCGTCTCCTTATCCTGCGGCGGCTAGGGTCGCGAGGGCGCATATGCTGCCTCTCCCTCACGTGCGCCGCCTCCCTCTTCGCGAGCATCACTGCTTCGCTGAAGGAGGTGACGGCTCCCCATGCCCTCTCGCTCCGTACCATGGCCTGGACCAGGGCCGGACGCGAGAGATCGCCGCCGCCGATCGCCTCCACGAGGACACGGCGGTGCTCCGCCCAAGCCGGGCAGACTGCCACCGTGTGCTCCACCGTGTCCTCAGGGCGATCTTCGCAGTGGAAACACCCGGGCGTTTCCTCCCGCCCTATCCGAAACCGCATAGGTAACCCTCAAGTAACATTTTCGAAAGGTGCTTTAAATGAAATTAAGTTCTTTTTAAGGAGGTTATGTACCTACAAATTTAACCAAAAATGGACAACAAGCGGTAGACATCGTGAACGATTTTTAAACAAAAATATGTATAACTTGGTTAAACGACTGCTTTACCCGGGGTTTATTAGTGGATTTGCCGACTCAGCAAGCTGGTAATACCAATGATGGCAACACCGCACGCCGATTTTTTAGAGGTGCTCACAATAACTGCTGATATTACCGGGGTAATTATATAATTTTAGAAACTCTCGGGTCTGGTTTTACAGTGGATTTAGATTCCTTCAATAGTTACACAGAAGCAACCAGAAACTTGTATCTTAGGGAATATTCATGATATAACTTGGCAGTTAGTGTGCACTTAGTTTGATTTCATGGCCGCGATGTCATAGCTTCGTGTATTTTGCCGATTGGCCAGATATCGGAAGAGGCACAAGACCCTAGAAACAAAGATAACCGAAGATATAAGGAATTCTTTAGAAAAACGACACGAATACACACCAAAACCGACCTACATATTAGGCTTCTTATATCATCAGACCCCTTCATATACAGCTTAAGGCTTTTAATGAAGAGAAAACGGTGTCCTCTAGATCCTGATGTCCTAAAATTGCTTTCTGTACCCACCGTATATGAAGACCAAAGTGAAATTAGTGACTAAAATAACAAAATTTATTCATATCGCATTTTATTATAGACAACTTAATTTTCTATCACTATTTAAGTATTTTAAATTATTTGAATACCAAGAAATATTATTTTTTTACTTGTATCTTTTGTTTAATTCAATTTGGAATTAAATCCCCCTAGATTGCGAGATTCCCACACTGTGCGCCGCAGACGGGTAAAAGTATCTAAATATGGATATCATACCTTGCAGTACACTGTTTGTCAAGACAGGAAGCCCATCGACTACTTTCAGTAATGAGAGGGTCTCTGTTGGTAAAAAACATTTAAGTTAATATCTATTATATTTTCACACCCACATCTCTAGGCCGACTTGCCCAGTCCAGAGTAAAAAAAAATCGCTAACCCGGGGTTATATTAGACAGTTTCATACATTCTGACATGGCTTAACCTCGGGTTAACCTCTAACACGGAGTTAATTCATTCCTTAGGAGCAGAGTTGAGTGGAGAGCATCAGTTTCGAAGCAACATGATAAAAGGAACATCCCCTAAATACCGTAATATACCGCACTAAGCTATATTTATAGCACTTCACTATAATGTTATAGTGAAGTCTGTGAGTGTGACGGGCTTAACCCTGGATTAGCATTTTTTTTTATTCTGGACTGTGCAAGTCAGTCTTAGTAATGTCCTATTTACCCAATCACCTTAAAAAATGTGATGCATTTTTATGAAGCCGGGAGGGGTTTCATAAAAATGCATGCAATGCAAAGCTATTATATATTAATTATTATTTACTTACTTTCTGGTATTGAAGGGGTTTCTTGGGTAATGTTTGGCTGAGCTTGATGTTTTCCCTCTTTATTCGGTTGCCCGCCGCCGGTCCGTTCCGTTGTGTCGTATATACGCGTCCGTGAGTGTGCTGTGCGTTTGCGTGTCAAGTATGTACTTAGTTATACAATTTAGGTTTGCATTGCATGCATTTTATGAAACCGGGTAGGGTTTCATAAAAATGCATGCAATGCAAAGCTATTATGTATTAGTTATAATTTACTCACTTTCTGGTATTGAAGGGGTTTCTTGGGTAATGTTTGGCTGAGCTTGATAGATATCTGCACAAAACAAATATTATTTTTGAGATTACTTTGGAATTTCATGGTTACTTACCTATACAATTACATGTAAAAAAACTAGTTAAATAGATTTATTCACTCTTTATTTTTAGGGCTCCATACCACAAAAAGAAAAAAAACTTCCATCCATCCTTCCATACCCAAACAGTGTTCTAACAAAAAGATAAGTTTGACTACAAGACATACTTCTATATAAAAGAGTGTGCAGTTAGGTACTGTAATTTTTAATAAAAACTAATTTCAACCTTTTTTGCTGGACTGTACTTTTTGTTAATTGTACTTGTACTATCAGAAAGTACTCAAAACAACGAAACAAATGTGCCGAAACTCAACCATCTCAGCACTTTTCATCATTTAGGTATGTTAGGGTATATATGATCTACGGATGGAATCAGGATTCCATCATCAGATCAGCTCGATGGTACCACAATATTGCATTGCAAAACATGTAATAATTAAATTTTGCATGGGAACCATAGGACCAAAATACATTAAAAAATTCAAACAGGGTTGAACTGGCTGAAAGTTCTTTGAATATGAGAATGCAGCAAATATGATAATGAACTAAAAATAACTACACTTTGCACACAGATGAAGTTGCTAAACTGAATATTGACAGTATAAACCTTAGGAAAAAATACTATCCTTTTCTCACACATGCAACAAGTATTTACAGCATTTTTTCCCATTGTTCACATTTTCAATATTCAGAAACTTCATAGCTGTGCAATGTGTCAGGATTTACTTCATAACGGCCGTTGACTATAAAACTCACCTCCATAACAGGATTCTAAGCATACATTGCCAGCAGCTTGAAATGTTTGTAATTTGTTAAAGATCTTTTTCTTTAATGGCGGTGGCCTTATGTGATTGTCATTGTCTTCATCGCTGCTAGAAATATATATTTTTGCCCTATTCCGTTTGAGACTTGGTTCTGCTTCGGCTTCACTCTGTAAGTCTGATGTATCCTCAACCAGTTTCAGTTTTTTTTTGGCTTTCTCTATATATCATCTTTACATGCAAATGAAATAAAAAAAATACACACAACAAGCAAAAATAATAAATGAACATAACTTATTGCATCCCTCAGTCATTTAAAACAAGGTTATTAGTAAATATGTTGGATGGAGTTGTATTAGTAAAAACAACCTGAAATTGTATGGTCAACCAGTTTGATTAGGAGGCCACTTTGAACCTTTTCACTACGAATCTTGTAATGTGATGTGATGCTGATGACAGTCATGTCAGCATGCCTGATATAAGTAATTAATTGTTATAGTGAAAAGGTTCAAAATTGCCTACTTATCAAATTAGTTGAATGTACTGATACTGTGACTACTTGTCAACACAGTCATTACAAAATCTGTCTATATGTGTCATACATAAATGTATTAAATTGTAAGTTTTGGTTAATTTGATTGTTAGTAACTTCAAACAAACTATGACATACATATTTTAATCAATATACCAACAAGAATGCATACTAATACATATTATATCTTGAAAAAATTGAACTCTGGTCACAGAAAACAGAAAACTTTCACCAACTTCAGTAAGCTCTCGGTAAATCAGTAAATATTGCATCCAGATAGAATATACCATACCTTCAAGTCAGGAAACGAACCTTAATTTCGTTAAGTACCCAATTACCCATAGCCAAATCCAAGTGGTTCGTAAAAAATATTAAAATATACGTACCAGTCTCACAAAAAACTCTTTGAACGCTGTATAATTTCCATTTTTCATCTGGTGTCTTAGCATCAGCCAAAACTCTTTCAAACGCTTTAGTTCCTTTAACAGGTGGCCAAAAAACTTCACAACGCCTTGGCGTAAACCACTGATTGTTTATTATCGACACGGTTCCGCCGTCTTTTTCACTAAATTGTATTACTGAGTACATACTTGAAACGCAAACGCACAACACACTATGAGCACTCTCACGGAAGCGTTTAAACGACACAACGGAACGGACTGGCGCGCGCGGCGGCGGGCAACCGAAAAAGAGGGAAATTATTGACAGTTCAATCAAAATGTCAGAATTTAGTTCCATTCCGTTTTATGTTTTTTTTAAATCACATTTTTAAGCTTGTTTTGATATTGTTATTAATTAAAAAAACCTGTATTATTTTACTATAAACTTTGGAGTTACCTTAAAAGACGGAAATGTTTCTTTCTTTACTTTATAAATATTTTCCAACACAAGATTGAAAAATTGATATCAAGAAACGAAACGCGTTATTTTTTTATCGGATGCTGTAACGATATGAAACTGTTCAAATTTCTGTGCTTATTACCGGCCATGTACCGGCTATACAAATCCTTGTTTGTTGTACTAGTATTTGTCCTTTTATTCGCTATGATGGTGGTTGACTTCACTCATGGAATAATGTCGGTCAGATGATTTCTTTATACCCTAAATAGACGTCATCAGGACGTACCATTCGTGACTAATACCGGACGTCACAGAATGATCTTAAATAGACGTAGCTAGGACGGACCATTCATGACCGACACCGGCTGAAATAAATCGGACACAGAACGTCACACTGGTGACCCTAAATAGACGTCATCAGAACGTACCATTTGTGACTAATACCGGACGTCACAGAATGATCTTAAATAGACGTAGCTAGGACGGACCATTCATGACCGACACCGGCTGAAATAAATCGGACATAGAACGTCACACTGGTGACCCTAAATAGTCGTCATCAGGACGTACCATTCGTGACGTCACAAAATTGACCCTAAGTAGACGTTGCTACGACGTATCATTTATGACTAACACGGGTTGGTTATGGATCGGCCCTAAAATAACGTCAGTTTGACGTACATGTTCGACGAATAAAGGATGGACCCTAAAATGACTAAAGTGGGACGTCATTATTTCGTCGCAGACGTCATCTTGCTACCTGGGAAGTAACCTTGAAATGCTGGAGCAATACCTGGAATTTCCAGGATGCCCAAGTTACTCACCAACAAACAGCAAAAGTATCGTGTTTGGGCTCATTGAAAAGGTCTCAATGAATAGATTATAGATAAATAGTGATCAGGACGAGGAATGAGGATAAATTAGTAACAAACTTCACTGTGGGAAAAATACGCAACGATGCGCAGATTTAAGCGAGCGAGACATTCAGTTTAAAAAGAAGGAAATAAAAATTTTAAAAATCCCCGACCCTAAAAACTCTAAAAAGTAAAAATAATAATATTAATAGGCCTTTTAAGATGAAGGTAATATTTTGATCAAGGCATTGTCAAGTCGGGAGACGGTCAATGAAAACGCCAAACAGAGGCCTAGCATTTTCATTAGCCGTACCCGTAACTCAACTAACTGACGTTTGACCAATGTCGATCTATCGGAATTATATTCCAGAGTAAGCACCCTGATCCGGCTAGTTTCATAATGAGGCTGTAAAAGCCACACACGGTAGGGATTTTGTTTCAGATGAGACGTTTCAGATGTTTTAAATGGAATTGTAATCTTAAAGCAGTTTATAGTTTTTCCCAATTGGTGTTATTCAGGTTATCCTACCAGCCTTGTTAGAACAGTCCCACACTAGAACTTGGCTGAAGGCAGGCGTACGCGCTTGGTGCGCCTGTGCCGCTGGAGTCCTAGGCCTTCGCTCGTACCTGCTGGGCGAGATGAGAAACGACCAGCCGATGCCGCACCCGCCGAGACCTCCGCATCAGCTTGGGGCGGCACATCAGGTAAACTGCGTTTTTTTGTGATTTCGTAAATACAACTATAACGTAAATAGTTTAGTGTCCGTTAGAATTTCTGATCAACTTAGTTTACATTCGCGTAAAGTCGACATTTACTCAAGTAGGATTTCTTTAAACTGGGCAAAATGAAACTCATGTTTCGTCCTGTGCATTAACAACAATAAGAATACCGGTCGTTAAAATATTTCGACGTTGATAAAAAAAAAGCTGTCCTATACATTTTGCACTTTATTGCACTTTTCTATGCAACAGCAAATTTTCTTTACGCGTCGAAGTCCCTGCCACAATGTAAACTTCTTTTTTCTATGTCTGTGTAATGCTAATTTTGTGATTATTTCAGGCGTTGATGCGTCGCGACGGTCCTGCAGGCTTTGAGCCTTATGTCCGCGTGTCGTGGTTCCCTATTCGCCTGGGCGCGTTGTTGATCCTAGTATCCATATCGTTGGTCCTAGCCAGCGCACTCACTCTTGTAAGTCATTGAAACTCACTCTTGTATGTCATTGAAACTCACTCTTGTAAGTCATTGAAACTCACTCTTGTAAGTAATTTATACTCAACTATGTAAGTCATATTAAACTGCAATTTTTGTGCAACTTGATTTTGGAAGACGATGACTTTTTATTACGTGACGTCAACTTTGTGTAAACTAAAGTAGTAAACAAGTAAGTGTTGTATTTATAATTAATTAACAAGATTTTTATGGATCGAAAGTGAAATCACTTGTGTGCGGTGCCTCTGTGCACAATGCTTACTTCTCAAACTGCGTCAAACTAAGTATTTGTACTGGTGCTGTTTACACAAAGCTGACAACACGATGTCACGTGATAAAAAATCATCGTAAGGAGCGTTTTGGCGGTAAATTCAAAACAACGAAAAATAAATTTGATTTTAATCGTTTTTAATGGTGAAAATGGATAGAAATAAATTATTTTTTATTTTTCTGTTAAATATTTCTTCACAATCTTCAAATTAAAATAGTTTTTATCAAATTGGAAAATACTCTATTGAATCATGTCTTCGTGAACAAGAGTAACAAAGTTAAAATTTTGAACTTCATACACATATGTACAACTTACGCATGCATGTATGTATAAATTTGATATTTGAATGAAGACCATCAATAAGGTCACTATATATCCTCCTAGTACGGTAAGGGATATGTTACTCAAACGTGGACGCTCACAATGGGCCTTATCAGAAGGCTAAAAGTCACCTAAAGGGCAATGGAGAGGGCTATGCTCGGAGTTTCTCTAAGTAATCAAATCAGAAATGACGAGATCCGCAGGAGAACCAAGGCAACCGACATAGCCCGAAGAAATGCCAAACTTAAGTGACAGTGGGCAGGGCACATTGCTCGCAGAACAGATGGCCGATGTGGCCGGAAGGTTCTGGAGTGGCGACCGCGTACCGGAAGACGTAGAATTGGAAGGCCTCCCACAGGATGGACCGATGACCTTGTGAAGGCCGCTGGATGCGGGAAGCACTGATGCGGTCGAAGTGGAGGAGCTTGGGCACCCCAAGCTCCTCCACTGAAAGACGAAAGACGTCCACTGCTGGACATAGGCGGAGGCCTATGGCTGAAATGATGATGATGTCAACCTCCCAGGGCGTCCCCTCGGTGGCGTTTCCAACCTTTTTCGTTTGACCTGCAATATCTCAATAATTAGGTCCTAAGGTATGGTCCAGTACAAAAAAAAAAACAATGACGGGGAGTGACTCTCGACCTTGTTGACACCTGTTCGATGTAATAATTTATTATTTATGTATTCATTTATAGGTAATTCCCGTCGCTATTGGAAGGAAAGTGATGGCACTGTGGCTTCCCAAGGCGTCTGATGGTGTTCACGAACTTTACACTGCAGCTTGTGGTATGTATTATAGTTCTGTTGTACTAAAAGTCACATATATATGGTCATCAAGGGAGACTGTGGTAATTGAAATAATTATTACATTTTTGTTTTTAACTTTCATTTATCGTGTTCATTGTGCAAAAAACTGCGCAGATCGTCCGCGCAGTTTTTTCTTGTTTTGCACAATTATACACTATTCCGGTCTTTTAAACCCTAATTCTTGATGAAACTACCTCTGAATTCCAACCGACAAGAGGAGGGATATGTCGTGTAGTGTTAAGCTACGAATAGTATTTACAGTGGTGGTCATATAATTAAGAACGCTTATTTAAGGGAAAGATTTTTTCAATGTAACAAGTATAAATAATTGCATGTATTGTTTTGTATTTTTCTCGGTATCGCTAAACTTTTCCATAGTAGCGGTACATGCGTTGATATACATGATTGGCCACACCACACATCCACATTCTCTTTACGTAAATAATATTTTGGTGAAAACAACCCTTCAGCAATCTCTGGACGCACTATTCGAAGGCGTTTGACAGAAGAAAAGTTGCACGGAAGGATAGCAAGGAAGTGTCCATGTTGAAAAGGAGCCATAGGCAAGCCTGGCTTGCATTTACAAGAAGGTATGAAAACTGAACAGTTAGACATTGGAAAAATATTTTTTCCCTGACGACGCAATTATAAATAGGGTATGTTCTGATGGAAAACGATATGTACGATGCCCTGCGAATAAAGCTTTCGACCCTAAGTACACAAAAAAGACATTAAAGCATGGTGGGGGAAATGTGAATATTTGGGGTAATTTTCTGGACATGGTGTTGGACCTGTTAAGCTGATAAAAGGAAACATGGATCAACTCCAATACAAAAATATACTGGACGTAACAATGTTACCTTATGCTGAAGACGTGCTTCTGGTTATTTGCAGCACGACAATGATCCAAGCATACTGCACGCACCGTTAAGGAATTTCTCACATCGCAATCAGTTTCTGTCTTAGATTGGCCAGCTAACAGCCCAGACCTAATAGAGCATCTTTGGTACGAAATCAAGAAGAGGGTTTCAAATCGACGGTGTGGCAATTTAAGCGAGCTTTACGACGTTTTCTTAGAAGAATGGAACTCTATCTATATTGCGAAAAGTCAAAAATTTATACGAGTCAATTACCTTGCTGGTGTAAAGTACTTAATCTAATTTTCATATAAAACAACTCTCGAGCAGTTTAATAAATCGTTCTTAATTATTTGACCAGCTTCAAACTATTTGAATTTTATACTAGAGACAATATATACAATTTGTAAAATAATAATAGCGATTTAATTCTTTATTCCTAATCCCGTTTGCTCTATTCCTGTGGCTATTTCATAACATAACTAGTTACTTTTAAGAAGGAGCACATAACTAAAAATAACATGATTTATAGTTCGACTTTTGTTTTCAGTTACTTGACAGCTCGAAGAAAATCAATGTTACCATACTAAAACGAATAGTGTTAGGGTAGTGAACGATTTTGCGTAAAGAACGAATGATAAAAATGGTTTAATTTTAATTGAAACTATTATTATTATTCATTTTAAAACTTTAAAGTTTCGTTTGTAGGATGTGGAATATAAGAATAATTAATAATTTACCTATTAATAAAAGTAATGCTTACAAACTATAAATAAATTACGTAACTACTGAAAAACAAAATATAAAACGAATTCTAAAATTTTTAATAGTGCATAATCATGGTAATAAGACAAGTTATATTTTTAAGCTATAGCATAGCTTCTATCGCGGGCCTTGAGCGTGGAGACCGAATCCAGAAATACCGTAACGAAAATAACCTAACACCTAGCAACAGGTCGGACTGTTGCATAGCAACGCAGAAATGACATGTTAAAATTGCAATTTTGACTGCTTTATCTGAATTTTCATGCACAACATCGTATATTCATGGATAGTTTATGAACTTTTCTTACCGTTTTAGCAGTATTTTAGCCATTCCATACTGGGGGGTGTTTTTTTTTTTTTGGATGGGAAATCATCAAATAACTTCTCCCGCTTTGGGTGGAGCAGGAGGGCGTGTCAGACTTTTACTGACTAAAACCCACCCGTGTTCCTTCAGTAGCCCGTATGCCAGGGGCTGTGGTGTCTCTTTCGAACAAACCCGCACCCCTGGCAGGCATCGACCCTTGCGGGTCCCATCACTTTTTGTGCTGACATCTCTTTGAGGCGCGCGTGGAACACAACGCGCCGTCGACTTGGGCTTGGTCCTTACCGGACAGCGAGCTACCCATTACTCGCCGTCCGCAAGCCCATGCCTGCAGTGGCCGGAAATCGGCCTGGGATTCCCGACGCCCAGGGCGTCTCCGTATCCTGCGGCGGCTGGGGTCGCGAGGGCGCATATGCTGCCTCTCCCTCACGTGCGCCGCCTCCCTCTTCGCGAGCATCACTGCTTCGCTGAAGGAGGTGACGGCTCCCCATGCCCTCTCGCTCCGTACCATGGCCTGGACCAGGGCCGGACGCGAGAGATCGCCGCCGCCGATCGCCTCCACGAGGACACGGCGGTGCTCCACCCAAGCCGGGCAGACCGCCACCTTGTGCTCCACCGTGTCCTCAGGGCGATCTTCGCAGTGGAAACACCCGAGCGTTTCCTCCCGCCCTATCCGAAACAGGAACCTCCCGAAACAACCGTGTCCGGTGAGGACCTGCGTCAGGCGGAAGGTGAGGACGCCATGCCGCCTCTCAAACCACTCCTCAAAGAGGGGACTTACCGCCGCAATCGTGGCGTGCCCAATACTGTTAGGTTATTTTCGTTATAATTGCATAAGTTGATAATAAATGCTATGCAATAGCTTTACCGCGGCAGTCTCCGAGTGCCACGCGGTTTTTTTTTTTTTGCATACATACACTATTTCAAATTCATTCAATTTCGTTCATTCTTACACCACCTCACCATCTTTTTATTTGGCAAAATCTGGTAACTCTTCAACTGTCAAGTATTGAATACGATTAAAAGTCGAACTATAAATAAAAAATTCTGAAACATCATTCGTGCTTAATTATATGACCACAACTGTACATAGGAACAATTCAACGTGGCTAGTGGTAGAGTGGTTACGGTTAAAACTTACTAGTTTATGCGTCGTGGGTTCGAACCCAGGCAGGATCTTTGATCCACGTTCTGTGGAACCGAGGATTGAGAATTCAATAGAGTGCATCCCAGCGGTTCGATAAAACACGATTAATTATCAACTTTCTGCGCTATTCAGTGCGTTGAAAATCCAGGGCGCGATTAAATGAACGAGTTGAAAACGTCTAACTTTGTGTAATTTATTTCATCGGTTTAACACCTCTGCCTCTTTGGGAATAGAGATGTCAGCACCAACTGGTGGAGTCCGCAAGGGCCGATGCCTGCCAGGGGTGCGGGTTGTTCGAAAGAGATACCGCGGCCTTTGGCACACAGGCAACTGAAGGAACAAGGGTGGGTTTTAGTTCTGTAAAAGTATGACACTCCCTTCCGCTCCAATCAGAGCGGGAGAAGTTATTTGACGATAGCCCACCCAGGGCGTGGAGTCATGTTTATATAGCTAAGGCAGCGTCACCTTGGACTCCAATATTCTGTAAGAGGCCAGGCTCGCGGCCAGCACTACACGGTCACATATGTAGGCATTATCGTAGGCATGTACGTGTGCTGGGCACTCGGACGCGGCGGCACGCTGGCGGCGGGCTGGGCGCGCGGCGGGCGCGCCATGCTGGCGGCGCGCGCCGCGCTGTGGGCCCGCGTGGCCGCGCGCGCCGCGCTGGCCGCGCTCGCGCTGCTGGGGCTTGTGCCGCTCATGTTCGGGTTGCTGCTCGAGTTGGTGAGTTGTAACGTTATGGATTCCGTAATATAACACTGCCGAAATTAAGTGCATATCAAGCTACCCCAAACTGTCAAATTTTCCCAATTGAACATGAACCATATGCTTATGTTATAAAGATGAAAATCTATCAAAGAAGTTTGACAGATTGGGGTATCTTGATGTACTGGTGTCTGTACCTAAGTTAAGGAAAATATTATAGGACATGTCTCAATAGTAAAAAAAATACAAATATTAGAATTATTTGTTGTTAAAGAAAGCAAAAAAGGAGTGTTGTAAATTATTCCAGAAACGAAAGTAACCGTCTTGGGCTCTGCCACAGGCGGGTGGGTATAAGTTGCGTGTGGTTTTCGATTTTTCAGGCGACTTTACAATCGGGATGACTTGGTTTATGATTCAAGTCGCACGTACCCATTCTCACACAGGGTGACGGCAACTCAACCAAAACAACGGCAACGAGCGATACAACTGGCATTCTCACATGGCGCAACCCAAGTTGTATCAATTTTAACAAAATCACACACAATAACACGCCAATTTTTATGACGAATTGCAATCGCTGCATTATTGGCAACGACCGAGCCACCTCCACTGGCAGTCGCGTAGTTTTCGACAAGTTGCGTCGTGTGAGAACCGCCATAGAGATTTATGGGTACTGGATTGGGAACTGGTTTTATTTTGATCTCTTTGTGTGTTAATAGCCTTAATGTTCTTAAATTGTGTTTTACCTTGCAGCTTTTCGATATTTCACACAAACAAAATTAACTGTTTTTTTTTATGATTATTATTTTTGTAATTTAATTTGAACCCCATCCACAGGTGCTGGTCATCCCTCTCCGCGTGCCAATAGAACAGTCGCCGGTGCTATTTGTCTGGCAGGACTGGGCGCTCGGGGTGCTATACACCAAGATAGTGTGTGCACTGACTATGATGGGCCCCGACTGGGCCATGCGACGGGCCATCGAAAAGGCTTACCGTGACGGAATTCGAGAGATGGACCTGAAGTACGTTTAATTGTGACGTTTTTGTAAAATTATCATACAGGGTCAAATTGAATGAGTTGACAAAACTTCACAGATTTAGTTCCAATAGGTTGTTTCCTATAGAGAAGAGTCTCTTTTAAAATCTTTTATCCGTAGACTAAAATGGTCTGGCAGATGTTGTGTAAGATGACCGTATGCGAGCTACAAGCGAGCCGTGCCTTCAGGTTCATCCTGCGCGAGATCGCGGCGCCGTGCGTGTGCGGGCTGGGCCTGGCGCTGGCCGTGCCGTACGCGCTGGCGCACTCGCTGCTGCCGCTGCTGGTGGCGGCGCCGGCGCAGCGCAACCTGCTGGCGCGCCGCGTCTACCCCGCGCTCTTGCTCACCGCGCTCGTGCTCGCGCTCACGGTGTTCCAGGTGCGTAGCCAGATATAGCACGGAGAGAAATAACATCACAGCTGTATTGCCCGAATGCTGGATTCCCAGAGTTGTATATGTAAATGTAAAATAGTTCACCCACATTTCGCCAGTTATGTAAGTCCCATGTAACAGGGGTGAGCGAGCCTATTTGCAGTCAACTCGGTACCAAACCGGACTGCAAAGCGTGCGGAGGTATGAATGCTGTGAGACTCTTTAGTCTCACAACTCTCACTCTCCCCCTCGTTATTTTGGAAATTGTCGTTCAAATAAAGCTCAATAAAAGCAAAGACCAACCTCCCCCTAAAATAAAATGGTATATGCTGAAGAAGAATGATTGTACGAAGACATTTAAAGCGCGAGTGGTGTATAAAATAATTGATATGGCATGAGTGATCGAAGTGGAAATTAATATTGGAATGACATGGCGGGGTGTACTAGGAGTGCAGCGAAATATATTTTGGGAGAAGTGAAAGGAAAGCATAGAATAAATAGGTATAATGATCGACCGAATGTGTTGTAAAGAAGAGACAGTTCAAGAAATGGCAGAGTATTGAAGATGAGAATCTTAAAAAAAGCAGAAAAATTGAGTGGGTGGATTCTTGACAAAAAAATACCAAGAATGATGTGGCCATAGCGAGAGCAAAAATTCAAGACAAGCTTTTTGACTCACTTGATAGCCAAGCAGTCCAAAAAGTTATACCGGCTTGCTAGAATTAGAGAGAGAAAGACGTGATGTGTTTGTCAGATAAAATGTATTACGGATAAAACTAGAATAGTTCTTTCAGATCCTAAGAAAATTAAGGATATATGGAAGGGCTATTTTGAAAGACTGAAGGAGAATGAATGGAGTGGTGTGCTTGAGAATAAACTAGTTAATGACGGCTTAGTGAGAGTGATTAGTATGAATCAACTAAGAATAGCAGTTAATGGTATATATCGAGCCATTACCGCCGACTTATCGTAAGCGACATTTTTACCTAAGCTGCGTTTTGCGACATTATAAACGACTAGCTTCCGCCCGCGGCTTCGCCCGCGTGGTAAGTAAATTATCGCCTGTGTGTTATTCTGATGTCTAAGCTACATTACTGGAAAGTTTCATCCAAATCCGTTCAGTAGTATAATTTGGTTTTTGTCGGTTACGCTAAATCGGCAGTAATGGCTTGATATAATGGTAAAGCAGGTCTGTTCGACATACCAGTTGAAGTGTGGAAGTTATTACGAGTAGATAGATGGAAGTGGTTACCATTATTCTACTGTAAGTTGTTGCTGGAAGAAGCCATACCTGACGAATCAGCAATAAATCATGTGTTCTGTCAATCAGTTCGTTAATGCCCATCTTAAAGATAAAGATGAGGTGATGGAGTGCAACAACTATAGAGGAATAAAGCTGATGTCACATAGTATGAAAGCTTGGGCATAAGTAATGAAAGGCTACTGAGAGAAAGGAGTGAAATTTCACAAAACCGATTGGGTTTTATGCCTGGTTGAAACTAACGACTGCAATTTTTACCATCCGCCAGCTGTGCGAGAAATATAAAAGGGGCTCATAAAAACTTGCCCATAGTATACGTTGACTTTGAAAAGGCATACGACTGAGTGCGCTGTAAAATGTGGTGGGCCCTTAAAAAGAATTGTGTTCCTGGAAAGTATGTGCAGTTGATTGGAGCGATGTACAGTCGATGCCGTACCTAAGCCCGGTCTACAGTGGGCATTACTGGTAGCTTCAATGTGGCTGTCGGGTTGCACCAAGGGTCGCCACTCAGCCCTTACCTCTTCCTGGATGATAAAACTCAGGGGGGATGAAATAGCGTACAGGACTAACTTGCGACCTACGGATACCACTTTAGTTAAAGGGTATTATTTACAAGTTCGTGATATGCCTGTCGTACTGTGTGGATTTGAAAGCCAGCATTTTTGGTTCATTTAATTTCGGACGCGCTGGGGTTCACTTTGTTCGATTCTCAATGCTTGGTTAAACACCGAGAGTTGTAAATCCAGTGGCTAATAAAATCCCGCACGATATTTTATTTATTATTTTTCCGTGTGAACGTATTCTTAAAATGTAACTGACCTAAAATGTCCCACCCTCAGATACGCCAGTTCCGCAAACTGTACGAGCACATAAAGAACGACAAGTACCTCGTGGGCCAGCGCCTCGTCAACTACGACCATCGGCGACACAAACAACAACAGCAGAGCACCCTTCCCGCCAACTGAGCGTGACGTCACCGCGATGACGTCACTCGTGACAAGGCGCGTGATAGACACCAACGATCTCTGTAATTATGACCCTTCTTATAAGCGAAACTTGTTTTTAAATAGGGATTCTCATTGGCAATCTTACCTCGCTAAGTAATCTTTTTTTATAATAATTTTCTTGAAACGGTAAATTATTTACTGATCAAATGGGGGTAGGCAAGCATTTTAATGATTAAAATAAATTCACATTCACCTTTAGGTCATTGTAGTGCTTGCCAAGCTAAATGCTGATCTACGTACTATAATATCACGGTACAAAGTTATATTTGAATTAGTCGATATTCACTATATCTTGTAAATAAAAATGTCTTAGTCACTAAACTTTTAAACCCACGTAATATTGGCATTCCTTGTATAGAAACATTAGATCTCATAGCCACGCTATTTTATTGGAGCCAAGCTGAGTAATTAGCAAATTGTGAATCGTCTTTTCACCGCCTGTGTCACGAAATCGGAATTTGTTTTCTTAAGTTTAAGTATCGATATCCATTCGATTATTTTCACTACACTAAAACATGTGGAACGTTTACCAAAAATGGCTAAAGAGAACACTAAATGTTAGCAATGCGATACGATTAATAACTAATCGAATAAACTTTTAGTCGAGTAATGATATCTATCAGTAAAATCGATCAAAGATTGACCCTGCCGCGTCAAGATGGCCGCTTGTCTGTTTCTTTTTGACACATCTGTAACACACAATGTCGCAGGGATTTGACTTGATTGTCATGAAAACGCCATTATTATTGTGTGAACTCACTCTTCTCTATTACGGACACTTTTTGCGGGACTTATTAAAGTAAGAGTAAATCTAACGATTTTAATCTAAGTCGAGCTTAGTCGATCGCTGGTTGCCATTATTCGACTAAACTTTATTCGATTGAACTTTGATCATTCGGATTTAATATAAGTCAATCGGCATGAAATTTATTTTTATGTAAAAAAAGATTATAAATATTTAAAAAGACGCGAAAGTGAGAGAATTGGAGTTTTTTATCGACTGGACACATTTTATCGCCACATGTAACTTTTAAATTACAACTATAAGGGGAGCGGGGTGCAGGCATATGTATGTGTGCAATGTATAGTCAGAGAAAATGGTTACTTAGCAAATTTAATATCAACTTAAATTGTTCATAAATTCAAACCCCAACAGTAATTCTTGGTCAATCCTATGAAATGGCTATATCATTGCAAATTGACGTAGTGCTGCTAAACAATCAAGTTCTCTGATTTTACAAGGTTAAAAAAACGTTTTTTAAGAACTTAGCTTGAGTTCCGATGCAATGAATCATTATGAAATCTGAATTATTGAAACAGCCGCAATATTCCGTGATTCCTAATTCTTTATCATACATTATAGAATATTGTGACTGCTAGCTATAGATTTTCAAAAGCGTTTTAAAGCATTCACACCGCTCCCGCACTTCAGCATTTCTTCTCTATAAGGCGCTTTATGGCTGGCGCACATCTCGTGAGACGCAGCGAAGCGTGGTTGTCACTGCTATACAAATATCTACATTTCACACATTAATATAAAGTCGAAAATAAATCACTTCTGACGCACATCTCTCTGCTTTGATATGCTTTTAGAGCTTATCGTATAGCTTTTGGAAGTTTATTTATTTTCAACTTTATTTCAACCCAGCAAGGTCGATGTTGATATTAAAAGCAGTGGTGGTCTGGGGGTATCGGCCCCGACTTATGAGTTGTAGGTCGTGCGTTCGAACCCAGATAGACTTTATGTATTTAATTTCATCACCACTGCTCTCAAAATGGTGAAGGAAAACATCATGAGGAAACCGGCATGTCCTAGAACCAAAAATTCGAAGACATGTGACATCCACCAACACGCACACTGGGCCGGCGTGGTTTATGGTCCACTCCCTCTCACAGAGAGGAGGCCTGTGTCCCAGTTGTGGGAACATTATAGGCTGTTTGTGTAAGGTCGATATTTGTTTGGCAGTGGCAACCGCGCTATCGCCTCGTTAAATGTGCGCTGCCCTTATCATTGTGCAAGTAACTAGCACGCCAGTGTATCAAATCACACATTTTCTTAGAATTATTTTACTTGTTATTAAATAATAATTACTGTAATTTTGTGGTCTTCAATTTTTTAGAGGCCTACATGTTAATTTGCCAATGTATATTGTAATATTATAAAGTTATTATTAATACGCTACTGTTGTAATCAATCCCTTACTGTTAACATATCCTGGGCCTGAATTCAATATGACCACTTAACGATTCCTTACTCGTAACCATGTCAATCACATACGACATCTGCTAATATCGTATTAATAATATCGACAAATTGTCTTGGAACACACTGATTATGACACGTTACATTGGTTTCTAAAAAACACGATATTGACGTAGTTTAAACGTAGTAAAATTCTGCGGGGAATTGGGGCCCTGGACGTTGGTTGATTAGCGTAAATGTTACTTGCACATTTCGACAAGTGTAGACATTTTAGACTACAAAGTATTCAACTATCGAAGATGAAGTTCATAGTTCCGTCGTTGTAGCGACCGAACCACAGTCCAAAGAGGTGAACGGGCACAATTAATCCACTCCCAAGTCCATGGTGCTTACTCTGGAATATAATTCCGATAGATCGACATTGGAATTATCAGTTAAACGTCAGGGATTGGCTAGACTCAGTCCCCCTTATTACAAAACAAGGTTTTTCTTTAGGTATGGTTTAAACCACCGAGCCTGTTTTTGAAATAAGAACTTAGAACTGAAATAGAATTATAGCTCCTTTTCCAAAACTGACAATTTAGCACTGGACTAACTTCAGTTTTGTAAAAGGAGCTGTATTTCGATTTCAGTTAGGTTCTTATTTCAAAAACAGGCTCGACGGTTTAAACCATACCTAAAGAAGTCCCTGACGTTTAACTGATAATTCCAATGACGATCTATCGGAATTATATTCGAGAGTAAGCACCCTGGTCCGGGATATTTTTCGCACCGATACTTGTAAATCGAACATTGTGTTTTTCGACGCACTGAGATGCAGTTTTCTGGATTTTCTACGCTCGTTTCTACACCGAGAGTTGAGATTCCAATGCGCGATAAGATCCCCCCGATATTTTTACGTCGACTAACGGCTGTCTAAATACAGATCTTTTATTGACACTTTAATGTCAAATACTGGTGAAAATAACTGATTTTCATGATAGCCGTAATAATATGACGGAATCGTTCTCCTAGGAAACTAAAGCTTAAGGCGACCGCGTCAGGGTAACCAGGGAAATTAAAATTTTCTTACGTTTTTTTTTGCAATTTGTAAGACAGTGTTTGGCGGGTTGTGTTGATGTTGATTACATTAAGATTCGTGATCGTAACAAGTTTCTTTACAGTTCCAAGTTCATTGAGTGCCATTTAATTATTTTTTCATGAAATAGTCATGCAATGGAATTATTAATTTAACCTTTAGATCCCGGCTAACGAGACACAATTGATTTTCTATTGTGTGGACACCTATAGGTCCCGCCCGGTCGTAACAGGAATATAAGAATACTAGCTTTTGCCCACGGCTTCGTCCGCGTGGATGTCGGTTATCGCGTAAAAATATCCCAGGCTATATCTCCGACAAATTTCTTGACGATCGGTTCAGCGGTTTAAGGCGTGAAAGCGTAACACACAGGCAGACACAGTTTGATGTATTGCCGATTCTAATAAATATAATTATGTAATGCCGTATTTGTTACGATCGCGATTTTGAATTTTGCGGGCTACTTTAATGCGGGATGCATTAAAGTAGCCTTCTAAGGCTGTTTTGTGTTGCGGGCAACAGGGATACAATATCTGCCCTGCATTTGTGCTCCGACGATAAAATGGCGACCTTTAGTCAACTCCTACTGCAAGCTAAAATCAACCAAATGTAGGTAGAAATCGTCTAATTTAAAATTGCACGCCCCTCCACTGCTCGTTGCATACACAGTTTAAATGTTTGTATAGAAATTTTGGTGGAGGGAAATGCAGCTTTAAATTAGACGACCTCTACCAGATAATAGTCAACCAACGTTTCAACAACTACAAAGGGGTACAATAAAGTATATATAAATAAATATAAATAATAACTACTTTAAAACGCATCAATGACGGAGCTATGAACATGAAAATTCTCGAGAATTGTTTTTCGACTATGTTTGAGCATAGATAGGCTTAAAAAGAACCTCTGAAATTTTACGATAAGTTAGTTTGAGCTAGCCATAGTAGCCCAAAAGTTATTATCATTTACTATAATAATTTAGAGTAATTCTCAATGTGTCCTTTGGTATTATTGTTTTCTTGGCACTACGAATACCGGTTGCGCTTGCCATTAAAAAAAATGGGTTTTATGGGGCATGGGACATGATAATACATTTACCATGGAAAAGGACAGTGGCCTTTTATCCTTTAAAAACTTAAAAGCAATTTAAATATTGGAATGGACAAGCAAACCTTATAAAAGTTACACATTCATGCACTGTGTAACCAATCGTTCCTGGTTTTGTCAACGATGACCGTTCCACTATTTGCCTTTCGGTCGCAGATGATACGTGTGAGTGAGAGGCAAGTAATCAGTAGGATCAGAGTTGCTATACCTCCAATGTGTAAATTGTCTTAAACAAATTGGCTGTAGAAACTATTCCAAGGGAAAAAATAATCCTTTCATTCTCCTTCCAACCAGGGTTACAACATCTTGAAAACCCAATTGTCTTACAATTTTAATGTTACTGTTATAATAGTACATCTAGATAGACCAATATTGTTTCTGGGCATAACGTTTAATAGCTAATCAGTACTGGTGAAACGAGTACGATTTTTAAATAATATTTTTTTGTATTTAAAATGATTTGAGCATACAGTCAGACAGTCATGTAATTTTATAGTGTTACTCTATGAAATTGAGCTAAAAAAAATGTCTACCTATAATTACGTAAAATAATTACAAAACGAAGTAATTAGGTGGTGAAATTAGCAAAAAAAAAAATATAATTTTTATTTTAATTCCTCTAGTGTTAAGTAGTTTTATAAAAACATTATTTATTGTACACTGCTCAATCTTATATGTGTTTTATTGTTTTTAAAATGATTGTTTTGTTTTTATTACACCGGGGTCTATCCTTAAATTATTTCTTAAAAGGTTTAGTACTGTGTACAATTGTGTGTATAGGTCTACAAAATCAACAATGTAGATGTAAAAATATATAAAAAAGCGACTTAAAAAGTGGTTTTAATCATTCACCTATTTGTTTTTTATTGCAACTTAAATGATTTCTGCTTTGATTAGACTTCTGGGCAGTTCTATCTTTCATACTCCTTGGCTTTAAGTCTCTAATTATATCTATTTCTTCTGTATGTAAATTGTAAAGATAAATAATTTGACTGGCGTAGGATGTTATTTCAGTTATCAATGGTAATTAATATGAGTTAGATGACAGTAGATACAGGCAATAAGCAATTTGTAAACAAATAAAATGATTATTGAAATAGTTTCATTCTTTTATTCAAAATTTTATTCTGTGACTCCTTGGTATATCCTCCTTAGTATAAGCGAATAGCCATCAAGGTGGGTAGACATTGTCTAATTTAAAACTGCACGCCCCTCCACTGCTGGTTGCACACACATTTCAAAAGTTTGTAAATATGTTTTTTTTTTTTACAAATTTGTGAAACGGCACGTTAAATGTAACAGCCGTTGAAACAAATTCGTTTACAGTCCGATCACACTTATTTTACCTTTGATTTTACATCACTGTCTTAATCACAGTGATCTTTCACATTCATAAAAGGTTGCTGTTGGGTCGATGCCTCTGACAAGTCTGTCAATAACATTGTGATCTTTATTCTGGGTTACAATAAGGTTGCTGTTAGGTTGCCGCAGTCAGATGCTGTCAGAGGTAATAAAACTGAAAGGACTGTAGTTGTGTGACATGTCATATTGTATTGCGTATAATTGGACGGCATGTATTTTACATTTACCTACATTTTTCATATTATGTGTCACATACAGGAAAAGTTTTTATATAGTGCGCAAACTGTAACTATGAATTCAGCATATCATTCTATTCAGAAAATTTTCGCTGGTTATACAAAAAAAATCAGCTGTTTCATAGAAAATACCTACGCGGTCAAAATGTATGGAACAGCTGATATTTTTTGTATTAAAAACTGTTCACACGGCGACTTATAAAGGTATAGACTTATAATATACATTTTCCGGTTTTAGCTAATCTCGCTTTGTATAGGCTCTTCGTAAAATGAAAAGTTAGCTTATACTAGAAATGTATACCTTGATATTTGGCCGTGCGCGCGTAGGTACGTACCGAAAGCCATTAGATATTAGAAGAAACCTGAAAAAAGTATATTGCTATACCTAGTAGATATCACGTCAGAAAGATTAAAACGTAAAAGGCATCACAAGTCACCACGCCCACGCCCAATGTCTATAAAAACGGCAAATTGATGTAGTGTTTCAATTTGCTAAACAATACGGGGTTTCTTTGTAAACGCTGATATGTTTAAACGTCAAAAATATTATGGTTAAACAGTCGCTAATCATTACTTAATTTTTAGCAACGTTTATAAAAAAAGGGTATTGTTAATGTAGGTACCTATGATTGAAGGTTTTTTTTAAATATTTTGCGATCATTTTACCTCGGCATACCACATATTTACGCATCGATACTGCCTACGTCTTAAAACAATAAGGCCCTTTGTACACACACGGTTTTCTTGCCGTGGAAAACTACGGTTTATTCGCCGTAATCGTGTGTGATAGTGACAGTTCTTGCACAGTTGCAGCAACCACGACACAGCAACAAGACCAGGCAGTTTTATTTGATCAACTGAGATGGTGTCTACTCCGAAAGCTTTACCACATTTAAGGTGAACCTAGTCTACATTTTTCCCATACAAACTTCGGGAGTGTATTAGGTACTCCACTATTTGACAATGTACATCAAAAATTAAATATGGTATCGTTTTGTCTTATTATTAATATTGTCTGTACGGAAATAGAAAACTAAAATTAAAAACCATGAAAACGTTAGGAGCCAACAAAGATAAGTTTTTCTTGCTAATTTACCCTACCTTTGGGCGTGTTTAAGTAATAAAAGAAGTGTAAAATCTCCAAAACTAAGTCGGTACCGACAAAGCTCAATTATCGAAAAGTTCAATAAACTTTATTGGTCATTGATTCATGCAGTGGTTTTTTCAGAAAACCCGATCTTCCTAAGGAGTTTTCTTAATTTTTTACGCGCCTGTTTTACTATAACTGATCCTGCAGCTCAATAATGTTGATCTTAATCGCTGTGACGATATCAGTAACGTTGAATGGTTTACCGTTTACTAATATCGTTAGAAGCGCCATCAGATTTCTGTACCTTAGGTATACCTTACTGGAACAACGGGTTGGTTTGCCGTTGAGAAACAGTTGGTGAGCTATCTGCACCCTAATTGCGTAACGCACGATCAATCATAATCTGAATTATATTGTAACAGATTGCTAATGTATTGCTTCATAAGTTCGAAAAATGTGTCTGTTCAACAACGTAAATAACGCAATGAATATTGTTGAAGTGTCAAAATGAATCTGATTATGATTGATCGTGTGTTACGCAATTAGGGTGCTGGTTGGCGGTGAATTACTTTAGCGGTGAGGGTTGACGGGACTCGCTGGTCAGCTTTCGTATTTTACATTTTTTGAGTTTTCTATACTTTAACAGCATCAGCAATAGTAATCTTTTTCTTTTATGGATTCGTGACGCATGTCTGCAGCTTGGCACAGTAAAAACCCGTAGCAAAAGTTGTCTCGGCCGCTTGTTTGCATACAAGCTCATAACTTTTTTCTACAGCTCGGTCGAGGCGTATAAAAATGGCCTAAGACTGTGTACTTTAAGCCTGATGCAGGTCCTCACCAGACACGGTTGTTTCGGGAGGTTCCTGTTTCGGATAAGGTGAGAGGAAACGCCCGGGTTTTTCCATTGCGAAGATCGCCCTGAGGACATGATGGAGCATACGATGAAGTTCTGGCCGGCTTGGGCAGAATACCGCCGTATCCTTGTGGAGGCGATCGGCGGCGGCGATCTCTCGCATCCGGCCCTGGTCCAGGCCATGGTACGGAGCGAGTGCACGGGTAGCCATCACCTCCTGCGAAGCAGTGATGCTCGCGAAGAGGGTGGCGGCGCACGTGTGGAAGAGGCAGTATATGCGCCCTCACGGCCTTAGTTGCCGCAGGAAACGCCCTGGGCGTCGGGTATCCCAGGCTGATTCCCGGCCACCGTAGGCGTGGGCTTGCGGTAAGGACACAGCCTGGGTCTGAGGCGCGTTGTTTTCCACTCGCGCTTCAAAGAGATGTCAGCACAAACTGATGGGGCCCGCAAGGGCCGATGCCTGCCAGGGGTGCGGGTTATTCGAAAGAGATACCGCCGCCCCTGGCACACAGGCTACTGAGGGAACACGGGTGGGTTTTAGTCAGTAAAACTGACACGCGGGAGAAGTTATTTGATGATTTCACACCCAAAAGTTGTTTCCATTCCCCTGGCAGCCGCCATAGAAGAAACGATAACACCTTTGTTATTTAGCATCATAGTCTACTATGATGCTAAATAACAAAGGTGTTATCGTGACATTCTAATGTCAATATATCTGCTCTGCGGGGGCCGCTGTCTGGCTGCAGTAAGCACTTCTTACGTTTTACTGAAACGGATGTTTGCACACACTGTTACATCGATAAATAAAGAGCTTGTGTCTGAATACTCATCGTCGTAACGTGCACTTTAAAAGGAGTAGTCCTTCAGATTGAGCATGTCGGGGAGACCCGAGGATTAGACCTATGACATCTTGTAAAGAAAAGTTTTGGATTCAACTTTTTAAAGCTCCCGCAGACCGGCGCGAATCGACAACGCAGCGCTACTCTAGTAGGTAGATTTATTTCCCTGACGTTTTCAAAGAAGTCCTGCAGAGTCGCGTCGCGCTCATCGTGTTGTCTGCGGAAGCCTTGAGATGGTTTCAATTCAATTCAATTTATTTGTATCAGAGAAAACTCCCGATATGGTAACAAAATACAAAAATAACATATAAATCATCTATATAAATAAAAAGAGAAGTCCTGATTGACTGACTGACTGACTCATCAACGCCCAGCCCAAACCCTTGGACCTAGAAAGCTGAAATTTTGCACAGAGGTTCCCTTTATAATGTAGACAAGGAATAAGGAAGGATTTTTCGAAATTCATCCCCTAAGGGAGTTAAATAGGGGATGAAAGTTCCGCGCGGGCGAAGCCGCTGGCAAAAGCTAGTAAAACATAAATATCATAAAAAATAAAAAAATACGAGTATATTAAAAATGCTGTTTCACTGTGCTTAACTTTTCCCACTCATAATTACCTTGAGAAGTACCTACTTATCCTACATTTTTTTAAATTAGGTAAGGAATGAAGTTGTAATAACCTAAATTGATGAGAAACGAATGCAAAAAAAGCATTGCATACCTAAAAACCTTGTGAGCAGTAAAATAACCGTGAACATATTCTCGCGGCTTTACGCGCAAAAACGCGGGAATCCTGCCGTCTAATCAAGTTTCCCCGACATATTGCGTTCTGTATCGCACACGCGTTGAATGCATACAAAGCCGACTGCTTATGTTTTATGCTCACGTCGGTTATAAACTCATGTTCAAAATAGTTTGTTTCGTTATATCTTTCACTAGGAGGTATGATGCGGTTTTGTTTATTTTTTACTAGCAAATGGATGACTAACTACCTACTACCTTATAAACCATGAGGTACCTAATGAAGAAATGCTGGTAGACGATGTCTACGGTTCTTCTAGCTAACTTCCTCCGCTGTGTCGCTGAGGAAGGAACATGAATTCTTAACCCTCCCCTTTTTAGCATTTCGATGGCAATAGTTTTCCAATTTATTAAAAACCATTCTAATTTGAAGATTGGGACGAAATATGTAACAGAAAAATAAAAGTAAATTTATTTGTATCCATTTTCTCAATTAAAAACGATTTAAACCAAATTTATTTTTTATTGTTTTGAATTTACCACCAAAACTCTCCTTACGATTAGTTTTTATCACGTGACGTCAACTTTGTGTAAACTAAAGTAGTTAGTACCTAAGTAAACAAGTGAGTGTCGTGCTCAGGTGTCGTGTTTATAATTAACAAGATTTTTTATGGATAGATAGTGAAATCACTGGTGTGCGGTGCCTCTGGGCACAAATACTTCTAAAACTGCGCCAAACTAAGTATTTGTACTGGTGCTGTTTACACAAAGCTTACGTCACGATGTCACGTGATAAAAAGTCATCGTAAGGAGCGTTTTGGCGCTAAATTCAAAACAACGAAAAAAAAATTGATTTTAATCGTTTTAATGGAGAAAATGGATACAAATAAATTTATTTTTATTTTACTGTTAAATATATCGTCCCAATCTTCAAATTAAAATAGTTTTTATCAAATTGGAAAATACCCTATTTGTATGATTATTTAGTCGGCTAAGAACTTATGGCTATAATACGAGTTCGGAGCCACAAGTAGCGTCCAGTAACGTCACAGAAATACCAGGTAAGTGAACCCTTCAAGAAAATGTTTTCATAATCATCATCAGCCTACCGCAGTCTACTCCTGGACATAGGCCTCTTCAATTGCACGCCATTCAGCTAGATTCTCTCATACAGCTGCCAACAGCCACCCAGCGAAGGTCGTCGCTCCAACCAACCTGAGGGACCTTACGGTTACACATTTGAGGTATCAACTCAAGAATACGTCTACACCTATGGTCATCGGTTCTACGGCTCATATTGCCGGTCCAGCTAGCTTATTCTGTGAGTTACGTTGACAACCTGGTTTCCCTGCCGGATCACCAGAATCCGAACTCTATCCTTCAGAGAGATTCCAAGCATAGATCGTTGAGGGACCTTGAATTTATGAACTAGCCGTCTCGTGAGTGTCCACGTTTCGGCTTCGGAAGTCAAAACAGACAGAAAGGACTGATTGATGACTGTGCCGTTACTTACTTTGCCGTTACCGTGACTGCCGCCAATATCAGGAACAGCAAGTCAGTGTCGGTCATCAGAGCCTCCTTTCAGCAATAAGACGGTAAGTGAACCCCTTAAAATAAAAGAAGTATTGCAAAGATTAAATTACAGATATTTTGCCGACCATCTCATGCTCTGGAAATCTTACAAGAAATCGTTTCAAGAGTAAAACTTGCGACGGCTTGGATGAAAGAACCCAGAGGTAGGTACCAACCTAATTCTAATATGTCGTTCCAGAATAACTTAAAAATCAGGACAAATGAACGGATAATTCTTCAGCTTCAGTATATAGATAAGATGTTCTAAATAATATTCACTTCATATCGTTGGTATTAATAATCGCAGTTCGTAACAGCAAGGATCACGTCATCTGTTTTCATATTGGATCTTTTACGGGCGGCTTAGCCTTCAGATATAATATGAAGCCTTTTCTTTACACTATAATAACTTTTAATTAAATAGGCTTCGCGGCGGGTGTCATGGTATGAGCAAATGCGGTGGAATCAGGGATATTTCGAGTAATTTAGATTAGTGGAACATGCCTAAGAGTAGAGTCAGCTGCTTCTGACGACCCGGAACTACCATCAAGATTCTACGAATGACAACGGGGACCATAAATACGTTTTACGCTAAAAAAGAATAGAATAGAATACTCATAGCTTAACATGTTTATTTAAGGTGACACTTGTCCAATTTTTTTCCGTACAAACTTCGGGAGGGTTTTTTTCCACTGTTTGACTATACACATATGTACATCAAAAATTAAACATCGTATGGTTTTGTCTCATTATCAATATTGTCTGTACGGAAACCAAATACCAAAATAAAAAGCCATTAATTAAAAAGTTATGAACCAACAAAGATTAGTTTTTCTTGGCAATTTAACCTAACTTTGGGCGTGTTTAAGTAATAAAAGCAGTATAAAATCTCGAAAACCAAGTCGGTACCAACAAAGCTCAATTATCGAAGAGTTCAGTAAACTTAACTGGTAATTGATTTATGTAGGGCTTTTTTCAGAAAACCCGATCTTCCGAAGGACTTTTCTTAATATTTTACGCGCCTGTTTTACTATAACTGATCCTGCAGCTCAATCAATAATGTGCGTGTAGACTAGCGTCTAACATCACTGATACTACCTCTGTCGGACACGAAGCCTGGTGAGACAGCGTGCCTTTTGGCCAGGCCCAACAGTGAGCGCGACTAGTGTACCCTTAAAACGTAATTCTGTCTCTTCCATCTTCAAACGATTAACAGAATGATATGTATTCACTTGGAGGTGCGGAAATAAGTACACGAGTGTCTTAGTAGAACGCTGGTTTATTACTGATTTTAACATGGGTCCACCCACACATTCACAATATAAGAACTATGTGTGAGTGGCAATCGTAAACACATCATTCCTCCACACTAATTTCGGAACCTGTTGACAAAATGAACATGATACAATTTATCTTTAAACATAATATAACAGTAGGTAATCAACACAACTTATTATTTAAATCAACTATTTGTAAAATCTAGTATAATCTACTTTCTTTCTTGTGCGCTGAGAACGTGCACGTAATACTTGCATATCTGCAATATCCTGCGCAGCCGCCAAGACTGGAGAAGCCTGGGTATCTGCTGCTCCAATTAAGGATTGCCGTGCATTTTCTCGACTCACAGTATCTGTTACTACAGTCTTATTCCCGTCAACATCACCGCTAGTTACGGCCGTGCCAACGGGCTCTTCACTCTGTTCCGACTCCATTGGTTTCTCTGAAACTACTGAACTTGATTCAACGGCCGGAACGGACACTAGTGTTGGTGATATGAATGGAACTGGCGAAATCGATGAACTAGGAACAAGTGGGGAACCTGTAGACATTGATTTCCCGCAATCAATCGTCTGCGCAATGTTAGTGCAATTTTTGTTTTTACAATTTAATAATTGATCAAGATGTCTTATACAGAAAATATTTTCATCTTCAACTAGCACTTTATACATTCTTTTTCCTATAACCTCACTTATTATTCCTAATTTCCAAGTCTGTTTTCTTCCACTGTACCACCGAACCCATACCCTGTCACCTGTTTTAAAAGCTCTTATGCGACAATCTGAATTTTCCCCTGACAATGTTGCACGAGGTTGATTTTCTTTGGGAAGTATTAAATCAAGACGTGATCTTAAATTTCTGCCAAACATTAATTGTGCAGGTGAATGTCCAGTAGTACAGTGCTCTGTGTTTCTATAAACAAATAAATAACCCAATAATTTGTCGTGTAACACATTTAGAGCTACATTTTCACTTAAAATACTCTTTAACATCTTTTTACACGTCCTCACAGAATTTTCCGCTTGCCCGTTGCTACATGGATGGTAAATTGGAGACGTCATGTACTTAATACCATTATTGGAACAGAACAATTTAAATTCTTTAGAATTTATCTTAACGTCATTATCCGAGACTATTGTGCATGGTAAACCAAATATAGAAAACAAGTGGTTTAACTTTTTTATTAAGGATTGGGTGGTAACGTCGTTCCGCATATAAATGCACTCTGACCATTTTGAGTATGCATCGATCACTACCAAGTAAGTCTGTTGCCGTATGGACAAATAATCAATATGAATTCGTTCCCATGGTGCCGCTGGACTTGGCCAGGGCGAGGGCGCAGCCTGTGGTGGAGCTGCCCTCATGCTTGCACATACATCGCATGCGGCGATCCACCTCTCAATATCCCCATCTATACCTGGCCACCACATCCTACTACGCGCATTGCATTTCATTTTGACGATGCCTAAATGCGTGTTATGTAGTTCGCTCAACATTCTTTCACGCAATGTCAACGGAATTATCACCTTAGGTCCCCTCATTAAGATACCATTTTCATATTGCAAATCCGTACGACATAAAAAAAATGGACGAATAGACTCGCAAACAATTTTACGCGGCCAGCCTACCTTTGTATACCTAATGACAGTTTGAATCGTCTTATCATTACACGTAGCATTCTTTACGTCGGTAAACAAAACAGCTGGTGCGATCGCATCAAAAAAATTCAATGAGCAGTATGCGTCATATTCGCTATCTCTCTCGCACTCACTATCGGGTACAGGTGCACGGGAAAAATAATCAGCGACTAAGTTATTCTCACTAGTTATATACTGAACAACATAATTGTATGCAGATAGTATAATAGCGTATCTTTGCAAACGTAACGCTGTGGTTATTGATATGCCCGTTTTATTATTAAATATTGACACTAAGGGACGGTGATCGGTTTTGAGAATAAAAGGGTCACTTCTACCATATAGGTATTGATGGAAGTGTTTGACCCCAAATATGATTGCAGTCGCCTCTTTATGGATTTGGCTATAATTGCGTTCACTCGCCGACAACGACCTTGAAGCATATGCCAACGGTCGTTCGCGGCCATCGCTATCCCTTTGTGACAAAACTGCTCCGAGACCGTACGGACCCGCGTCCACCGACAACACTAACTGTGCGCTCGGCTCGAAATGTGCCAGCACGCGCTCGGAAGCGAGTTCGGCGCACACACGGCGCGCTGCGCGGCGCTGCTTCGGGCCCCACTCCCACCGTGCACCGCTGCGCAGTAATTCGTGGAGTGGGTTCATTATACTTGATGCATTTGGGATAAAGTTTCTGTAGTAGTTGACCACCCCTAAGAACCTCTTTACTTCTGTTACGTTTTTCGGTTCCGGAGCGTTTAATATCGCTTTTACTTTATCGCGGTTTGTACGTAATCCGCTTTTATCGATTACGTAACCCAAGTAAGTTACATGCTCCTTAAAAAACTCGCATTTGTCCTTCTGAAGGCGCAACCCAGCTTCATTTAACCTGCTTAAAACTTGAGCTAACCTCGTCATGTGAAGTGTTTTCGTTGGCGCAGTCAAACAAATATCGTCTAACCATATACTGACCCCTTCGATACCAGACAGCAGTACTTCCATTGCCTTTTGGAACAAGGCAGGAGCATTTGCGAGACCATAAACTAGGCGCGTATATTTGAATAATCCTTTTGGTGTGTTAATCGTAGTTAACTGTTGGGAATCTTCTGACAAAACAAACTGATTGTAGGCGTTTTTTAAATCAATTTTTGAATAATGTTCACCACCACCAAGTTTCGCGAACACTTCCTCAATCCTAGGTAGTGGATATTTATCTATTATAAGATCCTTGTTTAGTGTGACTGAAAAATCCCCTGCAATCTTAACAGTACCGTTATCTTTCAGAACGGGTACTATGGGGGTTGCGTAACGCGAATTACTAACTGGAACTAGTATACCCAAACTGACCAGTCTATTTAGTTCTGATTCAACCTTGTCTTTTAAAGCGAATGGGATTTGTCGAGCCTTACAGAACTTCGGTACTGAATTTTCCTTTAGTTGCAAATGGACTTTAAATTTATTAAAGGTACCAAGTTCATCCTTCCATAAATTCGGATACTGTTCCAATAATGCATTAACGTCAGCGTCTTGGCTTATTCTATAAATATTAGTCAAAACTAAATCGAATGCGGACATAAAATCACGACCGAGCAGGGGAGGGCCAGTTGTATCTACTACAAATAATTTTATAAGTTTCTTTTGATTATTGTATTCGACTGCTGCCTGGAAATACCCTAGCGGTGAAATTTTATGCCCATTGTATAAACACATTTTTAAATTGCAGTTACTTAATTCGTAACGTGCAAACAGTTCACTGTACATTCGTTTTGACAGAACAGAAACACCCGACCCGGAATCTAACTCCATAGTCACAGTTACCTCACCAACTTTAACATTCAAAATCATCGGTTTATCAGTTACGTACCTTATATTAAAATTATTACACTCATCGCAGCTGCCATCTGTATCTGCCTCACTAGTATCATCACTACTGATTTTGTTTACCCGAACACTGCCATTTTGGATATTTTTCCACATTTTTGGCATTTATATTTTTTGTATCGACACTTGTCCTTATCGTGATTTTTTAAACCGCACACCGAACAACGGAGTTCTTCGTAACGTTGGTCACGATCGTGACTCGACGCTGATGCGCGCCCATCTCGCGAGCTCGTACGAGCGCCGCCTGCGCCACCACCGCCATTGCCACCACGTTTACCGCTCCCATTGCTCGACCGCTTGCCGCCTTTGTACGATATGTTGTTCACTGCTTCCTCTTTGATCACAGTCATATCTGTGGGCAATACGTTCCTGGCTTCTCTAGCACATTCCGCTCGTTCTGCAATCTCCTGTGCTCTCGACAAACTGAGGGTGGAAGCATTCTGCTCAAACAATTTGTCACGTTCGGGGCCCGCTCCCAGGCCAAGGACGAAACGATCCGTAAGATTCGTGTCTAGAGCGGCTCCAAATTCACAATAACTCGCTAATCCTCGCAATCGCGCAGCCCAATCGCCCAACGATTCGCCTGAGTTCCTCTTCGCTCCGTAAAACTTTGCCTTGTCCGAAAATGAGCATTGCCTCTGCTTAAAATGAGTGTCGAGCAATCCTATCAGCTGCTTATAATCCAGTGCCTCCAAATCGTCCGGATATGCTAAATTACGCACCAAGCGATACGAATCATCTGATAGATGTGTGATTAATATTGCACTTTTATTGTCCTCCTTCACATCGTTGACTTTAAAAAATTGAGTCAACCGGCCTTTATAAATTAACCACTCACATGATTTATAATCAAACGTAGTTAAGTTCCCTAAAAACGTCTTCGCCATTTTTTTTTTTCTTCGCGAGGGTAAGTTCGATCTCGTCGCCAATGATATGTATTCACTTGGAGGTGCGGAAATAAGTACACGAGTGTCTTAGTAGAACGCTGGTTTATTACTGATTTTAACATGGGTCCACCCACACATTCACAATATAAGAACTATGTGTGAGTGGCAATCGTAAACACATCACAGAATCAGAACGATGTTTTGAATATGTTTAGCGCTTTACGTGTTTAGTGATTTGTGGTGAGAGCGGGCTTTAGAACGATTCGTCAATAAAAACAAAATGTTTTAATGAATCCCCGTTCATAGGAAATTCATGATTGGAATTCAATTATCATAAAAAGATATAAAAAGGAGCGAATGCCCGAGAGTTTTAGGTGAGCTTAAAAGTGAAGGACGTGGCACATCAAAAGGCCGGGGTATGGTACCTACATATGGATATCATGAGTTCTTTAGGAGATTATTTTTCTGAGAAACCGGCGATTCGCTTCAAGATTTTTAAAGTGGTTTCTGTGTGAAGACTTGATAGGTATTTATTTGACGAATTCTTGGACGCAACTAAGCTTATTGATTTTTTATGGTATGAAATGACTTATAGGTAGGTACTTAAAAGTAACGAAATGAAAGGTGTGAAAACGAAATAAACCTACCTACTTACCAAATACCTAGTTGAGTTGAAAAGCGAAGTGATAAATAAGGAACAAAACCTGGACGTCTTAGCATTGGCTACAAAAATGGGAGGTAGGTACTTAGCTACCTATTATAAGTATGTTGGTGAAATCAAATATGTCTATACTTACCTAATTGGTTTTTCCCACTCGAATTTAAAACTTATTTCAGCCCACGCTTGCTTGAATCATTCCTTTTATCTTCTTTGGCTTCTTTGATTATTCTGATATTGAGACCCATATTATTAAGGCACATAAATAGGCTTATTCAGTTATTCAGTAGGTAATAGGCTAATACATATATATAGGCAGGTTATAGTATTTTTAAGATAGGTAGATAATAAATAACTAGTCACCAAAAGGTGGTTGAATTGTAGTAAGAAACCGATGGATGTTATCGAATGAAATTTGATAATTGAACTCGTCCGTGTGGAGCCGGATGTAAAGAATAGCACCATCCCATCTCTTCCCGTGGGTGTCGTAGAAGGCGACTAAGAGACTTACTAGAAAATGGGCAGCAGCGTTCTCTATGCATTTTATCACCATCCTGCGATCGCCAACCCGCCTGCCAAGCGTGACGATTATGGCAAACACTCCCCCAAATTGGGGAAGGCCTATGACCTATGAACAGTGGAAGTCATTCGGCTCAAATGATGATGATGAATTGAACTACTTACTTTTTCTAATAAGTAATTAAATTAAATTTTATTCAAAAAAATTCGACCTGTTTGACGGCTATGAGTAAGTCAGCGAGTTCTTGTATCTGGGTCCTTGGAACGAGTAAGAGATATTCGGTATCGTAGTAGTACGGCCAACAGTGGAAATACCAGGCTTGAGAAAGAAAGAACAGTTGCATCCGACGGAATACCAAAATATGATTGATCCGTGCTCTTAATTTTTTCAATATTCTTGCATGGTGTGGAAACGTGGTGTAGATATTAAAAGCTTCGAAAGCAGTAAAATCGATTCTATCGAGATGTGGTGTTGGTGGAGGCTACTTCGTATACAATGGACCGCCATGACAACGAATGAATTCATATCAGTAGGTGAAATCAACATTTGGCTTTTGGGCATTTGTGCTTGTGGCTAAGTAACAATAGCTGCACGGATCGATCGATCAGGTTAAGCTACGCTTGCCGCGGTCGGTCCGTGGTTGGGTGACCATCTTTACATACCAAGACCCTTCCGTGCTTCGGAAAGCACGTTAAGCCGTTGGTCCCGGCTGTCATTTGTGGATCTTTGACAGTCGTTACGGGTCGTCAGAAGCCCGAAAGTCTGACAACCAGTCTTACCAAGGGGTATCGTATTACCCAGTAACTGGGTTGTGGAGGTCAGATAGGCAGTCGCTCCATGTAAAATACTGGTATTCAGCTGCATCCGGTTAGACTGGAAGTCGACCCCAACATACTTGGCCCCAACAGGCTAGGCAGATGATGATGGGTGAAATCAACATCACCAAGCGGCTATCTATATAATGCCAGAAGAGTGCCTTCACCTTTTTGGATATATTATTGCGTTCATAGTATGGACTGGGAAGCCTTATGATATTGGGCCAGGTAGAAGGATAACGCGCTTTTCGTGCATATCAGTGGTCAGACTCGATTAAGAAGGCTGTTGTTAGAGGCAGCATTTACCGAGCAGTCCACACTGCAAAAGACCGCATCAGTTGAATACGCGTCTTATATGGTCGCGATCCTCAACATTGAGCGACCGACGAAGAAGAACCTTACCTTTACCTACCTAGGTACAGGTAAGGTTCTTCTTCGTCAGTCGCTTCTTATATGAAATTCCATCCGGCATGTATCTACATGACGTATGGAATTTCATATAAGAAGACCTTTGATATTGTAGTACCTAATTTAGAAACTATATTAACTAACTTCACTAAATTCGACGAGAATAACGTTTAGGTACCAACCTACATATCTACAAGAATGTACTCGTATCCTATTATATACACCTACCTACGTATTTATGTTGGTAAGTATAACTTGGAGTTCTAACATCACGTTGTAGCTAGAGTTAGGATCATTTCGAAGCCTGAAAGAACGGACAAAAAGCCGAATATTTGGAAAAAAACCCAAAACATTTTACTTTCATTTTAACAAGCTTTATTCCAATTGGTAGTACCTAATTCTTCAACATTTTCAATTTTCATAAAAATCCACATTTATAATCGAATTTTCCGGATGAGGGGCCCAGCAGCTGGACATGTTCATACAAATCCGGAACCCTGTGTAGCTACGCCCGTCAGGATACGCAGAGGTGTTAAGTGACATCCACATTTTTCTAGATATGCGAATAACTGCTCCCTACGCCGATTGTCGTAGCCGTAGCTCGGAGTTGCCACTACTGTTTTAGATCAGTATCAAATATCGTCTGCCTAGTCTATGCTAAACTATTTTTGGGGTCGGTATCAGTCTAACTGGGTGCAGCTGAATACCAGCATTTATATGGAGCGACTGCCTATCTCTCCAGGACTCCGTTACTGGGCTACGCGATAGCCTGTCGTAAGACTGGTTCTCCCGTAAAGACAGTCAAAGATCCGATGATAGCTGGGATCACGTGCAAGGCACGGTGAGGGTCTTGGTAGGTATGTAGTTTAACCTGAAAATCAGCGCTGTGCTGTGGGTCCCATAGCACAGCATAATGCTGAGTGGAAGCCTTCTTGTCACAGTCACGGCGTGCAGCTGCCGACTATTTATGTTCTGTATGAAAATATTTGTGTTGTTTTCAAGTTTTTTTTTTAAATATGTTATTTCATTTTTTTTATATGCACGTGTTTCTGTGACAAATAAATACATTTTTCTTTCTTTTCTTTCTGGTTGATTGACCCGTGCGCCTGTTATAGTCACGAGCACTTAGATAGGTATCAGTTGGACAAAATGTGCAAACTTATGTAGTGAGTTGAAAAGATTCGTGTGATACCTACCCACTTTCGTCGAAGAGACGGGGCAAGGGTCTTGTGAGGGCGGGTACCTGTCCTATGCTGCGTTTGGACAAACATTTTACTTGAACTATCGTTTGACGAGGATGCTTAATTTAGAATGATTGAAATGTCATCATTTTGTTTTGCCGCGAACGGTAATAGTTTGCATCACTGCAATTATTTAACCCGTCTCCCACGTCGAAGGCAGAGTCTGCAAGAAGGCGATGCTCTATTATAATGACTGAAAAAAAAAAACACGTCATTGATTAATTATTTATTTAAGTTGTCCACAGTCCTTTCACTGTTAATTTACATTTTAATCTTATTTTAATTTACCTCTAAGTTTGAATCACTGTCAATGCACATTTTTCTTTATCAACGTTACAATAAGTTTGCTGTAGGGTTACTGCAACTGTCAAGTCTGTCCAAATCACAGTGATCTTTATCGTCGTTATTAAAAAACGTAAGTTTTCAAATACTAAAACCAAAAGAAAATATACTTATCTGCAAGCCGGAGTCGTATGCTACCTAAATAATACATTCTAACAACAGTTATCTAGTGATCATAAGCTTTATGGCAAAGTAGCATACGATCACGGCTTTCAGATGAAAATATAGTCTTGTTTCATACTTCAATAGCCGGGTTTTTTGGCAAAAGAATCAGCATTGCCTTACAACGAGGCAAAACTGCCAGCCTCTTGGGCACTTTTCCTGTTGACAACGATCCGCAAGAATTATTGATGCTCTATGATTCTTTTCTGTCTTATAAACTTGTACATATATTTTAAGACTTTTTTTTTTTAAATTATATTATTATCTTACATACTACTTAATACGTTTTCTACGACGCCAAAATTTATTTCTGTACCTACTCCGAGCTTACCACCGGTCCTTTCGGAGGTTCATTAACGGTACCTTTTATTGTATCACCTATCGATCACCAAAAAAGTTAAATTCAAACGCAGCACGAACGGGGAACTCAGCATACGGCGATGAAGTAGAAAAAAGGTTTCGGTGCAATTTTCTTTGTAAACGGGTTACTAGCTACGATTTATTTGCCATGCGTATTTTCCTTATATTATTTTAGTATGAGCTTTGTTCTACTGGAATTGACATGATCTTATTATATTTCAGTATCTTTCAGTGTAACATAGTTTCTATAAAATATAACTGCGTCAGTGACCGGTGAAAATGGTGTAGGTAATTGATTGGGCGTTTATGGACACATTATTAGTTGGTACTCACGGTACGGTATCATCATCAATTCATGAGCATATAACAGTCCTCCGCTGGATATAGGCCGTTTTCTATTTTATTAAGTACCTGGTACTTGTTGACAGGCTTTTACTGTCCTCCTAGATCTTTTGTAATTAAAAAAAATGTAAAAGCCAATTATTCGTAAAGGAGTAACCGTGGTGTTTCATGCCGGCTATTCTCCATAGGAAACGACAAATTGGAACCGTGCATCTGACCGTTTATATTTGCCCTATTTAGGTTTATGTGAATTAAAATAATTATGTATATTGATTTGAGGCCTCTCCAAATGCACGGCACTTAGCTCGACTTTCGGGCCACTTCAAAAAATCGTCGCTCCACCTAGCCTGAGAATTTTTATAATTTATTTTATATCTCGATATATAGATATCTCAATAATATATTTTTAGATTTTTTCTCTTATGGAGTAAAATACCCTATTAGGTACTTTGAAAGATATTGCTAGTTCATTGCTTCATAGGTTCTGAAAATTCTATTTAACAACATAAATGCAATGAATGTTGATGAACAGACTGTCAAAACTGAAAGCCATTTATTCCGTATGTTGTAACGCTATTACCCCTCTGGCTTGATACAATTTCGCATCTAGATGATGAACGACGGATAAAAATAATGGATCAACATAAAAAAACATGCCAGAAAAGGCTAAAACATCTTAAGTAAATAAGCAGGCGCTGACCCATTTAGTTTGAAAAGTGTTAATCTAAAAGGTTCTCAGTTTAGTCCATTAGAGGCGACGGGCGGTCGGCGTCGTCAGCCGATCGCTGGCAACGCCATACTGACGATGTTGAGAAGATAATCCTGTTTCTTTAGAGAAAGAAATTCTGTTATTGTGATGTTATAAACTGAAATTCTGTTATTATCATTGTGATGTTATAATCTGTATTAATCCTTAAGGAAAATAAATAATTGGATAATATAAAAGATTAAATACAATATTAAAAAATTGTTGACTGATATTTAATGTATAAATGTAAAAGTTAAAAATCATTGTTATAAAAATAATAAATAATATAATTGTACCTAAGATATTTGCACGCCATGAGAAATGGCAGACATGTCGTGAATCACTCTTTATTTTTAAGATCTTGCATGCATGTATTATTTTAATTCTGTGTGTATACACATGTTCAAGCAAATAAAATTTCTTTCTTTCTGTTTATTTTGGCAGCTAGTGAAACACAAGTACCTAAATGCTTAAAAAAAACCTTACAAAAAATCATTGTATCAACTATGCTTTAGGTTTGCGAATCGCTATAGGTATTCCCATTTGAAATAGATTACACATTTAAACAAACCTTTTTACAGTCCTTTCAACCGATTTTGCTTTGTATTCCGTAGTCATGAGGAAGGCATTAAAAGCAAAAAAAGTGGTTACAATACTGCAGATGCCATGTACTCGTATCATGCGACCAACGCAATAGAAGTGAAAATCGATTGAACGGACTGTAAAAAAGGTTTATTTTAATTAACCTATACTCCGCGTCAAATAAGATTAGAATCTTATTTGACACGGAGTATAGGTAAATCGAGTTCGAATTGAGTTTGGAAAACGACACTAGCTATTTCATACTTTACTCTATCTGGCTATCCTTCTCCTAACTAAACCGAGGTCGGCTTCCAGTCTAACCGGATGCAGCGGAATACCATTAATTTATATGGTGCGACTGCCTATCTCACCTCCACAACCAAGTCAGATACTGGGTACCTACCAGTATAACCCTTAATACTGAATAGGTACCTTAAAATAGTATGAATTTTATCATATTATTTGGTATTATAATAATTTCAATTCTTACTAAATGTACATAGGTACGGTGTGGATACAAGACTCTCCTCAGTCAATGCCATACATAAACATTCAAAGCCAGTAAAGTCACTAAAGTAATTCCATAAATCCTTTTCTATATTTGTTTTAACGTGCCAGCTTCCAGGCTGCGATGCAAATGATTCGGAAAATCTGTTGACATGGTGCCCCTACATCTCAATGCCGAATTGAGTTATATACGGATTTGTAGCAGGCAACCCTTTTAATGCGTGCTTCCATACACACCTAGATACTTTTATTAAAAAATAAAGTAACTTTTGCCCGCGACTTCGTTCGCCTGAAGTTTCTCGTTTTAACTTAGATAAAACATACAGAAACAAAATGTACCTAACCATGAATTTAGCACATTTTTCTAGACGTTGTTTTTCTCGGTTATTAAAAAATATCTGCTGTTTCTTTTAGAAAAGTGCAATACTTAGATACGCGTTTAAAATGTGTGCAGCAGCTTATCTACACACCGAGAAATTTTAATGGTTGTTTTTCCGCAGCGAAATGGTTTTGTCTTGGTAATACAATAGTTTTATAAACAAATATTAGAAACAAAAAATGGCAGAATAACCATTGTGAAAAACAAACCTCGAAAGCGACCACGAACCAATTGTAACTCCCGACGGTTTGATCGATAGGTAATTTATAATTGTCGGCGGCGCGTGCGATTCGAGTAGTACCTACAAGTTACCTCCAGTGTTACTATTGATTCTCACGCGTTTTCGAGATGATGTTTTTTTTTTTACAAAAACTTCTTTATTTTTACTCTATGCTTAGAAAGTCCTCCTTATGGCAAGTTGTTCCGCCGCGGGAAAACAACCATTAAAATTTCTCGGTGTATATTAATACGTGAAGCAAAAACTTTGTACCGCTTTTTACGAAAATTACGTGGAGTATGAAATTTGTCCCAGTTAAAGTTTAAATGGAGGAGTCCAGAAAGCTAACATTTTTATACAATTCAAATTCATAATTTCACCCTCTTATTTATAAACGCTGCTTAAAGTTAAAAGATTTTTAAACGTCAAAATTGTATGGTTAAACAGTCATTAATGACTACTTAACTTTAAGCACCGGTTATAAATAAAGGGGTAAATGTTTTATGATTGAATTTCGAATTCATATACTGAATCGGTAACTGGTTGCTCGTCGATATCCCTGCCACCCTGTACAGGATAAGTTTTTAACCAGTGTGCAAACTGTAACCATGAATTCAGCATGAATTCGTGGTTACAGTTTTGCGCACTGGTTAAAAACTTATCCAGTATAGTCAGCCAATGAAACTCAGGGATAATCCAGCTTCTCATTAGTACAATAATTTTCGGAATCGGATTGGCAGTTCCGAAGATTACCTATAGGTGGTAATCTTCGGCACTACATAATTTTTTTTTTTCATAATTTAACAACTACTGGTCTTATATTAATAATATGTACAGATATATAAAAAAAATATCACAATGCATCAAAAAATACGGCCGCATAGTTGGCAACATACAAACTCTTAATTTTTACTTCTTTAGTAGGTACAATCGACAAACTTTAAGCATGCTCACTTAAGAAAATATTTCTGTGGCAGCGCATCTAGTGACAAACCACACCCCTTCCTGGTTTCGCCCAATTAGAAACAAGATGTATTTGTGTGAGTGTATTCACACAAATCCATATTGTCTGTTGAATGCATGACGTATAGAGACGCAAACCAATGTCCATTTTTTTAGTCGCAATAAAGGTGTCGTCAACAAAGCACGCATTTCGTTCCCACAAAAATCCATACAAACAATTTTCAACCTTACTACCATCAAAACATGGTCGAAATCGAGCCGGATTACAGTGCACCGTACTGAGCGTCGAGAACAAAAGACACTGCATTCCTTAGATAAGAAGCGAGCCCGGACCGTCATTAGCAGTGTTTGAGGGTTTTTTGTGCAAGTTATTTACAATATTATTACAAAAGGAATCTACGCATCGTAACATCACGTTATTTTGTTGTTTACAAAAAATGTCTCAGTTAGAACAATTACTAGGAGTATTAGAAGAAGTAGCGAAGACATTACAAAAAACACAAATACGTAAACATAAGGAAGGTGTGCTAAAATTATAAATTTATAATAAAACTTTTTAATTTCATTAGAATTGCCCGTGCTTAATGTCTGTCATTATGACACTATTTTTGATTTATTAATAATAACTTTACGATATGAGTGTAGATAAATACAAGTTGATGAAAATTTCTGTGTAATTTTTTATATTAATTTCTGGGTGAATCTTTAAAATTTCCTTTTGAAATCTTGAAACACTCTATTAAAAATAAATAAGTTCAACTAAATTAAATTGCTTCTTTTCCACAACTACAAATCCTTATAATTGTTCTTAAATTTTAACACATTTTGTATGATTTCACACGAAGATTGCAGACGACAGTTTTGCTTTAAACACAAATGTTTTACTAAAATGTTTTAATATACAGATACGGTTTAAATATCAACCATAAGAAATCTTTAATCCTGAACAGCTTATTATTAAATGAACACGAACTGAAAAATATATATTTCACTAATAGCTAATATTTCTTTTTTTCAATCCTTTCACTCTCACTGCGGTCACAGTGACAGTTTTATTTTTTCAGGAGCCCACCGGCCTGGCTTTTTGAAAATATTTCTGTTATATTTCAGAAATTAAGGAGTATTTCTTATTGAAAATTATAGTTCAGTTTAATTACTTGTTATGCTTCCGAATTCTAAAGTGGCCTATGAACTGAGTTATTGTTATATTTGTCAAAATATACTTGTCGTACGCAATGCGGGCAACGCGCTTGTCTCGTTGATTATAGCATGGTTTGTCAACCTTTTATTAAAAGACGGCCCACTCATAAACTCCAATCTTAACGTACTGCCTTTTGCAAGCCTTTTGTGAACCACCCAACGGTAAGCATCCTGCAAAGCATGCCCCGGACATTGGAAAGATACCTTGTTCGTGTAATCTCGTTTATTTATGATCAGTGGCGGCTGGTAGGTCATGGAACTGGTGGTGCACTTTACTAGCTCACTAAGTATTAGGGGTAATAAGTAAATAAATAGAATTTATTTATTTCAGATAGGTAAGTAATTTAAATCTAGACGAATAAAAAATAAACAATAGTATTCAATTCCACGTAAACTAAACTTCGCAGTGACAATAATGAGTCGGTCATTCATTATGGCCGGCATGCAAACTTTGCCAAACCTCGGGCGCTCTCGCTCGACGCGACGTTCGGTAATATTCGACAAACTTCGGTTCCCCGTGCGGCGGGTTTTAGCTCGGATCTCATAGAAATGTATGAGCATTCACTGTAGATCTTCTGTACCGCGAAAATGAGTCTTAATAGTTTAGCAAAGAGCTTATATTGTTTCCTCAGTTTTGTTTATATTACGTAGACCACAACCAGTGGCCACAATGCGATTATTAAACATTGTGTGATTCTTTCTACATCTATTAAAATCTGGTAGTTCAGCGCACGAGTGCACTAAAGGGACAGCCGCCTGTTCATAATAATAAATAATAATAATATTTATTTTATTTCGGAAAAGAAATCCATAGAGTGTTAGTAACATAATATGAAAACAAATTATTATCTAGTGTTAGTACCAATCAACCTCTGCACAAACTGCTGTTATGATTAAATAAAAAATCAAAGGTGTGATAAACAAATGGATAAAACGAATATTAGAACTATTCAAAGTATTCAAAATATACATACCTATAAGGAACACCTGCAAAACATTCGAGATAGGTAACATGGTAATAAAATAGTAGGCATACCTTAAAATTCTTTGTAATATTTCGCGAACGTATTTTATGGTCCTTCAATAGAAGGGCCATAAAGTATGTTTTTAAGCCATTCTATTGTTAAACCGGATTTTCAGAAGTTCCCACTAAATAACAATGATATAGATAATGAACGTATTATTATTGCAGTTGCAAGAGTTCCGACAACAGTAAACAAAAATCTCTGATAACATTGTATGAATTGCGCAAAGTATACCTATTTGTGTTATTCCAACCATAATATAGAGCAATAAAATAAAAAGATAATAACAAATGTTGCAAATTTCCAACAAAATATCTAACTTGCTTCGTTTTTGTATATTTTCAAGTATATAACACATTGTAATGAAGATTTTTACTTTTCAATAGAACTGCGCAAGTAACAAGTCCCTCTTACGCCCGCGCCGCGCCGATAATACAGGTTTTTTTTTTTAAATGGCATTAATAAGTTGACCTTGAAAGGCTGTAACTTCTTAACCGGAATTTACAGAAATGACAATAATTATTAACATTTTATAACTTTATGCAGTGCCAGTCAACGTGCCTAGCGCGTCCGCTGCGTTTTGTATGGCGGCGGTATCGCATAACCATTGGACATCATGAAAATTGGAGAGGCAGTGAAAATGTTCATATATAACAAAACTTATAGACCTGACGGAACATTATTATGTCGGAGAGAGGAAAATATTAAAGTTGATAGAATAGATATAAATTGTTGTTTGACATTTTTATTCCAAATTATTGATAAATAATCTATCTATACTAATAATAAAGAGGAAAGATTTGATTGTTTGTTTGTTTGCATTGAATAGGCTCCGAAACTACTTTACCGATTTGAAAATTTATTTCACTGTTGGGAAGCTACACTATCTCCGGGTGACAAAGGCTATATTTTATCCCCATTTCTCACGGTAACGGGAACTACGCTGTTGAAATCGCGGAGCGCTGCTAGTAAGTAGCTGAATAAATAGAAAAACTAACAAAAAAAAAAACATTAAGCTAATCGATAAGATTCTGTTTACAATTACTGTTTGATCTGTTGTGATGTCTTATTGCCTGTGGTAAACAAAAAAAGTGACACCGTCTCTCTGGTCTCGTGTCAAGCAAGGCATGAATTAGTTTTATTCTCCTCTGCTAATAAAAAACAAACCTAAAACCTACAAAAATAAAACACATTAAGAACCTAACAATAATTTCATTTAACTTAAAGCAATAGCAATAATACATTTTCTAAACCAAAAAGAAGATAAATATGAGTACGAAATTACTTCTTGTCAACAACAATAATTCATAAAGAGCTCATACCGGCCGTGCCTATTCAAAAATAATCTCACAAACTAGTGAACATAGCACGCGCCTGTGTGAGTGTCACACTTCTATACACCATTACTACGAACACTACTAAAATATGTTTCGTGCATTCTATTGGTCAAAACGCATGCATTGTGCGATCGAGTCGTGAGCCTTGCTACGCGATTATCGCCTTAAAGGTGAGCGTGCGGAAGAAGTCGCGATTGTACCTAATTATAGAAAAACTAAATTCTTAGAGATCAGTCGAGATAGATAGATTTTAAGATTATTTTTTATCCAGCCGTAAAAATTCCAACCATCGGTATAATTAAGTATTAGGGTACCTACTTGTGAATAATTTTCAAGTGCTGAATAAACGAACTCCCAAAATAGATGCTTTTAATTATCACTTAGGTACGTTTAAAATAATTAATATCAGCTTTAAAAGTGCAAAAAAATCATTAAAATAAGTGCGCCTTGAAAGATTTAAAAGAAAATGTTTTCTTGTGTAAATGTGGAATCACTTTTTTAATACGCAGCTTAGTAATTTAAAATTTAGTAATAACCGTGATAGTGCGTTCGTCCACCGCATTCGTCACCGAGGACGAGATTATTCGGACCGGACATGACATTCCGGTGACGAACATTTATCCACAAAATCCGGACGAAAGGCCGGTGCGACGGCAGTCTGTTGACAAGAACCAACGTGTTTTGTATTGCCGGCACAATCTCGGGCCGAGTTCTAGCATCATCATTCTATAATTTTCCCACTACTAGGACGCAGGCCTCCTCTCCGTGAGAGGAAGTGGATCGTAATCCACCATTGCGGGTTGGTAGATGTCACATGTCTTCGAATTTTTGGTTCTAGGACATGCCGGTTTCCTGTCGATGTTTTCTTTCAACGTTTTAAGAGCAGTGGTCATGAAATAATTCACACAAAGTAAAGGACTTTTGTGAGTTCGAACCTACGACCTTACAACTCGTACCTAAGTCGTGGCAGTCACCACTGGGCCACCACCGATCTCGAGTTCCAGCGGTTACGCTGAAATACACGGCTGTGCCAGGATGACGCCGTTCAGGTGACGGACGTTTGGTGGACATGCGGCCATAGTAAATATATGTATCACTACATCGGCGCCGTCATCTTGTTTTTGGTGACGTACAAGTGATGGCTGCGTACGCATCTCATACAAAATCGTTGTTTCCTATAGACAAAAGCTGAACAGAGCTGAATAAGTGTGAGTAGTCACATAGTCGTTGGTCCCGGCAATAATTTGTAGATCTTCTACTGTCGTTACGGGGTCATTAGAACCCCGAAAGTCTGACAACCAGTCTTACCAAGGGGTATATGGTACGCAGTAACTAAGTTGTGGAGGTCAGATAGGCAGTCAGATCATATAAAATACTGGTATTCAACACATTTTCTCACGCTAAGTTTCCCTCTACATTTCTTATTATGTAAGTAAAGAAGCTTGCTCTTAGTGAGGTAACCGCAAATAAATTGTGCTCAAGCCTATATTAATACTCATAAACTGTGAGGCGGTTCACTTCCCTTTGTTAGCCTATGTAATGAAGGCTATATGTAATACTAGCTTCCGTCCGCGGCTTCGCCCGCATGCAATGGAAGTCTGAAATTATTCCGTGAGAACATACAAGCGAGATAAAAAGTATCCTATGTGTTAATCTAGGCTATAATCTAGCTGTGTGAAGGGCTTGCGGCTAAGTAACAATAGTCGTACGGGTCGATCGAGAAGGTTAAGCTACGCTTGCCGCGGTTGGTCCGTGGATGGGTGACCATCTTAACATACCAAGACCCCTCCGTGCCTCGGAAAGCACGTTAAGCCGTTGGTCCCGGCTGTCATTTGTGGATCTTTGACAGTCGTTACGGGTCGTCAGAAGCCTAAAAGTCTGACAACCAGTCTTACCAAGGGGTATCGTATTACCTAGTAACAGGGTTGTGGAGGTCAGATAGGCAGTCGCTCCATGTAAAATAATGGTATTCAGCTGCATCCGGTTAGACTGGAAGCCGACCCCAACATAGTTGGGAAAAGGCTAGGCAGATGATGATGAATCTATCTGTGTGCCAAATTTCATCTAAATCTATTCAGTTTTTGCGTGAAAGATTAACAAACATCCATAAATACAAACTTTCGCGTTTATAATATTAGTAAGCATAAACGTACATAGATATATTATGTTAGAGCCTAGATGTACGAGAATATATGCACGTACGTTCGCATAAATATTGCTGAATGAGTTTTATGCTGCTTAAGTTGGGCAACTTTTTCGGGGTTTGTGGCACTGGCCATATCTTTTGTGATAGAAATGTGTCTTGCGCAGTAGGGCAGGACGGATAGCCGATGGGGCTAAAAGTGGAGTAGCGACTGCGTACCGGGAGGCGCAGCAATAGAAGGTCTCCCTCAAAGTGAAGGCTGTGGGAATCCATTGGGTGCGAGAAGCACAGGACTGGTCAATGTGGCGGCGCTTGGGGGAGGCTTAAGTCCAGCAGTAGACGGCATTCGGCTGAAATGATGGTGATGATGATGATGCTGCCTCTTGTAGCTGTGTGTAACGACACTGAGCCAAGCCTAAAAGAACTATATTAGGCAAATATTGATGGAGTAAAATGGCTTCGATTCTTAAAAGCTGTGTTTAAACTATTGGCCTCTTTTACAGGGAGATAAAAAGCCCTTTTTCTGCGGCACTTGGATAAAAACAAATAACAGAGCTGCGAAAGAAGATCATAAACGTTTGAAAATACCTGTTGACGATTAAATCGAAGACTTTGTTGGAGTCCAAACAAATTGAAAGTTAAACCGACTTCAAACGTTCTCGACATGCCAACATATTTCGAGACCCAAGGAGCCCTAAAATGTCACTTCTTGATTAGTGTGTGATGAAGTGAATATAATGTAGATAGATATGAAAAAATGGGATGAGGTGATCCGGCAGAGAACCAAAGTAGTCGACGTAGCTCACAAAACAAGAAGCTGAAGTGGCAATGGGCCGCCCATATTAGCTGTAGAACCGTTGACCGTTGGGGAAGACGCGTTCTTGCTTGGAGACTGCGAATCGGTAAATGTAAGGTTAGGCTCAGGTTAAGTGGAGCGATGATCTTCGCAAGCTGGCTGGTAGCAGCTGGAAGAGAGTTGTCGAGAATCGAGCTGAATGACGTGCAATTAGAGAGGACTATGTCCAGCAGTGGACTGCTGTAGGCTGATGATGATGTGCATTTTGTATATTTGTTTTATCATATCTATGATAAAACGAAAAATCATTCACAAGTACTTGTTGTCACGTTTATAAAACGGATTCCTGTTTATTTTATTTACTATCTGACCCGGCGAACTGCGTACCCCCATATATTATTTCTCCAGTCGCGACTGAGGAAATATAACCCTTCCGGTAAAATCAAATCAGTTGGATTATCAATAATTTCACAATAATTTCTTAAATACAAAACCTTGTCCTGACAATAAGGAATACATTAAAAAAAGAATCATCCAATTTTCGTTCGGAAGTTATGCGCGTACATACATTTCGGCGATTCATTATATATTATATAAGATAAGATAAGATTCGTGTGACAAATAGCTTACCACAAACTTAAATTCTCAAATAACAAAACAATTGGGCGAAGACATAGCTGGCAAATTACCAAATAAGTCTACTTAATATGATTTGATAATTTTGGCTATGGTTTTGATAATGGGCCAAAAACCTGTTGCCACTTACTTATGTAGTAACTAGCTTTTGCCAGCGGCTTCGCCCGCGCGGAACTTTCATCCCCTATTAAACTCCCTTAGGGGTTGAATTTCGAAAAATTCTTCCTTATTCCTTGTCTACATTATATAGGGAACCTCTGTGCAAAATTTCAGCCTTCTACACTGAAAAACCGAATAGGTTGTTTTAACCTTTTTTCAACCTTTATTTTAGGTTAATATAGCACCTACCGACATGATTTGTTGAATTAACAAAATAAAAATAGTTGCTGATTATATATATTTAATTTAGTTATTTTGTTGACTCTACTTCGTTAATATGTTGACTTGACTATATTATCAGTTAAACTTACTTAGATTCGAATATTGTGTCGTTTTAACCTCTTTTAGTGGTTGGTTTAACCTATTAATTTTTAACAATTTTATTTTTGTAGAAATAAATGTCATATAATAGTTGTTTAAACATAATATTAGGTAAACGCAACTTACATGAAATCAACATTGTGGAATTCAACCTATTCGGTTTTTCAGTGTAGGTCCAAGGGTTTGGGCTGGGCGTTGATGAGTCAGTCAGTTAGTCAGTCAGTCAGGACTTTTCTTTTTACTTATTTATGATTGATATTGTTGTTCACTTCTTCGGTTAATTTAGATGATGTAAATAGGTACTCTATTTGGGTTTTCATAACAATATAGCAGAATATTGATACCGAATACCGCTACACATATTTTGAATTTTGCACCAAAATTGCTTTTTTTCACGGAATTACGAGTAACATTGGGTATGGGCAAAGGAATTCGATGATTATTTTTAATAACCATTTAATGAAACATTTTACGTGCCCGATATTTATCCGAAGTACATTGCGATCCCCTTAAATACTTGTCAAGTTATTGATTAAGGATAAGATAGAAATTATTGAGATTTTACATGAGAACTCGCGTGGCCATTGCGTCTTTATCTGTTGATCTTATTCAGCACCTGTATTTTATATACAGGGGAAACTAAACTTGAAGTATTTACGCTTGTTCTATGTATATCTTTCTCTGGAAGTTGGACATTACTGCCGATCTTTTCTGTACAAATCACACCGTGAAACGTTAGGTGAAGCCAGCCGTCAATAGCATACAATCCTATTATCACGTGGAATGACCGCACACTTCACCTGTTCACCGATCTAATAGATCAATTCTACGACAGCAAAAGAGTGAAAACTTGGGATGTTAAAGTAGTACAAAAAAAAAAGAGATTACTGGACTTGTTTTTTAGAGTGAAGGTAGTTCAATAAGATTGATTTCGTTAACCAAAGTTTCAGGAGAAACTTGAATAAAATTTGTCTGGTTTTTAATTTCAATGAGCTAGTAAAAAAAGAGACACTCATTAGGGGGCTTTTCAATGTTTTTTCAGGATCACAGTGCCAAAGCAGAAATTTAAGATCATCAAGTCATTTGCTTACTACAGAAAATAAATTTTTTTTTGGCGCATCGCCTCTTACTCAGAATAGGGGCTCGAGACATCCGCAATACAGCTCTTGGGACTGGGGACGACGGTAACACGTAGTGCCGCATGTTAACGTGCACCGCAAGTGTTTGAGCAAGAGACTTTCTTGCCCCCGGGACAAGCCACACACGTAGGTAAATTAGGGGGCACTCGAGACCCCCAAGACCCTCTAATTGCGAGAAGACAAACAAACGTGGCTTAAACTTTGATCCAACACGCAGAGACAGATATTAATGAGATTTAGGTAGACGAGTTTGAAGACAGCGGTGTTTCCATATGCATTAATTAACGCGTCAAGATGTTAATTGACGCGTTATTTTATGCATCTACTCGTAGTTTCTGTTGAATCTTCTCCTGTTTCAAGTTATTACTAATCAGTATCATACCACGGCTGGACTAAAGTGTCCCCAATAACATCCATATTTTTCAGTCCAAGCAAACGCTCATGAGGCCTGTAAGTAAATTTAAATGCATAATCTTTATTTCATATAGGGTTCGTAGTCTTTAAAAAAAAGTGTTTAACTGACAGCAGTGAACCACAAATGGACAGTCCACTCTGTCAGCAATCATTTGCAGAACGCTGTTAGGGCTCGACCCGACATTGATGCTGCGCGCTTGCGAATGATTATGTAAAACAATCTACACGCGCCGCCGCCACCGCAAACACCCCCGATGCGCTGCAATGCCATGGCAACCCCATCAGTGTTCTGAACGCATTATTGAATTGAACTCGAAGAGCTCCATACGACGCTTGCGAATAATTCTCACATAGGCTGCATGTGTAGAAGGTGGTGCACAATGCTCTAAAGATAGACCTTAACAACACCATAAGAAAAACCTTTAAAATAAAAATAAATACAACCGACTTCCGGAAAAACACTACGAAGTGAAAAATAACTTTAATTTCGGAAGTCGGTGACTTTGGATATGTATTTTATTAATTTCTTGTCGCCGCCTTCCGAAATTAAGTTATTTTTCACTTTGTAGTGTATTTCCGGAAGTCAGTTTTTTCACTTTCTTGTGGTTCACATGTGCTTACCCCTTCATAGCGTACCGGCGTGATGTTATGTTATGAACTGGTGTAAACAATAGACAGACATGAGATTTCAGCAATACCAGTCCATTTGCTATCATTTATTGAGGAATTTCGTTGCCTATCTCCGAAGTTCTTCATCAAATCTTCACAAAATTGAAATGGGAGCACTCCGAGAAAGTACTCTTCCACAAACTACCCCAATTGCTTCATGTGTGCCTAAAAAAATTGGAAGAGTTGTCTCTATTTCTCCAGGATCCCATCATCAGATCCTGACTTGATGATCATGGGACCACCTGGGAAGTATACCCTTTCAAACAAAAAGAAAAATCCAAATCGGGCCAGCCATCTTCGAGTAATCGAGGAACATACAAGAAAAAAAAAGGTTCCGACGAATTGAGAACCTCCTCCTTTTTGAAGTCTGTTAAAAAGAAAAAATTCTCCTTCTCAAAAGAATCCACAGCAATCCCCTTTTATAGAGGACGATTTAAATAATTAACGAAACAATTCTCCACCGTACTTCTTCGTTTAGTCCTAGACTCAATAATGTCGAGTTGGTTTACCGGTGCGCTGGAAGTGTCTGAGAAGTAATTCCACTATGCACACCTGAGGCGACTCATCTAGATAAATCGTTTTGGAATCCGATCGTCTGTTCTAGTCTGTAGAGAAAGAACTACTCTTGGGAGTACTTTCAACATACATTTTTCTTCAATTTGTAGTTGTATCAATTGTATTGTATTAGTCGAAAATATTGATTTCTGTGGTTCGGTGTATGTAGAGGTCGCGGTATAATTTTCAAATCCTCGATCTTTTGGTAAATGGATTTAAGTAGTAGGCATGTTAATAAGTTGAAGTCAGCTTCCAGTCTAACCGGATGCACCTCAATACCTGTATTTAATATGAAGAGCAGTCGCTCTCCGGCGTGTCAGTGCCTCTGGGTTGTCGATTGATAGGCAGTCCCCTATCGCAACGACTTTCAAAGATCCACGATCCCAGACAGGACCAACGGCTTAACGTGCTTTCCGAGGCACTGAGGGGTCTTGATACTTAAAGATGATTACCCATCCACGGAGCAACCGCGGCAAACGTAGTTTAACCTGATCGATCAACTCGTGTGACGGTTATTACTTTGCACAAACCCCTAGGCATGTTAATAAGCGTTTTAATTCATTAGATAAAAGATATTGCCCATTTTCAAGAGACGATGCTTTATTCTTGTGATATGAAAAGTTATCACCATCTGGCGGCAGAATAAAATGAAGTCCTCATCACATAGAAAGTAGGTAATTGTTTTCCAGTCGATTCAAAAACTCATCAATGCGTTTAGGTATATTTTTGTAATCAAATTCAGACGTATCGTAGTCTGCTCAAATAAAAAAGAACCCACAAAATAAGGACAAAACAAATACGACATCTGTATTCTCGTATAATCTAATGTGTTACGCAGACACGTAGTTCCTTCAATACGCAACAGATTCTATGAAATCTCATAGAAGCGAATACGTGAAAAGAAACACCAAAATATTTTTAGGATGGGTGCAGATTTTATGAAAGTAGGGCGAACATTTTTAGGGCACGTGCTATTTCAAGAACCTCTAAAATGGTTGCTCCTCTTTGTTACGTCGAAGAGTGCATCCATTCATTCCGTATTCATCCACTTTTGTACAGTTATTTTTCCTTTGGGTAAACATATAAAATTCCTTCAGTATTTTAAATTTTATAGAATACTCCGCCCGCAGCTGCGCCCGCGTGGAAGTCGGAAATTATCCCGCGGGAACGTACTACCGGGATAAAAAGTATTCTATATGTTAATCTAGGTTATAATCTGTCTGTGTGTCAAATTTCATCCAAATCCGTTTAGCCGTTTTTGCTTGATTGAGTAACAAACATCCAATCATCTTCACAAACTTTCACATTTCTAATATCACGGACTACCCTTTTTTACTTTTAGGGGTAGATTTTCGAGAAACCCTGATACACTTTATTCTTTATTTTTGGTTTAAGGTATAAATACTGAGTTTGGAGTTAATCAGACCGCGCGTTAAAATTCTTCCATACAAACTTTGACCCCCCAATCCCCCAATCCCCCCAATCCCCCATCCCAATAGGGGGTAGTTTAGAAAAACAATAAATGGCCAACCTCATAATTTACTTAACTTTGTATTTGTGCCAAGTTTCAAGTTTATTAACTCAAGGAATAAGATTTTTCATACAAACAAAATCCCCCCTTTTCACCCCCTTAAAAGTCGAATTTCCAAAAACCCCTTCTTAGTGCTCCCCTTAATTATAAAAGTAAGCCGTGTGAAAAATTTCACGTTCCTAGTCCTAGTAGTTTCGGCTGTGCGTTGATTGCTCAGTCAGTCAGTATCTCCTTTTATACATATAATATATAGATTTTTGAATAGGAAGGAAATAACTAGGAATGAATTCATGAACAAATTTAAAATGATTTCTTATATTTTTTAAAGTCGTAAAATAGTAGTGATGCATAAATGCATAATTTGCCTATAATGTTCCCACTGCTGGGACACAGTCCTCCTTTCTGTGAGAGGGAGTGGGCCGTAATCCACCACGCAGGCCCAGTGCGGGGTAGATGTCACATATCTTCGAATTTTGGGTTCTAGAACATGCCGGTTTCCTCACGATGTTTTCCTTCACCGTTTTGAGAGCAGTGGTAATGAAATAATTTGCACAAAGTATAGCATCTGTCTGGGTTTGAACTTGCGACCTGCAAATTCGTAAGTTGCAGACTTGTTGCTGCGACTGGCCACCACTGCTCTACAACCTTATTTTTAGCATGCAAAACCTGAGTAGAGTTTGGTCAGAATAAGGAACTGAATCTATTCCAATAGAACTCAATACTCAATACTTTAATGCATTCCACAATGTATATGCTTAGGGGGTAAACATTGGCTTAGTGACACAATCATGGACCCTGTCGGGCACAGCAAAAGAAGTTAAAAGGAATCATCACTATAGTAGTTAATTACAATTCATTCACCGTACGGCTTTTTTTTTTTTTTTTTTTTTTTTTGGGTGGGAAATCATCAAATAACTTCTCCCGCTCTGGGTGGAGCAGGAGGGCGTGTCAGACTTTTACTGACTAAAACCCACCCTTGTTCCTTCAGTAGCCCTTAAGCCAGGGGCTGTGGTGTCTCTTTCGAACAAACCCGCACCCCTGGCAGGCATCGACCCTTGCGGGTCCCATCACTTTTTGTGCTGACATCTCTTTGAGGCGCGCGTGGAACACAACGCGCCGTCGACTTGGGCTTGGTCCTTACCGGACAGCGAGCTACCCATTACTCGCCGTCCGCAAGCCCATGTAGGTTACCTACTGCCTAATTATTATCAATGAGCACAATACGACGCTGGATGCGCGGGCGGCTTGTGGATCCTATGGTGACCATGTTTGTGTAGACAACTAGGTAACATAACAAGCCTATAAATTTGCGATTTTTCATGATACAGTTTTGAAATTTTGTACATAGATTCTTTACTAAAAATAAGGTTGTATACAGGCTCTCATACATACTAGTGATAAATTGACATAATTTGAATTGAATTTGCTTTGAATTTGCATCGATTTCAGTATATATACTGCAAATCTATATAATACAAACCTTTGATATTCCTCTTTATGTGCCTGATTCATGGTAATACAAATTGGTGATTTTGGAAATAAATAGGATATCATTAGAAGAGTATGACAGCCTTTGGAGCTAAAATGTGTGTCCCACACGCATTTTAACAATTCTTTACAGATATAGGACAGGACAAAGCAGATTGGCAATAACTTATTGAATTATTATATTTGTAAATCATTCTTAAAAATGCTTAGGGCTAGCGTAGGCATTCGTCTAACGAATACCGCGTACTTACTTGTGTGTGTGCGTATATGCACCAATTCGCACAGGGTCAGTGTGGTGGATTACGGCCCACTCCGTCTCACATAAAGAAGGCCTGTGTCCCGTGGGAGTATTATAGGCTGATTTAGCTTATACGCAGTGTAGACGCAGCGTAGACGCTTTGCAAACGCGACGTTGTTTCCAAAAGATCAAGTTAAAGTGACATCGACGCATACGTTTAGTATGACACTCGTAGAAAAAGTACCCACCTAATGACTCAACTTATCAAATAAACCTACATATTTCGAATACTACATACGCTTCAATTTGCTCGAATTGGTACAAGTAACAACTCAAATTGGTGCCTTCAAAATATTTTTTTAAAACACTTGCTACGCCCCGCGGATTCATCCGCACAAGTCTCGAATTCCTGAAAGTATCGGCATAAAAAGTGTACCATATCCTAATCCAAATCAAATTCAAATTTCATCTAAATTCGTACAGACGCTGTAGCGTGAAAGCGTAACAAACAAACGTACAAAAAATCAAATCTTTAATTACCGCTCTCTTTTGTTACCTTTTAAACTAATTAATTTTGTAACAGCCTGACTTAAAAGTAATTATGAGTAATAACTTCCAGTTTAACACGAGACTTTACTTTCTTAACAAAACAATTTTACCGTTAAAACAAAAAGAAAAAAATGCATCAGCCATCTTGAATAGGACCGGCGTACTAATTTCAATTTAAATTCACAGAACGCGTCCCTGTCACAGTATTTTAATTTAACTTGAGTTTTATTTGTTAATTAATTCCTTGTGCTCCAAATTTTTGCGTTATAAGTCGGTTTTGGAGTTGACTTATGTTTCGCTGCTTTGTGGGAATGATGCTCCATTTCCAATGGTCGGGACGTAGGGATTCGGCGACCGTAAGTGACCCCTAATTTTAGTAGCTTGGTAGTTCCTGTTATCTTGTGGATATCGACAAGGTCAAGATCATATAGAATAGAAAGATCTCTCTCCTTATTTTGAGTTGAAACACCTTCATAAGACAACTAATATTAGAAAGAACTTGCACCTCAGTTGAACTAAAGAATGCCAATGATGCCACAACCAAAGTAGACAGGAAATCATCAAATAACTTCTCCCGCTCTGGGTGGAGCAGGAGGGCGTGTCAGACTTTTACTCACTAAAACCCACCCGTGTTCCTTCATTAGCCCGTATGCCAGGGGCTGTGGTATCTCTTTCGAACAAACCCGCACCCCTGGCAGGCATCGTCCCTTGCGGGCCCCATCATTTTTTGTGCTGACATCTCTTTGAGGCGCGTGGAACACAACGCGCCGTCGACTTGGGCTTGGTCCTTACCGGACAGCGAGGTACCCATTACTCGCCGTCCGCAAGCCCATGTCTACGGTGGCCGGAAATCAGCCTGGGATTCCCGACGCCCGGGGCGTCTCCGTATCCTGCGGCGGCTAGGGTCGCGAGGGCGCATAGACTGCCTCTCCCTCACGTGCGCCGCCTCCCTCTTCGCGAGCATCACTGCTTCGCTGAAGGAGGTGACGGCTCCCCATGCCTTCTCGCTCCGTACTATAGAGGTATGAGGAACAGGGTGTAAAGTTCGCTCATCCTCTATTGAAAAGGAGGATCCTCCGACCAGACGGGTATTGTGTCTGGTCCGGGCAACTGCCCTGACAGTAGATGTCGGGATTTTGTATATGTCGAGTGTCGTGGAAAACTCTGATTGCGCGATGCAGAATTGCTCATTTAGTTCGCCTGTGACATTGTAGATGGCGCCACTTTTCTTTTTGTGTTTCTCGATATTTGTTGCGAAACATTTTTATTTGTAGTGCCGCTACATCACTCCCCGCCGGAGACCGGAGGTCGATAGTGGGCTGAGTCAGTGCATGTTATGATGCTTGCCAGTGCCAGTTGTGGTTCCAGTGAGTCGGAACCGGGTGTCACATAGTTCGCGGTGAGTCGGAACTGTCTGCGACGATTCCCCAGTGAGTCGGGGTTGCGCTGCGTTATGCTCCAGTGAGTCGGATCTGGTACAGCGCTGGGTTGAGAGGTTGAGGCGGACTGCTGGCGTCGACCGGGAGATTAGGCTCTCGACCGGCCGAAAGTGCAGTGTGCTGGGCCATGGTAGCTGATGAGGCTGTGGGTGATGACCAGGCATGCGGTTCGCTGCATGCAGGTGGTCAGAATACCCGTTGAAGCCGTAGGGTGCTGGCTGGCTGTGTGACTCGCCGCTCGAAAGCTTGAGGAAGTGATCTTGATGTTGATGATGACGTCACGCCGAAGTGTTGCACGAAGGCTGCGCTGACGTTCTTTCACGGGGTCACCAGTATAGAGGTATGAGGAACAGGGTGTAAAGTTCGCTCATCCTCTATTGAAAAGGAGGATCCTCCGACCAGACGGGTATTGTGTCTGGTCCGGGCAACTGCCCTGACAGTAGATGTCGGGATTTTGTATATGTCGAGTGTCGTGGAAAACTCTGATTGCGCGATGCAGAATTGCTCATTTAGTTCGCCTGTGACATTGTAGATGGCGCCACTTTTCTTTTTGTGTTTCTCGATATTTGTTGCGAAACATTTTTGTTTGTAGTGCCGCTACAGTACCATGGCCTGGACCAGGGCCGGACGCGAGAGATCGCCGCCGCCGATCGCCTTCACGAGGACACGGCGGTGCTCCGCCCAAGCCGGGCAGACCGCCACCGTGTGCTTCAGGGCGATCTTCGCACAGGAACCTCCCGAAACAGCCGTGTCCGGTGAGGACCTGCGTCAGGCGGAAGGTGAGGACGCCAAGCCGCCTCTCAAGCCACTCCTCAAAGAGGGGACTTACCGCCGCAATCGTGGCGTGCCCAGCACTGGGTTGCGACAATCGCACACTCCATGTCGCCATGAGATCCCAACGGAGCTCTGTCCGCTGTGCCGCGATTTCCCGCGGCAGCGGAGTTACGCCCCGGCGTTTGGCCTCCTCGCGCCAGTCCCACATTTGCGAGAAGACCTTTGCCTCCAGATCCCATGGCGGTAATCCGGCAAGGAGGCCCGCCGCCACGCCGGAGATCGTGCGATATCCTCGGATCATACGGATGGCCATGACCCTATGGGACGCCCTCAACCTGCGAGCTGGTTGGCGCCTCAATGTCGGCGCCCCGTATAGGGCCATGGATCGCACGATCCCCGCGTAGAGCCTCCGGCAGGAGGCGTTTGGCCCCCCTAGATTGGGCAAGAGCCGCTTCAACGCAGCCCCGGCCCGCTCCAGTCTGGGAGCCAAACGGCGGAAATGCTCCGCGAAGTCCCACCGGCTGTCGAGGACGAGTCCCAGGTACTTCATCGTCGACTCGACGCCGATGTGAACCCCTCCCACAGTTATCTGGAAACCCGTCGGTGGCGCATTCCGAAGACCATGAAACCACATGGCTTCGGACTTGTGCTAGGCCACCTCGAGTCCCAGTTGCCGGATCCTATCGACGATTGTCGCAACCCCGTGTGTAGCTAAGTTGGCCGCTGCCTGGTATGACCTCCCTTGCGCCAGGACCAGCGTATCGTCAGCATAGTAAACTACACTGACGCCGACAGGGAGGTCGGCACGCAGCACCCAGTCGTAGCCGATGTCCCACAAATGCGGTCCCAGGACCGATCCCTGTGGGACACCGCACGACATCTCTCGCCGGTTCCACTCTCCAAGGCGACCGGGCTAGATGACGGCCCTGTCCGTCAAATAGGCCTCGACCACACTACAGAGGTAGGTCGGCATCCGGTGATACCGGTGTGCCTTCCTGATGCAACTCCAGGGCAGGGTGTTGAAGGCATTGGCGATGTCCAGAGACACCGCCAAGACGACCCCACCCTGGTCACAGCATCCCCCGTCGTGAGGGCTTGCACGCGCATGATGGCATCCACCGTGGAGCGCCCCCTGCGGAAACCAAACTGGCTCTCCGCCAAATCCGGCCCCACCCGCACCAACCGCCCGACGAGGCGGTCTGCAATTACTCTTTCAAAGAGCTTGCCCACCTCGTACAGCTACTAGGCTCAAACAATAAACAAACCACGGAGAAAAGTCATCATATCAGCCTATAATGTTTCCACTTTTGGGACACAGGCCTCCTGTCTTCTAGAGGGAGTGGGCTGTAATCTAAAATGCAGGCCCAGTGCGGGTTGGTAGATGTCACATGTCTTTGAATTTTTGGATCTACGACATGCCAGTTTCTGCACGATGTTTTCCTTCACCGTTTTTAGAGCAGTGGTTACGCGACACCAAGATGTCATGACGTGGAGGAGAGTCAAGCCTTCTTGTAGCGAGACGCTTTGTTAGCGACGCATTTCAAAACACCAATAAGTTTCACAAGCGACTGCGCTGCTGCTTTCAAATTATGATCTCCCGGTGCAGTGGTGATGAAATTATAAACACAAAGTAAAGCGCCTGATTTGCTTCAAACCCACGACCTACAACTCGTAACTAACGTTAAAACTGGCCACCTAATGGGCTCAAACAGTATAAAAACCACGAGGAAGTCTTTAATAACAGCCTATAATGTTTCCACAGCTCTGACACAGGCCTCTTGTCTTCGTAAGTCGGGGAGTTATCACTGGGGCAATACTGCTCTCTTGAAGAAGTGTACCATCTTCATAAAAAGAAGAAAGAACTAGAGTACAGATGCCAGCACACCAGGCTACACCAAACATGGACCTTATACTTATGTAATAAAGTTGAAAATCTATCAAAGAAATTTGACAGATTGGGGTAGATTGATGTGCTGTGTGTGTTGTTGTGTGTGTGTTGAATTTTGTGTCCGTCTATGATTGGAGTTATTACTACATAGATCTTCATAAATTATTATACATTACATTCATGATTACTGATACATGCGTGCACTGAATGGACAGGTCCACTCAATCTGTGTGGTTCTTTCCTCAAATGACCATTTCAGACACCAATCCAAATGGTCTTCACATGATCTGACCAAGATTATGTCTGGACTTTAAAAGAGACTGTGACCTCTGAGTTTGTTTCGGCCTTTCTTCTCAGAGTAGTCAGATAGGAAACGCAGACCTCATCTAGTTTAAAAAAAATATGATTGACGTGTAAAAGTGTTTGTACAAACCTACTTACAGAAATAAAATCATTTAACATTAAAATTAAAACAGAAAGCCGCTTCTCGCTAATAAGAAAGTTCAGAATCGAATCGCAGTTTCACTTCGGCTGCAATCAAATGTCAAAAACTTAACAAAAATATATGGAAACTCGAGGTATTTTTGACAGATTGAGACCGAGGTCAGACTGTGAACGTTCAATCACGAAAGTGCCCCCGATTTAAACTGTGCGTACAAACAGTTTTTTTTTAGTGTTGGAAATCATCAAATAACTTCTCCCGCTCTGGATGGAGCAGGAGGGCGTGTCAGATTTTTACTGACTAAAACCCACCCGTGTTCCCTCAGTTGCCTGTGTACCAGGGGCGACGGTGTCTCTTTCGAACAAACCGCACCCCTGGCTAGGGTGCTAAAACAAAACAGTTTTCACAGTAAACCCACTACAGCTACTATTCGCCGTATCGTGTGTGCTAGCTTTAACATTTACTGAACTTTTGGATACCGAAAAGTTTCAAAACAGTTTGGATTTCGTTTTTAACTTTCTGTCTGGAACTGTAACTTTTACTTCAGACATAAATTGGGTTGGATTAGCCCTTTTATATTCTCGTATATGCTGGAGTATAACATGTGTGTTACATAACGTACTGATTTTTGTAATGGTCTACAGCCAAATAACTATAAATAGCGACCTATCTGCGATGTTGAGTTGAGTAAATAATTATGTTATTGAAATAAAATAAAGAATTTTATTTCAGACATAAAATAATACTAATGATCATCACTTCAGCCGAAAGACGTCCACTGCTTGACATAGGCCTCTGCCAAAAGCCCGGGGTTTTCTCATAATTTCCACGCTTGGCAGGCGGGTTGGCGATCGCAGTATGGTGGTAGAATGCATAGAGAACGCTGCTGCCCATTCTCTAGAAAGTCCCTTAATCGCCTTCTACGACATCCACGGGAAGACATGGGATGGTGCTATTCTTTTACGTCCGGCAACACACTGAACAATAATATGTACATGTGTATGCATCAAATAATTCGTCCGTAGTGCTGTCAACAGGATCTAACACATTTCTACTTTTATAAATTCATATTTATTTAAATAACCGGAAAATCAATTTACAATTTTTATTATTTTATGTGATGTGAGTGTGTAGTACGTACTCGCAACCGGCGTGCGTGTATGACCTGAATGGCAATTTCCGTAATTTTGTAATCAGTCTGAATCTGTCAAAAATACCTCGACCTTCCATAAATTTTTGACAAGTTTTTGACATTTGATTGTCGCCGACGTGAGACAGCGACTAGATTTTAAATTGGCCTTCTGATGTCTGAACGTAAATGAGGCAAAAGGAGTATGTAAAGGCCGTAGTAGATGGCGTATTGTAGTTTCTACCTAGAGACCTACCCCATGGGAAGAGAGCGTGAGTATGTGTGTAAGTTTTAAGCTCTAGCCGATATATGCATTATTTAAATCACAGCTTCTTTCAGTAGCTAGTTTTCAATGACATGGGCATGAACATAAAGTTTGTCGAGGGTTAAAACAATCGTGAGGTAATTTTAATACCATCCTCTCATATTTTTACTAAAACTCTGTACATAAATCTCTATAGAAAAGTATCTTTACAAACTATCAAAATATTCTCCTCAAATATGCCGAGCACATACTTTCTTCTCGATAACGTAACTTTTATGAAAGAGTTTTTCTTTTGTAATATTTGTGACAAATGGGATCGTAAACTATGGTTCCCTATAATATTAATTGTATGGGGTGATGGGGGCGCAACAGATATCTGTTGCTAGCGGTGTGACCAGCCTCTTGAAGTTTGCCCTGTTAATGGGAAGAAGTCACGTTACAACTCCTTTGAATTAAACAAAAGTTTAGAGAAAAAAAAATTACTTGAGTAGTACAAATAAATATGTTCCATAGCTACTTAGGTATTATGAACGAAAAAAAATATATTTATAGTTATTTAAATGGAATAAAATGTATACAGAACATATTATAATACAGAAATTGTGAGAGTGAAAATGTTTAAATGTATGATAATAATAACATTTGTATGCGTACCAAATTTCTGCTTATTTCACATATCTATCGGTAAGCAAGTTTAAGAAAAGCTTGCAAAGTAGCGAATTTCCTACAAACCCACTTCCATATTCTTATTTTTATAAAAAGCTGCGGCGAAGAAGATTTCACTATTACAAGAACCCACATTTTGTTCATTAATTCCCAAAAGTCACAAGCAAACTTTTACGCAGACCATCGCTATGAAGCAGCTGGGTAAAATGTTCTCCCCACTCTATTATTCAGATGTTAGCAAGTTATCGGGTAATTTGATTCACATCTGGCATCCCCAGCGGTTGAACGCCAGTGTCGGGCGAGATTCGCGTGCGGACACCCGCGTAGGTCTACGAGTCTACGCCGTAGCGCTACGAACTCGCTGAGGCTACGAGATTTCTTTTTGTGCTACGATCTGAATGCAGTGAATGTTCCCGTTTTGCTTTGACACATTTTTTTTTAATTCCAATCCAGTGCAGTGAATGGTTTTAAAAACTGTCAGTGTAAATACATTTTAGTGCAATTTGTCTTTCATGACGATATTATATTGAGTGTAAAAGTAATTTGGGCTATGTTTTATGTATTATTTTAGTACCGGTAAGTAGTATTTATTTCAGGAATTTATAAGCACTTTTTGTTGGTAAATCAAAACGTTTTAGTAAGTTGACGACAAAAACTTAAGTGTATTTTTCACGTTGAATAATTTATGCTATAAACACAGGACGTTGAAAAAAACATACTCGACAAACAAAAACCTCGCGTGACACTCAAGTTTATTAAATATTCCTAACATGCACGTACGTACCATAAATTGTAATCAAGTCATGGTAATAAATAGTAAATCCTTCCCAAGAGTATAGCGAATATCCAATGAATATCCTATAAAAGCCTTGAATCAAAGTCACCAAGAAATTCGGGGATACTAAAAGTGGTATAAAAAATTCTACATCAGCGTGGTTCTTGCTAAATAAAGCTTCCTACTGTCTTACGGGAATCGTAAAAAGCGACCAGGGGAAGGAAATGTAGCAGAATTTCCCTTTACTTTAAAAATAAACCTTCTGTAGTTAATTACGATAATATTTTAAATAGTGTAAAGAGTTAGTTCAATGTTTGTATTTTATGTCTTGTCATTTTGATATTAGTTATTAGGTTTTAATGTTTTAACATAAAATATATCCTATACCATCGCATCGCCCGCTTGCAATATGTCTTAGTTTTCTCTTAGCTTTCTTGCTGACTTTTTTCCCGACTGCACCAGAAGGAGGGTTATGTTTTTCGTGTGTATGTATGTACGTATATTTCTTTGGCACGCTCTGTAGCCTAAACGGCTTCATCGATTTCAGCTTGAGAGGTGCTGTTAGATTAGTCTTAATTGTGAAAGTGACACTGGGTATATCAAAATTGAAAAATGAAAATAAAATGGCCGAATTTGGCGCCATATTGTGATTTCTTTTTTCTCTAAACCTATTGAGTGGGGTATCAAAATAAAGGGTTTCATAAATATCAAAAACAATTATAATAACTAATAATAACTAAAAGCTGTGAAATAAAAAAAAAATACAAAGTCAAAAAAAACCGACTGCCTAAAAAGTGAACTTTAATTAAAAAAGATGGAAAAAAGAAACTTTTATTAGAAGATGACTATTAGACTGAATACTATAAGCAATCTCATGCTGTCGGAGGCAATAAAGGTCTTCATTGTTAAATTTAAGAAGATGCCTCCGACTGCATGAGATTGCTTATAGTATTCAGTCTAATAATCATACTTTTAAAACAAGTTTCTTTTTCTTTTTACTGGCATCCTTGGAGTCGTAGCTTTGTGTTACATAAACATTTAACCATCCTCAAGAGTTGGGCTATTAAATGCACTAAAGATTTTTTTAATCTGGCTGGTACTTCCAGATAAATACAAACTTTATTTCTCTATAATATTAGCATAGATAGAAAAAAATGATAAACTTTATATTAATCGGTCTATCTCCTTCTCAATAGCCGATTAAACAAGAAAAATAACATTATTTCAAAAGCAGAAAACTTTTTATTGGAAAAGATTTATCCGAAGATAGTACAACAATTTGACAATAGCCTAAGCCTATTTCTCGTAATAAAAAACGTTCAAAATCTAGGTCGCAGTCTCACCTCAGCGACAACCAAATGTCAAAAACTTGTCATTTTTGACAACTTTTGTTTGACATATGAAAACACGAAGTATTTTTGACAGATTGAGACTTAGATCAGTGGTGGCCAAGTGGTAACGGCTGCGACTTACGAGTTGTAGGTCGTGCGTTCGAACCCAGCCGGGCGCATTACTTTGTGTAAATAATGTCATCACCACTGCTCTCAAGCGGTGAAGGAAAACATCGTGAGGAAACCGGCATGTCCTAGAACCAAAAATTCGATGACATGTGACATCTACCAACCCGCACTGGGCCCGCGTGGTGGATTACGGCCCACTCCCTCTCACTGAGAGGAGGCCTGTGTCCCAGCAGTGGGAACGTTACAGGCTGAGTATGTATGTATGTATGAGACTTAGATCAGACTGTGAAGATTCTCAAAATTATGAGAATTGCCCCTCTGGTGCTGTGCAACCAAGGTCAATGTCGCTTAGCTTCCTTCCTAAACTGTAATATTATGCCTGTAAGTCCCACATAAGCTTCTGGGCTTATCTCTTGAAGCCGCCACTTTCTCGCTACATAAGATATCGTGGCTTTGTGCATGCATTTCATTGAAGCGGAAAATTGTATCTGTTGATGTATATGAAGATTTATTGTTTGATGTTCAGGAGGTGTGTAGAGAGTTTCTTGTGTTTATAATGTGTCTGTTTTTTAATATTCTCAAGTGATTTTTGGATCGGATACTAAATAAGGTAGTGTAAATATTTTTCAAGTTTTTTTTTTACGCTACCCTGATTTTTAATCAATCCGGGAGGTTGTGAAATATCTTCTTAAATCGAAAATGTTTTTGACATTTAATGAAATGGCACACAGTTCATATTTATCGATTTTTTTACATGGAAATCAATTTGGATGTTAATCAATTTTTTGGTACCTACGGGTAATATACTTACGTAGGTAGGTACCAAAAAAATCTGTAGAAAAAACGCCAAGTTTCGCTATCGTTATCCAGGTATATAAGGAGACTTCGACTAGTTATAACATTATTGGATCATTGGACATTGAAGATAAAATGGGTTGGTATTTTATAAAAGTGGTACATTTTCTACCGTATCTACGTAGCTTGGATTTGTTACATGGATGAATTTGTGAGGGCAGAGCATTTATATAAGACATTGAGATATTTTACTGGAGATCAAATGTAACTTTTGAATAATAATAGCATTTTTTAAATAAAAACTTATTTTGGCGCGTTGGGCATTTTTCGAGATGGGAAAAAACAATTGAACTCGCGACACTGTTACCGACACCACTGACAACACGAACTTATGTAAGAACAACGTTGAACATACGTTGAACGTTATTTAATCTGACGATTCAAAAAACACACACGTAAGTGTTCAGGTTTTCACATCTGTTGGCATCTGTTGTTAATATATTTTATTTTTGTCGCGTTCAGAGAGAGAAATATAATATATTATATCATAAATTTTTTATTGTTTATTTTAGAAGCAGCACAACCAAGGGTAGCTCGCGAAATTCAAACTAACTTACGTTTCTTGCGATTTGCAGGTCATTTGTAAGGCTGTATGTTGAACAAAATATGATTCGCGACCCTGACAAGTATAGATTTACAGAATTATAATCATCAATACAACTCAATCCATCTTATTACAAAACGCGACCTATCTTTAGTTCTAGCCTTAAAATCTGAGCCAGTTTTTGCATTTCGAACTTTATTTCGATTGGGGTAAAGTTTTTAACACAAAAATGACAACTTTGCACTGGACTAAGTGGTCAGTTTTGAAAACAGAACTAAACTACGATCTCTCATATTCTTATATCAAAAACAGTCTCGACAGTTTAAACCATACCTAAAGAAAAACCGTATTATAATGAGACGGTCTAAATTTATTTAATGACAGTGAATTATGTTTTATTAAATAGTGCAAAAATTGGAAGAAAATTTGAATTTTGCGGATTACCTTAGCGCATCCACCTATATTTTCCGTGTGTTGCCGGACGTAAAAATAGCACAATCCTGTATCTTCCCGTGGTTGTCGTAAAAGGCGACAAAGGGACTTACTAGAGAATGGGCAGCAGCGTTCTCTGTACGTTTTACCACCATACTGCGATAGCCAACCCGCCTGAAAAGCGTGGCGATTATGGTAGACCCCCCAAATTGGGGGAGGCCTATGTCCAACAGTGGGCGTCTTTCGGCTGAAATGATGATGATGATGATCCACCTATAGTTGCTTTGGTAAATATAGCACATAGATACATACATACTTGTATCACAGTAGTTCATTTAAGTTTTAATTCATTCAGAACGTAATTGGAATAATTACGGTCATCATAGTGCATTTTGTGTGTTTAAAATAATAATGGAGTTCAAATGCTCAAAAATATAATTTGAAGCATTTGTATACATAAATAATAATCAGGTATTTCAAAAAGGGTACCATACAAAAAGTTAGACTGTTGATTATCTCAAAATTGTTATAACATAACGTCAGAAAAACTACTTTTCAATAAATCAATTTCCATTTCAGACTCGCACTTAACCATTTTCGACGAATAACTAATTAATTAAATCAACGCACAAGTATATGAAAAAGATATTTATAAAGTCAAGAATCAAATTAGTAGCCGAGTTTCCTCTGTATTAAGCCGGAGAGACTTGGAAGTCATCCCTCCGGGCATGAAACATAAGCCTTGTGAACTTAATACTTCTTGTAAGTAGAACTTAGTGTAAGCCAACGTTCGCACTGTCGTAAAAATATCGTGTCTGGATTTTATCGCGCATTGTATTTGAAAAAATAAAATCTCTCTGGATTTTCAATTCTCGACGCTAAGCAGAGCGTTGAAAATTTAGTCGGTGAAATCGTCGCCGGAAAACACGCACGTGCATACCTGGGCTTATGTACACGCAAGTTTCAAGCTATAGTGAAGGGATGTTAAACATTTTTAGATAAGCATAATTAATCCAGCCTATAATGTTTCGAGTGCTGGGAATCAGGCATCCTCTGTGAGGGAGACTGGGCAGCAATCCATTACGCGAGCTCAGTGCGGATTGGTTGGCTGTCAAGTCGTCAAATATGCGAATATAGCATAATAACTGTACTTTTCTTTTTGACTTCGTTGATGGTTCGTTGCCAAGCTGCGCGAGCACGAAGTCCTGATTTCCATATCCAAATCGGGAAAAGGGTTCTTGGGTTTTTGTCTAATTTCATCTTTCTGACTTACCCATTGCCAATTCAAAAATGCCTGTAATTGGTTTATTTGCAATTTCATTCATTTATTTTTTATTCATAAAACAATTTACATTGTGTTGAACATGTATACACATGCAATTTACTTATAAATACAGAGAACAGCTATGAAATCTTAATTAACCTCCAAATGAAGTTCAAGTACAGTGCTAAAAACTTTTGAATATAATAATAATTGCTTTGAGTTTGAGTGCTGACTTCTCGTTTGTAATTTTTCAGTAGCAGAACAGACTCTGGATTTGTGCCCGATTGAAAGCAATAGGCTCGTCCTTATTACATGGGACTTTAAGTCCCATGTAATAAGGACGAGCATAAATGTCAAAACGTGAGTGTAATATTAAGCACACTTCTGCCCACCCGTCGGGGAAAACAGCCATGATATTGTATTTATGAATACAATGGGAAAAAAATCGTACAACGTTCTAAACTGACGTGCCCAGAATTTGTTCCCAGTAGCTTGCGGCCCAAAGGTTTGCCATCCCTGCAATGGAGATTAAAGTTAGAGACCATTTGAACATTCAAGTTTTGATTAGAATACTAACCATATGCGACTTCTGTATTACTTTAGAAACACAGAAATAAATGGTTGTGCGACAAAATTCTGTTGCGTGGGCGTCTTTTATGTAGGTTACACTGTTGAATCCCTAGAGAAGATGAACGTAATGTAGGAGCTAAAAGTAGCTTTATATGAACTTGAAATATTTGACACATTTTCGGGATAAGTGGATAAGTTTGTCTTTATTTTTTCTTTTTTGTAAAAATCTGTCGTAGATTGCTACGGGTTGAAAGTTTTTTTTTTAATTTGTAATTTGAAATGTCATTGTTTATGTACCGGTCATTGGGGGCACCACTCGCTTACAGTAAACAAAAAACATAAGTGGTCTTTCCATCTATTTGTAATTTACTTCTTCTTCTTGCAAGCGTGTCGATGGCAATATTAATACACTCGGCCCAGAATTCAGCTACGTGTTTGGTGCCATCACTAGCGCCCATCAGTTCCTGCAATGTTCCGACGACAGGACACATATGACAGTGTCCCATCGTTTGTGGAACAGCACTGCATTCGCATTCCAAGGCACTGTTGTCTATGAATCTCCACTTGAACAGGTTTTCCTTGTTTCGGCCAACTTTGGTCCGGAGTCTGTTTCAAGACTTCCAGGTTAACCAAGGCAACTCGTGCCTAGGTGAGATCCTCAGCAGATGGAAGATGGTATGAGTAATAAAGCACTGTGTCGCCACAGCTTCAGGGTTTTCTTATGATCGTTCGCCAGTGAGTCGGACACTTTATGAAGATGTTTCATAACTTGTGAGAGCGGAGATTTTATAAGACACTGAGAAAAAATAAATTTGAAGACCAAATGCACCTTTCGAATAACTATATAATATAAAAAAATGGTCGTGGTGGTAGAAAATAGAGCAGTGGTGGCCAAGTGGTAACGACCGCGACTTACGAGTTTGTAGGTCGTGAGTTCGAACCCAGCCAGGCGCTTTACTTTGTGTCAATTATTTCATCACTACTGCTCTCAAAACGGTGAAGGAAAACATCGTGAGGAAACCGGCATGTCCTAGAACCAAAAAATTCGAAGACATGTGACATCTACCAACCCGCACTGGGCCCGCGGCCCAATCCCTCTCACCGAGAGGAGGCCTGTGTCCCAGCAGTGGGAACATTATAGGCTGATGATGATGATGATAAAGAAATAAATAATAATAACTATTAATTTACTGTCGAGTCTTTAAAAGCAACAATCAGTTCTTCTGTGTAGCGTGGTGAGTAATTTTACAAAAGAGTTTTTCTTAGTAGACTATAATGAAAGCTTTTACACAAAATCCCCTTAAAACAAAGACCAATTTCAAAATCTCTCCTCTTAAAATGGGGTCCCTATAGTATAAATTGTACACACGAATTGGATTTAGTTGATTCAGTCGACCCTCGCAGGTGTCGCCTCTCCTTAAGAATAAGTAAGACCATAGAATAAAAAGCATAGAAACGAAAATCTTGTTCCGAACTTGTTGCCTATCATCACTTGAGTCGTAAGTAATTATTTTGGCGACAGTGTGGTACGTACAGTACGCCAGTCGACAGTGCTATTCTAGACTGGCACCCTAATTTCATAACACACTGTCAATCACATTCTGAATAATTTTCGAAGATATTGCTAATACAAGATAAATTTTAAATCACTGCGCAAACTGAAACCATGAATTCAGCATAAAAAATTAAAAAAAAAGCGTATAAAATTTTCATCGTTTGTACAAAAAAAAACAGCTGTTTTACAGAAAAGTGCAATACCCACGCGGTTAAAATGAATGGAACAGAAGATTTTTTTTTTGTGTAACCGACGAAAAATTTCTACGCTAGGGGGTCTAGAACAAAATGCTGAATTCATGGTTACAGTTTGCGTACTGGTGGAACACTTCGAGAGTGCTGACCGAAGTGAAAACTTGAACAGTTACATGTGTATTTTTTTAATCGTCAATACAGGATTTCACATTGGGTCCTTGGGTCCTGATTGCTCTCGGTAAAAAATGATAAACGAGCGATTGACTTAAGCCATTAAAGGTAACAGCACAGATTTTCACGATAAAATTAAAATGGAAAGAAAGGGATAAAACAATTAGAATTTCTTAATGAAAGAGAGGGACTTTTCCAAAATACATCAACACGCGACTCATCCATGTGCTAGTTCAGTTATATATACACAGTATACATATAGCTCATGGAAAGCGTTCGGTGACGATGACGCGAGTTCCATGATTTTTGTTCACCCAAAAAGTGCTCAACGCGCTTAAAGAAGTTTTGACTTCAAAAATATTCTGTATTTTGCTTGATATGTTCGAATTTGTCTGCTCATCAAAGTAAATTACGCAATGAATGTTGTGGTACTGGCAAGAAGAAAACCATCCCTACAGTCAGTGTGTCACGCAATTATTGCAAGGGATCAAATGAACGCTTTTATTTCTCCGTATTTTTACGACTACATCCGTATATTCGCAAATTACATACACGGTAATTTGACGTATGTCAACTTTCCCTGACTAAATGTGAGTTTCATGGTTTCTATCTAATTTATTAGTGATTGTCATAGAAATCATGTCACTTGGTTTAAATAGGTTCATTTTATTTATGTAGATTCTTTTACATATTGTGAGTGAGAGAACGTTGTAGGCCTTGCAGCATCCGGCCTCTTAGTTCCTGGAACTTACTCGTATTGATAGGCCTGCATTGCCCTCCCATACCTATTATCACTTTGATTTGAAAATATTGTAAAACCCAATCATTTTTAATAGAGTTACCATGGAGTTTCTTGCCGGCTCTTCTCCATAGGAAACGACCATTTGGAACCGTGCACCTAGCTTCTGACTTCTGCCCAATGCCCATGCAGGTTTATGTGAAATAAAATATTTTGATTTGATTTGATTTCGCTTCTGCACAATTTTCTTACTCTATGACAAGACCCTCCGTAATACACGCTGACGGAAAAAAGACGGATAGGAATTTTGATTCGAGGATTAATCGTTCAATATCCGGAATTTCGTGACGTAATAAAATAATGTCGCTCAGACATTACGTAATTCATTTATTTTTATGAATATCGATCTTGTGTTTTATTGAAAATGGGTGTCAATAATAAATTAGATACCTATTCAGTTTTAAATGGGATGGGGATGTATACCGTACTAATGGTTTTTTAGTTTTTTAAGGAATCATTTCGATTCACAATATGCCCATAAAATTCCCACTGTTGGGACACATGCCTCCTTCCGGTGAGAGGAAGTGGGAGTCGTGATCCACCACGCGGGCCCACTGTGGGTTGATAGATGTCACATGTTTTGGAGATTTTTGTTCTAGGACATGCTCCGCATGCCCCGAGCTCGATCACAGTATGGTATAAAGAAAGAAATGTATAGAGAATTTTGTTGCCTATTGTCTACTAACTCCCTTAAACACCTTTTACGACATCCACGAGAAAAAATATGTATATTTCCATTAATCTTCGTAAAAGACTACTAGATTTTCTTCTGGAGAGTAACCCCGTTGCCACGAGCTGCGTGCTCAAGCGCTCGCAACAGCGACTGCGGAGTGAACAAATTAAGTTGAAGAGAAAAGAAGAAAAGTAATTGTTTAAGAGTATCACTACTAGTTACCTCGACGCGACTTGCAGGGTGACGGACGGAAACAGGTGAACTGCGCGGATGTCGCTTGACGCAAGTCGCATCGCTCGAGGCCATTCACGGAGCCATTTTTGGAGCTATATATAGTGCACTAAAAATAAAGAAAAAAGAAAGAAAAAATGTTTATTCTGCACAAACAAAACGCACCTTACAAAAAATTAAATAAACTAACAAAAGTAAAATGCACTTAAACAATGTGGACAAAAGCCCCGTATTCAGGTCGAAAATTTACTCATTATTGTCCATTGACATGTGTGTGTGTCAGTCAAGGTTTGCTTGGGACCGATCATAGACAAATAGATTTGCGAATACGAGTGTTACGACACAGAAAATAGATAATTATTAACAATCAAAACATAAACAAAATGCCGAAAGTAGAGTGCATAATGTAGTCATTATGCACTCTACTTTCGGCTTTTCTTTTAACCAAACCATAAAAATAATAACACTAAGCCGTGCGTCGCATCTGTGCAAGAACAGGTTGTCTAAAGATGGGTTTTAATGCCACCATGAGAAAGTGAGCGGCCTCCATATTGCACCGTATCCAAGCAAGCTCCAAACAGCATTCTGAAAGTAATAGCGGACCGTTTAGACGGTCCTTTTCTTAGACACTGGATCGCACACTACTTAATTGTCTATTTGATTTAATTTGTTTTGCTTCTTTTGATTTCCAACGTAGTTCTTAAGTTGCTTGCTTACACAAATATGGATAAATGAATACTTTGAAATACAGTTATTACCTATATCTATATATTACAATAAACGTGGTTACTCCAATGTACCACATTTCCCTGTTTTTTTTTTTTTTTGTTTTTTCATTATAGTGAAGCACCATTCAAACTTATACTTATTTTCACATCCCAGATGTTATTTATTGCTCGAGACCCATTCGATTGGTGCCGACAAACTTTTTATCGATATCGCTTCGAACTTTGTCCACTTCTGAAGAAAAAGGAGTTCAAAAAAAGTAAATAAGCACCTGTATTCTTATTAAATGTTGAAGGAGGAAATACTTCTAGTATGTACTTGTGAGAGATGTAGAATGGAAAAGCCACTTACAATTTTTATATGATTTTTTAAATGGTTGTTGTACCATTAAAAATCATATAAAGATTGTAAAAGAAAAACCTAGATTTTTTGTATGGTATCAAGAATTACTAGCTCCATCACCTGTCTGCGTTTTCGGGAGCGTTTCCCTTACACCCTGTATGTTGTTTGGTGTTTTGTAGAGCATGATTTTTCAGAAGTCGAAATTTAGTTTTTTTTGTATAAACGTGTTAATTTGAGTTAGCACAGCAATTTTTTGGCATCTTAATTTCAATTACTTAGTTGTGTTTACACGCATTTAAAAACTGTCTTGTTCTGACGTGAATTTAATGTAATAAAATTTACATTTCGTCGGTCAGATAGGCAATCGCTCCATGTAAAGTACTGAGTAAAGTACTGAGTAGTAAGGTCATCATTTCACCTGCAAAACGTCCACTGCTGGACATAGGCCTCCCCCAGGCTCCTCCACTTCGATCGGTCTTGTGCTTCCCACATCCAGCGGGTTCCCGCGGCCTTCACAAGGTCATCGGTCCACCTAGGAGTAGTAAGGTACAGATGAGATACTAAGTATTGACATTTCGATCTCGATCTTAACTTTTACTACTGACTGCCCCGTAATCTCCATAAAGGCGTGAAGTCATGATACGTGAATATTATAGTTCGTATAGGACCTCAATTATATAATTACCTTAATGATCAATTACGGAATACTAAAACAACCACGTCATCAGAGATATACGCCATGATTGCACTAATTGAAACTTGACAAATTAAGCTAACTACTATTATAGGATAACCTGTACGCAATCGAATTCGATGTCCGATGATTTAATCGATTCTAACCAACAATCGAATTGGTTTAACGCGTTAACTGAGCTGTGGATGAATGTTTAAACTACCGATTGTGTCATCATCATCATCATCAGCCTATAATGTTCCCACTGCTGGGACACAGGCCTCCTCTCTGTGAGAGGGATTGGGCCGTAATCCACCACGCGGGCCCAGTGCGGGTTTGTAGATGTTACATGTCTTCGAATTTTTTGTTCTAGGACATGCCGGTGTCCTCACGATGTTTTCCTTCACCATTTTGAGAGCGGTGGTAAAATAATAAAATAATTTACACAAAGTAAAGCGCCTGTCTGGACTCGAACCCACGACCTACAACTCGTAAGTCGCGGCCGTTACCACTTGGCCACCACTGCTCTCCGATTGTGTCGTAGGCAACAAATACCAACAGTGCACTAAGTGGCGATCTTCTTCTTAGCATGTCGTTGGCAAAAATAAAACGAAAAAATGTACATAATTTTACAGTTATTTAAATTTGTTTGGCCCAAAATTCAGTAACGGGAATACCGTCTGCTGATGCAGCCATTAAGTCCTCACGTGTGCAGATAATAAGGCATGCGGTGCAAGATGGGAGGTGAGCTTTTGTCTGTGAAGAAACGCCGCACATACACCAGAGATCTGAGCTGTTCATGAATCCCCACTTGTAGACGTTGTCTTTGGTGCGACCTACTTGGGTTCCAGATTTAAGGTTTTCCAAGTAGGCCACGGTAACTTGTGGCTGGGTGGGAGGCTCTCTGATGATTCAATGAAGAAATCAGGTGGCTGGAGTAGTTCTTGCCAAAGATCGCGTCTTCCTGTGGAGGGGTCGCCAGCGGCTCATGCAGCCTAGATTTTTTTTCTTTTTTGGCGATTTTATTGTGACGATTTGATTCCTTGAGTGTTTAAAAAAAATGGGCATGTTTTCTTTTGTATTGTTCCTATATTCATCAATGAGTCTCCTACCCTCATCCCAATTTATTTGTGGTTGGCGCAACATATCTTTTTCTTAAGCACTTCTCTCTTGTCGTCATCTCAGTAGTCACCCGTTTCTAACCATATCATCATTCACACAGTCCATCCATTGTTTCTTTGGTCTCCCACGACTCTTATAGCCATCGACATTTATATCTACTCAAAACTTTTCTCACGACATTTTCCTCATTCCTCCGTATCACATGCTCATACCATGACAACCGATTTCCATACAACTTTTCAGCTACCGATATTGTTCTTATATTATGGAGCTTAAACATTACGTCGGGCTTACAAGTAAATGCACGCAAATGACAGGATATATCTAGTTTTTTGACGTGTTGTGTAATGTAATCTGAATAGTGTGGACGATATATAAACTAAACGATAAACCTGTATGTGTATGAATACGGCAGCCTTTGTGTTTGCGCTAAAATCCGACATCCGATGGAACTATTTTTTTCTCGTTTTCTTTTTTCTTTATTAATAAGAACTAAACTTCTTAGTAGCTTATTACAATCTAAAAAGTTTATTACAATCCAATAGACTATTATGCGATATAATTCTAAAATAAGAATAGTGTCATTTTGCACTTTTACACAATTCTGTAGCACTAGAGTCTGATAATAAAAAAAAAAACACTTACTCGTACTTTGCGACATTCATGGCAGTGTATTTAGGCATTAATGATTTTCCACTAGCATTGCGTGATAAAATGATTTCAAAATTTGGATGATTTTTACGTGTTACATGATATCGAACTCATCTCTAAATACAACGTTAGAAACGGTTAAGTAAGGATGCAGTTTGTTATGAAAACTACAGAATTATTCAGTGATTCCAAGCCACACATAAGACTTCGCAGAAATAGCGATAAAAGTAATACTATACACAATTTTGTAATGAAAAGTTTCCAGGAACGTTAATTAATTATTCAACCAAAATGTTGTACTGAAAACCAGGTATGAACTGTATTCACATTTCTGATTTTCCGACAAAACATTTTCATCACTACACACACCGCAATGAATGTTGAAATAGGTATTCATTATCACACATGAATCTATTTTGTAATGAGAACTCATAATCATTACAACTAACTACTGAAAAAACCGGTTCAGAAAATGAACAGGAAAAAGCTCTTGTATACAATAATGACTATTTGTCATGCGTCTACTCTATAACAATTTGCCCTATAACCTTTTTTATTTTTCTACTGATTACTCGACCGCTTTCAAAGCGGTTTCTTTCCAAGTTTTTCCTTGTTTTATTAGGATAGGTTGATAACAGTAATAGGCTATCATAAAGATGACATAAACGATCTGTTTTGAAGATATACTACGAGTATAACTGCGCAGAAAAACTGACTGAAGGGAACGCGAGTGGCAAGTTTAGTAGATCAGCCTATAATGTTCCCACTGCTGGGACACAGACCTCGTCTCTGTGAGAGGGAGTGGGCATCGACCACGCAGGCCCAGTGCGGGTTGAGAGATGTCACATGTCCACGAATTTTTGGTTTTACGACATGCCGGATTCCTCACGATGTTTCCTTCACCGTTTTGAGAGTAGTGGTGATGAAATGATTTACTCAAAGTAAAGTGCCTGGCTGAGTTCGAACCTACGAACAACATGTCATAACTCGCGGCCGTTACTACTGGGCCACCGCTGCTCTAGTAGACTAGTGTCGAACGTAAATTATTAAACACTAGCAGCGCTCCGCGGTTTCACCCGCGTAGTTCCCGTTCTCCTGGGAATACGGGGATAAAATATAGCCTATAAATCGGTTCAGTAGTTTCGGAGTCTATTCAATGCAAACAAACAAACAATCAAATCTTTCCTCTTTGTAATATTAGTACAGATAAACTTGAAATCTGTTTTTTTTTTAATAGGAAAGTTTTTATACTAGTTTATTTTATTTTGTATTTTATATTTCAAACTGCCACCCATCATGATCATCATTTCAGCCGATAAACGTCCATTGCTGGACGTAGGCCTTCCCCAAGTACCGCTCCTTCAGCCGATTCTATGCTTTTTGCATCCAGCAAACTCCTGCGGCCCACACCAAGTCATCGGTCTACATTGTGGTAGTCAATGTTCCACGTTACGTCACCCGGTACACGGTTTCCACACCAGAACCATTCGGCCCCATTGGTCATCTGTTCTGCGAGCGATGTACCCTACCCACTGCAACTTAAGTTTGGAAATTCTTTGAGCTATGTCTGTTATCTTGGTTCTCCTAGGGATCTCTGCAATTCTGATTCACTCGCGTAGGGAAACTCGAAACATAGCCGTCTTCAAATAGCCCTTTGGGTGACTTTCAGCCTTCTAATGAGGCTCATTGTGAGCGACCACGTTTCAGTGCCATAGGTCATCACTGGTCAAAGACTCGTCGTGAGACACTGCGGTATGTAGGACGAGAAGATATTGCGGACCTGTCATCCATATAAATGGTTATTACAGATTCATATATTCTTATCTCTATGTAAAAAAAAACCTAGAATACTCAGTCATATGGAACGTAATTCCATAAATCCATTTCCTATTATCTACCCTACGTGACTAAGTAATAACAGCCGCACTGGTCGATCCTTCAGGTTAAGCTACGCTTGCCGGGGTTGGTCTGTGGATGGGTGACCATCTTTACATACCGAGAATTCTCCGTGCCTCGGAAAGCACGTTAAGCCGTTGGTCCCAGCTGTCATTCGTGGAATTTTGACTGTCGTTACGGGTCGTCAGAAGCCCGAAAATCTGACAATTTAGTCTTACCAAGAAGTATCGTGTTACATCCGGTTAGACTGAAACCCGACAAGCCAACCCCAACATAGTTGAGAAAAGGCTAAGGAGATTGACTACTGTGGGGGCTCTGACGAGCCCTGTGTGTATGAGGCTTAAACATACAACAATATAACGCTTAGGAGCGTTAAAAGGTGAAACTTCACGTTTATTTCAAGAATTAGACGCTTACAAGTCCGCGCCTATCATTAGAATTAAAGCTCCCGGAACAAAACAGTAAAAAGATTGACGTTCTTATTTTAAACTTCCTGATTGTTCGAACATAGACAAAGCCCAATCATTGGCTGCCAGTTACGTAAGGTTGTCTTCGGGGAGCGAACAACCTTTACACTATCTAATGTCATTTTCAAAACAAATTACTAAAATATAGGACAAGTACGAAAATACATTTATTTATTTCGCAAGAAATTCTAAGAAAGATAAAGATAAAGATAAAGATATTTATTCGTCGGATATGGTAGGTACAAAGTTGGACAAGTATAAATAGTTCAGGACACATCCGCCGCTAGAAGCGGCATACGAATACTTACAATTTATTAGTATTTACACATGGGTGTAAAGCCTAACTTTTAAACTATTTTAACTTTTGTACACGATACAAAACACTTAAGGATGTGTATATAAGGACACATTTATACAATACAAAATAAAATAAAACAAAACAATAACAACCAAAAAATTATTTTGGACAAGCCAATTTTTCAGTTGTTTTTTGAAGAAATGTAATGGTAGTTCTCGTATTCGTTTTGGAATATGGTTGTAAACTTTTATGGACATAAGATAACTGTTTCTATAGTGGAGAGTGCTGTTACAAAATTGCTGAGGTCTTGTCTTTGGGAATTGATTTCATACGCTACGACACTACTGATACCTTTTTAAGATTCAAAAGAATACTAAAACGGTCTTTTCTTTTAATAAAAAATGAAATTTATGATCTGTTACTTCGTTGGGTAGCTTTTAGTATCGATGAGTGGTAGAGGTAATTTCGTTGGCGATCTATTCGATTACTTGTGAAAGGTATTGGATATCTCTCATTTCTTTCTCAAACTTTGATCAGCGTGTCAGAATCCCGAAAGTCTGATAACCAGTCTTACCAAGGAGTATCGTATTTTTACCAGTAACTGGGTTGTGGAGGTCAGATAAGCAGTCGCTCTGTGTACAATTCTGGTCCTCAACTGCATCCGGTTAGCCTAGAAACTCACCCCACATACTTAAGAAAAGGCTAGGCAATTGATGATGATGACGTTGAACGATGCGTTGGCTAGACAGATGCGCTTTTCAAATTCACTTACAAACGTCATAAGTAGCTTTCAAAGATTATTATGTATTTTGAAATTCGCAGGCTAACTAAAAAATAAAAATAAATATTGACATAAAACAGTGATGGGTACGTTTATATATTGAAGCCTGGATTCCTGAGCTAGGTTGTAAGCTGCGTTACAGGAATAAAACAACATTTATGCAATAAAATATAACCGGTGTAAAAGAATAGCATCATCCCATTTCTTCCAGTGGGTGTCGTAGAAGGCGACTAGGGGACTTACTATAGAATGGGCAGCAGCGTTCTCTATGCATTTTACCACCATACTGCAATCGCCAACCCGCCTGCCAAGCGCGGCGATAATGCAAACCCTTCCACTTTTTGGGCGAGGCCTATGGACGTCTTTCGGCTGAAATGATGATGAAGTGCGCTCATAATTCGAGAATCACCGATTTAATTGTTTCGCTACGATAAACTAGGTTTTTATACGGAGTAGATACATTATTGTTACATAAAGTAACATAGGGGACATCTAGTATATCACCAACTATCCTACAAATAAGTAACTTCTTCACTAAAACCCCAGCCATGCATATTCCTTTTATATTCTTTCGTACCGTCCGCGCGGAAGGAACGGGGCGAGCTTGACATTCAAGTAAGATTGCCTTCAAAATTTATTGGTTTTGGCAAAACCCCCCTTTTGGGGAGGCTTATGTCCAGCAGTGGACGTCTTTCGGCTGAAATGATGAATAAAATAAAAACAATCATGAAATCATAAAATGTTAAGCTCCTGTATGAAAGAGGATGATAACCCTAAAGGTGAAGAAATACGACCCATGACTACTAATTATCTAGTGACTACCTTCTGCCAGCGGCTTTGCCCGCATGGAGGTCGGACATGATCCCACGGGAACGTCCTGTCGGGATGAAAAGTCCTATTCTATATGTTAATCCAGGGTATAAACTGTCTGTGTGTCAAATTTCATATAAATCCGTTCAGCCGTTTTTGCGTGTTTGAGTAACAAAAATCGAAACATTGAAATATCCAAACATACAAACTTTCACATTTATGATATTAGTAGGATAATTTAATTTAACTGTTCCGCGATCATTCAAGCACTCAATTATTGATGTGACGTGATCATACAGGAAAAGTTTTTATTCAGTGCGCAAACTTTAACCATGAATTCAGCATATCATTCTAGACTTCCAGCGCAGTTATTTTCGTCGGTTTTAGAAAAAAATTATAATCTGCTGTTTCATAGAAAAGTGCAATACCTACGCGGTCGAAATGTATGGAACAGCAATTTTTTTTTGTACATCTGACGTAAAATTTCTGTGCTGGGGGGGTCTACAATGATATGCTGAATTCATGGTTAAAGTTTGCGCCCTGGATAAAAACTTATCCTGTATACTCAACTGAAAATCATTGATGATTTTAAGTAGAGTAGATTTGTTTTGTTAGGAGTAACGCGTTCTATCATTCATTCGGTCAGGGAAAAGACATTGTTCAGCGTCCATACATCGTTATTCTAAGAACCAACGGAGGCCTTAATTTACTTTCTATGTTACTTACTTTCTTTCTTTATACATAGATCAAGCCCTTAGAGTGTTGAGTTTTATAATTCTGCACACTATATCTGCGTCACAAAGACTTGGCTATATGAGTTACAATACCCTATGCATTATCAAAATGTCAAATTGAACCTAAAAATAATGGCGCCGGGGAATAAAACCGAAATGAATAACTTTTTTTAATGTGTTTGTTCTTCTGTTAAAATTGTAAAGTAAATAAAAATAAACTAGTAATTCTGGTAAAGATTTTATACGTGTTGATTCATTTGCTATTTTAAAAGATATTTTTCAAGTCTGTGTTGGTAGATTTTGAACCATATATTGTGAAACCAAGTAGATTATTTTAGTAGGTATTTAACAAACATAAAACCTAATTATACTTTAATAAAAACTATTTTAATTAAATACATAAGCTTATCACAAAAATGTAAACAAAATAACTAAAAAAATAAAAACAAAAGGACACTTAGGCGTCGAAGTATTCGTCCGCATCGCTGGCATCAGGAAACGTGCCCAGAAGACTGGCAGCATTGCCACGTTGATATGATATTATATGCATATTATGTATATAAGTCCCACAGAATAACGCTGAAAGGAATCTTGAGCAAATTACTGAAAGTGTGTTTTTGCGTAGGTATTACATTTTCTTTCAAATTGAACTCACTGTCCTTGTGAACATTTTACCTACTCTATAATCTGTCATTTTAAACTTGCTCAAAGTAAGTAGAAAAAAAAATACACTGTATAGGAGATATCATTCATTATTTCATTTAATTTATTCGACTGTCTTTTCCGTCTTTCCCTTACCTTCTTTCATCCGCACAAAGTCAGCAACGTTAGATGGAGCTTAGACAAGGCACCGTATTAGTTCCCGACTTAATCCAAAGAGATTAAGTCTAGTTCTTTCTAACTCCGCGATTACTATTCAATCGGAAATCGCTACAAAGGAAAAAACTCCGGATTCGTTCACACACGACAAATGTGGGTAATACTGGACGAATGGCCGAATGATCTCCGTTACGGTTTAATGATAAAGGGACAAAACCGAATTCGTATATTGTGAATGGTATTATTATTTTTCATAGCGCTCGATATTTAAATGTTGGGTCCGGGTTCTTCGAAAGAGATACCGTGGCCCCTGGCACAGCCAATTGAAGGAACACGGGTGGGTTTTAGTCCATAAAAGTCTGACACGCCCTCCTGCTCCACCCAGAGCGGGAGAAGTTATTTGATCAATTCCTACCATGAAAAAAAAAATACGGTATATTGCAAATATATTGTCATTTGTGGGTCTTTGACAGTTGTTACGGGTGGTCAGAAGCCCGAAAGTCTGACAACCAAGGGGTATCGTGTTATATAGTAACTGGATTGTGCAGGTCAGATAGGGAGTCGCTCCATGTAAAATACAGGTATTCAGCTGCATCCAAAGAGACTGGAAGCTGACCCCAACATAATTGGGAAAAGGCTAGGCAGAAGATGATGATTAAGCTAGGTAAATTGAATATAGTGTACCGTTTCGACCATATGAAATAGGGATCTAACAGTTAAGTGTATGTTTTTTTACTATAATGGTATTATAAAAAAAGAATTTACGATACTATGAAATTTTCTCGCAACAAAACAATTGCAATGTTCTATATATTTTTACGCTTTTTTGAGTATCAAGGCGACACGTTTATGAGTTATTATTCAATGGAGTTTATTTCAACACAAACATAGAGAGTAACATTTTAAGTATAACGCAGATATTGTGCCGTACCATTGTATCATAATATTTTCTGAGTTTATCCTGGATATTATTGATTAATTAATTTCTATGTTGTTATGCCCGACAGGGCCCACAATGCTCCAAAACGAATGTATGTCTTTATGTACCTACCACCTAAGTTCACATTGTGGAATGCAATAAACGTATTGAGTATTGAGTATTGAGTATTGATATCAGTGACGGAAAATACCCATTAATACTTTGCCCGATCTGGGAATCAAATCCGGGACCGGTACTTAGCAGTCGCGTTTGCGACCACTGGACCAACGCGGCACCTTAAAGGAACTTAAAGCTCGTAAAAACTCGCATGTAGGTTTTTTGGAAAAGCAACAGCGCTTTTTACAGTCCAACCTGTAACAGACATGCTTAATTTCGTTTGAAAGTCCATATTGCAGGCTAGCAGCGCTCCGCGGTTTTACCCGCGTAGTCCCCGTTCCCGTGGGAATACGGGGATTAAAATATAGCCTATGTCACCCGGGGATAGTGTAGCTTCCCAACAGTGAAATATTTTTTCAAATCGGTTCAGTAGTTTCGGAGCCTATTGAATGCAAACAAACAAACAATCAAATCTTTCCTCTTTATAATATTAGTATAGATATATATATATATAGAATAGATGAATAAGCAAAACGGTATCTAGCTAGCTGTAAAAATAGAATCTTAACATACCACAACGGAAAATTCCTAATTATTTTCCTGAAAACTTTTTCAGACGCCAAACAAAGTAAGAAGCGTAAAAAATTCATAAGTTTGTAATGAAAAGTGATAAGCTATCAGTTTAATGCCCTAAGCCGCGATAAGAGATAACAACGGAGCCGACGAGCTTTTAATTATTTCGGTGGCTTTTTTTGTACCTTTTTATCATCACTTTTTCATGTTGAGTAGTTAATATATTTGGAATTGCATTGTATGAGTAATATGTGTATGTAGGGCGTATTATTAATAAATATGAATATATAAAACAAAAAATATGCGAAATAGAAGATAGCCGGAAGAGCAGTCACGACCTTGATTTCAGCGATAATTACTATTCACTTTTATTTAAAAAAAAAAAAATGATTTTCTCGGAAGAAATACTGCATTTCGTTTTATCCTTACGAGTATGAAATACAATTAAATGTCTATGCTAGCACATCTTTTAAGACTCTTTTACAAGTCAATATTATGCTTGTCAATATTTTAAAACTAGATGACGCCGGTATTTTCTAGCTGACTGTTCCTTGAGCTTTGAGGTGACCTGCCCTAACAGAGCATGTATGCATCAGTCATCGTGTAGCGTTGAGCCACACTATAGCTCAACCCTATTTTAGGGAGCTCATCGACCTGCTACAAGACGCTACCAGATTTGCAGGACATTGCTTTGGCCATATACCACCAGACAGTCATAAAGTCATGTATTCAATCTAGCCTGCTTGGTACTCACATTTACATTCAGATTTATCTTTAAGTCATCCAAAACTCATAAGTTATGTTAAAATTACAATAATAAGCCTTTTCGACAGAGTTTCTGTTTAGTAAATTATTTTTATCGAGGCTCAGTTCTTTAAGATGGCTTGGGAGCTTGGTGTTTTTTTAGATCTTTATTTATTAATGAAGGTTTGTTCAAATTTGAACATGTCACCCCCGTAAGAATAAACATGAAAATATATACATCACAATACTTAAATGAACTACATGTACAAATCATACAGTGGGTTTACTTAAGGTGATCTATTCTTTATACCTATATGAGTAAGCTTATTTGGGAGTTTGTTGTAAAAATTTATGCTTGAGCACTGTAACGAATCACTAATTTTTTGGAGCCTACTCGTGAGCAAAAGAAGTAAATCTTTGTTTCTAGTATTAATGCTATGAAAAAACTTTGTCGCTGTGTAAAACATTGCATTATAAAACTATCCATTTACACACATTATATACAATTAACCTTATATGGTACTTAGGTATTATAAAATGTATGTATGTCAGTCTTAAGTCCGCTCATGGTTCTGTGTTTTTCCGGACGTAAAGAATTACACCTCTCATTTCTTCTCGTGGACGTCGTAAAAGCCGACTAAATGACTAACTAGAGAATGGGTAGCAGCATTCTCTATTCAATTTACCACCATACTGCGATCCCTTCCATTTTTTGGGCGAGGCCCATAGCCGTCCACGGCTGGACATATCCAGCAGTGGACGTCTTTCGGCTGAAATCATGATGAAGTGCGCTCGTAATTCGAGAATCACCGATTTAATTGTTTCGCTACATAAACTAGGCTTTAATACGGAGTAGGTACATTATTGTTACATATAGTAACATAGGGGACATCTAGTATATCACCAACTATCCCATAAACAAGTAAGTTCTTAACTAAAACCCAGCCATGCATATTCCTTTTTTATTCTTTCGTACCGTCCGCACGGAAGGAACGGGGCGGGCGAGCTTGACATTCAAGTAAGATTGCCTTAAAAATTTATTACTTACGCCTTTTGTCTCCTTCTTTTGAGGGCCATCAATATTGCCCTTGTAATATAGTGATTTAGAGCTGTGCCTTAAGTGTCGCCGCCCTTATGTTAAATGGAATAGAAACGGTTGTGTTTGTTTCGGTTTATCGAGTAAAGGATTGAGTTAGGTTAATGCAGTGAGGTTGGATGTTTGTGGGCAGTTTTCGACTGTTTTATTAAATGCTTTTACAGAAGTTAGAAAATAAGATTGTGATACATATATATATAAATGGGTAGTGAAATGAACACAACTTTTCTAGTATAAATATTTCTGTGTTTAAAATTTAAAACACTTTTGCAAGCGTGGTATGTATAAATATTTAACGAACTCTTTAATTCGTTACTACGCAACATAATATCAATCTAGACTTCTCGAACAACCATAAAATTGTAAAAGAATGAATTAATTTCAGAAGCATTCATAAATGAAAGACTATGAAATTATATGAAACAGTTCCAGGGCTTTTTTTACTAAACTGCACAAATAAAAAAAAGAATAAACAAATACGTGAAGTCTCAGTGCGGTACCCTAATTAGATCATTCGGCAAACTGTATGGAAAAGACGATTTTACGGGGCTGGTCGAAAGAGCATACGGTTAACGTTTAGTTTCAAACAGAACCAATTTTACATCGGTCCTCAAATCAGATAAAAAATGGTCCGAAAAGGAAATCGAAAAAACTAATCCCGAACTCTTTCAAAGAGACCCCTTCTGTTAGAAAATATGACAATCGCGGGTAGGTACGATTCCTCGGCTGTATACAGGCTGTAGTTAAAAAGATACGATCACGAATAAAACTCAAGTTAAATCATTGTACGTATGTCATTACACGTAACGACTGTGTAGGCGATATTTTGTGAATATGGGATAGGAAAATGTCGTTCTATTTATATTTAGGCGTTTTATGAAAACGTCTGCTTTTGTTTCGGTTGAAGATTTTCTCCCAAGAAAAGTATGTATCATGTTTGTGCAAAGGACTTTTCCAAACCAAGTTTTTATCATATCTATCAGAGCTATTTAGGTGTTGGTAGTCTTAAAAAACACTAGAGAAATAATTGTTTTTGACAATTTTATTAACGACTAGTTTTTGCACTCGGCTTCACCCGCATGGAGGTCGGAAATTATCCCACGGGAACGTTCTGCTGGGATAAAATATATCATATGTGTTAATCCAGATTATAGCTGTATTTTATACCTTATAACTATCGGTGTGCTAAAATTTTATCCAAGTCCGTTCAGCCGTTTATGTTTGATTGAATAACGAATATTCAAACATCCAAATTCTAAACATCCAAACATACAAACTTTGACATTTATAATATTTATATTAATTAAAATTGTAATATTAAATTATTAACGAGGATTTACCACTATATGATTCACAAAATAAGTACAGTCTAAGTATTAATTAAAAGTGTCTGAAATTGCATTGCAATTAAGCCAACATGACAAAATAATTAGTTTTAAAATTGAATTAAAAAATATTGTAAATGGTCGGTTTGACTTCTTCAAAATCCCAAACAAGAGTCAATCAATCAATCTGCCTAGCCTTTTCCTGAGTTGGGGTCAGCTTCCTGTCTCACCGGATAAATACCAGTATTTTATATGGCGTAACTGCTTATCTCATTTCCAAATAAATAATAGATTATATAATCTAATAAACACGCTTTATTAACCAAACTGAAAGCAGAAAATAATTTAAAAAAAGCGTGGGTTGCTTTTTAAGGTATTTTTACCTATTTATGAATTGACATCAAGCACCCCACGCTTTTTTGAAACAATTCTCTGTTTTTTTTTATAGTGTGATTTTAAGATTTTTAATGTATTATTTATTTTTTAATTTTTAGTTCTGCTAACTACAGAAGCGTGATATTTCACTTTTGTTTTAATTTTACTTTTTTTTTAATTATTGAATTGTCATTGGTCCTCGATAAGTCTACAAAGTTTAAATGAAATTTGACCGTTTGAAGTGGGTCAAAATAAAGTCCAAACGAAGCTAATAAAAGCGTATTAAAAAAATCAGTTACTGTGTGATTCGATAGGCATCCTTTTAAGATTCGTTGTCAGACGTTTGCTTGTGACGACCCGTAACGACTGTCAAAGGTCTACGAATGACCATACTTTCATAAACACGGAGGGGTCTCGATATGTAATAGATGGTCACCCATCTACGAACTGACTGCAGCAAGCGTAGCTTAACCTTCAATCGACCTGCGTGTCTTATATCATTAAGCCACGAGTCCCTTAGCTTCTTTAAAATACCAACAAGAGTCTTTGATTGAAAACCATAAAATTGAAAAAATAAATGAAATAGTCTAAAAGCCTGAATAGGTAGGTATTTGAAGGTTCTAAGACTTCGAAACCAATATAAAGTTCTGGGAAGAATTCTTATGAATATTTTCGTATTCGATAAAAACGAAATGTTCTAAAAGAATCTTTAATAATGGACAGGTATTTGGAAAATTTAAATTCAACTCGCTTTTCGGTCTCATATGGATCGAGAGTAGCTGTTTTTCAAACCACGATTCGATGATTATCGAGTTAATCATTGAGCTCCATAAATGGTAAATACATGATTTAAAGTATATTTAAATGTAGTAAAATAAGTTCTGAATTGAGCTTCACGATTACGCACCAGTCAAGTCATATCTGTCTTTCCTCAAAAGACTAACCATGATTACGTCTGGATTTAAAAAAGACTGTGACCTCTAAGTTTTTCAGCCCTTTTTTCCTTATCTAGTTTTAAAATTATGATTCAGTTGTAAAAGTGTTTGTAAAAACCTACGTTTAAAGAAACAGTGAGTACCATGCATCCGTTTTAATATGTTGTTTTGATGTACGTCGACTGGAAAAAGCGTGGTAATTGAGAGTATGTCATGCTCACTTATGTCTCACTGATGGTGGCGCGTGTGTTAGATCATTCGGTTCCCTAGAAAATGGTTGAGCTGGATGGTGCTGATCCACGCGTCAAGTTCGTGAACGGGCCCGTCGGTTGAGACTGGTCATCTCCTAACTGCCATGGCTTATTTTGAATCTTATATTTTTTTATTTATTTTTTACATTGTTCTCACATATAGAAGCACCAAGAATAATGTTCCCAAAATTTTGTAATACCCATGATTTAAAAGAGTGTCCATGGAGTTTCTTGCCCGTTCTTCTCCATAGAGATCTACGTTTTGGAATGTGCACCTAGCTTCAACTTCGATTTTTTTTTTTGACAATTCAAAAGTGCCTGTACCTAAAAGGTTTAATTGAAATAAATGCTTTGAGTTTGATTTTGAACAAAATTACTTTTCAAGTTTTCAAGACATACATATCAAACCGACGACAAGAAGGTACCTAACTTTGCGAACCTTAAGACTCCCGCAAACAGTTGCGATACGACTCTGATGGTACAATTTCTATGAATACTTTATGGAAATTGTTCTGCTGGAGTCGCGTCGCATCTTTCTGCGGGAGCTTCTAAACATCAAAATGGCATTTCGCAAGCTTATTTCAGATAATAACATTAAAAAATACCTGTCTAGCTCGAGTATAAGAAAAAGCAAAAAGAAATCTCATTGAATAATATAAATCAACCTAAATACGTACGGAACACGATAGATAACGCCATTACCAAAATGTCCCGTTTTCTTTCACACGCATTTGCAAGTTTATTTTCCCCGTGTTGCTGTCGTCTCTTATTTTCATTATATTTCCTCAAGATGTCAAGTCATGAGAAAGATTTACACACACAGCCTTTAAATATTGTAAACTAGCTTTTACCAGCGGCTTCACTCGCGTTCATTTAGAATTTGATAATCAATTCGGGTTGTAATCTAAAAACATAAATTGAGGTTGGGAAATCTTCAAATAACTTCTCCCGCTCTGGGTGAAGCAAGAGGGTGTGTCAGGCTTTTACTGACTAAAACCCACCCGCGTTCCCTCAGTTGCCTGTGTGCCAGGGGCCACGGTATCTCTTTCGAACAACTCGTACCCCTGGCAGGCATCGGCCCTTGCGGACCCCACCAGTTGGTGCTGACATCTCTGTGAGGCGCACGTGGAACACAGCGCGCCGTCGACCTGGGCTTGGTCCTTACTGCGGACACCGAGGTACCCATAAGTCGCCGTCCGCAAGCCCTCGCCTACGGTGGCCGGGAATCATCCTGGGATTCCCGACGCCCAAGGCGTCTCCTGCGGCGATTAGGGCCGTGAGGACGCATTTACTACCTCACCCTCACGTAGGCCACCTCCCTCTTTGCGAACATTACTGCTTCGCAGGAGGTGCTGCTTGAAGGGTCTGCTTATATATTACTATAATTCTATCATGATTCGAAAGACTGTGATGTGGCGCCATCTGTTATCAAAAGAATGTTATTGTAGTTTTCCTCGGAAATTGTACTTTTTATAGGTATGAAAGGTCCCTTTGTCCGTTTCTGTACACCTGACAACGTATATACAAAGTTTCAATATGATCGGTTCAGTGGTTTAGGCGTAAAAGTAATTTTGTTTGTTGCCACAAACAAACTTACTTTCGCATTTATAATATGTACAGCCGATCAATGTGTTTCTTCAATTCCGTCGTAACATTTCTCGGCGTATTCGCACAGAGTTAATTTTATTATTCGTGCCATTATCGTTGAACTAGAGTGCTAACAGTAAGTACTAAAACACAAAGTAGCTTCTCAAAGCTCCATTTAAGAGAAAACATAACCCTAAAAGATTTGGACTGGTTCCAAAACTGCAACACACGTACAGTTAATTGTCCATTTGTACCATTTCAGCACGAAATAGCTGTACAAATAGTAACTACTAGTTATTTTTTAACTTTTTTCCGATACTGCATGCTACAAACTACACGAACAAACCGTAATTATTTTTTTTGCAAAACATGACAATCAGAGGTCAGAGCCGACGTCAAAGTTGCCAATTAGGAAAAATTTACAGTAAACCTGTACATTTTTCCTCTGTGGCAACTTTTCACAGGAAATCAAAATGGTGCCTCGTATTGGCAGTGGGCCGATGATTTGTTGGGTTAGTGAGCAATGAACGAGGGCCACGAGGGAAATCTAACAGTTTAGCGGGAACAGGTGGTTAACTTGGCGATAATTTCATTTTCCAAGGTAAATATTGTCAGTAGAAAAGTTGATCAGTTGTAGGAATTGAAAGGGTTGTGCCTATGAGGGTTGAATAATTGATATGAACGTGTAAGAATTATAAATAACTGTCATGAATAACATTTATTGACCTGAAATTGACAATCAGTAGGTTTTGTTTCAATAATTTAATTTTCTATACAGGGTTATTTTAAATTGGCAAAAAAATTAACATGAAATCATTTTTTTTTCGAAAAAACAAGATTTCATGTTATTTTTCTAGGAGGTCTACAACCGCTGTTAGTGTTGTTACTTGAAGTTTGAGTTGAGAAAACTGTTTTATTATGTTTTAACGAGAACAGATTTTGTGACAACAAGAACTGCGGTCAATGACCTCACAAAATTATCAAATGAATTTATTCTTGTTTTATCATGTTTACCTATCGATGTCTACCTCATTGTTTATCTAGCCATTTTAAAATAACCCTGTATAAATGAAAAACTTCGTGTTGATGGACTTACCATAAGAGATGTAGAAGACCTTCCGCAGTGGAGGGTTAAAGGGAACCTAGTCGCGGCGGGCTCGAACTCACTGGTGGGCCTGGCTGAAAAGCACGCTGTCTCACTAGGCTTCGTGTCCGACAGAGGTAGTACCCGTGATGAGCAGTTAGATGCTAGTCAAAACGCACAACATTATTGAGTGAGCTGCAGGATCAGTTAAAGAGGCGCGTAAAAATTTAAGAAAAGTCCTTCGGAAGATCGGTTTTTATGGAAAAACCACTATATAAATCAATGACAAATAAACTTTACTGAACTTTTCGATAGTTGAGCTTTGTCGGTACTGACTTAGTTTTGGAGATTTTACACTTATTTTATTACTTAAACACGCCCAAAGTTAGGTTAAATTAGCAAGAACAACGAATCTTTGTTGGCTCCTAACTAGTTTATTAATAGTTTTTAATTTTAGTATTCTGTTTCCGTATAGACAATATTAATAATGAGACAAAACCATACCATGTTTAATTTTTGATGTGTACATTGTCGAACAGTGGAGTAATACACTCCCGAAGTTTGTATGAAAAAAATGTGGACTGGATTCACCTTAAAGGCAGGAAAGCGAAGGCTTTTGTTAAGTCAAGATGATTTGTATTTGGAATCTAGGGTTGAATTTTAAATTAGTTTTCGGTACGAGAAGCTTTTATACATTTTGTAATGACGGAAAGCGAAGGCTCCTAAAGGATGGAACCGGGATAACGCGAAGAAAATGATGATGATGTAAAAGTGTCGTGTTGCTTACTTGTGATCCAAAATGTAGAATCTTTAACTCTCTTATATTTGTTTTCATTTTCGTGATAATTTTCACTCATAACAGAAAACAAGCATTAGCAGATTTTCCAAATGCAATCTAACGAGAGAGCCATTTAGAATAATATGATAATTCAGAGTTTCGAGAGGTCCTGCACTCCATTTTGAATGCTAACAACAATGGAATGGATTTCATTTCGCTTTTAAACTCATTCATCGACTTCAATTTCCGTCTTTTAAAAATTTAAAGTCCACTTCCGGTCCCAAATGCGTAATGAACTTCCGGAAGATGGCCGTTTACTTTGAATAAAAAAATTGACCTTTAAGAATACAATGCGAATTTATTTTTCACACTGATTTTTCGGAGGAGTTGATTTTCAAGATTTCTCGTCATTTTCCGGTTTTTAAGGGCCTCAGATAAACTTTCAATACTACAGATTGTGCGGAAATTGGTTGTCTGTTATGGTCATGTAATGTGGAGGATGGAGGATAATGTCGTGAGAAAAGTTTGGAGTATGAATGTGGATGACTATATGAGTGAGGGAAGACCAAATAAATGATGGATGGACTGTGTCAAAGACGATCTGGCTAAAGGAGAAGTATGGTAGAAAAAGGCATGTTGCACCTACCTCAAATAAATTGATATAAGGCCTCGAGAATGATGACGTACCTATTGATTCATGTACGTTTGCCCCGCAATGCCCCCAAAATTTGCGTTTTAAGTGTGCATCAAGGCAATGTACTCGCCTCTAGGATTATATTCAATGTACGAGTACATATTGATTCGTAAAAGTTTTTATACTCAAGCAAAGTTCTTTCAATGTTCAATTCGACATGTTTTTTTTTTAATGTATGTTCGGGCATAACTCCGTCGTATATTGACGGATTTGCAAAATTATTTTTTGTTCAAAAGGGGTTTACTTCGAAATGGTCCCATTAAAATTTGATATAGATCTGATGATGCGTTTCGGAGACAGACAACGGAACTCTTCAAAAAAATTACAGCAAATCAACCGCGAATGCTGCTATCGCATAAGTATGCATTGTTTTGACCCCAAGGATGATGAAATTTGGAATTGGTGTGCCATTCCAAATTTCATCACTCCTCACACTCTTTCATCACTCCTCAGGGGGGGGCCCCCCCCTCCATCGATGTTTGGAATTGCCATTAGGTAGGTAACTAAAAAGTGAAAAATAAAAACAAAAAAAAAAAAATAACAACCGACTTCCAGAAAAACACTACAAAGTGCAAAATAACTTTTATCTCGAAAGGCGGTGACAAATAATTAAAACACACATCCAAAGTCACCGACTTCCGAGATTAAAGTTATTTTGCACTTTGTAGTGTTTTTTTGGAAGTCGGTTGTAATTTTTTTGAAAAAAGTTTTTTTGACTGAGTGTACTCAATCACGCAAAACTGGCTGAACGGGTTTGGATATTTGCCACACAGATAGTTTATGAATACTTTTTATCCCGGTAGTACGTTCACGTGGGATAAATTTCGTCCTCCAAGCAGGCGAAAACACTGGTAAAAGCTAGTTCGAAAATTAAAATTGTCTATCAAATTACAGACCTTTGTACGGATTGCCCAAATCTAATGATCTAAACTACGACAACCAAGTTAGTACTAATAGTATTACAGCGTACTCCCAGGAGGCACCAACTTAGCTGACCCCTCACGTCGCATTCGCTCCTGTAGTTTGTTACACTGTTACAAATTAGATTTTCGGGAGATAGGTCCAGTTATAATGGTTTGTCGGTAGATAACGAATTTGAGAGATCTTCACTGTTAGTTGAACTGTGTGTGTTGTTAAAGCAATGTTCTTCATAAGATTATGTATTTAGAACAAAAGTAACATTGTTGTCACTTGTTTGACCATGACCAGGATTAATGTAACATTGCATAAGTATGTAAGTCTGTCTATACCTAAAAGCTACGTACCCTGGACCAACTGGAAAACGGGGCGTGGGGCCTTAGTTCGATTCACAGTCGAGGCAAACTGTTATGGGTTCTTCGGTTAGAAATTTCTCGCCTGGAGTTTGGATCTTGGTGGTGTGGTGAAAGCACGTTAAGCCGTTGGTCGGATTGCTGTCCCACGAACCACCACCACGAGAGTGAGGAAGAGAGAGTGCACTTGTGTCTCCGCCCACACTTGTTCACTATAGTCTGCGACGAGATTGGCCGCTATGACCGAACTTTGTTCTGGAGAAAAATATCTAAAGCTAGGTGGTTGGTTCTTATTACATATCCATCATCATTTCTGCCGAAAGACGTCCACTGCTCTTCCCCAAACACCATCACTCCTAATGGTTCTGTGCTTTCCGCATCCAGCGGATTCTGATCCACCTTGTGGGAGGCCTTCCAACACTACGTCTTCCGGTACGCGATCGCGTCTCCAGAACCTTTCGGCCCCATCGGCCGTCTGTTTTGCGAGTAATGCATATCTATCAAATCTGATCAAAATGGCCATGGCCGACGATGCTACCGTCGTCGTCTATTTTCAAGCAAATTGTTGAAAGTAAACAGTCTGATCGTTCCGTTTATCGACACTTTCTTCATCTATCCGAAGCATTTTAAAGGAAGAAGGAAATTAAAAATACATTGTTTCATATATTTCAAAAATTCGTCTGTTCTATAACGTAAGTAACGGATTAAATGCTGTCGAATTGTTAAAAAAACATTGTAGTTGTTAGTGTGTTCCGCAATTATGATGCAGTGCAGTCCGCCGTAGATGCCTCTCTTTGGATTGATCCCAAGGAAACCTAGAAAAGGGTCATTCTCAGCCGAAGATCAAACGACAAATTCAATCGTGTTTCCAACTATGAGATATTTTATGTTTCTATAATAATCAAGCGTTTCAATGAACTCGAGAATTTCCATCCCTGCTAATTATAGCACTTTAATCATTAAAGCTATTCATCACTTTGCGAAGTAACAATTAATATCTTGATAATGGCTGAACTTATTAATTTTTGACGTCACAATTTCTCATTATTTTTAATTAAAACGGTCTTTTGTTAAGTCAAGATGATATGTATTTGGAATCTAGGGTTGAATTTTAAATTAGTTTTCGGTACGAGAAGCTTTTATACATTTTGTAATGACGTAAAACTTTGCTTATACGTGTAAGCTTATGTTACGAGTATAAAGAGGTAGATATTTATCTACCTCTTTTCTATGTTGGGGTCCGCTTCCAGTCTAACCGGATGCAGCTGAATACCAGTATTGTACATGGAGCGACAGCGTATCTGACCTCCACAACCCAGTTACTGGGTAACACGATACGCCTTGGTAAGACTGGTTGTTTGACTTTCGGGATTCTGACGACCCGTAACGACTGTCAAAGATCAACGAATGACAGCCGGGACTAACGGCATAACGTGCTTTCCGAGGCATGGAGTGATCTTGGTATGTAAAGATGGTCACCCATCTATGGAATTACCGCGGCAAACCTGATCGATCGACTTGTACGGCTGTTACTTAGCCACAAGCCCCTTCGAGGTAAATATTTATCAAAGTTAAAAAAAAACTTATGATACATTTCTGAAATAAACTACTTTCAGGGAGACACAAAACGTACCTACTTTACAAATTTTCAGCTGTGTACCACATAATATAAGACTAGAAGATCGTCATAAAACACAATACATAATAGGTAAAAGGGTGGGTACTGTTTTATGGGTGGTGCTTAACTATATACATTTTATATGTCATTTGTGGATCTTTGACAGTCGTTACGGGTCGTCAGAAGCCCGAAAGTCTGACAACCAGTCTTACCAAGGGGTATCGTATTACCAAGTAACTGGGTTGTGGAGGTCAGATAGGCAGTCGCTCCATGTAAAATACTGGTGTTCAGCTGCATCCGGTTAGACTGGAAGCCGACCCCAACGTGATTGGGAAAAGGCTAGGTAGATGATGATGATGCTTAACTATATACCCTTTACTATCGAGGAGGCTCGTGGCCATCAGCAGCATCACGGATCAATCGAAGGTCTACCGTATCCCGAAGTACATATCGAGACCCCTTCGTGACTCGGAAAGCACGTTAAGCCGTTGCTCCCGGCTGTCATTCGTAGAACTTTGACAGTTGTTACGGTTAGCCAAAAGTCTTACAAACAGTCTTACCCCGGGGGTATCATGTTACCCAGTATGACGATTGTGGAGGGCAGATAGGCAAACGCTCCATGTAAAATAATGATAGTTAACTTCACTTATCTTGACTGGAAGGAGAACCCAAAATTGTTGGGAAAAAGTTACGTAAATTGGTTGATACCCAGGCTATCAATTCAAGTCTCAAAAATACAGGTACTGTAAGGGTTGGTTGTTTACCGAAGGCAACCTTATCGTTATACTGGCAGGGAACAAAACGGCTTTGTCACATTCGAACGTCAGAGATCTAGAACAATCCTTCAAATATTTTAGCTTAGGTTTTTGTCTCGGAAGAGAACAGGGCCTAGAAACAAAATACATTTCTGTTAGCGTTCACGCCAAACGCTACGCCAAAATGTATGGGAATGACATTACCTGCGGGAAGGACACGACGTTATCTTTTCTTTTCGTTTGGCGTGAACGCTAGCAAAAATGTATTTTGTCTCTAGGCCCTGATCATTGACAGGCGCGGAGATGTAAAGACATAAGTGTGGAATAAACGAAATAATTAATCTATGGTATAAAAATAATCTACTAATATTATGAAGAGGAAAGATTTGATTGTTTGTTTGCATTGACTAGGCTCCGAAAGTAGGCACTGAACCGATTTGAAAAATTCTTTCACTTTTGGGAAGCTACACTATCCCCGGGTGACATAGGCTATATTTTATCCCCGTATTCCCACGGGAACGGGAACTACGCGGGTGAAACCGCGGAGTGCTGCTAGTAAATGATAAATGATTTTATTTCTGTAAGTAGGTTTGTACAAACACTTTTACACGTCAATCATATTTTTTAAAACTAGATGAGGTCGGCGTTTCCTGACTACTCTGAGAAGAAATGCCGACACCAACTCAAAGGTCACTTTTAAAGTTCAGACATAATCTTGGTCAGATCATATGAAGACCATGTGGATTGGTGTCTGAAATGATCTTTTGAGGAAAGAACCACACAGATTGAGTGGACCTGTCTAATCAGTGCACGCATTTATCAGTAATCATGCAACTTAACTCAGAACTTGATGAGCTCAACGATTTGACGAACAATACCAAAGAAAGGACATTTGGGTAGGCCGCATAAATTATTAATGCCGATTGGTGTCTAATATGGTCTTTGGAAGAAAGAACCACACAGATTAATTGGACCTATCCTGTCAGTGCACGCATTTGAGTATAATTACACGCATACGAGTGTTTTATTAACCGATCCAGGTACTCGAGGGAGATTTTAGGTCCCACAGTACTAAATCGCCTACTCATAATGTTATCAATTGCTAAGCCCATATTCCAACTTTATTTCAAAATTCACAAAAACTTTGAACCGGGCGACATCCCTAATAGTTTGATGGCTACTTTCACGAATCCCCGAAATCATTAGGGAATTTCCCAACATTGGCGACCATTAATTTCATTGGTGGCCGGATCTGCACAGAATGACCCAATTAAAACTTGTGTGAGAACGAATCGACCAATGTTTGTGGAAGTAGGGGCTGTGCCACACGAAGTGTTGACAGCAAAGATATTTGAAGCTAGTGAAATAATTATATATTTGGTTGATTTATGATAAAAATACAGAGGCCGACAAATGATTTACCCAGATTTCCAAAGTATTTTCATGCGCTGAATCCGAATCTGACCACAGAATTGCTCTATCACGTCAGGATTTTGAGATATCCGTATAAAAACACAATTTTTGCTCATTTTTGAGGTTACTTAGCCCGCTAGATCGTTTTTCCTCCAAAAAATTATCTATTGTATCTGAAAGTCTTTCTCTTTAAACTGAAGTTGAGTTTACTTTCGAGTAAACTAACGTCTAATTTTGTCGACCTGTGTTATGTATTTCTTTCTTGATGACTTATTTTGACTTAAAAAAAAAAACGATATGAATCTGCTTCGTAACAAGATTTAATAAGCTTACAATGAGCTCGACGAGTTCATAGTTTTGTGACATAAACTCTAAAAATAACATAACATTAGGCGTTATATCCCTGAAGGGTTAGGTAGAGGTGTGACACCCACATTTCGGTTACGTTTAAGTCCCTGGTAATAACGCGCGAGACTGTTGTCATCAATCGGACCCAAATGCAGTCTCCTAGACTACTAGACCTTTGAGGCAGTCTATATATTCAAGTAATATACAGTTTATGAGAGGAACCTATTAATACGAATCTATGAAATTCCCAGGTACAAACATATGACTCCGAAACGGTAGCTAATATAGCACTTGATACTGCAGACACCAGACACACACCCCATCCAAATTGTCGGTCGCATAGCTTTCGTATGAAACATTCCTTATCTGACCACTACAATAATCGGTTTTCGATAAGCGCGATGTTGCGGGCACTGTTTACGTTCTCATTTCATGTTTGCTGTGTTTGAATAGGCGTCTGTTTTACCCAAATGTTCAATGTGCGAATATTTAAGATTAAAATCTACCCGTAGAGGTAACTTTGGACACATCGTGGTTGTGTAAACTTGGGAATTTGAGTAACGTTTGTGTGTATTCACTGATGCTGAATTTGGAAAGACTCAAGACGGTTCTGTTTCAGAAGAACCTTTTGTCTAAGTTAATGTCAATGCCATCGTTTGTACCGCATTTTATGCAAGTAAATATATTACATTACATAATTGATCGGTAACGCTAATAATTTAATTAATTTGATGATGTTGCATAAAACAACTAGGCGCTAATGGTGTTTGATTTGTACAACAAGAACTTTGACATATTGCATCGTTTGACACTTCATTATTTAAAATTAAAGATCCATTAAAATCAAGTCTAATCTTGCTTTCTGCAACGTGTTGATGGAAGATTAATATTTAATGACGGCTTTAAAAGTTAAAGTTCGTTTCTGCAACTGGCTGTAACGATATTTAAGTATGCCCGGAGTGCTCAATGTGAGCTTTTTCGTGTAACTCGTGCCGATATAAGAGAAGGATGTGTATCTTTTGATATGTCATCGTCATCATCATTTCAGCCGAAAGACGTCCACTGCTGGACATAGGCCTCCACCAATTTGGGGGGATTTGCCATAATCGCCACGCTTGGTAGGCGAGTTGGCGATTGCAGTATGGTGGTAAAATGCATAGAGAACGCTGCTGCCCATTCTCTAGTAAGTCCTTTAGTTGCCTTCTACGACACCCACGGGAAGAAATGGGATGGTGCTATTCTTTACGTCCGGCACCACATGGAACAGTTTATATGTAACTCTTCATAAATGGTGAGAAACTGTTTTTTATATAAAAACGTTTTTGCCATGAGAAAGAAGCGCCGGTAGCAGTTTCTTGTAATTTCCTGTATGAGGTATGTTTAACAAAATATGATTTAAAATCCCATTTAATGATTCATGATTTCATGAAATGTCATTCAATGGGATTAAATGTTGAATTAAATTAAATTCATCATAATCATAATTTGTCCAGCATACAGCTTGACACGTTTGGGGTCGAAACGTTTGGGTCATGGGGCCCGAGTGCACGTCTCCTCTGTAAGGGAATGTCTCGCCAGCTGGTCGACACTTCATGTGACCAGAGGTCAATGAATTAGCATTGCCATTCAACGTGGCAATGCTGCCAGTCTTTTGGGCACGTTTCCTGATGACAGCGATGCGGACGAATACTTCGACGCCTAAGCTCGTGGCCTAAGTGTCCTTTTGGTTTTGTATTTATTTGTATAATTAGCTAGTAATTTAATTTATATTAGTATATTTATTTATATTAACGTTAATATTAATTCTTCATGAATAAACACCGCGTGACACTGCAAATTGAAAAATTACGTAAGAAAATTTGAATTTAGCGGGCTACTGTAGCGCATCCTCCTTGAAGTGAACGAACCCATACAAATCAAGTACGTAAACAAAGTTTCGAATTTGTTAATAATAAAAGCTCGAAGATTTCCGCACGAGTAAAACTAGCTTTTAGAAATCCATCTTACTTAATACTCTCTCGTGTTTGCCAAAAATCACAACAATTGGGACCAAAGCCTGTTTACTCCCAAATTCAGTCTACCCACGCTAGATAAACAGCATAGACAATGATGACAATGCAGCACACTCCACTGGTAAGTCCACCGTTATTTCCGCGCGAACTGTCATCGACAATGCCTAGCAATCGAGCTAGAACCGACGCTATCGGGCAGTTACAGGGTGAGGAGCTTGCGCGGATGCTGAAGCGGACGCGACATATCAAACATGAAATCGCTGTTTGCGTTCATAGTGAAGTGACTGACGGGCTTAATTATGCTTGGCTACCAGAGCGATCTGTAATCAGAAGACATATCTGTGGATGCTAATTTGTAGTTCCACTTACAAAATGAGTGCTTTGATTTGATTGTTTTAGTATTTAAATCCGAAAATTGTAATTTGAAATCACCTAAAAGATGTTTTATATTAGACAAATGAGATTAATCTCATAACCTCAATTTGCGTTGATGACGTTTCAATTACAACAATCATGTTATCCAAACAACAATTGTTGGAAAAAGTTTTGAGATTTAAACTTAGACCTTCTGAATATCTATAGATAAATGCGTAACAATTTCTCTTGAGTGATTGATTGTAACTTCATCAGACTTTTGAAATAGAACATAGCTAGCATGCGATGTTCTATTTTCCTTGTGGAAATACGTCAAGTCTCTACTGCCGGCTACAACAACTCGCGCCCGCTACCGCCATAAGTAGACACTGCAAGTTCACCCTGGACGAGTCTAGTGTTGTTCCACGCACGAATTTACCGAACCCAAATTCGAATTAGGCGTCGGTTAGTTGCGGAACGAAAACTGAGTTGGATTATGTAAATATTGGGTTTGTTCAAGGGGAATAAGATTTTCGACAAGATTGTATATCTGATTCGGAATTTGAAGAGTCTGGTTTAGTAAAAAAGGTTATCTTGATCGAGGGTCTTTCGTAAAACTTGTTGACCAAGTAAGATTGGGAGATAATTTTGTGGGGACCTGGGCGTGCGACGTTTTAATCAGAATAAACAATGCTGTAAGCCTATTTAGTAAATTTTTTTCTGTATTATTTAGAGCTAAAGTTATTAGTAACATATAACAATGTAGCCTAATAGACTTATAAGCAATTTAACTCTAACTTAATATTTTACGTGATAGATTACGATAAAACTAAGAATAGTGCCATTTTGCGATTTTACACAATTTCGTAGCACTTTCTTTCACTTGTAAAAATCGAATGAAAATATTAGGTATATCTAGACAAAATCATTGGTCGCTAATTTGATCATTGTAAATAATTAATGTTTGCAAAATATTGTTGAACATTATGAAAGAGTAACTGTGTAGGCTCTTGCCCATTCTTTTCCATACGAAAATACTTTTTGGAAGGAGCAACTAGAATCAATTCTATTTTCTTGTAAATGGTGACGTTAAAAGTATATTTTGATATATTTTTATGTTTATTCTTAGGGGGGTGACATGTTCAAATATGAACAAACCTCCATTAATAAATAAAGATAAAATTAAAAAAAAGTGTATTTTATGTGCCTATTTAAAATAAATGATTTGGCTGTGACTGGTAATTAGGGGTTAAGAAATAGGTTGTCACCCAACTAGCAAAATCAGTACTTAAAATGTAAAAAACTTGTAGCATGCTACGAAGCTGAATTTGGGCGCAGTTATAGGAGCGTTTATTTCTATAACTATCTTACAATCAACTTTTAAAATGTAAATAAACCCTATACTTGACGAAGCGCAATAGCTTATATAATGATACGAGACTATACAATTACAAGCACCAACGCTCTTGTTAGTATCTGACATAAGTATCTTATTCAAGCCATCTTGTTTATAATGCACTAGTAATAGTTATAAGAGTATTTCAATAGAGGTTATCTTTGTTGTTGCTTCGGCTATTGTGTTTTGGTAAATACTTATTAAAAACTTAAGTTTCTGCTAAGTACTATTATTTTGTATTATTGTAGAACATTAAGTACTATTGTATTTTATATTATTTTGTTTGAAGTCATTTTTACTGTAAATGTGTATCGCAATTTAGTTCGTTTCACAATCCCCTTCGAAAAATAGCACATTAGTATATTGTTGTAAATAGAATATTTCATAAATTCTAATGAATATTCGCCATGTTTTGAAATTGCTCTTCATTATGTACATTTTAGAACCATTGTAGGTAAATTAGTACTTGTAGTAGTTTCAGTCCAGATAACTCGCCTCCATTTTAAAACAAATTGGGGTTCCCTTGAAATATGCCTGCTAATGTTTGAATTTACTTTTTTAGGATTTAATTAAAAATATGGTTGTATTTCTGGATGTCGACTGTTTCGTGATCAAATATTCATTGATTTTACGATGAACAACTGAATCTCGACAAAATAGCTTACGTTTACTAAAAGAGTTATTGATCTAGTAGCTTATAAGCGTTTTTGATCATATAGCGCGTTCATAAACTACTATTAGATTTAAAAGAGTCTCGAGCAAAACGATAACGGCGCAAACTTATAGTGATCTCAGCTAAGTATGTTATAATATCTTGTTCTCTTACAAAATGCTGCTATTGGATCAAAATAATATTCTAGATTATTTAGTTTTACTGTAAAAAAAATTGGAAGACTTATTCTAGCTATAAGACTGAGATATAAAATAGCAAATGCTCTTGAGAATATTTACGCTTGGGAAATGCTGAAACGCTATTACTAGTAAAAGTGTCCTACACATGTTTTATAGGTCAGTCTTGTAGCTAACTATAAGACCGAGATATAAAAGCTAATGCACTTGGGCATGTTAAGGCTTGGCAAATGCTATTATAAGTTAATTAGTCTACCGCAATGCCTTTATAAGAACATTATTAGTAGTGAAAGACTTATATAATCTTTCGTTGGGATGGTATGGCATGTAATGCGGAGGACTGAGGCAAATGTCGTGAGGACAGTTTTGAGTAGATACAAATAAAGATGGCTATTAGAGTTGGGGACGACGAAGAAGAAAATATGGATGGACTGTGTGAAAGATGTTATGGCTAGAAAGTGACTAAATCCTGAAGAAAAGGACATATAGCGCCGACACTAAATAAATTGAGATAAGGGTAAAACATTTTTTTTTTTTTTGCGTGGCTACGTCCTCATACATACTGCGCTACCGCGGAAAGATAGTGCAGTTATGTGGGACTCCAACTGTCTAAAACTCCACGGTGTCCTCCTGTGTCGCTTATGGCGGAAACCCGGGCATGCGTAAGCACTCATCCACGAACCCGCTTTGGCTGTCCGCCATCAGACCCTCCGCTGGCGGGTCCACCATCACCAGCACACCAGAACACATTGCACGCCGTGACCACCTCAGGGACCAAATACCTAGAAATAAGAAAGGTTTATTAGTACGGAAAGTGATTTGCACGGCAGTGCACTTGCTAATTAGAGTATCCCCGATTGTATAGACAGATTCAAAAAATCTGATCTGAAAATAAAGACTTTTTATATTAAACCTAGTTATCATTCAAGCTGTCTTTAACCAGGATATCGTCATTCAGATTTTGATGTTGACCTAGAAATAAACAAAGCCTAGTATGTGTCTTCTTTTCAAATGAACAAAGCCTAGTATGCGTCTTCTTTCCAAATGAACAAAGCCAAGTATGCGTCTTCTTTCCATAGTACGTAGGTAAATTGAGGGATACGAGATATGGAGATACCGAGTGCTCTCAGATGCTGGGCATGTCTTTCGTGCAACCGTGAGATAAATTTAATATTTTATTGATGTTAAAAAATGTCTATCGAACGGTTATACGAATAGGAGAGTGCAAGGATTAAAGACTTGGTATTAATCTGTTAATAAGAAGTAAAAGCGTGAATTTAGTGCGTATACAAGATCAAAAAAAAAGAAAGAAAGAAAATAGGCAAACAATATACAGTAGGAAAGCTAGCGAAACTCCGCAGACAAATATGATAAAACATAAATTAATTTGATGGTATTTTTTGAGGGGTCATCGACCACAGTTAATGTAGTTACTTGAAATATAAGTTTAAAACATCTGTTTTTTGTGTAAATTTCACAGAGGTGATGGGTTTTGATATCTAAACACGATAAAACAAGAGAAAACAGATTTTTTCAACGTAAACTTCAAATAGGTAACAACAATAAAAGTGGTACTTGACAACCCAAAAAAATCATCAAATCATTTTTTTTTTACTCATGGGTACTGTAGTACCCGACAGTAAGTCATACCCATAACTACAGATATGCTGATGACATTATCATGTGGGTGACGCGAACCTATAAGATTTTCGTCTACCAAAAATCGCTCAAGATGTTTTCAATGGGGTTTGAAATTGTAAGCTCGTCATAGGTAGCACATGTCGATGTCTACAAATCGCCATTGTTTTGTTTATGTTTAATGTTGTGTTGATCACAAATTAAAAGAAAAGTAGATAAATATGTATTATACTTGGAGTGCAGCGCTCTTAAAATATGAGCTAAAGAAAAGGGAACCGTCTACCACTTAAGAAGCAGCTTTAGCAAAAATAAACCTTATTTAAAATTAAGAAAGTTTTATAATTTATCGGTTATCTTGTGTTTGATAACTTGAAGTTCATTTTTTGGTGAAACGTGAGGGGTACGACCAAAACAAACTCATTGGAGTTGATAGCCAACTCGAGGATGATCTTCCTGACTTAAAAACTTCAGAGGTGTTGATTCAAGCACAAATCTAATTATGATAACATAAACACAAACACACCTTTACTATAATTTACATACTATCACACCACAAGTGTCTGTAGGTAATAAAAACGGACTGAGTTCTCTTGAGAGCATCACCTGTATACGTATTTCAACCATAAAAGTCTTCAGGTTTTAAAACCATAGTCTCGAACAAATATTGGGTATCCAATTTCTTTTTCGGAGAGCGTTCTCCCATAATTTACGTCTTTTTACATATTTGGCAAATACATGGGTCCCCGTTTTTTTTGCAGTCAACAGCCGCCCAACGGGAATATTAATTAATTATGCGTAAAAAAGTCGCTAGCTGACAAAAAAAATATGGATTGCCAATGTCCAATAATTTGACAGCTGGCTGTCAAATTCTTGGACATTGGCAGCAGCGACATCTGACGTGAGCAAGTGGCAGTTTTTATACATCATTATTTTCTTCATAATATTTTCCAGAATTGTAGCTGGGCTTTCAGCCATAAATCAACTAATTCCGCGTTTATTCCCGGGATCGTACGCTATAAATCCGAGGCATCCCTTGAAAGTCATGAAGCTATCGCCTCTCGTTGTTGTGTTTCTCTTCCAATTAGGAAGAAGGCTTGGCTATCGATTTTTTTTCGAATAGTTTTGAAAATTTTAATTGCTATTATTCTATGCTCGTGTTGTTCGGGTTCAGATTCATTTTACTTGACTACGGTGATGATCAAGGACCGATTATGATTTTGACCGGTACGTATGTGAATATGTGTGTTCTTATGTACCCACATAACTTCTAAGCTCCTGGTCATCATTTGACAAATTAGGTAGCGTTGGAAGCGTCTTGGTTGATCGCTTGGTTGTAGGCTACGTGACGTCATATTAAACGTACCACACGTAAATATGGGCGCTCTAGAAGACATAAAGTGACGAACTTTAGTTCCTCTAGAGAGAGATAATATTCTCACCTGAAAGCCGTAATCGTAAGCCACCTAAATAATACATTCTAACAGTAGTAATCGAACATAAGCTTTTTTTAGGGCAATGTGACAAATGACCATGGTTTTCGGATGAAAATATTTTCTTTTTTCATACTCCTTTGAGCGTATGTTGCAGTAGTCGGGTTTGAGCTTTTGAACAGCAACATAACTGCTTAATCATATTAAAATAATCTCATTTTCAATAAAATAATGGGCTTCTGTAGGTTAGATTACCAGAGTTATGTAGCGGACCAAAAGCGATAAGTAACAAGAGTCGTCAATTGGTGACTGTTACTATTAATAAAAAAATAACAGTCTACGTAGTCTGCCATCAAGTTCTGCATATCAAGCTACCACAGTGCTGGTTGGCGATAACAGTTGTGTTTAGGTTCAACTTAGTCCAGGTTTTAACTTGAATGTTTTCCACTACCATAATTCACTGGCGTCCAAGACTACCTAAATTAAATAGGTCTTACTTATCAGCTTTTAAACTTGCTATCAGGTAGGCACTCTATACACCGGTACTCACATTATTCACCATCACGTCTGATAGTAGATCCGGCCTAAAACACTCTAAAAGGTGGCGCAACGGAGATCCGATCAACGCTAAAAAATATAATGCAAAAAAGATTCCATAAAACGTTTCGTGTACTACCTTACTTCCCTTTCACATAATGAACTATCGATTCTGCTCGCTCACTCAAGTTTCATCTTATTTCCATCGAGACCTAATGACTTCGGATACGGTGAGATACGCACTCGGATCCCTCGTATTACGGTGCGATATAATATAACCATCAAGGTAAAGTTCCCTGAACAGGTAGATAAGATGTAGGTACGTATATATCGCCATAAGTAAAGGTAGCGATCAGGCATATTAGCGAGATTGTGCCTAAAGGGAAATCTAGTCGCTTGCTCGAACTCACAGGTGGGCCTGGCTAAAAAGCACGCTCTCTGACCAGACTTCGTTTCTGTTGAGTTTGTTAGAGGCTAGTCTACACGCAAAACGTTATTGAGTGAGATTCAGGATCATTTATAGTAAAACAGGCGCTTAAAAAGTTAAGAAAAGTCTTTCGGAAGATCGGGTTTTATGAAAAATCACTGCATAAATCAATGACCAATAAAGTTTATTAAACTTTTAGAAAAATTAACTTTGTCGGTACCGACTTGGTTTTGGAGACGTTACACTTCTTTTATTACTCAAACGCGCCCAAAATTAGGTTAAATTAGCAAGAAAAACTAATCTTTGTTGGCTCATAACTTTTTAATGCCTTTTTATTTTACTATTCTGCTTCCGTACATACAATATTAATAATGATCCAAAACCATGTCATGTTAAATTTTTGATGTACAGTCACGAGTACTAATATGTAAACGCCTACCAACTTTTTAAAGCGATTTTCTCCTCTTGCACTTATTGTAATTTTATGTTATTAGGAAAATAATATTTTGGAACCCACACTATAATTTAATACCTAGGTTTTCTCAAGGTTGCAATCGTTATTTTAGAGAAAAACGCTTTCGAATTTGGCTTTACATATTAATGCTAGTGACTGTACATTGTAGAAAATTGGAGTATTACACTCCCGAAGTTTGTATGGAAAAAAAATCAACTAGATTCACCTTAAGGTTAGGTTCAGCACTTTCAAGGCTCTAGGGTTTCTCACAATAGGTCTAACATCCGGATATCTGTATTGTCAAGTAATGGGAGCTTAATGTGTATTTCATATGAAGCAATTGTTATCTGAACTACAGTTCATTTACTGGGCAGCATCGAAATTTTATGGTTAGAATAGTTGTCAGACTTTCTTCAGGCTTCTAGCTATTATGTAGTTATGACTATCAAAGGCCTTTAAGACTGTAGATTTGTAGACTATTTCAAATTTTATTAAGTACCTGGTAATTTCTGACAAGCCTGCACTGCCCTCCCATACCTATTATTACTATAGGTAATTTGAAAACATTGTAACAGCCAATTATTTTCGCTCGTCTCTATAGGAAATAATCAATTGGAACCGTGCACCTAGCTTCTGACGTTTCATTTTGATTTCGAAAGTTATTTTTGTACCAATTGGAGCATATGTTTTAACGTGCTTCCCTATCCACGCGACAAGCATCACCACAACTACCGATCCTGTTCTTCTCCAGTGGATCACCGCGCATTTCGAATCATTATTCTAAATCGCCGCGTACCTATTATAAATCAAATTAAAAGGTTATTTGCAAGAAATGCATTGTTGGTGAAGGCGAGATCTTGTAACCTAAGTGTAATTGTATTTTGTCTGCAAGCAAGGTTTCTTCAGGTCATCTGTCCACTCTAAGACTTTTCGGCCCCGTATTAGCACGGATTGACCTTATCAAGCGCAGATTAACCACGTCGTTCGAGTCCTTGTGGCTCCTTAGCCTAACGAGCAAAAAGTACTTCAATAATCTTTTTTTTCCCGATTTCCGATTTCAAAAGTATTATTCTAGCATATAAGGCCCATATTCATCCTTTTTAGATAACACCCGGCAATAATAACGGCGACGTGAAAAACGATAACAACGTAACACTGAAATAAAAATCGTTTCACCTTTTATTAGGAGCCCACTTTCGCAAATGTAGGAGCGTGAAAACGTGTAAAAATAATACCCTTGTTTTGTATTTTATTTTTGTTAAATTGAGTACCTATGTACCTTACAAATGTTAGGGATCGGCTAGAGAGTTTATTTGAGAGCGGTCGAATTTTTTTGCCGGCCGGGTAGATGGCGGCCTAAAGGACAATGGGCAAAGTTGTATGGAAACGATTCGTTTACATGTAATACGGATGAGGTATTTTTTTAAGCCAGCACAGTCCCCCTTCTGGGCAAGGGGGACTGTGCTGGCTTAAAAAAATCTCTCTCCCTGCCTTCCATCGTTCGCACCCCAGGCTTTGTCGTCAAGTTTTCAGTGGAATCTATCCTAAATGTATTTTGAAGTACGAACAAATGGAGATGATCACTTTTTTTATTATAATGTCATGTCATCTGTACTCGGAAAAAGAAAGGAAGCATCCCATGACTCTTTTAAAGAAACCATTTTTTGCCGCATCTTAATGATAAAAAATAAATTTTGCATATCTATAAAGTATTCCCAGTCCCACTCTACTTTCTTTGCGACATACGCTCAAATAAATTGGCTTTATGTATTGTTTCATGTGTGGGTGGCTGTATAAAGCCAGATTACGATTTATACAGCCATCCCAGATTTTTGCGTTACAAAAACAAATGTAGAATATAATCATAACTTTATCTGTCTGAACCCGAAATAACTTGTTACAATCGAAAATGAGAGCAGAATTTATATTTTTAGAAACGTGTATTATTTTTACCGATTTCGGAAAAGGAGTAGGTTTTGTACATATGAGGTGGAGTTTTTAACATCTGATTAGTCTACTTCTCAGTTTTTTACCTAATGTTGCAAGATTGATACACAAAACATAGCCTAAACTCCGCAAAAAACTTAAACAAAAAAAGTGAAACTAAATCCAAAAATAAAATAGTGAAACAAAAACTAATAATGTGAACTCAAGTGCCAAAAACCAACAACAATGATGAACGGAACTACCGAACGGGGCAGTTTGTCCTTACAATCATCACCAGTAAAAGTGTCAACATCCCCAGTTAGGGCCACTTCGAGCCCTGTTCGAGCCCCACCATCCCCACTTAAGTCCTCTCTAGCCAGCGGCAGAAGATCACCACGAAGATGTCAGTTTGCAGCACCAGTGGAGGATGTAAGGGACAAGTGCGGGGCGTCGTGGCTATGTCGCAGGGGTGCGGGAATCGGGGAGGAATCTGACCCTGAAAGGTCACCGGGGCCCAGTGCCCCTGTGCTGCAAGCCTGTGATGAGTCTGTGCCCCCGCCAAAGAACTGCTACAGACTAGTTATGTTGGGGTAAGTGAGCTTCATTTTTTGCCTTCTGGTGTAAGTGGGTAAATTTAGGCAACTGTGCAGGGAAAGTAAGTAGATACGTGCATTTTTTCAAAGATTCTAATCATTCGAGTTCAGTCAATGCGCCAAAGTACCATAGCAGCGGCTGATACATATCAGCCGCTTCTATGGCAGTCAAGTCATTGTGTGTGACGGAAGTGTAAAAAAGCAGAACAGCAGCGTGACATTTTTTTGACAGGTGAGGGCGAACCCAACGATTTAAATATTTGCACTTTGTAAACAAATGCTTGCGTCCTGTGCCATTGTATCTGTTTATACATAATGTCTGGGAAGATTAATGTGATGCAAAATATGCAATTACAAAGATTACATTACGTGCTTCATTAATAAATTATTATATTAACAGCAGATAAATGATAAAACAATGAAGATTTCTGACGTGACGGCTTGAAGTAAAGCATTCATCACTCAGACTGACATTTGATTAAAGCTCTTTGCCTCTCCGCTGGGGAATATAAAATTGCTCTACTTGACATTGCGTAAATATATTAGATAATAACTTATATTAAATTAATTAATATAAGTTTCTTTTTTTATCCAAAGTTTTGATATTTAACACTAAAATAATGTAACAATATATATATTGAAAGAAAAGAAAATATATTATTTATTTGAAACAGGAGCATACAAATAAGATAAGTTAATTAATGAGAGTGAGTGATGTGTGCGTGCTGAATTTCTGAGATGGTAATTCGGTTTAATTTAGGCTCAGAAGTATTCAAATTCAAAACATTTAATAAATAATAGAGTTATAAGATGTTGTGTTAGTAACAGTTAAGTTCGCTATGTGCCGCCATGGAGGCATATAAAATTAATAGTATCCGTTTTCAGTGCCTTAATAAACTCACCATGTATCTACCTATACCTTCCTAAGATAACTAGTTACTAGCCAGCCCCTAAAATAAGACAATTAATCACCGATTCCAAATCGCATTCCACCTAATGCCTAATCGGTTGAATTTCTGAGATGGAAATTCGGCTGAATTTGAAATATTGCTTTGAGGTACGATCTCAAAAATTCTCCCTGTATCTACCTATACCTTCCTAAGATAACTAACCAAACATAAAATAAGACGATTAATCATCGATTCCGAATCGCATTCCACCTAATGCTTAATCGATTCACTTCCACTCACTGCAGCATCCAACAAGTTGTCCAAGAAACATGAGATCCGATCGGTTAGTTAACCTTCATAGTGAATCGATTCGATTCGACAAATGTGGAGGGCGATTCCGATGAAGGTTCAATCGAGGATCCCGATCATTGTGTTTATTAGATTGCAGAATAACCCTGTTGGTGCGGAATTTTTGCTTAATATGTATGTGTCGCCGTGTATTTGCGAGACAAGGGTCGGTATTAAGGTGCGGTGGTACGTGGATAGAAGTATTGAGCACCTTTTTGGTATTGGGTTGTTATAATTTATATTGGATTATGAACTGCTGGTATATTCAATGGAGTATTTATACAGGCGTTAGGAAAATTACAATATGATGAAGTGACATTATTTTCTGTAATATTAAGACAAATGATCTGAACCAAGTATTTATTTCTCATTAAATAAAAAGCAATATAATACTAATTAAGACAAATACTTTCAGGTGCTTACTACATTTTAAAGAACGTCTATCTCTTTTATCTTGACACAAGCCGTATTGTCGAAAAAATTACAAACTTTCGTTCTCTATTTAACCACTTTGGGGGATGAATTTTCAATAGCAATTAAATACAGTCGTGAAGAGCATTTGATAAACAATGATTTATTTTGAAATTGATGACCGTAGTGATTAATCAACATACAGATGTTCCATTAGTTAAAAGGAAAACAGAGAACGTATTTATTAGAATATACTTTATTAACACTTCCAAAATTTCCAGAACGTTTGAATTCCTTCGAAATATCTAGCGAATTGGGCGTACCAAACTGCCATGATGGCTTGAAAATTACGAATTCCAAATTGCGTTGTTTATTGTGTAAATACTAAACTACTGAGAATTATTTGCCGCAGTTCAATCAGTTAGACTTGGATACCGTTTACATCTCGTAACAAATCAAGTTTACGATTACATTGTGGCTTGTAAAAATTGTCGGAAACGAAAACGGATTGCGACTGATGTGTGATGTTGTTTCTTTTTGACTGACATGAATTTATGTCTAAAGGATGATTTTTAGACTTCAAAGTCAAGTCAAAGTCAAAATTCAAACGTCAAAATTTTAAAACAAAACGATTTTATCATTTATTAAAAATAACCCAGCACCCTAATTGCGTAACTCATGATTCATCATAATTTGTTTCGTTTTGAAACGGATTGTTAAACCATTGCTTCATATGTTCGAAAAATGTATCTGCTCAACCACGTAAATAACGCAATGAATATTGTTGAACTATCAAAACGAAACTGATTATGATAAATCGTGAGTTACGCAATTAGGGTGCTGTTCTTAAAAAATGTTTATCTTATTATGTATTGGCGAATCATATTTAAATTTGATAATATCCTAGAAATTGCAAAAAACGTCACACAATTTGTATTTCGCGGGCTTCCATGGCGGTTCCACCTAAAGTATTTTCACCATCCTTTTACATTTTTGCAAAACCAACCAAACAACCAACTAACCAACCAACTATTAAGGAAAAATAAGAATAATTGTTTATCACGCTCGTGTAGACTCTCCACGTGGTCGGTCCCAAAATTTCTCTGCTTCAATAAATTGTTGCTTGCGATGTGATCAAATCAGATTATTATAAAAACATTGTTAGTTATGATAACACACTCAGACTTTGAGAATACTTTCTAACATCCCTTTTCAAAGTACCGTGACACACTTAAAAGTTCTCACTAAAAAGGATCATGTCGTACAAACGAAACTTTCCTTTTTAGAACTTTTTTAGTGCCAATATGGAAGTTTAAACTTAATTTAAGTTGACACGCGTTCACATTTCGAAGTAAAAAAAAACAACGTGTGCGGTCAGGGGAGCCTCGGTAGGAAAAAAGAACCTTACGCGATACTCGCACGCACATACACTCGTATATAATAGAATGAGAGGCAGAGAGGGAAAGAGCGAAAGTGCGTTTTTAGTACGGCGCAAAATCAAAATCAAAAGTCATTTATTCAAACTAGGCTGAGAGATAGCGCTTTTTGAACGTCAAAATTACATAAGACAGTCCCCACAAAACGTCCGCCCTTCACCACTTCCTAGTGCTTTAGCTGGGAAAAAGAAGTAGCGCAACAAACTCCCCAGCAGTATAGCTGTCTGTTAAGTTAGAAGAACTTGATTCTATACAATGGTAGGTAATTAACATTAAATTTGCCATATTATGTCATCTAGCACACGCCAACACAAAACATTGAAAAGTATAAGCACTCAAGTAGAAACAAATATTTTTTTTTTTTTTAAACGTAATCAGAACTTACAATCTAAATAATAGCCCCAAAGCATAAAGAGCATGCCCGCTTACTTATGTAATTCTGCATTATGTAAATATAGCTATAACTTGAAGTAACAAAAGTTGAACTAGGACCTTTGGAATAAAATTTATAAAGCCATCTAGTGTAAGTTTTTACAAGCTCTCATAAAGTTGTCTTGGATTTTCATTTTGACTTTGTTATCGGCTTTAGCACCCTCAAAAACCATGAAACGACACCCATGACGAACATTTTTAAAGTTTTCGCAGCCGCCATCTTGGATTTCTCATTTTGACCTCACTATCGGATTTAAAAACCTCAAAAATAAAAAATAAAACGATCTCTCTCTATTATTAACCGAATTCAAAAAAAGGAGGAGGTTATATGTTCGACTGTATGTATTTTTTTTTATGTTCACCGATTTCTGCCCCATTTGGGAGACGATTTTCAAAATTATTGTTTTATTTGAAAGAGTATACTCCTGAGGTGGTTCCATTGGCACCAAGTCAGGATCTGATGATGGGAACCCAGGGAAATCGAGTGCAACCCTCAAATTTTATAGGTATCAACGATGTTTTTCATATATTTTCTAAAGCTATTGAGACATTTGCGTATGGTCGTCATCATCTCATGACGCTGAGCTGATGAAGGAAGGTACAAACTCTTTGACGATTAGGAGTTAGGTGGAGGTTCGGGCATAAATCCGTCATAATAGACGGATTAGCAAAGTTATTTTTTTGTTCGAAAGGGGTTTATTCCGAAATGGTTCTGTATAAATTTCATATAGATCTGATGATATGTTTTGGAGACAGAGAACGGAACTCTTCAAAAAATGACAGCAAATCAACCGCGATTGCTGCTATCGCATAAATATGCATTGTTTTGACCCCAAGGATGATGAAATTTCGATTTGGTGTGGGGTAGGTACCAAATTAAAAAAAAAAACAAAGTTCCTAAAAAACAGTACAAAGTGAAAAATAACTTTAATTTCGGAAGTCGGTGACTGGATATGTATTTAATTTTTATATATGAAATTGTGATTACATTTAGACTGACTAAAACTAGCAAGTCATTTCTAATAAACAGTATCCGCTTCTATAACAAGTTGCCAAAGTCGTATACAGAACTTAGCGATGGAAAGTTTAGAATGCACATCAAACGTGTCCTTATCAAAAAAGCATATTATAAGATAAAAGACTACGTTGAAGACAGGGAAGTTTGGCATTAATTCTTTCTGCACATGTGGCTTCCCTGGTACCTCATTAACAGCATAACTATGTGAAAGTCTATTAACTGCTCTCAAATACAATGTTCTTTTTTATTCTTTTTATTTTTACAATGCTGACATATTCTCGTCATTAATTGACATTATACATCAATTTTATTTAGGTTCATTTTATTTATGTAGATTATTTTACATATTGTGAATGAGAGAACGTTGTAGGCCTTACTGACTGTAGATTTGTAGACGATTTTCTATTCTGTATTCGTCTAAGTACCTGGTACTTATTGACAGGCTATTTTGAAAAGAGTAACCGTGGAGTTTCTTGCCGGCTCTTCTCCATAGGAAACAACAATTTGGAACCGTGCACCTAGCTTCTGACGTTTCATAAGTGCCCAGGTTTATATGAAATAAAAATATTTTGATTTTGATTTTGTAAAACAAAACAAAGAGACATACAGATTTAGAAAGTTGAATGGGGGCACATCCCTTTTCGTTACGTGACGAATTCCACCAGTCAAATCCTACAGCATCAATCCAAAAAATAAACACGACGTTACATGATCCCTCTAACACGCTCGTGTAGCTCCTTGTACTGCAAACACGTCGGGACAGCACTCAGTGAATCAATAAATCAAGGTTGGCGACAGATCGTGGTACAATTGGAAATGCTGCGCCGTGTTGATGTGCCGCGAGACTATTTTGTCTGTTGCTGAAAATATGATAGGTATAGGTAAATCCAGAGTCCAGTGTTGGGATCTAAACTAAGCAGACGTGTAGTTAGTTGTCACTTTAAAATACAATCACTGTGTGTCTCGAGTATAAGCACTAAGTCATATTCAACAAAGTCTAATTTGCGAAAAGTGTCGTAATTGTACCTGTGCCCTTTTAATGCGAAGCGACAAGCAAGAAACCGCAAAACGTACCAGCAGAGGCACCGCGCACCCCCGCGGGTAACAAGGACGACCTCTTATTTTTCGTCTCGTTCGTTAAAATCGACGCTGCGCTCACGCGCACATGGAATATTGCTCTGTGGTGACGTAAAATTTTTGCGTGTGGTACAAACCATGAGCGTTCAGCGTTCACCGCCCGGAACAAGCAGCTCGCTAACGGATTTATCTACATCTGGAAATGAATTTACAGTGGAGCCTCAAGTAACGACCAGGAAACGGAAGCAACCTGAACAGAGTTGCAACTGTAACTGTGCGAAAGAACTCCAGGATTTTCGGAAAGATATCACAGCATTACTACAAAAATTCACGAATTCCCAAGAATCTACAATGAACTACATGCGGAATAATATTGCCGAAATGAAATCTCAGCTGAATGATATTAAAGTGTCTACCGACAGCTTGAACAATGAACAGATATCTATGAAGACTCAATTATCAGATCTTACTCTCAAGGCAACTTCCACGGATAACAAAATTCAGAACTTAGAGTTGGAAGTCACTAAGATAAGAAATAGTGCAGTTCTAACCGGGCCAGTGTCCCAATTTGATGAAAATATTATGTACGAGCTCCAGGATCGGGTATCCAGGGAGAAAAATATAATCGTGGTGGGGTTACCTGAGTACCAAGGGAACGATGATCAGAGCCACTCTTGTGATACAGATGAGGTGACTGCTATCGTAAAAAACTTAATCCCAGACTGCCCGAAACCTTGTAGAATATTCCGTCTTGGTAAATATCATCCTGGTAGGAACCGCAATGTAAAGGTTTGCTTTGAATCTCCACATACAACCAAGCTACTGCTTCGTACTAAGGATAAAGTTCAAAGCGGCATAAAGATCTATTCCGATCAAACACCTGCACAACAAAACTATATGAAAGAACTGAAGAATGAGCTAGCACAGAGAATTCAAAATGGTGAAAACAATATTACAATAAAATACATAAAAGGGATTCCAAAAATCGTGAAGACAACAACAGATGATTCAAAAAACTAAACGTTTCAAACCCAAGCAATACAGAAAACAGCACAAATAAGCAGAAGATTGACACCCACCAAATACTAAATAACTACCAGAATATACACACAAGTAAGTCTAGTCTAAATTTTTTCTACGCTAATGTCAGAAGTATATGTAGCCCGGGCAAACTGGATGAGCTTGTTTGCATACTTCACTCCTTTAAGAAATGTATACATATTGTTCTATTAGCCGAAACATGGATAAGATCAGACGAACAAGCTCAACAACTTCGAATAGAAAACTATACACACTACTACAATATCAGACCAAATGTCGTCGGTGGAGGAGTATCCATATATATACATAACAATCTGAACCATGAGTTATCAACGGCATCATATATCGGTGGAAATAACTACTTATGTGTACATCTACCCAAATATGAACTAAACATTGGAGTTGTTTATAAACCTGGCCACACAAATTTCAATGACTTTCTATTCACTTATGAGAACCAGCTTCTGGATAAAAAGAGAACTATTGTCTTTGGAGATACAAACATAGACCTACTCAGCTCTGATAGTACAACTAGGCGCTATTATGCCATGCTCACTGAATCTGGCTATAAAATCGTCAACAAAGTAAGCCCAGAATATTGCACACGTGAAACAGCAACGACAAAAACGATCATAGACCACGTTTCTACGAATTTGAAGCATAACAATTTTCATATGGTCATAATTGAATCATCTATATCAGATCATAAGAATATCTACGTAGAACTTAAAAGAGTAATACCTCCACATAAACAAAAAATTCAATATGAAGCTGTAGATTTCCAGAAGTTGCACACATTGACTGAATCGGCAGGTTTGGACAATAATTCTGATGATTATAAGAGCTTAGATGAATACATCAAAATAGTCATTGCTAAGGCTACAACTAAAAAATACAAAATTTTAAACCAACCACAAAATGAATGGATAAACCGAGAAATAACTACTGGGATAAACGAAAGGAACACCTTATGGAGCCAATTTAAATCTGATCCTAAAAACAATCAATTGAAAACTAAGTTTAAATCTCTAAGAGATAAGCTGGCACGCACAATTAAGAACACAAAGGACAAATATTTTTATGGAGAATTTACGAAGTGTACAAAGAAGCCCAAAAAGATGTGGAAGTTAATCAACACCCTCGCAAATAACAAAATTGTAACTAGTGGTGCTCCCCCAAAACTTGAATCAGAAAATGGAACTATAATTACAGACCCCATAGAAGTGTGTGAAATTTTTAACAATTTTTTTGCAAATATAGGAACTCAATTAGCAAATAAAATACCGACCACCGTTTACCACAATAACCCATACACGTTACCTAACCATAGCCAAAATACGGGAATACATGAACTGTCTCAATTTTCTCCATGCACTATAAATGAGGTATCCCAAATTATAGATGACTTGGATCCTAACACGAGTACAGGTCTTGATGGCATCAGCACTAAAGCTTTAAAATGTATAAAAAAACATATTATTCAAAATTTAACTGGCTGCCTTAACAAACTATTGGCTGACGGAATATTTCCCGAAAATTTAAAAATTGCTAAAGTCACTCCTATCTACAAGTCTGGTACAAAATCGAATCCTGGTAACTATCGACCGGTTTCAGTATTGCCAGTACTATCCAAAATATTAGAAAAACTCATATATATGAGGTTAGACAATTACTTAACGAAAATGAACTTTATATATGATCGACAATATGGTTTTCGACCTAAATCTAATACCCTTGGTGCAACTATTGATTTGGTAACTACCATTAAGGCAAAAATTGATCAAAGACAGGTTGCATTAGGAGTCTTTATTGATTTGAAAAAGGCTTTTGATACGGTCAGTCACACTCTGCTATTAAAGAAACTGGAAAGTATTGGCATAACTGGAACTGCTCACCAAATCCTTAAGTCTTATTTGAGTGATCGGTATCAAGTTGTAAAAATTGGAACCTATCAGAGTAGCTCCCAGCCCTTAACATGCGGTGTGCCACAAGGTTCCATTTTAGGGCCCTTATTGTTCCTGGTGTATGTAAACAACATACACCAAGCAGGCTTACAAGGTCACCTCACCCTTTACGCAGACGATACATGTCTATTTTACTTTGGCATTAACATAAATGAAATCATCAAACGTGCTCAAGATGACTTAAATATATTACAAAAATGGTTCCAATGTAATCTGTTAACTGTTAACACCACGAAGACCTCTTTTATAATTTTCTGTGCCAAAAATAAGAAACTCCCAAACTATACTAATTTAAGCATAAACGGTGAAGTTTTGAAAGAAACGAATAAGGAAAAATACCTCGGACTTGTACTCGACAGGAATCTAACATGGAATGCACACTTACAACACATTAAAAATAAACTTTCCTCACTAATGGGCTCATTACATAAAATTGTTCGATGTATCCCAAAAAAAGGTCGGCTCCTAATATATAACGCCCTGGTAAAACCTCATTTATTATATCTCATTGAAGTATGGGGTAATGCATCCAAAACAAGTATAAAACCAATCCAAATCTTACAAAACAAAATAGTAAAAATCCTGCACAATTACGACTTTTTAACGCCATCAAAAACTATTTACAAGGAGACCAGACTGTTGAACATCAATCAACTCTTCACATACAACACATGCATACTTATTTACAAAATAACTCACAAACTCATTCACTCAAACATTACTTTCACAACAAAAGGTCAAACGCGAAAATACTCAGCACGTCGTGCCAGTCATATTGTATTGTCTAATATTAGAACAAATTATGGTAGAAATAACATAACCTATGGGGGAGCACAGTTATATAATCAACTTCCAAAAAATGTAAAAGAAGCGACCTCATTAAGCATTTTTAAAAATAGTTTGTTTACTTATATTTTTAATCACGAAAAACTACAATGATTTTTGTTTGCTTGGTCATGTAATGTATTAGTAAGTAAGTGATTGCGGAAGTATTTTTAATTTTAAATATCAATATCTTTTAACTTGGGCCACCGCCTTATCGCAAGAATGCAGTGTGTTCGCTTCTAATTTTGTCAACTAACCATTTTTTATTTTTCTTATACCCGCACTGGGTTAATTATTATATCTAAGTTTTTATTGTTCTCATGTAAGTGACGATTGTCTTAGTGAGAATAAAGTTCTTTAAACCGAAATCCTGTAAGATTAATTGGTATTTAATTTTAAAGTATGGCGACTTTAGAGCAATTTTTTTTTGCTTTGTGGTTTGAAATGTTGATCCTTATATTGAGACTTTTGAGATTTATATACCTTAGGGCCTAACTAAACAAATTAACCGATTTCAACAAGATTGACGTAAGCCCGAAAGTCTAACAACCAGTCGACGTAATGTCGACGTGATGTGTTTTGTGCACAGATAGAGAATTAGTTGACAATGTAACACACAGTCACACAGAGGACAAGACAGAGGATCGTCCCATTTCCATGGAGGTTGAGTGAAATTTAGACCTTGTTCCATAAGCTCCTAAATAACCTGGTAAAATATTATCTCTTATTTCTTTTTAATTTGTTCATATTGATCATTGCTGCTGTAACATTGTATCCATAAATCAGGCGAGTCCTGTACTGTTTGTCGAATTATCCTTTAACGATATAATTGTCTACAGAAAGCATGGTTCACCGTTGAACAATAATACAAAAAAACTTTTGGTCGATACAATTATTTAGCGATAGCCCGTTTCGCCGAATAACGCTACAAAGTATGAATGTTTGGCCGATAGCAAGATTTGCCGATATCATGGTTAGCCGGAACACGCTTGGGTGGCGGGTGGGTTTTAGTCAGTAAAAGTCTGACACGCCCTCCTGCTCCACCCAGAGCGGGAGAAGTTATTTGATGATTTCCAACCCAAAAAAAAAAAAAAAGAACCCCTAGCTATTTTCGCCAAAACCACCTTTCCTTACGCCGATCTAAAACAATTCAATTAATAAATGAATTCCATGATTTTTGTTCACCCAAAAAGTGCTCGACGCGCCTAAAGAAGTTTTCACTTCAGTGACTCCAGACTAAGGCACTGTTGAAACAGGGATGTATGTATATTTTTTTCCAACTTTATCTTCGAATTCTTTATTCTTTATGTTTTGTATCTCGTTGGACACCTGTCTATAGTAATAAGCACCACTTTTCGTCACTCTCCAGCCAACCTTTTTCCTTCCCTGAAGAAAAAAACAAGGCTTTCATCCGAATTGTGAAAACGTGGCCCTTTCACACAGATGTCAGGTTCAAAGAACGTGAAGCCTGTCAGCTGTTTCAAGCCTACGCAAGTTCATAAAGTCGACTGACGAAAGGATTACTTGCGTAGGTGGGCACCTGTTCGTATACAATAAAAAGTGTCTACTCATACTCCTTCAAGGAGGTACACTAGGCCACCCGTCAGTTGTTCCTATCAACACCAGTATAAGCTGACCTCATAATCTATTATTTTAGAAAAAGGGTTCCGCGCACAAACATGAAAACTCGTGAAATTTAATTTAAAGTAAAGCTAAAGCCATTAAAAAATTAAAAAACGAAAAGATTCGTAACTTACTTTGCGCTGTAAGATAAATTACCTAAATATTCGCGCTATCCGAGTTTCGAGTTTAAAATGTGCCAACTTATGTAACTAGGTTGGTTATCCCAGAATTTTACATTCATTATTACCTACCTGGGACAAAACAAAACTAATTATAGTTTTCTGTTTAAACTTAACTTGTTTTGCACGGAAACTACAAAATATAATTAGTTGCTTTTCATACGCATTTTCAAGGACTATCACAAGTTTTGTAGTTGCGAAAAAAAAACTTATGTCATGCATTCTCTTATCTTTTCCACTATGCCATGCTGTTATAATATGTGTAATGCATTATTTGCTTGACACGAATTTTTTCATACTTTGCTTTCTGGGCTTAGGTAATACAAAACGTTGTGTCTGTGGTGTCACGTTCCTACGGCAAGCCATCTCACAGGCGCTAGGCGGCGGCGCGTCATGGGGCCACTTCTCTAAGTACATCCACGAAGATACGGGCGGATTCGGAGTGAACCCTACTCCCTTTTAATTAACTTTTTGAACGGATACGAAGATTTTTTGGGAGTAGTGCTGGCCCAGTGGTAACCGTCGTGACTTACGAGTGTTAGGACGTAGGTACGAACACAGACAGCCGCTTGACTTTGTGTAAATTATTTCATCACCACTGTTCTCGATACGGTGAAGGAAAACATCGTGAAGAAATCGACATGTTCTAGAATAAAAAAAACTAAGACATGTGCGCGCGTGGTGGATTACGTCTCACTCCATCTCACAGCAATGGAAATATAGGCGGACTATCTATTAACGAATAAGAACACATCGAGGGGAAGGACAACGTAAAAAAAAAAACTTTCTTTTTTGTACCTGTTACTATAGCCACTAGTTAAATAAATACGATTCTTTATTGGCATAAAAAGAGGATACAAACAAAGTGGAGCTCTTGCGCTAGGTAAAAACACCTGTTTTACAGGAGCCAGTGTCTTCTGGATTTTATGCAATATGCAACCATTTTGTTTTTTTGGGTGAGAAATCATCAAATGACTTCTCCCGCTCTGGGTGGAGCAGGAGGGCGTGTCAAACTTTTACTGACTACAACCCACCCGTGTTCCCTCATTTACATTATGATAAACAAAACTAATAGTTAAAAAGAAAAATAGTAGTTACATTCATTATTAAAATAAGTTAAAATTCTCTCTTGTAACAGCTACAAATCTTAGATTTGGTGTCAAAGCACAAGAACTGCTTTCCTGACTTTACCCACATTATGTCAAAACAATATATCCTCAATTTATCACGACGACTCTCGAAAACAACCAGTAGAGGTATATAGCGCTCTAACACAAATTGTACGAGCGCGGTATACGTGTGAAATTAGTGTAGTTCACACCTACCTTTGATCGTTCGCCCGGCAAATTGATAGATTACCCTCCATCCACTAGGTTTTCTATTACATTACCTAACAATCTGGTTCGCGCGAATGTTTGCGTCGCGTTCATTTATTAAAGTGGTGACAACTTACGAAAGGGGTTCGTGGATATGTAACAAAAGCATCACGGATCGATTGGTCAGGTTAAGCTACGCTTGCCGCGGTTGGTCCGTAGATGGGTAACCATCTTAAGTACGATAGGCCGTTGGTCCCGACTGTCATTCGTGAATCTTTGACAGTCGGGTTGTCAGATGCCCGAACGTCTGACAACCAGTTTTACTAAGGAGTGTCGTAGTACCCAGTAACTGGGTTGTGGAGGTCAGTTAGGCAGTTGCTCCATGTAAAATACTGGTGTTCAGCTACATCTGGTTAGACTGTAAGCCAACCCCGGTATAGTTGGCAAAAGGCTAGGCAGATTGAAAGAGGATCAAAAAAGAAACTTTCCTATCTGCTTTTAGCAGATGACAATTTTGTATTTTTGGGTTGAGTGATTATAGTTTTTCTGTTTTTTGACTTGGTGTTGGTGTGTTTAGTTAGGTACTAAGATGATTAAATTTTGAGTCTTGTTTTGCCCCAACGACGTACAAATATTAATAGGCAAAATCAAATAATTATTATTTGATCCATTATTCATCAATCAAATCTAATTTTAAATTAGAAAATAAAAGTAAAGCTTATAATCTTCAACATATAATAGAAAATGTAACAATAAAATAGCAAATTAAATGTCAAAACTAAAAAAGAACTGAGTCTAGATACATATTTCACGCATGAAGTGCTGTAATAGGCTTTCTCTAACGTAAGGTTTTTATACTACTCCTTAGTTTAAATATTCCAGCCAATGTTCTTAAGTGTATATTTCTGATACACCCTCTATATTCTAATATGTATCACAGTATATTCTACTATGTATCACAGTATATCCTATAATGTATCATAAAATGTCGGTATTCCCTGCAGCATCCACATTGTTTCTCATGTATCGGCCATCAATATGCAATGCGAGTCGATCATGTTGGTATACGTTGCGATTGCATTGTGTTCTGTAATAGCTTTGTATTAGAAGATGTAATGGTTATTGTTGCGGTGGAACGTTTGGTGAAATATTAAGTAGTTGTAACTGGCAGTGTGAACCAGTTGTATTTTAAAGGTCGTCCAAATGGGCATTTTGAACAGACCACGTTCGCAGGGCGGGATTTTATGTGCTGAAGATCCAGTGCTTGAAAGAAACCAACCGTGATATTTTTACGTCCTTGCGAAGGTCGACTGACTATACATAGGTACCTAAGTTATCAGGTATACTGTATGGTCTGTTCCAAATGTATATAATATTTAGTGTTATTTCTTTAGTGTTTTTTTTTTTTTTTTTGGGTGGGAAATCATCAAATAACTTCTCCCGCTCTGGGTGGAGCAGGAGGGCGTGTCAGACTTTTACTGACTAAAACCCACCCGTGTTCCTTCATTAGCCCGTATGCCAGGGGCTGTGGTATCTCTTTCAAACGAACCCGCACCCCTGACAGGTTTCTTTAGTGCTTTGAGTTGAATATTTGCGTAGGTACTTGTATACGAAATTGGAAGGACTTGTTGCCAAGCAATGACAGCAAGACGGTTCGATCAGTCAGGTTAGCGGTATGTCATTGGATGAATGACCATCTTTACATACCAAGACTCCTCCGTGCTTCGGACAGCACGTTAAGCCGTGGGTCCCGGCTTTCATTCGTGGACCTTTGATAGTCGTTACAGGTCATCTGAAGCCCGAAAGTCTAGCAACTACTCTTACCAAGGGGTAATGCTTTACCCAGTAACTGGGTTGTGGTGGTCAGATAGGCAGTTGCTTCATGTATAATACTAGTATTCACCTGCAATAGGTTAGACTGAAAGCCGACCCCAACATAGTTGAGAAAAGGCTAGGCAGATTATGCTGGCTTTTACCTCAACTTCTAATGATGTTTGTTGTCAACGTAAAACACTCGTGAACTTGAAAACTAAAAAGTAATGCAGATGTTACAATAGGTGCTCACTAAACTTAATACGAATTTTATTACTAGACGAGTTTTGGGGGACAGTTTTATAGAGAACTAGCTGTTGCCCCGCGGCTTCGCCCATGTGGATGTCAGAAAATATCCCTCAGAAACGTACTACCGGGATTAAAAGTACCCTATAGTCTTAAACACCAATTTTCATGGTTTAAACTACAAAAATGACGATTTTCCTTACAAACTTTCATCTCCTATATAACTTCCTTAGGGGTTGAATTTCGAAAAATCCTTCCTTATTCCTTGTCTACATTATAAAGGAAAGCTCAGTGCAAAATTTCTGCTTTCTAGGTCCAAGGGTTTGGGCTGGGCGTTGATGAGTCAGTCAGTCAGTCAGAACTTTTTATTATTATAGACTAGCTTTTGCCAGCGGCTTCGCCCGCGCGGAACTTTAATCCCCTATTTAACTCCCTTAGGGGTTTAATTTACAAAAATCCTTCCTTATTCCTTGTCTACATTATAAAGGAAAGCTCAGTGCAAAATTTCTGCTTTCTAGGTCCAAGGGTTTGGGCTGGGCGTTGATGAATCAGTCAGTCAGTCAGAACTTTTCTTTTTATTAAGATATAGAAGTAGTACTGTAGAACGGCCAGTTGCAACCCCTTGAAATGCGAGCAAAGTCAACATATACAAATAAATATTATATTATGGCAGTACCATTTGTGTTATTCAGTTTGTAACAACACTCATATATCAATGTTGAAGTGACATTGTCATCGGATGAACATTGTTTTGCCGATATTTACGATCCACATCATTGAAATAAACCTGATATATCGCTTTGAAACACTCGTGCCGCTGAAAAGTTGACACATTTGTGAAGTTATGGCCTCAAATCAATTTAAATGTGATGAAATGTTTTATTGGATTGGTTTTTTTTTTGTTTTGGTGGGAAATCATCAAATAACTTCTCCCGCTCTGGGTGGAGCAGGAGGGCGTGTCAGACTTTTACTGACTAAAACCCACCCGTGTTCCCTCAGTAGCCCGTACGCCAGGGGCTGTGGTATCTCTTTCGAACAAACCCGCACCCCTGGCAGGCATCGGCCCTTGCGGGCCCCATCATTTTTTGTGCTGACATCTCTTTGAGGCGCGCGTGGAACACAACGCGCCGTCGACTTGGGCTTGGTCCTTACCGGATTTATTGGATCGGTGGGTTTCGTTTTCAACGTGGATGGTTATTAATTATAAATATTTTCGGGATATACAACACGGGATTAATAATTTTCCTGACCGAGTCCACCAAGCCGGATCATCTTTGTGGCTCCCAAAGACAGGCGCGACGCGACCCTAGTAGAACAACTTCCATAAAGTTTTCATAGAAATTGCGAGCTTTTATTCATTTTTAGGGTTCCGTAGCCAAATGGCAAAAACGGAACCCTTATGAATTCGTCATGTTTGTCTGTCTGTCCGTTCGTATGTCACAGCCACTTTTTTCCGAAACTTTAAGAACTACGCTATTAAGATTTTCACACAAAAATAGAAAAAATAAACAATAACAGAAACAATAAGAGAATGATAAAACAAAAAAAAAAATACGTGTGGCACTCGAGGACTGCCACAGCATAGCATTTTTTGTCAACTTACGCAGTTTTTTTTAGTTTTTTGTTTATTCAGTATTTTTTTTCTTTGATATTAATTCAAGTTTTTTTTTTATATTAATTACACTTTTTGAGCGTGGTGACCGATAAGAAAACAAATTTTATTATATCGTACAGTCGTACCATCGTTAAGCGAACGCTCGGCCGAGCTACATGGTAGGCGGAGTGGGGGGTGTTAGGTTTTATTTTCGTTACGGAATTTCTTGATTCGGTCGCCGCGCTCAAAGCCCGCGATAAAAGCTATGCAATAGCTTAAACAATGTGTGATGTACACATAAACTATCTAAACTTCCACCGAAAATTGGTTTGATCGAGATCTAGTTAAGCAGTTTTTTTTTAATACGTCATAAATCGTATTATGTAACTTGCTGCTACGGAACCCTTCATGGGCGAGTCCGATTCGCACTTGGCCGCTTTTTCTTTATTTATGCAGTTTATTTGGAGTCCGTGCGTAGATCTTCTTCCATTCATTTCCATCACACGCACGTATGCATGTGTTATCTACCCTGACCAGCCTGCTCCCAATCCATTAGAAACAAATGAGAAAAATGGTAAATGATTTTATTTCTATTAGTAGGTTTGTACAAACACTTTTTACACGGCAATCATATTTTTTTAAACTTGATGAGGTCGGCGTTTCCTATCTGACTACTCTGAGAAGAAAAGCCGAGAAAAACTCAGAGGTTACAGTCTCTTTTAAAGTCCAGACATAATCTTGGTCAGATGTTTTACAACGGGAAAAAGTTATGTTTCACACCACAAACCTTAAGTTTAATAATACACCAGAGGAGCAATTCCTGAGAACGTTCTCATTACCTTGGTTTCAATCTGTCAAAATGGCTCTTTACATCTACGCTGTTGACTTGACATTGATGGTCTCTGAGATGACCTGCATCCTAATTGCGTAACACTCTATTAATCACATCATCATCTGCCTAGCCTATTCCCATTACATTAGGGTCGGCTTCCAGTCTAACCGGATGCAGCTGAATACCAGTATTTTACATGTAGCGACTGTCTATCTGACCTCCACAACCCAGTTACTTGGTAATACGATACCTCTTGGTAAGACTGGTTGTCAGACTTCCGGGCTTCTGACGACCCGTAACAACTGTCAAAGATCCACAAATGATAGCTGGGACCAACGGCTTAACGTGCTTTCCGAGGCATGAGGGGTCCTGGTATGTAAAGATGGTCACCCATCCACGGACCAACCGCGGCAAGCGTAGCTTAACCTGATCGATCGACCCGTGCGGCTAATATTACTTAGCCACAAGTCCCCCACTATTAATCACAATTTGAATCATATTGCTAATCCATTGCTTTATATGTTCGAAAAATTTGTCTGCTCAACAACTTAAATAACGCAATGAATAATGCTGAACTCTCAAACTGAAAGCCATTTCTGCTGTCAACATGTTACGCAATAACAACTCTATATAATCCGAAAATTAATAAATAAAATAAATATATTTTAAATGTTTTTAATAGTTTCAGGAATGGGACTCCAGAATCCATAGATCGAACCTTATCCGAGATAATTGGACGTAGTTATGCAGAAAGGACTCAATCCACAATTTGGCTAAAATTGAGTTAAATATGCCATCGTACTCCTGAGGGTCGAATTTATCATGTAGTGAAAACCCTATTTTTAAAATGTACACGGAAACGAGTTATTCTCGCTACCCCGACTCAACCCACAGTATTAAGAGTACATAATTTGTCAAACTTCAAACGCCCATAACTCAAGGACTTTGTGTGGATTGAGTCATTTCTGCTTAACTCATCATCATCATTTCAGCGAAAAGACGTCCACTGCTGGACATAGGCCTCCCCCAAGCTCCGCCACTTCGACCGGTTCTGTGCTTCCCTTATCCAGCGGATTCCTGTGGCCCTCACAAGGTCATCTGTCCGTCTTATGGGAGGCCTTCCAACTTTACGTCTCCCGGTATGCGGTCGCCACTCCAGAACTTTTCGGCCCCATCGGCCATCTGTTCTGCGAGCAATGTGCCTTGCCCACTGCCACTTAAGTTTGGCAATTATTCGGGCTATGTCGGTTACCTTGGTTCTCCTGCGGTTCTCTTCATTCCTGATTCGATCACGCAGGGAAACTCCAAGCATAGCCCTCTCCATCGCCCTTTGGGTGACTTTAAGCCTTTTTATGAGGCCCATTGTGAGCGACCACGTTTCAGTTCCATATGTCATCACTAGCAACACGCACTGGTCAAAGACTTTCGTCTTGAGACACTTTCTGCTTAACTATGTCCAATTTATCGCTACAAAAAATTGTGATTTAAAAAAATGCACTCATGTCGACACGAAGCAACATAAGCCCAGAATCGAATGATTTACGAACGTCTAGCACGGCAACTGTGTCTACAGCAAAGTTCTTTAAAATTCAACGCTTATAAATTTAGAATTGGCCCGGATTCCATGCACGCCAGTGTAAACGCCCTAGGGCGTTTTCGTCTATTCAAATATTTAGCTAAAGCTGACACAGGTATAACATATGGTGGGTATATTTAATAGCATTTGTGTAATGGAAATAGAAGTTCCCGCACACTTGACGAAAATGAGCAATTTTCATATTAGATTTGCGTTAATTTTGTCAGCGTGTTACGGGTTGGTTTGAGACGTAGATTCGTTAGTGCGGGATTAAGTATTTAGATTTATACATTCTATGTCGTTTCGCCTTAATTAGCCTATAATTTTCCATTGCCGACTTCTCCAAAGTATTGGGTGATTTTCTTTGGGTAGAATAGGTGCTGTACAGATCTGCAGAAGACGACCTTACGTTGTACAGATGTAACATAATTAGCCTATAATACAGTGGCGAAAGCACCATATAACACGATTCCTACCGGCTTCCTTTCGGGGATTCGCATCGGCAACTCTATAGCTATTAAAAATGGCACGTTAATAGTGGCTACCATTGTCAAAAAATATAGTTACACTACGAGTACTTAATTCACCATAACGTTCAAACAACAAAAACGGCGAGCAGCCCAAAACCCTCACGAAGCCCGAGGGTATAACACCGACTTCGCTTCGGCTTCTCTCTTAGAAAAATTGACACCTCGCCGCTGCTATAATGTTCCCACTGCTGGGATACTGGCCTTCTCCCTTTGAGAGCGAGTGGGCTATAATTTACCACGCGTCTCCAGTGCGGGTTGGTAAATGTCACATGTCTTCGAATTTTTGGTCCTACGACATGCCGGTTTCCTCTCGATGTTTTCCTTCACCGTTTTGAGAACAGTGGTGATGGAATTATTATATTAGTTACACAAAGTAAAGCGCCTGCCTGGGTTCATACCCGAGACCTGCAACTTGTACGTCGGGTCCATTACCACTGGACCATCACTGCTGTCTTGTATGTAGGTACATATAAAGGCTCAAATATATTAAAATAGGTTTTTAGTTTTGTTTGTTGGTTGTCTGTTTTGGAAAGACATGGTAGGCGCGTTTCTGTAAACATAAAAGTATGTAAGTAAGTTGCATTTTTAGTGAACTGCGGTATAGTAAATTTATTGAATAGAAGGCGTCAAATTTCAAAAAAAAAATCAACGCTAGCGGATAAACACTTTTGGACGCAGATTTCGAATGACAAACAGAATGTTTCCGAGGTTGTGAGGTGAAAACTATATTATTCATAATTTACATTCATACGAGTACAAGCGTTTCATTTAATATAACCCGGTACCTAGGACTTTCGGGTCCTACAGTACCTACTTACTAAAGTCGAATTGTATTTATGTCCCTTCTGTTTGCAACTTCATCTTACAAAGGAATGAAATGCATTGAAACAAACAAACGAAAATACAATGTGCATAAAATTCTTTGTCTCTTTGTACGTACAAGGGAACTTAATAATGCTGCTCTGCCATCAAAAGATGACCTGTCCTATACAATTTATTTTATTTTTACTCAATTTCATTTAAGAATATTGTGATAATTGAATTAGACGGTACCAAATATTTGAGGTTGAGTACTTTCCGTTACTAAAATTAGTGAAGAAAGGACATTGCACAAAAATGTGTAATTGTGGGAGCAGTGGTGGTCCAGTGGTAACGACCCGACTTACGAGTTATAGGACGTGGGTTCGAACCTAGGTAGGCGCTTTACTTTGTGTAAATATTTTCATCACCACTGAAACGGTGAAAGAAAACAACGTGAGGAAACCGGCATGTTTTGGAATCAAAAAAGTCGAAAACGTATGACATCCAACAACCCGTACTGGGCCCGCGTGGTAGATTACGGCCCACTCCCTCCTGTGCCTCTTCCAGGCCTGTGTCCCAGCAGTGGGAACATTATAGGCTGATTATGCTTAAGGTGGAGATTTCTTGGACACGGTCAAAAAGATGTTTTTTTTAAAGCAGTGTATCTCTTTAACCGTAAATAATTTTGTAGGCAAAAAAATGCGATATTTTCAAGTCTTTTTGCATACAGTTATCGAACTCAAAACATAATTAAACATACTTTAATGCACCAAAAAAATTATCAAAGTCACCTCTTAATTATATTTGAAATCAGTTTATCCTTTCAGTAACAATTATAATTATAAAATAAACTATAAAATTTTAAATTCAAAACTGCATTCATTGATGGATTATTTATTTTTAAAGGTTAATATCTAATTTTATACGAATTTATTTGCATTCTTACGACATACGCTTGCTCATTTATTATTAGAATTTATTACAACAGATTTTAATCCGTATCGGTTTGCAATAAGAACTATTATCGCTCATAATGACACTACTTAAAGTTAACATGGCCCCAAGTAAGTACCTATCATATACTTTTGCCAACCGTCAATTTCGTTCGACTCGATGTGCTATCCCTGTCAGAACTCATTTTGCGTCGTGTGCTCCCTAAGAAAACCTGCTCTGCCGTTCTGCTCCACCAGTTTTTAGAATTAAATAAAGTTTCTTACCAAGGCAAGCTTTGAATTAATTCACTGCATCAATTCAGTCAAGACGGGATTCCCCTATATAGAATGTCGACTATGTACCTAATACTGTGAGAACAGTGGTGGTGGGAGCGCCATCTATCAACTTTGTCATAATCTATTGGTGTAACCTAGACGCTAGACTAGATGGTGCATTATTAGCTGTGGTACTTAATTGAAGTACTTTGGTTATTTCCTTAGAGCTTACTTGTATACATTTATATACAGGGGCTGCATCTTCAGCTCCACGAAGCGAGCTCGATCATTTTTGCACTTCCCTTTGGATATGCTAGGTTATCGTTTGTCTATTCATACAAGGAGTAACTTTGTCGACGTATACCAAGAAGCTAACAACTAAGAGAATGTAAGACACTTTAATTTTTGCATCTTGCTTCGAATGGGCTAGGTTCTACTTTGTCCTTACATACAGGCAGACGAACTGTATTGATATATAAAGAAGCTTAAGAATTAAGATGGAGTAGGATGCAAGAGCGAGCGAAGCATGATCGATAATGTTAGCACCCCGCCTAGGGTCGATTAGATGTTCGGAAATAGGAGTTCCGTTGTTTGTTGACTAATGCACAAAAGCTTTATAATCGAGAGATTGCAAAACGAAAATTTTCGGATCTCGGTTTGAATAGGTTGATTTTTTTTATCATTCTATTAGACGTTCTTTATTTTATTAAATACAAATTAGGCGTAAAAAACAATCTATTTTTGAAGCCGGAGAGGTGCAAGTGCACCATCTTGCACCCCGCTCCCGGCGCCAATGAGTATTGGGTATTCTTAAAAAAGAGCGCATGATGGCGTGACGGCTGACAGGGTAGAATCGAAATACGCTGCTCCCAATAACAAAATCAAGATCCAGAAGTAATTTATTCAAACTGGAGAATAGCAATTTCTGTACACCAATCTTACATAAGACAGTCCCCCAAAACGCCCGCTCTTGTCCACTTACTAGTGCTTTAGCTGACCTGGGAAGAAGCAGTGGCGCAACGAACTCCCCAGTAGTCAAGTAATCATAGCTTTACAATCATAAGGGACCAGGTCAGGAAGACGATGATAATTATGACTAATCCATTAAACTCTCGATAAAATGGACTAATCTTTCGATTCTATGTTTTGTACAGTAAGATAATCAAGGTCAAATTGATCAAACCCTCTATAAACTAATAAAGATTTAAAAAAAAAAGTTAATCAAGCACTTGAGGTTTTTATTAAAATACTTACCTTTTACGTGCTTTTACTTTGGCTGTTGCAAAGCGGAGATAAGATCGCTTCGTTTTCGCTTCAAGCAGCGAAGTACTGCCGTGGGCGGTAAGAGGCGTATTAGCGGGTTTTATAGTATTTTAGTAGAGCTTTCGTACTTTTGTGGTTATGTTCGGACGTTAAAAGGTATTCCTTTTTTTTTTAAGATCTGCTGGCTCCACTATTTTCACTCTGTATTTAGTACGGTAATGGTAATGGAAAGATTCAGCACAATTTTTACCCGACGACAGCAAAAACAGTGTTATGTTTTTAACCCTCAACGGAAACAGAGGGGTGTTATAAGTTTAACGTGTGTATCTGTGTGTCGATGTATCTGTGTGTCGGTGTATCTGTGTTTCGGTGTATCTGTCTCTATGCTTCGTAGCTCCCAAACGGCTGAACTGATCTTGTTTATTTGTTTGAAAGGTGACTTTGTTTTTAGCGATGTGTCGTGAAAATCAGTTCAGCCGTTTGAAGATTATCAGCTCGTATCTTTGTATGTGGATTCTTTATAACCCTCGAAGCATCCTAACGGACGAATGGGTTTTATTCTTTGAGGTGTCTATAGACTCGTCTAGGTCGTGAGATTTAGTTTTTTTTTTTAAATCAAAATGGGGATACTTCAATGAAAAGTAATATAAAGTGACCATATTGGGTATCAAAATAAAGCACATTCCTATTCTACGGGGTAAATAAAACATTGAAAAGAAAATTTAAACAAACTAGACTGCAACTAGGCAACTGCAACTTAGGAGTAGTTGCTTTTTTTTATAAAAGAGATGCGATGCCAATAGAAATTAATGTCACTCAGCTATTTGGACAATGTATTTAAAGTTAGTTAATTTGAAATATATTTTAGGCTTGGTGCCTAAAATATATTTCAAATTAACTAACTTTATGAGCTTTAAACCATCTAAATAAGCACAGTATAAAGTAAGTAGGTACGTACCTACTTTACAAATTCAAGGTTGCTACATAATACCATAATTACCATAGATTTGTTTTGTTTGCAATTATATACATGTAATCTTCTATTATTTTTTAAAAATGTTTTTCGTTTTTAAAACATTTTACAATTTGACAAGTTTATATTTTACATTTTATTTTTATAACATTCCTACATTACATGGGTTTCACGATTTTGATGAGTTGTTGAATATTTTAAAATAGTTTATAATTTAATTGTATGAACTATGGAATACTGTTATGTCTGAAAGAAAGAAAGAAATAATTAATAATAAAAATGATTAATTGCTTACACCCCTAAATCATTAAAATCAAGATAAAGTATCGAAAACATAAATTAATTGCTCTACCAACTGATTGAAGAAGCCAATCCTGAAATATTTTATGAATAAAAATGGCCTTCAGCTAGGTATTTCAGGTGTTTGCCATTTTACTTTAATCCATTGATTTATTGAATGATTATGAAACGGTTACCTTTAACAAAAAACATCCTAGAACCAAAATTTCAAAACATGTGACGTCTACCCACCCTCCATGGCCCGCGTGGTGGATTACAGCCGACTCCCTCTCGAAGAGTCCTAGAAATGAGAACATTTTTAGGCTGCTTACAATCTAGAAAAGCGGTGGTCGTAACATTATGTCCAAACTCACTCTAGGATAGCATCGACTTATTTCATAAACAATGCTTAAGTGACGTCACCTAAATATTTCTTATTTTCAATAACTTATATTGTGATATTTAAGTTAAGATAATTTTATTTGTCCAAAACATGAGTATACACACATGGCATGCAAGATACTACATTAAATTAAATTAATCATGTTTTTCCTTAACGGTGTACAGACGCCAGCACATCAAGCTGCCCCAAACTGTCAAATTTTCCCAATTTAACATGAACCTTATTTTTAGGCATTCGAGTTGAAAATCTATCAAAGAAATTTGACAGATTGGGGTAGCTTGATGTGGTGGCGTCTGTACAAATATAAATAAATATTCTTATAATAATATAATCAACATTACAAATTATTACATAAAAATTAATGTAAAGCATAGTGCCATTCAACTCATTATAGAAAATGTATATAAAATAACCAATTGAATGTCAAAGTAAATAGGAACAAAATCTAGATATTTTAAGTACACAAGTCAGAATAATTTGTCAGTCAGAAATGATCGTTACGAAAAGTATGTAGCTATTATCTGTGTGTTATTTATTTCAACAATATTTTAACTACCAAACAGGCAAGTTTACAAAGGATGTTTTAATATGTTAAATACATAATAATTTAGAATAGAGGATCTGCATTAGAGGAGATTACAGTGGCTCGTAGATGAGACGAAGTTCCGCATATATCTGTGTTGTTTTAGGTCTAATTAAATCGAGGATTTTGTTGAATATCAATTATGGAGCTATTATTATCATATTCTATTAGCAAAATATTAGGTTTTATGAGTGTAATTTTTTTATTAATATGGGTCTTATTTTTGGAGAATTATTTATAAACTAGCTGTGCCCGCGACTTCGTTCGCGTGCATGTCGGAAAACAATAATGTGTCGCTTTGACGGTGTAGGTACCACTCTTCCGATCTTCCGATCTATCCTGGTAGGAATCTACCAGAGCTTTCGAATGCAGTCCAGAGCCTAGAGACAAAACACATTACTCCTGGCGTTCACGCTAAACGGTACGCCAAAATGTATGGGAATGACATTACCTGCGGAAAGGACACGGTAATGTCATTCCCATATATTCTGGCGTAGAGTTTAGCGTGAACGTTAACAGAAAGGTGTTTTGTCTAGGCCTGCAGGCGTCTTTAGGGGTTATAATGATATTGCGACGAAGTCTCACTCAGATTTTTAAGAATAAATATAGATCAAAGCGCCTGGTCGAGGCTCATTTTATAATAAATGGGCACCTGCCGTAGGTACAGTAAAAGCTCTTTATTCGCGAGATATACGTTCCGTAAAATACCTACCGCGAATACAGAAACCGTGACTATGGAATGGTAATTTATATGGGATTATAGGGGATACGTTCCTAAGTGACAAAAAAAAAACAATTTAATTGAAGTTTATGACCATATTGATTAATTGTATGAGCGTGATATGGATGCAAGCGACTCTCCAAGGCGTAAACGATCAAGCATTTCTATGCGTTAAACAGATTTTTTCGCGTCGAAAATCGTTTTTAAGTAAAAAAAAAAATTCAACATTTTGCAATAAATGGAAAGATGAAACAATAGGTAAAACACGCAAAGCGGCTCGTACCAAAGGATGGAATGTCTATTAAGTCGCAGCATTTATAAATGTGGGGGAGGCCTATGTCCAGCAGTGGACGTCTTTCAGCTGAAATGATGATGATGATGATATATAAATATACTTTATGGTGATGAGGTTGGTTTCATTATGTTTGTTTACATTCTCAAAAAACTTTTTTCAAAAAAATATTTGTACCGCCTTCCGAAATTAAAGTTATTTTGCACTTTGTAGTGTTTTTTGGAAGTAGGTTGTTATTTTTTTGAAAAAAGTTTTTATTTTTCACTTTTTTGTTACCTACCATACACCAATTCGAAATTTCATCATCCTTTGGGTCAAAACAATGCATACCTACTTATTTATGTGATAGCAACATTCGCGGTTGATTTGCTGTAATTTTTTGAAGAGTTCCGTTGTCTGTTTCCGAAACGCATCATCAGATCTATATGCAGGGCCCAATCTAAGGGGGGGCAAGCCGGGCAAATGCTCAGAGCGGCAAAAATGAGCGGCGGCAAAATGTATACTTACAAACATACCTACTCTCATGAATTTTTGTATACTTGTTCAGAAGCCGTAGTAGACTAACGTATGTGAATATTATATAGTTAAAAGAATATCACATAATTATGGTCATACCATCTTTGATGGTGTTAGTGCAAAGGGCGGCGAATGTTATTTTTGCCCGGAGCGGCTAAATAGCTAGATCGGGCCCTGTCTATATGAAATTTCAATGGGACCATTTCGGAGTAAACCCCTTTCGAAAAAAAAAAGAATTTTGCAAATCCGTCTATATACGACGGATCTATGCCTGAACATGCATTAAAAATATAAACATGTCGAATTGATAACCTCCTTCTTTTGAAGTCGGTTAAAAACACCGACCGCGGCGAAGGCGGCTATTGTAGATGTCAAAGACCGAACCAATACAGCGGCGATATCATTTGACAATGTACTTTAGGCGAAGTTGTAATAAGGTCTATTTCACTTTTTTATAGTCCATCTGACGACGCGTTTACAAAGGATATTGGGTTGGATACCTATTGGAATCCTTTTTGTTATTTGTTAATATGTATGTACCGATGTACCGATTAGACCCGCAAATAAATAAATCTTTAGCCGCGGATTTATGAATTGGGTCGCATTTTTTTAATCCGCGTATAGTGAAAACGCGAATGAAGGAAGCACGAATAAGGAGCTTTTACTGTACTTACTCAATAAATCGACTGCGCGTCTGGTTGAGTGTGCTGAAGCATTATTCCACGCGGGGCGGGCGCCTATCTCGGCCCGTACAGGCGCGTGTCTTTTAGCTTTGTTTATCAAACGTTGACCACTGAATAAAACCACAGTAGTGGGAATGCTCTGCACGGACTGCGATAGGCCTCGACAGGTAGCAGTGCAGTAACACCTGACGCCACCTGTCAGTTAACGGCCCGTGGGACCATGGCGTTATCACGATGAAGAAAGATCACGCTGTAAAGGTGGATACTGACCGGCGTCACGGGTCAAAATGCACCTAATATGTTACCAAGCAAGTATTCGTGCAGTCAGTAGTACCTACGGCAAAACATGCGAGCGAGCAACACTGATTTTAGCACACGGCGTAAAGACATGCTCGCTGCGAATGTTACCATTACCTACGCCCCGTAACGTCGGTCATTATCCACATTAAAAGCGCTGTTGAAAAAAAAACCAAACCAAGCAAAAAAAACTATTTAATTGTATAGCACGGGTTTTCTATGAACATAGTAAGTACGATGTTGTTGCTACGTAGTGCCATACCGCGCGCGCCCCCACCTCTCTCCCCGCTGCTGACGCAGGCAGCAGGAAGAGAGAGAGCCCGATCCCGAGGATAATGGACGTAACAGACCGATCCTCCGCGACTCTCAGTTGCGATGCCTTTTTATTGTAAATTGTAATCAAAAATGTTTCAGTGTTTCTTTTGTTCAGCCATACATTTATTTGTAGACCAATAAATAATTATATTTAAAGAAGCGACTTTAAAATTGTCAATATTTTACTATTGTGATTTCTATTGTTCCTGTGTAGGTAATGTATCCTTTGTTGGAGATGCCAAATGGATAAATAAATACATTTTTAAACTTGTTTTAACTAAGAAAATGCTTCTCTGTAAGCGATGTTGCTCGGAAGAGCATCGACATAACTACAGTTGCCCGTGTGAAAACCTATCTATTTACTCAAATCCACCAGTAGTTATGGTCGCAATTTTGGATTTTTTTTCCTGACTTTCACCATCCGACCTCGCTTGAACCCCTCCCCACCTCGAAAACTAACATCACGAAAATTAGCACATAAGTATTTACAACTCTTTACTCCCAAAACTCCCATTATTTGAATCGAGTAATGCTGTAAACACGCATTTAAATTTAACATTATCAAATTTCGCGCGAAATCAAGTTGTTGTCTTTGCATGTTTGCTATTCAAACCTAGATGGCGTTACTGACGCTAGAGATTAAGAATTTCTATGGAGATGTTCCTCTAGCCGCTCTAATTTTGCTATATTATGCTAGATGGCGCTACTAAGACTTTTATCACAATTAAAAATGAGATTTCTTCCCCTCTATTTGTATTAATTTGATTGATAAAACTAATAAATATTTATCTAACATTGCATTCTAGGTATATGACTCAGAACACCACGTCAGTTAATATTATCACAACTTTTTATTTGAAATTCTTTTAGCTTTTTTGATTCGTGGGAATCAACCACCAACGGAAAGCGATTTTAGTAATCAGTATCATTACTTTTTGAAATAACACAGACACAGTAAGTAACTTAAATGAGAATGACGTGTTAATATTAAGTATTCGTTAGTACCGTTTCACGCCAATAGATGTCGCTAAGTGTTTCAACATTACGTAAATAAATTCTTCTTGAACACTTTAAATTATTTAGATAGGTTGACCGAAGCGATTGCGATGAAACAAAGACTAATATAAACTCTGAGTTATAAACAATATTTGAGTATGAAAGATAACCATATTAGTTTCGTTCTTTTGACGTGATACTTGATCTATTCAACATAGAAACTGAAAAACCGAGCTACAGACAAAAATTTTGATAAGGGTTAAAATGTCATCTGTTGATTATCCCTTACCACCCCAAGCAATTATTTTCGAAATATTTTAAATGTACAGAAAAAGTTCCTTTACAGATTTATTATATGTATAGATATAGATATAGATAACTAGCGACCCGCACCTTCTTCGCACGGTGGCTACGATTTGACAAAACATCGAGATTTCATTGAATATTATTTTTAAAATGTGAAGTCACCAAAATAAAGAAAGAAAAAGAAAAATAGATTTATTTTTTACAGAAATACGTGCATAAAAAAGATGAGATCACATTTAAAAAATCCGGACATAATTGAAGTTTAGTAAAAAACCGTTGTATGTTTTCGAATGATACTTAGTTTGGCAAATTAACTGTGTTTTTATTAATTGCATAAAAATACACAGTCACAGAGTTTATGTTTTTTCGTCGGTTTCTTACTTTATCCGTCGACACTGGTAGTACTTATCTTTTTGGTGAATTTACATAAAACTTTCTCGTAAAAATTTCTAAATGATGGTGTATTTGCATCAAGATCCGTTGCCCGCCTTAGAAGAATAACACGGGCTCACAAGCAGACTCGAAAAGTGACTTATAATATGTATCTACGCATAAACTATTATGTGTAAATAATAAATCTAAATGTATAGATGCTGATGAACATTAACTGAAGTAACGTTCTACACTAATGTTGATTTTAATTGGAGTATCGTAAATCGTAAGGAATTATTTTATGGTTCTAAACTAGGTATTTTGTTGATGGTTATTACCAAATAGGTACCCAGAACTGCAACAGAGAAGGTTTTGGCCAGACCAGCAAAGTCAAAGTCAAAGCATTTATTTCAATTAGGCACTTATAAGTCACTTTTGAACGTCAACATTTAGATTAAAATAGAATTGATTCTAGTCGCCCATTCCAAAGTGTAGTTTCGTATGGAGAAGAACGGGCAAGAAACTCCACCGTTACTCTTTTAAAACGTTTTGAATACAATTTAACACAGTGTACATTCATTTTATAAGTATGTGTGAAAACGATGCACCCAGAAAAAAAATACTATACCAAAATAGGTAAAAAGAATGCAATTGAAGCAATACAGATAAATTAATTTTATGATAGATACCTACATGGTGCTCACATGTTTACAAACATTGTAAGAGTAGCTTTGCCCACCTAAAAACAAAGTTCATAATCGGTCTTTAGTGCTCTCATTGCTGGGACAAAACCCTCCTCTCTGTGAGAGATAGTCGGCTGTAATACACCACGCGGGCCCAGTGTGGCATGGTAGCTGTAACATGTCTGTGAATGTATGATTCTAGAACATGCCACGTTTCCTCGCGAGGTTTTCCTTCACCGTTTTGAGAGCAGTGGTGACGAAATAATTCACACAAAGCACCTGTCTGGGTTCGAACCTACATACACACTTAGCCACCACTGCTGGACTATAATGCGTATAAACTATTATATGAAAATATTAAACATAGATGCCGAAGAATATTACTTGACAACACGATCAACACTAATGTTGGTTTTAATTGGCTCTTTTAGGACATGAACAGAAGTGCGTTCTTGGTAAACATTTTTAAAATAGTTTCGTGGAACTTTATTGAAGAAACAAGATGGCCGCTTCAGTTTTGATTTTAGCACGTGCCAAATGATCTTTGTGCAGCTTTAATCCTTTGAAAAGCAGGCTATCATCCTATTTACTGGACGCCATTACAAAACATGTAAATTAAAATGCTTTAGCCTTTCAAATTAAACGCTTTTAGCGACTTAGACGTGGACATTGATTAATTGTTTTCGTTTTACAAAACAAATTCGGCGAGTAACTTCTAAATACTGACTTTCAAAAATGTGCTAGGATTAATGCCCGTTCTATAGAGTAATGAATAATGTTCTTACTTGTTAAAGAAGCAGCTGGGATGATGGTATTGTGGCTATGGGCAAGAGCCCAAAGGAAATACACAATGATTGGATTTAGCTAAATGTGGGTTAGGTTTCTTAATTTAGGCTTCCTACTGACTATGAATATTGAAGAATTTACATTAGGTATGCAAGGAGATTAGAAAATATGCTTAATTCTTAGCTGCTTGTAAGCTATTTTTTACAGACTATAATAAATATAAGAATCATACATTAAAAAGGATCTATAAAATTATTATTTCTTTCTTTGTTTTTATTCTAATTTGTTACTAAGTTTTGTCTAAAATTCGATGTTGTTTTGTTTAATTTGTTTAAGAAGATTCTATTTTATATTTTATTTTGTGTGTATTTAACTTTAGGTAGCGAACTAGGTAACTAACATAGTTTACATTATTTGCTGTAAGCTTTCGGAAGACTAAATAAATAATAGGGTGGGTCGCTATAGTATGGAGAAAAAAAAAATTACTCAAATTATTTTGTAATAGCAATAAAAACATGACCCAACCCTATTAGTGATAAAATATCGAAAAAAAAGCTTTCTGAGTAGACTCCTTCTACCCGCGCATTAATTTTGAAAAACTGAAATATTTATTTTTTTGTGTATGGTTTGGACGCCTGTTCGTCGTGATTTTAAATAAAGGTACTTAAAAAAATACAAATTTTAAAGTCAAAAAAATATAATTCAAAAGGAAAACTAAACATAATATACAGAGAAAATCAAAAAGAAAATTTAATTTACGTTAAAATCTTTCTTACTTTCAAACTTAGGCATTTGCTTTCGAGAACGAATTTTGTTCTTTATCATAGCTTCTCGTGATTTTTTGTGACAAAGCTGTAAAGACGCTTCTGTTACTGTCTTTACAGCCCGCTCGACAGCTTGGGTATGACACGGTAGTCGCAAAAAAAGGACTTCATCATCACCACCTGATTCTACTAGGGATTGAAGAGTATCATCCGAAACATTGCTCAATATAGGTGGCTGGGAATAAGTTGTCTGCCAGTCAATCAAGTCAATATATGACAAAGCGTTTAAATTAATTTTAGGCACTTCGAAGACCCGAAGCTGATTTGAATCAGATGCTGTCCTTGCCTTTAAAATGCGCCTAGCGGCAAGTTCTCTCACGTGTTTCTGTTCATCAGACAACATAGCCAAAAGTAAGTTCTCCGGGTGTGCAAAAAAGGCATTCCGCTTAATAACAGGATCAATGACACTCTTTAGTTCTTGAGGAAGATATCTAGAATCAAATACCAATTTCCAGAAGTGTCTCGCCCCATCTTTGCATGTCGGATGTACTTTAATTTCGAACCAGATGGGAGAATAAACTTTTACCACAAAAGTTGCAAGTTGTTCTAGTTCGTTCGTAGGACTTTCAGTTGAAACATATAACCGCAAGATCCTATTTGCCTTTGTAAGCCACCTGGCATGCAACATCTTTCCTGGAGAGCGATTGGACAGATCAGGAGGGCACGCGCCACTGATAACGGCAGATGTTATATCATAAAGGTAACGTTGATCAGAGCTTAGATCTTTTACTTTTGAAATATTTGGTAACACACCTTCTATCTTTTCAAATATTACAACAGAGCGCTTCTCACAGTCATCCAATAATTTGCCGATAGTTCCTGAATAAGTAGAAGGTCCTGTTGTAGTTCCATCAAGTTTTGCAAATAAGTGTCTTAAGGGTAGTTCATTCATGTGTAAAAGGCAAATAACCCATTGAAGTGGTCGATTTAAACGCTTTTCTAATAGCCGTATAACTCCGCCGTATTTACCTGTGTTTGTTACTGTTCCGTCACAACCTATGGCTAGAGTATGCCGTAAAGACATATTCTGCTGATCGCTAATCGTTTGATAGATAGCCAACTCTAACCCCTTTGCGGTTCCGTGGCTTGGAACGGCGTATCCAACATAAAGTGACCCCGGTTCTTTGATGATTGAAATATGTTCTTCAACTGTCGTTAATCGATAGTGTTTTCCGCGTTTTGTAACGATTTTGAGGGTCTTATCTTTTCGCCCATCAAAATACAAGGCAGGAATAGTATCAAACTGGTCTTGAACTAAAGTTCCTTGTCGTAATTTTTGTCTGGCCCGTCGTAATCTTGACTTATCGATTACTTCGTTATCAATTTTGACATCTTGCAAAACTGCAGAAGCGACAGCAGCAGCTACTCTATCAGATATCCCGTATCGATCACAAACAGTTGATAGATTCTTCAGAGATTGTATTTTCTGCTTTTTTGGTTTTACATTTGATGAACGTTGAGGCAAAGTTTGTTCTTCATCGCTTGATTCACTCGTTATTGAAGAGTCAGGATTTTCGTGTGAAGGACCTGGTTCGCAAATTTCATTAGAATCGTAATAGGATTTAAGCTGCTTTTTTCTTTCACTGAGTTTTCTCTTTCTCTTAGTTGTCACTAAATCAACAGTTCCCATTATCATTTTTCTCTCTGTTCTCTGATCGATTAAAAAAGTTCGTTCTTCCTTAGGAACCTTTTGATCTTTAGAACATTTACACGACTCAAAAATTTTACACTTACATGAACTCACATCAAACAGTTTCTCCGAGTTTTCTTGAAAATCATGTATCTTTTCTTCCGACAGTCGCTTCAAAGATTTTATTAAGTTTTTGCACTTTCCGTGGTAAGTTTTAATTAATTGCATCACACGATTATGTGATACGATAGGAATAGAAGCCTTTTTCCACAAATTTTCAACTTTACTTGATACTATTTCAGAAATATCATTAATAGATGGCTCTTTTTTTGAATTGCACTCAAGTTTCAGTCGATGTCTGACCAAATTGTAGTATTTCATTACTTGTTTGTAAGTGGGGAGTTGATTTTCATTAATTTCTTCAGAAGCACCAAAAATGGGACAATTTGTGGCCTTCCGGGTATTACTTGAAATTTCCATAATGCACGACATCACAAAACAAACAAATAATATGAAAAATTGCGAAAAAGTTATTGTAAATGCGCGCGACCTTACACCTTGAACAAACACGGCGTACTGAAACAATTACGCTCGAGACCTCGATTTTGCATCACCTCTTCACCCCCGCACTCCCCGCCGGTTTATTCTCAAATGTTGATTCGATTACCTATAATTTATGATTTTGTTAAACTTATAGCTAAGCATTTAACATAATTTAATATCGTTTAGTTTTTCACATAAACGCCTAGAGATAAAATCCGATTTGTGCCATTTTTTTTTTTCAAATTCAAACGTGATGCGCGGGTAATTAATGGTATAAAAGAAAATAAAGAAAAATACTACTTTATTAGTCCCTAATCAGGTCACGTTTTCAGCACTATTACAATAAAAAAATCAGAAAAAAAAAGAAACGACCCACCCTAATAAATAAACAAATAAAACAATAAAATATCACGTCTATTTTTCCCAAAGGGTTTCTTTTTTTTTTTGGGTGGGAAATCATCAAATAACTTCTCCCGCTTTGGGTGGAGCAGGAGGGCGTGTCAGACTTCTACTGACTAAAACCCACCCGTGTTCCTTCAGTAGCCCGTATGCCAGGGGCTGTGGTATCTCTTTCAAACAAACCCGCACCCCTGGCAGGCATCGGCCCTTGCGGGCCCCATCATTTTTTGTGCTGACATCTCTTTGAGGCGCGCGTGGAACACAACGCGCCGTCGACTTGGGCTTGGTCCTTACCGGACAGCGAGCTACCCATTACTCGCCGTCCGCAAGCCCATGCCTACGGTGGCCGGAAATCGGCCTGGGATTCCCGACGCCCAGGGCGTCTCCGTATCCTGCGGTGGCTAGGGTCGCGAGGGCGCATATGCTGCCTCTCCCTCACGTGCGCCGCCTCCCTCTTCGCGAGCATGACTGCTTCGCTGAAGGAGGTGACGGCTCCCCATGCCCTCTCGCTCCGTACCATGGCCTGGACCAGGGCCGGACGCGAGAGGTCGCCGCCGCCGATCGCCTCCACGAGGACACAGCGGTGCTCCGCCCAAGCCGGGCAGACCGCCACCGTGTGCTCCACCGTGTCCTCAGGGCGATCTTCGCAGTGGAAACACCCGGGCGTTTCCTCCCGCCCTATCCGAAACAGGAACCTCCCGAAACAGCCGTGTCCGGTGAGGACCTGCGTCAGGCGGAAAGTGAGGACGCCATGCCGCCTCTCAAACCACTCCTCAAAGAGGGGACTTACCGCCGCAATCGTGGCGTGCCCATTCCCAAAGGGTAAGGCCGAGGTGTTGTATATCCACAGTAGGTAGGTACCTACACCCACATTTCGCCAGTTGCTTATATCTTACACTGACACTGCTCGGCGGCGGCGATCTCTCGCGTCCGACCCTGGTTCAGGCCATGGTTCGGAGCGAGAGTGCATGGGTAGCCGTCACCTCCTTCTGCGAAGCAGTAATGCTTGTGAAGAGGGAGACGGCGCACATGAGGGAGAGGCAGTATATGGCCCTCACGGCTCTAGTTGCCGCAGGAAATGTCGGTGTCGGGAATCCCAGGCTAATTTCCGGCCACCGTAGGCGCGGGGTTGCGAATAGCGAGTAATGAGTAGCTTGCTGTCCGGTAAGGATCAAGCGGGGTCGACGGCGCGTTTTGTTTCACGCGCGCTTCAAAGAGATGTCAGCATCAACTGATGGGGTCCGCAAAGGCCGAAGTCTGCCTGAGGTGCGAGTTGTTCGAAAAAGATATCGTGGCCCCTGGCACACAGGCAACTGAAGGAATGAGGGTGAGTTTTAGTCAGTAAAAGTCAGACACGCCCTCCCGCTCCACCCAGAGCGTGAGAAGTTATTTGATGATATCACAACCTCAAAAAAAAAAAATACTCTGACCCTGTCATACCTGAGTTGCGAATCCAGGATGTCATTCGCAACAGAAGCACTTGCGGCTACTAGACAAACGAGGTAGGCAGAGCTATTGGAGTTCTGTCTAAAATCCACATAAACTTGCATGCTCCTGTTGTTTTCGTTTTATTCTGTTTTTTTAAGTTTCCATGATGTGTTTATTTATAAGTATAAAAATATTTATTTACCTATGCTGAAACTGTTTGTACTCCTCGTCACTTGACCCTAAAGGTTCATTAGAAAACCAGCGTCAGGCAGCATCTGTCTGGCATTAATGCTGAAATGAACCTTTTTGGCGCAGCCGTGAGGCACATATTATAGTACCTAGTTATTTATTTTCACTATTTTTTGGTATTTATTTTGTGAAAATTAAATGAACGGTATTCTTTCTTTCTTCTATAAACCATGTAGCATAATCAGCCTGAAATGATCCCATTGCTGTGACACAGGCCTCCTCTCTTCAGGAGGGACTGGACTGTATTCCACCACGCGGGCCCAGTGCAGATTGGTAGATGTCACGTGTCTTCGAATTTTTCTCTCTCGGAAGTGTGGGTTTTCTCAGGATCTTTCCTTCACCGTTTTGAGAGCCGTGGTTGATGGTGGATGAAATTATTTACACAAATTTAAACACCTGTACGCCCTACAACTCTTTAGTCGGGGCCGTTGACACTGCTCTCTCACTATATAAACAGTAATCTATATAAATAAAAAGAGAAGTCCTGACTGACTGACTCATCAACGCCCAGCCCAAACCCTTGGATCTAGAAAGCTGAAATTTTGCACATAGGTGCCCTTTATAATGTAGACAAGGAATGAGGAAGGAGTTATCGAAATTCAACCCCTAAGGGAGTTAAATAGGGGATGACATTTTCGCGCGGGCGGAGCCGCTGGCAAAAGCTAGTAAAGTAATAAATAAACATGTGACGCATTATCCAGTACACAGTGGGTTAAAAACGGGCATGCAATTCTAAATACATTGTGGGATTTCCTAATTATTTGCAAATCACGATAATATTTCAAAAGAACCACAACCTTTTTGGAGGTTACTGAAACGTATTTTCGTTGAGTTTCGCTTTTAAATTTTGTTCCACTAAAAATAAAATGTTCCGAAAATTGTTCCGCGGTATGCTTTTGCAAGAGATCTCTAAGATTAAGATGATTTTGTCTTTGTTGCTACAGAGTACCTTTTAGAAACGGAATCAGAATTTTTTTAGACCAGCATTAAGCCGACAGTTTATTTTTCTTACAGGATTTCCTTCTATTTAGAAGAAAGCATTTCAGCCAATATGATAGATCTATTCCGTGTGTTGCCAGACGTAAAGAATAGCACCATCCCATCTCTTCCCGTGGGTGTCGAAGGAGGCGAAAAAGGGACTTACTAGAGAATGGGCAGCAGCGTTCTCTATGCATTTTACCACCATACTGCGATCGGCAACCCACCTGCCAAGGGTGGCGATTATGGCAAGCCCCTCCAAATTGGGGAGCCTATGTCCAGCAGTAGACGTCTTCAGGCTGAAATGATGACAGATCCGACGCTACAAATATCCAACGCATTCCCAGGCTTTCTCCAGCTGTAAAAATCTCACCATGAGAACTGAGGTAAGGTGACCGTGAAGTTAGCTGTCAATCCATCTGATGCTAGGGATTAATACTAACGACAGCTGACTTCTGACTTTACCTCACTTCACCGAAGTTATCACGGTAAGAACTTTACCGAATAGCACTACTGGTCCTTGTTTCATCGATACCTAGGTACCGTGAGAGCTCTGCCGAGCTCTCAAGGTACCAGGGACTATGGTATCTATAAATAAAATACTTGATGATCTTTAACCGGTGGAACTCCACCTTTAATTTAAGGAATTAGCACATTACAGCATCGCACCTGTCAATAGAATCAAGCTTCCGCAACAAAACCTATGTAAAATTATTTGACATTCTGAAGATAAAAACTTCTCGATTATTCGAACATAGACACAGCCTAACCATTGGCTGCCAGCATGTACGTGAGGTTCCTCGTGAAGCGAACAACCTGTGCAGTACTGTAGGCCACACGACAGCGGTAACACATTGACCTTAAGGTGCCGTAGCGTAGTACGTAGTTTCATTAGAATAAGATGCCATCTTATTATGCTTTTCTTACTATTGAAGTGCTGCCGTACCGTACCTCTGTCTAAAACAACCAACTTTAACCAAACCTGTGTCCCCAAAATTTGCACAATTTCATCATTAATTCAGCTATCATTTCAGCCAAAGACGTCCACTGTTGGACATAGGCCTCCCCCAAGCTCCGCCACTTCGACCGGTTCTATGCTTCCTGCATCCAGCGGACTCCTGCGGCCCTCACAAGGTCATCTGTCCACCTTGGGGGAGGCCTTCCAACTTTACGTCTTCCGGTACACGGTCGCCACTCCAGAACTTTTCGGCAATAATTAATTCAGCTATAAATTGCATAATTATTCGTGGAATATGAAACGAGTTTCATGCAAATGTAAATAGCCGGAGAGCTGCAGCCAATTAGCTAGATAAGTGCGATGCGCGTTCCACTGAGCTTTGGCGATGGTTCGTGGATTATTACGGCGGAGTGAGCAAGCGATAATGGTGTCATAAAGTGGATGAAATTCGGTATTTACATAAAATTATCCATCTCATCTTTTTCTTCGTGGGAAAAGGTGAAGTTGAAAACAAAATTACGAGTGTATGTTTCATTATCTGCCTAGCATTTTCCCAACTAAGTTTTTTTTTTTTTTTTATGGGTGGGAAATCATCATTTGACTTCTCCTGCTGAGTAGAGCAGAAGGGTGTGTCAGACTTTACTGACTAAAACCCGTGTTCCCCCAGTAGCCCGTATGCCAGGGGCCGTGGTATCTCTTTCGAACAAACCCGCACCCCTGGCAGGCATCGGCCCTTGCGGGCCCCATCATTTTTTGTGCTGACATCTCTTTGAGGCGCGCGTGGAACACAACGCGCCGTCGACTTGGGCTTGGTCCTTCCGGACAGCGAGCTACCCATTACTCGCCGTCCGCAAGCCCATGCCTACGGTGGCCGGAAATCGGCCTGGGATTCCCGACACCCAGGGCGTCTCCGTATCCTGCGGCGGCTAGGGTCATCTTTGTCGGCGCGCGTGAGGAACACAACGCGCCGTCCCGTCTACCACTTTTCGGCCGCAGAGGATAGGGAGAGCGGCTGACGCTATACAGACACTCCTCTTCCCCTGCGGCCCCACCGCGACCGCCATCAAACGGTGGCGGCCCCGTCCAGGCCACGGAAGGGAAGAGCGCTGCTCAGAAGCACCGGCACTCCTCCTCTACCGCAGCCTGTAACCCTCAGCCGCGACGCCTCCCATTCGACATCGTGGCCCACCTCAGTTGCGGTGCACCTCACCGCAACCTACTTTTTGGCCGCTACGTCAATGGCTTGAAGGCAAAAGCCCTGACGAGTGGCCCCACCGTTGGGTTCCTCTTGGCTTCACCGTGGATGGGAGACCACGGTTACTAAGCCCCCCCGCAACGACAATGCGGGAACCCACTCGGGGGGGTTCCCAACTAAGTTGGGGTTGGCTTCCAGTCAAACCCGATGCAGCTGTATTTTACAACAGTATTTTACATGGAGTGACTGCCTATCTGACCTCCGCAACCCAGTTACTGGGTAATACGATATCCCTTGCTAAGAATGGTGGACTGTCAAAGATCCACAAATGACAGCCGGAACCAATGGCTTAACGTGCTTTCCAAGTCACGAAGGGGTCTTGGTATTTATAGGGGATCACCCATCCACGGATCTTATCAATCGACCTGTGTGTCTGTCACTACTTAGCTACAAGCCTCTTCTGATGTGTATGCTTGTGTGATACAAAAACTACTTTAATTTATAGTTTGTAAACCCAGCGGAAAGAATGAATGAAAAATTGTTTATTCTGCACAAACAAATAGCACATTACATTGTAAAAAATATGACAAAATGCATGCGTAATCCAGTAGAAAAAGTTTACAATTTTGTTCTACTTGTTAATGTCAGGGCTAGTGACAAGGTGGCTCTTTAGACAGTTTACAGTTCCTATAAAGTTGTGTTTTATCTGCAAAGTTTTTCTTAAAACATTTCTTTGAAAGACATATTAATTTCTGAGAAGAACCTTGAATCAGGTTTGGGATTGGTAACTAAAAACACACATAGGTAGTGTAGCATTAAAAAAAATAAGTGTTAAATGAGACACAGACCGCTACTTAATACGTTTAATTTTGGTTTAAAAAAAAAAAGGTAGAAAAACAAGAAATTAAAAAAAAATATGAAAAAGATTAAAATAAGTTTTTCCTTTAAAAAATACGTAATTATTTTGGGACCTTTCCGTTGGCGTGGGTCAACTTAGTGAGGTAAGTGTTTATTTTTTAAAATTTTACGCATAGGTAAGTTTATTTTAATTCGACCTAACAAAAAATCGATTGCAATCGGTTAACGACTAGGCGAATAAGCAAAAAAGGGTAATTTTAAGAACAAAACACTAAGCGAATCCAACGCGTCTTGATAGGCTTCAGGTTAGAGTTATTAGAATTTTAGACATAAGAATTTTTGAAAAGAAATATGCCTAGAGTTTTAGACATGGAAATATTAGAAAAGAAATATTTTAATCAGGTGTACTTTTTAAAATAAAACATTGTAGCGTAAAAAAATAAGTGTTAAATGAGACACAGACCGCTACTTAATACGTTTAATTTTGATTAAAAAAAAGGCAGAATAACAAGAAATTAAAAAAATATATAAAAAGGTTAAAATAAGTTTTTCCTTAAAAAAATACGTAATTATTTTGGGAACTTTCCGTTGGCGTGGGTCAACTTAAACGTAAACGTAACGTAACGTAAACACTTACCTCACGGTAAGTGTTTATTTTTAAAAAAAATACGTAAAAGTTTATTTTAATTCGACCTAACAAAAAAATCGATTGCAATCGGTTAACGACTAGGCGAATAACCAAATAGGGTAATTTTAAGAACAAAACACTAAGCGAATCCAACGCGTCTTGAAAAGAAATGTAGAGTTTTAGACATGGAAATATTAGAAAAGAAATATTTTAATCAGGTGCACTTTTTAAAATAAAACTCTTGCTATGTAATCACGGATAAATCCAGAACGGCAGAATACGTCTGTCGGGAGAATCGTAGAAAACACGGAGTCACAGAGCTGCAGAGCCCGCGTCTACCTCGTACTCGTCTCAATCTTTGGAGGTGGACGGCACGGCACGTGGCGCGCCTGGATTTTGGGCGAGAGCGCCTCAACCTCCGCCGTGGGTTACAGACGTCGTTATACCCGTAGGGTGAAGCCAAAAATTGGCTTATATCGGGATCTAGACAAAAAGGACACTTCAGACCACCGGTACAAGCAGAATCTTTGATTAATTATGAATCTAGAGAGAATTAGATCGAAAAGAGAAAAAATAGGCGACAATACATACCAAATTAATACGGAAAATTAGAACACGAACACCGGTACACACGTGCACTGGTATTTTATAGTTTTCACAAACTTGATGTCTCGAATATAATCACTTAATTTAATTCAAAATTTCAATATTATTGAGGAAAATTAAAGAAGACCATCACGCATAGGGTCCCAAAACATAGTGACGCCGTCAGACGGCAGACAACCGACGATTTTTTTACCAATTCGAAGTTTAAATGGGATAAACCTCGATGAAGAAATTTTTTATTGAAAAGTTTGGAATAGAAATGGAAGAGGTTTTAACAGTAGCGGTTTTACGCTACAGTAGGTACTATCCTACATTTCGAAATTAAGCTGCATAACACCGTTTTAAAGACATTGCTGTTCGGTAAAAAAACAATTACATACAACGCTACCCATTCTTTAACTAACAAAGGAATCATGTACACGTAACAATTATCGCTTTAAGCCACTTTAAGCGAACTTTGGTAAAGGTAACTACGCTAGAACATTCCCTCGTTCTTGGCGATAGCGCAGCGCTGTAGTACAGTCGAAATATATTCCACTTTAAGCAGTAAAATGTACTGCTAAAGTCGTAATGGTATAGTTTTCTGCTAAAGTTAGGAGTTGGAGTAGTGTGAGCCAACTTAATGTGCATTTGCATAATTCTGGTCCGTTCTAATTTGGGGTAATTTTTCAGTTCACGGTAGTAGGTAACTAGGTTCGCTGTAGTGATAGCTAGTACCATACCTACTTGTAGCAGTTAGTTTTGGTTAGATTGTGGTCCTGGGAGTCTTTAGTAGATTTTTGACAGTTGTTAACAGTTGTAACAGTTAGCGGGCTTAGCATGACGCTTTGTATTTATACGAAGAATAGCCAGTGCTTTTTCAATACAAAGTGACATTTCGTTCCTACAATTATGTTATCGCACCGTAGATATCCTCGCCATGGGATCTGGAGGCAAAGGTCCTCGCGCAAATATGGGAGTGGCGCGAGGAGGTCAAACGCCGGGGCGTAAGTCCGCTTCCGCAGGAAATCGCGGCACAGCGGACAGAGCTCCGGCGGGATCTCATGGTGACATGGAGAGAGCGATTGTCGCAACCCAGTGCTGGGCACGCCACCATTGCGGTGGTAAGTCCCCTCTTTGAGGAGTGGTTTGAGAGGCGGCATGGCGTCCTCACCTTCCACCTGACGCAGGTCCTCACCGGACACGGTTGTTTCGGGAGGTTCCTGTTTCGGATAGGGCGGGAGGAAACGCCCGGGTGTTTCCACTGCGAAGATCGCCCTGAGGACACGGTGGAGCACACGGTGGCGGTCTGCCCTGCTTGGGCAGAGCACCGTGTCCTCATGGAGGCGATCGGCGGCGGCGATCTCTCGCGTCCGGCCCTGGTCCAGGCCATGGTACGGAGCGAGAGGGCATGGGGAGCCGTCACCTCCTTCAGCGAAGCAGTGATGCTCGCGAAGAGGGAGGCGGCGCACGTGAGGGAGAGGCAGCATATGCGCCCTCGCGACCCTAGCCGCCGCAGGATACGGAGACGCCCTGGGCGTCGGGAATCCCAGGCCGATTTCCGGCCACCGTAGGCATGGGCTTGCGGACGGCGAGTAATGGGTAGCTCGCTGTCCGGTACGGACCAAGACCAAGTCGACGGCGCGTTGTGTTCCACGCGCGCCTCAAAGAGATGTCAGCACAAAAAATGATGGGGCCCGCAAGGGCCGATGCCTGCCAGGGGTGCGGGTTTGTTTGAAAGAGACACCACAGCCCCTGGCTTAAGGGCTACTGAAGGAACACGGGTGGGTTTTAGTCAGTAAAAGTCTGACACGCCCTCCTGCTCCACCCAGAGCGGGAGAAGTTATTTGATGATTTCCCACCCAAAAAAAAAAAAAAAAACCGTAGATATCCTTCTACAATCTGTCATTTAGTCTTTCGATTCTAACGAAATTTGTCTAGGTCCTTATAAATGTCGACTATTTCAGAAGAATATATCTTCCTAAACTGTCAAAATCACACTGACAACAAAACTTTCTACTCGACGGCCACAAAGTATACCTAAACGATAATCTACAAAATCATGATTCGTTTAGAACGCATAACTGTGTTAATGAATAGAAAAACTTTTTTGGGAAAAAAATGTAACATGGTGTGAAAATGATTGGAATCGATTCAGTTACTCTGAACAAACTATATTCAGGTTTCGCACATAGGTACTAAAAATAATGTTGTATAAACCACAATACTCAAGGTACTGTTCTTCTGTTCCAAGTAGTATCGCGTTACCCAGTGATTGAGTTGTGGAGGATAGATCGATAGTGGCTCCATGTTAAATACTAGTATTCAGCTGCATCAGACTGGAAGCCAGATTTCAACATAGTTGGAAAAAGGATGGGCATGTGATGATGATGAATATTTTACTTGCCTCGAGCAGTTAGTTTTGTTTTGACTATTATAACGCATCGATGCCTTCAAGTAGAATCTCGCATTCCGTTGCTTTCTAGAGCTGAACCTATAACGTTCCCACAGCTGGGACACAGGCCTGCTCTCTTGGAGAGGGAGTGGGCCATGATGCATCACACGGACCGAGTAAGGACTTTCCAGAGCAAGACCTGTGAAAACTGAGGTCACAGGTCCTTTTAATGGAAAGGGATTATGTACCTCCTGCCCAAAGAGTTTCTAATGCATGTCATTTATTTAGCAAGTTCAAAAATATTCTTTGTACTGTATTAAAAAGTATTTCCTTACTATATTGACAGGAGTTTTCTATTTTAAATTATGTAGCGTTTGGAAAAACATAAGTGGCTAGACATTTTTATTCTTCTAGACAAATTGCGGAGTCAACTCGAGTTCGTGCGCCAAAAATCTCTTAGCATACGTATTCATTTGGTCATACCTATTAAGAAAACTTAAAAATTCGACGAATTTAATTTAATTACTCGGTACATCATAGCACTTAGGTACCTACACTTTGAACTTATTAATAAATATCATCAGACACACTCAAGAAGTTTATTCAATGGTCTTACCGAAGCGAGACCACACGGCAGTCACGTTCTACTTAACAAGGAAAGCCAATTAATTTCGACATAAACAATTTACATAAAGGCCACAGCTATGTACCTACTCATACCAGACACCCACTTGTATCTTTGATATTGCAAATAATAGTAGTTTATTGACGAACAAAATGGCATTGTCACATTTCCACATGACGGGGTATCGGGAGTATATTACTGAGACTACTTCGTTATTAAATTTGAAATGTTATATTAGGGTCATATTTAGGTAATCCTATTATTGAATATATTAGTTAACGCATATTACGGTACCATTCCTATTACTGGGTAATAGTCTATTAATAGTATAACATTGAGAGTTTTCTGTTTATAAAATACGCAATATTAAACCGTTATTGCATTATATGTTTAGCTCAGTTAGCTGAATGATCGCGCATATTATTGATATAAATATAATCATAATATGACATGGGGTGATTAAATTTGCCTTCTTACTTTAACAGGCTTAGGACGCGGTCGCGACGTGCGGCCGCGGAGAATAGGTACGAAACTATTATTTGATTAATATTGAATAACCTAATATGAAACTTCTGCCGTGTACCTATTACGTATACCTAATACGACTATATTACTTACACCTCTATTGTAAATGCTACTGATTAGCATAAGGGTTCGATTCCTGGGTTGGGCAGTGTTTTTGGGATTTTCCATCTGGAAATTCTCAGAGCCCCATGCTCAGCGGTCGTGGTTGCGACGAACGAGACCAACGAGGCAGAGGCTGGGATTGACATACCTAAGCTTTTTGGTAGCTTTCCGTCCGAATCCCGTTGAAAGTCCTTGTAAAAATTCGAAACGCTTTGAAAGCGATTGCCACTTGTCTATGCCCTAAGGATTTAATGTTAACTACTTTGTACTTTTATATTCTTCATATTGTGTTGTATTCGCATGGACACAGTTTATTTTTTACGACTTTGTCACTTCCCGGGGGAATCGACTTGTTTTCCGCAACAGCGTCGCACTGCACGGTAGTACGTGACCACTATGTGTTCCCCCCCGAGTGGGTTCCCGCATTGTCGTTGCGGGGGGGCTCAGTAACCGTGGATGCCGGCCACGGTGAAGCCAAGAGGAACCCAAAGGTGGGGCCGCTCGTCAGGGCTTTTGCCTCAAAGCCGACGACGTAGCGGCCAAAAAGTAGGTTGCGGTGAGGTGCACCGCAACTGAGGTGGGTCGCGATGTCGAATGGGAGGCATCGCGGCTGAGGGTTACGGGCTGCGGTAGAGGAGGGGTGCCGGTGCTTCTGAGCAGCGCTCTTCCCTTCCGTGGCCTGGACGGGGCCGCCACCGTTTGATGGCGGACGCGGTGGGGCCGCAGGGGAAGAGGAGTGTCGGTATAGCGTTAGCCGCTCTCCCTATCCTCTGCGGCCGAAAAGTGGTAGACGGGACGGCGCGTTGTGTTCCACACGCGCGCCGTCAAAGATGTCAGCAACCACCGATGGGGTCCGCAAGGGCCGTTGCCTGCCAGGGGTGCGGGTTTGTTCGAAAGAGATACCACGGCCCCTGGCATACGGGCTACTGAGGGAACACGGGTGGGTTTTAGTCAGTAAAAGTCTGACACGCCCTCCTGCTCTACTCAGCAGGAGAAGTCATTTGATGATTTCCCACCCAAAAAAAAAAAAAAAAAAAAAAAACCACTATGTGTTACCGTTCCTCCCCAGGGTAACTTTACGGACACCTCAAGAACCCTAAGGTCCTCTGACATTTTAGCATAAGGTTGGTAGCATGGGCACGCCACGATTGCGGCGGTAAGTCCCCTCTTTGAGGAGTGGTTTGAGAGGCGGCATGGCGTCCTCACCTTCCGCCTGACGCAGGTCCTCACCGGACACGGTTGTTTCGGGAGGTTCCTGTTTCGGATAGGGCGGGAGGAAACGCCCGGGTGTTTCCACTGCGAAGATCGCCCTGAGGACACGGTGGAGCACACGGTGGCGGTCTGCCCAGCTTGGGTGGAGCACCGCCGTGTCCTCGTGGAGGCGATCGGCGGCGGCGATCTCTCGCGTCCGGCCCTGGTCCAAGCCATGGTACGGAGCGAGAGGGCATGGGGAGCCGTCACCTCCTTCAGCGAAGCAGTAATGCTCGCGAAGAGGGAGGCGGCGCACGTGAGGGAGAGGCAGCATATGCGCCCTCGCGACCCCAGCCGCCGCAGGATACGGAGACGCCCTGGGCGTCGGGAATCCCAGGCCGATTTCCGGCCACCGTAGGCATGGGCTTGCGGACGGCGAGTAATGGGTAGCTCGCTGTCCGGTAAGGACCAAGCCCAAGTCGACGGCGCGTTGTGTTCCACGCGCGCCTCAAAGAGATGTCAGCACAAAAAGTGATGGGACCCGCAAGGGTCGATGCCTGCCAGGGGTGCGGGTTTGTTCGAAAGAGACACCACAGCCCCTGGCTTAAGGGCTACTGAAGGAACACGGGTGGGCTTTAGTCAGTAAAAGTCTGACACGCCCTCCTGCTCCACCCAGAGCGGGAGAAGTTATTTGATGATTTCCCACCCAAAAAAAAAAAAAAAAAAAAGTTGGTAGCACACCTGAGTTTTCGCCTTCACCTTAATGGAATCGGTCGTCTCACGAATCCACTTTATTGAACACTCACTATACAGGAAAAGTCTTTTTCCAGTGCGCAAATTTTAACCACGATTTCAGCATATCATTCTAGAACCCCTAGCGAAGAAATTTTTCCCAGGTTATATAAAAAAAAAAATCAGCTGTTCCATACATTTTGACCGCGTAGGTATTGCACTTTTCTATCAAACAACCGTTTTTTTCTTGTATAACCGGCGAAAAATTTCTGCGCTAGGGGCTCTAGAATGATATGCTGAATTCATGATTACAATTTGCGAACTGGAAAAAAACTTATACCGTATATTCACTGCCATCTGTATAGTTTAAAGTAAAGTCGCTGTTTTTGTCTGTCTGTTTATCCGCTTACTTCTAAACCACGCAACGAATTTCGACACAGTTTTCACTATCATTTAGGCCGACAGGGTTGTATGTATGAAAAAACGAGAACTTCAAACATTTGTAATAAATTGTAATAATTTTTTTTTTGGGTGATTACAGTGATAACGCTGGCTAAACCATACGAGATAGATCAAAATAATGTACTACGTAATTGTATTTCTTAAAAAAGTGTACAGAAATGTCCGCGATTGTATCCTATGAAATTGCCGTTCTGCAGTACTGGCCATTTCAAATCAAAATAATTTTTGTTTGGCTAAGAATTCTAATTTCAAATTAATTTTATTTTAAAAACATGGATTTTTTTTTCTAAAAGTAGTCATTTCTTTATTGATTAGTGTTACATTTTCATCGCATTTCAATCTTTTTCGTCATCATGGATACGTTAAAAATTCGAGTAATTATGGAATATGAGTACCGTCGTAGCAGCAACGCGGCACAAGTGGCACGCAACATCAACGACGTTTACGGAGCTAACACTACAAACCAACGCACCACCTGTTATTGGTTTGCTCGCTTCCGTTCTGGAAATTTCGACCTGAAAAATGAACCTCGCGGTCGTCCGAAGACTTTGGTCGACAATGACGAATTAAAGGCGTTTGTGGAAGCTGATGATACACAATCTACGGCTGAATTAGCAGCAGCTTTCTACGTTAGCGTCAAAACAATATTGGTCCATTTGCGTCAAATTGGCAAGGTAAAAAAGCTTGACAAATGGGTGCCCCACGAACTCAATGATCGCCAGCGAGAAGTACGCGTCGAGACGTGCCTTGCACTGCTCAACAGATACACAAATGAAGGAATTTTGAACCGCATTGTTACCTGCGATGAAAAATGGATTCTGTTTGATAACCGTAAGCGCTCAGCAAGTTGGTTGGATCCTGGTTCAGCACCTAAACAATGCCCTAAACGAAAACTTACCCCTAGAAAAGTGATGGTCACTGTTTGGTGGTCTAGCGCCGGTGTGATTCATCACAGCTTCTTACCAAACGGGGTGAGCATTACTGCAGATGTGTACTGTGAAGAACTGAACACAATGATGGAGAAGCTGGCGCATCTCCAACCAGCATTGGTCAATCGCTCGTCTCCGCTGCTCCTGCACGACAACGCGCGACCTCATACTGCACAGCAGACGGTCTCCAAGTTGCAAGAACTGGGGTTGGAAGCTCTCCGTCATCCGCCCTACTCACCAGACCTTGCGCCTACAGACTACTACTTTTTCCAGAATTTGGATAACTTCTTGGCGGGAAAAAAAATTAATACCCGAGAGGCAGTACAAAATGCCTTTGAAGAATTTGTTGCCTCCCGTCCAGCTGATTTCTTTAAGAAGGGCATCAATAAACTGCCACTGCGATGGCAAAGATGCATTGATTGCATGGGTGATTACTTCGATTAATACAAATAAAAAATTCATGAAAAAAATTCGTTTAAATTTTTTCATACAAAACGGCAATTTCATAGGTAAAGACCTATTATATGTCTATCTCCTAAGGATAACACACAGTAACCACTAAGCTATTTTTTTACATATAACGAAAAAAAGGTTTGTTTACGAAGCTATTTAAACAATGCAGTAATAAGTCAGTTTGCAAAGCTGTAGCGGAACTGACTTGCAATGAGAGCTAGGCGCACATTAAGGATTCACCATCCGCAATTAACTACCCAAACAAAGAAGCATAGTTCTAAGCCCTCAAAGACTTCGGGAGGTTCCTGTTTCGGATAGGGCGGGAGGAAACGCCCGGGTGTTTCCACTGCGAAGATCGCCCTGAGGACACGGTGGAGCACACGGTGGCGGTCTGCCCTGCTTGGGCGGAGCACCGCCGTGTCCTCGTGGAGGCGATCGGCGGCGGCGATCTCTCGCGTCCGGCCCTGGTCCAGGCCATGGTACGGAGCGAGAGGGCATGGGGAGCCGTCACCTCCTTCAGCGAAGCAGTGATGCTCGCGAAGAGGGAGGCGGTGCACGTGAGGGAGAGGCAGCATATGCGCCCTCGCGACCCCAGCCGCCGCAGGATACGGAGACGCCCTGGGCGTCGGGAATCCCAGGCCGATTTCCGGCCACCGTAGGCATGGGCTTGCGGACGGCGAGTAATGGGTAGCTCGCTGTCCGGTAAGGACCAAGCCCAAGTCGACGGCGCGTTGTGTTCCACGCGCGCCTCAAAGAGATGTCAGCACAAAAAATGATGGGGCCCGCAAGGGCCGATGCCTGCCAGGGGTGCGGGTTTGTTCGAAAGAGACACCACAGCCCCTGGCTTAAGGGCTACTGAAGGAACACGGGTGGGTTTTAGTCAGTAAAAGTCTGACACGCCCTCCTGCTCCACCCAGAGCGGGAGAAGTTATTTGATGATTTCCCACCCAAAAAAAAAAAAAAAAAAAAGCCCTCAAAGACAGCTTCATCGACGTCATAAACAGCTGAACATCGTGAGTAGTATGTTGTCAAAGAAAATGGTCCAGTTAATATTACTCATCTCTCGAATTATCACGAACAAGCGAATTTATGAGCTATGATGATGATGATGATGATGATAGGACTCCCTTTTCCGCACGTAGACTCCCATTCGGTCCGTTGTGCGTGGAAATATATGAGCTATTCTAAAAATATAAATACTAGCTACGCGGCAAGCACTGACTGTCTAGAGTGTGCCAAACGTAGGTGTCGTATATTTGAGGATAAACTGGTGTAAATAAAGCGCAGAAAATGCATTATTTTATTTTACGACGACTAAGTTTACAAGGCTTTTTCTTCGGGTATTGGCGGGAAACTTTTCCACAGATGAACTATAAAACTAGTCATAACGTCACAATGACATTGACAGCGAACACAATATTGCCAACACAATAATTATAAAACATGTCTAGGATGTTGCCACTTTTGAAGGCTTTATAAAGCCTGAACAGGATGAATAGCCACTGGTGGAGCTGGACGCTATTTAGTTGTCTATCAACTCCATTTATGGCATTCCACAGCTGGATACAAGCATCTCTAAAGCTTTACCAAAACACCCGGTACTCCGCGCTCCTCATCCACAAATTAGGTCCACACCATTAACCGTCCACAATTAACTCCATAAACAAACAACAAAAGATCCAAGCCCTCAAAGACAGCGTCAACTACGTCATAAACAGCTGAACATCGTGAGTAGAATGTTGTCAAAGGAAATGGTTCAGTTAATTATTCAGCGGCAGGTGAGTAAGAAGCGACCTGCATTGGACCTAAACAAACAGGGGACGGAATCTCGAGGGGTCGGTAAATATAGAGGTGTGTACGTATGAAGTGTCTTGGAATCAGGTTGAGGGATACGGGTGAAAAATGTTGAGAAAATAATAATGAAGAATGTTGTTTTATAATATGTGACCATGATAAAAAAGATAATGTGTGGCATGGATAATATTGTTATACGTTGATACGAGGGCCTTGAGGCTAAGTAATACAGCCACACGGGTTGTTTGATTAGGTTAAGCTACACTTGCCGCGGTTGGTCCGCGGATGGGATGGGATGGGATGGGTTGTTGTTGGTCCCGGCTGTCATTCGTAGATCTTTGACAGCCGTTACGGGTCGTCAGATAGGCGGTCGCTCCTTGTAAAATTCTGGTACGCAGCTGCATTCGGCTCACCGACCTAGTAGCTGACCCCAACATAGTAGCTAGGCATATGATGAGTTGTTAAATCAATTTGTTAATAAAATGTCTTTAAAATAAAGAACGACATAGATACGTAACGGTTTTGTTGCTACAGTAACAACATTTAAAAAAAACCCATAACTAGAATTTCCACCAACGCAGGATTCTTCGAACAGCAATAATTGAAGGCAGAATTCGCTGAAACTTTTACTTACAACAACAACAATTAAAGGGTGAAAATGTCTTAGAACAAAACTCCATTGAATCAAGATGTAAAATAAGTACAGCACAGTATTGTAGAGGTTTAAACGGTTCGATCAACAGAACGCTGGAAGAGACATACAATAGTTCTGGAATCAACGCGCACCGGAGCGCGGGGCGTCGGAAAATATTTCCCAACAAATAAAAAGTTTGCACCGGGAGTATTTCCAGCAAATAATGGTCCTGGGGATATTGTTCCACGAAACTTCTGGGCTACGAAGGATAAATTAGACAAGACTTGTTCTTCGTTCGTTACGTATGATTCATCATTTCAGCCGAAAGACGTCCACTGTTGGACTTAGGCCTACCCAAAAGGGTTTTGCCATAATCACCACGCTTGGCAGACGGATTAGCGATCGCAGTATGGTAGTAAAATACATAAAGATCGCTGCTGCACATTCTCTAGTAAAGTCCCTTAGTCGCCTTCTCCAACACCCACGGGAAGAAATGGGATGGTGCTATTCTTTAAACGGGTTTATTGCTCTAGCAACAACACTTAAAAATAAACACATTACTAGAATTTCCAACAACGCAGGATTCTTCGAACAGTAATAATTGAAGGCAGAATTGATTAAAACATTTACTTACAACAACAGCTGAAAGATCAACATTTCTCAGAACAAAACTCCGATCAATATTTAAGTACAGCACGGTATTGTAGAGGTTTAAACGGTTCGATGAACAGAAGCTGGAAGAGACATACAATAGTTCTGGAATCACTGCGCACCGGAGCGCGGGGCATCGGAAAATATTTCCAAACAAATAAAGAGTTTGCACCGGGAGTATTTCCAGCAAATAATGATCCTGGGGATATTGTTCCACGAAACCTCTGGGCAAAGGAGGATGAATTAGACAAAGTAATCGAAGTTTTGTTTATCGTCAGTACGTTTTGAGAAACTTGTGTATGTATTTCTTATTATAATTTTATTTCTGTAATAAATGTGGTAAAATGCGTCATAATTAAATGCTTACTATTTCCTAATTTGTTAGACTGATGCAAAACATGCCTAACATTGGTACCGATCTGATATCGAGCTCTAATTATGCAGATTTTAAAATATTATGACGTGAAATCTGGCATACTGCAATGGTAATTTGTATTGTGTTTGTTTCGCCGTCATTCCGGAAATTTAGAATAAGTGAGCCCCCTGACTGCCTTTGAAGTCAGACTACAAAGTATATCATTGTATCGTGTTCTACGTGACATCATTTCATTTTGATAAGTCTTCGGGGTATCGGGGTATCATTAGTTTATCACCAGCGTTACATCTTTCGTCATAATGGCAAGACGATCTAATGCCTACTTCCTTCACATTGCCTACTCGTCAGCTCTTGCTAACTTCTAAGACAAGAAAAGTACAGGCTTATCTTATTCATACTTTGTAGACAAAACTTAACTGTGCAGATTGTAGTGGAGCCCCGTTGTTCGGCAGCACAAAGTGGTGCAATGCTTTGTCTTTGTGTGAACGAGATAACGAGATGTGGCGTTCTCTAGAACTTAGCTAGTTTTACGTAAAATGCATTTAGCACGAGACTTTGTTGTTCCAGTTTTTAGTTGGAACTATTTTTTCGAGGCAATTTTGTACCGATAAACCACTAACTACTGAGTAATCAGAGTAATCCTTGAGGGATTCACTTAAATATATATAAAACATAATCAGCCTACAATGTTCCCACTGCTGGGATACAGGCCTGCTCTCTATGAGAAGCCTAGTACGGATTGGTAGACGTCACGTGACTTCGATTTTGTGATGAAATAATTTACACAAAATGAAGCGTCTGTCTGGGTTCAAGCTTTTGAATTAGAGGAATCTAGTCGCAGGCTCCAACTCACCGGTGAGCCTGGCTAAAAAGCACGCTGTCGCAGAAGGCTTCGTGTCCGACAGACGTAGTAGCAATGATGAGCAGTTAGATGCTAGTCTACACGCATAACGTTATTGAGTGAGATGCAGGATCATTTATAGTAAAACAGGCGCGTAAAAAATTAAGAAAAGTCCCTCGGAAGGTCGGGTTTTATGAAAAAACCACCGCATAAATTAATGACCAATAAATTGTATTGAACTTTTTGATATTGGAGTTTTGTCAGTACTGACGTGGTTTGAGAGATTTTACACTTATTTTATTACTTAAAGACGCTCAAAGTTAGGTAAAATTAGCAAGAAAAGCGAATATTTGTTGGCGCAGAACTTTTTAATGGCTTTTTATTTTAGTATTCTGCTTCCGCACAGACAAAATTAATAATGAGACAAAACAATACCATGTTTAATTTTTGATGTACGGTCGCGGTCAAGAGTCCATTCTCATGCTAAGGATTATATTGCTATGACTAGCGGTCCAGGCCGTACCTACAGCTGTGTGTATAAGTGTATGTAACCAGGCCGCACACCACTGTCGTCGAAAGATACAAAAAACATACCGTCGCACAGAGTACTCTGTCTCTGTCTGTACTGTGTTACGTAGTAACTACATATGACCTTGGTCGGTTCATACGATCGCTAAAATTCACGTTCTAATATCATGTCTCGGTAGCTCGCAGCGTATTGTCATTGATTAAGAAACACATATGTCTGGGTTCAAATCTCCTGATGAGACTTTTATTTTTCTTTTCAACAATAATATTCATCAGTTCTTTTATTATTCGTTATACGAGAATGTTTTTTTTAAATTACTTATATTATTATTTAAACAAAGGATTAAGAATATTATGTGATTACAAAATGTTTATTCGTTATAATTTTATGAAGTAGGTATAAAAATAACTACTAATAACTTCTTGTTAACAGTTTATTTTCTCATAAAGAACAATTTATTGAAGTAAAGTAGCTAATTGGTGAACCATGATAATCAGGCTATTGTATCTTAGTAATATAATAATATTGTGCTGTAATTACTACTATGTGCGGTACTCTAAAGAAATCACATTTTTCTACGCAAATCTACCCACGTAAAAATAACAAATGCAGACAAGTTGTCACAATACAATTAAATGACTCAGTAGTACTACTACTGGAATAAATCTACTGCGAGTGAGTTAGTTCTCTCAAACCTCAAAGTTAACAAATCGTATTTAATAGGACTTATCGAAGTTATAGCTTAAGTAATCATTTTCATTACGAAAAGAAGATTGAAACTAAACCTCGAAATAATCCATATTACGGATATGACACAATATTATGTGAATATTACTAAAATCAATAAAAGTCAATAATAATAAATATTTCTAATTTATATCTTAATGTTAATGTTTATGTTTTTTGAGCTGGTTTTCAATGCTGGCTGCAAACCTTCTGCGTGGAGTGCACGGCGCACGGTTTGGAAATATGTGTCGAATAATTTGGCAAAATGTCTTGTCTTTTTGAAACCACTTGTGCTGTCGCTTTCTTTTATAAGCTGGGGTCTTCCCTTTGCTTTCGACGGGCAAGGCTACCCCCTTCCTCATATCTTTTCATCCACTGACTCACAGTATTTCACTAAAACAAAAAAGGGGTACTGTTAGGCTACTAAACAAAATACATACTAATATGTATTACTATTTAGAAACAAAATTATTTGAAATATAAATTTCACATAAATATTTAATCTAGGAAATAAATTTACTTTGAAATTTTATATTTTTCTTCTATTTAGACGTTTTGATATTTATAAAACGTTTAAAAAATAACTACAAGGATCAGCAGTTATACTTTAATTAAATAAGTGCTTAATAAAATAATTAAATCATAATACTCACACTCAGGCCGGTTTCATCAGATATTTGTGATATTTAAGTCCGCTTTTATGCAGCGCAATAATATTCGCTTTCATTTCTATTATTAAATTTGCTTACATTTTAAAATGAACTAGAAGACCGCTAATAGATTAAACACACGTCACTAGCACACAATAACAACCAACACCGTTCTATATGTCACGTCGAATGATTCGTAAGTTAACTATCATTTAAATTTATTTAGGTTTCTGTGGGTATATTGATAAAGTTTTACGAGTTTAGTGAACAAGGCGAACAGAACAAGAAACTATAGTCAAAAGCGATTTTTAAAACAATAAAAAGGCTAGCACACCGCGCGTGGGATTCGAACCCGAGACTCGTTGCGCACGAGGGCGCTAATCCAAGTACAGTAACCACTAAGCTATCACGTCATTTACTTCAACGGTTGAATTTATGAAATACAATCATTTGTAGACGTATGAGAGTGTGTGTGTCTACAGTATAGAAATTACTCAATATAAGAAGGTCGTAAGTTAAACCGTAGTGTCAATCTATTACTTTTTGAGATTGGTACTCCGCTTTTGGATCCTACTGTACATTGTCGAACAGTGGAGTAATATACTCCAGAAGTTTGTATGGAAAAAATGTCGACTAGATTCACCTTAAGAGCTCTACAGGTAGAACCATACATAAATCTTCTTCATAGTACTTAAAGCTAGCTTCCATCTCACAAGTTCTCACATACTTTCGCGGTACTAAAGCCTCTGTGAGTCGGAATAACATAAATATGAGCATGTATGAAACGCTTAGACAGAAGCCACACATGCTGAAAGCTTCGCTCGGTGGGTAGCACAGCTTGATTTGTGTAGTGTGGCTTGCTGACGAAATTATGGTGATGACGTAGCACCTAGTTCACTAAGTTCCACGTCATCACCATCATCTTCCTGCCCGAGTCCCATGTTGCTTGAGGTCAGAGCAAACCGTTTTCATCTTCCATTCTCCCCTAAAAGAAAGGTTAAGCCTTTGGCGAGATGGTGCTTCCTTACCATACTCTTTCGTTCCATCTGCTGAAAATCTCGCACCTGGACAAGAGTTGCCTCGGCTTTCCTGGAAGTCTTTAGACAGACTTCGGACTCAGGTAGGCCGAAGCAAAGGAAACCTACAAAGGCGGAAATTCATAGATGACACTCCGCCTTGGAGTGTAAATGTGGTGCTATCCCACAAACAATCGGGCACTTAATATCTCCAGCGTGTCCTGCTGTCTGCACGCTACAGGAGTTGATGGACGCTGCTGAAAGTGCTAAACTCGTAGCCGACTTCTGGGGTGACTGTATTTAGATTGCCATCGAAAAGCTAAGAAGAAGATACTCGCCTGTCAACCGTTTCTCTGTTTTCACTCCCTTTTCTTTCATATAATTCCTCATACATTATTCTTTTATCTGGCCTTTCTCTTCCTCTCCATGGAAGTCAGGAGCTAGGTGCACTGCGAATCCTACTAATATTATAAATGTGAAAGTTTGTATGCTAAACATACAAACTTGTATGTATGTATGTATGTTACTCAATCACGCAAAACCGGCTGAATGGAATTGGATAAAATTTGGCATACACATCGTTTGTTAGAAACTTTTTATCCCGATAGTACCTAAGTTCCTGTGGGATAATTTTCGACCTAAATGCAGACGAAGCCGCTGGCACCAGCTAGCTTAAAATAAATGTTGGTATTTTAATCGTGATGCGCCTGTGTTGGACACTCACTATGTGACTTATTAGTTATACAGTGCCTATGTCATTTTCTAATGACATAGTCATTATCTACTGGGCCACCTCTGTACATTTATGCATAAAGTAAATAAATAAACATACTTTAATTTACTAGAGCAAGTCACTAAGTAAACTTTAAGTAGCCTGTCTGTGAATGTCTGTCTGTCTTCGGCCTAAGAAACAACATTACAGGTGCAGGTTGTACCAGTATGCTTTCTAGATATACATTTTGTTTGTTTCTATCAATTTTTCCTTGCTTTGAATACGAACACGATATTTCATAACGGGAATCTTGTTTTAGGTTTTGTGAGTTATCCGCATCATGTTTACGTTAGTAGGAATTTCAAGTAGGTAGTTCTAATCTAAAACAACTCTATTTCAAAATATGCGGCTATGAAAAATATCCACTGGTAAGAACTGGAACTAACCAACCTTTGCATGAAGCTGAAATAAATAAGCTTATTTCCCAAGCAATCCAAATGTCAGTGAACTGTCCAAAAAATTCAAACCGTTTACAATTGAAAATCCACAGCCCTTGAGTAAATTACGCATATCTAAAAATACCATCTAATTAAGGAACTCTCATTCATGATTCCAACGTCAAGTCTAAACATAGGACTCTTAAAATATCTGCCAGGTACATAAACGTAAACAAGATCAATGAAAACCCCTAATTAAAAACCTAATTTAAATTCGAAGTACCTACACCCTAGATCTTAAATTACCTACCCTTCCCTTAAATATAAATGAGTGGCATCCCGTAATTAGTGACCACTTTTATAATTGAGTAATTATGAAAATATAATAGCTTGTTATGACGGCGGATATTTAAGAAAGGCATTCAATTACACATATTATAACAACCACATTTCGCCAGTAATGTTTATGTCCGATGTTATAGGGGGTGGCCTATTGCTATCAATCGGGCACGAATCCAGATTCCGGAATGCTACTGAAAAATGCATGTTAAGGCGGAGATTTCTTGAAAACGCTCAAAAAGGTGCTTTTTTAAACCATTGCATCTCTTTAACCGTAAATAATTTTCAAAGCAAAATAATATACGATATTTTCAAGTCTTTTTTGCATACAGTGATGGAACTCAAAACATAATTATACTACTTAATGCTATGATACTTTAATGCATCAAAAATAATGCATCAAAAAAAATTCAAAGTCACCTCTTAATTATGTTTAAAACCAGTTTATCCCTTCAATAACAATTATTATTATTATTTAAAATATACCACAAAATTACAAATGCCAAACTGCATCCAGTGATCGATTATTTATTATTAAATAGGTAGTCTCTAATTTTATACGATTTTATTTGCATTTTTACGACAATGCTTGCTCATTTATTATTCGAATTTATTACAACAGATTTTAACCCGTATCGGATTGCAGTAAGAACTATTATCGCTCTTAACGACAATACGACGAGTACATTCAAAATTACCAGGGCCTTAAGCAGCAGCGATTGCGATCGCTAGACGAACTAGGCAGTAAGACAGGTGGAGGAGGAGAGGAGAAAGAGTACAAGAACTTTTAGTACTTTATAGAATTAAGCTGCATCCTGTTAGATGGAAGCCGACCATAGGTTAGGCAAATGATAGGTCTATTTTCATTTAACACTACCTACAGTAAGGCATCATGGATCCAAAATAACGTTTCCTATCAATAAAAATCACAAAGTAGGTATAATAATGTTTTCATTGCAGGAAATGGACGCTCAACGAAATCCATAAAACCGGTCGAAAATCACGTTTACGCAGCAACTACATAAAGTATCGTCCAATGTGAAGGACAGAAATAAATTGCCATTTACGGGTGATCTCTTCAAGGATAAACATTAGTTCTTGCTAACCCAATCAATCACGAGGCGATATAGGTACAGTCACCAAAAGACATACCTACGTAACTAAGGTCGTCGGATCTAGTTGCAGTTTACTAAGAAACCGATGGAAGTTTAATTTGATTAATTGTCGGTTTTCTATAAATTTTTAACCGACTTCAAAAAGAAGGAGGTTATCAATTCGACACGTTTATATATTTTTAATGTATATTCCGAGCATAATTCCGTCTTATAGAGACGGATTTGCAAAATTCTTTTTTTGTTCGAAAGGGACCTATTTCGAAATGGTTCCACTTCAATTTCATATAGGATACGTTTTGGAGATAAACAACGGAACTCTTCAAAAAATGACAGTAAACTGCGATTGCTGCTATCGCATAAATATGCATTGTTTTGACCAAGGATTATGAAATTTCGAATTGGTGTGGGCCTACCCCACTACTATAAGTAAAAAGTGATTAATAAAAACTTGTTCCGACGGATGTTTAAGAATAAAATGAAATATAAAACTTTTTTTAACAAAAAAAAAACAACCGACTTCCGGAAAAACACTACAAAGTGAAAAATAACTTTAATTACGGAATTCGGTGACTTTGGATATGTAAGTATTTTTTTTTTGTAACGCCTTCCGAAATTAAAGTTATTTTTCACTTTGTAGTGTTTTCCGGAATTCGGTTTTTTTTTTTTGGAAAAGGTTTTTATATTTAATTTTATTCTAAAATATCCCTCGGTTTCATACTGAACTTCAACCTTATCCGACGACCCTGCTTATGTACCTATCTGTTTTGGTGACCCGTAGTACATCCACTTTTCCCCCGTTATCTTTAACTCCTGTGTAATCGGAGGCGAGACTATTGTCATCAATAATTTAGTCGAAAGGCGTCCACTGCTGGACATAGGCCTCGACCCAAGCTCCGCCACTTCGACCGGTGGGCAGGGCACATTGCTCGCAGAACAGATGGCCGATGGGGCTGAAAGATTCACGGGGCCTACTCTCTAGTAGGCCGCCTGAATCCATATATTCGTCATATATTCGTCCCTGGGACCCGTCCGAAAGTAGTTTGAAACTTTTTAGTAAATCCTACAGCCAATTAACTAACTTTTTTGCATATCGGGATAGGGTCAGCAGTCAGTTCGTGTTATCATTCATTTCTAGTTCGGGCTCCACTGTCCACTGTTCTGTCCGTAAGTGATACGGAGTTGAAAATGCCCGTTACTTCGACCGAAACGAAGGACACCGAAGCACGTTGAGTTGGACCGATGACCTTGCGAAGGCCGTAGGAATCCGCTGGATGCGGGAAGCACAGAACCAGTTTCCTATTAATCAAATTAAATTTCATTCGAAAACATCCATCGCTTCCTTACTAAACATCTACTATTTCTAACGACCCTGGTTAGTTATCTCCTTTGGTGACCGTATCTATTAAGTAACGAAGAAAAGAGGAATGGATGAAATAAAAGTGGGAATTTTCTCGTGAAAAGTGGGATTTTTGTCATGACATTCGTCTGTGAGGCGGATCAAGTGACCTTTGAAAATCACATTAGTGGTGAATCGTTTATCTTCATGGATTTATAACGATGTTAACGCGTTTTTAATGTGAAGGGAAGGTGTGATAATATGGCGGTACGAAGGACGTTACACATAAAATACCTACAGTAACATCACGTTTTTATTCCCCAAAGGGCAGAGGCGTACATATATAGTTCTGTAGAGAATGTCTGCAAAAGTCGACCTTATGTTATATAGGCTAGCTATTAATTTTAATTACATGTAGACCGTCAATCTGATTTACAATAAGCGTTCAAATATTTTAGCATAGGTTTTTTGTTTCGGAAAGAAATGACTTACATGGCAGGCGCCAGTGTTAGCACGAAATTGTTGAATAAACGAAGAATCGGTATAAAATCACGCATCAAAGTATTTTATTGCTCGATCCCGGTATAAAGAGCCCGTTAGGCCTACACAGTAGGTATCTACATCCATATTTCGCCAGTTTAGTTTAAGTCCCATGATTACGTGAAGAGACGTACTTCTATTAAGAACGCGAGAAATTCCAGGTGGAAAACCCAATAACGCTTCGGGAATCGAACCAAGGACGTCATGGTCAGCAGTAGCCCTTGCGACTACTAGACTAATGGAGCAGACCAGGTGTTGTTTGTTAAGTATGGTGATATATCGCAGTTAACAAAATAGTTGACTTAAAGCGGCCATAATAGTTAAAACGGCTAGAAATTCTAACCTTAGCATTAGGTACTTCTGTGAACCCACTCAGTTCAAACATATTAAGCTTACTTTGAGGGGTTAGCTACCGGGAATTCCGGTAAACTGAAACCAAAACAGTGTAGTCACTTTGTATAACGATGTGAAATAATGGGTATCGTCACGTTAGACTCCGCGCATTGCCTTACAATAAAATTATACGCACCTTTGTAAGTCCCATTTTCATTCCGATCCAACCCGTCCCTTGCTGCCCTATAACAGCAAATCCAGCAATGCCCTAAGCCGAGCTCCGTACCCCACAGGGGTAGGTACCCCTAGCGACTAGTCATTCTAGTTTTCAGTTTTTGAGCCATGGCTGGAGACCTTAATTTTTTATGGTAGGCACATGCAAGTCCGGTTAAGCAGCCGATAACCTCCTAGGATGACCTGGGAGAAAAAAAGTCAATAATAATTACATAATTACCAAAAAAATATGCCAGAAAAGAGAAGAGGCCTATACTAAGCCGTGGGTGGACCCAGGCTGTCAATGATGTAGAAGGTGGAAGCAACTGGGCCCTGACTTTGCTCACATAAATGAAATGAAATGTTTATTTATGACGTCAATATTCAATCAATCAATCAACATATTTTATTTCATATAAACCTCCATGGGCACTTAAGAAACGTCAGAAGCTAGGTGCACGGTTCCAATTTGTCCAATTAGTATTTTACAAGTCAGTATTTTAAAATTAGATGGCACAAACATTTCTTTTTATTTAATTTTAAAGTTTGAATTGATGTTAATTTTAATTTTAATTCTTGAATTTGGTTTGAATTGATTTAAGTTGGATGTTTTTTTTTTAATTTTAAATTTGAATCGGACTTTATTTATTTATTTAAGAGCATGGAGGACTTACAGCTATTAAAAACAGATAAAAAAGGAAGCTATAGTCACCAGAAAACCAATTAAATATCCTCACGTATAGACGTATTATAACAATAAATTTATGGTGTGAGCACAAAAACAAAGAAAACCGCACATCGCCTTAATAAACAGAAAAAAAAACTTTATTTATTTCCTAGCTGACCGATCCCTGAGAAGAAATGCCGAAACAAACTCAGGAGGTCATGGTCTCTTTTAAAGAACAAACATTATATTATTAGAATTTTTTGTGAGTCTAATAATGCCGTGTGGTGCCGGGCGTAAAAAAATAGCACCATCCCATTTCTTCCCGTGGGTGCCGTAGAAGGCGACTAAGGGAGTTACTAGAGAATGGGCAGCAGCGTTTTCTATGCATTTTACCACCATACTGCGATCGCCAACCCGCCTGCCAAGCGTGGCGATTATGGCAAATACCCCCCTTTTGGGGGAGGACTATGTCCAGCAGTGGACGTCTTTCGGCTTGTATGACGATGATGAATAATGCAGGGCCATGTCTGGAAAGGTCTTTTTAAGAAACCCCGTGGCAGATTCCAGATGACCTGACCTGAACATAAGAGAACGAAACCTACACTAACTACCAACAAATTAAATTAACAGGAAATTAAAACGGGAAATAGAACTAAAAGTACCATTAAATTCAGTGCAGTGTTGCTTTTACCTTTCGAATATTCTAAAAAGTGTAGTCATACAAATGTAGTTAAAATAAAACAAAAAACATAAAACTGGTTGTATACAGAGCATTTTTCGCTATTTCGCACATTAAAATAATTTGCATTCGGAGCACTCCAATGTTTTTTTGTTGCTTTCAACCACAAAAGTGAATGCGGAAATGCAATGGCAAAGTATAAATGGGATAAGTGCTTTGTAGTCGTGAATAATAATATATTTATTTTTAAAGCATCCCAGTATCGTATGTGGGCTCAATGATCGCGGTCCGACAGTCGAGGAGTAAAGTTAATGACACAAAAAACCAACGGACATCCAGTTTTGTGTTTAATTGTTGATTGTCATTAACTAAGGCAAATGGAGGCCCATTGCCAGTAGTGGCCCAGTGGTAACGGCCGCGACTTGCGAGTTGTAAGTCGTGCGTTCGAACTCAGCCAGGCGCATTACTTTGTGTAAATAACTTCATCACCACAGCTCTCAAAACGGTGAAGGAAAACATCGTGAGGAAACCGGCGTGTCCTAGAACCAAAAGACATGTGTCATCTACCAACAAGCACTGGACCCACGTGGTGGATTACGGCCCACTCCCTCTCACGGACAGGAGGACTGTGTCCCAGCAGTGGGAACGTTATAGGCTGATTATGTATTTACTAAGGCTGTGTAAGTGTACATATAAGATACTTTTAGTTAATTTGACAGCCTACACGATTAAAATCAAGCATAATAAATTAATAAAAAATAAAACAATTATATCATAAGTTACCCAACTAAACCTATTCACAAATGAAAAAATGGCGTCGAAAAATTCATCCGCTTCGCTTAATGTTCCCAAGAGACTGCATTACCACATTTTTTTTTTTTTTTTGTGTGGGAAATCATCAAATAACTTCTGCCGCTCTGGGTGGAGCAGGAGGGCGTGTCAGACTTTTACTGACTATAACCCACCCGTGTTCCCTCAGTAGCCTGTGTGCCAGGGGCGGTGGTATCTCTTTCGACCAGCCCGCACCCCTGGCAGGGGCATTACCACATTAGGGCTTCATTGTGCTTAGGCTTTTGTTATTCTTAAGGCTCCACAGATCGGTGCGATGAGACTATGATGGATCAATTTCCATGAAGTTTTCATAGGAATCTATTAAGTCGCATGGTACGGTCGTGTCGTGCCTGTCTGTGGGAGTCTTTATTTTATATTGTATGCACGCATAGTTACAAAAAAAAAAATGACATTCATAAAATTTTGCTTTTGTGTTTCTGTCGCAGTCGATTTACTCGGAAAATAAATGTAATTGAAGAATAACGAATTAAAATATAAAAGATACAGGTGGGTTAACAATACCATTTTTTTTTTTTTTGTTTTAATTTCTGAATGCGCTCAAATATTATTCGTTAGGTTCTCTTTGTTTCTTGTACCTACTGACACGAAACAAAGAGCCGCAAGCAGCGGTACAGCCAGAGAAATTCACTATTTTTAAAATGGGCACACTAACTCTTTTTGCCGTGTTATAGTAATTTCATAGAACTGTCTAAGAATGACAATTGCGATTTGAATATACGGACAATTTAAGTCGGTTGTTTCTCTGACTGTATTGTTATAATCAGCATCATCTTGCTAAGCCTTTTCCCAGCTATGTTGGGGACGGCTTCCAGTCTGACCGGATAAAGCTGAATACTAGTGTTTTACATGGAGCGAGTGCCTATTTGACCCCCACAACCCAGTCACTGGGTAATACCCCTTGGCAAGACTAGTTGTCAGACTTTCAGGCTTCTGCTGACCCATAACGACTGTCAAGTTTAATCTACGAATGATAACCGGGACCAAGGGAATAACGTGCTTTCCGACGCACGGTAGTATATAAAGATGGTCATCCATCCACGGACCAGCCGCGGCAACTGTAGCTTAACCTGATATATCGACCCGTGCAGCTGATAATATTTAGTCACAAGCCACCTTTACTATAGAGACCATTAGCTTTTCCCAGCAGTTGAGCCCGAGTGGAAGTCTGAAATTATCCAACAGGTACGTACTACTGGTATAATAAGAATCTTATGTGTTAATACAGGTTATAAGCTATCTGTGAGTCAACTTGCATCCAAATCGGTTTTGTAGGTTTGCGTGAAATAGTAACAAACATCCAAACATGTTAACATCCAAACATTCACGTAGGATTTCCTTTATTTTAACATTAACATATAAATTACATTTTTAAATATTAATAATTTTTTTTTTTATATAAAAACATTTAAAAATATAAAAAAAAAATTGTAGGATTATTATTAGTTTTAGTAGAAAGTAGAATGGAACATTAATTGCTCAAATATGACTTCGCACTTGGCCTGTTTTGACCTGTATCATTAAATAAATAAATAATGCTGACGAAAGACGAGTATAACAAAGCTGTTATACAACAAGACCCTTGAGAGGAATGAGAGGTAATGGTTTTCTCTCCGTTTTTCCTGTTTTCTGAGCCGAACATTCGAGTTTTGATCTGATTGGAACTTTTGATGCGATCATAATAAGAAATATTTACGAAACAGTCAGCATTTATATTTTGTCATCAAATATTTTGAAGGAAATTCTACTGTTATGGTATGTCCTTTGTCTGTTTGGATACCAATATTCTCGATTGCTTCGACCTTTGAAGCTATGCCAAAGAAGAATAAGGCTTAAGATCTTTAATTTTTATGTCATGTTACTGAATTTGATAATCATTATATCAAAACCCGCACCTGCACTGGGCCCGCGTGGTCGATTACGGCCCACTCCCTCTCACGGAGAGGAGGCCTGTGTCCCAACAGTGGGAACGTTATAGGCAGATTATGTAGTTCGAAACCTAAATGACGACCTCTGACGAAATCGTCAACTGCAAAAACTCATCAAAACCCATTTATTAAAATTAGACTGAGAATCAGCACTTTTCGAACGTCAAAGTACACAAGGCAGTCCCCCAAAATGCCCACCCTTCACCACTTCCTCGTGTAGCTGTAGCTGAGAAGAAAAAGTGGCGCAACAAACTGCCCAGCAGCACAGCTGTCTGTTTAGTCGGAAAGACTTGATTCTATACATAGGCAAAGTACACATAGACATTACGAAACATACAAACTAAAAAAGCAGATAATAATTTCAAAGAAGCGTGTCAATTAATATCAAGCACCCCACGTTTTTATAACGTACTTTTTAGTTTTTATCTATTATTTTTCATCCACACTTCTCTATTAGTCGTCATCTAACCATATCATCGCCCTTTCTAACCATATCATCTTTCACACAGTCCATCCATCGTTTCTTTGGAGTTCCCCTACTCGTATATCTGTCTCCGCCATTTGGTTAAATTAGTCAGATAATTTAATGCTTTGACCGTTCATTAAATACGGCATCCGATTAAATAGCTGAAGAACAACTAGCCAAGTCGTTGATCGCATCGTTTAACCAGATGGCTGAATGTCGTGTAGTCATTTAGTTAAATTGGATATTGATGAATTTGTAATGTTTGGTTAGGGTGACTATGATTTCATACGACATGTATGTATGGTACAAGATCAAGCGTATGCCGTGGTAACACAATTAAGCTAGCCCGCAAGATTGGTCGCCTGCCGAGTCGCTACCTATCTTACTGGGTAGAGTTTTACTGGTGGCATATCGATGCTACTGATGGTGTAAACCTACCTAAACAACATGTTCAATCAATAAATACGTACTCTTATTTTAAATAAGTTCTATTTTTTGTTTGTGTATTCTTCAAATACTGATCTGCACCCAAATTACGTAAGTCACGATTAATAATAATCTGTTTCGTTTTGAAACAGATTGCTAAACCATTGCTTTATATGTTCGAAAATTGTGTCTGCTCAACAACGTAAATAACGCAATGGATATTGTTGAACTGTCAAAATGAAACCGATTATGATTAATCGTGTGTTTGGCAATTAGGGTGCCCATTACAAAAAATCTGTCATTGATTGAAGCGACACTATTGTGATCCAAAAACTTACAAGTCTTACTTTTATACCTTCTTATACAGGTGAAACTGCGGGGCGCAGATAATAACAAAATAAATAATACTGCAAAAATGTTCCTCAATTATTTTTACTCCGAAAACTTATCTTTTGAAATTGATAACTGGAAATATTAGAACCCTACTAACAGAGAATCATACTCGACCCCATTTCCCTAAAAATATCAAAGTTCAATCATAAGCATCAATTCTGAAATTATATTCGAAGTCTTCACAGATATCGCTTACCTAGTATCTATAACCGTTAAACCGGAGATGACTATTGTAAAAGTTTTAAAATGGTTTCATGGAAGTTTACGGTTTTATTTCGGGTATGTCCGAGTGACAGTTCCGGTTTTAGCATGGCTGCACAAACGGTTTTATATTTATAATAAGGGTTTCGGTCGAGTCCGATTTTAGTCTGGTTTTAGCCGAAATACCTCCTTTTTTTGGTCAGTCTCAAAAGTTACTGAAGTACAATTTCAAACCTTTGTCTAAAGTGCCGCAATGTAGATTATTTTCTATGCTAGAAAGTAATAAAGATGTTTTGGTGACTGAATGAAATTGACAGCTGGGGCATTGCACCAGCAATGCCCCAGCACCGTAAGTTCACCAGAACTTACGTGAAATGAGGGTTTTATGAATATTCAAGCCACCAGTTGGCGCCACTTTGACAAGAGGTCTTCCAGTTCTACAATGAACTTAAAAATATTTGATGTCATTCGTTTCATTCATTCGTTAACCATTCAGTCCGTAGGTGCTTTGACACTTTTTACAAGTGCCCAGACCTGACATCTCAGTGCTGCCACCTAGTGAACGTCATTTTAGAAAACCCTCATTGTCACAGGAATTGTGATGAAAAAAAAAGATGGCGGCGTTAGTCAAGCGGACGTAAAAATATCGCAGTGGGATTTTAGCGTGCACTGGAATTTCAACTCTCGGTGTTGAACCAAGCATTGTGAATCCAACGGAGTGCATCTAAGCGCGTCGAAAAAACACACTATTCGATTTACAACCCTCGGTGCTAAGCAGGGCCCCAATTCTGTAAGGTTATTATGAGCTTGGGGAGGCCTATGTCCAGCAGTGGACGTCTTTCGGCTGAAATGATGATGATGATTATGATCCCCCGCGGTATCTTACTACGTTCAAACTACGTCAATATCGTTTTTTTTAGAACCCAACGTAACGGTTTTTTTTTTGGGTGAGAAATCATCAAATAACTTCTCCCGCTCTGGGTGGAGCAGGAGGGCGTGTCAGACTTTTACTGACTAAAACCCACCCGTGTTCCTTCAGTAGCCCGTATGCCAGGGGCTGTGGTATCTCTTTCGAACAAACCCGCACCCCTGGCAGGCGAGCTACCCATTACTCGCTGTCCGCAAGCTCATGCCTACGGTGGCCGGAAATCGGCCTGGGATTCCCGACGCCCAGGGCGTCTTCGTATCCTGCGGCGGCTAGGGTCGCGAGGGCGCAAAGACTGCCTCTCCCTCACGTGCGCCACCTCCCTCTTCGCGAGCATCACTGCTTCGCTGAAGGAGGTGACGGCTACCCATGCCCTCTCGCTCCGTACCATGGCCTGGACCAGGGCCGGACGCGAGAGATCGCCGCCGCCGATCGCCTCCACGAGGACACGGCGGTGCTCCACCCAAGCCGGGTAGACCACCACCGTGTGCTCCACCGTGTCCTCAGGGCGATCTTCGCAGTGGAAACACCCGGGCGTTTCCTCCCGCCTTATCCGAAACAGGAACCTCCCGAAACAACCGTGTCGGGTGAGGACCTGCGTCAGGCGGAAGGTGAGGACGCCATGCCGCCTCTCAAACCACTCCTCAAAGAGGGGACTTACCGCCGCAATCGTGGCGTGCCCACCCAATTTAACGGTAAGGAATGAAAATGTCATAATATGTATGTTCCAAGACAATTTGTCGATATTAATAATACGATTTTAGCTGATGTCGTGTGTGATTGACGTGGTTTCGAGTAAGGAATCGTTAAGTGGTCATAGTGATTTCAAGCCCAGTGCGTTGGAGATCTAGTGCACCAAATTATCCCTCAGCGATATTATTACGTCCGTTTTTTATGTCGACTTAGTTTCGATTTTGTTCTCGTACAAAACATACTTGTATCGTTGTACCTACTCTCATCATTTCTAATTGTCAATTAAACGGTGTTGGTGCAATATATTCTTCAATAAGTTAACAGATTCCGAATCACTTTTCATAATTATCTGCCTAGCCTTTTCCCAACTATGTTGGGGTCAACCGGATGCAGCTGAGTAGGTACCAGTATTTTACATGGAGCGACTGCCTGTCTGACGTCCACAATTCAGTTACTGAGTAATACGATACCCCTTGGTAAGACTGGTTGTCAGACTGCGCGCGCTTCTGACGTCCGATAACGACTGTCAAAGAATGACAGCCGGTACGAACGGCTTAACGGGCTTTCCGAGGCATGGAGGGGTCTTGGTATGTAAAGATGGTCACCTATCCACGGACCAACCGTGGCAAGCGTAGCTTAACCAGTTAGATCGACCCGTGCAGGTATTATAACTTTGCCACAAGCTGAAACACTCTTATTTTTATTTATCTGTAGAGCAACATTCCGCCATTTTGGTTTTTAAAGGCTTTACGAGGTGCCCTGATTAGGAGCTCCGTTAACTTCCGTGATGCTAAGAGCACGTTAAGCCGTAATTCCGGCTGTCAGCCCATATAATGGCTTTGATCGTTTGAGTATACCGGAAACTTGTAGTGATTACAAAAACTCGTTTAGATTCGACGGATGTTCAGTTCCTTTGATGGACTTTTGCTGAAAATAAATTGCTTATACAGAGTGTAACAGAAACCCTATTGCTATCCTTAAGCACTTAAGATAACAGCTGGTATAGAATCTCTATGTATAGTTTCAGCTCAAAATAAAATACTCTATGAATTGATACCAAATTTTCGGTTTCATATGTTTCTTAAATTCAAATCATAATAAACGTGTCACCCCACTATGTAGGTCAATAAATTTCCACGTTACTTGCCAATCTATACATATAAAAAGCTTTGTCCTGAATGAATGACTGACTGAATGAGACCTGAAACTTAGAGCATGTGTTTTTTGTATGACGTAGGCATCCGATAGGAAAAGATTTTCCGAAATTCTACCCCTTTTTTTAGGGGGTGAAAGCGGGGGCAAAGTTTTCTCAATACATTTTGTTGGTCACCTTTTTAAACGCTTTATGCCTTTGAATTACCAGGTTGTCATAACTCGGTAGGAGCACTACTAACATAGTTGTCAGCTAGAAAGCGTTATACGCCGTTGAAGTACCAGGTTTTCATAACTCGCTAGGAACACACCTAATATAGGTAGGTAATCGTGTCAGCTAGAAAACGCTTTATACAGTCGAAGGACTAGGCTGTCAAAACTTGGTAGGAGCACACCTTACATAGTAGTGTCAGCTAGAAAGCGCTGTATGCCATTACAGCCCCCTTTCCGTTACTTTCGCCTTAAGTTTCTCGTTCTCCAACAAAATTGATACGTATTTCATTTACTTAAGCACCCAGCCAGATGCTGGGTGCTTAAGTAAACTTTTTTATTTTTATTTTTATTCCTTCACTTACTACAACTTCATCTCCTTTCTTCTACAGGTCAGCTCGCGTAGGCAAAACATCGCTGGTCTCAAGATTCCTAGGCACGAAGTTTGAGGACAGCTACACGCCGACCATCGAGGACTTCCACCGCAAGCTGTACCGCATCCGAGGGGAGGTGTACCAGCTTGACCTGCTAGATACTTCGGGAAACCATCCCTTTCCTGCTATGAGGAGACTGTCTTTTCTTACTGGTAAGTGCTTTCGATTTTCTAAGAGCCTAAACGTAAGGATCATATTTGAAAGATACATTGACTTCGCAGTAATTTGATGGTACCATGATAATTATTTCTATTTATGAAACTACTCCTCATTTCGCGCGCTGTCAGATATACAAGCTGTGATCCTCTATCTTTTTTATTGTCCTAAATATGGAATAGTGTTTTATCTCATTAAAAACTGTACAGTACATTATATGTATAGGTAAAGTTATGATAAACTTACACTCCAAAGATGTATGGTTCTGGCTTCTCTGACGTTAGTTGTGGAATTTTCTAATACCTCGCTCACTGGAGCGAAGTACCTTTTAGAACACTTGCTACTAGGTAGAATTACTCATATTTAATCATGTATTTTAATATTTTATCCGACTCGCAGAATCGATATTTAAATACTCAATGTTACTCATGTTAAAATATTTTTTTTTTTTTTTTATATTCTCTCTAATCTCATCACTTTTTTTCATCATATAACATTGTTTTCTTCGTGTTTTTCGTGTTTACACTTAGTTATATTACGTGCATGCTGTGGTCTCCTGTAATTGAAGGAGCACACGTAAAAGAACCTTGTTATTACTTTAATCTATAATGTATATGTGTATCCTTTGTTGGAGATCCTAAATAAATAAACAAATAAAATAAAAAAATAAAACCATCAGGAGAATTATTTGAAGGTACTTTGAATAGTACGTTATATTTTAATTTTCAAAACCAAGTACCTATCCAATTCAATTTTCGACTATTTATCGTAAATATTGGATGTATCTAAAGTCCTATATATTCAGTAGGTAGGTGTGTTTTTATAAAACTGTTTTAATTAATTAAGTTTTTATAGGTCATCACGAAATTGGAAAAATGAATGCCCGCCTACTTTCTTCGAAAAATAGGAACAATAAAGGAAATTCAGGCAATAAAGGAAAGCGTCCCCGTCCCCAACTAATATGATCGAGAATTCTTTGATAAATTCCGAAGACATTCGCTAAATGCTGCGTCCTTTGTTAGTGTACTTTTGTTGTAAAACCTACTTTTTGTTAAGTTTTATATGCCATTTGTAATGAAGATAAAAAGACGTTCCAATGTTAAAATACTGCTCTCGTCACTTGAAGTTTCAATAGCAACCGTCTAACAACGTTTACTGAGTTTTCTTTCTCCTATTTCCACATATTTATTTAGAAACCTGATTCTTCAGACCACACTCTCAACACGTTATCAGCACGAGGCTCTGTATATTTTATCTACATTATTAGTGAAATAGTAAATACGTAGATAACATGTCGTCTGCAGTTTCTGGTATGTCACTAAATGGTATTCCGATACTTTATAATAAAGAAGGATACACTGTGTGGAAATTTAAAATGCAAATGTTATTAATGCATGAAGGATTGTGGGAAACCGTAAGCGGAGTAGTTCTCGAAGGGAATAAGACGCCCGACGATGTACGAAAGGATGAAAAGGCTCTATCTAAAATATGCCTTACTGTGGATGGCGCTGCTATTTCGATTGTTCGACCAGCTAAGACCGCAAAGGAAGCGTGGGATGCTCTTATGAAATCCTACGTGGATCGAAGTTTGGGTCGTAAACTGTCGTTGGAACGGAAGTTATACAGGTACTCCTTATCTGATTTTTCTGATTTAGAAGCTTACTTAACGGCAATAACCACAACAGCACTAGACCTGGCCGATATTGGCAAAACCATAGAAGATAGTTCTTTAGCAGCTATCATATTGGGAGGTCTAACCTCTCGCTATGAGCCCATGATAATGGCGCTTGAGAATGGGAGCGTTGAAGTCACAACAGATTTGGTGAGGACTAAGTTGTTGAGTGAAATGACGAAGGAGACTAAAGATGATGTGGCTGCATTGCATACTAACAAGCAGGTTATTTGCTTTCGATGTAGGAAGCCAGGGCACAAGAGTCCTAATTGTCCTCTCAAAAAGAAGGAGAAAAAGGCAAAGGCAAGGTGCTCAGCAGAAAGTTGTTGTGAAGATAAGGGACTGACTGTTTCTAGTTCAAGGAATATGGATGCGTGTATCACGGAATTGGTTTTGGATGGTGTCACAGGACTGGCTTTGTCTGCACCTAGTGTTCAGATGTCTGAGAAGTGGATTATCGACTCTGGTGCGTCTACCCACATGACTCCACATGCTGAATGGTTTAAGAGTTACCGACCCTGTGATGGGAAGATAACTGTAGCAAATGGTAAAAGTTTGCCGGCTGTGGGTTTAGGAGATGTCGCTATTGACACAAAAACCGATTTCAAGAAGATTTGTAATGTTGTACATGTTCCTGGACTAGATTGTAATTTACTCTCAGTCAAAAAGGCAGTAGAGAAAGGTTTCTCGATTGTTTTTGATACGAATGGCTGTAATTTTTATAATTCTAATGATGTTTCTTTGATAAATGATCCTGTTTTACATGGTTCTACTTATGGTGGATTGTACACTTTAGATTGTACAGTAAAACCAAAAGGTGTTTCAGCTTATAATGTTCACACTGATTTGTCCCAGTTTCAGCTTTGGCATAAGCGTCTAGGACATCTCTGCCGTATTGGTATGGATCTACTCAAAAAAGGTCTAGCTGTTGGTGTGGAGTATACTGAGATTGACAAAGAACCATGCGTACCTTGTGTAGAGGGTAAACAGTCCAGGAAGCCTTTCAAAAGGATAAAGTATAAGAAGGCTTCGTCACCATTAGAATTAGTCCATACGGACGTTTGTGGTCCCCTGACCACTGAATCTTTTAAAGGTAACAAATATTTTATTATTTTTGTAGATGACTATACACGTTTTATATCCCTTTATTGTATGTCATCTAAGACAGAAGTTCAGAAGTATTTTTGTGCTTTCCAAGCACTTGTTGAGAGGCAGACTGGCAATAAGATTCGAACCCTTCGGTCAGACAATGGTACTGAGTATGTCAACAAGGAGCTGACAGACTATTTGCAGGCTCAAGGGATTCGACATGAAACGTCTGTACCATACAGCCCCCAACAAAATGGGATAAGTGAACGTTGCATTCGTAGTATTGTGGAGAAGACCCGTTCTTTGCTGGCACAGAGCTCTTTGTCGAAAGTTTTTTGGCAAGATGCTGTTGAGACCAGTGTTTATTTAAAGAATAGGTCACCCCATCGTGCACTTGATGGTAAGACGCCATATGAAATGTGGTATGGTAGTAAACCTGACCTGTCTCATTTAAGGGTATTTGGTTGCCGAGCTTTAGTTCACGTGCCTTCATGCCAGAGAACTAAGCTAGACATAAAAACTTCTGAACATATCTTCGTTGGATATTCAGATGATCGAAGAAGTTATTATTTCCGTAGCGCTGAAAACCCTCGGAGGTTGATTAAGTCACGGGATATTACGTTTTTTGAAAATATTTTTTCAGGATTGAAGGATAAATCTGTTCAGCCTGAAGCTGTTGTGAGCACTAATGTCATTAATTGTTGAATAAAAGGCGTGTGCTCGATACAATATTTATTCCAGAAGAAACCAAGGGAAAAGACAAAACAAGCGACGCTAGGTGAGCACCATAGTGTCTTCTCTATTATTACCTACTTATATTTTCTATTAAGGTGTGTACATACACAACACCTCTACCCTTAATAACTAATATAACAAAACAAAAAACTATAGCTAAGACTTCAACACCTTAAAATAACATCGAACACATAAGTCACAAGTAAATTAAACAAGTGTGAAAATGATCCTAAAAACATCCAAAAAAATATATATATTATTAATTATAAATGTGTTAATGAACTTAAGTTCTTATCATCAAACTAAACATTAACTTAAATAAATTATCTTAATCAATTTCGTCATACCACCCGTATCGTGCTGGAGGTTTACGTACTCTTACGGGACGATTACTAGTTGTGGCAACATTGCCAGTATCCTCGCTATTAGCCGACACATTAGGTTCTCCCGGCGAACTACAAGATACTTCCATAGCAGCATCTTTTGCTAACACGACTGGTGGTACTACTGGATCTAGAGACGAAACTCCACCTAAACTACCTTCTCTCAAATCACCCGCACTTCGAACTGGACCCTCGCCACTGATCATGGGAAATGATAATGATTTTCTTGAATGCCTATTTATTTCCAACTGTTTCGTAACCTGATCTAGTACTGTCCTTTTCCTGGACATATCTTTATCCACATTTTCCATAATTCTTAGCCTCAGCTGATCGACATGTCTGTGAGTTTCCGTTCCTACGTCAGACCTAATAGAGTAATTTGTTTTACCTAAACGTTCAAGTATCGTTCCAGGTACCCATTTATCGGAACCTCTATATTCGCGATACCAAACACGAGCGCCCGGCTCGAATCCGCGCTGAATCCCTCCCGCGTCTTGCTCACTACGACCTTGGCGCGCAGCGACCTGCGTTTCTCGTTCTGGTTTTAGGTTATCCAACCTCATACGAAGACTACGACCCTGTAATATACTAGCTGGACTATCACCGGTAGTAGCGTGTTTTGTGTTCCTGTAAGCTAAAAGAAACCTAGTCAGAGCTATTTCGACATTGAGATTCTGTTTGAACGCCTTCTTTATAGTGCGTTTACAAATTTTTACCGCGCTCTCAGCTGCACCATTGGAAGCTGGGTGATACGGAGCTGTGAAAATGTGTTCTATGCCATTATGTTTTAGGAAATCTTGAAATTCTAAACTTGAAAAGGGTGGGCCGTTGTCACTAACCGTTTGTTTTGGAAGACCAAATTGCGACCACAAACTACGTAGTACATTGATGACTGCTTGTGCTGTAGTTCTATTCATTCGGACTGCTTCTATCCATTTTGAGCAAGAATCTACAATAATAAGATAGGTCAAACCACCTATAGGCCCTAAAAAATCCAAATGAAGCCTGGACCAAGGACGTGACGGCCACGGCCATGAGCATGGTATGTGTGCAGGCGGTGCATCGGCTACAGCCGCACATACTACACACGAGCGACATACCGCCTCCAGCGCTTCGTCTACTCCCGGCCACCACACGTAACTACGAGCTAGCGACTTAGTCTTTACTATTCCCATGTGTACCTCATGAAGTTCCGAAATTACCTTAGCTCTACATGACAACGGTATAACCACACGATGACCCCACATAACACAACCCAATTCGCAATACAATTCGTTCTTTCTATTAAAGTATGGTTTAATTTCCTTTATTTCAACCTCCGATGGCCAACCGTCCATAATATAACTTAAAACGCGACTTAAAATTGGGTCATGTAATGTTTCTTTTTTAATTACATTATAATCTAGCGACATGGCTTCCACTGCGAAGTGCAAATATGTTTGCTCTGGTAAAATTTCCTCTTCAGCTGCTGTCTCTTTTTTTTGTGAGTCAATTAAACGTGAGAGACAATCTGCTATATTTTTATCCGTTTTGACATACTCTATAGAATAATCATAAGCTGATAGTTTAATTGCCCAGCGTTGTAAACGGCTTGCCGCCGCTGTAGGAATACCTATGCTAGGCCCAAAAATACTAACAAGTGGCTTGTGGTCAGTCCTAAGTACGAACTTCCTCCCGTAAAGGTACTGATGGAATTTCCCAATAGCGAATACAATTGCCAAGGCCTCCTTGTGAATTTGACTGTAGTGTAGCTCATGAGTTGTGAGTGAGCGCGAGGCGTACGCAACGACACGTTCCTCACCTCCTGGTTCGCGCTGTGCTAGCACGGCGCCTATCCCGCGCGCGCTTGCGTCTACTGTTAATACAGACTCCTTATCCATGTCAAAATGTACTAGCGTTTTTGTACTACACAATTTTTTTTTTATTCTAATAAATGCAGAATTTTGTTCAGTTCCCCATTTCCAATGTCTACCCTTCTTTAAGAGCTGGTAAAGAGGCGATAACTGCATGCTCAAATTCTTTATGAATTTCCCATAAAAAGTTACCATTCCAAGAAAGGATTTCAATTCTGTGACACTGTTTGGATGGGGCATGGTTGCAATAGCCTTTACCTTGTCTGGGTCTACTCTTACGCCATCCTTACCAATAATAAAGCCTAAGTATTTTACTTCTCTTGCCAAAAATTCGCATTTACTTTTTTTTATTTTTAGACCGTTTGCTTCTAGTATTTGCAACACCTCTTCAACGGATTTTAAATGGCTAGCCAAATCTTTATTCTTAATTAAGATGTCGTCGAAAAATACAATTACATTTGGATTATTCTTAAACATGTTTACCATTAATTTTTGAAATATACCTGGGCTTGAGGATAACCCATAAACCAAACGATTATACTTAAATAATCCCCTGTGTGTGTTGATAACTGTATACTTTCTAGAAGACTCTGCTAAAAGTACCTGGTTATAGGCTTGCGATAGATCTAGTTTTGTAAAGAAAACATTCCCGCTAAGATTACTGAATAAATCTTCCATTTTTGGTATCGGAAATCTATCGATCGCTAAAACTCTGTTTAGGGTTACCTTATAATCGGCACATATTCTTAGGCCGCCGTCTGCCTTGCGTACCACGACTAGTGGCGTGGCCCAGTCGGAATGGTCCACTGGTTCAATAACCCCAGTTTTCAGCATGGCCTCCAGCTCGGCATCGACACGCTCACGCAGCGCATATGGCAGAGGCCGCGCGCGACAAAATGTGGGTATTGCCCCGTCGTGCACATGCAGCTCTGCCGTACCTCCTTTAAATTTACCTAATGTGCCGTCGAATAGGGATTCATGCCTGGAAACAACTTCATTGATTATTCTGTCATAATTAAATTTGCAGTGAGTTTCATTCTGATCGGCTATCAAATGACATTTGGATACTTTAATAGGTATATTTAATTCAGCTAGCCATTGCCGTCCTAATAAATTTGAGGATCCTTTGTCCAAAACATACAGATCTAATGTTTTAATCACACCATTATAGCTAACCGTTGTTTCTAAGAATCCTATAGGTTGAATAGTTGTGCCATCATAAAACTTGATGTTCAAATTACATCTATTCAAGTGCAAATCGCTGAACAATTCATCATAAACACTTTTACTAATGCAAGATAGGGCTGACCCAGTATCTATCTCCATATTCAGTAAACAATTTTGTACCTTAACAGTTATACACACCGGTTTATAATTGTTTAAAGACATTTGATGCATGGGCTCTTCATCATCTAGGTTGCTATTGCTTCCGTTGTCTTCCTCATCCAAAGAGTACAAAAGAGCCCCTTCTCGGCCACTCCGGCCACCGCGCTGCACGCGCCCCGCTCGCCTCCACGTTGAGCGCCCGCTCGTACTACGGCTGCTACCGCGCCCTCCACGTGAAGCTTTGTTATGTTGACTATCGGCCGATCCCGCCAATTTACTTCGTCTAGTATCATTGTACCCCGGGCACATCCTTCTCAAATGACCGACCTCGTGACAACTACTGCACACGTATTTTTTATATTTGCAGTCGTTAGCTTTGTGTTTATTATCGCCACAGTTTGGGCACTCTTCGAGTTTGTTCAGATTTTCCGTTGCCCCCATATTAGGCTCTACAGCAATAGCGTCTCGTTCCGCGGCCTCTAATGACAGCGCTAAGCTGACCGCTCGATTATAAGTGAGATCGTCTTCAGCGAACAGCCTTTGGCGTATTATATCGCTTCTGATGCCACAAACTAACTGGTCGCGTAAATTTTCATCCAATGCTGTTAGGAAATTGCAGTGTTTCGACAACTTTTTCAGCTGTGTGACATATTCCGCCACCGATTCTTCCATTTGCTGTCGCCGCTGCCGGAATCTAAATCTCTCCGCTAAGATCGATGGCGTTGGCTGCAAGTGTGCAGCCAATAACTCCACTGCTCTATTTAGCGTCAATTCAGCGGGTTTTAGTGGACTAGCTAGTGATGATAGGAGCTCATAAGCCTCCTCCCCCATCATCGAAATCAGCGTTGGTAGCTTGAGCTCATCTTTTACGCTATTAACTAAAAAGTACATTTCTAGTCGCTCCACATAAGCGGACCAGTTCCCTGTTGTTATATTGAACTCACGTACCTGTCCCACCGACATTTTATCCGGTTTAGCGCTGTAATTACACTATTTTTATAAATTTTAATTTTCCTCGTCGCCACTGTTGAATAAAAGGCGTGTGCTCGATACAATATTTATTCCAGAAGAAACCAAGGGAAAAGACAAAACAAGCGACGCTAGGTGAGCACCATAGTGTCTTCTCTATTATTACCTACTTATATTTTCTATTAAGGTGTGTACATACACAACATTAATCTCTTTTCACAAACTTCTGCAGATACAGCATCGCCACAGGAGATTTCTATCTCATCTGCTTCTACTTCTTCACGTACTTCAGAAAGTGTGAACATGGAGGTAGAGCAAGTTGACGATTTTGTGGACGCGACTGATGAAGCTGGTGGGGTTGGTGACACGGAGTCTCTACATTCGGGTGAACAACGTGATCTGTCCCTGGTTCCTTCAGATGAACCCAACGATGTATGTCCTCAAAGAAGGTATCCTGAAAGAGTACGTAAACCTCCAGATTATTATTCATACGGCACTCACGGTGTTGATTTGTTGTATGATGATCCGAAAAGTTATCGTGAAGCTATTAATAGCGATGACAAAGATAATTGGATCTCCGCAATGAAGGATGAGTACAATGCCTTATTGAATAAGCAGACTTGGACATTAGTGGATAAACCAAATAAAAAGATTATTCCATGTAAATGGGTGTTCAAGATAAAGAGGGATGTGAACGGTGCAATAGTCAAGTATAAGGCGCGACTAGTTGCAAAAGGTTTTAGTCAAGTTTGGGGGACTGACTATAACGAGACTTTTGCCCCTGTGGTTCGAAATTCATCTCTGCGTACCCTTATAGCGTTGGCAGCAGAAATGGATTTAAAGATCCAACACATTGATGTCGATACCGCATTCCTCAATGGGGACTTAGACGAGGAGGTGTACATGCAGCAGCCTGAGGGATTCGCTGAGCACGGGGCAGAAGGTAAAGTCTGTTTGCTCAGAAAATCCATTTATGGTTTGAAGCAGGCAGCTCGAGCCTGGAATATCAAATTGCATGAAATTCTATCGAAAACTGGTTTTACACGAACATCTTCGGAATCATGTGTTTACTTGAAAAAGTTTGGTAATGAAACCATAATACTTGCAGTGTATGTTGACGATCTAATTGTCTTTTACAAAGAAAAAAGTTCATTTGACTCTGTCAAAAATGACTTGGAAAATTTTTTCTCGCTAAAAGATTTGGGTGCATTGTCGTATTGTTTAGGCTTAAATATTAACCGTGTTGACGGTAAAATCATGGTCAGTCAGAAGACCTATATCCAGGCAGTGTTGGAGCGGTTTAATATGCGAGATTGCAAGAAGATGTCCACACCTTTGGAGAATAACAAGTTGGAGAAAGGTAATCCAACATCTCTTGGTGAATATCCTTACCAAAACTTGATAGGATGCCTCATGTACCTAGCTGTAAATACGAGACCCGATATAGCCTATGCCACAAGCTATTTAAGTCAGTTTAATAACTGTTATGATAAGAGGCATTGGTTGGCCGCTAAAAGAGTGTTACAGTATTTGAAAGGTACTATGAATTACTGTATTACTTACAGGAAAGTTGGTAGACGTGTGTGTGGATACACGGATGCTGACTGGGCAAACTGTGTACATGACCGTCGGTCGTACACTGGTTACTACTTCACGCTAGCAGGTGGACCTATTAGTTGGGAGTGTAAGAAGCAGCCGACGGTAGCCTTGTCGTCTACAGAAGCTGAGTATATGTCCTTAACAAGTGCTGCAAAGGAGGCTATTTTCCTCAGACGGTTAGTGTGTGACGTTACTGGTTTTGCTGACAGGGTGTTGCTATACAACGATAGTCAAAGTGCACAGAAACTTGTGCTAAATCCGATCCACCATAATAGAACAAAACACATTGATACGAGATATCATTTTATTCGTGAAAAGGTTACTGAGGGTTTTATAGATATAAAGTTTACACCTACGGATAAAATGACAGCCGATGTTTTAACCAAGCCCTTAAGGCGCATAGCTCATCATAGGTGCGTTGTTAATATGGGTTTAGAGATAAATAGGTAGAATAATTTTCTATTTATTTATTTTTCGTCGGTTTATGTTTTGTATTTCTGTATAGTCTGGTAGTAATGTTTTATTCTTTTCTATTGTGTTTAGCATTACTACTTTAACTTTTTATTTCCATTAAGGGCGGATGTTGTAAAACCTACTTTTTGTTAAGTTTTATATGCCATTTGTAATGAAGATAAAAAGACGTTCCAATGTTAAAATACTGCTCTCGTCACTTGAAGTTTCAATAGCAACCGTCTAACAACGTTTACTGAGTTTTCTTTCTCCTATTTCCACATATTTATTTAGAAACCTGATTCTTCAGACCACACTCTCAACAACTTTGATCATTATTTCGTATCTTATTCTTTGGAAAAAATAAGGAAACATATCTTCGACGTTTTCTAAAATATTGTTGGAAATTGTCAAAAGTTGTCGGGGAATGAATTTATTTTATTACAGGCATATAACAAAAACCTGACTACAGAATGCTAAAAATATCGCCGATACCAACCTCAAAATTCATAATCATATCTTTATTTTTCATTCCAACATGTTTTTAACGTTTTTCAGCGTCCTGCGTGTGCAATATAACAACATTTTCAGGATGCTATTGCGGCTGCCGTGGCGTTGTAGTGCGTCGGGGATGTTTGCGGAAGCTCATACAGATGGCTTTCATGGCATCATGCGAAAGAAAGCAGCATCCTTACTACAACGTTTACGTAACCGTCGGAATGGCATCCTGAAAATGATTGTTGCGAGACCAGACTGCCTCATCCAGAGGCACCTGATGGAGGTGGCTGTAGGTTTAATCATGTAAAGAAACTCATAGTTATCTAATTACTAACACTACTAACATAGCAGATAAGCATAAATTGTTACTAACTAATTACTAACAATCTATGGACTGTAACGTCTGAAATAAATAATTTTTATTTATTTATTTTATTTTATTTAAGGTTTTTAAATTTTACAAGGACAGTTTCACAAAAAAAACATGTGCAGTCGAGGGACCCCGGAAAAAACGTGGTCCCTAACGGGGTACTCGAACTCACACACACTCGTATAATTATAATAACATGAGACAGAGCGCGAGAAAGTGTCAATTTAATCAGCGTGTTTAATACAGAGCCAACTAGTATACGTCTTTAGAAGCTCTCATATAATGTGATCGTCATCTTGGATTTTCATTTTGACCACGCTAACGGCTTTAGCAACCTCAAAAACTACGAGTATATAAACGATACCCATGGTTTTTTTTATTTCGTTTTCGCAACCACCATCTTGTGCTTTATTTTTGAGCTCACTATCGACTTCACCAGTGACTAAAACGTCACCCATGATGAAAATTTCAAAATTTTAGTAGCCGCCATAGCCGCCATGTTGGATTGTCATTTTGACCTCATTATTTATTGGCTTTTGAGAAATAAGTTTACTTTACTCTACTATTTATTGGCTTCAGCACCCCCGAAAACCACGAAAATAATCTGTCTCTCACTGTCTGTTTGAGAACGTCGCATGGAAGAGGCATGACGCTTTTTCGTTACCTGACGATTTCTACTAGTTTTTACTCTTACCGCAAGCTGCGGAGGGATTCCAAAAATAAAATTCCATTCTATTTCTTTTTTATTAGTGCGTACTATTCAAACAAGCCTTTGGACAACATAAAAGAGTGTATACAAAAACAGATCACTAGTGTCAACTAAACAATGTCTGCAGTAACTATGCTAATCCCATTTGATGGATGGCGCTGCACGTTGTCCGTTATTGTGTGCGTCCATTGAGATCACAATACCTGCTAGTGTACTCAAACCTGTGCATATACCCTGTGTTTTAGTGATGGGACATGTCATGTGATTAATTTTTTTATTATTATTATTATAGCTATGAATAATACGATGCATCGCATCGCATCAAACCTGTGTAATGTTAGATTAGCTTTTAAGAAAAAGTGTATATGCTGAGAAGGGTGCCAGCCTTGTGGCCCAGCTCTGCATGTATGTATCAGGCAAATATGCCTATAATAACGCTAATATTCTGCTGGATCTCTCAATCGATCGATGTAGTCGGCGAGCTTGATGCCGTTCATTTGGAAATCAATCAGATTCCGGGTTGCTACTGAAAAAAAATCTCAGTCACACTATACCAACTAGAGCTAGTATACCAACTAGGCAGTCTATTAGTTATAATACCGTAAATAGTAGTACAGCAACTTGAAGTGGATATCATAAAATGCGAAACTCCACTTCGAATAATGTTGTACTCTATAAAACCATTCTTCAACAAAACGATAGTCCCGGCCGCAGCCTACAAATATTTGTATTTATTCATTCAATACCACTAGTTGAATTGTTTTCACTCGCCTACATCCCTAGGCCGCATCCGTAATAGTCGCTTTGTGAATGTATACGAGTTTCAATGGATTTCCGAGACTCAACTTCGTCGTATTACTTGTGAATGCGACTAAAAAGTCTGGTCGCTCAACTTTGTGGGTGTTCTGTGGGTGTCTACTAATTATTATGATTTTTTTGCTTTCTGGACTATAGAGGGTTTTGTATTAAAATCAGTTTGTCCATTTTGTATATTGAATTGGTATTTACATGCTCGAATTGAGGTGTCATATTGAAAAATGTCTAAGCCAAACTAATTGAAGTAACTACAAATATTATTGTTAAGGTGACACTTGTCCACATTTTTTCCATACAAACTTCGGGAGGGTTTTACTCCACTGTTTGACAGGGTACATAAAAAATTAAACATGGTATGGTTTTGTCTCGTTATTATTATTGTCTGTACGGAAACAGAATACTAAAATAAAAAGCCATTAAAAAGTTATGAGCCAACAAAGATTCGTTTTTCTTGCTAATTTAACCTAACTTTGAGCGTGTTTAAGTAAGAAAAGGAGTGTAAAATCTCGAAAACCAAGACGGTACCGACAAAGTTCAATTAACAATAAATTCAATAAACTGTATTGGTCATTGATTTATGCAGTGGTTTTTTCATAAAACCCGATCTTCTGAAGGACTTTTCTTAATTTTTTCGCGATTTTTTTGCCAATAATGCTCCTGCATCTCACTCAATAACGTTGTGCGTGTAGACTAGCGTCTAACTGCTCACCACTGATACTATCTCGGTCGGATACGAAGCCTGGTGAGACAGCGTGATTTTTAGCCAGGCCCACCAGTGAGTTCGAGCCCGCGCAAAGTGTCGCCTTAAGAGTATTATCATCAATATAACCTAACCCTGTTCCCAACAGGCTTAGCATCTTTCTATTTCTAATTTACCGTAGAGTAGAAATCACTTTTCTAAATTTCTCGGTTCAAAACTGTCAACTGTCTACACGGAAACGCCATTTTTGTCTACTCTTCCGTCGACAAAACGCTTCTCTACGGTCGTCGTGCCAAGCCTGCAGCAGGCTTAGCATGATGCTTTCTATTTACTACTACAACTAAATGATGTACAATAGAAGAAGATAGTTATGTTTTTCTATTCATTATCACAGTTGTGCATTCGAAACGAATCATGATTTTGTAGATTATCATAATTTACTTTGTGGCCGTCGAGTAGAAAGTTTGTTGTCAGTGTGATTTTGACAGTTTGGGAAGAAATCTTCTTCTGAAATAGTCTACATTTATAAGGATCTAGACGACGATCGTTAGAAACGAAAGACTAAATTACAGATTGTAGAAGGATACCTACGGTGCGATGTCAAAAATGGAGAAACGAAATGTCACGTTGTATTGAAAAAGCACTGTCTATTCTTCGTAGAAATAGAAAAGTCATGCTAAGCCTGCTGATGCAGTTGAATACCAGGGTTTTACATGGAGGGACTGCCTATCTGACCTCCACAACCCAATGAATGTCTGGTGTGAGTTCTGATACTGTAAAAAAAAATCTGGAGTCGGCTTCCAGTCTAACCGGATGCAGTTGAATATCAGTATTTTACATGTAGAAGAGCCTGCCTATCTGACCTCCACAACTCAGTTACTGGGTAACACGGTACATTTTTTTAAGACTGGTTGATCCTATATTATTAATCGATTGGTTTCTTATCGAACTTCGCTATGAAAGTCACGTAAATCAACACAGCAAAAAAAATCTTAATTACACACGAAGCCAAGTTAATATTTCTAACACGTTCAAAGGTGAAATAATTTCCAACCTGGTTCCGACATGTTCGCACATATCACAATTATAAAACTTTGAAAGGTGAAACTATAGAAATATGAACAGAAGGTCAACTTACTATAATCACTGAGAATGTATACAAAGTTATAACAATTATTTTTATGATTCTTCACAATAAGGAGAAATTCAATATCCTACTTACCCTACATAAATATCACAGGAACCAAGAATAAATAATTATTTTCGATTCACCAACACTGACTGGAGTGATCCTGGGTAGTTAATAAAAAAATCACCAGAAATTTGTTTCAGTAACATAATATTAAAAATTCAACATCACTTACTTAAAAACATAATAAGGCAAAAAAGTTGGTAAAAAAACGCCAGAGATTCTGAGAATTATAGGAAAATTGTTTAAAAATCGTACATCCACATTCGCGCCATACTATGGGTAAAACCGGATACCAATTATAAACCAGCGGGGGTAATCACTTTTCGTACAGTGTAGTCAGATAGGAAACGCCGACTTCATCTAGTTTAAAATTTGATTGTCGTGTAACAGTATTTGTAGGTAACAAACGTACTTATCTATCCGTGTACATATCTGTATGCAAAATTAAATCCTAATCCTAATCACCTGCTATAGCGTGAAACCGTTACAAATAATCCTAACTTAACTAAAACTATATTTACAAACTAAAATTATGGCGTCGAAAAATTTCTCCGCATCGCTGTCGAATGTCAAATTCAAATTCAAAGATTTTATTTCAGACCATGGATCAATATAGTGTTAGTATAAACTTAGCCTATGTTAGTAATCTCAATAAAATAAAAATAAAACACCTAAACATTAATTGGCTACATGTACATGTGCACGAACATGTCTGCCAGCCCAGAGCCTGATAAAAGGTCCATCAACCTTGTCCGCCAGTGTAACTAAAATATTATTAGGGCTACCCCTGAATCGCCGTAGCATCGATGCACACCGTTTGCGCATGATGGCGTGAAAATCATCTACTCGCGCTTCCGCAAACATACTCGACTCATACTCATATTTCTATTTGCGGAAAGGATACGAGTACGTCGTGTCCTTTCCGCAGGTAATGTCATTCCCATACATTTTGGCGTAGCGTTTAGCGTGAACGCTAACAGAAATGTGTTTTGTCTCTAAGCCCAGATGACCAGATGATCAGTTATTATAATTAGGACTGATACTTCTGCTCTTCTTTATGTAAAACCAAAACTGAGTCAAACAAAAGTTCGCGTGTGTCAGACAACGTGACGTGTGCTAACGTAACCGGTAGGTATTGTTTTGTTTGTTATAATCGCTCGCGTTTGAACTATGTAAAACATCGCGCAACTTGAATTTTTGTGTTTAAGTACCCAATATAATATATAATACTTAAAATGATAGCGAAAGGGTTTTTTTTGAGGTTGAGAAATCATTAAATAACTTCTCCCGCTCTGGGTGGAGTAGGAGGGCGTGTCAGACTTTTACTGACTAAAACCCACCCGTGTTCCTTCAGTTGCCTGTGTGCCAGGGGCCACGGTATCTCTTAAGAACAACCCGCACCTCTAGCAGTACCACTGCACAGGTGGCGAGCGCATAACGAAACCGTGAATTCATGATTCTTAACGCAACGTAGAAATTTTTCGTCTGTTATGAAAACAAAATCTGCTGTTTCATGGCAAAAGTGCAATTACCTACGCGGTAAAAATGTAGGATATAAGTTTTATTTTTAAAATAACGGGCGATAAATTTAAGCACGTGGTGTTCAAAGTCATGTACACACGGCTACACATCAAGCTATGCTTTTCCAGTTTACGCTGATCTCACACTGTACGGAAATCCTATACAATACGAGTTCAGTTTATACTGGAAATGTATGGCTTGATGTGTAGCCGTGCGTACTAATAATGATAATAAAGATCATTTATATTCTCCCCACAAGATATAGGTATACACAGCTAGCGATGTGCCGTTCCCGGGAATGATCCCAAACTGGGAATGTTCCCAAAAGAATCTTTCCAGTGCCCGGGAATATTCCCAATTGCTGGGAACGTGTCAGTGAAACCACATAGAATTATAATAAAAGTAAAAATATAATAACATTCAAAGTTACTGGTAAGATTTAGTAAGTAAGTAGATTTGACATGTAATGAGTACTCATTTAGTAACTTGTCATTTATTGTATTAATTTTAGAAAGAGGTAAATAAAAATTTCGAATGTAGGAGACTACTTAGGAGGTTTAGAGATTCATCATCATCATCATCGTCATTTCAGCCGAAAGACGTACACTGCTGGACATAGGCCTCCCGCAAGCTCTGCCACTTCGACCGGTTCTGTGCTCCCGCATCCAGCGGACTCCTGCGGCCCTCACAAGGTCATAGGTCCACCTTGTGGGAGGCCTTCCAACTTGACGTCTTCCGGTACGCGGTCGCCACTCCAGAACTTTTCAGCCCCATCGGCCATCTGTTCTGCGAGCAATGTGCCCTGCCCACTGCCACTGAAGTTTGGCAATTCTTTGGACTATGTCGGTTACCCTGGTTCTCCAAGTATAGCCCTCTCCATCACCCTTTGAGTGACTTTAAGCCTTTTATGAGGCCCATTGTGAGCGACCGCGTTTCGGTTTCATATGTCATCACTGGCAACACGCACTGGTCAAAGACTTTCGTGTTGAGACATTGCGGTATGTGGGACGAGAAGATATTGCGAAGCTTCCCGAACGCTGCCCAGCCGAGTCGGATTCGACGATTGACCTCTTTCTCGAAGTTGGACCTACCTAACTGGACAGTTTGTCCTAGGTAAACGTACTCGTCCACAACTTTCAGTGCAGCTCCTCCGACCGTTACGAGAGTGGGTGTTACATGGGTATTGGATATGACCTTTGTCTTGTCTATGTTCATCCTCCATGGTCTCAGCCATGACAACTATATCATCGGCAAACCGAAGGTGAGTGATGTATTCGCCATTGATGTTCATGCCAGCCCCTTTTCAGTCCAGAACCTTGAAGACATCCTCCAGTGCAGCGGTGTAGAGTTTCTAAGAGATAACGTCTCCCTGTCTTACACCTCGCTGCAGAAGGATAGGTTTCAAGGTCCGGTCCTGGAGTCGGACTGACATGGTGGCGTTTTCGTACAGACACTTCAACACCGCCATGTACCGATAGTCGATCTGGTACCGTTGGAGGGACTGCAGTACAGCCCACGTCGCGATCGAATCAAAGGCTTTTTAGTAGTCCACAAACTCTAAAGAGAGAGGCAGATTATACTCTTCGGTCTTCTGTATAACCTGCCGCAGCGTATGTGTGTGGTCTACTGTGCTAAAGCCTTTACGGAACCCGGCTTGTTCGGGAGGCTGGAAGTCGTCAAACCTGCGCGCTAGACGGTTTGTGATGACTTCGGAGAACAGCTTGTAGACATGGCATAGAAGTGAGTTGGGCCTATAATTCTTATGAAAGGCATCGTCACCCTTCTTAAAGAAAAGTACCAGCACACCTCTGTTCCATGCCTGTGGCGTTTTGCCCTCGAGTATGACGGAATTTAACAGCTTCTGGAGGGCCTTAAGAACGAGTTTCCCGCCGGCCTTTAGGAGTTCAGCTGTGATTCTGTCATCACCCGGCCTCTTATTTTTATTGATACGATGGGCCTTGAAAAACTTAGACCCGACCGTAAGGACAGTTTCCACGAACCCATCGTTACCCGCAACCCGTCGTTCAGAGATTATGTACAATATTTTGAAACGTTATTTAAATAGACTGGTAGAATACATTATTCTTTTCTTTTTTTTTGTGTTTCATCTTGCAATCAGTTTTTAAAAACTATGAGCAAATGAGTTGTAGGAAGGTCTGGCAGGGAAGAGTTATTCCTCATCAGGAGCAACTTTCATATGAATAACGAAGCTCTCTCCAAGTTATCCAATTGTAGGATGTTGCGTCTTTTAAGTCTGCTGACACAAGCTGGTATTGTGAGTTGAGCGGCCAATTTGTTGGGATGTCTCTACAGTCTGGATTGTTTGTTACGCCGACCCGGTTAGTTGGAGCCATAAATCATGCACAAAGGATAAGTAAATAACATTTCTCAAAATTAGCATCACACCTGCACAGTTAAAAGGATAGTTTTTTTGTTATCAGTTTAACTCTCCAACTACATCAATTAACTGCCGAAAATTCTCAGTAACACATTATGGGTGTAAAAGATATGCATTTAATTTCTATCTTTTATTATTTTAAACATGCGATAAGAAACCTAATCTAAAAAGTTAAAAAAAGAAAAATCTTTAACTTTTGTGTTAGTGTTCCCACTAACTGGGAATGTTCCCGGGCACATGGGAACATTCCCGTTGGGAAGTTACTGGGAACGGGAATGTTCCCACGGCACATCACTTGTACACAGCGTCAGTGTGTACTAACCCCTCAAGTTTTTATTTTTATAAATTAATGTATAGCTTCAAATAAAATAGTCTATCGATTAGACAGAAACCTAAAGATGAAGTGACTCGGACGATAGTGAATAACAATTTCATCGCAATACATATGTTCATATGGCTAAATAACAGTAGCTGCACGGGTCGATCGACCAGGTTAAGCTACGCTTGCCGCGGTTGGTCCGTGGATGGGTGACCATATTTACATACCAAGACCCCTCCGTGCCTCGGGAAGCACGTTAAGCCGTTGGTCCTGGATGTCATTTGTGGATCTTTGACAGTCGTTACTGGTCGTCAGAAGCCCGAAAGTCTGACAATCAGTCTTACCAAGGGGTATCGTATTACCCAGTAACTGGGTTGTGGAGGTCAGGTAGGCAGTCGCTCCATGTAAAATACTGGTATTCAGCTGCACCCGGTTAGACTGGAAGCCGACCCCAACATAGTTGGGAAAAGGCTAGGCAGGATGATGACATAATTATGGGCTCGCTGGCTAGTTCGTCAAACAGCCAGAATGAGCATCGGCCGACGTCCGGTGATGCGATGGTTCGAATCCAAGTCGACACAATGAACTCTTTTTGAAGTATTCTGTAGATTATTTGAATCGAATTCAATGTACCAGTGTAACATTTTAAAACTTGAAGGGTTAGCACATACTGACGCTGTGTGTAAAATAATTAGGGCGGTAAGAATTTACAAACTGAATCTAAGGTTGTGCGTTGATTTCGTGGTCCCCGTGTATACCTCACACAAGGAAATTGCTCAATACATACAACAGAGTTGAAAGTAACAGAAATTAGTTCAACAACTTGCATGCTACAAAGGTGTACAAATAACTACTAAGCACTGGTTATTTTACTTACCTTTGTAGGACGCATTTCGTCGTTCTCTCTCACAATAAAGTCACACAGTCAAGTGCAGATATACGAGAAATGCTTTTGTCCACCTCACCTTTGCCCTTAGGGGTGGTACAGACTAGCGGGGGTAAGCGTCGAGCGTGAAACTAGCTGTGTCAGGCCTTTGTAGAAAAATAAAATCAGACTTCACGTGTTGCAGCTTACAAGAAACAAATAATCACGTCCATTTTTGTTTTAACATTGATAATTTTAAAATAACTGTTTTATTTTATACTTTGGGCATTGAAAAATCATTTGAACAAAATGACTTGATCGAACAAAAAATAATAGAAAATCTTGTAAAGATTGCGTGCTCTGTAACCATTCCAGGGCCTGAATTCACTATGACCAGTTGGCGATTCCTTACTCGTAACCACGTCAATCGCACACGACATCTGCTAATATCGACCAATTGTCTTGGATTCAACAGAATATGACATTTCGATTCCTTACCGTTTTATAGATTTTTTAAAAACACGATATTGACGTAGTTTGAACTTAGTAAGATTCCGCGGGGAATCATTATAACCTTGGAGAACTGGGGCCCAGCAAACCAATTCAGCACAATAGGATTTTAGCGTAAACACTTTTCATCGGTCACCAAAAAACTGCTGTTTCATAGAAAAGTCCAACACACCGCTGTACTGTATTCAAAACGTATAGAACTGTATTTTATTTTTTAAATAACCGACGTAACATTTCAACACAGGGGAGCTCAAATTCATGTACACACGGCTACACATCAAGCTATACATTTCCAGTTTACGATGATCTCCCACTGTATGGAAATCCTATACAATGCGAGAACAGCTTATATTGGAAATTTATAGCTTGATGTATAGCTGTGCGTACTGAATTCTTGGTTACAATTTGCTCGTCGACGTCTCTATCACCGTGTATTGTAATTCATTTTTAAACATACCGCTAAAATGGGTTTGTTAAATTAGACCCCTAACAGAATATAAAATCTTCACAACATTGAGACGTGATTCTTTAGCTGAAGTGAGTTACGCAGCGTTAACCCTACAAACATCTGTCATGTCTCTAATGGACAACGTCCATGCGAATGGCTAATAACTACTTTATGACCTCAACTTTATTCGGAAGGGCTAATGTAGACTTGGGTTTAGTGTCGCAGACCTAATTGGAGAAATAAAACGTGGAATGTATGACGTTAAGGCTTTGTGTCGAGAGTAGTGAGAGAACGATGAGAATGTTGGCATTGTTGGAGGAAATATGTTATTTATGCCGAATGCTTTGACCGTTCATTCATTGTTTTGTCGTATTGTTGATGAATTACCTACCTTTCTATTAACAATGTACGTTCACCAGAATTACGTCGAATCATTAATAGCGTCACGTGCACCGTTGCACATGAAATGGAGAAGAAAATGCAGAGTATATGACGTAGAAAAAAGGTACTGACTGTGTATAATTAACAGGGTCGTCGGAAATAAAACGTGAAATGTTAATACGTGCATAATTATGCCCCCGCATTAAAAAATTTACTGACGGGATTTTTAGGGTTCCGTACCTCTAAAGGAAAAAACGGAACCCTTATAAGATCACTTTGTTGTCCGTCCGTCCGTCCGTCCGTCTGTCAAGACCGTTTTTCTCAGGAACGCGTGGAGGTATCAAACTGAAATTTCTATATGATACTTAGTTCTACTGTCCCTGGAAGCTGTAGAAAAATCAACCTTCTAAGTCAACGCAATCAAAAGATACAGCCATTTAGGCTGCAAAATTCCGCAAATTTTCGAAACTCGCACGGGAATCAAAACCTACAGGGTACTTCCCGTGAACTTAGAATCTTGAAATTTTGTACGAAGTCACGTCTTATAGTACAGATATAGGAAAAATTACGAAAACCGTAAATTTTTAGTTTCGTCATATAAAAAAAAATATTTTTGACAATTTTGAACTTTTACTTATATACCCACAGGTTTGTACGGAACCCTCGGTGCGCGAGTCCAACTCGCACTTGACCGGTTTTGTTTTTTAAATGTAACCAACAATATTTGCATGGTATGAATGTTATAAGCTAATCATGTGTGCTCTACAATGTACCTTAAAACAACTTTATATACCATGTTTTATGCAAATAAATGTTATTTCTATTTTCGTTTAAACATCTCTTAACTTTATTCAACGTTTATGAATATACCCCGTGGTGTAAGGAATTTCGTTGACCATTCATTTATTTGTTTTGTCGTATTGGTGATGAATATTTTTTCTAACAACAGACATTTTTATTTTATAATATAATAATACCTACTAGCCTATTATTATCCTACTGCTCGGCAAATGTCTCGTCGTACACTGAGAATTCATGAGCATTGTTCACCACGATTATTCAAGGCAATATGGCCATTCTAGAATTGCCTATATAATATGAATTGTATTTAAAGCCAGGTTTTCCCACAATGTTTTCCTTCAACCTGTGTCAGTGTTAGTCAATTCCTCTTATTCTATTACGCCAGAAACAAGATTATTTTTGGAAAACGAATTTTTAAATAGAGGTTTTTATAATGGTATATTAGCATTTCCTTTGAAACATAAACCTTGATGTTTATAGAGGGTGGCAGGGAATCGAAACACAACCTGTTAATATGGATTACGTATATGAGTTTGAAATCTCTGCGTTGAAACCGCATACTTTTTTTTTATAATAGACGTAATTTTTTTGTTTCGGTTTCGAATCACGTGCTGAATTCATAGTTTCAGTATGCGCGTCGATGTTTTTGCCATCCTCTAAGTTATTTCAGCTAAAATGCTTCGAATATTCACAAAAAAGGACTGACATTCGAAAACATCGAGGTTTAAAACCGTTCGAATCGAAGCCTACACGTGTGCTCGTATCGGTTCCGGTGCGGAAATCGAGCCTGCGATGTATGCCCAACCTAAATTGAACTCTCGGTTCTTGCATCATTTGGGTCATGCATGTTCTGTGAACTGAAATTGTTTATTCTGTAAATAGGATATCATAATTACCTCACACGTCATATTATTTAAAAAAAACCGGCCGAGTGCGAGTCGGACTCGTGCACGAAGGGTTCCGTACCATTATCTATAAAAACGGCAAAAAAAATCATGTCTGAAAGGGGTAGGTACTTAATTTAAAATTATTAAAAATATTTTTATTATGTGATGTAACTAAAAATGTATACTTCTCGCAATTTTCCTTTATCTGTCCTATAAGACGTTGGTTCGTACCAAATTTCAAGATTCCGAGTTCACGAGAAATACCCTGTAGGTTGTGATAAACGGCTATATCTTTTGATTGCGTTGGCTTAGAAGTTTTTTCACAGCTCCAAGGGACAGTAGACCTGAGTATTTGATATGAATTTCAGCTTGATACCTTCACGCATTCCTGAGAAAAAGGGTCTTAACAGACAGACAGACGGACAACATCGTCATACTATAAGGGTTCCGTTTTTTCCTTTTGAGGTACAGAACCCTAAAAAGAGTCTAGATTGACATTTCCTATCTGACTACCCCTGTGAAGAAATGGGGAAACAAACTCAAGGTTTAAAGACTCTTTGAAGACATAATTTTGCTCATATCATGTGAAGACAGTGTACCTAAATTGGTATTTTGAGGAAACTCATTGCATTGCATTTCATTCATTTTCATTTGCATTTTTTTTTTTTTGTTCGATACCAATTTAGAGAACTAAAGCTCATAAATCGTAAGGTTGTGTGTTCGAATCCAAGAAGGCACTTAATTTTGTGTATTTGATTTCATCACCACTGCGAAGGAAAACATCGTGAAGAAACCGGCATGTCAATTTTAAGACATTTAATATCCACCAACCTACTTGCACAGCCATACCTATTATTACTGTAATTTGGAAACATTGTTAAAGCCACTTATTTTTGAAAGAGTAACCGTGGAGTTTCTTGCCGGCTCTTCTCCAAAGGAAGCGACAAATTGAAACCGTGCACCTAGCTTCTGACGTTTCATAAGTGCCCATGCAGGTTTATGTGAAATAAAATATTTTGATTTTTGAACCCGGACTGGGCCAGAGTGGTGGATTATGGCCCACTCCCTTTCACAGAGAGGAGGCGCCTTAGCTTTGGGAATATTATAGGCTGCATAAGTATCCTGCCATTATTTAGGGCCCGTGCAACAAGCATGATGCGTTAATAATATCATGAATTATTTCCCGCCACGGTAACCACAAAGATACACAAAACTCCTTTCATATGAAGGAACGTAAAACAATTTATGGTCGGCATAGAAACTCGCAGACTCCATTCACACGCCCCCCGCGTGGGTGTTACTCAAACTTTGCCAGATTTATGGAACAATAAATAGTTTTTTATGTTCAATTTCTGCCCGTACAACGCCCGTATCGTAATATGGAGAGAGTTTCGGGTAAAAGTGAAATGTAGGGAAGTATGTGTTATTATTAGTTTTGTGAAGGGAAGAATATACTATTTGATATCTTCATTGTTTGAAGAAGATGGTATTGTGTTTTTGTTGTTTAAAGATGAGGCATGAGACAGGGTGCATTACTAGAAAAAAATTGAGACGGAAATAAATAAGAGCACAAAGAGCTGTCAAATTTTGTTTTACTAAGATTTTGTGCTAAGCAAGTACGACCAAATAAATTCATCATGCTTAAAATCACGCTAAATTCAAGGCAATCGAGACGTAATTCCCGTGTGGTGCCCGGGCGTAAAAGAATAGCACCATCCCATTTCTTCCAGTGGGTGTCGTAGGAGGCGACTAAGGGACTTACTAGAGAATGGGCAGCAGCGTTCTCTATGCATTTTACCACCATACTGCGATCGCCAATTCGCCTGCCAAGCGTGGCGATTATGGCAACCCCCCCCCCCCCCTTTGGGGGAGGCCTATGTCCAGCAGTGGGCGTCTTTTGGCTGAAATGATGAGACGTAATTTAGTTTGACAGGTCTTAGGTGTCTTGTCTTTCTCTTTCGCGGTCCGTCAGTAATCGGAAAACAGACGCTGCAGACGATCTTTTTACATTATATTACTTTTTAAATGTAGGTACGTCGGATCATGCATCCGCGCTTCTAGCCGAGCATAAATCATCGTTTATTCATTGAACTGACAAGCGTGAGGTTTGATGTGATCCCGCTCTTGCAACTAAGCATGAACCCCTTTATTTATAAACTTTGCTTTTTAATTAATGATTAGCAATCGTTTAACCGTACATTTTTGACGTTTAATCATCGTTTATACTCAGCTTAGATGGAAAGGAGCAGTGTTGGACTAGTGGTAACGGCCGCGACTTACGAGTTGTGGGTTCGAACCCCGACAGGTGCTTTACTTTGTTTAAATATTTAATCACTACTGCTCTCAAAATGGTTAAGAAAAACTTCATGAGGAAACCGGTATCTCCTAGAACCAAAAACTCGAAGACATGTATGCAGGTACATATGCCAACCCGCGTGCTGGATTACGGCCCACATGTAATAACTAACTTTTGATTATGTAATGTCATCATCATAATTCTCCCAATTTATTTGGGGGACAGCACAAGATCTCTTTTTAACCGACGAAAAAACGGAGGAGGTTCTCAAGTCGACGCGTATATATGTATTTTTTTTTTTAATATATGACCACGCATAACTTTTTCCAGAGTAGTCCGATTTCGATAATTCTTTTTTTATTGGAAAGGGTATACCCCAAAGTTGGTCCCATACAAAATTTCGAAGAAAAATTCCAACCCTAAGGGTAAGAAAACGGGGATGATTGATTGTTTACTCACAGATTTTAATACTGAGTTGTGTATTACAAAAAGTAATCAAAAATTAAGCATGTAGTAATTAGTAGATTATAGCCACAAAAAAATATAAAATAAAAACTTTTTAATAAAAAAATGAAACCGCCGAAAAACCGAAAAGTAAAAAAATAATAAACCTGCTTTGTCCAACTCCAATAACTAAGTTCGGAAGTCGGTGACTTTGGATATGTATTTATATGTCACCGCCTTCCGAACTTAGGTATTGGGGTTGGACAAGCAGGTTTATTATTTTTTTCTTCCATATTTTTCTATTTGTTGTCAGTCACTCGATAGTCACTCCCTTTCTAAATATAGCATCATTCACAAAGTCCATCCATCGTTTCTTTGGGCACCCCTACTCGTATAGCCATCGACATTAACACTCAAAACCGTCCTCACGAAATTTTCCTCATTCTTCTGTTTCACATGGCAACTGTTTCACATGGCAACCGATTTCCACACAATTTTTCAGTTCCCGCTTCAGTTGTTTAAGCACTAAACGAAAAATGTAGTATGCGACTTTTATAAAGCAGGTATTAAACATTAACTAAATTGAATGTTACACTTCTATCATATAAACTCAACAGTGACCGAAAATAACAAACTGTCACAGAAATATCTACTTAGCTACCATAGTACGGGGAATAAGGATATTTTTAACTCTTACACACGAACCCTTTTTACTGTGGCTGACAGCTGACAGCCAGGGTCATGATCAGCTGACAGACGGTACAATATTGATCGTCCCTCTAACAGTGTGATAATTTCCAATTCGTTGGTGTAGTATCAATTTAATGATGATGAAAAAATAAAAATATTTTATTTCACATAAACCTGCATGGCCACTTAAGAAACATCAGAAGCTAGTCGTTTCCTATGGAGAAGAGCCGGCAAGAAACTCCACGGTTACCTACTCTTTTAAACATAATTGGCTTTTGTAATGTTTTGTTTTTAACCGATTTGAAAAATTCTTTCACTGTTGGGAAGCTACACTATCCCGGGTGACATAGGCTATATTTTATCCCCGTATTCCCACGGGAACGAAAATTATTCGGCTGAAACCGCGGAGCTCTGCTAGTTTAAACATAATTGGCTCTTGTAACGTTTTTAAATTACAGTGTTATGGGTGAACAGTGTAGACCTGTCAACAAGTACCAACCAGGTTCTTAATGAAATACACCCAGTTGCACAAAGACAAATATTAATGCCACATTACAAAATGAGTCATTAACGCTAAAGATTTAATTAGTTTAATAATGTTGCACAAAACAACTCTAAGGCGCTAATGGTCTCCCCCGATTGGGTTCCCGCATTGTCGTTGCGGGGGGGCTCAGTAACCGTGGTCCCACACACGGTGAAGCCAAGAGGAACCCAAAGGTGGGGCCGCTCGTCAGGGCTTTTGCCTCAAAGCCGACGACGTAGCGGCCAAAAAGTAGGTTGCGGTGAGGTGCACCGCAACTGAGGATGGCCGCGATGTCGAATGGGAGGCATCGCAGCTAAGTGCCGGTACTTTTGAGTAGCGCTCTTCCCTTCCGTGGCCTGGACGGGGCCGCCACCGTTTGATGGCGGACGCGGTGGGGCCGCAGGGGAAGAGGAGTGCCGGTATAGCGTTGGCCGCTCTCCCTATCCCCTGCGGCCGAAAAGTAGTAGGCGACGGGGCCACTATGTTGACCCGTCGCGGGGTAACCGAGGGGTCCGCAAGGGCCGATGCCTGCCAGGGGTGGGAGTTTTTCGAAAGAGATACCGCCTCCCCTAGCACACGGGCAACTGGGAACACGGGTGGGTTTTAGTCAGTAAAAGTCTGACACGCCCTCCTGATATACCCAGCAGGAAAAGTCATTTGATGATTTCCCACCCAAAAAAAAAGGCGCTAATAGTGCTTGTTTTGTGCAATAAAAAAAAACTGCGGCAGATTTCCTCATTTGACACTTCATTATTTAAAATTAAAGAATCCTTTAAATTGCCACATTACAAAATGAGTCATTAACGCTAAAGATTTAATTAGTTCAACGATGTTGCACCAAAGAACTGTGCAATGGTGCTTACTTTGTGAAAAAAAATTGATTGTGGCTAAGTAACTATAGCTGCGTGGGACGATCGATCAGGTTAAGCTACGCTTGCCGCGGTTGGTCCGTGGATGGGTGACCATCTTTTCATACCAAGACCCCTCCGTGCCTCGGAAAGCACGTTAAACCGTTGGTCCCGGCTGTCATTTGTGGATCTTTGACAGTCGTTACGGGTCGTCAGAAGCAGGTCAGATAGGCAGTCGCTCCATGTAAAATACTGGTATTCAGCTGCATCCGGTTAGACTGGAAGCCCACCCCAACATAGTTGGGAAAAGGCTAGGCGGATGAGATTGCCTCATTTGACACTTCATTATTTAAAATTAAAGAATCATTTAAATCGAGTCAAATGTTGCTATCTGCAACAATTCAATGGTGAGTGTCGAAGCGCGTACGGTGTTGCTTAGACGTGTTTTTTTTTTGCAGTAATTAGCTAATTACCTCGTTATCTATTGTGCGCTAAACGAGCGGCCGCTCGGCCGAACCGGTTATCGCTCGCGCGAATCTGTACCTTATGCGTAATGAGTACAGATGAGAATCATAATGAAGAATTAATAAGTACAATCATTATGGAGGACGACGAAAATACACATTTAGAAGACACAACACAATTATTTGAGATTGAGGGTAATGACAATGAGACATCTAAAGATGGAATGCGACCTACGAAAAGAGGAAGAGAAGATGATGAATGGACCGAGGTAAGGAATAATAAAACCAGGATGAGACTTATACGAGGGATCACGGAATTACGTGTCACCTGCAAAGACAAATTTCCTAAACAATTTGCACTTGCTAAACTATTTAAAGAGCAAGGAATAATGAATATAACAAAAGTAAAACATATAAATCCGTACAAAGTTACTGTCGAACTTAACAACGCTGACAGTGCTGAGAAGTTAGTGAACTCCGAGCATTTTAAAGGATTAGGGTGGAGATTCCAGCGGCCATTTGAAGTTGGTTTATCATATGGAGTGATAAAAAATATTGACTTAGACATTTCTGAGGATGAGCTACTTTCATGTCTATCAAGTACATGCAAAGTCGTGAATGTGAGACGCCTACAGCGAAGAGACAGAGAAGCAGTCAGTTGGACCGAAAGCGAAACATGGAGAATAGGATTTGAAGGAGCGTTGTTGCCCTCATATGTACTTATTTATGAAATGAGAGTACTGGTAGAACCTTACGTTTTCCCTGTTACGCAATGTTCCAGGTGCTGGAGGTACGGTCACTCTGCTAAAATGTGTCCAACAACGAGAATTGTATGTCCGAAATGCGGAGGTAGACACGAGAACTGCGAAACAATTTCTTTTAAGTGTGTGAATTGCACAAGGAATCATATGGCATTGGACAAAACTTGCCCAGTGTACATTAAGGAAAGGAAAATACGTAGTATTATGAGTGAGCTTAATGTTTCATACCGAAAAGCCTTGGACATATATGTACCTCCTCCTGTACCCTCCTACGATGCAGACGACAATAGGCAAACACCTACACCTTCCTATGGGACAATCCCAACTACGCAAATACCTACCTCAAGTTCATCTATGTCACCCGTGTTACAGTCGAAAGCTACATTCGCACAAAAAACAGCACGCCCTATACTAAGTAAAGAAACGGTGTCCACACAAAAATATACCACAGATGAACAACAAACCAAAAATGTTCCACAAATGGACAATACACAGAAGGAGAAAGAAGAAGAAACAATAAAGAAAAGTAAGAAGAAAAAACTTAAAAATAAAACGCCCCAATTTGAAGCCTCCCATTCCCAGGATTGTTTTATGGATTTTCAAGAGGAAACAGGCAAGGGAGACGCGACTGAGGACGAGGATGATGGTAAAAATGAGGATTTGGTAGACGATAGTTCAGTTGGATGGCTGATAGATAAAATTAAATATATTTTATTTGTGAGAAATGATACCTTCAAGGTCAAAATCATAACTGTTATTCAAATTAGCGTGGAGTGGGCAATATCTTGTTTTTTTAAGAAGATCATACCTAAAGACTTTGCCTCTTTCTTTTCTAAGTATTTCCGTAATGAAGGCTGTTAAAATAAACATTTTGCAATGGAACTCACAAAGCTTGTTACCTAAAAAACTAGATTTAGAACAAATTCTGTTATTGGAAAAAGTTCATATTGCTACGTTATGCGAAACTTGGTTGGATTCTGATCGTTATTTAAGTGTAAAAGATTATAACGTATTTCGCTGTGACAGACCTGACTAGGGAATGCAATCTCGTACGAGATTTCCGCCTAGCGAGATCTCGCGAGACTCAAAACCCAGTCTCGCGAGATCTCGCAAATTACGGGATCTCGCGAGATTGGGAGAATCGCAATTAAAACATATGCAAATGCTTGTTTTAAGAACTAGTAATTGACACGATATGTAATTAAATAGAAACTGCGTTGCTTAGTTATAAAAATAATGTAAGTTTTATTTTAAATATCAACAGAGTACCTACTTATTATTTTGTCTCTAACTCTAATAACATTTGTTTATGTCTATAATTATTATACCTACTGTAGCTAATCAGTTCAAATTCTTACAATATTGGTAACAAAACAATAATTATCTTTATTTAGTCTTTTGTAAATTATTACTTTAGTTTCAATAATTAAGAGTAATAGGAACATTACTTATGGTAAATAAATACAACAAAACAAAAACTTAACTTCACAAGTTCTTAAATAAATGTTGTGAGATCGTATTAATCAAATAAAAGAAGTTTAAAGTAGAAGTCAGATGAAGTTATCAAGGTACCGAAAGGCAAGTTAGTTTGTCTGAAAATGGCTTCTCAAAAAACACATCATGTCGAGAGTATCATCTGACAGACGACTTCTGATTTTGCATGCCAAATACCCTGCTGATGAAAAAGCTCGTTCTGCCTCAACACTTGTCGGAACCACAGTTGAGAGGCAGTTATGTACGAAGTTTAAAAGTTCCCCTCTTACTCCACCAGCTTCGTACAAATTCATTTCTTTTTTTATTAAAATGTCTAAAGTATTTGTTGTAGAATTTGTTGAGCGAGCAGTGGGCTGTTTCAGTGCTTTCAGCGATTTTTGCAGCTTTTCTTTTCTTAAAGAGGCATTGTAGTGTCTTCAATATCGAAGTCTTCATCGTCCTCTTGTGCAACCGGTGCAACAACATCGACATCCTGCGTCTCGTTATCTCGCGAGATCTCGTACGAAATTTGACGAGATACAATCTCGTAAAATATAGCCGGGATCTCGCGAGATCGGGATCTCGGCGAGACGAGATTGCATTCCCTAGACCTGACTCATATGGGGGAGTCGCAATTCTAACTCACAAATCCATCAAGGCTCAACAATGTCACACTATTATTTCGAATTCGCGTATTGAGATTATACATGTCAAAATTATTAATTGTCCTGACATTCAAAACGTTATCTCAATTTATTGCCCACCGAACGTCCGTACAACACAAAATGATTGGGATTCGTTGTTTGCTATAGCTAACACTAAAACTGTAATTTTAGGAGATTATAATGGCCACCACTCTAGTTGGTCTACGAAAACAGACCAAAGAGGTACTCAAATTTTTGACTCTTTAATTGATCACAATTTCGTGACTTTGAATGATGGGAAACCGACTCGTGTAAAGCTAGTTAATGGGATTTTACAAAAGTCAGCCCCTGATTTATCTATAGTTTCTTCAGATTTATCATTAATGTTTGATTGGAACGTAACTAATGAGTCCTTAGGCAGTGACCACATGATAATAAAACTGAAGACGTTGGTTAACTGCGAGCCACGCATCGTAAAAAAACGTAATTTTAAAAAAGCCGACTGGATAAAGTATCGTAACCATATTCAAGAAGCACTAGCTGAGTATTCATTGCCTGGTAATCCCCAAGAAGCGTATAACTTCCTTTTAGATATCATCAACAAAGCCGCTGATGCAAGTATCCCTTATTTTAAATTTAACCAAAATCCCAGTGGTCAATTTAAACCGAAACCTTATTGGTCTCCAACTTTATCTAAAGCGGTGGCGGAAAGACGATTGGCTTTAACGTACTTTAGAAAAAACCCATCCCTAGATAATTTACATAATTTACAAGACAAAACTCGAGAAGCGCAAAAACTAACTAGAAATGCTCGTAATGCGGGATTCCGAAAGTTTTGTTCTTCAGTGGACGAGGTCACTTCGGTCAGTGAAATGTGGCGACGCATGCGCTGGTTGAAGGGACACCGTTCAGCTGGACTCCCTGTGGACGAGACATTGGCTGAACAAGTCCTATTTAATTTAGCTCCTGATTTTACATGCCCCCCATTACCTAGTTTTTGTTCTCAAAATCATATTTTAGAAGTTGCTATAACAAAGCAGGAGCTTGACAAATGTGTTAAATCTAAAGATACCGCACCGGGTTGCGATGATATTTCCTTTTCTATGATTAAAAATCTACCGGACCTTGCTAAAAATATTTTGATACAACTTTATAATTTATTTTTTTCTCTAAATTTCGTTCCTGTGCAGTGGCGACAAGTCCGTATAGTACCAATTCCCAAGCCAGGTCGAGATTTGACTTCCGCTTCAGCAATAAGACCTATATCATTAATGTCCTGTTTATGTAAAATCTTTCATTCCATCATCAATAATAGAATCGAGTGGTATTTAGAAAGTAGGGGATATTTTGCTGACGAAACTGTAGGTTTCAGGAAAGGGCGCTCATGTTTGGATAACCTAAATTTACTAACCTCAAAAATACAAATTGGTTTCTCAAAAAAACTTATCACGATCGGATGTTTCCTGGATATTGATAACGCTTACAATAACGTTGACGTCACAACTCTTCTGTTAACCTTAGACCAACTTGGTGTGGGAGCACAGTACTGTAGATATCTATGGGAGTTTCTCAAAGAAAGATATTTGACTATTAATGGCATAGATAATACCGTCACTAGAATTGCCAGACGGGGCTTGGCACAAGGTGACCCCTTGTCGCCATTGCTATTTAATATTGCAACTATTCATATTTGTAAAGCAATACCTAACACCGTATCTATCTCGCAGTATGCCGATGACTTCGTACTTTATATAACTTCTCATAACTCGGATCAAGCAGCTGCTGAGTTACAGAAAGCGGTAGATATTTTATGTAGTCAATTTGATACCCTAAATCTAAATATATCACCAAATAAGAGTAAAATTTGCGTTTTTAATAGAGGCTATAGAAGACTTTCAATTAACTTGTCAATTGGATGTAATAAACTGGAGGTTGTTGATACAGTTCGATATCTTGGTGTGTGGTTGGATCGTTCTCTCAGGTGGGGAAAGCATATCAATGAAGTTTGCCAAAAAGTTCTCAAATTTATTAAAATTATTAAAGTGTTAGCCGGTTCAAACTGGGGTGTGCACCCAAAATATTTAAGAAAACTTTATATATCTTTAATTAGAAGCCGTATTGACTATGGAAGCTTTTTCTATGACAACAGTGCAAAAACTCACTTGGAAAAAATAAATAAATTACAGAACCAAGTTATGAGAGTAGTGGGTGGTTTTATTAAAACTACACCCATTCACGTGATGGAAAGCGAGTTATGCCTACAACCGTTATATTTACGTCATCGATTCTTGGCTAGCAAATTTTGGCTTAAAACGAAAGCCTTACAGGCAAATACTGGAGGTATGAACTTACTTTCCGAGCTATCTACATTGTGTAATAATTCTTCATATTGGCAAAACAAAAGAATCCCCTTGTTAATCTTGGTTCATGACGCACTACGCACTTTAAAAGTTCATTGCAGTACTAAACTAGATATGTTTTCCCAGAGTACATGGGTTAGTATGATAGATAGCAAAAACTTTATAAAACACGACGTCAGTTTTATGACCAGACCAAAAACTCAATACCATCCTGTTAGCTTAAGAAATTTATTTGTTGAATACATAACTTCCGAATACTCGACTTGTTTTAAAATATTTACAGACGGATCTAAGGACGGTGACGGTATTGGGGCCGCCTTTTATGAATCGGAAGACAATTCAATGAAGTTTCGAATTAATGCCAGTGTGTGTATAATGGAAGCGGAACTGATCGCGATCGCAGAAGCTCTGTCGTATGTAGAATCAATCCACCAAAACAATATTGTCATTCTTACAGACTCCAGAAGTTCGCTCCAACACTTGGCTCGATGTACCTCGACATTTCGAGGAACACCGATAGCCTACACTATACTGAAACTTATTTTGAAGCTTCAATCTGATGGAAAACACATAGTTCTTCAATGGATACCATCACATATCGGAATTAGAGGCAACGATATTGTTGATTTACTAGCTAAGCAGGCCATAAGTGATGGATGTCCTGTTAACTTTTCTCCTTACTTCACTAACTTTATATCGAATGTCAAACAGGATTGCTATTCGCTTTGGAAGGAGTACTTCAATAACGATCACAAGAGAAAGGAATCTGGTATAAAACGATCCAACCTCATCCCTTGAACTCACCGTGGATAGATAATCAGCTGTTAAGTAGATGTGATACAGCTGTTATCGCGCTAAGACTTCGTTCCGGACACATTCCGTGTAATAAGTTCTTACATCTAATGGCGAAATCAGCGACGACTAATTGTGAATTTTGTGTTAGTTCCGTAGATGATGTTTATCACATATTAATCGAATGTGTCCGCAATGAGGAATTTAGAAATAAATTAGATTGTAGGATTAGAGAAATAGGTTACTGTAATAGTGTTCTAGCTGTGCCACTTTCTGATGCAGCTAGAGTACTTTACAAACTAGCTATGCTAAGATTTTGTTAATTAGAAATAAATAAGTATTATTTTGTTAAGCCAACCAGGGCGGCATAATCGCATGTGCGACAAAGCCCTTTTCTATAGAATAAAAAAAAAAAAAAAAACAATTCAATGGTAGATTAGTATTTAAGACGGAATAAAAAGTTAAACTTAGTTTCTGCAACTAGCTGTTAATCGCTTAATTCTAACTATGTACTTTCCCCCCCCCCCCCCGAGTGGGTTCCCGCATTGTCGTTGTGGGGGGCTCAGTAACCGTGGATTCCGGCCACGGTGAAGCCAAGAGGAACCCAAAGGTGGGGCCGCTCGTCAGGGCTTTTGCCTTCAAGCCATTGACGTAGCGGCCAAAAGGTAGGTTGCGGTGAGGTGCACCGCAACTGAGGTGGGCCGCGATGTCGAATGGGAGGCATCGCGGCTGAGGGTTAAGGGCTGCGGTAGAGGAGGAGTGCCGGTGCTTCTGAGCAGCGCTCTTCCCTTCCGTGGCCTGGACGGGGCCGCCACCGTTTGATGGCGGACGCGGTGGGGCCGCAGGGGAAGAGGAGTGTCGGTATAGCGTCAGCCGCTCTCCCTATCCCCTGCGGCCGAAAAGTGGTAGACGGGACGGAGCGTTGTGTTCCACACGCGCGCCGTCAAAGATGTCAGCAGCCACAGGTGGGGTCCGCAAGGGCCGATGCCTGCCAGGGGTGCGGGTTTGTTCGAAAGAGATACCACAGCCCCTGGCATACGGGCTACTGAGGGAACACGGGTGGGTTTTAGTCAGTAAAAGTCTGACACGCCTTCCTGCTCTACTCAGCAGGAGAAGTAAAAAAAAAACTATGTACTTTCCTAAACTTGGTTCCTAAAGGAGGAAGGGTCCAATTTTTTAAATACCTATCATAATAAGTCGATTTCTCTGTTAATTGGTAATTTTTTCCCTTGCAACTGTTGTGTGTATTTTAGCGACGCGCAGGCGTAGTAAATATAACGGAAATAAAATATTTTGTTTTTTTAACAAAAGGTACTGTGCTCAAAGGACAGAAAGTTTGTACCTTAGATAAGAAGGTAACAAACTTAATTAAACGTGCTTTCCGATTCAGGGAGGGTTCTCGATATGTATTTTGTGAATGAATGTGTGTAATGTATGGTCACCCATCCATAAACCGACCGCAGCAAGCGTAGCTTCAATAGATCCGTGTGTTAAATAGCCACATAATGATGATGGAAAAATATAATATATATATAATATTCTGCCAACTAATTACCTAAGAAAAAGATTTCGCTAGATAAAATAAAGAACAGGCGGTCATAATCTTCTTAATACCAAAATTAGCAATTTTCCCTCTGATATATAAAGTAGAAAAATCCCAATAAATGCGTATTTTTATCGGTTTAACTTAAATTAAGTCGTCGTTATGGAAGAACAATTAAAATTCAACCTTTCGGACTTGAACATACAGTTGAAATTAGTAGATCCCGGTGTCTGTGATTAGTAGCTAATTCAAGGAAACTTTGTTTGATCAGTATTTGATTAGGGTCGTGATTCCACGTCATTCGGGACTTAGAGATCTCATTAATCCGTCGGTAAATCTTTTGGTGGCCAGTTTTTGTTTTTGACGTGTAAGGAAGAAGAAAAGTAAAAAAAAAAAAATGTTTTATTAGAACTGGCGATTTACGGAAAAGAATTTTGGATAGTGTCAATATATCCATGGATGATTACATAACAGGTATATAATTAATTTATCTAAGAGCTGATTTTAGTCAGATAAATTTTATTCGAAGAATTTATCTGACAGTTAGACATATTTTCTCTTACAAAAGCTATCAAACCGACATATTTATTCCTCAGATAAAAGTTATACGATTGTTGAAAAATTAGCCCTATGAGATATTGCCTAGCCCTCAGATCAAAAACAAAATAAGTAGCCTATTAGGAGACTGTAGAATTTATTTTTCAGTACAGACAGACTTCCAAACCTTATAGAAAAAAAACCGGTCAAGTGCGAGTTGGACTCGCGCACCGAGGGTTCCGTACAAACCTGTGGGTATATAAGTAAAAGTTCAAAATTGTCAAAAATATTTTTTTTTATATGACGAAACTAAAAATTTTCGGTTTTCGTAATTTTTCCTATATCTGTACTATAAGACGTGACTTCGTACAAAATTTCAAGATTCTAAGTTCACGGGAAGTACCCTGTAGGTTTTGATTCCCGTGCGAGTTTCGAAAATTTGCGGAATTTTGCGGCCTAAATGGCTGTATCTTTTGATTGCGTTGACTTAGAAGGTTGATTTTTCTACAGCTTCCAGGGACAGTAGAACTAAGTATCATATAGAAATTTCAGTTTGATACCTCCACGCGTTCCTGAGAAAAACGGTCTTGACAGACGGACGGACGGACGGACGGACGGACGGACGGACAACAAAGTGATCTTATAAGGGTTCCGTTTTTTCCTTTAGAGGTACGGAACCCTAAAAACACAAAGTAGTCAAATCGGTCCAATCGTACTCAAGTGATGCGTTAACCAACGAACACCATTAAATTTTTATTTAAATAGGGTGACAGGGACATCGACGCAGAACCCGTTAACCATGGATTCAGCACATGATTCAAGAACCGCCAAACTGAGCGTCGGTTATTTAAGATAAAACTGCTGTTTGCACACTACAAAGTTGTAATACTTACGTGGTCAAAAAGTATTGAACAGTTTTATTTTTTACAACCGATCGAAAATTTCGGTTGTTTCAGAATCGAACTGAATCCACGGTAACAGCCTTATTGGTTGCCCGTCGATGTCCCTGTTACCCTCTATAGATTAATTACTTTGTCAATGATGACGATGAAGCTGCTATTTTGCAGTTTTTAGCCACAGCAACTGCATTCACATGGTGATTGACCTTAAATGAATCAATGAACGTTTAGTCAGTAATTATGTCTCTGCTACCCTTTATAGATTAATAACTTTGTCAATTATCATAATGATGATGCTAAATTGCAGATTGCGGCCACAGCAACTGCATTCACATGGTGATTGATCCTAGATGAATCGATGAACGTTTAGTCAGAAACTATGTCCCTGCTACCCTCTATAGATTAATAACTTTGTCAATTATCATAATGATGATGCCAAATTGCAGATTGCGGCCACAGAAACTGCATTCTCATGGTGGTTGATCTTAGATGAGTTTATGAACGTTTAGTCAGTAACACAAGAGAGAAACGATTTTCAGAAACTTTTTATTACCCGACACCATCCATTCAATCAACATCAAATGCTTCCCAAAATATTTATAAATGTATTTCGCTGTATAAAAGTAAGGCGTCCCCGATGAATGAGTCATTTATCAACGTCTATCCGAAAGTGTTATACCTAGACATGTTTTAGCAATATAAGTGGGCCTAGTAAGCACGAACACGCTGACGTCAGAAGCTCGAAAGTTTAACAACCAGTCTTACCAAGGGTTATCGTGCTTACCTAATAACTGGTTTGTGGAGGTCAGATAGGCCGTCGGTCTATGTCACACACTGGTATTCAGCTGCATCTGGTTAGACTGGGGGCCAACCTCATAGTAGTTAGGTAAAGGCTAGTTGTATTTTCGATGCAAATATGTTTCGAATTTACATTACGAGTACGTTTACGTCACACGTTCGTGCAAGGGCCTATTTACTGGCAAATATTAGGTCTTTACCTATGAAATTGCCGTTCTGCAGTACTGGCCATTTCAAATCAAAATAATTTTTGTTTGGCTAAGAATTCTAATTTCAAATTAATTTTATTTTAAAAACATGGATTTTTTTTTCTAAAAGTAGTCATTTCTTTATTGATTAGTGTTACATTTTCATCGCATTTCAATCTTTTTCGTCATCATGGATACGTTAAAAATTCGAGTAATTATGGAATATGAGTACCGTCGTGGCAGCAACGCGGCACAAGCGGCACGCAACATCAACGACGTTTACGGAGCTAACACTACAAACCAACGCACCACCTGTTATTGGTTTGCTCGCTTCCGTTCTGGAAATTTCGACCTGAAAAATGAACCTCGCGGTCGTCCGAAGACTTTGGTCGACAATGACGAATTAAAAGCGATTGTGGAAGCTGATGATACACAATCTACGGCTGAATTAGCAGCAGCTTTCGACGTTAGCGTCAAAACAATATTGGTCCATTTGCGTCAAATTGGCAAGGTAAAAAAGCTTGACAAATGGGTGCCCCACGAACTCAATGATCGCCAGCGCGAAGTACGCGTCGAGACGTGCCTTGCACTGCTCAACAGACACACAAATGAAGGAATTTTGAACCGCATTGTTACCTGCGATGAAAAATGGATTCTGTTTGATAACCGTAAGCGCTCAGCAAGTTGGTTGGATCCTGGTTCAGCACCTAAACAATGCCCTAAACGAAAACTTACCCCTAGAAAAGTGATGGTCACTGTTTGGTGGTCTAGCGCCGGTGTGATTCATCACAGCTTCTTACCAAACGGGGTGAGCATTACTGCAGATGTGTACTGTGAAGAACTGAACACAATGATGGAGAAGCTGGCGCATCTCCAACCAGCATTGGTCAATCGCTCGTCTCCGCTGCTCCTGCACGACAACGCGCGACCTCATACTGCACAGCAGACGGTCTCCAAGTTGCAAGAACTGGGGTTGGAAGCTCTCCGTCATCCGCCCTACTCACCAGACCTTGCGCCTACAGACTACTACTTTTTCCAGAATTTGGATAACTTCTTGGCGGGAAAAAAATTTAATACCCGAGAGGCAGTACAAAATGCCTTTGAAGAATTTGTTGCCTCCCGTCCAGCTGATTTCTTTAAGAAGGGCATCAATAAACTGCCACTGCGATGGCAAAGATGCATTGATTGCATGGGTGATTACTTCGATTAATACAAATAAAAAATTCATGAAAAAAATTCGTTTAAATTTTTTCATACAAAACGGCAATTTCATAGGTAAAGACCTATTATTTGTACAGGTATGCAGGGTTCATCTCCCTTTTGCCCAAAGGGAATATCTAATATACTTCTTTTTATTGTATTTATCCACCTTTTATGAACCAACTAGTTAAAGCCTTGCAATGCCTTTAAATATTTTTTAATAGGCACCTTCGGCGCGCACATAACAACTTGCCAAAGTTACACAACCCAAGTTTTCGAGGCTTTGAATTTTTAGCTGTCGGCCACCTTATAGTTTTATTGCCGCCTAGCAAAACTTGCAACAATCCAAGGGATTTATGAATTTATTCTCATCCTTAGGAGCAAAGGTGAAATGTATTGTAGGCCTAAAAGTACCAATACCCTTCAAATCGAAACCAATTCATCTAAATTACAAATCAAGAAAATAAAATACTCTCAGAAATTTTCATTTCATCTTCTGCTTAGCCTGTACTCAATTATGTTGGGGTCGGCTTCCAGTCTAACCGGATGCAGCTAAATACCAGTATTTTACATGGAGCGACTGCCTACCTGACCACCACAACCCAGTTACTGGGTAATACGATACCCCTTGGTAAGACTGGTTGTCAGACTGCCGGGCCTCTGACGACCCGTAACGACTGACGAAGATCCATAAATGACAGCCGGGACTAACGTCTTAACGTGCTTTCCGAGGCACGGAGGCGTCTTAGTTTGTAAAGATGGTCACCAACCGCGGCAAACAACACCACAGCCCCTGGCATACGGGCTAAAAAAAAGCCCCTCCACAGACATGTAGTAAGCAATATATCCTGAAAAACTCTATTAAAAAGTTTAACCAACTTTGAACACAACAAAATTTTCTATAGCTGCATCCAAAAAATAAAACAAAAAGTCATATAATTACGTGTGAACTGTGTGAAGCTCGTTAAAGTATCGGATTTTGTTGAAACTCTACAGTGTTCAGGTTTATTTTTTATTTTTTCACTTTGTATAATTTTCAGGGTTAGAAAAACAATATTTAACAAGCTACCCGGCTTAAGAAAGCCTTTTGAAAATCAGCTTTAAGTTGAAGTTTAAATATTTGTCGTGATCTCAGCAATGAAAAAGGTTCCCGTTTAAAAATGGCCGTTTGCCGAAAAAAAAAAGGAAAAGTCGACTCGAAAATGGTGGGTAAAGAATTGTCGAGGACGGCTTGAAAGATTTTTCTTGATAACATGGACAAATTACATAAGTAGTTGCCGTGATTTAGCAAGGAAAATTAAACTATTTTTCGTTTGTCATTAATTTAATGTTGAGGATGACGATTCTCAAAGCTGGCTCTTTTTGTTTCTATTCAGGCGAATTTGACAAGAACGAACGAGGGTTTTCATGAATATTCAAGCCACCAGTTGTGGCGCCACTTTGACAAGAGGTCTTCCAGTTCGACAAAAACCGTAAAAAAATTTTTTTTTTTTTTGTTAAAAACTTTGCCCTACAATAGGAATTTCTCCTGTATTGTGGGTGCGTTTACAAACATTTAAACTCACATACACAAACAGCCAGGCCCGGAACAAGTAATTGTAGGTCATACAAATATGTGTTCGAACGATTGATATGTGTGGACTGTCTGTCTTGATGCATTCGATAAATATAAATGAAGTTTATGGATTACAGCAACGTAACTTATTTAGGCCATAGTATAGCGTACTCGTATGTCCATTTTTACTAACTATAAGCGTCACATTAAATAATGCGAAAAACAAGACACTTCGATGTTCAGCTTTCGGTACTCAGCCGATCCTTGAAAATTCAACAGCGCGATTTTATTTATCTGTTGGTTTAAGTGTCGCCTAGTGTTAGTGAAAACGGCCATAAATACTATAGGAGACTTTACGAATCTCCTTGGGATCATATTGCTATTCGATAGTATAGACTCCGATATATCATTATTCCAATAAATATTTAAGAGGACTGCCTCGTTGGTTTATTGGTCACAAACGGTTCGATTCCCGGGTCGGGCAAAGAGCTATAGGGTTTTCTATTTTGAATTTCAAAGTAGCAGTCCGGTGTCTGGATTTCTTCCCGGTTTGATTGCATACCCCTATTACACCACTGCGAAAATCGCCCTGAGGACACGGTGGAGCACACGGTGGCGGTCTGCCCGGCTTGGGCGGAGCACCGCCGTATCCTCGTGGAGGCGATCGGCGGCGGAGATCTCTCCGTAGCCGTCACCTCCTTCAGCGAAGCAGTAATGCTCGCGAAGCGGGAGGCGGCGCACGTGAGGGAGAGGCAGCATATGTGCCCTCGCGACCCTAGCCGCCGCAGGATACGGAGACGCCCTGGGCATCGGGAATCCCAGACCGATTTCCGGCCACCGTAGGCATGAGCTTGCGGACGGCGAGTAATGGGTAGCTTGCTGTCCAGTAAGGACCAAGCCCAAGTCGACGGCGCGTTATGTTCTACGCACGCCTCAAAGAGATGTCAGCACAAACCGATGGGGCCCGCAAGGGCCGATGCCTGCCAGGGGTGCGGGTTTGTTCGAAAGAGATACCGCAGCCCCTAGCATACGGGCTACTGAGGGAACACAGGTGGATTTTAGTCCGTAAAAGTCTGACTCGCCCTCCTGCTCCACCCAGAGCGGGAGAAGTTTTTTGCTGATTTCCCACCCAAAAAAAAGGAACCCTATTACATGGGACTTACACTTACCTGTGCGGAATGTGGGTGTAGTACGCCTCTGCCAAAGCCTTCGGGGAAGCAAGGCGTGATGTTATACTTATTTTCTCAAACAGTCAACGGGGCAAACTGAACTGTCTTACCTTTTCCCACTCTACTTATAAAGTTTATCTTGTAATATGCCAATAATATAATATACATTGCTGTAGGTCAGTTGGCAAAGCTATCCAGACTAAAACCTCTACAGTACCTACAAAAGCCGGCCATAAAACCAGGCCATATTCATGAGTACTTATTCGTCATTGTAAATGATAGATGCGGTCAATGGATCACAGTTTGTATATTAACGCGTGAAATAAATACGAATGGGTTTCAGTCAAAGCTCTAAAGATATTGATTAGTTTGCCTAGAATGTGTTTTGATTTAGTACCTGAATGAAGCCCTCGATATTTTGGGGACTTTGGGCCTCCTTGTAAGGGATTTAAAAATACCTCTACTGACGATTTTAATTGAGATTAGTTGTTCAGTATTATCGATAAACATTAATATCACTTTTTTTACTTTCATAAAGAAAATAATACTACCTACTTGCTTATACTTTTTAATTTCACAACTGTTCTCTTCGACTGTCAAACACCCGATGACCCGCACTTTATTTTAGTATTTAAAATTACATTTTTGTCCCTACCCAGAAATAGCGTCACCTGGCTATATTTATAATTGTTGTACAACAACACATAAACATACCTAAAAACACCGTTACAATCTATCTATCTATATAAATAAAAACAAAAGTCCTGACTGACTGACTGACTCATCAACGCCCAGCCCAAACCCTTGGACCTAGAAAGCTGAAATTTTTCGGAGTGGTTCCCTTTATAATTTAGACAAGGAATAAGGAAGGATTTTTCGAAATTCAACCCCTAAGGGAGTTAAATAGGGGATGAAAGTACCGCGCGGGCGAAGCCGCTGGCAAAAGCTAGTTCATGATAATTCTGCATAGGGTCGCAGCATAATGCTGAGCGATAGCCGTTATGCGTGGATGATGCTCATATGTATGCTATTTAATTGTATATTTGGTTCATTCTTTATTCAACATTTAAATTTTTAAACGTACTTATTCTTTTAATTTTTTCATTTTTTTTTTTTTTTTTTTGTGTTGTTTTTATGGATCATGTGGTCTGCAATAAAGATTTTTGTTTGTTTATGTATTTTTAATTCGGTATTAAAATAATACACTTTTTCCAAATTAAATCAACGAAATCACGACACTTTGTTATTTGTATTTTATATTTCACAAACTGTGTCCAAATAAACTCCATTCTTTCTTTATTTAAGACTAGTATCTTCAATAAAAAAATCAGAATAATTTGTCAGTCAAATCATAATATTATTATGCACGGTGGAAATTTGAATCACCGTTTTCCTCTTAAGGGGTCAGTGTACTCATCATTATGAACAACTTTTACTATGGGACCAAATCTGAAATCGTGAAAAAAAATCAGCTGTTCCCTACATTTTGTCGAGTGATGCGAACATAAATGTAGCGAACAGCAGATTTTTTTTACAATGCCCCCTTATTGTATACAAGGTAAGTTTTTATCTAGTGCGCAAATTGTAACCATGAATTCAGCATATCCTTCTTGAACCCCTAGCGTAGAAATTTTTCGTCAGTTGTACAAAAAAAAATCTGCTGTTTCATAGAAAAGTGCCATACCTACGCGGTCAAAATGTATGGAACAGCTGATTTTTTTTTGCTTATCTAACTTTTCCTATATATTGGCGTTTACATATAGTTTCTTTAAATAAAATTATAGCCCGTGAATTCAGGAAGCAATTACTGTGTTATCTAAAAAACTTTGTTTTTTCCTATCATCAGCAATTTAGACAGGCCATTAACCTTAATTTTACAAGATAACTTAAGTCCCAAACTTAGAACGTTAAGATACGATTAAGATTTTACGAAGAGAGCTGACCGCTTAGCCCTTATAAGGCCGCAGCTGCAGTGCAAGGCGATGCGCAGAACAAATGTAGCAAAGATCTTTTGTAGTTAGTTATAGTTCGCTGTAGTAGCAGAGAGCAGTTGTGTTGGTAGTCGGTTCAAACCCAGACAGGCGATTTTCTTATTGTGAATGATTTTATCACCATTGCCCTCAAAATGGTGAAGGAAAACATCTTGAGGAAACCAAAAATCCGAAGATATTTGACGTCAACCAGCACTGGGCCCGCGTGGTGGATTACGGCCCACTCCCTCTCACAGAGAGGATGCATGTATCCAAGCTGTGCACGGAGTACCACCAAAATTCATTCTGTTGCTAAGCAATGTTGCTGTGTTCGGGTTTGTTGGTTACGGATAAGTTTGAGTATACCTTATATTGCCTCACGTCAGCGCATTCGCCATGCCTCTGGTGTTGCAGACGTGGTGAATATGTATCACCATAGATTTGGGTCTTTTGTTTTTTGAAATATATGCACAATAAAAAACACAATCAAATGACCGAAAAGTTTGTTAATTAATGGAACTAAAGCCATGGTGGTTTGTCATCCAATGCAACATACTCAGCCTAGCGTAATATTCCCACATCTGGGACACAGGCCTCCTCTCGGCGAGAAAGAGTGGGCCGAAATCCACCACGCAGGCCCAATGCGGGTTGGTGGATGTCATACGGGTTCGAATTTTTGGTTTTTGAGGACATGCCGGTGATTAAATAATTTAAACACTGTTAAGCATATCTGGGCTTGAACCTACGACATCGTAAGTTGCGGCCGTCAACACTGCTCTCTATCATGCAATCATCATTTCAGCAGAAACACATCCACTGCTGGACATAGGCCTCCCTTAAAAGGCGGGTTTTGCCATAATCGCCACGCTTGGCAGGCGGGTTGGCGATCGCAGTATGGTGGTAAAATGCATAGAGAACGCTGCTGCCCATTCTCTAGTAAGTCCCTTAGTCGCCTTCTACGACACCCACGGGAAGAAATGGGAATAACAAGAAGTAATTGCTCGTCTCTTTAAATATGATGCGTCCTCCGCCATATGTTTATAAGCTAGTTTTGTATCGTTGCAAAGCGCCTCACCAGTGTGTCCGCGTCCTTATAACCAGGGTGTCATTACATGAAATATTGAAGCACACTTCGACTAAGTGGGCACGGAATGTTCGCCACTAAACTGTTTGATAGCCCTTGACTCGGTTTTCGTACGTAGATAGTAAGTTACTAGTAACGTACTTGGAGCATGTGTCTTAGAATGGTTGAAGTGTAAGTGTAGGGTTTTTACGTTAGTGTCGATTAAAGAGTAAATATCGACATACCGGACTCATATATGTGTATCTATACCAGTTACTAATATTTTAAATGTGAAAGTTTGAATGTAGATGTTTGGTACTCAATTAAATTACAAGAATTATCAATTACTTCCGAAATTAAAGTTATTTTGCACTTTGTAGTGTTTTTTTGGAAGTCGGTTGTAATTTTTTTTTTTTTAGTTTTTATTTATCACTTTTTAGTTACCTACCCCACACCAATTCGAAATTTCATCATCCTTGGCGTCAAAACAATGCATATTTATGCGATAGCAACATTCGCGGTTGATTTGCCGTAATTTTTTGAAGAGTTCCGTTGTCTGTCTCCGAAACGCATTATCAGATCTATATGAAATTTCAATGGGACCATTTCGGAGTAAACCCCTTTCGAACAAAAAATAATTTTGCAAATCCGTATATATACGACGGAGTTATGCCCGAAAACACATAAAAAAAATTTAAAAAAAAAAACATGTCGAATTGATAACCTCCTTATTTTTGAAGTCGGTTAAAAACAACACGTCACATTAGCATATCAGTCTTTTGATTGACTGATATGCTAATGTGACGTGTTGTTTTTTCTAAATCATTTATTCAAACTAGGCTGAGAATCAGCACGTCGTTCGAATGTCTTATTGCACAAGACAGTCCCCCAAAACGACCGCCGTTCATCAATTCCTAGAGGTTTAGCTGGAAAGAAGTGGCGCAACTAAAATTTGGACAACAAAGGAGTCTTTATGCTATTTAAATATTATAGCAATAATATTCGCAATAGACGTCCACCAAGTCATCGCCCTTACCCTTAAAATATTATTGTGACCCGCAGACACAAGAAGTGGGAACAATAGTGTCTTTTGATTAAGCCAAAAAATAAAAAGGCAGTCATGGGGACTGTCGTCAGAAGTGAAACCTTAAAGCTTTGAAAAAAAGCAACACGTCACAGTAACATGTCGGTGAACATCGAGTTGCCATCGTGGTAAAAGGATTAACCAATCCGCATGGAAACTGATTACCAAAGGTGCGCCGGACATAGATACGTCACTCAGGGAGGCTCCTTTCATGCAGCCCCACAGCTTTTTTAAGTGTTTACTAGCTTACTGGCGAACGGTCCAAGAAAAGGCTAAAACTGTGGCGAGATAGTGCTTCCCTATCAATTCCATTCGTTGCACCTGCTGAAAGTCTCGCGCCTGGACTTGAGTTTCCTAAAGTAAGTCTTTAAATATGTTTGGGACTCCGTTAGGCCAGAGCAAAGAAAACCTGCTCAGTTGGAGATTCATAGATGACTCCGCCCTGGAGTGTGCAGTCATGAGCACTAACTTGTATATATACGCTTACTAACTTTTAAAAGAGATTTTCTCTTCTTGTACTGATTGTAAATTTTATGTTATTATGAAAATTATTTTGGAAAGGACACAATAACAACCCCCCCCCCCCTCCTCACAGAGAGGAGGCCTTTGTCCCAGCAGTGGGCACGTTATAGGCTGATTCATGATGATTATAATGAAATACCTACATAAGTTGTCTCAAGGTTGTAATCGTTATAATAACAATAATGTATATATTCCAGACAACATGATCCATTTTGTTAGTAAAATAGTACTTATAACTATCTTAGTTCACACATAAACGCATACAATTTTGAAAAAAGGGACAGCCGTACCTATCCGCAATCACACTCAAGATGCTGTTGTTACTCTTACGCACTCTTTGCAGCAACGACGTCACCTTCTTGCGTAGAATTGCCGCGAAACTTTCTCTGTGCGTGCCTCCATGAACATGGTGGACGCGCTGCAAAACGTAAAGAGTAATTATGTAAGAGAAATCGCTTTTGAATTTGGCTGTGTCGTTCATTCATATGTCTATACATATGAATGCTAGTGACTGTACATGTGGTGCAGTCCCACAAACAATGGTCAGCGTGTCTTGTTGTCTGCACGCCACAGGAATTTATGGAGGCTGCTAAAACTGGCAAGCTCGTAGCCAATTTCTGGGCTGACTGTGATACAGGATAAGTTTTTAACCAGTGCGCAAACTGTAACCATGAATATATCATTTCAGACGCCCCAGCGCAGAATTTTTTCGTCGGTTATACAAAAAAATATCAGCTATTCTATACTAATCTTCTAATCTTCTCCCGTTCTGGGTGGAGCAGGAGGGCATGTCAGACTTACGCCCTCTAAAACCCACCCGTATTCCCTCAGTAGCCTGTATGCCAGGGGCGGCGGTATGTCTTTCGAACGAACCCGCACCCCTGGCAGGCATCGGCCCTTGCGGGCCCTGTCATTTTGTGCTGACATCTCTTTGAGGCGCGCGTGGAACGCAACGTGCCGTCGACCTGGGCTTGGTTCTTACCGGACAGCGAGCTACCCATTACTCGCCGTCCGCTGACCGCGTAGGTATTCCACTTTTCTATGAAACAGCTGATTTCTTTTTGTATAACCGACAAAAAAAATCTGCGCTAGGGGCCTAGAATGATATGCTGAATTCATGGTTACATTTTGTGTACTGGTTAAAAACTTATTCTGTATAGATTGCTATCGACAAGATAAGAAGAAAAAGCATGTCGGTGACGCAATCCCATTAGTTTGGCCCCTACCAAAAATCGCTCATCGCGGCTAAAAAAGTTTCAAGTCCAAGAACAGTAGAAATTAACAGGAAACAATTCTAATTAAGTTTCCCGATAAGACGATAAGGCTTTACGTCCAGACACTTAATATTCCAGACGTTTTTCCAACTTTATCCAGTTACAGCTGGCAAGCACCATTTAAGCCCATTAAGAACTGAACAAAACGATTAATATTCTCAGGTCGTAAGGGATTTATCTAAAATAAATGCACGGTCATATTATGAAAGATTTTCAGCTTATTCTAAGAAATATCAAGCCATATTTTATTTTAGTTCTGTAGTGAAGGAGTTAAAGTGGCTTTAGTGACTAAGTTGGTAGATCGTGGCTTAAGTAATGTCTTCTACGCGGATCTTGGGATCTAGGAAAGTACAAAGTATTGGAATAATGTCAGTTTTTATTTCTTTGTCGTTTAAAAAGCACTGTAAGAGGACATTACGCTAACTAGAAAGAGATCACATCTAGGTTAGATTACCTAATTTAAAACGATCTCTGACATATCTAGATTGATCTAGTTTAGTTGTTAGATAGCTAATTAGGTAGCTTCCTACCTAATTAGCTTTCTAACAACTAAACTTCTTTCTTTCTTTTAATTTTAGTTAAGTAAGTAACTATTGCTGTTTAAGTAGTAGATTCATAAAATAATGAACATTTATTTTGTAATTAATTTAAGTATCTAAAATAAATAATATTCTACTAATAAAATTTGATGATTTCCCACCCAAAAAAAGAAGAGAAAAAAAATAACTTCTCCCGCTCTGGGTGGAGCAGGAGGGCGTGTCAGACTTTTACTGACTAAAACCCACCCGAGTTCCCTCAGTAGCCTGTGTGCCAGGGGCCACGGTATCTCTTTTGAACAGCCCGCACCCCTGGATTAGACTTAAGATCCGTAAAGATAGTAGTAAGTGTGGTGGAGTTCCATGTGGTGCCGGACATAAAATAATAGCACCATCCCATCTCTTCCCGTGGGTGTCGTAGAAGGCGACTAAGAGACTTACTAGAGAATGGGCAGCAGCGTTCTCAATGCATTTTACCACCATACTGCGATTGCCAACTTGCCTGCCAAGCGTGGCGATTACGGCAAACCCCCCTTTTGGGGAGGCTTATGTTCAGCAGTGGACGTCTTTCGGCTGAAATGATGATAATGATGATGAGTAGTAAGAGGTAAATAAATCAATCTAATGAGGATTCTTAGTGCTACAAAAGTACATAAAATCGGTCGTCGCGTTGGTCTACTGCAGGTTTAAGACCACATTCATACACAGAATGAAAATTAATCACAGCGCTTTCTAACTCGAGGTTGACGACGCCTGGAGGTCAGTAATTCCCGGTCCCCTGATCCCTTCAGTCGTCGAAAATTATCCCACGGAAATGTAGGGGAAACCGGGGCATTGCGGGCCCCCGGGGTAAAATGGACACCCCCTCTCCCCCGCAGGATAATAAATCGAGACGCTCGGAACTAGTCGAATCGCGTTCCAGTCGACCTCGCGCTAGCGAGACAAGTGGTTGTGTGTGTGTAGCTGCGCGTCGTTCGTCGACAGAACGAAAATACGTAAGTTGATGCATTTGATATTATTTTTCATTTTTAAGTCTGCGTTGTAGCTAATTAGTGAATGTGTTAAATGCTCAGTTATTAAGTAAATTCTTACGTTCAATTATGTTACTAAACAACTAGAAAGAATTATGAACTAACTATCAGATATTCGTTTGATTAGGTTAAAATTTATTTTATTTGACCTCGGGGGCATTTTGAGCGGGGTAAAATGGGCAAGGTGCCCGTTTTGCCTCGGATTTTTGTATTGAGTGTATGTTTTTTTCTGCAGATACAATTATGGTTCGCCACTACCAAAGGAAGACAGAACGTGCCAAATGGAGCTTGGAGGAGATGGAAGCAGCAGTAAGGGATGTGGCAAGCGGAAGGTTCAGCTGTAAACGGGCCGCTCTTGAGTACAATATGCCACGATCAACTTTGCAACGAAAACTCGAAGAATACAAAAAAAAACAATATTTATCACCAACAAAACTAGGTAGCTTTAGACCGGTATTCACAACTGCTCAAGAAGAAGAGTTAGCTTCATATATTAAAGACATGGAAGGTAGATTGTTTGGTTTGTCTCCAAAAGAAGTTCGTCAGCTGGCCTATCAATTGGCCACAAAAAACAACATCCCACATAATTTTGATCCGACTACTCAAACCGCTGGCGAGGATTGGTTAGCAAATTTCCTAAGACGCAATTCTTCTTTGTCACTGCGCAAGCCTGAAGCCACATCCGCTGCTCGAGCCATGGGCTTCAACCGTCAAGCTGTGGAGGCTTTCTTTAAAATTTTAGTTGAGACAGTAGATAAATATAAAATTACAGCGGATAAAGTTTATAACGTTGATGAAACGGGAATGACTACTGTAGCAAAAAGCCTTGGAAAAGTTGTAGCCACCAAAGGTAGAAAACAAGTTGGGTCTTTATCATCCGCAGAGCGTGGGCAACTGTTTACAGTCGAAATATGTATGAGTGCTGCAGGGGTTTTCATGCCGCCCATGTTCATATTTCCACGTCAAAGACTTAAGCCTGAACTAATGGACGGAGCTCCTCCCAATTCTTGGGCAGAATGTAATGAGAAAGGTTGGATAACAAAGGAAATCTTCTTGAAATGGTTTAATAAGTTTGTGACCTGGTCCAGAGCAACGAAGGAACAACCAGTTTTATTACTCCTAGATGGACACGCTAGTCATGTTAAAAGTTTAGAACTCCTCGATGTTGCCAGATCAAGCGGTGTCCACATTATTTGTTTCCCTCCACATTGCACGCACCGTCTCCAACCGCTGGATGTTAGTTTTATGAAACCACTAAGTGCGTATTATGGAGAAGAAGTTAAAAAATGGTTGCGAACAAATCCAGGACGTGTAGTGACACACCATCAAGTAGCTGCCTTATTTTGCAATGCGTTTTTAAAATCTGCGACAATGCTAGTGGCAATAAATGGTTTTCGTAAAACAGGCATATGGCCTATTAACCCAGACGTGTTTAGTGATGATGATTTTTTGGCTGCTGACACCACAGATCTGCCTATAGATGATACAATTGTACCATCGTCACCATTGAATCAAGAGTCCCAACCACAACCGTTGACTATTCACAATCCAACTGGTTCTCTGACACAACCAAATATCGTGCAGCCTTCTATATCGCCCTCTCCGGGTCCATCAACAATCTTACAGCTATGTACAACTCCACCACCTGGAACATCTTTTAATGTCATGTCGCCAGTAGATATCATGCCAAAACCCAAAGCACGAATCCAAAAACGAGTCACCAGGAAACGCGGAAAAACCGCATTAATAACCAGTTCACCTTATAAGAAGGATATGGAAGAAGTCCAGAAACGGAAACCAGTTGCTTGTGAGAAGAAAGGAAAGAAGAAAAAGATGAAGAAGAATGAAAAAAATAAAGAAAACGAATCGGAGGAAGAAGATGTAGAGTGTTTGTACTGTGGATATTGGTACTCGGAGTCTAATGAGGGTTGGGTCACTTGCCGTGCATGCCACAGATGGGCCCACTGTTCTTGCGCCGGCGAAGAGGATAATGACGACGAGTCCCTTCATATTTGTACATTTTGTGCTCGGTTTTAAACTTACATAAGTGAATATGCCTATGTATGCCTATTATGCCCCGCATATGACCATATTACCCCGGACACGGGGCAAAATAGGCAGTTTCTTATATTTTTTTTAGTTTGATTAGCACCAAAGACTGGTAGACTAAGATAATTATTTTGCGTTAATTTTAAAGAACATTAATGAGACTAATAAATGGCTGTTGATTTTTTTCAATATCTTGTTTTTCTAAGGTTTTATTCAAGATTTTCCTTAAGGGGCCCGCATTGCCCCGGTTTCCCCTAGTTCCGGGATAAAAAGTATTATATGTTAATCCTGGTTAAAAACGAGGTATCTGTGTGCCAAATTTCATCCCAACCCGTTTAGCCGTTTTTGCGTGACTAAGTAAGAAATATCCAAACATGTAAAATACATGCACACTTTCACATCTTTCTTTCCTGACATAGAATAAAATAATGTCACTTTTCGTGTTTGTACGCTTAGATCTTTTAAACTACGCAACGGATTTGAATGCGGTTTTCAACAATAGACAGAGTAATATAAAAGAGGAAGGTTTATATGTATGTCGCATCCGGCAATTGACGTTTACAACAAAACAAGGCACGCCACCTAGCGGCAACTATCAAAACTAGAGCTGGCGCGTTTTGACAGAGTCGGGCGTTTCCGCTCGTTTACGAGGATTAGAGAGAACGCGCCAAGTTGGGGCATTCTGATCCTGGTGATCGAGCAGTGAAGACGCTTCGGAACTGTCCTACGTTTTGTTGAACCATCATCCTAATAATAATTTATTGTAAAAAGTTATTTATTTGCACGATACCCTTAAAAACCCGCCTGATGGCTGATCGTAGCTCAGACCATCCTGACGATCCGACATGTATATTATACAGACCTCCACGTAGGCGAAGTTGCTGACAAAAGCTAGATCATAATATTAGTAGGATAGTAGAATAAGTAGGATAGGATTTTTCTTTCTTCTTTTCTTCTTTCCGGTGTCTACATTACCTAAGTGTACCTACACCAGGATTTTGAAGTGCGTTGTTACAGCCGTTTTGTATGAAGACTTAATTCTGAAAAGGATTTCATACTATGCCTAGGACTTGTTTCGCAAGGTGTTGCCTAATTAGTGTTTTCCTTAATTAGGTAACAGCGTAGTTAGTTCGGTGTAGGCACTTGTTACTGAGCGTGCGAACTTTCACGTACATGTTTGTACTATTTTTGTTGTTATTTTACTAAACTTTGTTTTTAAAGCGGGAATAAATGAACAGAAACGTACGTGGTTTAATTAAGGAAGTAAAATATCTGTGTGTATGGTGAACGAGTCACGTATCGTACACGGCACGAGCGCATTGCATAGACCAGCACTTTTCGGTCGCCTTAAACAAAAGAAAGAAACTAATAAAACATTAATACAGCATTAGTTACGTGGAAATGAAATATACTGAATAAACCATCATCTTTGGCTATCCATGAGTTATCGTTCAAGCTAACAACCAAGTTGTGTGTGATCCAATCAACAGCGCACGGATTTTTCCCGGTTGATGGTATTTGGCTCGCTCCCTATTACATGGGACTTTAAACATAACTGGCGAAATGTGGGTGAACACCTTTACATAACGCTTCGGGAAAAAAGGGCGTGATGCTATGTTGAGTAATTATTAACTGAAAACAACCCTTTATAATTGTAATGAGTTGATCTGACTGACGAACATTAAAATGGAAGGTGTGCTTGTAATTTTCATCATCATCATTTCAGCCGAAAAATGTCCAGCGCTGGACATTCCTTTTTGGGGAAAAAGGGCGGTTTTTGTCATAATCGCCACGCTTGGCGGGCGGGTTGGCGATCGCAGTATCACCATACTCTGATCGCCAACCCGCCTGCCACCGTAAAATGCATAGAGAACGCTGCTGCCCATTCTCTAGTAAGTCCCTTAGTCGTCTTCTACGACACCCACTGGAAGAAATGGGATGGTGCTATTCTTTTAGGTCCGGCACCACACGGAACTTGTATTTTACCAGCACCCAATCAATCGCCAAGGCTTTACTTATGTTGGGGTCGGCCTCCAGACTAACCAGATATACACATAAAAAATTATTGCCTATCTGACCTCCAAAACACTGTTACTTGGTAAGACGATATCCCTTGGTAAGACTGGTTGTCAGATTTTTGGGCTTCTGACTGAGGCACGGAGGGGTCTCGATATATTGTAATTGATGTTCACTGTTCACCTATCCGCGCACCAATCGCGGCAAGCGTTGCTCAGTCTTCGATCGACCCGCGCGGTTGTTATTGGAACAAACCCTTAACGCAGCTTTCGTTGGGAGTAAAATTGTTTTTGTGTCGTTATCATGGTTTTCGAGGGTGCTGAAGCCGATAGTGAAGTTAAAATAAAGCCATTTCAAAGATAGAGTAAACGACGTTGCATTTGGAAATGAAGAAAAAGCGTAAGAAACTTTGTTCCTGACGGGGTCCAGGCGACCCCAACCCGTTTAAATTCAGCCACACGCGCCCCTCCTTTACCAGCCCCTTTTACAGCTTGACAGTAGAAACATTTAATAATACTTTCCCGCACAAGCTCTTTCACAAAAAACCTCTAGAAAACATTACACAACTACTGTGTTTCCATTACTTTAAATGCAAAGTATTATTAAAACGTTCAGTAGTCAGACCGAGCGCTTCCTCTTGACCGCATTTTAGCCCTCTCACAACAATCTCTTAGTCTTAGTGAGCCATTGTGCTATAATCACCTACTTTGCTGACGCAGTTGTAGGTTATGTTGCTTACAAGCACTAGTTAATTAACTAAAATATAGAGGAAACTTTCGCTGTAATCTATACTTCTATACTAATATACAGGGTGTTTGGCAGAACGTTGAACATACGAAAATGGTGGATAGGTGGGGTCATCTGCTACTTACTCAGCCCTAATTTATTTGGCCCTGGCACACTGGATATGTTTTTTTTTAAATGCAAGTTGAAATTAAGATTTAAGTATTTTTTACATCTTTCTGTAAGTTTGAGGACTCATAACTTTTTCTAGCTACCATCTGAATAAAGCAATAATTTTTTAAAAATCTTCCAACATTAAAGATTTAAAAAAGGTTGCCTGTTTTACCCATTTTCAATAAAAATTACACTTTAAAGTTAAGAAAGTGATGAAACTAGAAGAAAGCAAAAAAAAATCCAGGGGGCCAGAGCAAAATAAATTAGGGCTGAGTAAGTAGCAGATGACGCCACCTATCCACCATTTTCGTATGTTCAACGTTCTGCCAAACACCCTGTATATTATAAAGCTGAAGAGTTGTGTGTTGTAGGTATAATTTTAGTTGAGTATGTATCTGTGAGTACTTATTATGGTTGTTAGCACAGAACTGATACACTCTGTTCCCCGTACTAGTATAAACTGTATTAGTAATATATAAACGTAGAAGGTGATAACAAAAGATGATCTAGGAATAGCACGACGCATCTTGTGCCCGTCGTTGAAGGTTTATTTATTGATGTTATCCAAATTTTAATGTTAATTATTTATTTATAATAATATTATTATTTTTATGAAACCTTGCCCCACACTAGGAATTTCTCCTGTATCGTGCGTTTACAAACACATAAACTCACATACACAAACAGCTAGACCCGAAACAACGAATTGGTCAAACAAATATTTGTTCCGTGCGGGAATCGAACCTGCGACACGCAGCGCAGCATTCAATCGCTTAGCCACTGCGTCAACCGTGCTTATGGCTTGTAAACAGCCGCGCGGGTCGATCGATCAGGTTAAGCTACGCTTACCGCGGTTGGAACGTGGATGGGTGGCCTTTACATATCAAGATCCTTCTATGCCTGAGAAAGCACGTTCAGCCGTTGATACCGGCTGTCATTTGAGGAACTTTGACTGTCGTTACGGGTCGTCAAAAGCCAAAAAGTCTGACGACCAGTCTTACCAAGTAGTCTCGTATTATCCAGTAACTGGGTTGTGGAGGTCAGATAGGGAGTCGCTCCATGTAAAATACAGGTATTCAGCTGCATCCGGTTTGACTAGAAGCCGACCCCAACATAAAAAAAAAAAAAAAAAATATTCGTCATTCGAGCCGGATACCATCGAAAACGATATATCTAATTCCACACACACCGCTTATAGATACTTGCGAATTCGGTCCTAATTAAAAAAAAATCTAGCCAGTTTCTTTTTAAGAAATTTAAATTTTATCAGGCTTAATAACAGCGTCTAATCCAACAAACGCTAAATTGCTGAACTAAAACTATTAGCGAAGACAATCTCCCGATACACTAGAGACAAAATTAACATTACACTAGCATGCAATTCCTTGCACTAACCAGTTTACCGCTTAACTAAGTTGTGACAGCCTCCGATGTGTTAGTAACAACCTAAGCTTGTCATTTTGCGTGAACTGCAGTGTATATGTTGATGGTTTTGCGGGTTAAGGAATAGATGGAGTTTACAGGTTGTATTTGAAAATGAGAGCAGTGGTGGCCCAGTGGTTACGGCCGCGACTTACGAGTTGTAGGTCGTGAGTTCGAACCCAGACAGGCGCATTACTTTGTGTAAATTATTTCATCACCATTGCTCACAAAACGGTGAAGGAAAACATCGTGAGGAAACCGGCATGTCCTAGAACCAAAAATTCGAAGACATGTGACATCTACCAACCCGCACTGGGCCCGCGTGGTGGATTACGGCCCAATCCCTCTCACCGAGAGAAGGCCTGTGTCCCAGCAGTGGGAACATTATAGGCTGATGATGATGATGATTTGAAAATGGATTTAGCTGATACTAACATTCAGGAAAATTTTCGAAGACTGCAGCTGATCTAAAGGTAAACTGTAGAAATTTTGCTTGCACCAAACTATGATGCATCGACCCCATCTATAATTTTACCTAACGAATAAATACTATGAAATTATTGAATATGGCCTGGCTTAGTGGCCAGCTTTTAAACCTCTAAAGTACTTACGTAATGTACAGGTTTTGTCTGGGTGGCTATGCCAACCGACCTCCACGGATATTTAATAAGTTTATGGCATATTACGAGACAAACACTATTTTATACTTAGAATAGGCTTTAATAATGCGGGTTTTGTAGGTACCTACTAAACTGTTCTCAGTGTAAGTAGCGACTGCTCACTGCGCACCACGACTACTCGTGGTCCAATAGAAACGACCCCGTATAAGTTGGTCGATTCGAACCCAGGCACTTTACTCTGTGTAAATGATTTCATCACCAATGCGCTCAGAACGGTGAAGAAAACCAGCGTGTTAAAAAGAAGACATGTGACCTGCGTGGTGTATTATGGCCCACTTCCTCTCACAGAGAGGAGTCCTGGGTCCCAGAATTGGAAAGATTATAAGCTGATTATGCCTCTAGTCTAAATTAGCTAATTTGCTGTAATCCAGTTTGTTATTAAAAGCATCAAAATCGATGGTCCAGAGTCATTGAAAAGACTGAGAAGATTGACGATCAGAAACTGTCACGTGGTAAATAAACGTTAAGCAAAAAATAAAACACTTGGTTTGCTGTTGTAAAGAACAGACCAAAAACTTTGTCGTAAATAAATTGTTGAATGAAATATTACACTTTTGCAATGTTAATGGGACAGCAATTGGAGAACATTCCTACAATTTCTACCTCTATATATCTAAGAGAAAATGGCGTGTCTTTGTGGTAAGTACCTATACTTGACCGCAAGCTAGCTTGATCTTCACCTGTTGCGTGATGTTCGACTCAAGTACCTACCATCGTATTTTGGGCTCTAAATATACTTGCTTTCTAATAAATGGTCATCGCTTCTCCGTCTCCGTGGAATCTATAAATAGACTACCAAATTCTACTTTTAAAATGAACGTTGCTAGCCACTGAGAAATACTCTTTCATAATTTAGCGTGAGTACGTTATTAAACTGAAATCTCAGAAGACCAAACACACGAGCAGAAGAAGCTGTAACGAGTTTTAAAATTAAGTGCCTGCCACAAACTAAAACCCTAGCATGAATGCAAGAAGTAAACGTAACGAAAATTCAAACGAAAAACAGACACTATAGCATTTTGTATACATTTTTGCGACAAACCCAAATAGAAGGAATACCCATGTGAATAAAGACTTAAAACTAAATAAATGTTAAGTACGAAAAAAAAAAAAAATTTACGTCTATGTTTACTCCGCGCGTTCTTGCTAGGCCCACTGATCTGTTTAAGCATTCTCACCTTAGATTTTGTACCTGTATTTTCCAATAATTGGGCTGTAGAGCTAAATGACATCGATAGATACTCCCTCCGTTTAAATAATTTATATCTTATTTGTCTGGACTGTTATAGAGGATTTGCATTCGGTCGATTATCGCCGTGCAGCTGGTCGGTTACCAAATCACCTCACGAACTAAATCGCCACCCCATTTACAGAGTACAATAAAAATCGCAGATCACTAGCTCATTTTGCATGAAAATGTTGACCTTCTTACCGCGATTACCTGCGTCTGAGCATATTCACGGTCAATTATAGTCTTCCGCTGCATGCAACCTGTCACTCTACGTCAAAAGTCGAAACCTACTCTACTTTTGAACTTGCGATTTTAGTAACCTGTGGCCTAGCCAAATTGCTATTAAGACAGTCAGTTTCGCACTGCCGCGATAATTGTGCAACTATGACTATATCATCATCATCAGCCTATAATGTTCCCACTGCTGGGACACAGGCCTCCTCTCGGTGAGAGGGATGACTATATAGTCCTATAGTATCTGTAAAAGACCATACAGGACATATACTAGACGCCCCGGCCCAGAAATATTTCGCCGGTTATACAAAAATAAAATCACCTGTTCCATACATTTTGGTATTGCAGGTATTGCACTTTTCTATGAAACAGCAGATTTTTTTGTAAACCGACGAAAAATTTCTGCCTTAAGGGGTCGAGAGTGATAAGCTGAATTCATGGTTACTGTTTTCGCACTAGTTAAAAACTTATCCTGTATATTACCTGTCTAAAGCGCGCATTAGACCGCCTAGACTTAATAAGCACAGGGCTAGATTGATGATAAATAAGATTGAGTTGCTAAATATAGCGCTGGGCTGTAGGGGTATTACCCGAAGCACTGAACCCACGTTGCAGCACAGGCGACACAGAATCACGAGCTCAAATTGGGCGTGCATTGCACTTCTCAGTCACAGAATAGATAGTTACAGAAGGCTGGTTCTATGCAACGAAAGAGACTCACGCACATATCGCACCTTTAGAATTAAAGAGACCGAATGCGAAATTAGACGCAAGCAAAATAGGTCTCTTTAATTCTGAAGGTGCGAGGTCTGTTTCATAAGTAACTGACGAAAATGTAAACAAACCCTGTTCTGGTTGAATTCTTACGATATCGTTCACTAAAGGAAAATACTTACACATTTATCTGTACTAAGAAGGTTTAATCATTAGCCCCCATATTTATAAACGTTGCTTAAAGTTATGTAATGATTATCGTCTGTTTAACCATACATTTTTGACGTTTAAACATCTCTTAACTTTATGCAACGTTTATACACGTACATAAGAGATTTAATGTCACCACTTTTTCCAGCAATTATTTCTTGAAAAACGTTATTAAATTTTAATTGTGAAATCACTGGCGATAATATTGTGCTTATAAAATTAATTTCCATTGCCATATTTTTTCATAAGCTGATTTAAAATAAGATTTTCGGGAACATTTTCAAAAAATTTGTAAGTGGCACTACAACTTGGCAGCCACAGGTGCGTTTTCTGATCTATCGTTTATATTTTCAGCAGATTTTTTGGAAAAGACTATAGATGCGTACTAACGGCGATTTCAGTCTATTTCAAACAAACGGCAGTTGCGAGTGCGCTTGAATTTGCTGTACGTATAGCGTGTATGTGCGTTTTTACTCGGAGTATGGACCTTCTGTACTGATCTATTTTGTGTAGTCAGTGGAGGCAATTAACGTGGCCCAGTTCGCACGTGTTACGTAACACGGTACGTAACAAGCTACTGTAACGTTTAGTTGACGATCTCTGGGCGTCACCGCAACGTTCGTGTGATATCATGGTGGTTATGTGGTAAATAGTTACTGAAGCTAATTAGAGTTCATTTGAACTGGTTCTCTGTATATTTATGTATCGTTCTACCTCCGTGCCTCGAAAAGCACGCTAAGCAGTTGGTCCCGTGTATCATCCGTTTGTTGAGACAGGTTAACTCAAAGCTGCAATGGCTCTTTCTGCAAAAGGCCTTTCCAGTTTGCCCTGGATTGTAAGGATCTGTCCAGACCTGGCTAATGCGCTGCTCGCGAGCCGCTTGCGAACTGCGCGCGTGCATTTCATGTTCGTACGCAGACCCTGCGCCGTCCAAGCTAAGTACTCGAGCGGTGCAGGAGGTGCGCGCGTGCCGCTCCTGCGCCGCTCGAGTACGGCGTCCCTCGCCCACATATTTAGTTCAACGCGAAAGAAGCTATGTGCGCACGAACCGCGCGCTCTCCTCGCGCGCCCCACTCGAGCCTTGCCGGACTTGCACTAGAGCGGCTCACCAAACGTAGGCTGTAACCGCACGCGAGCAACACGGGCACAGTTCGCAAGCGGCTCGCGACTGGCGCATTCGCCAGGTCTGGACACACCGTAAGACTCACATAAAATCCAATAAACAAATGCACGCACTGACACTGACTGGTCAGCAGGCCTAGACAAAATACATTTCTGTTAGCGTTCACGCCAAACGCTACGCCAAAATGTATTGGAATGACATTACCTACGGAAAGGTTACGTCGTCTTCTTTCCGCAGGTAATGTCATTTCCATACATTTTGGCGTAGCGTTTGGCGTGAACGCTAACAGAAATGTAATTTGCCTCTAGGCCCAGGTCTCAATCGGTGTTTCTTTCCCCAAAAGATAACTTTAGACACCAAACTACATGGTCTGACCAAGATTATGTTTGGATTTTAAATGAGACTACATGGCCTCTGAGCTTGTTACGGTATTTCTTCTCAGGGATCAGTCAGCTAGTTTAGTCAGCTCATGCCAGCGCCACCTAGTTTTTAAATATTGACCAAAAAAATATTGATAGGTAAAAAAAGTGTCTGAAAATGTCTGGTTACATGAATAAATATTTTATTTCATTCGTAGATTGTCGCTACGGGTAGACAACTGCCTGAAAATCTGACCACAAGTCTTGCCAAGGGGTATAGTGTTACCCACATCGAGTGGTGGTGTGGTGGTGGGTTGTAGTGGTCAGATTAGCAGTTTAGACTGGTAGCTGACCGTTATTGAAAAAAGGCTAGGCAGAAGGCTTTAGACAATCCATATAGAATCACGTCTATCCGACTAAACAGACCGCTGTGCTGCTGGGGAGTTTGTTGCGCCACTTCTTCTTCCCAGCTAAAGCTCTAGGAAGTGGTGAAGGGTGGGCGTTTTTAGGGGACTGTCTTATGTATTTAGACGTTCGAAAAGTGCTGATTCTCAGCCTAATTTGAATAAATAACTTTTGACTTTGAGTTCATCGACATAAAATTCTCATTAATATAAAGTGAAGTGCAACGTCCGTTGCCCAATTACATGTCAATTAATGATAAAGTAATTAGCCACGGATGAATTGAGCCAATCACCGTGCACTGACCACGGCCGAGCGACGACGATGGATTTAATGATAAAATTAAAACCTGGTGGTTTTCATTAAAGTTTCGGGTTGAATAAGTAATAACTAGCTTTTTCTAATGGCTTCGCCTGCACACGCAGGCGAAGCCATTAGGGTCGAAATTTATCCCACGGGAACGTACAAACGGAATTAAAAATATCTTATGTGTTAATCCAGGTTATAATCTATCTGTGTGCCAAACCAAACATCCAAATCCAGTTAGTCGTTTTGGCGCGATTGAGTAACAAACATCCAAACATACAAACTTTCACATTTATAATTTAAAAATAATAATAATAATATGTAACAAAAACATCTAATAAAACTGGAGCGGAGGTGACATGACAGATGTCACCTCCGACAAAACATGACTGATAGAAAATGAAATGATGAAAACAAGATTACAATGAAATGTTGACAAGATCAGCAGCACGTAGAGCACGCCCACCACCTCCGGACTCGTCGCTCAGCTCCGCCTCGCCTCCGCCGGTACCCAGCCCCACTGCGGGCGCTGTGATGACACCGGCCGCGGTAGTTGCGTCGAGCTCGAGCGACGAGTACTTCTCTCCGCCAACGACACCACCACCTGCACGTCGACGAGGAGGACGCCGGCCGCCGGACGGCTTAGGACCTCGAGGCCCACCGGCCTCTGATAGGGTCCCAGCTCCCGACGGAAGTGTGCAGCGCATGAGATGGACACGATCCATCAACGAAAACGTCATGCGCTCATACTATGGGGCTACAGAGGGAGGAAACAACGTGACCGCGTACCGTGTTCGGATGCTCTCTCTTTTTCAGGTGCTTGAGCCAGCTGTCAACGTTTCGGCACAACGACTGTCGGATCAGGTGCGGGTCATCCAGCGTAACCATATGTTGGATGACACTGTGCTTGATCGCTTGCGAAATGAAATGCAGAGTAGCCATGTCATCCTCCCCCCGTCGCAGACAGTTGTGGTACCACCACGGCTCAACACAAGTCACGCACCTCTAGCTGACGAGGGGAGTGTTGACAGGGCTACAAACGTAAGTACCCAGTGCAGTGAGGAATTGAGGAGTGCTTTGGAGGGTGCGATTCGAGAATATCGGTTCATGTCGCCCGAACTTAGGCCACGTTTACCTCGTTTGCCCATGCATAACAAGAATAGGGCGCTGGTGGCGGCTTTGGATTCGCAGTTGTCAAATTATTTTGATGACTGCGAAAACCTCGCCGATACTCATTCGATTCTGTACTGCGCGGCTGTGGCGGCATGTCGTGTAGCTCACGTCAAATTCGCAAATGGCTCTAGAGCTACACGACCGAAACCAGCCGTACCAGCTTGGCAGTGCAGGATTGAACGTCTTATTGGTGGGGCCAGAGCCCTCATCGGGAAACTAATCTGCTTCAGGGAGGGCAACACTCGCCCTAGAGTGATGCGCTTTGTGAGGCGGGCATTCTCAGGGACTGATACCAGCCCTCAAGATTATAAGTCCCGTGTCACAGAGCGCATAGACTTCCTGAAGCAGAAAGTGTATGCATGGGCAAACCGTATTCGTCGGTATAAGTGGCGAGTAGACAGATACACTCAGAATCGCACGTTCCAGAGTGATGAAAGGTGGGTTTATAGGGCTTGGGAGCGACCGAACCAAGGTGTGGCTGATACGCGCCTACCGGATGATGACGCCATGTGCTATTTTTGGCGCAATATCTGGTCGGTGCCTGTCAGTCACACCGAAGGTGATTGGGCTCGAGAAGTCGAGCGAGCCTGCAATCCCATACCAGAAATGGGGGCTATTACCTTCTGCCCCCAAGATGTAGCTCGTGCAGTCCGTCCGCTGCCCAACTGGAAGTCTCCAGGGCCGGACGGGCTGCACAACTTCTGGATCAAATGGTTCATGGAATCGCACGCTCGCTTGGCGGCTCAGTACCAGACTGCTTTGGAGTCTGGTTCGCTACCCCAGTTCCTGACAACAGGAGTTACCCACCTGCTCCATAAATCAGGTAGTGCCGCGGAACCCAAAAATTATAGGCCGATCACTTGTTTACCGACGGTCTATAAAGTTCTTACATCCATTTTGAGAGCGAAAATTTACAATCATATAGACACTAACTCCATCATGTCTGTCTCTCAAAATGGATGTCGGAACGGGTCCCGCGGTACTAAGGAGCTGCTCCTCATTGATATGGCCATTAGCCAACAGGTTCGCCGTTCCCGAAAGGATCTTTCGACATGTTGGATAGATTACAAGAAGGCCTATGACTCAGTGCCACATACATGGCGCATGAGGGTGCTAGAATTGTATAAAGTAGATACAACTCTGCGCACCTTCCTGATGTCATGTATGAGGCAATGGAGGACGGTCCTTCGATATCCAGGATGTCGAAACATCCAGAGGAATAGCGAGCCGATAAGGATCGAGCGAGGTATATTTCAGGGCGACAGTTTGAGTCCGCTTTGGTTCTGCCTAGCCCTGAATCCTCTAAGCACACTGCTGGAGCATTCAGGTATAGGCTATCGGCTGAGGAGAGGTGGTCAGGTTATATCTCACCTCCTCTACATGGATGACCTAAAACTCTTTGCCCCCAACAATTTGCAACTGATGGAGCTACTGAAAGTAACTGAAACCTTCAGTAGCGCCATCAGGATGGAATTTGGTGTGGACAAATGTGCGGTCATGCATGTAAAGCGAGGGGAGATTGTGGAATCCGTGGAAACCCAACTCTCGGATTCCATAAACCTTCGAGCCCTCTCCGCAACCGAAACCTATAAGTATTTGGGTATGTCGGAAGCGTTGGGCATCAATGTTACTGACATGAAGCAATCGTTGAAGGAGCGCTTCTTTGGCCGCCTGAAGAAAGTATTTAATAGTCTTTTATCAGGCGGAAACAAGGTGCGCGCCTTCAACGGTTGGGTCATGCCGGTCTTGATGTACTCTTTCGGCATACTCAAATGGACTCAGACCGAACTCGATGCCCTGGATAGGAGGGTCCGTACGCTGCTGACTGCAAATCGAATGCATCACCCACGGTCATCGGTAATGAGACTGTATATCCCGCGAAAGTGTGGAGGTCGAGGGTTCTTAAACGCTAAGACCTTAGAGACCGACGTGGCGATGCATCGAGATGTGGCCGCGGTGGACAAGGACCTCACCCCGCTCTCCTTGGCTAAAGAGGACTGGCCCAAGCCTGTAGTGCTTGACACTAATGATCGCATGGAGGTATGGCAGAGTAAGGAGCTTCACGGACGCTTTTTCCGGGCCCTACATGGACCCGATGTAGACCAACTAGCGTCCGTAGCCTGGCTGCGTTTCGGTGACCTCTTTGGGGAAACCGAAGGTTTTGTCTGTGCAATTATGGACGAAGTTATCATAACGAACAATTACCGGAGATTTATTGGGAAAGATGGTACGGTTGACATCTGTCGGGCATGCCACCGTCCGGGAGAATCAATAAGACACATAATCTCCGGGTGTTCTCGTCTTGCTAACGAAGAGTACTTGCATAGGCACAACTTTGTAGCCAGGATTATCCACCAGCAACTTGCTCTAAAATACAGCCTTGTGGAATCGGAAGTGCCGTACTACAAGTATGTGCCCGACCCAGTTCTCGAAAATGGACATGTCACACTGTACTGGGATCGATCCATCATCACTGACAGGACTATTGTTGCCAATAAACCTGATATAGTGGTGATGGATCGACTAGAGCGGCGTGCAATGATCGTTGACATAACGGTCCCGCATGACGGGAACCTCGTGAAAGCCGAGAAAGATAAACAAATCAAGTATCTTGACTTGGCTCGCGAGGTTGTCGACATGTGGGATGTGGATTCAGCGATCATTGTACCGATAGTCGTTTCGGCCAATGGCTTGATAGCCAAGAGCCTCGACCAACATCTGAGGAGGCTCTCGTTGGGCAGCTGGGTCAAGGGCTTGATCCAGAAAGCGGTACTCCTGGACACGGCTCGTATTGTCAGGAGGTTCCTCTCTCTGGAGCCCTGACCGCCGGTAGCTTGGACTCTGTTCCCGATACCGGTGGGCTACTATTTTTTATATTTTTAAATATTTTTATTTATTTTATATTCTAATATTTAAAAATGTAATTTGTATGTATTTATTGAAATAAAGGAAATAATAATAATAAAGTAGGACTGCTTTGCTTGATAATATTGACGTGTTTTATGTATCATGTTCTTCAGTTGTAATTTTATTTCAAAATTAAATTGTTCTTTCGGTGGTTACATTCATATTTATTTTTTTCATTTATCTACATACCACGCTGGAAAAAATACATTGGAACGTTTTTCTGCTCCGTCCATTAACATTTTCAATAATCGGTCAATTAATTTTTCAATTTTGATTCATTTTGTGTTCAGATTTGAGAAAGGTAAGGACAACAAACAAAAAGTGATGCGTTTGATGTTGGTGTTAGTGATAAATGTGTTATAATGATTTTATTTTTGTAGTAGTTTGTTTTGGTTTTTGTTCCGTGTGGTCCCGGACGTAAAAGAATAGCACTATCCAATGGGATGGTGCTATTCTTTCTATTCGTTCGCCTTCTACGACACCCACGGGAAGAAATGTCTTCCCGTGGGTGTCGTAGAAGGCGACTAAGGGACTTACTAGAGAATGGGCAGCAACGTTCTCTATGCATTTTACCACCATACTGCGATCGCCAACCCACCTGCCAAGCGTGGCAATTATGGCAAAACCCCCCTTTTGGGGGAGGCCTATGTCTAGCAGTGGACGTCTTTCGGCTGAAATGATGATGATGATGAAGTAGGTTTGTACAAACAATTTTACACGCCTGTAGCGACACATACACCGCCACAATCGAACTACGCATCAGATCGATGTCATGCAAAATCCTGCACTGACAGCTGAATTTAAAGCGCAACTAAGATCGCGCAAATAGCTTACCTATATACAAACAAACGTCCCGACATCAATCGTCAGGCAGTTGCCCACCAGACACCACGCCCGTCTGTTCGAAGGATCCTTCCTTTCTATGGAAGATCAGTGAACCTTACACCCTAATCCTCATAAGTACCTCTAAAATTTCTTCAAAGTTTTTGTGTAAGACACTAAAATAACAATACTACTCCCATTGAATAAACTTATATTGTAAGTAAAACAAATATAACTTTAACAAAACAAAGAATAACACCAAAAGTTCTCTAACAATACTATCTTTTCTCAAACTCAAAATTACAATCTCCTACAATGAGATTAAACTTAGAAACAAATCACTTTCCTAAAGTTACTAAACTAAATTGTAAGTGGAAGGTACAGGGATGTCGAATTCGATCCTCTATCAAAATATGGATGGTTATTGCTTAAGACAGCCAAACATTGTTTAGGTCAAAAGTTTCTTAACTCCTTGTAGTAACTGCAGGTTTATGTAATGAGATTTCAGTGTCTTTTTAAAGAAAATCTTTAAAAATAACCTGCCTTACTTTGATCATTTTTCATTGAAAAGAATGGCCTCCTTGTTTTTTTTTTTTGTTTTTTTTTCCCAGTCTACTGCGATTTTGTGCCAATTCTTTAATAAGAAGGAGTCCAGCTAATCCCACCATCTCCTTCTAGAGCCTACCTAAGGAGTTTTTCTAAGAGTTGTGTTTAGACCCACTTGTTGGAATGTCCACGTGTTGGTATTATTAGGTATTTCTTGGACACAGCAGGTGTTACGTGATATCAGTGGCGTTTTTCAGATCGTCAAAAGACGATCGACGATCTAAAAAACGCCACTGATATCACGTAACACCTGCTGTGTATACCTAATAATACCAGCCTTATTATTGTTTCCAAAACAAAGCGAAGGCATCTTTTCAGCACGCCACGTTTGCTCAAGACGGGTTGCCGATTTCAGACCTAGCTACGCCCCGCCGTTTCACCTGCATAAACTTCGACCATGTGAGAATAAAAGGATAAAAGTATTCTATGTCGTAGTATATATAATATAGTTTTATAGTTTTTAATATAGTTTTCTTAATTTTGAGGAAATTTGGACCGATGCAGAGGGATTTCTGTATCTATTTTGAGACTGCAACTTCTCCGGCGCTGCGGGAAGAGCAGCCTCTACGCCCTTGCGTGATATACCGTAGGCATCGGACGAGCCGAAGCTGCGGAGGCTGCTCTCCCTACGCGCCTCCGGCTCTATAAAAACACTCTAGGGGTAGGACAGACTCGTACCAGGTGCAGTAGGGGTCAATAAATTCGGTTTTTTGACATAAGTTGAACCCAACCTGTTGGACCTATCAACAGATAAGTCAATTCAGATTCAGTCAGATTTTGAACAAAATCTTAAAAGAGTATTCTATGAGCTCGTTGTATGTATGTGTTATGTGTATCGTTTGGTAGTGTTAACAATTTCTCAAAAGAGTGTAGAGTAACATACAATATTCTGTCCATAATTTACTTCTATGTGAACCTAATTCGTCTAAATAACTTTCTTGGGAGCGATAGGCAGCGCCATATTGTTATTAAGTCGTACATTACGAACCATATATTGTATTAGTGGAGGGAGAATAATTTATCACCTATTGAGATGAAAGTTAACTAAACTATCATCCGCAGAGGGAGACTCTAGTTTGATACTCGATATAATAATACGTTACTGTTATGTTATATATGTATTTTTCTCAGAAAAGTATAACCACTCTCTAAGGACGTTTCCCCACTACTATGATCAGAATTAAAGAAGGGATTCTTTATTATCAGAGCATAATTGCTCTGAAATCGCGTATACCAAAAAACGGCTCTTTACCTAGGCCTACGTTGTCGCTTGCCATTAAAAGAGACACATTATTTATTTATTTAAGAAATCTTCAAATAACTTCTCCCGCTCTGGGTAGACTGGAAGGGCGTGTCAGACTTTTACTGACTAAAACCTACTCGTGCTTCCTCAGTTGCCTGTGTGCAGAGGCCACGGTATCTCTTTCGAACAACCCGCACCCCAGGCAGGCATCGGCCCTTGCAGTCCTCACCAATTTGTGCTGACATCTCTTTGAGGCGCGCGTGGAACACAACGCGCCGTCGACCCGGGCAAGAGGGACCCATTGGGTCGTCACTTGATCAATTGATCCTCTTTTAGTCCGCAATCGAATTTTGAAAGAAAGAAGAAAGAAAAAATGTTTATTCTGCACAAACAAAACGCACATTACATACAATAAAATCAACTATGAAATAAAATGCACACATGCAATGTGGCCAAAAGCCCCGTATTCAAGTCGATTATTTTTAACAATATTGTCCATTGACTTGACTGATAGTGTCAGTCGAGGCTTGGGACCGACCATAGACAAATGAATTACGTACGACACATGCAATTATATAATTATTAACAAGAAAACAAAAACAAAATGCCGAAAGCAGAGTGCATTACTGACTACTTTTATTTCAACAAAATCACAAATATAAAAACAACTAGGCCGTGCGTCGCATCTGTGCACGAACAGGTCCTTGCTCAGCTAAATGCTGCGACTTCGGACGGACCTATTGTCAACAGCGCTGGTATTCTGCAAATACCTTCTGGAGTGACGTAAAGACGCTCATCGTGTGATCTAATAATTATGTTATGTTATCGGGTAAGTACAATTTTCCTCGAAAAAATTATGTACGTATGTATGTATGTATGTATGTTTTGTGTTACCTATTGTGTTCCTACAACCAAAATTCAAATATAATTTGACAAAGTATTGATTGTATCCAATTAAACCAGTTATCATTACATTTCATAAAGTAACTTGCCAAATATGGTCATCATTTGTATGTAAATATTGGAATGGGGAGACCCATATTCATGATGGGTTTGTTGGCAATAGGCTCGCCCCCTATTACATGGAACTTAAACATGACTGGCGAAATGTGCCTCTGCCCAACATCTGCCCAAACCTTTGGGAAAACCAGGCATGATTTTATGCATGTACATAATTTCTAAATATTTGGTACTACCTTAGATAATGAACCGCTTCGTTACCCATGGTCTGAAGGAAGGGAGATAGGTAGAAAATATGTAGTGCGTTCCGTGTGGTGCCGGACGTAAAAGAATAGCACCATCCCATTTCTTCCCGTGGGAGTCGTAGAAGGCGACTAAGGGACTTACTAGAGAATCGGCAGCAGCGTTCTCTATGCATTTTACCACCATACTGCGATCGCCAACCCGCCTGCCAAGCGGGGCGATTAAGGCAAAACTCCTCTTTTTTGGGAAGGCCTATGTCCAGCAGTGGACGTCTTTCGGCTGAAATGATGATGATGATGATGTAGTGGCTCCGTTGAGGATGCGTTCGGATCACATTCCATCGAATAAGTTTAAATATAATGGGTAAAAGTACCTCACCAAATTACGAAGTTTGTGGGGTGTGACCGGAACATACGCGATAGATAATTTTTCGCTTGCTGTGGGATTTGAAGTGAGGGCATGTAACAGCATCCTAGCGTGTCCTTTGTCGGACGAGGCTAAGATGTTGTGTCGACTGTTGGCCGTTATTTACCAGAACGAATAGGGACAACACTATTAGGTAGGTCATAATTATAATAATAACTGTTTATAACCCATTGTTAAGTCTTTTGTTACGGGGGTGACATTATCACTACGTGATAAAACCCTTTCAAATAAATAAAGAGTTATCTTAATAACACAACAAAACAATACCCGTGGAAATTTCACAGAATATAGTCGGTAAGCGTATATGGAGGTAAACCCTGGTAAAAGCCGGGATTAAAAACACCAGTACAGTACCAGGCAGTGGAGCATAGAATGTTATACTGGAATTTGGTGTTCTATGCAATTCTATTTGCATTTACAGGTAAACGCTAAATCGAAGCGTTGCGTGTCGATGTTCAATTTACTAGTTTTATCTATACCTAGTGTGAAATTAATTAACAAAAGATTGATATACTTTGGAACTATTAGAGCTACTAAAAAAACGGTGAAACGTTTAAACGAAAGCTATTTGATTGATATTAGGTCTTTACCTATGAAATTGCCGTTCTGCAGTACTGGCCATTTCAAATCAAAATAATTTTTGTTTGGCTAAGAATTCTAATTTCAAATTAATTTTATTTTAAAAACATGGATTTTTTTTTCTAAAAGTAGTCATTTCTTTATTGATTAGTGTTACATTTTCATCGCATTTCAATCTTTTTCGTCATCATGGATACGTTAAAAATTCGAGTAATTATGGAATATGAGTACCGTCGTGGCAGCAACGCGGCACAAGCGGCACGCAACATCAACGACGTTTACGGAGCTAACACTACAAACCAACGCACCACCTGTTATTGGTTTGCTCGCTTCCGTTCTGGAAATTTCGACCTGAAAAATGAACCTCGCGGTCGTCCGAAGACTTTGGTCGACAATGACGAATTAAAGGCGATTGTGGAAGCTGATGATACACAATCTACGGCTGAATTAGCAGCAGCTTTCGACGTTAGCGTCAAAACAATATTGGTCCATTTGCGTCAAATTGGCAAGGTAAAAAAGCTTGACAAATGGGTGCCCCACGAACTCAATGATCGCCAGCGCGAAGTACGCGTCGAGACCAAACGGGGTGAGCATTACTGCAGATGTGTACTGTGAAGAACTGAACACAATGATGGAGAAGCTGGCGCATCTCCAACCAGCATTGGTCAATCGCTCGTCTCCGCTGCTCCTGCACGACAACGCGCGACCTCATACTGCACAGCAGACGGTCTCCAAGTTGCAAGAACTGGGGTTGGAAGCTCTCCGTCATCCGCCCTACTCACCAGACCTTGCGCCTACAGACTACTACTTTTTCCAGAATTTGGATAACTTCTTGGCGGGAAAAAAATTTAATACCCGAGAGGCAGTTCCATATGCCTTTGAAGAATTTGTTGCCTCCCGTCCAGCTGATTTCTTTAAGAAGGGCATCAATAAACTGCCACTGCGATGGCAAAGATGCATTGATTGCATGGGTGATTTCTTCGATTAATACAAATAAAAAATTCATGAAAAAAATTCGTTTAAATTTTTTCATACAAAACGGCAATTTCATAGGTAAAGACCTATTATTAAGTGAGTTGCAAATAAATGATTGAAAAAATCTACGGAAAGAAAACTTTTTTTTAATCGATAAAATTGTTGAAGTTGCTGTTTGGTCATGTCCTTTCTCCCGGGGAACCTGGACAAAGTGACATTCCATCAGCAATAACGATGTCCAACGAAAGGCCAAAAACGTATCATATACTTTTTTTTTACAAAATAAACACGTTTTGCTTTATTTAACACAAATATTTACCCTATACTCTAAAGGTTTAGGTAGTTAAAAAAGGGTAAACAAATCGTAAAAAGGGTTTTTTATAGTTGACACTTTCTTGTTAAAAAATACATTAGAACAAAATTAAATTTATTTTCGATCACATGATAGTTTCCCCTTTTATTATAGTATGTTAAACTTTATCATTTATTCTTAAACAACTTTCCGTAGATGTAACTGCTTTAGTACAATTTTTTTGTTAGATTTATAATAATAATATAACATTTTATAATCTGTCTATTATAAAGAACCCAAAAAGACAGGTTCCCTAAACCTAGATAACATTGCTAAATTGAAGAGTACAACTGTGACGTAGTCTTGCAACTGAATTGGCAGGTATTACGTTTAGTCGGTTAACCAGACGCCTTTGTTGACAGCGTTATCGACATTGCGATTGTATCCTTGCGTTTTGGTTTTGTTGAATTGTGATAATATTAGCTTGTTTCCTTGTTTTGTTTTTGTTATTTAGTTATTGTTCGTTTTTGTTATTTATCGTTATTGGGTTTTAAATTCGTATCGTGGAAAAATTAGTGAACCCGAGGCTGGTACTAGCCAGACCAACTTCGCACAAACATTTCCATCACCGAAGAAGAAACGCTTCAAAACCGGACCTCTTTCGTCATCTGAGAAACAGACATTGATAAATGTGTTCAAATATGTGGAAGAAACATGGCCCAAAGACTGTTTTCCGTCAAAAACAAACATAGTGCAAAAAACTGGTGAAATAATGGGTATGTCTGTACCAATAAAAGGTTTAGCATCTATGAGTCATGTGGTTTTTTTTTGTTTACCCTTTTTTAACTACCTAAACCTTTAGAGTATGGGTACTAAATTATTACTAACTATACAAATAAGCAGCAGGGGTGGCTAAGTGGTAACGGCTGCGACTTACGAGTTGTAGGTCGTGAGTTCGAACCCAGACAGGCGCTTTACATTGTGTAAATTATTTCATCACCACTGCTCTCAAAACGGTGAAGGAAAACATCGTGAGAAAACCGGCATATCCTAGAACCAAAAATTCGAAGATATCTGACATCTACCAACCCGCACTGGGCCCGCGTGGTGGATTACGGCCCAATCCCTCTCACCGAGAGGAGGCCTGTGTCCCAGCAGTGGGAATATGCTGATGATGGTGATATAAATAAATACAAAATGAGAGAATAGTAAGGCGTCGATGTACTCATCCGCATCGCTGTTATCCGGAAACGTGCCCAGAAGACTGGCTGAGAATGTTTTAAATAATTTGAGAAAACCTTGTCAATCCTGTTGGAAGTCGTTTTCGAAATTTGAAACGCTTTGAAAACGATTGTCACTTATGTAGATCCTCAGGTTTCAGACTACATCCCTTAGCCGATTCGCACACTGCACAGCATCACGCACCGTAGCGCTGGAGTGCGAGTTCTTACGTTGTTTGCAAGTATCTGTGTTTGTATAGAAAACACGCGTAGTGCAACACACAGAAAACGCCTTCACTCGCAGTGTTGCACATCACGCGTCTACATGCGGAGAAACACGCACGACCGCGGGGCAATACGCAAGGTAGGTATGGCACACCGAGTCCTGCAGTATCGTACGTGATTTTGATAGAGCTAGACGTATTTCGAAATGGATCTCGATATCGATCGATTTATATTCGAAATCGAAAGTAGTGAAGCAATTTGATTTGATTATACAAAAACCAAACAAATTATATAACTGTAGCATCCTTATTTTACATATTGTGAATGAGAGAACGTTGTAGGCCTTACAGACTGTAGATTTGTAGACGATTTTCTATTCTGTATTCGTCTAAGTACCTGGTACTTATTGACAGGCCTGCGCTGTCCTCCCATACATTTTATCTCTGTAATTTGAAAAATATTGTTAAAGCCAATTATTTTTAAAAGAGTAACCGTGGAGTTTCTTGCCGGCTCTTCTCCATAGGAAACAACAATTTGGAACCGTGCACCTAGCTTCTGACGTTTCATAAGTGCCCATGCAGGTTTATATGAAATAAAAATATTTTGATTTTGATTGATCCTGAATGAGTTCTAAATGAATAACTATTTATAGTTTAAAAAACAATGCTATCAGCACCGCAAGCTGCTGTGAATTGAGGCCACAAGGCCACCGCATGTCTTTACTGCAGTTCCGCGCGTTTGTGCGGAGAAATCTGCATGATGATGCAGATCTGCACTCCCGAACCCGCGCACGCGTGGCTCCGTCGCCACGCACCCCGCAGCGTAACGCGGGGCAGTGTGCGAATCGCCTAACTAAGTTAAAATACAATCTGCTCTATACTTAGCTTAATCCAAAGAACCAAAAAAAAATACTTACATTCGCTTTAATAAACGACTGTCCTCACTTAAGACAGTCCCCTCTTAAGCAAGGATTAATCTTCGCCCTTAACAGAAACTTTGACCCAACCATATAAACTGTATCAACTATATGAGATAGGATACAGGAAGTAACTTACCCCTATTTTACTTGACCCAAAAGGTCGTAAGCGACGTAAATATTGTATTAACAAGTTCAACCTCCTTTCAAGTTAGAGCCTAATGGGCTGTTATGTCGTTAAGGCATGAGTTCGTAACATATTAAGGTGTAATCCCTCTTGAGTCCAGTTTCATCTTATTAGTGATGTTTGATGGATTTTGGAGAAGTGAGGAAGAAGGAAAACGTGTACATTCACGAGCATTAATATGTATACACATCGCCAAATTCAAAAGTGATTTTCTTTTAAATAGCGATTGCGACCTTGAGACAACTTGGGTATTTCATTAAAGTGTGGGTTCCAAAATATTATTTTCATAATAAAATAAGATTACAATGAGTAAAAGTGGAGAAAATCACTTTTAAAAGTTGGTAAGCGTATACATATTATTGCTCGTGACTGTACATATGAGGTTAAGATCTTACTAGCTTTGCCAGCGGCTTTGCCCATGTGAAGGTCGAAATTATCCCATGCGAACGTATTACCGGAATAAAAAGTTTCGTATGTACTAATCCAGGCCATAAATCAGCTGTGTGCCAAATTACATCCAAATACGTTCGGCTGTTTTTGCGTGGTTGAGGACCAAACGTTAAAACATACAAACTTCACACCTAAAATACTAGTAGGAAGTAAGCTTTATTAGTAGCAGTATTTCCTTGTTCCATGGGGTCATGAAATCTCCTTGGTTTGACGCCGTACAATCACGTTTTGTTGATGATACCCAGGGACCCCGAAACTGCTACAAATGACTGGTAGATTTTGTTACACCACTCAACTTACACCGTTACTTATGCTTGTACCGTGTGGTGCCGGACGTAAAGAATAGCACCATCCCATTTCTTACCATGGGTGTCGTAGAAGGCGACTAAGGGACTTACTAGAGAATCGGCAGCAGCGTTCTCTATGCATTTTAACACCATACTGCGATCACCAACCCGCCTGCCAAGCGTGGCGATTATGGCAAATCCCCCCAAATTGGGGGAGGCATATGTCCAGCTGTGGACGTCTTTCGGCTGAAATGATGATGATGTTGACTCAACTTATACTGCTCGTTCGTGATATATTTATGGGTAAAAGATAGTATATAGATATACGTAAATAAATATACCTACTTGCACAGCCAAATCGCAATCATTGAAGGAATTTTCTAGGTGGACATATCTTGTCCGTAAAGTAGGTATAAACAATAATAAAGCAATTTCATTGCAAACATTTCAGTTTGAAATGTTTGCAATGAAATTGCTTACGCGGCAATTCGATAATTGGACGACTTCGATCAATAACACATAGTTACAAAAATTTCCGGAAGTTTTTTTCACTTTTCCTTTATCTTATGATACAGTAAATTTAAATCTACCAGCCGTTTCTACCCATCAGCTTTTATTTTTCGTACACAGCTTTTTGGTATTTTATGTGAGGGTAGGCGCACATTTACGAATTTAACACAGTGTTGATATCAGTTAGGATAAAATTTTAGCGATGTCTACATCAAGGAGACGTTGTTTAAACGATCCGGAGTATTTTTGCTTTATTTGTGGTGAATATGTTTTTAAAAATAATAGAAAATCGGTGACAGATTTTGTAAAAATCGCGTATATCTACCGACTATTTTAAAATACAAGTACAATTTGGTGAAGGATCTTGGTTGCAACATGAGCGTAAAACTTCATTATTTACACTCCCATCTAGAACCCTTTCCTAAAAATCTTGACTACTTTAGTGATGAACAAGGAAAAGATTCCATCAAGAAATTCGCACCATGGAGGAATGATATAAGGGTAGATGGGATGTGCATATGATGGCAGATTATTGCTGGAGTTTGAAACGAGACCTACCACAAGTATCACATGCAAAAAAATCATAAAAAAAAACATTTTTGGCGGCTTCCGAAAATTAAATATCTTATATATATACTTATATCCTAGAAAATATCTTGTACGTTCGCAAAAACTTAGGCCTTTTCAAAAAACGATGTGATTTCCATAATCTGAATACACGTAGTAAAGATGAAATTGTGATTCCAAAATTTAGATTGACTAAAACTAGCAAGTCATTTCTAATAAACAGTATCCGCTTCTATAACAAGTTGCCAAAGTCAGTTACAGAACTTAGCGATGGAAAGTTTAAAACGCACATCAAACGTATCCTTATCAAAAAAGCATATTATAAGATAAAAGACTACGTTGAAGACAGGGAAGTTTGGCATTAATTCCTTCTGCACATGTGGCTTCCCTGGTACCTCATTAACAGCATATCTATGTGAAAGTCTATTAACTGCTCTCAATGTTCTTTTTATTTTTACAATGCTGACATATTCTCGTCATTATTTGACATTATACATCAATTTTAATATCAACTATTTTTTAGTGATTGTCATGTTAATCATGTCACTATGTTTAATTAGGTTCATTTTATTTATGTAGATTATTTTACATATTGTGAATGGGAGAACGTTGTAGGCCTTACAGACTGTAGATTTGTAGACGATTTTCTATTCTGGATTCGTCTAAGTACCTGGTACTTATTTACAGGCCTGCACTGTCCTCCCATACATTTTTTTACCTGAAAACATTGTTAAAGCCAATCATTTTTAAAAGAGTAACCGTGGAGTTTCTTGCCGGCTCTTCTCCATAGGAAACAACATTTTGGAACCGTGCACCTAGCTTCTGACGTTTCATAAGTGCCCATGCAGGTTTATATGAAATAAAAATATTTTGATTTGATTTGATTTGAAATATTTTTTATAGTTTTTTTTTTTTAAGTCACATATGCCATATCTCAAAAACTAAAGCTGATAGATGAAAACGATTTTTATTTTCAGAGTCAGGATGCCATATGTCTACATAAAAGCTAATTAACCATCTGGAAAAAAATCTTTGTAACTATGTGTAATAGTACTATTGATCGAAGTTGGACGAGGAATAAAAGATAACTTTCAAGAACGCGTCACGTTTAGGCACATTTCGTTACATGAGAGAGAGAAGAAAGATATAACTCTCTCTGTCGCTCACTCTAAATCTCTCTAATTTTTTTCGAAGTTTCAGTTCTATCACAATGGAAGATAGAAGAAAGGAACAACATAAAGCCAATTGATTGAAAGTCGTTCTCTTGTTACCAGGTGACATCTTCGTGCTAGTATTCGCGATGGACAGCCGCGAGTCCTTCGAAGAAGTGATCCGGCTCCGGGAACAGATCCTGGAGACAAAAGCCAGCGCCAGCAGCGGCGGCAGCAGAGGACGTCGGCAGGTGCCAAGGGTTCCCATGGCCATAGCTGGGAATAAATGTGACAAAGATCTAAAGTAAGTAACAGAATATTTATTTACTTTTAAAGTACAAGTGTAGGTTAAACGGTGAAGCAAAACGTCGTGAAACCGGCATGTCCTAGAACCAGTACTGGTTCGGCGTGGTGGATTATGGCCTACTCCCTCTCAGAGAGAAGAGGTCTGTGTCCCAGCAGTGGGAACATAATAAGCTGTTTATGTTGTATAGGTCATGCAGTCATGGCGAAAAACGATGGCCTGCCTGCCTTAGTTGCGGTTGGAAGTTGGGTTGGGTCGGTTGGCCCCACAGATGCTGACGTACTCCATCATCGATTGTTGAAATTCGTAGTTAATATCCGTTGCTAAGCAAGTATCCGTTTACGCCATTAAATTGGTGTAATCTTATGTCCATGACAAATTGCCAATTTTTTTGGTGAATACAATGATGCTGTTATCTATGCGTGTGAAGACAGAGGCTGTCAGCCACGTAGCTATGTTCTTAATATTCCCTTAATTACTTTTTACTACACCCAAGGGATGCGGCATTCTGTTAGGTCATAAAGTAGCAAAACTAAATACCCTCCATTAGGGCCTCAAACATAGTTTCATCCCTAATGCTACTAATGCCTCCGACTTATAGGGAAAGTTTTAAATAGCTTAGTTCTGAGTACTTACGGATAGACATCTGGTAAAAATTTATGATGTATAAGAAGGAAAAATATACTCAAAAAAATAAGCTTTTCCTAATTACTATGAAAAACTATGAAAATCTCAGTGGTCTTAAATAAAAGTTTCTATTTGAAACGACTGTTAAGTAAAAACTGTAAAGGGAAATAGAATTTCCAAGAAAAGTATTTTTCAAGCAATTAATTCTTAATTTGCTTAGAAAGTAATAAAGAAAACAGTTGGCACTGCTAAGTAATTGACAAGTTAACAAAAAAATCTTGTTAGTAGCAATTTATTTTCCGTCTATTTAATTTAGAGACAACAGAATAATGTTTTTGTTCTCAATTGGGCTAACAACTGAAAGCGTTATAGGTGGCAGCACAATTTAACGTCTACAAATCGTCATTGTTTTGTTTATTTTTGTGTCCATCACAAATTAAACGAAAACTAGATAAATGTGTATGAGACTTGGAGTGTAGCGGTAATAAAAGATGAGCTTAGGATAAAAACTTTTTAATAAAAAAATTGAACCGCCGAAAAACCGAAAAATAAAAAATAATAAACTAGCTTTGTCCAACCCCAATAACTAAGTTCGGAAGGCGGTGACATATAATCAAATACATATCCAAAGTCACCGACTTCCAAACTTATTTATTGGGGTTGGACAAAGCTAGTTTATTATTTTTTATTTTTCGGTTTTTCGGCGGTTCAATTTTTTTATTAAAAAGTTTTTATTTTATAATTTTTTGTGGCTATAATCTACTAATTACTACATGCTTAATTTTTGATTTAATACACGACTCAGTATTAAATCTGTGAGTAAACAATCAATCATCCCCTGTTTTCTTACCCTTAGGGTTGGAATTTTTCTTCGAAATTTATATGGGACCAATTTCGAGGTATACCCTTTCCAATAAAAAAAGAATTATCAAAATCGGACTACTCTGGAAAAAGTTATGCGTGGTCATACATAAAAAAAAAAAAAAAAATATACGCGTCGAATTGAGTAACCTCCTCCGTTTTTTCGTCGGTTCGAAAAGGGAAGCGTCTACCACTGGTAAAAAAGCAGCTTTAGTAGAAAATACATTAAGTTATGAATGCTTTAAAATGGTAATCTTGTGTTTGTTAACTTAAAGTTAAATTTTTGGTGAAGACTGAAGGCTTTTTTTTTGGGTGGGAAATCATGAAGGCTTACGACCTGCCAGGGGTGCGAGTTGTTCGAAAGAGATACCGTGGCCTGACACACAGGTAAATGAAGGAATACGGGTAGGTTTTAGTCAGTAAAAGTCTGATACGCCTACGTCCTGCTCCACCCAGAGCGGGAGAAGTAATTTGATGATATACCCAACCCAAAAAAAAGAAAAAAAAAAACCGGTCAAGTGCGAGTTGGACTCGCGCACCGAGGGTTCCGTACAAACCTGTGGGTATATAAGTAAAAGTTCAAAATTGTCAAAAATATTTTTTTTTATATGACGAAACTAAAAATTTTGGGTTTTCGTAATTTTTCCTATATCTGTACTATAAGACGTGACTTCGTACAAAATTTCAAGATTCTAAGTTCACGGGAAGTACCCTGTAGGTTTTGATTCCCGTGCGAGTTTCGAAAATTTGCGGAATTTTGCGGCCTAAATGGCTGTATCTTTTGATTGCGTTGACTTAGAAGGTTGATTTTTCTACAGCTTCCAGGGACAGTAGAACTAAGTATCATATAGAAATTTCAGTTTGATACCTCCACGCGTTCCTGAGAAAAACGGTCTTGACAGACGGACGGACGGACGGACGGACGGACGGACAACAAAGTGATCTTATAAGGGTTCCGTTTTTTCCTTTAGAGGTACGGAACCCTAAAAATGGCTAAAAAAGCCATTTTAAAACTACAGTGATGTTTTACTGTAGTATTTTACTCAGGAAAACACGAGTTTTCACCAATTCGTGATTTTCCTGACTGAAAAACTACACACTACTTCATTCTAACACTGATCTAATATAAAAAATATAAACACAAACACACCTATAATATTACTTACGTATCACACCGTAAGTGACTGTAGGTAATAAGAACGGACTTAAATCTCTTGGGAGCATCACCTGTATACGAATTTCTGACATAAAAGTGTTCAGTTTTTGAAAGAACAGCACATTGTCTCAACGAAACATCGTTTTTTTTTTGTAGAACTTTCTTCCACAAGTTTCGTCTTTCATATGTCTTTGACAAATACATAGGTCCCCGATTTTTGGAGTCAACGGCTGTGCAACTGGGAATATTAATCAATTATGCGTAAAAGAAGTCGCTTGTGTACAAAAAAAATCAAACAATTGCTAGCTGTCAAATTCTTTGACATTAGTAGCAGTGACATCTGAAGTGAGCAAGTGGCAGTTTTTATCCCTATCCCCAAGTATTTATTTTAACACACTTTAACCATGATTTTCACAGTTACACTTATTTTCGTCATAAACTGTGTTTTATTGTGTACATTATAAAAGTCCTCAATAAATAAATCATCAACTAATCCGTTCCCTTCTTCCCAAATTTTTCTCGGTGAAGAATCATAATTATCTTTGTTTTGTCCCAGGACTGTCCAGCCAGAAGAAGCAGTAGCATACTGCAACACCCAAGACTCCTCATGCGTGTTCGTGGAAACCTCAGCGAAGAAAAACTACCACGTCGACGACCTGTTCTATGAACTCTTCGTGGTGGCCAACCTCCCTTTAGAAATGGCACCGAATCACCACAAAAGGGTCAGTACGGCGTTTGGGAGCCCCTGCACCCTGCCCCCAACCAGTAGCCAAAGTAGTCGAAGTAAAAAATGTACCCTCTCCATCAAGAGAAGACTATCAGATGCTTGTGGAGTTGTCGCTCCAAACGTTAGGAGGCCTAGCATTCGTACTGACCTTATGATAATGAGAACAAAGACTTGTGCCAAAGGAGAGACGGAAAGTACGAGCGGTAGTCCGAAGATCACCCTGAACAGATTCGTGAGGTCTTCGGGGCAGAGCGAAAAGCGTTCGTGTGTTATACAGTGATATTTATTATTAGTGGACTTGAAAATATGATCGTAAAGGTGACAGGTGCTATAGGAGAAGCTCGAGTGTTCCATTACCTGTAGACTCTAAGATGCTACTGTGATTTTGTGTAGTAATTTTTAACGGGTCTATATTATCGTGAACGTTCATGTCTTCTCCGATAAAATGTATTGAACATGCAAGTCAAGTGGATGGTTTAAAAGCGTCTTCATAAGCAGGGTGTTAAAGACCTGCTAAGCATTCTGCACATCAAACTAAGTAATATTGCACAAACGTAATTGCTGGGAATCGACTTCTATTTTTATGGTGTGGTCTGTTTCCTGTTATGTAGCACACGCAAAATAAATGTGCTTATGGGTGCAGGCAGTGCATGCATGCACGCAGTGCAGGGTTCGTGGAGGTATTTAAATTTGTGTTATAATGTTAAAACGTTGTTTTCGTAAGAAAAAAACGTCAGTAAAAGTTGGTATTTTGACCTTCAATATATTCGTAACCAAAAGATTCCCAGATATGGTCAAGTAAAACAAAAGATCGTAAATAATAATAAATAAATTATTTATTGGCATAAAAAGTGTGTACACACAAAGTGAGGCCTGGCTCCTGCGCTGGGTAAAGACACCTGATTTACAGGAGCCACAAGATTACAATGAAGGCAGATACAAGTGACTCTCGGCTTCGTCAAGTGGGTGTAATCGTGATGCCGCGCCGTGGACGTCAACGATAATATCGCCACGCTAGAAATTATAAAATCGCACTTTAGAGGCATAAACGTTGAGTTTGATTAGTTTGAAGAAGTATTTACTCGTAAAACTACACGATAGATGTTGTTTCTAAGTTTGTTGGTTTCTCCGTTTTGCTCTGTTAAATTAGTTTCTCTGAATTCTGTTGAAATTCGGAACGAAATTGGTCTTACGAATAACTTCAAAGCAATTTACATTGATGTAGTTTAAAGGCAACTGTCCACTGCTACTTAAGATGTGCACGGAGAGGTTGCTATGTTAGCTGCACTGTGCATTTGTTTGACAGCCATGCATCCGTACGTGGCATAGCTGTAGGTTGCAGTGGACTATCCCACCTATAACCGAATTGCTTCAGCGTTGCAATAGCGGTCATTGCCGTTTTCCTAATCTTGATCTCCTCGTATTGATTGATTTTTTGAAACATGTGAAGATCACAATGGATATTGATTCTGGACGCTGAGGTGGAAGCTTTCGCATAGCCCGCGAAATTTGAAATTTTTTAAGCATTTAAATCATCAATATAACCCTCTAATTCATTTAATTCGATTTAATGACTTTTTATGACATAGTCATTCAATCGAATTTAATTTACTTATATTTTATACCATAACGGACTTTATTCCAGTTTTTCAAATAAAGAATGCTAGAAAATATCGGTGGGTCAATGACCGTTATTGCCACGCTTAAATGATCAGGACATACTTTTTCATACAATGAAAAGCTAAGTAAACGTAGCTTAGCCGTGGGCTGCGGTGGAGCAGTGCCCTTAAACTGTTGTTTATGTTAATATTTAATCACGTTTCATCAAACTCGATGTCTATGCATTCTAAAACGACATTATTCAGCCTAAGTGATGGCTGATTAATGTTATCATTGTCTTTTATATTTAAATAGAGTTTGCAATGGAACACAAAGAAAATCGTAAACACCCATTAGTGTTAATCTTTTAGGATTAATCAAAGATAATGGTACAATTGTAACTTTAATTTTACTTGGAATTGGTTTAATAACCCCAGTAAATTATAATAAACTATTTATGAGTTTGATTTACGTTAAAACTTATGGAGCACATTACTCTTGTGGGTAGGTACTGCCAGAAAAATTAATTGCTTATGAAAAATGTCACACTACGTCAATTTGCCATGTTATAATTTAAAACATTTCATACAACTGTCAAAAATGACAGTTACTATTTGAATATTGGGACAATTTAAGTTGGTAGACAATTTGATAAACAATTAATTTCCCTTACTTCATCTACTCTGGTGGATAGTATTTACAATACCGCGAATAATTCCCCTCATTCCATCACTGTCCTACTTAACATTATTACTTAATCACTAGTAATATATTCAGAACCACACGCACAAACTTCCACCAGTGGTGGACCACCTCTAGATTCAACACCCACATAAGGTGCGGGCCAACGCACTGCATCGCTCCGTGAGTTCTTAACGTAATCCAAAATAACGATGAATAAAACTTGATGCTTTATCGCTTTATCAATTTGAAGCCAATGGATCTTAATATAATGTCTGAAGTACAACACGGCCGATGAATAATGACTGGTCTGAACTTCATGCAGAAGGCTGCGCTATACATTTTTTTTAGGAAGCAAATGGTGAAATGAGGCGGGTGTGATTGAGAGAACATGCGCGAATTTTCGGAAAGCCTATGTTCAGACTGGCTTATGACCGGCATGATTCATCGGCCAGACTGGAATGTGTTACGTAAATATTTATGGTAAAGAGGTGGTTGTCGAGCTTGGAATGTGCTAATACTAAGTGCACGTGGTACGGACGTTAAAATATCGCGGCGGGAATATTTCGCGCACTAGATTTTCAACGCACTGTTATGCGCCGAGAATTGAAAATCGAACAGTTTGTTTTTTCGACGCGCTGCGTTGTACTCTGTTAGATTCCGTTTAGTCCACTCTCGGCCCCTCGGCCCCTACAAAAAGATTTGTTTATTTGTTTCCTCTCAACCCTTAAACATAGTTCACACTCGATACCTAGTGGGTGAGACTGAATTTTCATACAAAAGACAGGTATACCTCGTCCACTTTCGACCCCTAGTTCTGTAAGTACCTACCTAAAATTAATATTTTGGTACAGTATACATACTACTTTAGGGGTCGAGAGGAAACTAAAACTTGGTTGGAAAATAAAACCCACTCTCGACCCCCAAGGGTCAAGACTAAACTATAGTCAGGGGTCCAGTGGACACATTATTGAGGGTCGAGGGGCCGAGTGTGGACTAAACGTTGGATTCTCAAGGTTCGGTTCAACGCCGAGAGTTAAAATTCTACTGCGTGATTAAATCCCATCGCAATATATTTACGTCCTGCGAACGTGGTCTAACAATGTTTAATGGACTAATTGAGTGTCTGACTACTAAGTCTTTTTAGTTTTTGATTGTTTTTGGTTACACTTGTTTTGTAATGATATAAAATATGCAAAATTATATTTAAATCTGTGTGTCAGTAATAAGTAATTTTATATTTTACACTACAGTACAAAAAGTTAAAGTAAAATTATTTCACTTTTGTAATGTATTTAATAATCGTAGTTTGTTTCAGTATTTTTTTGTATGTGAATGTGTTTAAAGTCCCCTGTCAATGAAATACTGCTGTTTTTTTTCTCATTGAATCATTTCACTATTTGTACTGTACTGTAAAGCGATATCTATTTAAAAAGTAATCTAGTAACATTAAGTGTTGCTCAGGGCTAGAAGATATTTTTATTTGCTAATAAATTATAAGGCACGGCTACTAATTGTGGTTTTCACCCTGTATCATTGTTGTGATGGGACCAAAAAATTCGCTGATTCCTTTATTGTTAGAAAAAAATATCAAATTATATGGGTCTCTTGTTAAAATATCTAATTATCAATTTATAAGCAAATTCTATTGTTTATTGAAACTACCTTTTTGCGATATTTTTGTGTTGTAACATATTTTTGTGTAGGTAAATAAGTAAATATTTGTCAAATGCCAAATGCATAAGACAACTTACAATGATAACTTATTATGATTTTGGGTAGCTACGCATTTAATTACTTTACTTATAGCATTTTATATCATTGGTTGTAGGGTAATATTAAATATGTACTGTTTAATAAAGATAATTATTTTAATTTGTTACTTGTTTTTGTATAAATTGTAAAAAACCTGGCTTGATTTTCGTACGTTGTTTTCGGGTGACCACTGAAAATCAGCGCTGTGCTGTGGATCCCATAGTACAGCATAATGCTGAGTGGAAGCCTTCTTGTCACAGTCACGGCGTGCAGCTGCCGACTATTTGTGTTCTTTATGCCTTACTATGTATACTTATCTGTGTGTTGTTATCATGTTTTTTTCTTTATTTTTAATGTTGTCATCTTTTATATGCACGTGTTTCTGTGACAAATAAAACTATTTTTCTTTTTTTTCTTTTAAGTACATAATAATTATTTCAACTTTACGTTGAAATCACAAAGTCAGTTTTTCACTAAAATAAAATAAGTAATTATAAAGGTATACCTACTTTCTTTATTTCTTACGCCTTTAAAATTAAGCTTGTATTTTTGCCACAAAAATGAGATTATTTGTATTTTAAGTGCATGCATATTGCCGTAATTTACCTTCTACCGTACCGTAATTCCACTTGAAAACCTAATATGAAACCCACCAGCCATCCTAACCGAGTACTAAGTAATATATAATATGAAACACCTCGCGAACGACACTTAATAGCGTCACGTGCAAAGTTGCACATAAAATGGAGTAGAAAATGCAGAACATTTGGCGAATAATACACGGTACTTACTGTAAGGTGTACTAATAAGTGGTTGGGAATTTATTTTGAAGCTTTATTTAAAGTTTTTGTTTGCAAAAGTGTAAGAAGATGGTGAAAATACTTTAAGGGGGAAACGCCAGCGTCGGGAATCCCAGGCTGATTCCCGGCCAATGTGGGCGCGGGCGTGCGAATGGCGAGCTCGCTATCCGGTAAGGACTAAGTTGCGTTGTATTCCACGCGCGCCTCAAAGAGATGTCAACACCAACTGGTGGGGTCCGCAAGCCCTCAAGGCCCAATGCCTGCCAGGGGCACGGGAAAGTTACCGTGACCCCTGGCACACAGGCAACTGAAGGAACACGGATGGGTTTAGTCAGTAAAAATCCGACACGCCCTCCCGCTCCACCCAGAGCGGGAGAAGTTGTTTGATGATTTCCCAAAATAAAAAAGGGGGGAAACGCCAGGGTATTCCGCGATTTTTTTTGCAGTTTGAACGTCAATGTCAGGTTGTGTGTTGAACAAAATATTCTTAGCGACCGTTACCCGTATTTATTTATAGAATTGTAATAATTAAAATCATAAATACAATAATCTGGCTCAGGCCGGTCGCAGGCCGTAATATTTTTAGTTAATAACCCACCAATTTAGGCGATTAACACACGGCACCGCGAACCGTCGCGGTAGGCGGTGAAGCGGATCTCATGTCGCATCCGTTGATGCCTACCACATGTGTACACCGCCCGACTGCGCAATCGAATTGTATGCCGCCGCGTAGCGTTTCTGAGTGTGACGGGATTTTTTTAAGATACCCTACAATTTACTTAAATTTTAAAATAACATAATAATCTTTGTTGCTAGTACCTGCTGTATGTAGTACCTTTAGTAAAAAGCTGTTATTTTTTAAAATGCATTTAGTAGCTCTCATTTTGGCATTACAAACAGACACTTCGACTTATTTCTCGAGACAATTTTATTTATTTATATAGATGTAAATGTACTTGTTTGGTATGTTTTAAGATAATTTTATAATAAAAACCACACAAAAATATCGCAGAACCACTGACTATAATCCAAAAATACTTAGCTGACATTACAATGTAAATGAGAAATGCCAATTTGTATTCGCATGATTTATATACTTAGCCGTTTAATACATAATGTATCGTTTTGTAACCTTTTATCTATACCCTCTGTCTTCTTGTCTAATAAACAGTTGTTTTTGAACGATAATTGTTTTATTTTAATGTAGGAAATATCTATATTTATAGTACACTTTTTATGCCAAATAACCACTTATAATTGACTGACTATACACATTCAATAAAAAATTAAATACCTAACAATAAAGGCTCCTGCAGACAGGCGCATCGTGGCTCTTGTTGATCAATTTCCATGAAAACTTTAGGCAAATTCTTCTACCAGAGTCGCGGCGCGCCATTGCGTGGCACCTAGCTGCGGCAGGCTTAAAAATTACAACAAGAATTGCCAATCTTGAGTAACAGTGGCAGGCACATTGCACGCAGAACAGATAGCCGATGGGGCCAATAAGTTCTGTAGTAACGCCCGGCCGATCACGTACGATGCAGCGTTGGAAAGCCTCCAACAAGGTGGACCGATGACCTAGTGAAGGCCGCAGGAATCCTCTAGATGCGAGAAGCATAGTCATGGTCTATTTGGCGACGACGGGTTTTTTTTTTTTTTTTTTTTTGGGTGGGAAATCATCAAATAACTTCTCCCGCTCTGGGTGGAGCAGGAGGGCGTGTCAGACTTTTACTGACTAAAACCCACCCGTGTTCCTTCAGTAGCCCTTAAGCCAGGGGCTGTGGTGTCTCTTTCGAACAAACCCGCACCCCTGGCAGGCATCGGCCCTTGCGGGCCCCATCATTTTTTGTGCTGACATCTCTTTGAGGCGCGCGTGGAACACAACGCGCCGTCGACTTGGGCTTGGTCCTTACCGGACAGCGAGCTACCCATTACTCGCCGTCCGCAAGCCCATGCCTACGGTGGCCGGAAATCGGCCTGGGATTCCCGACGCCCAGGGCGTCTCCGTATCCTGCGGCGGCTGGGGTCGCGAGGGCGCATATGCTGCCTCTCCCTCACGTGCGCCGCCTCCCTCTTCGCGAGCATCACTGCTTCGCTGAAGGAGGTGACGGCTCCCCATGCCCTCTCGCTCCGTACCATGGCCTGGACCAGGGCCGGACGCGAGAGATCGCCGCCGCCGATCGCCTCCACGAGGACACGGCGGTGCTCCGCCCAAGCCGGGCAGACCGCCACCGTGTGCTCCACCGTGTCCTCAGGGCGATCTTCGCAATGGAAACACCCGGGCGTTTCCTCCCGCCCTATCCGAAACAGGAACCTCCCGAAACAACCGTGTCCGGTGAGGACCTGCGTCAGGCGGAAGGTGAGGACGCCATGCCGCCTCTCAAGCCACTCCTCAAAGAGGGGACTTACCGCCGCAATCAGGGCGTGCCCAGGCGACGACGGGTGGGGGCTATGTCATGTCATGAGCAGTGGACATCTTTCGGCTGAAATAAATGAATGAATGAAGCGGAAATAATGGTAATTTGTTTACCGTGGATACCGTTCTGATGGAAAAGGCATGAAATCCCTTGTTACAGAACATATGTCATGTGTAGTTCGGGATTTTATCGGATATTATCCGCAACACCACTTTGATCGGTTCTGTGCTTGAGCGATTTCCGAGTTCTTCCCGGTAGTGAACAAAAGCGTAACGAATGTAATAGAAATACCGTATTTTATTACCATATTCGTAAAATTTAATTATTTCAATCCATACGTTGCGTAACAAAACATGTTTGATACGTACGTGCCTATTTACGTAGGCTAGGGTTGGCACAAAACATTTTGGAACGATAATTTAGAAACATTTAGAAAAGAGAGTATGCCGTGCGATAAGGAATTTTCTTGTGACACTCTGCACAATTGACTAATTAGAGCTAGACCGAAAAAAGGGTAATGTTTTGGCTCTCACGACACTTGTGCTAAAGCATGTGTGTATGAATAAGTTTACTGTAGTATCGATGTGCGGGGTGCGCACACCTCTCGTTTTTTTTTTCTGTATTTCTCTGAAAACACAAAAAGGTTTTTCATTCCACCAATTTGGCAAAAAAGTAAAACTAAAAATCACTATTGAAAGCCTCGTTATTTTAATTCAATTAGCCTGCTTCGTACCTAATTCAAGTTAAGAGCTTGCTTTAATTGTATTTTTTGTGTAATTTTGATTAATAAATCTGTGATTTGTGAGGCTGTTTATGTACGGCTTGAAGCATCTTGACGGTAACAAATCAGCAAGGATGAAGCAAACACAAAAAATCTATTATAAATTGTGCTAGGAAGGTACCCATATTCTCCTGGGGCATTAGGATCAGTCAAAATTCGACATCACAACGAATTTATGGGTATAAATTGGTTCCGGTTGCCAACCCTAATCCATGCGATTTCAATTTTGCAGGTACAATTTAAATGAAATTCTAGCAAAAATGTTATGTCGAACAACAGCGACAGTTTAAGGTACTATTTTTTATTTTTAGAGTTCCGTAAATAAATGGACAGGTGGTTCGCACTTCACAAAAATCCATCAATTTATTTTACACAACTTGTGAACACGTCTTACGGCTTATTACGGCATAGTTGAATCTCACATACGCTACGGCATCATTTTCTGGGGGAGTTCAGCTGATGAAGATACAGCATTTAAGGCCCAAAAGAGATGTCTCTGATCATTATTTAAACTTCAAAGTACAGACAGTTGCAAGAAATATTTCAAACAATACAATATCTTACCACTTCCTTGTATTTTTATTTTCGAAGTAGCTTTGTTTGTAAAGCAAAAACCAAGTCGTTTTGAACGCCTAGCTGATGTATGATTCCCAAGAAATAGGCGAGACAATAGCAAGGTATGTCAAGTATCATGTCAAACCAAAACCTTTGATGCGCAACAGTGTTTATTGCATGGCTCCAATTATTTACAATAAATCACCAAGTGCTTGGAAAGATTTAAATACAGTGCTGTTTAAGAGTAGACTACGTAAATTTTTGATAGATAAAACGTAATAGTGTAACTGAGTTTCTAACAGAGAAAAATGTATTTGTTGAATAATTGGTATAATGAATGGTAATTTGATTATATTGATAATTGTAGTGATGGATGATATTTGTAATGATAATGATAATTGTAACATTTTTTTTATTGCTTTGGTTTCAAAATTTAAGTACAACTTACATAAATAATGTAAATGTTTGCATGCGGAATGGTAAAATATGACTGACCTTTAATGTATCTTAACAACTATTGTGTAAAACCCATATTTGCGAAATAAATCCTATTCTATTCTATTTCTATTGCCATCAACTGGGCACAAATCCAGACTCCAGGCTGCTAAATTCCAGTTAGAAAAACCCAATAACACTTTTCCCGACCTGGGAATCGAACCCAGGACATTATGCTCAGCAGTAGTGCTTGCGACCACTACACAAACGAGGCAGTCAAAGTAAAAAGAATAAAGTTATATTATATGACAAGTAAAATAAGTACAGAGGCCAGCACATCAAGCTACCACAATCTGTCTATTTCTTTGTTCGTTTTAACTTTACAACAAAAGCATAAGGTTCATGTTCAATTGAGAACACTGACAGTTTCAGATAGTTTGATGTGCTGCGTCTGTACAAAGACTTGGGCACACACATTTGAGCTGCACCGGATTTGGAAAAGTAAAAAAAAGTCAAAGCATTTATTTCAAATAGTCACTTAAAAGGCATTTTTGAACGTCAACGTTTGCATTAAAAAAGAATTGATTCTAGTCGCCCCGTCGAAAGAAGAAGATAATTTAATTGGATCCTTTAATATTGAAAAAAATCTTAAAATCCCGACTCGACACAAACAACAATACCCAAAGCATTTCATTCACTCTTTCACCATTATAAATCGACATACAACATCAAAATTTGCACTGAGTGCGGAACCCAACCTCTCAAATCAAAATCCATCCTGTATTTTCGATATTTTTTTGCTCTTTTCACAAGCATCCGTACTCCACCGCATTTAATGGATGAAGGAATAAACAAATTTTATATTTGAATACGACATCAGAACATGCAGATTTTACGAGTGAATATGTCTAATTTGCATATTATTTACTGATTATTGATTCCTGAATTAGTTGGGCGCTGTCAGAATCAAAATAAATGTTAAAATATGCTTTATTCGTAATGACAACCGCACTGGTCGATCGATCTGCACCCTAATTGCGTAACGCACGATTAATCATAACCTGAATCATTTTAGAACAGATTGCATATCCATTGCTTCATCATCATCTGCCTAGCCTTTTCCCAACTATGTTGGGGTCGGCTTCCAGTCTAACCGGATGCAGCTAAATACGAGTATTTACATGGAGCGACTGCCTATTTGACCTTCACAACCCAGTTACTGGGTATTACGATACCCCTTGGTAAGACTGGTTGTCAGACTTTCGGGCGTCTGACGACCCGTAACGACTGTCAAAGATCCACAAATGACAGCCGGGACCAACGGCTTAACGTGCTTTCCGAGGCACGGAGGGGTCTTGGTATGTAAAGATGGTCACCCATCCACGGACCAACCGCGGCAAGCGTAGCTTAACCTGATCGATCGACCCGCGCAGCGATTGTTACTTAGCCACAAGCCCCTTATATATAAAATGAAACAAAAAACAGATAAGTGAAGTTTTTTCAATTCGTTTGGCCCAAAATTCGGCAACACGACGTGACGACGTAATGGTTGCCATTAGGTCGTAACGTGTGCAAGCCCCCCACTTGCACACGTTAGGACCTAACCTGGCAACCAAACCCGAAATAGCGAAAAAAAAATCTGCTGTTCCTTAAATTTATGTTCGTATTACTGATCAAAATATAAGGAACAGCTGATTTTCTTTACGCGATTTCAGGTTTGGTCCTATAGTAAATGTTGTTCATAATGACGAGTACAATGACCTCTTAAGAGGTTGTTGGTGTTTTTAACCGACTTCCAAAAAAGGAGGAGGTTATATGTTCCACTGTATCAATTTTTTTTTTTAATGTATGTTCATCGATTTCTCCCCATTTGTGGACCGATTCGCAATTTTTTTTTTTTTTGTTTGAAAGAGGACTTCTGAGGTAGTCCCTTTGGTACCAAGCCAGGATCTGATGATGGAATCCCAGGGAAATCGAGGGCAACCCTCAAATTTTGTAGGTATTAACAATGTTTTTCATATATTTTCTAAAGCTATTGAGACATTTGCGTATGGTCATCATCATCTCATGACGCTGAGCTGATAAAGGAAGGTACAACTCTTAAACGATTAGGAGTTAGGCGGAAGTTCGGACATAACTCCGTCATAAGACCGATTTGCAAAATTCTTTTTTTGTTCGATAGGGGTTTATTTCGAAATGGTGCCATTTAAATTTCATATAAGTACATCGGATGATGCGTTTCGGAGACTGACAACGGAATTCTTCAAAAAATGACAGCAAATCAACCGCGATTGCTGCTATCGCTTAAATATGCATTGTTTTAACCCCAAGGATGATTAAATTTCGAATGCTGGGGTAGGTACAATAAGTGAAAAAATAAGTTTTTCCAAAAAGCAACCGACTTTCGGAAAAACACTACAAAGTGAAAAATAACTTACTTTTAAAAGCATCAAAAAACTTTTTAGTTATTGTAACTAAAAAGTTTTTGATGCTTTTAAATTCAAATTTGTTTATTCGTCTAAGTTTGCATGCTTTAATTTTAATCAAAACATCTATGATCTCATTTTCTATTATAACACCTATTTATACCATGTTTTAAGCAAAATAAATTATCTTATCTATTAGTTTACTTTACCAAAAACGAAAATGACATAGAGGTAAGCATTCGAAAACAAAAAAAAAAACAAAAATAGTTTACGTTCTGAAACTCTTTCTAAAATAAGTTAATTATTATGATATTTCATCTGAATATCCCATACAAAACGAATATTTGTATTATAGCCTACTTAATAGTACAGATACTTCGGGGTTAGAACGTTTGTGCACTTTTTAACTTTTGTCAATAAATTCACACAAGATACGGGGAAAATTCCATGCAGAGGCAGTTTCTCAGATGTCTTAACTTCTTCAATATACACACATTGAGACACCTGCCAGTTTTCCCTGTGTTATCCAATCGCTTTTATCAAATAATCGGTACCAAATATCTTTCATATTCGCGCATTTTTCCCCTGGCAGGGATCCAAACGACAGCAATATGGTGGTGTAATGTTATGTGAACTGCCTATGTACTTTGATATGGCAGGTATGAAATGTGATAACGAAACGGTAGGTAGTAGATACGTAATTACTTTTTGAAAGAGAACTCGTAAAATAAATACAACATCTATGTACTTTATTACCCATGTTTGCAAACCAATAAATGATTTGATTTGATTTGATTTGAAATGTATGTGTTATCAAATCTGCCGAGAATGTTGGTATTTCATTACGTCATTACCTGCATAATCAACCCATAACATTCCCACTGCTGGGACACGGGCTTTCTCTGTGATAGGTAATGGGCAGTGGCGAAAGCACCATATAACACGCTTCCTACTGGATTCCCTTCGGGAATTCGCATCGGCAAATTGTCTAAAAATATAGTTTACACTACGAGTATTTAATTCAAACAACAAAATTTACAACAGTTTTAACAATTTTTAGCTTTGTATTCCAACACATAATTTTTTTTTTTTTATAACCCGCCGCCAAACTGTCATAATCGGGAACTAAAAGTTCAAACAACAGGGATCCCTTATTGATTGTCCCTGAATGATATGTACGACAGCAACTCGCTGAACAACGGGTTATGGCAGAGACAGATATAGAAAAATGCGTCAGCGAGAACGAGATGGAGGAATAATGCACATTTTATTTGGATTTCAGCTGTTCAATTTTCTTTTATATAATTCTTTACCTTCTTTTATTAATTTTGAATTATAGTAAGTATGTATTCTTTATTGATAAGTCAGTAAGTTAAAGCCGACTTCGCTTCGGCTTCCCTCTTAGAAAAATTTACACCTCGCCGCTGGTAGGTAATGGGTGTTAATCCACCACACGGGCTCAGTGCTATTTGGTGGATGTCATATGTATTCGAATTGAAATATCGGTTTCCTCGCTCGAAGTTTTCCCAAAATAATGCTTACTATTCGTACTCATAACCTACATACTCGTAAGTTGGGACCAATACAACTGGGTCACCACTGCTAATTATCTAATGAATAAATATTTCTACTCATTCGCTGAATTGCATTTTATGTAGGTATTCAAAACTCTAAGTAAACATTCTACTATAAATGTTGCACCTCCTATCCTGCCTCCTGTGTCTTAAAACATGCAGTCAAAATGACCTCTACGTTACCACTGAGAATGCCGTGGAAGTGACGAAGTTTTTTGGCTAACAAGATCTGGGCCTAGAGACAAAATACATTTCTGTTAGTGTTCACGCCAAACGCTAGGCCAAAATGTATGGGAATGACATTACCTGCGGAAACGTTACGTCTTGTCCTTTCCGCAGGCGATGTCATTATCATACATTTTTGCGTAGCGTTTGGCGTAACCGCTAAAAGAAATGTGTTTTGTCTCTAGGCTCTGGTTTATAGTCGTACAAGCAACACGAAGAAGAAGCAGCCGAATGTTTTTAGATATTACTGCCTCGTTGGTTAAGTGGTCGTAAGAGCAACTGCCGAGAGTTCGTGTCGGTTAAGTTTGGTAACTCAATAAGAATTTCCTTGAAACAGCTCGAAGGATTTGATTCCTTTGGTGACAGCATGCTACTTAGACTTAAACATAACTCGCGAAAGTTGGCTGTAGATAGCCTACATTCCTGCCTATACGAGGTGGCGATTTCGTCACCTAAATCCGTCAAGGGGTGATTTTACCCGTCATTTAAAACGACCTTCGCTACGATTCGTTTGCGCTCTGTACCGATTCGTAAAAAATAAACAAATACCTATCCTATATAACAGTAGACAGACTAGTTCAATGCATGTTTGAAATATTTATCAAAATCAAAAGACATTTATTCAAACTAGGCTGAGATTCAGTACTTTTTTAACGTTAATTACATAAGACAGTCCCCCAGAAACGCCCGTCTTTCACCACTTTCTAGTGCTTTAGCTAGGAAGAAGAAGGTTGTTTTTTACAATTCGTGGATGAGATCCATAGCGAAAGGTGTTTTTAGATTCACGTGTAAAATCACCCCTTGACAGATGCAGGAGACTAAATCGCCACCTTGTATAACCTCTTCGATATTTAGGCGTTTGGTTACTAGTATGTTGTAATTAAAATCAGTGATGTCTTTGACAAATGTAAACCGATATCCCAATAAATCAACCCCCAAAAATTGGACCACAGAATCAATTCGATTAATATTTTATTAATTTGTTTATTTATTTAAAATTTCGTAAATAACTCCCTAACCGCGCGCCAATGCGATGTTACTACTATCTATAAATAAACAAACAGTTCCGAAAATTATCTTACATGATAATATATTATTTTTTAAGTAACAAGAAATTAATATGAACTATGATGCCTATAAATATTTTCAATGCACTTCAGTGCTACTCTGTGAACCTCTTCAGGCTGCACTGAAATAATTATAATTATCAACCTCCATAGAAATAATATTGACCAATCTTGTCCAATCCAGCTACTGTTTTCAATTAAACCAATCAGCAAGAAATACATAGTAGAATAGATGGACAGCTAAATATAGCCGACCCTTAAGTTTTAGCCAAAAGGTCAATTAGTACCATATGAGTTTCTATAGAACTTGTCTTAGAGTTTCAGGGCCTGAATTCACTATAACCACTTAACGATTCCTTACTCGTAACCACGTCAATCACACACGAATTATTAATAATATCAACATTTTGTCTTAGAACATCCAGAATATGACATTTCGATTCCTTACCGTTACATGGGTTTCTAAAAAAAAACGATATTGACGTAGTTTCAACGTATTAAGATTCCGCGGGGAATCAATATAACGATACAGAATAATTGGGGCCCTGGTAGTGCATCCGCTACACAAGTAGTTATGAGATAAAAAGACTTTTCTTCTAATAGTTTGGTCTAACAATATACCTATCTAGACTTTTGTAACACTTACCTTAGTAGGTATTGACCACACTTAACATCACGCCTGTACTAGGGGTTACGCAGAGTTGTATTTACCTATAATACACCCATGTTTTTCCAGTATTTTTTAAGTCGCATGTAATAGGGGCGTGCCTATTGCCATCTTCTTCTTAGCGTGTCGATGGCAAAAATAATATGACAAATACATACAGGATTTTTAACTATAACCATGAATTCAGCATATCATTCTAGACTAACCCAGCTAATAAATCAGCTGTTCCATACATTTTGACCGCGTAGGTAGGTATTGCACTTTTCGATGAAACAGCAAATTTTTTTTTGTTTAACTGACGAAAAATTTCTACGCTAAGGGGTCTAGAATGATATGCTGAATTCATGGTTGCAGTTTGCGTACTGGTTAAAAATGTAACCTATATTGGTAAACGATAGGCAAACGTAAGGTAGGACGCCCTCAGGCTAGGTGGAGTGACAATTTTCGAGGGTTACTGGTAGCAACTGGATGAGAGTTGCTGAGAATCGAGCTGAATGGCGTGCAATTGGAGAGGCCTATGTCCAGCAGTGGACTGCTGTAGGCTGATGATGATACCTATAGGTTCTGTATGTTCGCTTCTCGAGGGACCTCACGTGCTTGCTGGCAGCCAATAGTTAAGTTGCGTCTATGTTCGAATAATCGAGAAGCTTTTATCTTTGGAATGTCAAATAATTTTACTTAGGTTTTGTTGCGGAAGCTTGATTCGATTGTCAGGCGCGATACAATAATGAGTTAATTCCTTATTAAAGGTGGAGTGCCACCGGTTAAAGATTACCAAGTATTTTATTTATTATCGAAATCATCACCGGTACCTTGAGAGCTCAGTAGAGCTCTCACGGTACCTATAGCAAAAAAAACCGGTCAAGTGCGAGTTGGACTCGCGCACCGAGGGTTCCGTACAAACCTGTGGGTATATAAGTAAAAGTTCAAAATTGTCAAAAATATTTTTTTTATATGACGAAACTAAAAATTTACGGTTTTCGTAATTTTTCCTATATCTGTACTATAAGACGTGACTTCGTACAAAATTTCAAGATTCTAAGTTCACGGGAAGTACCCTGTAGGTTTTGATTCCCGTGCGAGTTTCGAAAATTTGCGGAAATCTGCGGCCTAAATGACTGTATCTTTTGATTGCGTTGACTTAGAAGGTTGATTTTTCTACAGCTTCCAGGGACAGTAGAACTAAGTATCATATAGAAATTTCAGTTTGATACCTCCACGCGTTCCTGAGAAAAACGGTCTTGACAGACGGACGGACGGACGGACGGACGGACGGACAACAAAGTGATCTTATAAAGGTTCCGTTTTTTCCTTTAGAGGTACGGAACCCTAAAAATCGCCCAAAATTCAGCAATACAAATACAGTTGGCCGACGAAGCCATTAATTAGGTCCTCACGTATGCAGGTATCAAGTACTCCTGTACTTGATACCTGCATACGTGAGGACCTAATTCGCGTAACCGTATTCGGTTACGTGAATGCACGGATTCCATACAAATTGATCTTGACGCATTCGTCCTGCGCGGGCTTGCTGATGGCGAATAATGGGTAGCTCGCTGTCCAAGGACCAAGCCCGGGTCGACCGGCGCGTTGTGTTCCACGCGCGCCTCAAAGAGATGTCTGCACAAAAAATTATGGGGCCCGCAAGGGCCGATGCCTGCCAGGGGTGCGGGTTTGTTCGAAAGAGATACCACAGCCCCTGGCATACGGGCTAATGAAGGAACACGGGTGGGTTTTAGTCAGTAAAAGTCTGACACGCCCTCCTGCTCCACTCAGAGCGGGAGAAGGTTTTTAAGGATTTCCCACTCACAAAAACAAAACGCATTCGTTCTTATAGGTCACATTCGGAAACAATTTCTGACATTCAAATTGTACTGAGTGTAAAATACCAAAATTTTAAAAAGAAAATCAGCGCTAGGATCTTAGATCGGAATCTGTAATTGTATTCCGTATTCGGAAAGGGCATCCTCACAACCTGAATAATTTTGTAGGATATTGCAAGGATATTGAAAAAAAATCTGCTCAACAATCTAAATAATGCTATGAACGTTGTTGAACTGAAAAAATTTGTGCCATTCCTACTGCTAATGTGTTACGCAATTACCCCGCGGATCCAGAAAACCTTGCACGTGCGGTCACCCTAAGGTAAGTTCTATTAAGAAAAAGTAGTACAAACTGAGAAGTTTAATGAAACAGAAAATACAAGAGCAATAGGACTTTACTAGTTGTATGAAGTTAGCTATTTAAGTTTCGAAATGAGGTCCAATACCTAGTAGGTATATACAGCGCTACTGGAAAAAAACACTAGAAAGTGATAAATAACTTTAGTTTCGGAAGTCGGTGACTTTGGATATGTATTTTATTAATTTCTTGTCACCGCCTTCCGAAATTAAAGTTATTTTTCACTTTCTAGTGTTTTTTGGAAGTCGGTTGTTTTTTTTTTTTTTTTCACTTTTTAGTTATAGTACCTACCCCACACCAATTCGAAATTTCATCATCCTTGGGGTCAAAAAAATGCATATTTATGCTACAGCAGCAATCTCGGTTAATTTGCTGTCATTTTTCGAAGAATTCCGTTGTCAGTCTCCGAAACGCATCATCCGATCTACTTATATGAAATTTAAATGGGACCATTTCGAAATAAACCCCTATCGAACAAAAAAAGAATTTTGCAAATCGGTCTTATGACGAAGTTATGTCCGAACCTCCGCCTAACTCCTAAACGTTAAAGAGTTGTACCTTCCTTTATCAGCTCAGCGTCATGAGATGATGATGACCATACGCAAATGTCTCAATAGCTTTAGAAAATATACGAAAAACATTGTTAATAGCTACAAAATTTGAGGGTTGCCCTCGATTTCCCTGGGATTCCATCATCAGATCCTGACTTGGTACCAAAGGGACTACCTCAGAAGTCCTCGTTCAAACAAAAAAAAAATTGAGAATCGGTCCACAAATAGGGAGAAATCGATGAACATACATAAAAAAAAATAGATACAGTGGAACATATAACCTCCTCCTTTTTTGGAAGTCGGTTAAAAACACCAACAACCTCTTAAGAGGTCATTGTACTCGTCATTATGAACAACATTTACTATAGGACCAAACCTGAAATCGCGTAAAGAAAATCAGCTGTTCCTTATATTTTGATCAGTAATACGAACATAAATTTAAGGAACAGCAGATTTTTTTTTCGCTATTTCGGGTTTGGTTGCCAGGTTAGGTCCTAACGTGTGCAAGTGGGGGGCTTGCACACGTTACGACCTAATGGCAACCATTACGTCGTCACGTCGTGTTGCCGAATTTTGGGCCAAACGAATTGAAAAAACTTCACTTATGTTCTTTTTGTTTCATGTTATATATAAGGGGCTTGTGGCTAAGTAACAATAGCTGTGCGGGTCGATCGATCAGGTTAAGCTACGCTTGCCGCGGTTGGTCCGTGGATGGGTGACCATCTTTACATACCAAGACCCCTCCGTGCCTCGGAAAGCACGTTAAGCCGTTGGTCCCGGCTGTCATTTGTGGATCTTTGACAGTCGTTACGGGTCGTCAGAAGCCCGAAAGTCTGACAACCAGTCTTACCAAGGGGTATCGTATTATCCAGTAACCGGGTTGTGGAGGTCAGATAGGCAGTCGCTCCATGTAAAATAGTGGTATTCAGCTGCATCCGGTTAGACAGGAAGCCGACCCCAACATATTTGGGAAAAGGCTAGGCAAATGATGATTTTATATTTGCCATCGACATGTGACTTAAATATAATTGAAAGTATGTGCACATCTCTGCCTAACCCTTGGGGGAGTACAGGCGAGATGGTATGTAATCTAAAATAATCATCTAGGCAATCTGTTAAAGATTACGTTACACTTTCACAAAGCCTTGAATTAAAATGGAGTGTGAATTTCCGAGCGTAAGGTTGTAAATTCCCATTCGACTCTTGTGGACCATAACAGTAATTTTTGTTCTAGCACAAGAGAGCTTTTTCCGATGAAAACATATTTGATAAAAAACATTTTTGCAGAAAAATCCGTGTTACAAATTAAAGAAAAAATGGCGGGTAATACAACTAGGTAAAGAGCAAAAAACAATGGTTGATTGTGTGAGCTATGTACCTATACCACGAATACCATAAGATATAAGATGATAGTGCCAAGTCGTGACGTATGGATGGAGACGGTAATGCTGCCCGACCCCCTAATAAATTAGGATAGGTAAGGGTTGAACAGATCAAAAACATAGATAGCAGATTATCACTCCATTACTTGGGAAGGTACAGTCAGAACAGTATATCTATGACATACATTAAACTAGCTGTTGCCCGCGACTTCATCTGCGATCCAGGATGAATAATATATCTACCTCCTTCTCCAGGTCATGGTCTACCCATGTGCTAAATGTCTATTCCGCAACTATGCATTTCCGAAACATTTTAACCTATTGACCACCACGTGGAAAAAGCAAAAACGTGCCTTCGGCGCCAAGCGGCTTTATTTACGGATAAATTTGTCATGTAGTCGTGACAGTGGCGTGCTGGACATGATTCTGAACCACCTGCGTTTAAATTTTCGGTGGCTCAGGTATGCACTTTTCTGTTAAACAACAGATTTTTAACTCCCGACGCAAAAACGACGGGGTGTTATAAGTTTGACGTGTCTGTGCGTGTGCGTGCGTGTGTGCGTGCGTGTGTGCGTGTGTGTGTGTGTGTGTGTGTGTGTGTGTGTGTGTGCGTGTGTGTGTGTGTGTCTGTGTCTGTCTGAGGCAACGTAGCTCCCGAACGGATGAACCGATTTGGATTTTGTTTTTTTTTGTGAAAGGTGTAATAGTCGGGAGTGTTCTTAGACATCTTTCATCAAAATCAGTTCAGCCGGTTGAAGATTATCAGCTCTTTTCTGGTTGATGAAGGGATTTGAGCATCTTCCACGGGTCTGATCAACTCGTTTGGTATTATATTAGTTCAATGATATTAGACGAACAAAGTAACCTTGAACTGATGTTGGAGCAACACCTGGAATTTCTAGGATGCCCAAGTTACTCACCAACAAACAGCAGAGATATCGTGGTTGGGCTTATTGAAAAGATCTCAATGAATAGATTATAGATAAATGGTGATCAGGACGAGGAATGAGGATAAAAAATTAGTAACAAACTTCACTGTGGGAAAACTACGCAACGCTGCGCAGGTTTAAGCGAAACATTAAGTTTAAAAAGCAAGAAATAAAATAAAATAAAAAAAAAACGTAATTTTTTACTTTTAAGAGTTTTTGTTTGGGTCGGGAGCCCAAACAAAAACTCTTAAAAGTAAAAAATAACGTTTATAGACCTTTTAAGTTGAAGGTAATATTTTGATCAAGGCATTGTCAAGTCTACGTCTTCCGGTACGTTTATGTAATCTACGTCTACCGATGACCTTGCGAAGACCGCGGGTATCCGCTGGATGTGGGAAGCACAAGACCGGTCGAAGTGGAGGAGCCTGGGGGAGGCCTATGTCCAGCAGTGGACGTCTTTCGGCTGATATGATGATGATGATTGTCAAGTCGGGGGACGGTCAATGAAAACGCCAAACAGAGGCCTAGCATGGAGGGTCGGGGGTTTTTTAAATTTTTAATTTCTTTTTTTTCTTTTTGACGAAAACTTTCTACACTAGGGGTCTACAATCATGTACTAAATTAATGGTTTTAATATCATGAAAAGGTGTGTGGATGAAGTGGATTTGCAAATGATTTAGAATATTGTTTTACTACGAAAATTGTTTTAAAGCCAAATTATTCATAATATAAATCCATTTGTTTTTTTTTAATGTTTAAGTAGGTATGTATTCATGTTGTTTTAGTTTTTAATGTAGGTAATACATTTCGACACATTGTTAAAATTGTTAATGAAATAAAAATAATTAATTGACAAACCGTACGAATTAGTGGTGGATCGCTAGTAGTGACTAACGATATAATCGAAGAATAATTATTTTAGTAGGTACTATTAACAAAATAAATAAACTCCATTACCGGTTAAATGAAAAATAAACGTAAATATTTTTCTGTGAAAACAAATACAGATTTCCGCTGAAATTTCAAGGCAGACAGGAACTGCCAGATGCCAATCCAAACCATTCGAATTGAAGAAAAAGCGAATTGAATGGAGCATTAACAAACAGTATCAGATGAAAAATATGAAAATACAACAGCGAATTTCTTGAAATCATTTTCCATTTTTCCACTTCGCTGATAATATAATAATGAAATGAAATTGTGAATGAATTGGAGTTTATAAATATGTATGATAGCAGCAAAATTGCTCGCAGAATAGATGGCCGATGGGCCCGAAAGGTTTTGGAGTGGCGACCACGTACCGGAAGACATAGAGCGGGAAGGCCTCCCACAAGGTGGACCGATGACCTGGTGAAGGCTGCAGGACTCTGCTGGATGCGAAAAGCACAGAACCGGTCGAAATGGCGGTGCTTGGGGGAAGCCTATGTCCGTCAGTGGACGTCTTTCGTCTGAAATGATGATGATGATGATGCTTTTGTACCACTGCTGGTCAAAGAAATATTCTTATACAGAAAAGGCACGAGCATTGATGACCATCATTTCCTTCATCGATGTCAGTAATGTTCAAAGTAAATAAGAAAAGTACATATGGTTTTAAAAATCGTATTGGTACTTTCCCGAATCTGAACCCACAACTTCATGCATGAGAGGCTGTACCACTAGGCCATCATGACAAATAAACGAACTGATACTTTTGTAAAATCCTACTCTCTACTATAATTATCCCTACTATATTTGTAATATATTTAAATACATTATATTTAAATCTAATAAATAATTTATATATTAATATTATAAAAGTGAGTGCGAAAGTAACTCTGTCTGTCTGTGTGTTACGCTTTCACGCCTAAACCGCTGAACCGATCGTCATGAAATTTTGCAGAGATATGAAGAAGGACATAGGCTACACTTTAAGCGACAAACGACATCAACGCGGGCGGAGCCGCGGGCAAAAGCTAGTTAATATTATAAATGTGAAAGTTTGTGAACATGTTTGGATGTTTGTTACTCAATCACGCTTCCATTTCCAGTATAAGCTGATCTCGCATTGTATAGAATTTCCGTACAGTGCGAGATCAGCATACAATGGAAATGTATGCTGATCGCTGCTTGACGCGTAGCCGTGTGTACCTAATTTCGAGACTGCCTCGTTAGACTAGAGGTGGCTAGCGCTATAACTGCTGAGCATGAGGTCTTGGAGTTCGATTCCCAGTTCAAGCAAGGTATTCTTGGGTTTTCACCTGACTGCGCCAGAAGGATCAATCAATCAATCAATAGTCTTTATTTGTAAACATAGGTTACAACAGTGTGCAAGATGGTACAATAGTCAATAAGTTTCTCTATGTTTTGCCATTTGGCGTACAAATATACAATTATGGTAGGCTTTTGCGAATTAATATATTTTTCGAGTGTATGTATGTATATACGCACATTTCTTTGGCACGCTCTGTAGCCTAAACGGTGATCGATTTCAGCTTGAGAGGTGCCGTTTGATTCGTCTTAATTGTGAAAGTGACACTGGATACTGGATCAAAATTGAAAAAAATGGCCGTTTTTTTGCGCCATATTGTGTCTTCAAAATTTTTTTTTTCTCAAAACCTATTGACTGGGGTATCAAAATAAAGGGTTTTATAAATAGGTCTCATTAACGACAAAAATAATTATACTAACTAAAAACTGTGATATAAAAAAAACCGGATTCAAAAAAACCCTACTGCATAAAAAGTGAACTTTAATCTAAAAGATGGAAACAAGAAACTCGTTTTAAGAGGATGACTATTAGACGGAATACTGCAATCTCATGCAGTCGGAGGCATCTTCTTAAAAACGACAAAGACCTTTATTGCCTCCTTTATATTGTAATTATATCTGGAATTAGGTACTCCAGTAGCAGTGCGGAGTCTGAATTTGTGCCCGATAAGTGGTGATAAGCTAACACGCTGTTACACATAGTTACCTACAGCCCTGGATAACGCTTCGAAGAAACTTTATTTATGTATGTAGATTCTTCGCGAATGAGAGAACGTTGTAGGCCTTACAAACTGTAGATTTGTAGACGATTTTCTATTCTGTTTTTTCATTCCTCTAAGTACCTGGTACTTATCGACAGGCCTGCACTGTCCTCCCATACCTATTATCACTGTAATTTGAAAACATTGAGCCAATAATTTTTTAAAGAATTAGACACGACAAATTAGAACCGTGCACCTAGCTTCTGAAGTTACATAAGTGATGTGCACTGGCAGAATTATGTGAAATAAAATATTTTGATTTGATTTGAAACAAGACGTGATGTTATATGTGATTTCCAGCTGTTGAATGACTGTAAAGCCCTGAAGAGGAACTAAATAAACACAAGCCAGTAACTGTACTTACTTTAATTAACAATCACAATCAAATATCAAAATTAGAGCAGTCTTTAATTAATCATAATAATAACTAAAAGTCTAACATATTATATTACTTAGACTTAACACTTTCTTTCGTTGATTTTTGCAAATTCTTTAAAAGTAGATTTATCAATCTTTTCTGCAACCGTTCATTGTTTATTGAAGAAGTACTTTCTCTTATTTGTGCGTAGTTTACTTTGATTTCGTCTATTAGCATCATAGATTTAATTTTGAACAATCTAACTTGGTCTTCAGTCATGGTTTCTATTTCTGGTAATAAGCTCATTAGGAACATTCTCATGGCGTTGTTATGGTTGGCTGTGGCACCAGTTAAGTCTGTGGCAGTGTTGAAGTTTCTTGGAAAAGTTGACGTCATTGGCTTGTTCTTCCTCTGTGGGTCGGTTAAGTTCTTCTTCACGGGTATGAATCGTCGTCTCTTGCGCATGACTGTCGCCTTGCGCGTGAGTAGATCGTTTAGTATCCCATTTTCTGCATTGTTCTCGGTATTTTCTTCATTGTCTCCATCTGCTGGTTCCTCTTTTATAAAGTTTACTACTATTTCTGAATCGTTAGAATGTTGTGGGGAGTCGTATTGACTGTCGTCTGTGCTTTCAATGCCGGTGGTCGGCTTCAAGAATGGTAGGATAAACTTTAAGTATTCGGTAAGATAGTACGGCTTTTTCACTTTAAACCCGCTGGGTTTCATGCTTCTCAGAAAAGATGATCTTATATTCCGCCATTTTTCTTTGCAATCGCTAACTGAAATAGAAATGGGACGTAATTAATAGGGAGATAAGATAAGAACCAGACGTCTGGCTATTTACCAACTTTGCCGCTAAACGTAGTGTTGAGATTTAATTATAGCGCCCTCTGTGGCGCGCGGGCGAAAACAAATGAATCACGATATGGCTAGTGTTGTCAGGCGAAGGGATTTCTCTAATTTTATTGGTGTTCAAAATGTTCGTCGCTGTGGTTTGAAGTAAGTTACATAATTAAAATGGCATAGGTAAATAGAAGAATGTTTGGACTTTAAGAGACAATGACCTATGAGTTTGTTTCGGAATTTCTTCTGAGGGATCAGTCTAGATGATTGTAAATGCTGGCGCCATCTGGTTTGGTTTAAATAATTAAAAAACCAAATTGCCATGTAAAAGTGCCAAAGACAGAAATAAAAATAATGATAAAAAGAGATTCTTATTAATAAATGTCGTTTATGTTCAACGTGACATACTCGTATTTACGATTAGTAGGTCTGTCATAATTATGTACAGACGCCAGCAGTGCAAGCTATCCCAAACTGTCAAATTTTCCCAATTGAACATGAACCTTATTCCTTTACAATAAAGTTGAAAAACTATCAAAGAAATTTGACAGATTGGGGTAGCTTGATGTGCTGGCCTCTGAACATATAAAAATCTTTTATTCACTTCATCCTACCTATTAAGTTTATTTCATAAAATAAACTAACCCGACAGACAGACGTTGTGCTGTCTTAACTATGATATCTATGAATATAACTCGCATTATGTTACGCGTAACTTTCTTAATATTTTCTTTCATTAAAATCTTCTCTTGACAAAAACAAATACAACAAAAAATGAATTGCCAAAATTGGTCCAGCCGTTCCCGTCATCCCGTGTGATGTGTGATGGATAACCAAGGGAACAAGGGATTCATTTTTATTACGTAGAGGATAGATGTTGTAAGCACTTTTGAATTAATTGCTCTTATCACAATATGTAGGTTTTGTATTTTATGTTTGTTTTCAATTAAAGTGTACCCAAAACGATAAATTACAATCGTCTATATTTACGTGATTGATACACATTGATGCCCAAATTAATCGTGTACTAAGTGCAATATAAGCTATTGATAATATTATTATCTATAATAGAAATCTGTTCAGATCATAACATACACCATACTAAGCATCTCTTCTACCACGCCCCGGATCTTGGGACCATTAAAAACACCAAACTTGTTGTAATGACCCTAGTCAGATAGGTAGTCCATTAATAATTACATAAGATTAAAAAAAAAAAACATTTACAAGAACATTATAACTAATCACAACAATATTATCGGTAAATAAGATAACGTTCTGGCAACAAGTGTCGTGCCCGTCATTCAACTATTACGGCATGGCATTGAACCAGAGCCACACAACAAAGACGCGATATAAACAGTACCAAATACATTACTAGCGCACTGAGGCTTGTTATATCACAAACAGATAACTTTTTCGAACAAAACAGCGATGTACGTCACAGTGACGTCACGCGTCGGCGATACGGACTATTACGGACTGGGGCACGTACAGCGTACTTACTTGTCATATTCGTGTTGGCTGCAATGTTGGCCCAAGCGTCTTCCACCATATCCTTCCTGTTATACTGTGGCAGGTTGAAGTTATAAAGAAACTCATGTTGCTCTATTTGATTTATTAATTGTATTTCCACCGCCATTTTGCTATAACCTATATTGGTAGCTAGGAATTATCGCGCGGGACCGATGCGTTGCGCTACGCGGCAGCCGATCGCGGCACTGCCGATTGGTTGCCGCGCCGAGAGTGAGTCGCGTCCCCCCCGCGCCGCGTCGCCCTCGTGCCGCGCCGCGTTCGGCCATGCTCGGTATGCTGTCGGAGCCGAGTCGGCGGTTGCCGCGGTTATCGACCCAGAACGAGACGGTGACTAAACATATGTCGCGTTCGCGAGTAAGTCCTACAGTTATCGATGCTAATGTTTTATTTACTACCACTTTTAATATTAGGTCTTTACCTATGAAATTGCCGTTCTGCAGTACTGGCCATTTCAAATCAAAATAATTTTTGTTTGGCTAAGAATTCTAATTTCAAATTAATTTTATTTTAAAAACATGGATTTTTTTTTCTAAAAGTAGTCATTTCTTTATTGATTAGTGTTACATTTTCATCGCATTTCAATCTTTTTCGTCATCATGGATACGTTAAAAATTCGAGTAATTATGGAATATGAGTACCGTCGTGGCAGCAACGCGGCACAAGCGGCACGCAACATCAACGACGTTTACGGAGCTAACACTACAAACCAACGCACCACCTGTTATTGGTTTGCTCGCTTCCGTTCTGGAAATTTCGACCTGAAAAATGAACCTCGCGGTCGTCCGAAGACTTTGGTCGACAATGACGAATTAAAGGCGATTGTGGAAGCTGATGATACACAATCTACGGCTGAATTAGCAGCAGCTTTCGACGTTAGCGTCAAAACAATATTGGTCCATTTGCGTCAAATTGGCAAGGTAAAAAAGCTTGACAAATGGGTGCCCCACGAACTCAATGATCGCCAGCGCGAAGTACGCGTCGAGACGTGCCTTGCACTGCTCAACAGACACACAAATGAAGGAATTTTGAACCGCATTGTTACCTGCGATGAAAAATGGATTCTGTTTGATAACCGTAAGCGCTCAGCAAGTTGGTTGGATCCTGGTTCAGCACCTAAACAATGCCCTAAACGAAAACTTACCCCTAGAAAAGTGATGGTCACTGTTTGGTGGTCTAGCGCCGGTGTGATTCATCACAGCTTCTTACCAAACGGGGTGAGCATTACTGCAGATGTGTACTGTGAAGAACTGAACACAATGATGGAGAAGCTGGCGCATCTCCAACCAGCATTGGTCAATCGCTCGTCTCCGCTGCTCCTGCACGACAACGCGCGACCTCATACTGCACAGCAGACGGTCTCCAAGTTGCAAGAACTGGGGTTGGAAGCTCTCCGTCATCCGCCCTACTCACCAGACCTTGCGCCTACAGACTACTACTTTTTCCAGAATTTGGATAACTTCTTGGCGGGAAAAAAATTTAATACCCGAGAGGCAGTACAAAATGCCTTTGAAGAATTTGTTGCCTCCCGTCCAGCTGATTTCTTTAAGAAGGGCATCAATAAACTGCCACTGCGATGGCAAAGATGCATTGATTGCATGGGTGATTACTTCGATTAATACAAATAAAAAATTCATGAAAAAAATTCGTTTAAATTTTTTCATACAAAACGGCAATTTCATAGGTAAAGACCTATTATTATTACTGCACTAAGTACCAAGAATTGATACCTACTTACCTACTCACATTACTTTAAATTGGCCCAGATAGACATTTCTTCGCATAACTTCAACCATGGAATCGAACTCGTGAAACCATTGCTTTGACGAATATCTTGTCCAAGCGGGTTAGCCGATTTAATCTTGTTGGTACGAGATAAGACTACGTATAAGTCAGGTATACAGGGTCAATTTAAATCAGTTAGCAAAACTCCGCAGACGTTATGGGAATCAAAATCTAAACAAGATTAAACAAAAAAATAAGTAAAAAAACGATCTAATACATATTTTTTTAAGTTTTTTTTTTTTTCAAGTTTTTAGTTTTTATTTCGTTACTTAATTTTTCTCATTCTATATTTATTTATTAAATTGTATTTTTATCAAAACTAAAGGTGTGTACCAAATATCAGATCAATCTGCCAGCAGGAAGGGGGTAAAATTTCAAGTACTAAAGACCCAAACAAAAAGTAAACAACAAACGGCAGGCTAAATAATATCGTTTGCAAAACCGACAATTGCGGAAGGGTTCCGCGAAAAACACGTTTATTGTATCGAGACCCCTTTAATTTTTAACTTTGTTTTTATTTTTATAATTTGTTGTTATAGCGGCAACCGAAATAGGTACATATTTTGTGAATATTTCAACTGTCTACACGGATCATGTATGTTTGTCTATCACAGACAGACGGCCGGGCAGCGGAGCGGAGGCACAGTCATGGGGACCCGTTGGTTAAATTCCTATTAGACGACTATCCTAGACGACATATAAATTTAAAAAAAAACTGTGCTCTATCTATACCTCATCAAATTACACTCAAATCAAATCAATAGTTATTTATGATACTAGTGCGGTAAGTTGGTTTTTACAAACGAGTTGACAAATGTAAGCCCGAGACGAAGTCGAGGGCTTACCATAGTCACGAGTTTGTAAAAACCAATTTCTGCACGTGTGTCATACAATGTTTTTCAACACATTTGCGAGAAAACAGTACAATATGTAATTAAACAAACCTATACATCATTAAATAGCGCTCTCCAATTTTGGCGGCTAGAGACCGTTTCCTGCAATTTGCGCCTCATTCAAAATATCAGGTGGAGTAGATTCCATATTAATATCAGTTTCCTCGCTTGAACTCATAATAAAAGTTTGTTTATAAATATCAGTCGGAAACTCGCAACGATCTTTGACGTTTCTAATATGAAAATGGCGCGAATTTACAAATGGCGCCACATGCCCGTGGTGAAAATTAGAACTACATCTTTCATCTCATTTACTCTTTATTATTAAAGTGAGACAAACGTATTGAGCAAAATCGTTTCCAAGGAGGTTCGATCAGTCAGCTTATTTATTCTCGTAATGTGAAACTCCTTGGACGAAATTCTTATAATATTTTATGGAAATTAAAAAAAAACCGTAAAGAATACGCACGGTGCCATACAACGAGGTATGCGGTAAAATAGGTACTTAGGTGAGAGTACCTATTTTACCGCACGTTCCGTTGTATTAGTGCGTAATTTTTTACTTTCGAACCATGTATACAGGCATCGTAAATGCAGTTTTTGAGCAAATGTGTTGAAAAATATTTTATTTCACATAAACCTACATAGGCACTTATGAAACGTCAGAAGCTAGGTGCACGGTTCTAAATTGTCGCTTCCTATGGAGAAGAGCCGGCAAGAAACTCCACGGTTACTCTTTTAAGAATAAGTGGCTTTTTTTTATTTTTTCAACTTGCATTGACAATAGGTAAAGGAGGACAGTGCAGAACTGTCAATAAGTACAAGGTACTTAGACGAATGAAAATACAGAATAGAAAATCGTCTACAAACAACGTTCTCTCATTCACAATATGTAAAAGAATCTACATAAATAAAATGAACTTATTTAAACCAAGTGACATGATTTCCATGAAAATCACAAAAAAAAATAGTCGATATTAAAACTGATGTATAATGTTAAATAATGATGGGAATATGTCAGACATTGTAAAAAAAAAAATAACAAAAAAGAACATTGTAATTTGGGAGCAGTTAATAGACTTTCACATAGTTATGCTGTTAATGAGGTACCAGGGAAGCCACATGGGCAGAAGAAATTAATGCCAAACTTCCCTGTCTTCAACGTAGTCTTTATCTTATAGGTTTTTTTGGTAAAGACGCGTTTGGTGTGAGTTTTAAACTTTCCATCACTAAGTTCTGTAAGCGACTATGGCAAATTGTTATAGAAGCGGACACTTTTTATTAGAAATGACTAGCTAGTTTTAGTTAATCTATATTTTGGAATCACAATTTCATCTTTACTGCGTGTATTCAGATTATGGAAATCGCTTCTTTTTTTGAAAAAACCTAAGTTTTTGCGAACATACAAGATATTTTCTAGGGTATAAAGAGAAGACAGAGTTAGTGTATCAATTTCGCAGAATTTGTTTCTAAGAGACTCGCGAGGCCCCATTTTATAGATTGCGCGGATTGCCCTCTTTTTTAAAATGAAAATTGAATCTACGTCAGCTGTCGATCCCCACAGCAGAACGCCATAAGACATAATACAGTGAAAATACGCAAAGTAAACTAACATAGCTATGGCTTCATCAGTTCACTCCCATAAGCACTAACATCGACTTTGTGACATAGATGTGTGCATGCAACTTTAAATCTTGTCTAAACACTGGCGCGATCTTCGCTGAATCCTTCAATGTGGAGGTACTGTTACTAAAATACAGTTTTGTATTTATTTATTTATATAAACTGTATGTATTACTTTATTTCAGCTCATCTCTATTGACTGAATCAAATTCAAAAGAAGTCGTTCAACCTCCAGACTGGTTGAGTTGGCTGTAGATGAGCATTTTAATAATTACTTCCATAAAGAAAGGTACAGTCAGGTGAATTTTACTAGAATAATATTATTTTTTACAAATACGTCATAGCCAACATTTTGTATGAAAATGACAGTTACACAAGTTGATATGCACGCACTACGAGGGCAAAGAATTCCTTGACTGTATACTTTTAAATATAAGAATATGTTAAACTTATTTAAAGCCATAAGCTTTTTTTATTTTTTTTATTCTACTTACTAAAATTAGAATGCGAATGTTCTTAAAATTACGGGAATTGCCCTCAATTTTGAATGCTGAACTATCAACAGTGATAAAAAAAATTCGGGTGGGAAATCATCAAATAACTTCGAGGAACGAATAACTGTTGGGCGTGTCAGACTTTTACTGACTAAAACCCACCCATGTTCGTTCAGTTGCCTGTTGTTGCCTACTACGGTTCAAAAAAAAAAAAATCTGCTGTTCCATATATTTCATCGATTTAAGTGAACACAAATATAGTAGTAGTAGTAGTGTTAGGTTTTTGACCAACCTTTTTGAGAAAATATTTGCTGGCGGCTTGTGAACCTTAGAATGTTGAAAGTAGTAAGTATTTGTGGGTGGAAATTGTTCGTTCCTACTATCTTCAAGAAGGCAATTGAACACCACCTACCTTGTCTTAACTCCCGGGTCAGCAGGAGAGCTTCAGCGTGCGCGGCACTTCACAGATAGGCTGTTTAAATGTACTCTGGGTTCAAAGGTCTTGAAGATAGCACACCACACGGTAATGAGTCCACAAACACTACTGATGCTAAAAAGTTTAGCTTGAAATACGATCACAATAAGAAGGGAAGAAACGTTCATCCAGCTCAAGGCCTCAAATCGTAATGTCCGTCACGGATATATGTCGCCGCAACGTAGGTCGTGAGCAAGGTCAGTGATGATTTACCAACCACCCTCAATTCGATAATAAGAATCGAACAAGTAGTATTGGAACAGCTGATTTTTTTTTCGCGATTTCTTGTTTGGTCCTATAGAAAAAGTTGTTCAGAATTATTAGTACAATGACCCCTTTTCGGGTTTAGGGTAAACAAAACTAATATTGTATTGCATAGCATATACTCGTACATAGTATAGTATAGTAACCTGAAACATCTCACCAAATAACTTTATCTTTAATAACGGTCGAATTCAGCGCTGAAAGTGGGTCAAAAGCGCTTTCAGCAGACTGAAGCGTTGCAACCGAGCGAGGTAATGACTATATTAATTGTGGAGCTTTCAGGTGCCTTACACTGAGGCCTAGAAGAGTCTCTTAATTTTAGGATCCCGTCATCAACAAGGAACCCATATAGTTTCGGCATGTTCGTCCATCAGTTAGTCCGTCTAGCCGCAGCTTAGCTCATAGACTCTTAGCAGATACTAGAAACCTGTAATTTCGTATAAATACGAAATAAGTACCTACATATTTGTAAACGCGACCAAATGGTAAAAAAATATCTTGTAAATTTTTCGAATAAGGGATCCGTTTGTGAAATATTAAGCTATAAAGTGCTCAGTTTTGTAAGTGTCGAGTGTAATCCCCCCCCCCCCTCCTGCAACGTTAGTTTTTTTCTTGGGGTATCTTCGTCCCAACTATGAAACCCTTCATGGTGCGTACTTCAACATGTACTTAGCCAGTTTTTATGTTATGTTTTAATGTTCGATCACTTGTGTATGTAATGTATGGCATGTAGGCATTTTGTGATAGCAAAAATAGGTAGCCCTTCACCTATAGTAATACCTTTAACGTGGAGGAAATTCATCTAAATAGGTAGATCCTAAGAAAGAGATAGCAGTCCATCCCAAAGATTTCAATACGTTTTATTTTAAAAGCTAAGCCTAAAATAGAATAGGGAAAAGGAAAAGTAGGTACCTACCTACTTACCCGTGTCTCAATTATGATGACATACTTATTCATGATTTCATATCTTCGAAATTGCTTACCTAAACACTAGATTTTATCTATTACTTACGAAGTTTTTGTACGAGTCTTGGAACTTAAGTATTTCTCGTAAGTGTTTTCACTCAATTTTTTAAAGAATTCCTAGGCGGCTGATTGCGTTTTTTTTTTTTTTCTGTAAAATCCTGTATTTCTTTAAGTTTTGATACACCCTACGAAATATAATTTCAGTAATGATCTAACGATTTAAAAAAAATATTAGTCGTCCTCAAACCGGCGAATGTTTTGTGAAATTCTGTTGTAAGAAGTTTAAAATATTACAAAGGTATTTACGAATCGTTTTAACGTCTACACGATAGTGAAAAAATACAATGTATTGTTGTGAAAGTCACCTAAACAATGTATGAATGACTTTTTTAACAATTTCATATTTAAAAAACTTAGTAAAAAAATATTTAAGTTGGTCAAATTTTTGTTTGATTTCGTCTACTCAGAACCTCGCATTCATAAAATTAAAACAACAGAAATAAACTTCATTACAAGATCAATCCATTTCACGAAAAAAAAAACTTAAAAGATTGCCAGTAGGTAAATATTTCAAAACAGCATCGAGATAAGCTGCAATGCTGTCAAAGATCGATGAAGAGAAGCATGAAAAGCATTAAGAAACAAGACAGAAACGAAAAACCTTTAAAAGGGCCAAGACAAGAGTTGTGGATGTACTTACGAAGATAGACCAACTAAAATGGAGATGGTCAGGCCACATGCTAAGGAGTACTCAGGAAATATGGAGTAAAACTGTGGCAGACTGGTATCCCAGAGATGGAAAAAGGAAGCGTGGAAGACAACTTAAGAGATGAGAAGATGAGTTGAAGCCTACCTACAGCAGGGACTTACTGGCCAGAGATGGAACACAATGGAAAATGTTAGAGGAAGCCTTTGCGAAAACGCACACTGAACTTAGAGATAACCTCTAAATGAGGAAAACAAACACTTCAAAACAGACGGAAGTTCAGGATAGAGGGCTTATTGATTGATTGATTGAAATATTTCGAAAATAACCTAAATTAAACAAACAAAAATAAAAAAGTAGTTCAATATTACATCATAATTGGAACGATATTTCATGGTGTGCATTAAAACTTATGGAAACACAATATTTTAATTCTAAAAGTTCGGCTGTAAAATCAAGTAAATCAGCGAAATCGATAAAATTTTGTAAGTGGCCTCGTACTCAACTTACCCAATCTTTACCATCACCAAAAAACGAGCCAAATCGAAAACAGTATTTGCAGAGAATCGATTTGATAAAGCAAATAATCTCTAAAATAGTTTTCTGTTGAGAGGTTGAAAATCTTGTGTGTAGAATAGGTACCTACTCAAACTGTTCGTATTTACCGTGGACCAAATCCATCAGGTTTGGTTACCAAAGTGGATTCCTCTTTGCTTTCTCGGCAGAGAGGAGTACCCAGTTACCTACACAATATACAGAGGTCGTCGGCTTATGTATGGTATATCGATTGAATTGACGCTGTTTGATTAATATGTACAGTGCTATTCTATCAAATGCAAACTTGCATTCGAATCTCGCTCTAACGAAAAGTTGACACAGAAAGTGAGACGGTATAGCATTTAGATATATTTTTGTTTTAAGTGTTTTTTTCATGTGAATTCAGAAACTAAAAACCAGAAAAAATTAAACAAGATAATATTTTCATCTGAAAACATTTTTTAACCCCCAACGCGATAGAAGGGGTGTTTGACCGTTATGTGTGTCTGTCTGTGGCACTGTAGCTCTCAAACGGGTGAAAACCTTTTGATTTCGGTGCGGCTAGCTCGCACGTTCTGCTACTGCCGCTGTTCCTTTTACATACTCAGCCTATAAACGTTCCCACTGCTGGGACACAGGCCTCCTCTCCATGAGAGGGAGTGGGCCGTAATCTACCACGCGGGCCCAGTGCGGGTTGGTAGATGTCACATGTCTTCGAATTTTTGGTTCTAGGACATGCCGGTTTTCTCACGATGTTTTCCTTCACCGTTTGAGAGCAGTGGTGATGTAATTATTTACACAAAGTAATGCGCCTGGCTGGGTTCGAACGCACGACCTACAACTCGTAAGTCGCGGCCGTTACCACTGGGCCACCACTGTTCCTTTTAATAATGTTAAAATAATAGTTTAAAAGTTTTAAAAAGATAACATCTAATTGAATTTTTTAGGGACTTTAAAGCTTAATCTTCATAGATTGGCCAAAACAATGTTTACTACAGAACTAACTGTGATACCGTCAAAAACAACACTTGGTTCATACATTTTGATAAAAAATTATATTTTGCACATTTCTTAGTCGTTAATAAAAAGGTTTCCCCAGTTAAGAAACCACTTGATTGAGAATTTTAATTAACTCTTGACATTTCCACTTTAGGTAAGGAGTCTATTCTTAGCTTATTTCCGTAAATGATGTCCGTTGTAAGAAGGATTGAAAGGTTTTGTTTTACGCCTTATCTTCCCTTCCCCTTAAGGGAAATCTAGTCGCGGTCTCGGACTCACTGATGGGCCTGGCTAAAAAGCACGCTGTCTCATCAGGCATCGTGTCTGACAGAGGTAGTATCAGTGATGAAAATTTAGTCTACACGAACAACATTATTGAGTGCGATGCAGGATCATTTATAGTAAAACAGGCGTGTAAAAAATTAAGAAAACTCCTTCGGAAGATTGGGTTTCATGAGAAAACCACTGCATAAATTAATAATCAATAAAGTTTATTGAACTTTTCGATACTTCAGCTTTGTCGGTACTGACTTGGTTTTGGAGATTTTACACTTCTTTTATTCCATAAACACGCCCAAAGTTAGGTTAAATTAGCAAGAAAAACGAATCTTTGTTGGCTTCTAACTTTTTAATGGTTTTTGTTTTAGTATTCTGTTTCCGCACAGACAATATTAGTAATGAAACAAAACCATAGTATGTTTAATTTTTTACGTACATTTTCGAACAGTGCAGTAATACACTAACGAAATTTGTGTGAAAAAAAATGTCAATTGTAGAATTAAAGATTGTTTGTTTTCAAAAAGTTTTCTACTCTTGTTCTTCCACTGTCTAATGTGTCTGAATAAACGTATCTGGCGGAAAATTTCATCCTTTACCCATTTTTATATGATCTATTTTAACATAACATTACGCCTTTAATCCCCAAAGCGTTATGTTGAGGTGGAGCTATTATAGTTCACCCACATTTCGTAAGTTATGTAAAGTACCATGTAGTTGGGGTCGAGCCTATCAACGAGGCACAAATCCATACTCCGAATTGCTACTGAGAAATTCAGTAGCTGCCTGACCTGGGAATCGAACCCATCAATCAGGACGGCGCGTAGTTCCACGCGCGCCTTAAAGAGATGTCAGCATCAACTGGTGGGGTCCGCAAGGGCCGATGCCTGCCAGGGGTGCGGGTTGTTCGAAAGAGACACCGCGTGGCCTGGCATACAGGCAACTGAAGGAACACGGGTTTTAGTCAGTAAAAGTCTGACACGTCCTCCTGCTCCACCCAGAGCGGGAGAAGTTTTTTGATGATTTCCCACCCTAAAGAAAAAAACTTTCAATCGGTATCTGAATAATTTTAAAGGAATACATTGCTTCATATGTTCAACGTAAATAACGCAATTAATTTTGTTGAATTGTCCAAATGTAAGTCATTCATAATGTTAGGTAGTGTTACAATTACCCCGCAGGATGTCATGGTCAGCAGTTACGCTTACGACCACTTGAGGCAGTCTAATATAAGAACCTATTTTATGTTTTTTGGGGGGCTTGTGGCTAAGGAACAATAGCTGCACGGTTCGATCAATCCGGTTAAGCTACGCTTGCCGCGGTTGGACCGTGGATGGGTGACCATCTTTACATACCAAGACCCCTCCGTAGCTCCGTGCCGTGTAGTGGGTAGTCGAACAAAAAGATAATTTGAATTTTAAATAACTTTTTTAAACTGGCGAGTAACAAATAATATGAACATGTGCATCGGAAACAGCCACGTGCGTTGTCCTAGACTGTCCGAGCTCGACTGTCAACTGTAGACTGTCACAGTGTCACTACACTCGGTTTCTCCACCAGTCCTCGCTGTATCCCCTCCACCGAAGATCGTGTCCAAGTGGTAGGGCTCGCTTGCGTTTCCGGTTACATGATTATTCGTTTACGAATCGAATTGTTAGATGGCGCTGTCCGCTACACTTTGGCGCCATCAATTCACTACAAACATACTATCGAAATATTGGTAGTGTTCTCTCACTACTCTGCCAAACCCTTCGAGAAATACAGGCCCGTTGTTATGTTATACTATTTTCCAGTTCATGCATATTATAGATCAACATTGCGTTCCTTATAAGTACATACACTTACAGTTTCCTCAATAAATGGCCTCTATTCAAACGAAGTTATAACTACATAAACATAAAGTACTCCGACGATTGATTCCGGCGCCGACTGCCGACTAATTAACGCATATTGTAGCGAGATGCCGTTGATTGGCTGTCCGATACCTAGCTACGTACGTTCAACTGTCATAATGAACAGTTTTCCAACGTAGGTTCGAGATACATAACTTTTCGATGAGAAACTCAGAGAATTGTGTGCAAATATGGAGCTACTTTAACAACTGCCTGACTGACTGGCTCTCTTGTTTAGTTTAAATTTTCAACTTCTAACTTAGGTATACCTACACAGGCACTGTTTCTGAGGTATTCTTAACGAAGTGACAGGAGTATAATAATAAAAAACGTGAGTGGTGGAGGAGAACCCCATCAGGAACAAAGTTCCTTACGCTTTTTCTTAAGCTCCGAATGTAACGTCGTAAACTTTATCTTTAAAACACTCACGCTTTATTTTCACCTCACTATCATCTTCAGCACCCTTCGAAAACCATGAAAGCGACACCCATGATGAAAACTTAGAAATATTTTGCAGCCGCCATTTTGAATCTATATTTTGACCTAACTATTGGCTTTACAACCCACGAAAACCATGAAAACGACATCCATGATATTTTTTTTTACATTTCCCAGCCATCTTGGATTTTAATTTTGACTTCAATATTCAATGTGGCTTCGCCCTTGCCCTTGGCGCCCTTGAAAAAAATGAAAACTATCTCACTCTCTCTTTATGTTCAATAAAAATTCGCATGGCATTGCATTTTACAATTTTACTCTTACCACAAGCTTCGTTAAAGAACTTCGTTCCAATACTCAGCCTGTAATGTTCCAGTTTAGGCCAAAGGCCTCATGTTCTTTTGACAGGAGTATGAAGGTATAACCATACTTCGCTGGACATTCTCCTTTGTAATTATTACCTAATAAAATTTTATGAATTGACAATGGCCTAATTGTTGTTGCTCATTAAAATAAAATCTTAAACTTATTGTATTTAGTTATGAATGACGTTTGAATAATATTTGTACAGCATATGTAGTAAGTACAGAACCTGTAGTGTGGTAGGTACAGTATATACACTTATACAATTTTGAACATCTCTGGGCATAATCAGCCTATGCTGGTACCACAGAGAGGAGGCCTCCTGTCTGTCAGAGGGAGCGGGCCGTAATCAACCATGCAGGCCCAATGCGGGTTGTTACGAGTATATGTCACATGTCGTCGAATATTTTGTTCTAGGACTTTCCGGTTTTCTCACCAGGTTTCCTTCACCGTTTTGAGAGCAGTGGTGAAGATATAATTTACACAAAGTACAGCGCCTGTCTGGGTTCGAAACGAATACTTACAAGTCACGGCCGTTACCACAGAGCCACCACTGCTCTCTCAAAAAACATACAAGGTAGTAATGGGTAATGTGGAAAATACCGAGGAAAAATTCAAACAAAATCCAATCAATCGTTTAGTAGAAGCCAATTTAAACTGCATATACATACGGAACCGTAATTATCGGAGTGCGATTGAAACTTTCATTCGTTTCGGCAACGGGGTCGAGTGGGGGCTCTTCGGTGCAACCTGAATTAATGGCGGCAGACCCAAAATACTGGCATTTGCAACTCACTCGAACTGGACCCGTGTTTCAGGGTACAGTCTGTAACAGTCACTCTGATGAAAAAAGCGCCAGATGGATCGGTGTGCCGATGCTTGTGAGCGACTCAGATGAAAATGACTTATACTATTTTAAACCGACTTATAAAAGAAGGAGGTTATCAATTCGACATGTTTAAAAAAATGTATTTTAGGGCATAAATCCGCCACATATAAGTAGACGGATTTGCAAAATTATTTTTTGTTCGAAAGGAGTTTATTTCGGAATGGGAATTTAAATTTCATATAGATCTGATTATGCGTTTCGGAGACAGACAACGGAACTCTTCAAAAAGGAATTTGAATTTGAATTTTGCATTGTTTTGACCCCAAGGATGATGAAATTTCTAATTGATGTAGGGTAGGTACTATAATAGGTACACCTCTACGCATGCCTTCGGGGAAAAATAAGCTTATAAAACTTCTTATAACATCAGCTCTCTATCTGCTGTAAGTCCCGTCACAATCGGTTCAGCCGTTTTGGAGATTAGCCGGAGCAAACAAACAGACAGACAAAACATATTTCTTTTTGTTAAAAGTCCCTACCGTACCTACATAGTTTCATATTTAGTAAAAAGCTGTTATTTTGACGGCAAAAAGACGCTTAAATTGTATTATTTGTATAGATATACTCGTAGATGTACAGATCTTTCATCTGCTCGTGTGACTAGTAGGATTAACGTAACAATCTATAATACTACTTCACTTTGATTTTTATCAAAATAACCCCCACGCGAGCGAAGTGTGGTGCCGTCCCATTTCTTCCCGTGAGTGTCGTAGAAGGCGACTAAGGGACTTACTAGAGAATGGGCAGCAGCGTTCTGTATGCATTTTACCACCATACTGCGATCGCCAACCCGCCTGTCAAGCGTGGCGATTATGGCAAATCCCCCTTTTGAGGGAGGCCTATGTCCAGCAGTGGACGTTTTTCGGCTGAAATGATGACTCGAGCGAAGCGGCCGGCAAAAGCCAGTGAGCAGAGTATAAAACTGTGTCTCATTACTCATTAGTCACGACTCCAAATTTCCATAAAGTATTTTTACGCTGACTGTTTGACGTGGATTCTATTTTGAGAGATAAGTAACTATTTTCTCTGCTTACAGACGTCAACTTCAACGTTTGACTGACATTGTACACGGTAAGTAGGACTTGAATGAAAATTTACGAATTCTGGAAGCGGCGGATGTGTCTAAAAACAGCAAAATGTAAAAATGTCCATCTCTGGAACAGATTCAAATTATAAACACGGACGGAATTATGAAGTTGTGTGGTTCATTCCAATCCGTAACTGTGTCCATCATAATCATCTGCCCAGCCTTTTTTTCCAGTTATATCGGGGTCAGCTTTTAGTCAAACCAGATGCAGCTGAATATCATTATTTTACATGGAGCGACTGCCTATCTGACCTTCACAACCCACCAACTGGGTAATACGATATCACCACTTGGTTAGACTAGTTCTCAGACTTTCGGGCTTCTGCCGACCCGTAACGACTGTCAAAGATCCACCATGCTTCCCGAGGCACGGAGGGGTCTTAGTATATAAAGATACTAAGACTCCTCCACGGACCAACCGCGGCAAGCGCAGCTTAATCTAAATCTGTAACTGTGACTCTGAAAGGATAAAAAACCTTGTCCTCCACTCCTCGTCCAGAGAACTTCAGACTGACCTAGACCCTTTTAAAATGTTACCTATCTATCAAATGCACGACATGGAGCAAAATGATAACATACCTATTACATTCAATCTGAAACCCAACTCATTCGCCCCAGTGTAAATTCAAATATACACTTGAAATTGTGAAGAAAACTCTTAAGGTAGTGAATATGTATGCCAGCATCTAATATATGTAGCTTCACCAAACATCTTTTAACCCGGTCTGGGACGAACTTGTGTCGTGAAAAGATTGCCGACAAATTATATTTGTCGTTTCGAAGTGCGAATTTTATTTTTCAAAAAGTTTCTAAACCTACAGTTTCAGAGGGTGGCCGCCACATAGCGTCTGCAGCAAATGACGTCATTGAAAAATGCGTGCATTCACTGAACAAATCCACCCAATCTAGGTGGTTCTTTCTTCAAAAGACCATTTCAGATACCAATTTACATGGTCTTCACATGATCTGGCCAAGATTATGACTGGACTTTAAGACTGGGACCCATTGTTTCAGTGTTTCTTCTAAAGGTAGTCACGTCAACATTATTGCGCAGGTCAACCTAGGTTGTCAGCTCTCAGGAGTAGGCAGCGACTTGTCGCTGCCGGCCGTTGTCGACTCGATGGTCGACAACGAGGAGTCCTGGGACGCGGTGGTGTCCTTCTGCGAAACAGTATTTTGCGGCAGATTGCTTCCGCTAACCCAATCCGCAGCAGACGCACCGGACGTCGGCGGAGGGCGGACAACGCCGCTCTTCCAGCCCCCTAAATGGGTCCAGGGGCGACGGACTGGGGAAATCCGTCGCTCCCTACTGCTTAGGACCCGAGATGGTGGCGCGTAGTGTTCCACGCGCGCCTTTCTTTGATGTAGGGGGAGTTTAACACCTCACTCCCCCCTAACGCGAGGTAGCCCGCAGAGGCGGGCCGGCACTAGCCGGGGATCGCGGAAGTCTCACTAGTTCCCGTGATCCCCGGTGTAAGTGAGAGACGGAACACCGGGGTGGTTTTAGTCAGTAAGAGTGTGTGTGTGTATGTGTCATCAAAATTGGTTCAGCCGTTTGAAGATTATCAGCTCGTTTCTAGTTGATGAAGGGATTTGAGCATCTTCCACGGGTCTTATCAAGTCGAAATTTCGTATTGTATTATTTCAATGACATATTATTGGACAAACAAACTTCGAAGACGTGTGACAACCACCAATCCGCACTGGGCCCGCGTGGCAAATGGCAAGAGGTCTGTTTTCCAGCAGGGCCAAAATTAATGATAAGCTGGGTTGTAATACATCATCCCTTTTTACTTACCTCAAAATAAATTCTTTTTTAAATTAAGTTTTTAATTTCCAAAGATTGCTTCATTTAATTTTCTTAATATTTTTATGAGTTGTACACCTGTTCGCGGTTTTTGTAAGAAATTAAGAAAAGATTTTAATACAAAGCGTAGGATGGTAAAATAATGCTTTTTCGAACTGCCTCGTTGGTCTAGTGGTCCTGAATTCGATTCCAGGGTCGGGTTAAGTGTTTGTGGGAGTTTCAATTTGGAATTTCTCAGTAGTAGCCCGGTGTCTGGATTTGTGCCCGGTTGAGGGCAATATGCTCACACCCCATGACATGGGACTTAAACATAACTGGCGAAATGTGGGGGCACTATAAGTGCACCTGTGCCTAGTTCCAAAGACACGTGTGATGTTAAGTTATATACATGTCACCGTAAGATTGTGAACACCGTTAGTTTTTATTCTATCTAGCGAGATTATCAGCTGTCGATAATTTGTAAACTGCACCATACTGCTTACCAACTGAATAAGCTAGGTTAGGTTAGAACTGCAACCACGCGCGAGCCGACCGAGCGAAGCGAGCGGTGCCGCGGCAGCGGCCGGCGAGCGTTACTTCCAAGTTAGTGGCAGTGACTTGAGTATTTAGTAATAGCGCAAGGTACTATCCGTCTTGATATCAGTTCACAATTTCATGGACAGATTATAAACAATCGAAAAATAATGCGTTAAACTGTAAATGGTTTTTGCAGTTCATAATTTATCGACAGTTTTTAAGCATAAGTAAATACGAAAGTACTTTCACATATTAACTTTGCAAGTGGTTTATTTTTTAACCATAACCATACCCTTAAGTAAGAATAGAATCTGTTAGAAAATAAAATAAAAGGAACCGATTTTGAAGTGTGCACCGACGTCGTTCGCTCTATAGTCACTTCACTTGAGAAGATGCAGCATAAACTTGAAGAGATACCTATTATATATTTGATTCATAAATTTTAATGCGCACAGCGGTCCTATCTATCGAAGTCCTATCTCCGATAAAAAGGTCACCAGTGATTTAAACAATGTTTCAACTTATGCACTTTTTACCCATTGCGGAGGAGGGTTTTTTTAACATTTCTACTTCGAGAATATATAATTAGGTACTTGTAGTTATAAGTTAAAATAGCGACGCGATGGAAGGCCACAAAATAGATCGATGACCTGGTGAAGGCCACAGGAATCCGCTGGACGCGAGAAGCACAGAACCGCTGGGTAATTAGGTAACAAGAGGTATGGACTTATGATCTGAAACTGCCAACCAAAACAACCTGGGACTTAATGGGGTTGCCATTAAGTCCCAGGTTGTTTTGGTTGGCAGTTTTGGACGGTCTCAAGAATTGACTGGACGATTATTCCCCAAGTTTCCTTTAACAACTCTATTATGAATTCATTCAGCAAAAAAGTCAAAAAGTTGGGGATATTCATTGACAAGAACTGCTTTTAGACTGCCCAGCTCCAGGAAGTTAGCCGCAAGCTATTTGCATCCGATGCGACCCTAGCCGCCGCAGGATACGGAGACGCCCTGGGCGTCGGGAATCCCAGGCCGATTTCCGACCACCGCAGGCATGAGCTTGCGGACGGCGAGTAATGGGTAGCTCACTGTCCGGTAAGGACCAAGCCCAAGTCGACGGCGCGTTGTGTTCCACGCGCGCCTCAAAGAGATGTCAGCACAATTTGATGGGGTCCGCAAGGGCCGATGCCTGCCAGGGGTGCGGGTTTGTTCGAAAGAGATACCACAGCCCCTGGCATATGGGCTACTGAGGGAACACGGGTGGGTTTTAGTCAGTAGAAGTCTGGCTCCACCCAGAGCGAAAGAAGCTCTTCTTTTACCCATCTTTGATTATGGTGATACCAGCTATCTTGACGTTACTCAAGACCAACTTGATAAACTTGAGTGGCTTCAAAGTATCTGTTTAAAGGTTCATATTCGGTTTGCGCAAATATTATCATGTTTCCGAATTTCGTGTGAAGCTCAAGTGGTTACCAATTTGCCTTCGCCGGAATGCTCATATTCTTTCCCTTTTGTATAATGTGTTCTTTTTCCCTTACACCCCTCTGCTATCTTAAGAAACGTTTCTAGTGTCTTTGCGACTCACACACCGAATTGTTGAGGTAATTATAAAACTTAAAGCTTAAAATGCCAATGCATTCCACAACTTTCGCCCGACAAATTCTTTTCTGTTCAGGCCACTCGTTTGTGGAATGCATTGCCAGTTTACCTATTGTAGCGTAAAACCGCTACGGTTAAAACCTCTTCCATTTCTATTCCAAACTTTTCAATAAAACAATTTCTTCATCGAGGTTTATCACATTTAAACTTCGAATTGGTGAAAAAATCGTCGGTTGTCTGCCGTCTGAGGGCGTCACTACGTTTTGGGACCCTATGCGTGATGGTCTTCTTTAATTTTCCTCAATAATATTGAAATTTTGAATTAAGTTAAGTGATGAATATAGTGACATCAAGTTGAAATTTATAATTGTCATTTAGTTTATTACACTTTTTCAAGAAGTAATTCGTCAATGGTATAGTAGTAGTAGTAGTTTCCAGGTTGATAAGTGCCACTTCCTATTGCACCCAGAATTTTCAAGTAGAAATTTTCTCTAACCTTAAGATCCAGCCTACTTAGCATAAAAAAGTTGCAATCAAATTGATTCAAGATCCGTTATTGGATCTCGGTGAAACACGGTTGCTGACGACATCCATAGGGACTTGACTTTAACCCTACCACTGCAATTAAACCGCTAGATCTGATTGCAACGTGAAAAATAGCTCCCAAAGGAGTTTTGCAACGAGATTCATGTTTCTGGCTGTGAAGTTTGCAGTTTGCGGATTTTGTGACAGTTTTTCATTTAAAAAAAATGTAATTTTTATATGATATTTACAGTATCGATCAAGGAAAGTAGAATAATGCGAACTTTTCCGGGGTGATTTAAAATTCAAAAGCTATTTTTTTTCAGGCAACGCTCCTTTTATGTCCTAATGCAATTTGGTCTCAAAGGAAATGTAATGCATAATAGAAACTAAGAATATAATATAACGTGTTACAATACGTTGTAAATAGAGTTCAAAAGACAAGCCAGTTTTTTGTAAACTCTTAAGAAAACGCAATGTCGACTGTTCAAAAGTGATTGAATTTAGTCCTAGTACGGAACTTTCGACCAAAGTTTTTCGAAGTTCAAATAAATTATTTATTTACTTATTTGCTCTCATGCACATCACACATTTTACAATAAATTACTGTCCGTTTATGTACATGAACCCTGTCAGGGCACTGCAAAGCGCAATGTTGTTTTGCTGTTGAGTTTATGAACATTTAATTTAATTAACATATCACACAACCAACTATGAACGAAACGAATATTATTATTACGAATTATTAACTAACACAATACAATACATTTGTGTAACAAAAAGATAAAAGAAAAAAAAAACATGTGTCGAAGTCATTAAGATGCCTAATTATCTAATAAAATAATATGCAATAACACACATAAAGTCATATTTAGTTAGATTGCAGTAGTACGAGTAGGTAGGTAGTGAAACAGTAGAATAAAATAATTTATGTAATAGGTCCTAATACATACAGTTACAATCAGTTCAGTTCTCAATCAATTTAGCCAAAGTCAAAGCATTTATTTCAAATAGGCACTTAAAAGGCACTTTTGAACATCAACATTTACATTAAAATAGAATTGATTCTCGTCGCCCATTCCAAAATGTATTTTCATATGGAGAAGAATGGGCAAGAAACAATAGAAACTAGCAACAGCAGATAATATCAAGTGGCTTCGCAATCTGAAAGTGCCTTCCATTATTTATAAACTAATTAAATTCGAAAAACTCTTCCCAATACGTCTTCTAAACTCCCACCGATATATGTATTAAGCATCCCCAAAAAAATATTCATTTACTAAGCTACTCGTAGCCTATATCTTAAAAGAGGTCTTTGCCTTGCGGATGGGCTCTCCGAGTTTTTTATAATTATTAATTAGTTAAGGTACTCTTGGGAAATATTCTAGTTGTACGAGATAGAAAATAAGACATTGTTTTTGAAAATACGGTAAAATAATAAGTGCTTATAAGTAGGTATTACGAAGTCCTAGGGTTGCTAGGTTTTCAGCCACGTCCGGTTAAATATGTTATCAGCCTCGGAAAGAAGAAAAATTCCGTTTGGAATAAAATCAGAGCTACTGAAATACTTATTCTAGAATGATGAAACTCAGGCATCGTTATCATAATAACTCCACATTTTTATATTTGTCATTAAAGCTTTTATTTGTCGCTTCACTTTTGATCTCATGATTGCACCAGTGAGCGGAGTTCGCGCAGTTGAATTTTGGGCCAAAGATGTTTGAATATTTTGCCATCGTTACTCTAATAAGAAGTAGCTTTCACTGATAAAATGTATAAAACCTCAAATTCATTTAGAATACAAACCAGGCTAGGAAATTATTCGGCAAAACATGAGTACTGAAACAAACATTTATCTTTCCTGAATATGCCACTCAAAACCAAACGTTGAGGTATTATTAAAAAATATTTCGGATTCACCATAAGGTTACACGATAATTTGTTAGTATAATTGTGAACTTAGAAACTATGTGTTAGTAATAATTATTATTAATAATAAAAATTGAAGGACACTAAGGACACAAATATTTTGGTCAAAGCCAGGGGCGGCTGTCCCTTAAGTGAACTCGTGCACTGAACTACCAGATTTTAATAGGTGTCGAAAGAATCACAAAATGTTTAATAATCGCATTGTGGCCACTGGTTGTGGTATATGTAATACTGACAAAACTGACGAAACAATATAAGCTCTTTGCTAAACTATTAAGACTTATTTTCGCGGTACAGAAGATCCCTCGTGCGCTATGCCGAAGCGCACGGCGAATGCTCGTACATTTCTATGAGAGCTAAAACGCCTAGCGCGTGAGACAGAAGATAGTTGACGTATCTGTATGGAGCGTTATGGAGCAATTTGTCGATTCTCGTGCGCCGCACGGGGGAACCGAAGTTTGTCGAACTGAACCGAATATTACCGAACGTGTGTTTTCGTGAAACTGAATACTATTGTTTATTTTTTATTGGTTTAGATTTAAATTACTTATCTGAAAGAAATAAATTTTATTTTTTTTACTTATTACCCATAATACTTAGTGAGCTAGTAAAGTGCACCACCAGTTCCATGACCTACCAGCCGCCACTGGTCAAAGCATTGTCACGCCTGAGTACGGCTATGTAACAAAAATGCTTTCTACAATAGCATACTTACATTCATTATTGCTGGGCATCCTCTGTTTGGCGTTTTCTTTGACTGTCCCCCGACGTGACAATGCTTTGATAAAAATACCTATTACCTACAATTTAAAAGGCCATTAGATATTTTATTTTCTATTTTTAGAGGCTTTTGTTTGTGTTACTTATTATAGTAATAGTAAACACGCTACGATCGACACAACATGTAACGCTTAAATCTGCGCAGCTTTACGTATGTTTCACATAGTAAAGTTTGTTACTAATTTCTCCTCATTCCTCGTCCTGATCACCATTTATCTATAACCTATTCATTGAGACCTTTTCAATGAGCCCAGACACGATACTTCTACTGTTTGTTAGTGAGTAACTTGGTTATCCTGGAAATTCCAGGTGATGCTTCAGCATCGGTTTAACGGGTCTGCCCGTGGAAGATGCTTAAATCCCTTCAACAACTAGAAAAGAGCCGATAATTTTTAACGGCTGAACCGATTTTAATGAAAGATGATCTAAGAACCACCGCTAGAAATACTTTTTTTTTTAAAGAAATCGCATCCAAATCGGTTGACCCGTTTAAGAGCTACGGTGGCACAGACAGACAGATACACTTATAGCGGTCAAACTTATAACACACCCCTCCACTCCACCACCCTTTTTTGTCTGGAGTTAAAAAGTACCTGTGAACGGTTTAATTGAGATAAATGCTTTGAGTTTGAACCTTTCCCAACACAATTACACAGCATAAGTAGCATGCTCAAGTTTTCGATTGACACATATTGCCACCCCTAATAACTTGAGGGTTGAAGGGAGTCAATTCATAGGCCCTTAGCGTTCCCCAGTGTACCCGAAAGCGTCTGTTTAGGAACCTGTTGTGAATGTGTTTGGATGGACAAATGTATTTATGTTGGTACCTGGATGTAAGAGGACTGGATGGGCATTTGTTATGCGTTTTTTGCTAATTGTATAACATAATCCTACATGTTCCCACTGTTGGGACACAAACATCTTCAAGAGGAAGAGGGCTATAATCTACCATACAAACCAAGTGCGGGTTGGTAAATGTAACATGTCTTCGAATTTTTGGTTCTAGGACCGGTTTCCTCACGATGTTTTCCTTCAAAGTTTTAGAGCAGTGGTGATGAAATTATTTACACAAAGTAAAGTACCAGTCAGTGATCGAACCTACGACTTAAAACTTGTAACTCGTGGCCGTTACGACTGGAAAACCACTGCTCACTATAGGTAAGTATTATAATTAAACGCGTCGGAAAAGTGTATCTCTCACTTTGGGCTAAAAATGATAGGTTTGTCTCATTCAGCTCAGCTTTGTGTTGCTAAGTAGAGTCCGTGTTACACGTTTAGCCGACCCAAGATCGGTGGTGACACCTAGATTTATAACTGGCTTAACGTAGTACTAGAATAATAGGACAGATGTTGCTGGTATTACGGATGTGGTGTCCACTGTACCAACTACCTAGTTTTGTTTTATGCAACGCAAAACTAACTGTGCTCCTCTTTCCGTAACGAGGTTGGCTACATGTACTGCTATTAGATTATGGGCTACCTTAACCATGTTAAATCTCCGGTAACCCGCAGTTATTAAGTTGATTAAAACATAGGCTGTACTTTGGCGTCTTGTCGTCGAAATATGCACGATAAAACAAGTGGATTTTATTTAATCGTAGATGCAATTTCTTACATTATGTCTTATTTTATTTAAAATCTATATTATCAAAGAATAGATTTTAAATATTTAATTCATATTAATTACTTAGTAAATGTATAGTATTGCGTGCTAGTAACACCTAATGTGGACCAAAATATGTAGTTATTTAATAAATATGTTTGTTTTAATATCATTGACGTACGAGGGGCCGAAGTCAACTCGCAGAGGCTCGTTCGACGTTTTTAGTGAAATGAGTCCCCAACCGACAGTTATCCCTGTTCGCGCTATTATTATTATTGTTATTTTGTGTGCTGCTCTGTTTCTAGTCATTGTTCACTTATTATTATAAACGTTCTAATTCTTCATCTTTACGAAAGAGTACTAACACTACATTCAATAAAAACTGTTAAAAAAACAGTGTCGCTTCCAGTACAAAGCTAAATCTGTGCACAAATAGTTGCGGCTTCTGAAACGGACACACGTTATTGTCCCAAAAGGCTTTTTCACAAGATACACCCAGGAATGTACACAATTCGTGAAAAGGTATTTCAGTAGCATTTTTGGATAAACTCTGCGTGTCAAAGGTAATTGAAACCAACTATCAGTATTTTGTTCGCCTGAAAAACAAAAGCAAGTTTTCAATGTTTATTTTGCATTGGGCAATTTAAGTTAATCTTCTGTATGGATTTGAAATAACTTTTATCACAATGAACCTCGTCCTTTTTGAAGTCGGTTTAATACTAGTTAACTGTACTATAAGAACCTAATTTGCAAAGGTTCAATTTTATTAGTCTAAAAGTCTCGTCAAAATTGGTCCAGCCTTTCGGAGATTAGCCGAATCAAATAGTAGTCTGTTTGACAGAAAAACATTTCAAATTGTTTTTTGGTATGTTTGCAGTAGGTATATATAGATACCTTCTAAACTTTCATATGCATTTAATAAAAAAATGTTATTTTGACCTTAGAAGCACTTCAATTTTGTTTATTTGTATGTATGTATGCGTACAGATTAGCAAAAGTTTGTATGAGCCAACTTTTAAAAGGCTATTAAAACATAATGTATTAAATAGTGTTTAAATTTTATTTCAATACTATTATTTTATAACTTAATTTTAGTTTTTAACCCAGCGAAAACGTCGCACAACTCAACTCAATTTATGTTTCTCCATGAGGAGAGAAATAAATTGTCTTAAACCGTATGATTAGCACAGTTTCCATTGACTAATTACTCCGAGCCTCGCCTAGCTTTTATCGCTCAAATTACTTCCAATCACAAAGTTGTGCTAAAACTACAGTTTGTTAATCAGCAGATGCTGTTGCTGTACATTGATTCGCAATGTTATTTGTACACTTTGATACAATTATTGTTAGTTTGTTTACATTTATGCTAACTTAACAGACAGCTGTGCTGCTGGGGAGTTTGTTGTGCCACACGTTTTGGGGGACTGTCTTATGTAATTTTGATGTTCAAAAAGTGCTGACTCTCAGCCTAGTTTGAATAAATGACTTTTGATTTTGGTGATTTTAATGAAAAAGTCTAGGTGAACTACTGATCTATACTTAGACCACTTTTTTTTTGAGGGTGGGAAATCATCAAATACCTTCTCCCGCTCTGGGTGGAGCAGGAGGGCGTTTCAGACTTCTACTGACTAAAACCCACCCGTTTTGCTTCAGTTGCCTGTGAGCCAAGAGCCGCGGTATCTCTTTCGAACAACCCGCACTCCTGGCAGATACATAGACCATGTTTGCAGCTTGATTTTATTCGCACAGGATTTTCAACTCTTGGTGTTGAACCGAGCCTTGACAATTGAATAGAATGCATCCCAGCGCGTTGAAAAAACATTGTGTTGGATTTTCGACTCTCGGCGCTAAGCAGTTGGTTGAAAATCCGGTACACGAAAGATCCCGCCTCGATAATTTTACGTTCGTGCGAATGTGAAGTTAGTTTTGGAAAACAAATGTAGGAATTGCACTTATATTGGTTTCCAATCCACTATTTCTGCAATGTAAAAAAAGCTGTCATTCAGCACTCTTGAAAAGCATAATTTAATTCACCATAAAAATAATCACCAATACAAAAAAGGCGCTCATATCATACACAGAATTACATTAAAAAATTCAACTACCGCTCTTATTCAACAATCGAATTGCGTTTCCGATGAATTCCGGAAATATAAAAAATGCTTTTGTCCGTTTGCAGCTGCAGCTTTTCGTAGAAATTAATTTAATACCCGTACTTTATTCTTTTTTTTTTTTTCATTTTCAGTCTTGCCATTCTGTAAACACTTCGATCCTCTTTCAAGTAACCGTAGGCAAATCTAAAATGAACTCATTTGTTTTTAAAAAGCAACTGTTCGAATTTCAAATACTAATTTGACGTTTAGAACTTTACCCGACAAAGTAACGATGTTTGGCTCGGGTATCCTATAAAAACCTACAATGTTCTTTTGGCGCGTGTTCGAAATTGGAACTAACGGCGCCATCTTGATTTTCAATCTAATTCACAAAAGGACTGCTCAAATGTTTACCAACAGCTCCCTATTAACGTCGTTCACGCGCTAAAAGATCCATTCAGCAAGGCATACTTCTTGTGTATCGCCTGGCTTAAAGAACAGCACCACAAGGGCAAACAAAAAGTTTTTCCAAACTATGAAACTCCTCTTGCCAAACGTTTGCCGTCCACAAACTTAGTCACAGGTAAGTATTAAGTGCTCAACAGCTTGGCACTACAGCGAACATTTGACACACTTTAGTGAACCGTGGCCACCGGTATCTATCGCGAGTCGGCCGTGTTCCGCTAAATTAAACGGCACGGAACCTCCCGTGGAGCCGGCTGAAGTCACACCGATGTGTAGCATCGCAGAGAGTATGCCTAAGTAACACAAGGGAACGTGTAGGTAACATACAGGACATTATACGGCCGCTTTCATACATTTCAATATATACTGAGACCATTATGGCTACAAAGATTTTTAAGTTAGGTAATATAAAGGGCAGGAACAGGGGTTGTCTCTCTGTTTGTTTGTAGACAGTTTCCCGCCGATTTAATATAACCTACTAACTCATGGAACCCGATTATTATAACTGTGCACTAGGGGCTGTCAAAGTCAAAAGATAGGCAAGGTTGAATTCACCCGTACGCTTCCCTTTCCTACCCCACTGCTGACGCCTACCACTACGCTCTGCACTCCTGTGTCGTCTGCACCGTTATTTTCGTTTACAATATTGTTGCGCTACCAATGCAACCATCATGTTAATATTTTGAAGTTCAGTTATGAAAATCGGGTTATACGAACTTCATTAAAAACAAATATCTAGACTGGTCCGTGGCATGCAACATTCTGGTTTCAACTGGACACGTCCACTCAATCTATACAGGGGTTATTGTAAAAACACCAACAACCTCTTAAGAGGTCATTGTACTCATCATTATGAACTACTATGGGACGAAATCTAAAATCGCGAAAAAAAATTATCAGCTGTTCCCTACATTTTGATGAGTTATACCTACGAATTTAAATGTAAGGAAGAGCTGATCATTTTTCGCGATTTCAGGGTTGGTCCCATAGTAAAAGTTGTTCATAATAAGGAGTACAATGACCTCTTAAGAGGTTGTTGGTGTTTTTCCAATAACCCTGCATAGTAGGAAGTAGGATAGTGGGATCATCAAATTAAAATTAATTATACTTTCAACTAACACCCGATCTGTCTGTCTGACATACTTAACTGAATCGAAGCTCAGCCAACATTAAAGTTTCGTAGAACAATACTAGTACAATTTGTACCTACTCATTATGGAGTGTACCTACGTGGAATGGCGTAACGATCCCGAGAAAGGCTATAGCGTGCAATTAAGTGTAATTGCAGAATGCTAGCAGTAAGTCGATATATGGTATCTTATGTAAGCAATGTTATGGTATGACTACACAATGGAATAGTTCTGGAAAATAGTTGCTTTTCCAAGTAGTGTTTACTCGGTTCGTTCCAATTTTCATGTTTTTCAAATAATTTGATTGGCTGTGCCGCAATGTTTCAGTAACGATGGAGAAAACAGAAAAAAACATAGTTTTTTTCTTTATATCGGGGCTAGTACATCATGTTCTGGCTGTGCCCTTGAGAAAGCCTAAGGTATGTCGCAAGCTCTGGTACACTAAAAATGATGTTCCTTTTTTAGAAAGATATAAGTAGCATCATTTTTCTCTGTGGCTCATGGCTAAATTATAAATAGCCGCACAGGTCGATACAAGGTTCAGCTAAGTTTGCCGCGGTCAGTTCGAAGATTGTGATCATCTACTACATATACCTTCATGCCAAGAAAATCACGTTAAACCATTGGTTAAAAAAATTAATATTTGATAGTCGTTACTGGTATTCAGAGCACAAAAGTCTGACAACCAGTCTTACCGAGGGGTAAAATTTTACCCAGTAACTGGGAGATGAAGGTCGGGTAGGCAATCGCTCCATGTAAAATACTGATATTCAGCTGCATCCGGTTAGACTGGAAGCCGACCCCAACACAGTCGGTGAAGTGCTACGCTGATTGATCTGTGATTCGTTCCCGTATCAGAGAACTAGATATAGTGTCGTTCAAAGTTGCGAGATATATTTGTCACCTAGTCAATAAATACCTACAATTCTCTTCTTTTAACTTATAGCCTTCGCCATCGGTGTGCATGTCAGCCAGTTCCCGCCGCCGCTTCCTGATACACCCACCTCGTCTTCCGTTGCACACTTCGTCTCACAGTTCCAGCTTTTGTGTACCGCTACATGTGCCGTATTTAACTACAAACGTGAACGTTAACGTTAGCCGCCCTACCACTACATGTGACGTATTCAAATGCAAACGCTAAAATTGTATTAACATAGGTTTGGAATTGGAACCAAAAGAAAGTCGATGAAACAAAAATAGCGTTACGTTTTAAAAATTCGACGTTATTTTAAACACCTTCCTTTCTGAATACATTTCCTACATTTCCCAGCATGTAAATGTACTAAAGTAGGTATCATCATCATCATCAGCCTATAATGTTCCCACTGCTGGGACACAGGCCTCCTCTCTGTGAGAGGGATTGGGCCGTAATCCACCACGCGGGCCCAGTGCGAGTTGGTAGATGTCACATGTCTTCGATTTTTTTGTTCTAGGACATGCCGGTTTCCTCACGATGTTTTCCTGCACCGTTTTGAGAGCAGTGGTAATGAAATAATTTACACAAAGTAAAGCGCCTGTCTGGGTTCGAACCTACGACCTTATAACTCGTAAGTCGCGGCCGTTACCACTTGGCTACCACTGCTCCCCTCTGCTAGAACTCGGTGCACTTGTGCGGTTGTACTAACTACAGCATAACTTTGTCGACGGGGCTTCCGCCCTACGATTGCTTGTACACACTGATTGCAAGTCTTGCGAGCGATGTTACTTGATAAGTTTGCATAAAGGCTTTAGCTAAATTCTGTAGGTAATTACACGTGCGCACGTACATAAATGTATACATATCATTATATATTCAGTAAGATGGCACAAATCTTAATTCAGGGGAGGTCTGATCACGTAACTATTTGTTGATAAGTTTTATTTTATTTTATTTTTTGTAAATTTGTGTGAACATTTGTAACTTATAACCTCACCTTGGAGAAATCTGTTAATTTGTTGTAAATGTAATTTAAATGAATAATTTTAATAAATAAACATTTATAAAATAAAAATAAATCCAAAAGGACACCATCACATTAGAGCAAGTGTGAATTAGTCTAGTTTACGCAAAAAAAAAGGTTCACGTAGAAACCGTACTAGCAATTCATCATCTTCCTTGCTATTGTTCCATGTTGGGGTTGGCTTCCAGTCAAGCCGGAAGCAGCTGAATACCAGTATATTTCATGAAGCTACTACCCTTCTGAGCTCCACAACCCAGTTACGGGTTTCTAACGACCCGTAACGTCTATAAAAAGTCCACGAGTGACAGCTGGGATAACAGCGAGGCACGGAGGGGTCTTGTTATGTAAAGATGGTCACCCATCCAAAGACCTGATGAATTATTTTGACTGATCGACCCCTGTGTGTTACATAGCCACAAGCTCCCTAAATATATTGAACCAGCAACTATAAAGGCCAAATTCTCAGAGATGTGTCAAATGGTTGGACCTTTTGTGGTTGCAGCGATGCAAAGCCAAGTAATATTACCGCCATTAGATGGACGATTGCGCATAAACTCAGAGACGCCTAACGGTTACTTACACATGTGTGACATGATTTGGCAGCGCCTGGACACTTGGCACTGGTCTCTCTGTATTACCACAGTAGGTACCACTGGCTTATTCATGTTAGGTGGCGTAGCAATCAAGAGCCATAACGTTATACCGTCAGCTGTATGTACGATTATCTGCCTGTGTTAAGTTAAAGCAATCCAAAAATTGAGTTCTGTTTTTCTACAGGATAAAATTCAAACAGTAACCATGTATTCAGCATTATTGGCCATATTCATAAACGATGATTAAAGTTAAATGATGTTTAAACGTCAAAAATGTATGGTTAAACAGACGCTACTCATTACTTAACTTTAACCAGCGTTTATGAATAAGGGGGTATGATTCTAGAATGTCTACTCTAGTCTAGAATCATATGTTGAAGTCATCGTTTTTTTAATTATACGTATGTCAGTTGTCTAAAACGGTTAATGACCACCTAATTTAGGTATAAAGGCTAATTTGAAAGATAAAGCTAATCAATCGATGGATTCACCTGCTCAAATTGTACAGCGGTGCATGCAAATGGTACCGAGTACCAGTGCTCCCCATATGCCCAATAAAGATGCTATGAGGAAAATTATTCAAAGAGAAAGAAATAAAAATCTTCCACCGATTTCAAAGGATATTCACAGTGTCGTGATTCCTGAAGAATTAATGAGCAATGCCTGTGGTGAACAATTTCTAATCGGGCACTATATTGATGATAACGAGTGCGTAATAGTATTTTCCACTATGGATAATTTGAAATTGCTGAAAGAAGCGAAGTTTTGGATGATGGACGGGACCTTCGCTTGTTGCCCGCATCCATTCCGACAGATCTATACAATACATACAATGGTTGGCGCAACACACTCCACGCATAAAATAGTTCCATTAGTGTACGGTTTGCTTTCTCACAAGTCAGTAAAATCTTATACATTTTTTTTAGAAATTGTTAAATGCGTGGGATTTAATAAATTGAATGTCCATTTGGATCCGGACATCATCCTCACCGATTTTGAAGTTTCGGCTATGAAAGCCATCAAAAAAACATTTCCCAATTGTTTAAATAAATTCTGTTTATTCCACTTAAATCAGAGTATATATCGTCATATTCAGAAAGCTGGTGGCCAATTCTCGTAATTAAATGTAGTCGCAGTGTCATCTCAGCGACAAGCAAATGTCAAAAACTTGTCAAAAATGTATGGAAACTCGAGGTATTTTTGACAGATTGACACTGAGATCAGAGGGGCAATTCCCGTAATTTTAAGAACGTTCACAGTCTGATCTCAATCTCAATCTGTCAAAAAACCCGCGAATTTCAATACATTTTTGACAACTTTTTGACGTTTTATTGTCGCTGAGATGAGACTGCGACTAGATTGTGAACGTTTTTAATTACGAGAATTGGCCTTCAGACTGTGAACGTTCTTAAAATTACGAGAATTACCCCTCAGGTCTAGCTACGAAATACAATAATGATGCAGATTTCGCTCATAAGATGCGGCATATCGGTGCACTGGCATTTCTAGAGCCAAGTGAAATTATTAAAAGACGAAATTATACCGGACGAAGCAATTGATGTGATAACGTGGTTCGAAAAATACTATACTCGTATCAACGGATCAATGAGAATTACAAAATCAGTTAGCTCTATAATGACAATGAAACGACTTCCACCGCAATTCCCACCTACTCTGTTGTCAGTGTATGATAGTATATTATCATATGTTCCTTTATCACAGAACGCCCTTGAATCCTGGCATAATAAATGGAACAGACTACTAAATCGATAGAAGTGGAACATATTTAAAACTATCTCAGAGTTTAAAAAGGAGCAAAGGAATACAGAGAACATTTTTGAAAGAATAAAATCCGCAGAACCTATGTCTAAGCGAAAGCGTGGAGGTACAGATTATTATAGGAAAATCGAAACGGTTTTAACAATAGATATTATATTACATTTGTTGCTAGCACAAGACAGCAGTATTTCGCAGTATTATTACAAGGTACACCTATGATCTTTAAGGAGCGGCAAAGTTCGGGAGGCGCGCGGCGAGAGATTTTAATTAGTACCGTCTACTTTCTTTACGGATAAAAAGTATAATTAACACCCGCGTCATCTAGTGCCTGGGTTTATTTTTAGAATATAGGTATTTGCTCTGTAATTTGGTGATGAAGTTTAACATAACAAAACGACAGTACAAGGTGTAAATATAATATTATGAATGTGTGTTTGTGGGTATGTGTTTCGTACGTCGTTTTAGGCGACAATTGAAAATCAACTGTGCTATAATGAACCTAAATCACAATGGGTGAAAGCCTTCTTATAGTCACGACGTGCCACGTGCTACTGACTATTTCTGTAGGTATTTTTGAGTTTACTTCTCTGCACATTTGAGGGACTGCTGACCCCTCACACGACCCCTCCGTGCCTCTGAGAGTACCATAAGCCGTAGGTCCTGGCTTTCATTCATGCATCTTTGACAGTCATTGCGGGTCGTCAGAAGCCCGAAACTCAACAACCAGTTTTACCCAGGTGTATCGTGTTACCCAGTATCTGGGTTATAGTGGTTAGTCGCTCCATGTAAAATACTGGTATTCAGTTGCTGCCGGTTAGACTGGAAACCGACCATAGTTAGGAAACCGACAGATAGATGGCAATAAAGTCTCGCCCACTTTTACATGGAATTTAAAGATATCAACTGTCAAATTGTGCGCTTTGTCTGACCTTTGAAATACAGCCGTGTTAATATGTGATGTTATTTGTTGCTTACAATATGGTTCATATTCGTATGAAACGTTAAATTAGCAACATAAAGAGCCATCTGTAAATCTTACCCTTAGATTCGGCGATACTTTCCTTTGATTCACACCCTGAGAAGTATTCCTATTTCAGCATGAACTATTCTCAAATAACTGGTGCCGTCACGACTCATGACACGAGATACTCTTTTCTTTCTTTTCAAAGACGTCCTCGGTACTGATATTCGAGACCTTAGCAACACCATACAACAAACTTCTACGAAAACTGAAAGATTTAAATCGATAGAATCACCTTACCGCATCAGAAGATATAGTCCGTTCACAGTATCTCTGACAGCAGTGACTACATCAACCCAACAGCAACCGTACCTATACAAGAATGAAGACAACTTGCTAGTGGCTCCAACCCAAAAGCAATTTTGTTATTACAAGAACAAAGATCACTTTGATTTTGACAGTGACGCGAAATCAGAGGTAAAATAAGTGTGTGTCGTGTTTCTGTTTCGTTTGGCAACTCTGACACAAGTTGATGCAGTAACTTGACTGAATTGTCATGGAAACGCTATAATAACGTGTAAACGTACTCTTTTTAGTATGGACACTTCCGTGGACTAAGTACCTACCTACGGTGAGAGCAATTCTAGCGATTTAAATCATTGCGAAAACCATCACAGAAATACAAAACTAAAAAAACCAGAAAAGTGCGAGTCGGCTCGCACACGAAGGGTTCCGTAACCAAAGGCAAAAAACGCCGAAAAAAACACGTCACTTGTATTGAGACCTCTTTATTTTTTCTTCGTTTTTATTGTTAGTACCTATTTGTGTTCGATCGCCTACCCGCCTGCCAAGCGTGGCGATTAGAAAAACCCCCTAAATTGAGGGAGGCCTATGTCGTGAAGTGGACGTCTTTCGGCTGAACTGAAGATGATGATGATGATGATTATTTGTTATTTAGCGGCAACAGAAATACTTACACATTCTATGAAAATTTCAACTGCCTATTACGGATCATAAGATACAGCCCGCTGTCAGACAGCGGAAGCTTACTAATAGGGTCCCGGTTACCTTACGGATGCGGACCACTAAAAATATCATCATCATCTGCCTAGCCTTTTCCCATCTATGGTGGGGTCGGCTTCCAGTCTAACTTGATGCTGATGAATACCAGTATTTTACATGGAGCGATTGCCTATCTGACCTCCACAACCCAATAACAGGGTAATCCGATACCCCTTGGTAAGACTGGTTGTCAGACTTTCGTGGTTCTGACGACCCGTAACGACTGTCAAAGATCAACGAATGACAACCGGGACCAACTGCTTAACGTGCTTTGGCTTGAGGTACCCTAAAAATATACATCATCATCATCATCATCATTTCAGCCGAAAGACGTCTACTGCTGGACATAAGCTTCCTCCAAAATGGGGGTTTTGCCATAATCGCCACGCTTGGCAGGCGGGTTGGCGATCGCAGTATGGTGGTAAAATGTATAGAGAACGTTGCTGCCCATTCTCTAGTAAGTCCCTTAGTCGCCTTCTACGACACCCACGGTAAGAAATGGGGAAATATATACATACAGAAATAAAAATACAAAGACAGCATCGTCAAAATTCCTCCGTCGGAGTTTGAAAGACGGTAAAATTTCAAAGTTCGCAGAACCACTGCCTTGGAAATATCTTCCAGGAGTCCCGTGTTATTGCATTTATTATACAATAACAATAACATTTAGTACAAACGATTCCGAGAATTTCAATGATTCATTTGGTAGAAAATAAGGTGTTTCTTGGAATTGGAGGCTAGTTACCTAGTCAGTACACCTACATTCCGCCAATTATTTATAATAAGGCTATAAGTGTACAGACCAAAGAAACGATGGATGGACTGTGTGAATGATGATATGGTTAGAAAGGGGGTGACTACGGAGATGACAAATAATAGAGAAATGTGGATGCCGACCACAAATAAATTGGAATAATGGTAGGCGAATTATGTCCCTCAAGTGTCAAAGGAACACCAAGTGTGCATAAGAAAAAGTGCTCGAAGTGTCGACGGAACACCATGTGTGCATATTGTCCCGGCTCCCAATGGACGACGGTATTTTACGTTTATTTAAAATACCGACAATATGCACACATGGTGCTCCGTTGACACTTCGAGCACTTTTTCTTATGCACACTTGGTGTTCCGTTGACACTCGAGGAGTTAACACATCAAGATATACATATCCAGTAAACGCTGATCTCGCACTGTACGGAAATCCTATACAATGTGAGATCAGCTTATACTGGAAATGTAGGTATAGCTTGATGTGTAGCCGTGTGTACATGCTTTTTTGTGTTACAACAATTATTTATTCGAATAAACGTCACAAAGAGGACACTTAGGGCACTTATTATCTTTAAATATTTACAAAACTTAAAAGATAAGTCTTAAAATAATCATTGTTCTGTTGTTTCTGGTACAACCGACTAACTTCGGACTCGAACACAGCCATACCATAGTCCATGAGGTACTGAGGCGGAAAACGGCGCACGGAATCGATAACCACATTAACACTTTAAATGTCTGCCAGGGGTGCGGGATGTTCGAAAGAGATACCATGGCCCCTGGCACACAGGCAACTGAGGAAACACGGGCGGGTTTTAGTCAGTAAAAGTCTGACATGCCCGCCTGCTCCACTCAGAGCGGGAGAAGTTATTTCATGAATGCCCACCCTCAAAAAAAACCTTCCTCATGAATCACTCTTTCTAATGCATGTAAATCGGTTCAGTAGTTTTGGAGTTTGTCTCGAACAGACGGACAGACGCGACGGACTTTGTTTTATAATATGTAGTGATTAACAATAAATAATTAACTACAAATATTTTATGAACAAATTAAATAATATCAGTACTTACCGTCTTCTTGTTAGTTACTCTGCTTGTTGCGAACAAGACATCTTAGTTACCTGTCAATAACTGTAGTTTGAAAGTTCCGAATTATCGCTAACGAACTTCACGTCGATGTTTCAAACTTGTTGATAGTCGAAAACGAAACACTTGTTCATGGAAATTTATTTTGTCTGAATTTATGTTGTTAGTAGCGAACTGGCAGTTCCATAGTAACAAAATAAACGGTTTATTTACGACTTGATAAACCATCGTGATTTCTTTATTATAATAATTATGTAATTTTAATATTCTTAATCTTATCACTTAATTTACGTAATTATATCAACATGATTATGATAAGCACCGGTGAATATAATGTTAAATCTCTGAAATCCTAATCTCCTGGCTCTGTTAATTTACGAAATAGTAAGACTCAAGATAATATTTCAGTAATAAAAATTTAAAATTGCAATTAAGTGTTAAGAAATAAGCAGAACTTGGAAAATCCAGGAAAACTGTGGACAATTGCAAATTATATTGACATATCTAATTTAATTAATACACAATGATTAGAGTAGGAAGGCCTCCTACAAGGTGGACCGATGACCTTGCGAAGACCGCGGGTATCCGCTGGATGTGGGAAGCACAAGACCGGTCGAAGTGGAGGAGCCTGGGGGAGGCCTATGTCCAGCAGTGGACGTCTTTCGGCTGATATGATGATGATGATGGTGATGATTAGTTTGAAACTATATGTACTACTTGCGGTTACTACTTGCTTACAAAATTCTGAAAATTAAACATAGAATAAAAAATCTATTATAGGTGTACGTATGATAGAAATAAAACCCGCAATAACTTATCTAAATGATGCTGAAAACCGCATCATAATCCATTGCGCAGTGTTAAAGAACAACACGATCACATAGACAGACAGGAGAAGTGAATTTATTTTGTAGATTTAGAAAATATTTTTATACGTAGGTATTTGTTACTTATCAACTCGTAAGTCGGGGCCATTAATACTGGCCCACAACTACCTACACTCATTGTAACCGCCCTTTAAAATATCGTTTTGGGTTGCCAATTTCAATTGTAATTGTTAATTGAATTAATAAGACGCTTACCGTTTTGTTGATCCTCTTGGGACTATTCTCCAAGGCGACATGTTCAGAATAATTTATTCATAGAGGACCCAAATTCATGCAAAGGTATACTGCACTGCCAGGGGTGCGGGTTGTTCGAAAGAGAGACCGTGGCCTGGCAAACAGGCAACTGAAGGAACACGGGTGTGTTTTAGTTAGTAAAATTCCGACACGCCCTTCCGCTCCAACCAGAGCGGGAGAAGTTATTTGATGATTTTCCAGCCTCAAAAAAAAGCTATACTGCAAGATCCTCAGATCTCATAGTAGGTAACACCAACTTTTAAATACATACATACATACGTATATACACACGACTTCTCATGTGGGAAGGCAGGAACTACAGAACGCCACCTGCAGCGCTCCTAACATACTCCTTTTTAACACACTTTTATTAGCTTCACTTGTATGTTTGTTTGTTTGCAACCGACTCCTTTTAGGACTTGATTTTGACCCACTTCAAACGATCAGATTTCATTTAAACCTTGTAGACTTATCGAGGACTGAAGAGAAGTCAATAATTTGAACAAAAAAAAATGAGAAAAAAGCTGGAATATCACGTTTTTTTAGTTAGCAGAACTAAAAAATTTAAAATAAATAATAGTTTAAAAAACACGCTTTAAAAAGCGTGGGGTGCTTGATATTAATGGATTTTAAAAATACCTCAAAAAGCACCACGCTTTTATTTTCTACTGTTTTAGTTTGGTTTTTAAAGCGTGTTTTTTTAGTTTTTTTGTTAACTGCATTTTTATCCTTTTACGTTAATACATCTGCTGGGGAATCTAGTATCACACTAGCTTTAGGAAAGGCTTTCATTTTGAAAACCAAACAATATTCATTGCGATAATCAAGTTTTTGAGGAGACAAGTTTCTCGAACATATGAAGCAATGTATTAGCAATATCGTTCACATTGCGCAAAACACCCACGCCAGTTGCGAGTACTAAGCATAATAGCGAATACTTTCACCTCATTATTAAAAAACCTAAGCTATTTGTTAGGAGAATCAGAAAACGTCAACATAATTTAATTTAATTACGTCTGAGATCACCCTCGAATCAGTGAACATTGTGCTTCAATCGAATATCTATGACAGAATCTTACCGAGTATCAATGACCCCTGTTCGAAATTCGAACGGGGTCGAGGTGTCACTGTGAACCACGAACCATGTTATTTAAAAAAGATATTATTGGAACTAAGTTCTATAACGCAGGTTGCGTTACGAGTAAAGTTGTAGAAATCGTCACGTAACGTCCCCATGCGACTTTTTACTGTATATATTAGGAAGAGACAAAGAGAGCGTGAGATCGTTTTCATGGTTATCGAGGGTGCTGAAACCAATAGTGAGGTCAAAACAAAGTTTCAGTAATTTAAAGATAACACGACGTTACATTCGGAGTCGATGAAAAAGCATAAGCTTATCCTCGTTCCTGACGAGGGCCTAGCGACTCTCTTTTTTAAAATTGGTATTGAAACTCATTTTAGTTTCAATATTAAAACAAATGAGTACGCTCCACTATTGAATATTTTATTGTGTGATCACTTGAGTGAGGTTGGAAGTGAACGTTACGAAATAGCACTTCTTACTACATTCAATGTTATCGTTTAATTCATTGATTCAACAAAGGCCTGTTATATTCAAATTAGTGCGAATTGGAATTACACAGACGAACGAATTACTCTTCCGAGTGGGAGCGTTAAGGGTTACATACGTATGAAGGTACAAGGATTGTTACAGGATCTGCTTGATTTTCCTGGAAAACGATTAGGTTCGTTTTATCAAAAAATAATCTGCTCAAGAGCCTATTCAATCATCAACATACAGGAAAAGTTTTTATCCAGTGCGGAAATTGTAACCATGAATTAAGCATATCATTTTAGACCCCCAGCTCAGAAAAAAAGAATCAGCTGATCCACACATTTTGACCGCGTAGGTTTTGCACTTTTCTATGAAACAGCTGATTTTTTTTTGTATAACCGGCGAAAAATTTCTGGGCTTGGGGGTTCTAGAATAATATGCTGAATTCATGGTTACAATTTGCGCACTGGATAAAAACTTTCCCTGTATATACTATTTCCACATTCAAAGTCGAGTAAAAGAGCATTACCTTTCCTCTTAATTGTGTATGTATATATATATGCACATATATAATAGTTATATATTTTATCATTATGTATTTATTTAAGTATAAGTATGTAAATTTTCTGCATTATATGTGTAAGTATATTTTAGTTTAAGACGTCACATATTCATATTTTCTCTCCTTGTTCTCACACATTATTGTCTACATTTCTTTTTCATTTCTCCTTTCGCAGGTCTGCTGGAAGAAATTTCTAAAGAAATAAGCAGTACCTTTGTACTCATTGGTTGTTTATGCTCTCTCTTCTATGTATTTTACTGTGTGTACATAAATAATAAAATAAATAATGGTTAATAATGATATGGCTACTCTGCATTTCATTTCGCAAGCGATCAAGCACAGTGTCATCCAACATATGGTTACGCTGGATGACCCGCACCTGATCCGACAGTCGTTGTGCCGAAACGTTGACAGCTGGCTCAAGCACCTGAAAAAGAGAGAGCATCCGAACACGGTACGCGGTCAGGTTGTTTCCTCCCTCTGTAGCCCCATAGTATGAGCGCATGACGTTTTCGTTGATGGATTGTGTCCATCTCATGCGCTGCACACTTCCACCGGGAGCTGGGACCCTATCAGAGGCCGGTGGGCCTCGAGGTCCTAAGCCGTCCGGCGGCCGGCGTCCTCCTCGTCGACGTGCAGGTGGTGGTGTCGTTGGCGGAGAGAAGTACTCGTCGCTCGAGCTCGACGCAACTACCGCGGCCGGTGTCATCACAGCGCCCTCAGTGGGGCTGGGTACCGGCGGAGGCGAGGCGGAGCTGAGCGACGAGTCCGGAGGTGGTGGGCGTGCTCTACGTGCTGCTGATCTTGTCAACATTTCATTGTAATCTTGTTTTCATCATTTCATTTTCTATCAATCATGTTTTGTCGGAGGTGATAATAGGGCGCTGGTGGCGGCTTTGGATTCGCAGTTGTCAAATTATTTTGATGACTGCGAAAACCTCGCCGATACTCATTCGATTCTGTACTGCGCGGCTGTGGCAGCATGTCGTGTAGCTCACGTCAAATTTGCAAATGACTCTAGAGCTACACGACCGAAACCAGCCGTACCAGCTTGGCAGTACAGGATTGAACGTCGTATTGGTGGGGCCAGAGCCCTCATCGGCAAACTAATCTGCTTCAGGGAGGGCAACACTCGCCCTAGAGTGATGCGCTTTGTGAGGCGGGCATTCTCAGGGACTGATACCAGCCCTCAAGATTATAAGTCCCGTGTCACAGAGCGCATAGACTTCCTGAAGCAGAAAGTGTATGCATGGGCAAACCGTATTCGTCGGTATAAGTGGCGAGTAGACCGATACACTCAGAATCGCACGTTCCAGAGTGATGAAAGGTGGGTTTATAGGGCTTGGGAGCGACCGAACCAAGGTGTGGCTGATACGCGCCTACCGGATGATGACGCCATGTGCTATTTTTGGCGCAATATCTGGTCGGTGCCTGTCAGTCACACCGAAGGTGATTGGGCTCGAGAAGTCGAGCGAGCCTGCAATCCCATACCAGAAATGGGGGCTATTACCATCTGCCCCCAAGATGTAGCTCGTGCAGTCCGTCCGCTGCCCAACTGGAAGTCTCCAGGGCCGGACGGGCTGCACAACTTCTGGATCAAATGGTTCATGGGATCGCACGCTCGCTTGGCGGTTCAGTACCAGACTGCTTTGGATTCTGGTTCGCTACCCCAGTTCCTGACAACAGGAGTTACCCACCTGCTCCATAAATCAGGTAGTACCGCGGAACCCAAAAATTATAGGCCGATCACTTGTTTACCGACGGTCTATAAAGTTCTTACATCCATTTTGAGAGCGAAAATTTACAATCATATAGACACCAATTCCATTATGTCTGTCTCTCAAAATGGATGTCGGAACGGGTCCCGCGGTACTAAGGAGCTGCTCCTCATTGATATAGCCATTAGCCAACAGGTTCGCCGTTCCCGAAAGGATCTTTCGACATGTTGGATAGATTACAAGAAGGCCTATGACTCAGTGCCACATACATGGCTCATGAGGGTGCTAGAATTGTATAAAGTAGATACAACTCTGCGCACCTTCCTGATGTCATGTATGAGGCAATAGAGGACGGTTCTTCGATATCCAGGATGTCGAAACATCCAGAGGAATAGCGAGCCGATAAGGATCGAGCGAGGTATATTTCAGGGCGACAGTTTGAGTCCGCTTTGGTTCTGCCTAGCCCTGAATCCTCTAAGCACACTGCTGGAGCGTTCAGGTATAGGCTATCGGCTGAGGAGAGGTGGTCAGGTTATATCTCACCTCCTCTACATGGATGACCTAAAACTCTTTGCCCCCAACAATTTGCAACTGATGGAGCTACTGAAAGTAACTGAAACCTTCAGTAGCGCCATCTGGATGGAATTTGGTGTGGACAAATGTGCGGTCATGCATGTAAAGCGAGGGGAGATTGTGGAATCCGTGGGAACCCAACTCTCGGATTCCATAAACCTTCGAGCCCTCTCCGCAACCGAAACCTATAAGTATTTGGGTATGTCGGAAGCGTTGGGCATCAATGTTACTGACATGAAGCAATCGTTGAAGGAGCGCTTCTTTGGCCGCCTGAAGAAAGTATTTAATAGTCTTTTATCAGGCGGAAACAAGGTGCGCGCCTTCAACGGTTGGGTTATGCCGGTCTTGATGTACTCTTTCGGCATACTCAAATGGACTCAGACCGAACTCGACGCCCTGGATAGGAGGGTCCGTACGCTGCTGACTGCAAATCGAATGCATCACCCACGGTCATCGGTAATGAGACTGTATATCCCGCGAAAATGTGGAGGTCGAGGGTTCTTAAACGCTAAGACCCTCCACAATCGCGAGATATGCAGTCTCAGGGAATATTTCTTAGAGACCGACGTGGGGATGCATCGAGATGTGGCCGCGGTGGACAAGGGCCTCACCCCGCTCTCCTTGGCTAAAGAGGACTGGCCCAAGCCTGTAGTGCTTGACACTAATGATCGCATGGAGGTATGGCAGAGTAAGGAGCTTCACGGACGCTTTTTCCGGGCCCTACATCGACCCGATGTAGACCAACTAGCGTCCGTAGCCTGGCTGCGTTTCGGTGACCTCTTTGGGGAAACCGAAGGTTTTGTCTGTGCAATTATGGACGAAGTTATCATGACGAACAATTACCGGAGATTTATTGTGAAAGATGGTACGGTTGACATCTGTCGGGCATGCCACCGTCCGGGAGAATCAATAAGACACATAATCTCCGGGTGTTCTCGTCTTGCTAACGAAGAGTACTTGCATAGGCACAACCTTGTAGCCAGGATTATCCACCAGCAAGTTGCTCTAAAATACAGCCTTGTGGAATCGGAAGTCCCGTACTACAGGTATGTGCCCGACCCAGTTCTCGAAAATGGACATGTCACACTGTATTGGGATCGATCCATCATCACTGACAGGACTATTGTTGCCAATAAACCTGATATAGTGGTGGTGGATCGACTAGAGCGGCGTGCAATGATCGTTGACATAACGGTCCCGCATGACGGAAACCTCGTGAAAGCCGAGAAAGATAAACAAATCAAGTATCTTGACTTGGCTCGCGAGGTTGTCGACATGTGGGATGTGGACTCAGCGATCATTGTACCGATAGTCGTTTCAGCCAATGGCTTGATAGCCAAGAGCCTCGACCAACATCTGAGGAGGCTCTCGGTGGGCAGCTGGGTCAAGGGCTTGATCCAGAAAGCGGTAGGCCTGGACACGGCTCGTATTGTCAGGAGGTTCCTCTCTCTGGAGCCCTGACCGCCGGTAGCTTGGACCCTGTTCCCGATACCGGTGGGCTAATATTTTTTATATTTTTAAATATTTTATATTCTAATATTTAAAAATGTAATTTGTATGTATTTATTGAAATAAAAGAAAAGAAATAAAAATGAATCCCTATTTCTCTTGGTCACGGCATCACACGTGAACGGCTGGCTGGACCAATTTTGCTAATTCTTTTATTGTTGTTTGTTATTGTCAGGAGAAGGTTCTTATGAATGAAAAAAAGAACTAATAAAGTTGCGTGTATCATGTATATATAAAATGCGAATTGAATATTCATAGTTAAGACTGGCACAACGTCTGTCGGCTCAGCTAGTCTGTACTAATATTATAAAGAGGAAAGATTTGATTGATTGTTTGTTTGTTTGCATTGAATAGGCTGCGAAACTATTGAACCGATTTGAAAACTTCTTTCACTGTTGGGAAGCTACACTATCCCCGGGTGATATAGGCTATATTTTGTCCCCGTATTCCCACGGCAAAGGGAACTACGCGGGTATAACCGCGGAGCCTAGAAGGCGTCATGAATAAAATCATACTTTATGAAATTTCAAAACACATCGAATAAATAAATTGTTTAAAATCAAGTATAATTCAATCGAGGTATGTAAATTATATTCGAAGACATGTGACATCTACCAACCCGCATTGGACCCACGTAGTGGAATATTTTTTTTATTTTTAATAATAAAATCGTTTATTTATAAAAGGGGACACATTTACAATGAATACCTTAACACATAAAATAGAGCACAGTTGCTAATTTGCCTGAACTAGGTGGAACCTGTGCTTCAGGCTACAAAATGCAGAAATAGTTAAAATAATAAATTAACAATGTGTATAAATAACTAAAATAGAACTTAGGTCAACAAAAGTAAAAATGCATGTTAGCGGTTTTTATTTGCATACAACAAGTAGATCTTCTGTCTGTGCATAATCGATGGATAGTAAATGCTTAAGTACAATTTTTTTACAGCTATGGTAATTTAATTTATAGATACTTAGTTTTCTATTTAATCTATTGTACAGAAATGGGCCTAAGAAAGTGTAAAATCTTTCTACAAAGACATGTTTTGAGGTTGCATTCGTTATGCATACTATATCATTCCGTCTCTTGTTAGTGTTTTCAGCATTATAGGTAAGCATGGTGTGCTGTTTTAATACTAAGTGCATAATAAAAAGCTGGCGAACAGTGAGTACGTTGCAGGATTTATATAGCAGATCTGTAGGAAAGAAGAAGGGATGGAAGTTTGCTACCTTTAAAATTGCTCTCTGAGCTCTTTCAAGAGGAAGCAAATTAGTTTTAGGTGCACCACCCCAAGAAGTGATACAGTATTGAATAATTGACTGACATAGAGCCAAATAAACTTGTGTGATTAATTTTGAATCTGCTAACGTTCGCAATTTTTTAAAAACATATATTAGTATGCGCACTCTTTTAGTTAGGCTTTCTATATGTTTTCTAAAAGAAAGTGTGTCGTCCATTACTACCCCCAGGTATTTAATGTAGCTCGTTTTGATGATAAAAGGGCAATTACACATGCTGACTGTATGATTTCCACATTGATGGGCATATAGATGAGGGTTAGTTATGTTGAGTTGAGGCTTGCGCATGGAGAAGTGAATATATTTAGTCTTGTCGGCATTTAATGTTAGTAAATTGCTTTGAAGCCAATTAGTCACAGAATTTAAACCTAGCTGAGCGATTTCAAACAGTTCGCTACTGGTTTTAGCACTAAATATTAACGCCGTGTCGTCGGCATATGATATAATTTTACCGTCTTTAAGATTTAGATTACACAAGTCATTAATATAAATCAGGAATATTGTGGGGCCCAAAATACTCCCTTGAGGAACACCAAAACCAGTATTTTTCTGCTCATCACTCGTAATATTATCTATTCTAACGTACTGGTATCGGCCGTCTAAATAGTCAGTAAAAAGTTTCAGCGGCGTTCCTCTTATTCCTATGGTCTCTAATTTGTCCAGAAGAATAGAAACAGACACCGTATCGAAGGCTTTGGCTAAATCGAGAAAGACTCCTAGGGTCTGGTTTCCTTTGCCGAGGTTTTCTGAAATATAATCAGTCAGGCTATGCACCGCATCGGCTGTCGATAGTTTCGGTCTAAAACCAAATTGCGCAGTCGATAAAATGTTGTTTTTCTCTAGATAATTAACAAGTCTACTGTTTATAATTTTCTCTAGTATTTTTGAAATTGAGGGGAGTAAGGATATTGGCCTATAATTATTAACTGCGGTTTTACTTCCTGATTTAAAGACAGGGATTACAACTGCCTTTTTTAGACAACTAGGGAAAATTCCTTCGGCAAGACAGATTCGAAATATATGCGTTAAAGGAGGTATCAAAATATGCTTGAAGCGTTTAAGGATCTTATTGCTTATATTATCCCATCCAGCTGCACAATCATCTTTAAGCCCAGAAATGATTCGGGCTATTTCATCTTCATCAGTGTCAAACATAGCAAAAGATTTTGGGTCACAGCTATCCCTTGATTTTTGCAAAGTAGGTTGGTCGCTACATTTCGGAATCTGCATGGCAAGAGTTTTCCCAACATTTATAAAAAAGTTATTTACATTGTTAGCTGATATGAGCGGTGATGAAGGATTTAAAAGCAGTAAACTCGAACTTGATTCACGCTGTTTTGACATATTGGTGACGTTTTTAATTTGTTTCCAAAGTTGTTTGCTATTTTTACCTGCTCTATTTAATTGATTTTTATCGTAATTATTTTTTATATTCCTTAGGAGATTGTTGCAAAAATTCCTGTATCTTTTATAGGTAGTTCGAATTATTACATTATCAGGGTATCTTTTTGTTCGCTGATGAAGTTTGTCTCTGTGTCTTATACATCGGATTAATCCAGGAGTAATCCATGGCTTAATACTATAAAGTTTCTTATTTACTGTAGAAATTGTCGTGTTACGTAATATTGCTTGTTTGATATGTTTAATTAAATACGATAAGGCCAAATTAGCGTCAGCAGTATTGTAAACTAGGCCAAAATCAATGTTGCATAAATCATATTCGAGTTTATTCATGTTTAATTTGCTAATAGTCAGAGGACGATTTAGCTTAGGCAGCGATAAATTTACTGTTAGTAGAACTGCGTGATGGTCAGTAATTGTTGAATTAGTAACAAGCGTAATATAAGATAGGCTAGTTTTGATCATCATATGATCTAGGCAAGAACCACTTTGATGAGTAGGCAATGTGTGAGCGGGAAGAAAACCATGGTATAAGCAGATGTTAAGGTAATCTTGGGTCCCTGCATCGCAGTTTTCAGAACCAATATTTATATTTAAATCACCCGTTAGTATGATATTCTTAAATGGGCTAAGTGCTTGGAGAAGCTGGTTTAAGGATCTGTTAAAAGGATCTAGATTTCTAGCGGAAGGGGATCTATACATAGCGATTATCGCTGTAGTAGTACCAATTTTGATGACTAAACAATTACTCATACAGTCTTGTAGATTATGTTCCTCAGCCGTGACCTTTAATGATTCCTTAGCAAAGACTACGACACCATCATTCTGATTGTGGTTTATTGTGGTATGTAATACGGTGTACCCCGGTATTACTGGTAGATTTTCGTAGCGATTAGCTAGCCAGCACTCGGTAAGTACCATTATATCGCAATCAAAGTTAAGTCTATGAACAAAAACGTTAAAGCTGTCTATGTTCTTAAAAATACTACGAATATTTTGAGTTAGTACGGTTAGTGAATTTTGATAGTCGGAAAGATATTTTATGCAGTCCTCAACGTCACATGTCTTTGACACAGTTACAAATGTGTTATCTATATCTGTAATTAAATTATCATCCATATTAAACTTAAAATAACAACAAAAATAAAATTAAAATAAAATAAAAATGAAAAACAAATAAGCCTAAAATCTACTCAAGTATGTGGCGCTCTTAGGCGCCTTCATAATCAATCGAATTAATGTACCTGTATTCGGCAGCTTTTTTAGCCGGGCAATCTGTGTCTCCTGTTTTGTGAATGGCTTGCTTTTTAAAGCGCAAACATGTAGCACATTTAGGTGGATTGGCTTTCTTCTCGCAGTCCTGGGTTGAGTGCCCTTCTTCACCGCAATGTCCACATGTGGGGACAGGTATTTTACAGGTCTTGGCTGCATGACCGTACTGCTGGCACTTGTAACATCTAGTTACAAGTGTGAAATCTCGTACCGGGCAGGACGTCCAATTTATAAATAATCTGTCCTGTGTGATGAGGGCCTTACGAATGACGGCTGGAACTTCAATGATGTAGTTGCAATTCTCAGCGTCTTTCCTGCCAGACTTGTGGCTCAGTTTTACGGAGGACAAAAATATATCTTTGGTCATTGTTGGCAGTTTGTCCGTCAAGTTTTGCTCGTATATACATTTAAAAACCTCATTTTCAGCCATTGCTGTGGGAACTCCTATAACTATAATGCGAGGTTTGCGCTTTTTAGGTTCGTCGACGGTAAGCCCTGACGAAGCGAGTTGGACTGTTTGCTTTAGCTTTTCCAGGTCATCTTTGGTCTCAGTGCTGATTATCAGTCCTCCTTTTCCTATTTTGCGTACGCTTCGTACTTTTAGCTTCATTTCTCCAGGGCTTATGATTTTTTGGACCATGTTCTTGGTTTCATCACTGGTTTTCGAGTTATCACAGGGATAAATTGCCACGGAGCTAAAGGTATTTGGGCGAACAAAGCTGTTGGACCCCTTCTTCACCATATCTGCAAAAGATGAGGCCGCATCCTGTTTCGTACAGGACTCCTGGATTGTCCGGTTCATCTCTGTTAGACAGTCTGATAGGTCTCGTGCTTCGGTCATTGTTTTAAGAGAGGTATGGGTCTGTATGGCTTTTTGCTTAAGGGACTGGTATTGAACAGCCATTTGCGAAACTCCATGTCCAATTTTTCGGCAAAGATTGCTAATTTTTAGCTTCTGCTCAGCGTTAAGCTTTCCATCAGTAGCAATAGAACAGACCTCACTGAGGCACTGCTCAATAGATCCCATCCAGTTCTGGATTTCCGGAGTGGACACTACTTCAATAACTTCATCTTGGTCCTTTCTTACTTGTTGGGGCGGAGTCCGAGCCGGGGTCGGTACCGGGATCGGGGTCGGTGTCGGTGGAGGGCTGCGTCGCATCATCGCGCTCCGATTAAAGGGGCTGCCTTCCATATATCACAATATTCACAAATTATCCAGTCATTTCATTATTTTAACTTATTTATCACTTAAAATGTTTCTCTTTATAACACGCTAATACACAAAAACTAGGTCACTATTTATGCAAACGTTAATTTATTTAATTTCTTTAAATGCATTGATGTGCACGTCTGTATGCTTTGAATGCCTATCATTCAATCAATATGGCCCACTCCAAGGCCAATATCCTGGCAGGAGGAATATTGTAGGCTGATATGTTTATTAAATACACATACATACACACACTCAGCCTATAACGTTCCCACTGCTGGGACACTGCTAGGCCTCCTCTCCGATAGGGAGTGGGCAGTAATCCACCACGCGGGCCCAGTGCGGGTTGGTAGATGTCACATGTCGTCAAATTTTGGTTCTACGACATGCCGGTTTCCTCACGATGTTTTCCTTCACCGTTTTGAGGGCAGCAGTGATGATGTGATTTACACAAAGTAAAGCACCTGTCTAGGTTCGAACACACGACCTACAACTCGTAAGTTGCGAACGTTACCACTAAGCCACCACTGCTACAGCAAACACACACAAAGTATAAATGTCGGGAAAAGCTGGTTTTCTTCGCGTTTTCAATGCTGGTACCGTTGTGAAAGTATTAAGAGGTTGTCAGTTATTTCAATTACATTACATAACATTACGCCTGGTTTTCCCGAAGGCTTGGGCAGAGGTTACCATGTACACCCACATTCCACCAGGTATGTTTAATTCCCATGTTATAGGGAGCGAGCCTATTACCATCAACCGGACACATATCCAAACTCCGGGCTGTTACTGAAAAATACCAAATAGAAAAACCCAATTACACTGTCCGACCTGGGAATCGAGCCCAAGACCTTGTGCTCAGCAGTAGTGCTTTCGACCACTAGACCAACGAGGTAACCAGTTCAATGATATCTTGTAGAGACATAATTTACTAACATATTAACTAAATTAGCTGTGAGATTTTCTATAGAAATATGTCAACAATTGAATCATCATCATCATCATCATTTCAGCCAAAAGACGTCCACTGCTGGACATAAGCCTCCCCCAAAAGGGGGGTTTTGCCATAATCGCCACGCTTGGCAGGCGGGTTAGCGATCGCAATATGGTGGTAAAATGCATAGAGAACGCTGCTGGCCATTCTCTAGTAAGTCCCTTAGTCGCCTTCTACGACACCCATGGGAAGAAATGGGATGGTGCTATTCTTTTACGTCCGGCACCACACGGCACAGCAATTGAATGTTACATACAAACATTTCTCAAACATAATAAAGCAGATATTGTATAACTTGAATATTTAGAAAATTATATGGCAACAGTTGTACTACGCCGCGGTTTATTCATAAGTTATTAATTAAATTAAACTTTGCCTCTGTAATGTCAAAATTCTAATGAGTATTATCTTGACTGCAGCATGTAGATGTGTTTTGTTTCAATTTGTAATTCATATTACTTCGGTTTTATAGTATCCGTGTGAGAATTATTTGAGTTATTGTCATAGTAGGTACTCAAAATAAACCTAATAGTATATCTAGTTACATAAATACGAAAGATGTCTAGATATGGGTTTAAGAGAAAACGCACTCACGTGGTATTTGGCATTCATTCCATACTAATGTTCCTATTTCTGTTTTCTCCGTATTTATTTTAGAAAAAATAATTACATTGGAGATAGATGGCAGTCAATGAAATCGGCCTATAACGTTCCCACTGCTGGGACAGAGGCCTCCTCTCTGTGCGAACAAGTGGGCCGTACCACCACGCGGCCCCAGCGCGGGTTGAGCGTGGGTTGGTAGATGTCATATGTCTTCGAATTTTTTATTCTAGGTCATGCCGGTTTCCTCACGATGTTTTTCCTTCACTGTTTTGTGAAAAGATTAGTGGTGATGAAATAATTTGCACAAAGTAAGAGATTGCAGTGGCACAGGTTAAAATTTATTAAAATAACTTTCAAACGAATTATTTATTTTAAAGTATATTTCAGACCCTCAGAGTAAGCCCTTTCATTTGATATGTGACATCGTACAATTTGCAAAGCTTTTATTTTTTAATTTCGTAGATATTGGCCTCCCAAAAGTGACTCCCATATTCAGAATTCTTTTATTTACGTGACACGATTGTTTGGGTCACAGAAATTCATCGGTGTGTGTGCAAATCGGTCCGTTCGGTAAAAATTAGCTGTAACAGGCGGATGTATAGACAAACACGAGTGAACCTTTAAGGGTTCCGTTGTTTTAGGAGGACGACGTACGGAACCCTAACATGTAATTCATCTGGACCATCACAGCTTTTGGAGCATCCAAGTTCAAGAGACATTACGTAAAAGACTTTCAATAGAATAATACTCTAATAGTATTCTATTGAAAGTCTTATACCCGATTTGTACCAAAAACAGCACTACTAAAATCTACGAATATTACATCTCATCTGCCTAGCCTTTTTCCCAATCACGTTGGGGTCGGCTTCCAGTCTAACCGGATGCAGCTGAATACCAGTATTTTACATGGAGCGACTGCCTATCTGACCTCCACAACCCAGTTACTGGGTAATACGATACCCCTTGGTAAGACTGGTTGTCAGACTTTCGGGCTTCTGACGACCCGTAACGACTGTCAAAGATCCACAAATGAGCCGGGACCAACGGCTTAACGTGCTTTCCGAGGCACGGAGGGGTCTTGGTATGCAAAGATGGTCACCCATCCACGGACCAACCGCGGCAAGCGTAGCTTAACCTGATCGACCGACCCGTGCGGCTTATGCTACTTAGCCACAACCCCTTCAATCAATCTACCAAATATTAGATAATTCAAGCTCAATCGGCCGTACAGTCCGTATCAACTGATCTTGTTACGTCTCTAGCACTACCGACGGCGGCGCCGGCTATCGGAAATCCGTGACGTCATACGATAGGTCCAATTAACGGCCATGTTACTTTTGAGTCGTGTATAAGGCGAGCCAATTAAAACCGGATTTTTGAAGTTGAGTTTTTTTCTGCGTATTCCTTTAATTAAAGTGTTGTATTGCTTCCATGGCGTGGCCATTTGAGTTTGATAATCAAATGTCCGCTCAATTTTTGTATTATATTTCGAAGAATAAAATTACAAAAATGTCGCATCGTCAGGCAGCACATTCTGCACGACTTACAACTATCAGGGATCATAAACATTAAATCTGCGACCCCTTATTTCGGACCACCATACAAATTAAAGCCCAAACACATTAAATAACGCATTTGCATAAAACATTACCCCATAATCGGGGTACAGGGGAAATTAGCCGTGGAACTGGAATAAACGAGTTGTAACCGGAACAAACCAGCTTAAACCGGATTAAATTGGTTTTAAATGTTCCTCTTTGTGAGATGATGATGATGCCATGCCCACGGGCGCTTGTCGAGAATGTTTCAGCTTTAATTTTGAACTAAATGTGTTATTTGAGCCTGAAATTAAATGCTTGTTGTGAATGTACCTACGCAGTAAACAATTGCAGTGACACCATTCACCAAGCTAATCAATAACTTCGCAGGGAAATTGTTATCCTATTTTCAATGCACTGCATTTTGTAACATAAATTCATAGTGAATATCTGTGTAGTTTATATGGATACTGCATCTTAGCATATCGATAGCTTACTTTTAACGTACTTTTTAACCTACTTTTTACAATGTTTTTTTTTGTTTTTTGGCCGCATATTGCCACTCAAAAAATTTGGAATGTTCTCTCTGCACTCTATTGTTATTGTGTTCTACCGTTTTGAATTTTTAATTTCTATTTGACTGTTTATTTTTTAATTTTAATGTTTAATTTTGATTCAAGCAATTTTTTTTTTGTTTTTTTAATTTTTTATTCTCATTTCGATTACAACATTGTTTTTTGATTGTTTAATTTTCTACTCTCATTTCGATAATGTTTTTTTTTTAATTCTAGTAATAGGTAACTTAAGTTTTTAAATTCTTATTTCGGTTATGATTTTGTTTTTAATTAAATGTTGTTAAAACTTAAATTTAAGGAGCTATTTTCAAGTAAGTGCTGTGTACGCCTGTAAGTGACAAATTCACCATAGCTAAATCCAAATGTTATTTTATTATGTTAATGTTCCTAGTGAATAAGTCGTTGGTGTACCTTTTAAATAAATAAATAGCAAAAAATTCAACAATCTTCGGCCCAAAATTCAGCTAGGCAGCAAGCTAGCAGATGGAAGGTAGCCCATTGTCTGTGGGGAGGAGCCGCAAATCTGAGCCATCCGGGAACTGTGGAGATTGTCTATGCTCCGGCCGACTTGGGTTCGAAATCGATTTAGAGATTTCCAACGCGGCCACGGTAACGCGTGCCCAGATGGAAGTTCCTCAGACGGCTCGATGAAATTATCAAGGGGTTCATACAGCTCCCACCATAAATGACATCGCTATGGGTACTGTTACTTGTTAGTAGGGACTTACTAAAATACCCGAATAAAAAACTGAAAAACTTTACAGTACCTACTAATAATAGTAAAAACCGTAATATAGACAACAGTCTATGCCAACTAGCAAGAAGAGCATAAAATACAGAGTTACAAAGTCTTCAGGTATAATATTTTCCAAAATAAAAACCCATTTATTACTCGTCATAGATAAGCAAACGTGAAAACAATACCGACAAACGAATTAGAGAGTAACCGGGCAAGTCTACAGTCGCGAGCATAAATGTATTAGTATGGACAGGTCCTCAATCATATCTGATTTCATGATCCATCCATTAATATCTGTAATCAAGATGACGGCAAATATATGTGATCATTTGTGAAAGGCATTTACAAGTGACAACACACATACATGACATCGAAGGAACATCAAACTGTCAAACGAGGCAATAACGCCAGAAGAAACGATGATGAATGGGCTTCAAAAAATGTGTCACCTCTTAAATAATATCACACATGTCTTACGTTTGTGCTCGTGACTGTATCTACGTAGTTTGTAAACCATCAAACGATGGTAATTGCTTTCTATTGTACCCTTCTATCTATCATCAACTACTATGTGTCCCTTTGACGATTATTTAGTAGTCTTCGTAATTGAATTCACGTAGGTATAGTGAAATACAAAAGCGTTGTGAGTAAAAAGTTTCAAATGATTTTAGAATGACAATTGACTGTGTCTCTCGCATGGAAAAGAGAGATACTCACCTAGTAAGTACCTGTCAAGAAAGTTATGCTCGCTAAGCTTCAATATTTATTTATTATTAAACTTACACACACAGTGGTTTGCAAACACACACCAAATATAGTACATTATGGTACAAGTGTGTAACGTTGGTGATTATCGCTGAGGCGCCATTGAGACCCGAGCCGTCAGGCGAGGGTCTTAAGAGAGCCGAGGACGATAATCATCAATACACACGTGTATCATACGACGTTTTTCAACACACTTGCGAAGAAAATAATACTAAATCATCATCCATCATCATCCATCGTCATCCATCGTCATCCATCATCATCCATCATCATCCATCATCATCCATCGTCATCCATCATCATTCATCATCACCCATCATCATCCAGCATCATCCATCATCATTCATCATCACCCATCATCATCCAGCATCATCCATCATCATCCAGCATCATCCATCATCATCCATCGTCATCCATCATCATCATCATCCATCGTCATCCATCATCATCCATCATCATCCATCATCATCATCCATCATTATCCATCGTCATCCATCATCATCCATCGTCATCCATCATCATCTATCATCATCTATCATCATCCATCGTCATCCATCGTCATCCATCATCATCCATCATCATCCATCGTCATCCATCATCATTCATCATCACCCATCATCACCCATCATCATCCAGCATCGTCCATCATCATAATTCATCATCATCCATCGTCATCCATCATCATCATCCATCATCATCCAGCATCATCCATCATCATCCATCATCACCCAGCATCATCCATCATCATCATCATCATCGTTTTTAAGAACAAAGCAACTCAAACAAAAAGCAACCTATAACTCACTAAGAACAAAGCAACTCAACCAATTCTATAACTCACTAGTGAATAATAGTAATGAAAAAGTCACAGTTTGATAATAGGTGTCATTATGTGCCTAACTGTAGTGAAATTAGAGCCATTTTATGAGCAAGTGTGTTGAAAAATAAATTAATTAACTTACGGCGCTAATACATAAAACTCTAAACTTAAAAATACAAAGAATTTAAAAAAAAAAACTAATAACTGTAAAACACGAAAATAAATAAAATTGAAAATAATGTTATTTTTATACGCTCACCTTGATGACAAAGCTGTTAAATAATAAAAAAAAAACTGGTACCGTCATTGATGAATTGAGAGCAGTGGTAACCCAATAGTGTCGGCCCCGACTTACGAGTTGTAGTTAGGAGCTTTAAACCCTAACATACGCTTTACTTTGTGCTAATTATTCCATAACCACTGCTCTCAAAACAGTGTAAGGTTTAATAAAAGAATGATAAAAGGAAAGGAAAAGGTTGGCTGCACTGACCGTGTTGATGACGCAAGCGGGGTTTTTGGAGGGATTTTTGTAGGTTGGCAAGAGGAAAGAAAGATGGCGAGGGCGAGCGAACGGGAAAAGGAAAAATAATAAGTTTTGATTCTCAATAAGTTTTGTAATTGTGTGATTATCTCGTCAATAAGTTTGGTGGTTAATAAGTTTTGTAATTGTGTGATTATCTCGTCAATAAGTTTGGTGGTTAATAAGTTTGTGGCTGATTGTTACAATTATGTTAAGAGAATAATAAATAAGTTTTGAAGGTTAACTGGAGTTATTTCTGAGATATCCTATATCTCAGAATTGGGATCAAGACCCGTAAGTACACGCCTACACACTATTTTTGTATGCATACCAACATAAAGTTATAATTTTACTCTGTTAACGTTATAATCCGTTAGTCGCAATTCGCAAATTCGACGTAATATGCATCATACGATTTTAAATTTTACCGGCTGTTGAAATTTTCAACCTGATTGAAATTGAAACGGTTTGTACAACGAGGTTGTAAAACCTGGGTAATTGAACTCGTGTTGCTTGACTTTTTAGTTATATGTAGATGATACTATGATGGATAATAAGTGGGTACCAGGACTATGGAATCCAGTGAAATTTTATGGTTTATTGGTTTCTCTGGTATATATACCACACGAGAGTGTGGGGTTGTTAAAAGTGAAAATTACCATTAGTTTTGTCCTAGGACGCACCGTTTTCGAGATTATTAGCTAATGCTCTTTTTCTGGTGGCGAGTTTCAGTTTATGGACGGAGAAAATGGAATCCATTACAGCATGGATACTCCTCGGCGTGATCACCCACGCTGCAGGTCTAACCAGCCAAAGCCGAAGCCGCAGTCGAAGCCGCAGCCGAAGCCGCAGCGGAAGCCGCAGCCGAAGCCGCAGCGGAAGCCGCAGCCGAAGCCGCAGCGGAAGCCGCAGCCGAAGCCGCAGCCGAAGCCGCAGCCAAAGCCGAAGCCGCAGTCGAAGCCGCAGCCGAAGCCGTAGTCAGCGCTTGCTGGACCAAGAGCAAGCTTTGCTGCGGTAGCAGGAGCGGATTCGCCGGACGAAGATAGATCTACAAAAGGAAAGCGACATCGAGCAACAGCGACGGAGTGGACGACGGGGTTCACCTCAAGTTGGGACGAGATGTGAGCGCAGTCGCAGATGGCTGCCGGGTAGACGCAATAGAAACGATCGAGTTACTACGAGCGCGGATCATCACACCAAAAGGTCATGTAATCCTACCTTTTCTTCTACAGATTTAAACAATCCATTTAAGATGTTTTGGCATCGAAGCCTCAAAACTAAACACTGTTTCTAATAATAGAAGCTGGGATCTTAAAAATGTGATTCCTTACTTTAGTCCTTTAGACAAAAATCAATGTATAGCTGTTATATGGTTCAAAAAGTCAACGTAAGTGCGAAATTTATGGCTGGGACGAGAAGACTGAAGTTGATTTTGTTATGCAAAAGCTGACTGGTTTGGTAAAACTTGGTATGAAGTCTCGGTACGAAATGGTTTACTTGGTCAGAGCGGCAGGTAAAATTAAAGGATGTTTTCCCTTCCGAAAAATTAGGGTGCTGTTGAAGTGAAAGAGTTGCCCATTGAATCAACTAGTAACATAATTTATACATCAGAATATCACAATATAGGTTACAATTCGTTACAATTCATAAATATTTTTTGATTTGGCCATAATATAATGATAATTATCAAGTAAGTCGTTAATGTAAGTCGTTGCCTTAACTGTACTAGTTACACGAAGATAAATATATCGTGGAATTGTTTGATTTAAACAGTTTTTAATAAAAGTCCGCGACATAATATTTATCTACCTTTTAAATATTTTTTTACAATGCACATTTAAGAGTATTCAGTTAATACTTAAAGAACACTAGTCGCGGGCTCGAACTCACTGGTGGGCCTAGCTAAAAAGCACGCTGACTCACCAGGTTTCGTGTCCGCCAGAGGTAGTATCAGTGATGAGCAGTTGAACGCTGGTCTACACGCACAACATTATTGAGTGAGCTGCAGGATCAGTTATAGGTAGTAAAACAGGCGCAAAAAAAAAAAAAAAAAATCAGGAAAGTCCTTCGGAAGATCGGGTTTTTGAAAAAACCAGTGCATAAATCAATGACCAATTAAGTTTATTGAACTTTTCGATAATTAAGCTTTGTCGGTAGCGACAAAGGTTTTCGAAATTTTACACTCCTTTTATTACCTAAACAGACCCAAAGTTAGGTTAAATTAGCAAGAAAAACGAATCTTTGTTGGCTCATAACTTTTTAATGGCTTTTTATTTTAGTATTCTGTTTCCGTACAGACAATATTGATAATGAGACAATCCATACCATGTTTAATTTTTGATGTACATAGGCAAACAGTGGAGTAATACCCTCTAAAAGTTTGTATGAAAAAAAATGGATAAGTGTCACCTTAATGTAGATGGACTTTGTCTTTCACAGTAATCGTTGAATTTACAAGATGCCACGATAAGATTGGTTTGAACGGAGCGCCATTAAATCCTTGCTTGCCACGTAACTGCCGGTTGCCTTCATACTGATATTCTGAAGCCTGTGGAAGGATATAATTAAGGAACACACCACGCGACCAGAAGCTAGTTGTTGCATATAAAGATACAAATATATTACAGTTTCTGCATATCGGAATCGAGTTTCCAGATCTATATAGGCTTGGAGAACACTTAGAAGGGGTAAGGGTAACTACCCCTTGGGTAATAATCGTATTTCTGGTACTGCGAGTATATTATATGGGCTAAAATAGAGACGTTAACTGGTAGGTATAGTAGAATTGTAGGGAAGCCAAACAAGCCATTCTTAATTTGTGGGGGTGTTTAAGAATAAGCATGGTTTACCCTTTGTTCGGTATCGTGTTGGCTTCAAGACAATTTTGTTAACTGCTCGAATCAAAAGGATTTTGGTAGTCATGGTGAGAACACTGAATCTCCTGTTTTGCACCAGAAAACTAGAGTGTCTTCAGCCAAACGGTATGATGAGTCAAATACACGTAGTGATCGAGCCAAGCTTATAGAGGTCCTTCAGCACCCGAGGGAAGAATTTACACTCGTATGAGTTGGAGACATTAATTAGCCCTTATCCACGCCCTTAAAAGCTTAGGGTATGTCTTTTAGGAGAGCCATTCAGGATTGTGACCGAGATGTCAGTAATCGTTATTGCGGTTTCACTTCTTACGCATTTAAAAGATTTTTCTTGACAGCGGAATGTGCATGTTTATATGCAGTTCCAAAATCAAAATATTTTATTTCACATAAGCCTACTTGGGCACTTATGAAACGTCAGAAGCTAGGTGCACGGTTCCAATTAGTTATTTTCCCATGGAAAAGAGACTGCAAGAAACACCACGGTAATTCTTAAAAAAAAAAATGGCTTTTACAATGGTTTCAAATTAGTGATACAAGGTATGTGAAGATAGTGCAAGCCTGTCAACAAGTAACAGGTCCCACTAAAATATAAACTGGTCTACAAGGCCTACAGTGTGCTTTTATTTACAAAACATAAAATACTACTTAAATTAATTATTAGATGAATACAATATATATATAAAATAAAAATAAAACCTATTTAAACCGAGTAAGAAGAAAAAGCTAAAGACTACCATTGCCGCTGACCGGATGCGGCCATGGATCCATGTTAACTTTTTAGAAGTCTATAATGATAATGATGTAATTGATGACGATTATAACAAAACGATAAGATATGTACACAATGACAAAATATTGAATTTGGTGGTAACGCTCGCTCAAGCTGTTCATTGTACACTGATAAAGTTATTAACTCTAATAGTGTTTATTTACATGCAGTTTTTCTCCTTTCAGGTCAGGCAAAAGAAATCGCGGAAAGGTTTTGCGCCTTGACCTGAAAAAAAAAAAGCAAGTTTCATGGATGATCTGTTAAACCGTTACATCCTAAGAGACGGATTGGTTTACAGATTTATTGTTGGATAAATGGATGGATAATTGGTTACAAGGCTAATTGGTTACAAGGATAACTGGTTACAAGGATAATTGGTTACAAGGATTCTTGGTTCGAAGGATACCTGGTTACAAGAGGATAATTGGTTACAAGGATACTTGGTAACAAGGATACTTGGTGACAAGGGTACTTGGTAACAAGGATACTTGCTTGCATAGATACTTGCTTACAAAGATAGTTAATTATGTTCTAAGCATAACCGTTAGAAAGTTTTGGGATTGATTTGATTGTGTAATCTGATATTTCAATCAATGTTATTTAATATTGAATAAGATTGATATTTTAGATAAGCATATTAACTTACAAAGTTAACTGGTTAAGGATAATAAATTATGAAGATATTAATTTCTAAGGATAATTAGATCTATGGTTCTAAAGATAGTTTGTTGTTACGATAACTGGTTCTGAGGATAATTGTTAGAAAGTTTGGGACAGATTTGTTTGTGTATTCTGATATTTCAATCAGTGTTATTTAATGTTGAACACTATTTTTGATAAGCTTAATGACTTATAAAGATACATGGGTAAGGATAATAAATTATAAAGATATTAATTTCTAATGATAATTAGATCGAATGATAATTGGTTCTAAAGATATTTTTTTGTTGCGATGACTGGTTCTAAGGATAATTGTTACACAGTTTTGGGATAGATTTGTTTGGGTAATAACGTCCTCTTTTTCTATAATTCACTGGCACATTTTTGTAAAAATCCACTTTAAAAGTCTATTAATGTTCCCGATCAATTAGATCAATCGACCGAACTCGACACCCGTCTCAGATGACAGGGTCACCATGTAAAGTTGTGGGTTCGAGGAGACGATTTAAAACAAGTGCCTTCATTGGAATTTCGTTTATTACTGTCCAATCGCAGAGTACAATAGTTTATATAGGTGAGGAAACAATATTCTTAACACTAGAGTACATGAGCACACTTACATATGTAAATAAGACTTACACACTACAAATATTTCAATCAATGTCATTTAATATTGAACAATATTTTTGATAACCATATTAACTTATAAAAACAATTAGATAAGGTTAACAAATTCTAAAGATAATTATTTCTAAGGATAATTTGTTGTTAGGTTAGTTCTATGGATAATTTGTTGTTAGGTTAGATCTAAGGATAAAATTTGTTGATCGAATTGGTTCTAAGGATAATAACTCGTACATTGCAGCTGGTAACACGAGGCCACCACTGCTCCCATTGTAAGTAATGTAGAAATAATATTATGTGGAAGTAACATTATTAGAATGTTTTTTGCTGATGAAAGATTTGTCTGTTGGTACTAAATTCAACATTTATTAGATAAGATTCACACCTTTTATATCTGCCTCATTCTTTAATGCCCATTTTATTTAGCATTATTGATCTAAGAACCTAATAATAACCTTAAATAAATAAATAAAAACAAGATTAATTAGTTCTAAGGATAATTTGTACTTAGGTGTTCGTAATCAAGATATTAAAATCAATGATATTTAAAATTTGGATCAAAAAAAAAATGTCCTGTTCACTCATCTATTACGGAAAGCAAAAATAAAATTGTACCACTTTTAAGAAAATTATGCGGTGTGAGGGCGATGAAATTCAGCGCAGTTAAGGTTTACACATGGAAAGAGTGCAGAAAGCTAATATTTTTATATATAATGCATTGTAAATACTTTTAGTTTGGAATAAATTATGTTCGAGTTTCGACCGCTGGGCGACCACTAGTTATGTAATTCTTTCGAGGTGTGCTCGAGTTTTGCCGAGTGTAAGGTTCCACCGGGTACCCGCGTGGGGACACGCGCGTCATCAGGATGGTCGAGTGTAAGGTTTAATAAAAGAATGATAAAAGGAAAGGAAAAGGTTGGCTGCACTGACCGTGTTGATGACGCAAGCGGGGTTTTTGGAGGGATTTTTGTAGGTTGGCAAGAGGAAAGAAAGATGGCGAGGGCGAGCGAACGGGAAAAGGAAAAATAATAAGTTTTGATTCTCAATAAGTTTTGTAATTGTGTGATTATCTCGTCAATAAGTTTGGTGGTTAATAAGTTTTGTAATTGTGTGATTATCTCGTCAATAAGTTTGGTGGTTAATAAGTTTGTGGCTGATTGTTACAATTATGTTAAGAGAATAATAAATAAGTTTTGAAGGTTAACTGGAGTTATTTCTGAGATATCCTATAACAGTGATGGAACCTCATAAGGAAACCGGCATGTCCTAGAACCAAAAATTTGAAGATATGTGCCATCTACCAACCCGCACTGGGCTCACGGCCCACTCGCTCTCACAAATAAGATGCCTATGTCCCACCAGTGGGAACATTATAGGCTGATTTTGCATTGTTGTCAACAGTACAGTCACGAGCATTAACATTTATACACATAGCCAAATTCAAAAGCGATTTTTTCTTAAATAACGGTTGCAGCCTTGAGATAACCTAGGTATTTAATTATGGTGTGGGTTCCAAAATATTATTTTCATAACAACATAAAATAACAATCAGTATAAGAGTAGAAAATCACTTTTAAAAGTTGATAAGGTATATATTAGTACTCGTGACTGTACATGTCACATCAACTTACCTGCAACAATAAGAAGTTTGAACTATTTGTCACCTCATCCCAAACGACATTATATAAAAACTTTTTTCAAAAAAATGACAACCGACTTCCAAAAAAACACTACGAAATGCAAAATAACTTTAATTTCGGAAGTCGGTGACTGATGATGAGGATGCGTATTTTAATTATTTGTCACCGCCTTCCGAAATTAAAGTTATTTTGCACTTGTATATTTTGCAGTGTTTTTTTGGAAGACGGTTGTTATTTTTTTGAATAAAGTTTTTATTTTTCACTTTTTAGTTACCTACCCCACACCAATTCGAAATTTCATCATCCTTGGGGTCAAAACAACGCACATTTATTCGATAGCAGCATTCGCGGTTGATTTGCTGTAATTTTTTGAAGAGTTCCGTTGTCTGTCTCCGAAACGCATCATCAGATCTATTTTAATTTCGGAATAAACCCCTTTCGAACAAAAAAAGAATTGTGCAAATCCGTCTATATACGACGGAGTTATGCCCGAACATACATTAAAAAAAAAAAACGTCGAATTGATAACCTCCTTCTTTTTGAATTCGGTTAAAAAGATTCGCGACACAACCACAGAACGCATAGAAATACAAAAGAAAACGTATTACTAGGAAGTTATTTCATTCAGAATCACGAAGAGTGACGGTCCAATAGTAGTGGGGATGAGGCGATCGGGTTTGTAAGGCCCACTGCATACACGACGATCAGAGACTGGTCGTAAGAAGCAAATACTGATTTATTTATTATACGTTTCAAAAGCCGACTGGACTGACAGGAAACAATTTTTTTAAACACCCAACTTCCAAAAAAAAAGCAATAAAAAATTAATTTCGGAAGTCAGTGTTTGATTTCGTATTTTCGTTTTTAATTGCACCGACTTCAGCTCCCTTTTTCATTGTCACAGATGTACCATTATTGCATACAATTGCTTTGCATAACTTGAATACGTTTAAGCTTCTGCCCGCAACTTCGTCTGCGTCAAATTTTTTGCCACCACGACCCACACCGTCGCATTGAATCGCCTGGCCGTGCGAGTACTTTGTATTCGTGACTTTTTTCTTTTTGCTCGGCTCTTAAGGGCCTTGGCGTGATGTTATATAGCCTACAAGCCTATAATTTTTCAAATCGGACCAGTAGTTCCTGAGATTAGCGCGTTCAAGCAAACAAACAAACAAACTTTTCAGCTTTATATTATTAGTATAGATTAACTAAACACTGAACAAAACTACTTACAGCAATACAAAAATACAAAATCGTCGTACAATCTAGAGAGAAGTATCTCGTGTGCAATGCCCCAAATAGAATATAACACGTTCCGTTGCACGCAGACGCGACCTCGCTCTAGCGGAAAATATATTCATTGACGTCTAATTCACTTTTCTGTAACCACTTCCCGTTTTAGACGGCAATGGATTGCGTCCTAATAGTATATTGTCGAGTTCGTAGCGAAAGTAGAATTGTTTTAGAGGGTCTACGGCGTAGCAGCTACGAAGTGCTACGGCGTTTCTTGTTTGTTAAAACTTAATAGTCGTTAAGTTTGATAGGAAGTCATACTGAACTGATGTAAAATTGTTTATTTACTTCTAGAAGTAAATAAACAATTTTACATCAGTTAACATAATAAATTATATTTGTGTTCTGAATTTACAAAAATGACCCCTCATGAAAGATTTAATTTTGCGAAATCTAATGAGTTGTGCATATTGTTTAAATCATGGGCACAAGGTCGCATCGTGTTCTTCAAAAAAATTTTGTCGTCATTGTAAGTCGAAACATCACTCAATCTTGCATTATGGTTCATCTGATTCGCAAAATAATGCGTCAAGTTTGTCCGCTCCCGCTACCGCTCCCGCTACCTCTCAACAGGATGACCGCACCTTAAGCGTAAGCGGAATGGAATCTAGTTCGCCATCGAATAACAATAATATGTCTGTTTGTGGTGTTGCTCGTGACTTTTTTGATAACAGGTGTTTGACTACTCTGTTGAGTACCGCTAAAATAAAGGTTTTAGATAAACATAATCGTGTGCATTTTGTGCGATGTTTGATTGATTCCGGATCGCAGAGTGATTATATCACAGCTTCATGTTGTAAACGTCTATCGTTATTTATTTCGAATAAAAACCGGTTTGTTTTTTTTTTTTTTTTTTTTTGGGTGGGAAATCATCAATTAATAACTTCTCCCGCTCTGGGTGGAGCAGGAGGGCGTGTCAGACTTTTACTGACTAAAACCCACCCGTGTTCCTTCAGTAGCCCTTAAGCCAGGGGCTGTGGTGTCTCTTTCGAACAAACCCGCACCCCTGGCAGGCATCGACCCTTGCGGGTCCCATCACTTTTTGTGCTGACATCTCTTTGAGGCGCGCGTGGAACACAACGCGCCGTCGACTTGGGCTTGGTCCTTACCGGACAGCGAGCTACCCATTACTCGCCGTCCGCAAGCCCATGCCTACGGTGGCCGGAAATCGGCCTGGGATTCCCGACGCCCAGGGCGTCTCCGTATCCTGCGGCGGAAAACCGATTTGTTGAAGTTCAAGGCATCGGTGGTGCATCTCAACGTATATTGGGCAAGACTAATGTTCTGTTTACATCTCGTTTTGACGCTAGGACACAGTATAATTCGCAGTCATTTGTAGTTGACAAGATTACGTCACAGTTACCAGACGCTTTTATTGATGTAAACGCACTTCATTACTTAGATAATTTACCGCTTGCCGATGATGAATATCATTCACCCGGACAAATTGACATGCTTTTAGGTGTCAATTCATATTGCAAAATTTTGTTATTTGATAAAATTAGTCCTGGTAACAATTTGCCTACAGCAATCGAAACTAGTTTAGGATATATTTTAATGGGAAACGCACCCACCCTACTTTCATCACCTCGGGCTACTCGGTCATTCTGCGCGTTCACACATGAGCAGATTAATGATTCGCTTCAGAGATTTTGGCAGTTAGAAGAAGTGCCTTCTACAAATTTTATAAGCCCTGATGAACTGAAGGCCAATTCTACTAATTAAAAACGTTCGCAGTGTCATCTCGGCGACAATCGAATTTCAAAAATTTGACAAAAATGTATAGGAATTTTTGACAGATTGACACTGAGATCAGACTGTGAACGTTCTTAAAATTAGTAGAATTGCCCCTCAGGTTTGCGAAGAGATTTATACGTCTACTACTACTCGAAGTGCCGATGGTAGTTATACTGTTAATCTGCCTTTTAAGGAGAATGTCGATTTGCTTGGCAATTCTTTTATAACTGCAAAGCGTAGATATTTGTTTCTTGAACGTAAATTCGCGCGGTCTCCTGGATTACGTGAGGAATACAATGCCGTTATCACGGAATATCTTAATAAAAAATATTTGTCGCTCGTCCCGCCAGAGAATTGTCTCGAGTCAGGATTTTATTTGCCTCACCACCCCGTTATTCGTCAGGATAAATCTACGACTAAACTTCGTATCGTACTCGACGCTAGTGCTAAGACAGACTCCGGTTTGTCACTTAATGACGTTTTGCATACTGGCTGCAATTTGCAAAATGATATTTTTCATATACTTTTAAAAGAACGGTGTACTTAAAAGACCGATCGTAAAGTTGTGTCCATTACCAACTCAATAATTGCTCAGCCAGCATACATAAAGTTTACCTAGTTCGTAGTAATAATTTGTATTAATTTTGCCTCATCAACCTTACCTTTACTTCGTAGTTTAATACTCTTTCTCCTACTTAATTTGAAGGGGTTCCTTCAAGGCGGGGGGGATGCTCGATATTGTTTGATACACCTTACTATTTTCTTTGTATTCATTAGTCAGTGACATGTCCCATCCCTAATCCTTCCCCCCGCACCTCGCGGAACTTCGAGGAAGGACACGCTCGATTGCATATGGCGCGCGCGCATTAGAAGAAACACAAAATCGTTTTAAATAAGTTATTGGCCAAATCTAACTCTAAACTAGTGTTTTCGCAATTATAATAACAATTGTGAAGTGTAATTGCTGTGGTGGACGCTCGAACAAGCCTTAAGGACAATATTTGGTGTTTTGTTACCGCGTGCACGCGGAAGAATAGTCCGCCATCAAGCAAGAAACTTCAGAAAGGTGAAAACTGGACAATCGTAAGTGTTTTGCAATCCCTTCACCCCTTTTTTTTTTTTTTTTTTTTTTTTTTTTGGGTGGGAAATCATCAAATAACTTCTCCCGCTCTGGGTGGAGCAGGAGGGCGTGTCAGACTTTTACTGACTAAAACCCACCCGTGTTCCTTCAGTAGCCCTTAAGCCAGGGGCTGTGGTGTCTCTTTCGAACAAACCCGCACCCCTGGCAGGCATCGACCCTTGCGGGTCCCATCACTATTTGTGCTGACATCTCTTTGAGGCGCGCGTGGAACACAACGCGCCGTCGACTTGGGCTTGGTCCTTACCGGACAGCGAGCTACCCATTACTCGCCGTCCGCAAGCCCATGCCTACGGTGGCCGGAAATCGGCCTGGGATTCCCGACGCCCAGGGCGTCTCCGTATCCTGCGGCGGCTGGGGTCGCGAGGGCGCATATGCTGCCTCTCCCTCACGTGCGCCGCCTCCCTCTTCGCGAGCATCACTGCTTCGCTGAAGGAGGTGACGGCTCCCCATGCCCTCTCGCTCCGTACCATGGCCTGGACCAGGGCCGGACGCGAGAGATCGCCGCCGCCGATCGCCTCCACGAGGACACGGCGGTGCTCCGCCCAAGCAGGGCAGACCGCCACCGTGTGCTCCACCGTGTCCTCAGGGCGATCTTCGCAGTGGAAACACCCGGGCGTTTCCTCCCGCCCTATCCGAAACAGGAACCTCCCGAAACAACCGTGTCCGGTGAGGACCTGCGTCAGGCGGAAGGTGAGGACGCCATGCCGCCTCTCAAACCACTCCTCAAAGAGGGGACTTACCGCCGCAATCGTGGCGTGCCCATCCCTTCACCCCTTAAACCTCTTTTCTGTTGCTCACTGACTTAAATACGCTTTATCAATTCCATTCAGCTAGCCATCAACCCCCGCAAAAATTTAATTCTAACAATACAGTCCACAACTTCAAAATCAAGCGTCCGTTTCAATAACCGACCTTTCTTTTTTATTTACCCTTTTCGCAAAAATCACCATATTTTTGGTATAGCTATTAGAAATATTTTCAAACCTATCTAGATAGGTTTGAAAATATTTCTAATAGTAGTTGTGTTCGATAGAGAAAAGATTTTCATAAAATCGTTTGAAAATATTTCTAATAGTAGTTGTGTTCGATAGAGAAAAGATTTTCATAAAATCGTATTGCTGAATTGTTTTCAGTAACAACCTGTATCAAAATGAATGAATTGAAATTATTGTATCGCTAATAGCAACTCTCATTTTGTAAAATTTTATAATTGTTTACGAGTTAACTTTATAAATGCATTTTGATTGTTATTGTTTAGACATTTATGCAAAATAGCTTTTAATGGAAATTAAAAAGTTTCGCTAGCTTGCCGCTAGCGAAACAATCAATTTAAATATTAACACATTTTATTTCTGTAAGTAGGTTTGTACAAACACTAGCACGTCAAGAATATTTTAAATATAAGATGAGGTACACCGCTTCCTATCTGACTACTCTGAGAAGAAAGGCCGCAATGAACTCCGAGGTCAGAGCATGTGAAGAGCCTGTAGATTGAAGTCTGAACTAATCTTTTGAGGAAAGAACCACACAGATTTGAGTAGACCTCTCCAGCGCGTGCACGCATTCGTCATTAATCGTGTAGCTCAGAACTGTCGGAGATCAATAAAAAAAAAACATAAAACTTGTGTTAATTTACCATGATACCATGTGGTGTCCGTGCGTAAAAGAATAGCTAGCACCATTCCATTTCTTCCAGTGGGTTTCGTAGGAGGCGACTAAGGGACTTACTAGAGAATAGGAAGCAACGTTCTCTATGCATTTTACCACCATAGTGCGATCGTCAACCCGCCTGCCAAGCGTGGCGATTATGGCAAACCCCCCCTTTGCGGGAGGTCTATGGCCAGCAGTGGACCTCTTTCGGCTGAAATTATGATGATGATGACCTTGACACAGATTATTTTCACAAAGGTCAGTATTTTACCAATACCGCATTTTAACTACAAAAACATTCGTTGTACGGAATACCACTGCAAGCCCCAGTAACTTCGTCTCATATGTTACGTGAGCTGTGTAACTCTGTAAGCCAAGCCATGTGTCACAATTATATCTCCGAAACATAATATTTGTTGGCACACACCACATAATTCATGGAGACTGCTTTTAATTGGGATTTGTTGACGGCGTGTGTTTAATTTTAAGGCAATTAGACAGAAATATTATAGACTAACATACATTTGTAATGTGTGATTAATTTGTGCGGACTTTTTTTGTTAATTCTGGCGTTTTCGTGGCAAAATATGCTGTTCAATGTAGTTTTGTAGTTAAAGTCGGCTAAGAAGTTAAAGGGGTAAATTCCGGATAGTTGCCACACTTTTTGAAATCACTTTTTAACTGTCAGTACAAAAAACTAAAATACTTTATTTGTAAAACTGGCCGAGACTTTGGTTTTGTATCTACAAATTTATGAAAAGTAAAAAACATTATCTTTCATATTTCCTGGGTATTAGGGTTATTATTTTTGTGGACCTCTTTAATTTGAGACATCTATCCCACAGGGGATTGCTGCCCTATTCTTCTTCTTTTCGTGTCGATGGCACTAGTAGATACACTTTTTTATTTATATTATTAGAGCACAGTAGGTGGCCACGTTTATTGCGGCATCAGTGGCTTTATTTAGGTCATCCAAGTGCAGGTGAACGGGCATATAGGGCACTCCAGCAAGATGTGCATGATCTGAGTTGTTCTATCAGTTGCCCTATCCATATTAATTACGTTTAGGATAGATGCCCCACCGAGAAACAGGACATCTATCCCGCAAAAACATTGATCGCATTTTGCCTTCCCGTGCAATCGCACAGAGACACGCGACACAGCTTAGTGATAGTTGGAGAGTCTTCCGATAGATTAATAAAATAGCATGCGATTCATCAGCGAAACTAGAGTAATTAAAATCGGGGCAACTACCCTGGTTTTACCCTATTGTTTTTAATTGCATGCCTGTTGGAAAATCCTTTAAAACTTTGCCAGGGCACACATTACCCGCAGAACAGATGGCTGATGCGGCCGAAAGGTTCTGGAGTGGCGACCGCGTATCAGAAGACGTAAAGTTGGAAGGCCTCCCACAAGGTGGACCGATGACCTAGTCAGGGCGCATAAAAACATTTGGTTATAGGTCAGTCAGACGAGGGATGTCAAAAACTTGATTATATTCATGACAATATAAAATTTTGTTATTAAAAATTAGTTACCAAGCGATTAATTAGCTGCCTGCATACTTATCTTGGGTCGAAGTGGCGGAGCTTGGAGGAGGCCTATGTCCAATAGTGGACGTCTTTCGACTGAAATGATGATGACGATGATGAGATTTATCTTCCATGTTAACAGTACCCCTGACCGTTCAGGCAAATAAAGTGGAATTTGAAGCGCCAAGAGTAACAGGCATCCAAACATCTTCACAAACTATGGTAGGATTCATCGAAAGAGACGACGCAATTCCTCACATAGACGTCCCATCACGTTAAACTTTTAGACGGAAACAAATACCCGTTTCTCACATCGCAATTCGAGATCCATCACACAAATCTTAGCAATAAATTGTAAGTTTCATACGAAACTGTCAAAGCTGATCCCAGATTAGTGTAAAGGCTCAAGGTGTGACTCCCAAAACCTGGCGAACAGCCAGCAGGAGTAAGGCATTTCCTTTAGATTTATAGCACAACTTCGCTAGAGTTTCCTTCACGATTTAGATACGAGTAAGTGCCTACTTACAAGGGAAAGGATTATCTGATAAATTACACCTGAGCTCGACCGATTTTTGGGAATGGAATAAAATTAGATTAAAGGTTTCGTTCGTTTATTTTTAGGTGTGGTTTTTGCGAATCGACCAATGGATTATGGACTAATTCCATGATCGTTTTATTTTATTACTATCTTTTGGCAGCGGCCTCGCCCGCGTGGAGGTCGAAAATTATACCACGAGAACGTACTATCGGCATAAAAAGTATCCTATAAGTGAATCCAGGATATAAGCTATATGTGTGCCAAATTTTATCCAAATCTGTTCCGCTGTTTCTGCGTGAGTGAGTAACAAATATCCAAACATCTAAATATCCAAACTTTCACATCCTTAATAATATTTTAAACACGAAAGTTTGCTTGAATGTATGTATGGATGTTTGTTACTCTTTCACGCAAAAACGGCTCAACGGATTTGGATGAAATTTGGCACACAGATAGATTGTAACCTAGATTAACACATAGAATACTTTTAATCCAGGTAGTACGTTCCCGCGGTATAAATTCCGACTTCGACGCAGGCGAAGCCGCTGGCGGTAGCTAGTTTATATAATATTAGTAGGATTACTTGGATTATTTTTCTTACTACCTATTACCATTTTTCATATTGAAGGCTCTTCAATAAATTCTATGGCAACAAAATAAAAGTGGAAATACACCAACAACCTTACATCTAAGATACTTTGTATAGGATTTCGATTCGCCAATTTGGCCTCTGAAAGGAATCAAATTAAGATGTAGCTACTCGGGTCAAGGCGCTGACAGCTAGTACAAAGCGAACTGATAAGTTACTGAAACATGAAATAGGCCGAAATCTACAGTTTTGTGGGGGAGAAGGTAGCAATGTCTCTTTACAACGATTACTTCGACGGAGCACTGAGAAAAACGGGCTACTTAAAATTGGCAAATTTGTAATGTACTGGCAGCCAGATACGTATAATGTGCTTTTGACATGAAAATTATAAGAGCCATACTTATAACGAAACGACACCATGTTAAGTAAGTATGCGGCATAATGCTCTGTAAAGACAATGTAAACAAGTTACTTGTAATGAGGCCGCATCATGAAATTACTGTGCCCGCATTATTAACGTTTACGTATGCGGTTTAATGATGCCGCATATGTATTAACAGAGCAGCATACGTAATTTACTTAACCCGCAACAGGAAAAATGTATGCGCTATACGAACGAAGATATACAGCCGCATTATTTCAGTATCTAGGCTCTTTACAACAGTAACTGGTTGCCAAATCATTGTACTGACTCCGACTCATTAAGTAATGGTCCCGGTTACGTACATAATGTACGAGCAGGGTCGGGGATATGCCGATACATTTTACGCACACTAGATAATTAATAATGTCTCCGCCTACATAATCATTTACGTATCCTGGCTCATTTTACGAACTCCGTTTACTTACTGACTGTGTTCGGTGCATAGAATCTTTATGACGTCCGCCGCATCATGAAATTACTGTGGCGCACTCTTATCATTTACGTATGCGGTTTAATGATTCCGCACAGAGCAGCATACGTAATTTACTTAACCCGCAACAGGAAAAATGTATGCGCTATACGAACGAAGATATACAGCCGCATTATTTCAGTATCTAGGCTCTTTACAACAGTAACTGGTTGCCAAATCATTGTACTGACTCTGACTCATTAAGTAATGGTCCCGGTTACGTACATAATGTACGAGCAGGGTCGGGGATATGCCGATACATTTTACGCACACTAGATAATTAATAATGTCTCCGCCTACATAATCATTTACGTATCCTGGCTCATTTAACGAACTCCGTTTACTTACTGACTGTGTTCGGTGCATAGAATCTTTATGACGTCCGCCGCATCATGAAATTACTGTGGCGCACTCTTATCATTTACGTATGCGGTTTAATGATTCCGCACAGAGCAGCATACGTAATTTACTTAACCCGTAACATAAAATATGTATGCGCTATACGTACGACGTTATACAGCCGCCTTATTTCAGTATCCAGGCTCTTTAAAACAGTAACTGGTTGCCAAATCATTGTACTGAATCCGTCTCATTAAGTAATGGTCCCGGTTACGTACATAATGTACGAGCAGGGTAGGGGATATGCCGATACATTTTACGCACACTGGATAATTAATAATGTCTCCGCCTACATCATCAGTTATTACGTATCCTGGCTTATTTTACGAACTCCGTTTACTTACTGACTGTGTTCGGTGCATAGAATCTTTATGACGTCAGCCGCATCATGAAATTACTGTAGCGTACTCTTAAAATTTACGTATGCGGTTTATTGATTCCGCACAGAGCAGCATACGTAATTTACTTAACCCGTAACATAAAATATGTATGCGCTATACGTAAGTACGACGTTATACAGCCGCCTTATTTCAGTATCCAGGCTCTTTAAAACAGTAACTGGTTGCCAAATCATTGTACTGAATCCGTCTCATTAAGTAATGGTCCCGGTTACGTACATAATGTACGAGCAGGGTAGGGGATATGCCGATACATTTTACGCACACTGGATAATTAATAATGTCTCCGCCTACATCATCAGTTATTACGTATCCTGGCTCATTTTACGAACTCCGTTATTTGCTGACTGTGTTCGGTACATAGAATCTTTATGACGTCAGTCGCATCATGAAATTACTGTGGCCCAAAAACAAAAAAGTTGGCCGCCATATTGGATTTTTTAATATTTTCAACACTGCGTTATTTCCTTGTCAAAATAGTACCAAAACCGAGTTTCATTGAAATCGGCCCACAAACAAAAAAGTTGGCCGCCATATTGGATTTTTTAATATTTTCAACATTGCGTTATTACCTTGTCAAAATAGTATCAAAAACCGAGTTTCATCGAAATCGACCAAAAAACAAAAAAGTTGGCCGCCATATTGGATTTTTCAATATTTTCAACATTGCGTTATTTCCTTGTCAAAATAGTATAAAAAACCGAGTTTCATCGAAATCGGCCCAAAAACAAAAAAGTTGGTCGCCATATTGGATTTTTTAATATTTTCAACATTGCGTTGTTATTTCCTTGTCAAAATAGTACCAAAAACCGAGTTTCATTGAAATCGGCCCAAAACAAAAAAGTTGGCCCCGCCATAATGGATTTTTTAATATTTTCAAATTATAAATATTATTTTGCTTTTGATCGCGCGGCGGCGTAGTGTTGTGTCGAAGATATATTTGTTTTTGTTCGCGAACGAAATGTCTAACAACGGAAAATTAAAATAATTGTATAAGTATTTTTTGTGTTGATAACAATTTGTGTCATTATTCCCCTTAACATTGTATTCGCCTTAATAAAAGAAGCATTTTAATCTTATACAATTTCATTCGAAACACGATTAACGAAATTTAAAACAAGGAACCGACAAACAAATGGAACTACGAAATCTAAGAGCCTGCGCGCATTGCCTTGCCCTTTTTCTAACGCCTAATCTATGAAATATAGTGTCATAGAAGTGCGCGCATTGCCGTGAAATAAACGCTTGCGGTAGAGTCACCGTTGGCCTCTCGCTGCAGCGGTGAATCTACGGCACATATTTTTGTATCGCATGGAGATCTAGGAAGCGCCGCGCACTGCCGTGAAAAAAACTTAGCCTAGGGCTGTCAAGGGATGTACGGTGTACCCAATACCGTTTGGGTACCCTTTTTACGCAATACCTAATAAGTATACACAGATAGTGACTCATATTGTAGTTTATAACGATAACATGTGCATAGAGTTGCCACCTTTTGTTTTGATCCACGATTTCTTAAATAACTAGATCTTATAAGTATTAAACATAATTGTAGTAGTTTGTTGTCATATAATTTGTATGGTAGTTTGATTTGGTATGTAGTTTTGTAAGTTATTCCAGAATACCTGCTGTAATACATAATTATTGTATGTCTACTCGGCAGGACATAGTGGAACTTAATTAAATTAAGTTCCACTATGTCCTGCCGAGATGATCAAACAATAAATTTTATTGTTTGATCATCTGTATAACCTATGCCCACAATAAGAAGATTTGATTTGATTTGAAGGATAATAGTATTTTTTCAAACAGTGGGAAAAATATAGTATTTTAGGGAAGTTCATGAAAATAAAAAGTAAACAAACATGTTAGGTTGCCATGCTGACGTGTCATGAATGAGTTTTGTTGCAAAATTACATAATTTCCGTTGCGGGTGCATTCCAGTCACAGTTTAATACAAAGAAGTGCGAAAATTTAACTAACAACAGTAATGTGATAGTAGTAAATAAAATACATCACAGCGAAGGAATTAAAAACAAAAAAAAAACATGTAATCATCAAAGTTTTAATCAAATTAAATGTTAAAAGTATCAAAGATACATTTATTTTCTACGTCAAGTAACATTAGTATTATCTAAAAATTGGTTGCCTGTAAAGTCGGTATACGGGCGAAAGTTTTACGTGACAACGACTTTGAGTGGTAAAATAATTTTAATGTGAATATTCATTCGTATAGTAGGAAGAAGGATGAAATAATAGTAACAATTTAAAACATTTATTTATACAAAGAATTATATTTAAATTTTTTTTCAAGTTAAACAAATTATTATTGGTTGAGAAACGATTTATACTACTTTTTTGATTGAAAACTACCACAACATTGTGATTACTACAACATAACCTATTCACTTATGTCTTAGTCATTTATTTCATCATGTTATATTATCAGTCTGAAATTATTTACCTTTGCTGTTTGAATTGTTGCGATGGACGAAACTACCTTCACATTATCACTACACAATCGTTTTACAATTAACTGGCAACGTGTAAACTTGTATGCAGGCGCCTAAGCGAAATAGAAGCGCAAGACATGAACCGGTGTGTATGCCTATCTCTCTCACTCTCTCTCTCTCGCTCTGTCTCTCTCGCTCTTAGGCGGGCTAACTGTGCTCGAGTGGAAGGGACGCGTGCCTTTCACTTTTTATGTCTGTCTCTCTCGCTCTTAGGCGGGCTAACCATGCCCGAGTGGAAGGGACGCGTGCCTCTCACTCGCTCTCATTGTGAGCGCATAACGTGAGCGGAGCGTAACGCAGTTTCTTGAAGTGTCACCCGGCAAACCAATTTATAAGACGTTGTCACGTCAAAACTAGTATTGTTAAGCTAATACAGCACTTCAGAAAAAGTGACTAGTGATTTTTGAGGAAGCTTGCCCTGAAAATAACTCATGACAATAAAGGTACCATATAACTCGATAGTCAAAGCATTCACGGGGATTCCCGAGTACCTAAGTAAAAAAGCAAACAATGGAATGTCGGTAAAACAGACATCAACCGAACGATCTACTCACTATGTCCACCATTAACGCCATCTAATAAATCGATTGACAATTAATTCCAGTCCGATAGTAGTAGGTTTTACTGAAGCTAACTTAGTGTACGGACTACGTAGCAAATTTTTTACTGAAGCTGACTTAGTATGCGGACTACGTAGCAAACAAAACAATGACACCATCATCTTAAATAAAAAACTTTAGATTTCGAGGCCTAAACTAAAAACTGAGAGAATTTACAAAAAACTGTAGATCTACAGTTAAAACTGTAGGGTTGGCTACACTGACCGCACGTTAGAATTTCGCACCGCGCTCCCCCGCAAGGCACCGCGCAGAGGCTCTAAAACAGGGAATCAGCCAAAAATTGGACATTATAGAATCGAACACTAGAATTTACCAGAAAGTGAAGAACTATTATAAAAAAAAAGACTTTGCATTTTGCCTTTGATTACAAAATGTGTTAATCAATAACATAAGATCAGGCTGCATGGGCTAGATTCCTTTGCCTTCCCGCAAGGGTAAAGAAAAAAAAAAAAAAGAAACATCGCGAAGATCACGAAACGCTACCAAATAAGGTAATGTGTTGCATCAGCCCGTCACCCGTTGGTCACCCGGTGACGCCCCGCCCCCGGCGGTTCCCCCGCCTCGCGGCAACGGCGCGGGCGGCCGCGGCGCGGCAGTCAGCAGTCGCCTGAGAAAAACAGACCGAACAACACGAAGTCTGGCTGAATTATGATTAGTGATTATGTGCTAAAACGCGTCGTAGCGTAGCCATCATGGAATTTATGGAAGAGATATTAAACGCCGGTTTATCTGAAATAATACCATTCCTTCAAGGTAAGCCAGTTTCTCGGTTTTATTAAGTCAAGATTTTTTGTTTTATTTAGATTATAAATTTTCTTAGATCTGTCGCACTTTGAAATAGTATGTTGCGTCATAACATAACCCCTCGTTTTCACTCATTGAGTTATTTTCACTCTCATCTTTGGTGGCATGTTTGAACTTGTCTGATAGCTTTTTCACCCACAAACAACAGACAGACGTATTTGACAAGTAGGTATTGTTTTATTCCCCTAAGACGACCCACTGACCAAAAAATCTGTATAATACTAATTACAAACTAGTTTAAAACCTTATTATTGCTTGTTGGATAAAGTTGTAAACTTTACTAAACGGTAACGGACAGCATTTTTTAACCGACGAAAAAAAAAGGAGGAGGTTCTCAATTCGACACGTATATTTTTTTATGTATGACCACTCATAACTTTTTATTGAGTGGTCCGATTTCAAAAATTCTTTTTTTATTGGAAAGAGTATAGGTATCTAAAAATCGGTCCCATTTAAATATGAAAAATTATATCTGCCCCTAAGGGTAGAAAAAAAGGAATTTATTGATAATTTTCCTACTAAATTTTCAATTGTGAACCGAGTCTGTTGAAATTAACCAAACATTTATGATGTGTGATGACACCACAACATAACACGGATCTGATGATGGCGTCTCCATTATTAGATCAACTCCAGATCCCTGTTATGTTGTAGTGAAGTCAGTTCCAAGAGGTTCTCAACAGTGTACAGGCGGCGCCATACAAACTTTGGCGCCGACTCGAAATTAATGTGGAGCTTAGCTGGACTAAAACGTTATTTTTTTATTTTTTCGTCGGTTCAATTTTTTGTTAAAAAGATTTTTTTTTTTTTTGTTGAAAACCAGGAGACCGCCCAAAAACCTGACTCTCCGACTGAACATGTAGGCAATTATAAGTAGGTAGGTACTTACCTACATAACAAGTTTTGTACATCTTTGTATTTGTATTTTTCAGACAATCTTATAACATCACTTGAAACTGCCATTCTGTTAAACGATGAAGATTTGAAAGAAATGATTCCAAAGATTGGCCCCAGAATAAAATTTAAAAATTGGCTACTACAACATCAAAAAGCGACCAGTGTCAATGTACGTACCTACTTGTTTATTGTACATCTTGTATTTAGCTAATAAAAATGTTTTCGATTTTTTCTCTTGGACCGATGCCGTATACTTTTGTAATGCTTTGTAATAAAGCTTTTAAATTATTTTTCTAGAACCTTGAAATTAAGAATGCTGGGCTAAACGACTCAACTCAAAACGCTGTACGGGACACTGATGTCAGTGATAATGCAAAAATCTCTACAGATTGTACTGCTGCAGCTAATAACACTGTGAGTTACTCATAATAATAATTCGTTAACCTGCTAAGTCCATTTTTGTATAGTTTACAGTGATTGTAATACAATACTGACAGGCGGCCCCACCCTTTTTTGGTGCTCACTTAAATTTTTATTTTGTAACACAAACATAAAGTACCTACCAAATTAATTTGGTAGGTACTTTATGTTTGTGTTATGGACCAAAAGCATTGTTTACATAAGGCCATCGCTGGCTGCCAGTCTCACTGGCTTGAAAAATATACGGGCACTTTATTCTCGCCAGCGTTGCTGGCTTGGCTTGCGATGGCCTCGTGTAAACCTTGCTTAAGATAAAATTGAAAATGCCCATCATTAAGATAGGACCGGGTACCTATTTAAGTTTGTAATAATTCTAAGATTACGTTTTGTTTTGTTTTGTTTCAGGTATTGAAACTATTAAATGTAATGTTATTTTCTTTAGTAGATTTTATGAGTATTTAGAAGGCACTAGTCAAAGTTAGTGTGCTAGTAGAATATACATAGTTTAGGTATATTGTTTAACCAGCAAAAATGTAAGTACATCCGTATGTATAGTATTTATTTGGTACATTATTAAAACCCGTATTATTACAACTCGTATAGTTATGCAGGCCATACACCATCAATTCGATTGTACAATTGGCATGACACTGCCGATTGGATCCAATCGAATTGACCGTATGTGGCCGTGGATCGGCAGGCAGGACAGATCGAATTGACGGAACAATCAAAATTCAATTATTTTGGCTGGATCATGCCGATTGGACCGTGTATGGCAGTGGGCGATCGATCGTATGATTTTTCTTAACCGACTTCAAAAAACAAGGAGGTTCTTAATTAGATTGTATATATTTGTTTTATCATTGTTTGCGCATATCTTCGATATTTATAGACCGATTTTTATGTTTTTTTTCTTTTTCTTTATTTGTCCGATTGGACAGTTAGAATTGATCGTGTGTGGTGTAGGTATATGGACGAACTGCAGATTGGATCCAATCAGCAGTATCATGCCAATTGAACGATCGAATTGGACGTGTATGGTCTGCATTACTAAGTAGTATATACTTATTTAGTATTCAATAGTATTTATCATTAGCTAGCTTAACTCGGTAACTGCGCGGCATTTAACCGACTTTAAAAAGGAGGACGTTCTCAATTCGTCGGAATCAGTTGGAGTGTTGCCTTTGGGGCCTATGGGAAAAAAGACTCAGAATCTTTTTAATTTTTTTTTTTTTTGAAAAAAAAAATCGTTTACCGATGACTTTTTTTGCTTTTTTTTTATTTAGGGCACATATAGTAACATGTTTAAACTTAGAATTTTTTTTCGTTAAATGCATATTTACTGAGAACTTATATCGATTTTCGATCATTGTCCCCATCAATTTATGTCATGGGCATGGGTGTCCTCGACTGACAGTTATTTAATTATTATCACGAGATATTTAATTATTAAAAAAAAGTAAAAAAATCTTCAAAGTTAAATTACTCGAAAAATATGCATTTTACGAAAAAGTGTATCAAGCCTAAATCGTTTCTATGGGTATCCTCAATTAAATAAGAGCAAAAAAAGGACGGACAATCGGTCACCGAAAAATTTTTTTTTTACAATTCATTTTTTTTTTTTTTTTGGGTTTATTTACTACTCATAGAGCCCCGAAGGCTGTACTCCAACTGGACCATTTACTCATTAATTTATCAATTTGTTCAACAACTTTAAAAAGTTGGTATCAATAGTGTTTGTGTTTTACATACAGGAAAGTTTAGACGGCAGAGCAATACTCAAAGAAGGAAAAGGAGGCTTACTGACGGAGGGTTCCCGAAGGAAATTGAGCCAGCTGCTAATACACCACATACTAGAAAACAATTGTGCGAAGAAAATTTCCAGTGAAGAATTTTATAAACTAGCTACCGAAATTGTGGAAATATTTCACAAGGAACGCGTTGTAGTGTATTATTCTGCATATTTATCAGCTACAAATAAATTAGCTAAAAAAAATGCTAGCGGAAAGCTCTACGAGAGCTATATAGCTCGAAGGAGAAAGTTGCGAGAAAGTGGACAGTTGCCGGGAACTAGCCGTTCATCCTCGAAGTCGTCCAGATCATCGCTCAGATCCACGCCAACTATCACAGATGATGACATTTATAGCCTGGAATCTCTGGAAAGTGGTAAGCAATTAATCGCTAGTCACCTTTTTCGTGATTTAAATGTACTACGGGCGACTGTACTATGATGCCCTTCCTCTTGTTGACTCATCCCACCATACACATATAAATTACAGGTATTGTCTATGAAGAAACATTACTATGGCTGAAAAACAATGTCGATCCACTTTTCTTCAAGTGAGAAAAGTGAAGAAAAGTGGGCAGAAACTGCAGATTACCGCCTAAATCGCATCCAATGTGGAAAAGGTGAAATAGCAGATTACTTCAAGGATTTCCCAGCCTTAAAACAATCACAAGGCTATACCTTGGTAAGCATAAACCGCAGCCGCTTATTTTTTACATAATCCTTGTGGTTTTTCTATAAATAACCACAAGGATTATGTAAAAAAAAAAACTTGTAGAATACTTGTCAAAACTGTCTCAAACATTATTTCGTTCAACTGTGTAGCCAGCAAGTATTTTTACAAGTATAAAACACATTTGCGTTTACAATGAAGTCTGTGACATGTATTAACTCGTCTGTGGCCCTAGTGTGAGTTTCTTTTAACTATCTCGACTTTACGCATCGATCGCGTTTTGCTCTCTGATTGGCCCTTCACCAAACGAGTGCCAATCGGAGCAAATCGGAGTGCCGAACGCGGTCGATGCGTAAAGTCGAGATGGTTAAAAGAAACTCACACTAGGCCCTCTGATACATTGACAGCGTTCTCACCTACAAAATACAAACGTGGTTTAGACAATTATTGTTTATTTTATTGCAATTTCTGTATATGAGATCATAAACATGTAGGCGACTAGAAGTTTTCAACTAACAAGTTTCATACAAGTTTTGTATACTTACAACAAGTTTTATACAATCATGTAATATAGTTTCATAACAAGTTTTGAACAACATATTTAATACATGCGAAAAACGAAAACATTGCATTCAATTTGTAAAATACATGTATTATACTTTGGTGAAAACGAGGGGTTATAAGACAAGTGTCTGAATTTCGATTGCCATGTAAAATTCGTAATGTTAGTTCCCGTATCTGCCACGGTTCTTCTCTTTTCGCACAGACTCTAGTCACTTGCAACACTCGCGCGCTGCCGACATTGCAGAACGAGATATTGTGCAGGCACTAAAAGAGACAAGCTATTCTAGTTCTCGCTCAACAACCCAATAACCTATGTGGTAGCCATCCGGACCTTTCTCACCAGTGGAAATAACGTGGCGTACATTTATTGTATTCTTTTTTTCAGCTAATGAACGATTTCAGTCGTCTGTATCCGGGAAAGGAAAACAAATTATTTTCCTCTATCACCCTCAAAAATGAAGAAATTATAAAATATGCTTCATTAAAATTACGAAAAATTAGAGACCAAGATACGAGAACAAAAATAGCAAATATTAGGTCTTTACCTATGAAATTGCCGTTCTGCAGTACTGGCCATTTCAAATCAAAATAATTTTTGTTTGGCTAAGAATTCTAATTTCAAATTAATTTTATTTTAAAAACATGGATTTTTTTTTCTAAAAGTAGTCATTTCTTTATTGATTAGTGTTACATTTTCATCGCATTTCAATCTTTTTCGTCATCATGGATACGTTAAAAATTCGAGTAATTATGGAATATGAGTACCGTCGTGGCAGCAACGCGGCACAAGCGGCACGCAACATCAACGACGTTTACGGAGCTAACACTACAAACCAACGCACCACCTGTTATTGGTTTGCTCGCTTCCGTTCTGGAAATTTCGACCTGAAAAATGAACCTCGCGGTCGTCCGAAGACTTTGGTCGACAATGACGAATTAAAGGCGATTGTGGAAGCTGATGATACACAATCTACGGCTGAATTAGCAGCAGCTTTCGACGTTAGCGTCAAAACAATATTGGTCCATTTGCGTCAAATTGGCAAGGTAAAAAAGCTTGACAAATGGGTGCCCCACGAACTCAATGATCGCCAGCGCGAAGTACGCGTCGAGACGTGCCTTGCACTGCTCAACAGACACACAAATGAAGGAATTTTGAACCGCATTGTTACCTGCGATGAAAAATGGATTCTGTTTGATAACCGTAAGCGCTCAGCAAGTTGGTTGGATCCTGGTTCAGCACCTAAACAATGCCCTAAACGAAAACTTACCCCTAGAAAAGTGATGGTCACTGTTTGGTGGTCTAGCGCCGGTGTGATTCATCACAGCTTCTTACCAAACGGGGTGAGCATTACTGCAGATGTGTACTGTGAAGAACTGAACACAATGATGGAGAAGCTGGCGCATCTCCAACCAGCATTGGTCAATCGCTCGTCTCCGCTGCTCCTGCACGACAACGCGCGACCTCATACTGCACAGCAGACGGTCTCCAAGTTGCAAGAACTGGGGTTGGAAGCTCTCCGTCATCCGCCCTACTCACCAGACCTTGCGCCTACAGACTACTACTTTTTCCAGAATTTGGATAACTTCTTGGCGGGAAAAAAATTTAATACCCGAGAGGCAGTACAAAATGCCTTTGAAGAATTTGTTGCCTCCCGTCCAGCTGATTTCTTTAAGAAGGGCATCAATAAACTGCCACTGCGATGGCAAAGATGCATTGATTACATGGGTGATTACTTCGATTAATACAAATAAAAAATTCATGAAAAAAATTCGTTTAAATTTTTTCATACAAAACGGCAATTTCATAGGTAAAGACCTATTATAATTGCACTGATTGACGGTAAGAAGTTTTGCTCAAATATTAGTTCTTATTATTAATCTTTAACTATGACGTGGAGTCTCAGAGGCCCCGGTTATTCTAGAAATCGCACAGATTTGTGACTTCCCCCTCCCCTTAGCACCGAGCCGCTCAGTTAGTGTATTGAAAAAATGACGTCCATAGTGTTTTTTTTTTTTTTTTTTAATTTTAGTAAAATTAAGTCTTAAAAATTAACCGAAACTTTTTTTTTTCTTTGAATACAGAAGATGAACCAGAGACATCTAGCAATGTTGCTTTGATGTTGCTGGCTTATGTCATCAACATTTCACCTGCACGGAAAATGAAAGGAAAGCCAGCGTGGAAGCCATCCAGAGCAGAAGTATGCGACGGCTATATATCGCAAGCTGCTTCTGAAGCCGACGTTACCAACAAGATCATTCAAAAAAAGGAGAACCTGCAGAGGCTAGGCCGCACAGTTCAACCCTACGTTATTTTTGTTGGCCTTACCGTTACTGAGGTAAAAGTAGCATATGTGGTAATAAATGACACATTGTATAGTTTCAACAAATTAGTAACAGCAGTAGACTGTGCATTTTAAATATTTCAATCGATAGGAGCTTGTTACCCGGAGGAAGCTGGAGACATATGGCTTTTTATTCAATTGGGTTTCTACGATATTAAAACTAAATTTGACAGGCCCACACAGGCTGTGAATAGTCTTTTAACTGATCTCGAGTTAATACTTTAAAAATGTTTACCTGTTACTATTGCAAAAAAGCCAGTGTGTCTCCGAATTTACTTATAACTCATGTGCGAACTTTCTGTAAATTAACGGTAGGATTTTCCGGATTTTGGTGTGGTGAACAAGGGTGTTATCGTCATTATATTTCCTCTGCATCTTTCAAAAAGCACTTAGTTAGAGAGCACCAGTCATCATTGTCAGTCTTGCCTCATCCAAATAGTAACAAACCGATTGATACAGATACAGAAGCCAATATCTCAAATTTACCTTCAACGTCAAGCAAAGAAACTTACGAAACGGCAAATACGATGGAATCTCTACCAACTCAAAGAGACGAAAACTCTCTTGGTCACCATGCTGCAAGTCTCGTTTCCACTCTATATGCTAACCCAATAATACCGCGTAAAGCCGTACAAGTTCTTGTAGAAAATCTTCAATTATTTCATTCTAAATCACAATGCATTATAGAGCGACAGTTTAATGATATGGTACCACCAGACCAAGATAATGTTCATGTTAAAAATGCTTTAAAAAAAATATTTAGCGCGTTCAGCGATGCGTTTGAGAATTTAGATTCGGAACACAAACGTTTAAAATATTTTAATGAAATAGGAACTTATTCTGAGCCCCTTGAAGTGGTTGTAGGTCAACGTAATGAGTCTAAAAAAACAGCGGCTGGTTTGTTATTAGTACAAGTAAATTGTACAATGCAGGTGATTCCGTTAAAAGAAAATTTAAAACTAATTTTTTCATCAAAAAATTTCATGAAGGATACTCTTGAATATTTGGACACAGTACAAAATGACTCTTTCGGTATTGAGAATATTGTTCAGGGTTCAGTATGGAAAAAAATGACAGAAAATTCTGTAGAGCATGATGCAATGATTTTACCATTAATAATCTACTTTGACGATTTTGAAATAGGCAATCCCTTAGGAAGCCACGCTGGGATTCATAAACTTGGAGCTATTTATGCCTCAGTACCATGTCTTCCACCTCACTACGTGTCGCTTTTGCAAAATATTTTATTATTGGCTCTGGAATATGGAAACAACATAATTTTTCAAAAAGTTTTTGATGTTCTTAATGATTTAAGGAACAATGGTATTCATGTTGAAACTGATGTGTATACTGGCAAAATTAAGTTTTATGTTGCAGCTGTGACGGGAGATAATTTAGGATTGAATGCTATGTTAGGTTTTGTTGAAAGTTTTTCTGCAAATCGGCCATGTAGAATTTGTACTGCTAATAAAGAACAAATCAAAACACTGCTTTATGAAGATGACACGTTGTTGAGAAACAATGTCAATTATGAAAATGATTTACATTTAAATGACATTCATATGACTGGTCTTAAAGAAAAATGCTCGTGGCTTGCTTTAGATGGGTTTGACTTATTTCAAAACGTCGCCGTAGATGTTTTACATGACTATCTCGAGGGTGCTTGTCGATATGTGATGCCATTTGTGATACAGAATCTAGTGTGTACTCAGATGCTAATTTCTTTTGACAATTTAAAATCAAGAATACGGTATTTTAATTATGGACCTGATTCTACATCGACACCGTGCGATTCTGTAGCAAAAGAAGGCTCAACATTAAAGTTAAAATGTTCGGCTTCTGAAATGCTTACCCTTGTTCGATATTTTGGGCTGATTGTCGGATATAATGTCCCAGATGAAAACGAAGTTTGGTTCTTATACATCAAATTAAGACAATCGTTGGATAAACTTTTGAGTCATAGAATCCATGAAAATACTATTGATCAAGTAAAATTTTCAGTAGCTGAATTAAACGAGCTCTATCGAAAATTTGCTGAAACAGACTTAAAGCCAAAGTTTCATTTTCTTACACATTATCCAGAAATGTTAAAAAAATTTGGCCCACTTACCCAAATCTGGACGATGAGGTTTGAAGCCAAGCATCGTATATCTAAATTTGTGGCCAGAGCATCACACAACAGAGTAAATGTTTGTAAAACAATAGCTATTAAACATCAATTAATTTTAAACGATACTTTTCTTAAAAATGAAACTGTAAAGACGATCTCTTATGGCAAAAAGGCAAATATGACAGAAGCGCAAATTGAAAATGTAAGACAAAACTTTCATTCTCGAGGTATAATCGATAATAATTGTTGGTACTCATTATCATGGGTGAAACTGTATGGTGTCCGATTTGAGCTGTCGTCAATTGTCATTCTAGATATTTCAGAATCTTCAGGCTTACCAAAGTTTGGTGAAATAAAAAATATTTATTTACTTGACAATGATGAAGTTACATTTGAGTGTGTTTCATTAGACTGTATAGATTTTAATCAGCATTACTATGCGTATCAAGTGATGAGAACCAACGATTACCTATTACATAATTATAATACCCTTGTTTCGCCTGTACCGGCTACAATTACTATAATGTCAGGTTTAAAACTTTATGTCACTGTTCGATGGACTTTAGAATAACAACGACCATTACACATCACATACGACGTACGTACCCTTGGGGTAGGACTTCCCATCATATTAGCACCAACCTTCTTCGTTTATTTTTCTCTCATCACACACTTACATGCATATGTAGTCAAACTCCGAAGTCCCGGCGCTCCTAGGTTTGCCTAGTCAAACCTCAGGTTTGACAAGAAGCCTTAGTCAAAGTCCAAAACTAAAGCGTGTTTTGGCCTTTGACAAAAGAATTTATGGTCAAACCTTGGAGAGACCAACTTGGGTAGTCAAACGCCGAAACTCAGTACGATCAAATCGGGGTTTGACTAGTCAGACTTAAATTAGGGACAGAATGGGTTATATAACCTAAATATGTATGAAAAACTTCATTCATTTCCGATGTTAGATTCAAAACTGCCTTACTCCTGTAGGTCACGTGGTCCTGCAGGTTAGAAATTTCGCAGCGGAGTAATTGCGATTTGATCAAATTGCGTTTCGGCGTTTGACTTTCCAAGTTAGTCTCTCCTAGGTTTGGCCATAAATGCGTTAGCCAAAGGTCGAAACACGCTATTAGTTTTGGACTTTGACTAAGCCTTCTTGTCAAACCTGAGGTTTGACTAGGCAAACCTTGGAGCGCCGGGACTTCGGGGTTTGACTATAACACATACAACACGTGCAAAAATTCAGAAACACACCCACCTGTGCGGATCTGTTGCCCGCAGGTGATACAGTTTACACATTTTACGTACCCATACCTTACATTATATACCGTTTTGCAAAAGCGTGAATACGGGCCCACCACCAATTTGTTTCTTTAACTTAACTTCAGGTTAAACATCAGCTGAGTTTCATTTGTTGTTTGTATTCTTTCATCGTATTGTCATTTATGCTTTTAAAATCAGTCAAATTTCGTAAAAGTAGAAAATATCGAAACTCGGTACTGATGTTTAACCTTCACCTAGGCCATGGGGTAGGGGTGCACCGCCCCTACTGCCAAAAGGTGGCTCTCGGATCGCTACCAAAACGGGGCGATCCCCACATTTTGTATTTTTTTTTTTTTGTAGAATACCGGTTATATCAGTTTAAAGTCGGGCCTTGCGACATAGGTTCCGCAACTAGTTAGGTTTATGCGTACGTATTAGCGTTCGTATGCGAACGAGCTTTAAGTTAAGTTTACCGTAGGCCTAGATGCATTGGTTTCCAGCGACGACCACGCGGACTCCATTGATGCCAAGGTACCCTTAGAGCCAGTCCACACGGCGCGTTGCGTCGACGCAACGCAAAATGTAAAATGACGCAACGGCAGCGCTGCGTCGACGCAACGGAGACGCAACGCGCCGTGTGGACTGGCTCGTACTAGTGATTCTTTGGTCGGGAATCCTAGGTTGCTCTTACTTACCCGCTTCCGGCTCGTGCTACAAATACCGGAGATCTGAGACATTGTTCATGTTGATAATGGACTGTCTGTTGTTATACCTAATTAAGTATTTATAATTGCCCTAAAACATTCAGACGAAATCTATATAAGATAGGATATCTACTGACGCCCTTATATTTTAATAAATATCTAATCGCCAATCCTCTCGTCCTTTCCGTATTACGTTTTGTAAAGGCCTACTCAAACCTGACCGATATCCCGACCGGTATTTTGTATGGCATTACCGGCAGCAGTTGCGGAACACCTTTGAACAGCGCGTTACCGCATACCCATCGGGATATCGTTATCGCCACCGGTACGGGATACCGGTCAGATTTGAGTAGGCCTTAAATCTTGCAATGGTGGACGCCTGTCAACAACCGACAGACGGTGAAATTCCTCGTTCATAGTTGACTACCATGTAATTCTAGAATAGTATGATTAATTAAGCTTGTGGTTTTTTTGTATGTCTCAATTTTACGATTGAAAATAAATAATATGAATCTTTTATGTCTATTTCCTTTTAAGCATGTAAAGTTATAAAACTTGTACAGGGTTTGAGAACAGAACTTCTTCAGAATTTCTTCTGTTAATAACCTTGTAAAAGTTTAAAAAAATAAAAAATGATGTATCATTGCTGTGTAGGTAGTACCTACACTAAATGTATATGTATCGTGAAGTATTATTTTATCTAAATTACCAATTAGTGTATGCTTTTCACTTACAGGTCCGATTTGGTGCTATATCGGTGTAGCTGTTAAGTTTGCTACAAAATTATTTTGCATAATAATAATAATAGCCGCACTAATATCGTACAAATTCAACAACAGTAGGTAAAGCCTGACCAGAGTTTTAAAAAAACCCTGCAATGAGGACGCGACCTTTTGTGATATATTTATACGTAACTATTGCCAGTAAAAGAAATTAAATCTGAAAAATACCGCACGCGGGTTTTAAAACATCTGGTCAGCTTTATAATGATACATCATTCTTTACCGTACCCGCACCATTATTTATAAGTAGATATCTATGTGACCAGTGCAGGTTGTACTACTTATACTACAAAGCATAATGTGTATAAAACTTATTAACTGTTATAGTAGAGGTATGAACGGGAAGTCGAAGCGTAGGCAGACCGCCATTCCTAAGATGGCAGGGCCGACCTCGACCAGATACGCCGCATCGAGGATGACATAGAAAAACCATGGGAGAAGCATAAATGTCCAGCAGTGGACGAATATATATGCTGAGAAGAAAAATAAAAGGTATGATTACTAGTGCGGGACAATATGGCACCATACCATTCACCATACCCGTCCATCTACACGCCCGAGTACATGCGATACTGCTACGGGTATAAGGCATGGTGCACTATTGCACTACGTGTTACGTATTGCACATCATGCCTTACGATACTTGTACCTGTATTTTCCTTATGCTGGCATGGTTACAGTCAACGTCATTAATATATAAATATATACAGCCATCTAGTCAAAATATGTAAACACCAACCTTATTGTCAGTGACATAGAGGCGTGTAGATATTTTTGAGCTCTTGTTAACGTATATATTTTTATGACGCTGGCCGTACATACAAAGGTGTTCAGATATTATTATATATTAACCAATCAAAGTCAATGAAATTTTGTAGACACGATCGAGAAACTAATATCTAGGTCTGTGGTTTATTACATTTTCGTAAAAATGTATAGTTTAAATATTGCAGGGGGTTTTCATATTTTCATTCAAAACTCCCTGCAATATTTAAACTATACATTTTTACGAAAATGTAATAAACCACAGACCTAGATATTAGTTTCTCGATCATGTCTACAAAATTTCATTGATTTGAGTGTTTAATATTCAAAATAAGTATCTGAACACCTTTGTATGTACCATGCGCCAGCATAAGGAAAATACAGGTGCGAGTATCGTAAGGCATGGTGTGCCATACGTAACACAGTATAGTGCACCATGCCTTACTATACCCGCAGCAGTATCGTACGTACGCTAGCGTGGTACATAAGTATGGTTCACCGTGCTTTACTGGTCCCGCACCAGTATCGTACGTCCACTGCCGTGGTACATACGCACGGTTCATCATGCCTTACTGTACCGGCAACGGTACCTTACCTCTACTACGACAGTTAATACGTCTGACACATCATGCTTTACTGTGCCTGCCACAGTATCCTACGTATGCTGCCACGCTGCACACGTATGGCGCACTATGATTCACCGTGTCCGCCATAGTATCGTAAGTATGCCGCCATGGTGTACACGTATGGCGCACCATGATTCACCGTGTCCGCCATGGTATCGTAAGTATGCCGCCATGGTGTACACGTATGGCGCACCATGATTCACCGTGTCCGCTATAGTATCGTAAGTATGCCGCCGTGGTGTACACGTATGTCTCACCATGATTTACTGCATCCGCCACAGTATCGTACGTATGCCGCCGTGGTACACACGTATGGCTCACCGTGCTTTACTGTGTCCGCCACAGTATCGTACGTATGCCGCCGTGGTACACACGTACGGCTCACCGTGCTTTACTGTGTCCGCCACAGTATCGTACGTATGCCGCCGTGGTACACACGTACGGCTCACCGTGCTTTACTGTGTCCGCCACAGTATCGTACGTATGCCGCCGTGGTACACACGTACGGCTCACCGTGCTTTACTGTGTCCGCCACAGTATCGTACGTATGCAGCCGTGGTACACACGTACGGCTCACCGTGCTTTACTGTGTCCGCCACAGTATCGTACGTATGCCGCCGTGGTACACACGTACGGCTCACCGTGCTTTACTGCGTCCGCCACAGTATCGTACGTATGCCGCCGTGGTACACACGTACGGCTCACCGTGCTTTACTGTGTCCGCCACAGTATCGTACGTATGCCGCCGTGGTACACACGTACGGCTCACCGTGCTTTACTGTGTCCGCCACAGTATCGTACGTATGCCGCCATGGTACACACGTACGGCTCACCGTGCTTTACTGTGTCCGCCACAGTATCGTTCGTATGCCGCCGTGGTACACACGTACGGCTCACCGTGCTTTACCGTGTCTGCCACAGTATCGTACGTATGCCGCCGTGGTACACACGTACGGCTCACCGTGCTTTACTGTGTCTGCCACAGTATCGTACGTATGCCGCCGTGGTACACACGTATGGCTCACCGTGCTTTACTGTGTCCGCCACAGTATCGTACGTATGCCGCCGTGGTACACACGTATGGCTCACCGTGCTTTACTGTGTCCGTCACAGTATCGTACGTATGCCGCCGTGGTACACACGTACGGCTCAACGTGCTTTACTGTGTCCGTCACAGTATCGTACGTATGCCGCCGTGGTACACACGTACAGCTCACCGTGCTTTACTGTGTCCGCCACAGTATCGTACGTATGCCGTCGCGGTGCACAGATATGGCTCATCATTATTTAACGTGCCCGCTACAGTATCGTACGTAAGCCGCCATGGTACACACGTAAGGTTCACCGTGTTCTACTGTGCTCGCAACAATAGTATACGGGTGTTGCAATCGTAGTTTCAGGAGTATTCAGTGCGACTTGCGCACTACGTATTACGTAGCCGGATGTCGGGCTACGTACGTACGTACAAAAATCGACCACGAGTAAATTACGTAACCCGCTCCATGATGAGCGTCAGTATGCCGACTACGTATGACTGGCTACTTACGCGTAATGGAGCGGGTTACACACGTCATTGTGGTCGATTTTTGTCCTTATTTTACGTAGTGCGGCAGAGGAAATTTTTCTCAGTGAGGATACCCTGGTAACATCATCATCATCATCATTTCAGCCGAAAGACGTCCACTTCTGGACATAGGCTTCCCCCAGGCTCCTCCACTTCGACCGGTCTTGTGCTTCCCATATCCAGCGAATACCCGCGGCCTTCACAAGGTCATCGGTCCACCTTGTAGGAGGCCTTCCCACTCTAAGTTTTCCGGTACGTCTCCTGGTAATATCTGCTGAATTTCATATGAGTCGCTGAATGGTTTATTTATAATTGTTGTTTAAACATATATAAATCATAAGTACATCGTATGTGAATTATAAGTATTTTACTAACAGTAAAATAATATCAAACACAATATTTTCTTTTAAACACAGATGTTTTCGTTATGTCTATGTTTCCACAAGAGAAACACAGTGTTTGGTAAGCTATTGAAATGGTTCTGCACTTTGTATGACCACTTAGCGGACTGTACATAGTTGATACTTCAGGATAACTGTCAGCGTCAATATGTTGCTTTGACACTGACGTGACATTCATTAAAACCAATGAAAGAAGACCGGGGAATGAGGTGAGTGGCCACACAGTACGCTTGACGTTTTAGACAATTTAGAAAATACGTATTAAAGGTTAAAATTAACTTAAAAAGAATATAATATGTATATAGCAATAAACAACTGTGTGGTGCCGGACGTAAAAGAATAGCACCATCCCATTTCTTCCCGTGGGTGTCGTAGAAGGCGACTAAGGGACTTACTAGAGAATGGGCAGCAGCGTTCTCTATGCATTTTACCACCATATTGCGATCGCCAACCCGCCTGCCAAGCGTGGCGATTATGGCAAAACCCCCCTTTTGAGAGAAGCCTATGTCCAACAGTGGACATTTTTCGGCTGAAATGATGAATAAACAACATAAAAATTCTTACCACTAATCAGGAGTTTCGGAGTTGCCACTAGTCGTTGAGCTTTTTCAAACATTTTGACTTATAAACATACTTGGAGAGTTGGCAGAAGTAATATGGATGTGGCTGATACTTTTCAAAGAAATTGTCCTTTTTTCATTTTGGCGTGAACGTGGCCAGATTTAAGTATTGTTGAAGACCTGATTTTTACACCCCCTTTTCATCATTATCATCATAATTTTAACCAAATAACGTCCACTGCTGCACATATGCCTCCCCCAAGCTCCGCCGATTTGACTGGTTCTATGCTTCTTGCATCCAGCGGATTCCTGCGGCCTTCACAAGGTCATTGGTCCACCTTGTGGGAGGCCTTCCAACTCTACGTCTTCAGAAACGCGGTCGCCACTAAATGATAACTTAACAATAAACAACAAAGTAATGACTAGCACCGTTGGTTAAGACGGGCAGGATACACAATTACACAAGTCGATGAGTTTGCGCTTCGGGGAGATCGGCAGATCGGCTATTCCAGGCGTTTTCAATTCGGCTATCGATTTCTCTTTCTAGCCTGTCTTCCAAAGAAATTACCTGGCCCAGGTGGATATACCGACAAAATGTCTTTCTCAAGCCTTTCGCTTATCTTAGACCCAAGACTAATTCCATACCCCAAAAGGAAAAACTAAAACGGTTTTCATGAACTCTCCAGATAAAAATTAAACAAACACTGAATCACAGACTTATAGTAAATATATGAGATACATGAAAAACGACAGGAAAGTAAACCCATTTCAATTCACTCCTTTTCTACGGCCACACCTTGTGCGAACGTCGCCTGCTTTCTGTTAGAGATCACACCAAATTCGGTTTGATTACGCTTCTTTATCTCTGCCTAGCCCAGTACCCTCTACGGACAAAAGACTTCGCCGAATTGTCCCGTAACGGTTCGCAACATAATATATGACGGTACATATCCCCGGACTACGAAATACGACGAGTACTTTACCCGGACAACGTTGGGATGGAAATATATAGCAGGTTTTATTTTGTACCCGAAAATATTATAAGTTTTATTTTTGTTGAGACATTTTAAAATCAACGGATTCGAATCCACGGCAACTGGTCAACTTTAATCATTAATTTTATTTATTGTTAAAGCATAATTAAAGCGCGCACGCGCAGTGAAGTGTTTCGTAGTTGGGATTATTCAATTTTTGCACAGTATTGATTTTATCAAACGTTAAAGTAAGTTTACATTTTATAGTATTTCTCGAAAAAAATAGCTTAAGACAACTGTAGTAGTACTTAGATCTCTTGATGATTTAAAATATTTATTTTTACATTTTACAATAGCGTTAAAGTGATAATGCATTATAGGCAAGTTCTCTTATGCCAAGGCAACACTAAGAAATCGTGGGACACTATCAAAACAATCGATGTGATGTGAGTATGTGGATGAGATGTGTGTGTGTCTACCAAATGGAAATATCATTTTCAAAATCGGTCCACAATTGACGAAAATCCATAATCAGCCCATAAAATATAAAATAATATAGATGTCACATGTCTTCGAATTTTTGGTTTCCTCACAATGTTTTCCTCCGTTTTGAGAGCAGTGGTGATCAAATTATTTACACAAAGTAAAGTGCCTGCTTGGGTTCGAACTTCGAACCCACAACCATAACGTAATAGTTGGAGCCGTTACCACTATGCCACCACTGCACTTCGATCGACGAGCACATATAGACGAATTGAGAAACGTCCGTTAAAAAAATTTATATACATACTCGTACTTCCATGTATTCCATGGCTCAACAGAGCCAGCTCGATGACACGGCCAAGCTAGTTAATTTATTGTTCTTTAAGGAGATCGTTTTGAAATGTTTCAACAAAGCAAAATGACTGTAGCGTGAAAAATAAGTACCATCATCCGAATTTGGTAAAGAGCATAATTAATTAACTTTTGTCCAAATCAAAACAATAGCTCTTGAAAATGCTACACCGTGCAGTCTCAACAACGTCAACAGCAGTGGAAAAAACAAAAGGACGAAAAATAAAGTTCATTCCTCCATCACAATTAAGCCACAAAAGCGCTAGTTAGCGTATGAATTGACACAAGTTGAAACACAGTGTAAAGGAAATTAATTAACACGCAATCTTAACAATTTGCGTGTCAATTTCCTTTACACCGTTACACTGCTGCCGCTGCCGCTTTACCGCTGATGGAAGGTAAACCCTTGGGTACATGATTCCAGAAGGCCAATTCTACTAATTAAAAACGTTCGCAGTGTCATCTCGGCGACAATCGAATTTCAAAAATTTGACAAAAATGTATAGGAATTTTTGACAGATTGACACTGAGATCAGACTGTGAACGTTCTTAAAATTACCAGAATTGCCCCTCAGATATCATCATCTGCCTAGCCTTTTCCCAACTATTTCTGGGATCGGCTAACCGGATGCAGCTGAGCATCAGTATTTTGCGATTGCCTATCTGACCTCCACAACCCAGTTACTGGGTAATACGATGCCCCTTGGTAAGATTGGCTGTCAGACTATCGAGCTTCTGACTGTCAAAGATCCACGAATGACAGCTGGGAACGTGCTTTCCGAGGCACGGAGGGGTCTTGGTATGTAAAGATGGTCACCCATCCACAGATCAACCCCGGCAAGCGTAGCTTAACCTTATCAGGTTAAGCGATCTATCGTAAAGTAAATAAAGTAAGTAGTAGTAGTAAGTACCTAAAGTATTAAATCTCGTCTAGTTCATCTATTATGCCACCAATTTATTATGTTTAATCATTGTTTTTTTTTTTTTTTTTTATTATGAAATTTTTTAATAGTTTGACTAGGAGTGACATTATACATTTTATTATTGTATTACCTAATATTTGCATGCCAATGTTTAAGGCAAACGTGATGATCTATTTTATGTTTACTATTAACATCTCTTGCATGCTGACAATTTGTTTTGTATGTCTTGTACTCATGTTTGGGCAAATAAATGATTATCTTATCTTATCTTATCATAGTTTTCGTCATTCATAATTTCGCCTGTAATGGTGAAGTCCCATCATTTAACAAACTGCCTAGTCCGAGTCACTAGTCGGTTATTGACCCCAAGCTGCCCCCTATCAAATGAAGTTTAATCATAACAGTAGAGTCGGATTGAAAATGGATTTTATTCGGCCGAAAATGAAAACGATATTCTGCCTGATTTGCATTTTCGGCCCAAAACCGAAACCGAAAATATTTAGTGTCAAATAGCTACTGTTTTTAATACGTTGTACCTACTTTTCTCAAAACAACAATGTTGACGCCGCGGCTCACCATTTCATTTTGCTTAACCATTGTTAAAGTATCGGTAAATTGTTTAAATATACAAACCAAACAAGTACATTATTTTAACTCCCCAACAAACAAGTAGCAATTTTTCCAGCATTTTCTCAGTTAAAGTTTTTATAACCATGCATATTCTCTGAATAAATGGATCAATAGTTATGATTTCCAGCCGAAAATGGATATTTCGGCCGAAAAAGGAAAACGAAATTCGCTCAGATCCTACATAACAGGCGAAAGGTGGGATTAGGCACTTTATACCTCTACATCCATTATCAAGGCTGTAGGTATATCCCGAATATGCTCGGGTAATCATTGATAATACTTGCTAAAAAAATACTTCCAAGACTCAACCGTAAAAACTAAGGTTTTTTTAAGCAAAATTCTGCGAAATGGTAATTCTCGTTTATAAAGTTAAAATGGAGCACCCAGAATGAATTTACTGGTTTGTTATTCATGTAAATAATCCTTTGAACTTAGCAGTTATCGTCGAGTTTGTTTAGAATCGCCTAATCTTATTCTGGCGGAAATTTGTAATGGACCTTCTTGCTAGATAAATAATAGAGATTTCAAAATTGTTCGGGTAAATATTTTCTGGCTAAATGACCCCAAGGTCGTTAGCCGGTTTTCTAGGCTTTTAAAATTAGACTTTATTATTTACCAGCGCAAGTCCTTTTTTTAATAAATAAGTAATTGGAATGTAATGTAATAAATATATATGTAGTACCGCGAGGGCTGGTTCGAGGTTGCGCGGGAAAACAGTTACTGGAAGGAGTTGGGGGATGTCTTTGCTCAGCAGTGGGACAGTATAGGCTACACATAAAAAAATGGGAATTCTTACGTAAGAAAGAAGGTTATCACTCATTATAAATGCACCGCTACAGCGCAATGACCGCCCGTCACCGCCTAGAAAAAATCCACGGCATGTCTCCAACGTGCCGTCAGCAAGACGAGCGCTCGCTGCTTGCACGCCATTCACCGATGACATGACATTTTGTTGTTCACGCGCCGCTTACTAATTGGTAGCTTTCCGTTCACACGACAACTGCTAGTTTTCAGCTTATAGACCGGTTTCTGAACACTCCGAACATGTGAGGTGAATTTCCAGGCGACCGACGCAACGACGTGGAAACAGCCGTGCGAGACAGGGCGTGAGGCCCACGCGCACGGCGAGGCACCAGCCATACATACCGTTTGCAGGCGTTTCTTCGCCAGGCGCGGGCTGTTCGCTCGAAACAGGCGGTCGTCTGCGTGGCGTGGACGTCGCCGTGGCGTACTACTCTTATACAATTGATTAGCTGTGTCAGACCGGTGCTGATGTAATAAGAGATGAGCTCACTTCTTGTGACGTAAGTCACACTGTCACAAAACGTGGACACATGAAAAATGCACCGTGTAAAAATGTACTTACCATGAATAACTAGCTATAACCCTCGCAAAGTTTTAATTTCTCTTCTATTCAGTAAAAAACGGACTTTGCTAAAGATTGGGCTGAAACCAGCCACAACACTTTTGATTACAGCCTTGAATGATAATTATTATAATCTATATAACTAACTACCAGAAAAAAAATTAGTTTGTAACTGAAATTCACAACTAAATACAAACTATACAACACACTGTTCAACTACTGAGATTATCCGACATCACACACCACCAACTTTTTCGGATTGTCGGTAATCCGGCACACAGAAGAGACACGGAACACACTCGCTAAATCACAGGCTTTACCATGTTATCTGACAAATTATTAAAGCTGTAAGCATCGCAACACATCGCACCGTTCTTTTCTGTACAAATCTCACCGTGAAAACGTACGTGGAAAGAGTTTGAAGATCGCTGTTATTCCACTTGATGCTAGAGAGTGACACTATCGACAGTTGACAGCTCACTTCATTTACGTTTTTACGGTGACATTTAAGAAGTGTAATTTTTTGCAGCATGCCGATTCTGTTACCCTCTCACCGCGTGAAGTGAGCGTGGAGTGTGTGTTGACCTGTCAGTGTTACCCCACTGATGCTATGGATTGACCAAGCATTAAGTGGAATGACACTGACACTGATCACTCCACGTTCACTTCACGCGGTGAGATGGTTACAGAATAGCAATGCTGGTGATTTAAATATAGAATTCCTCAATAACATAATCGGACGTGGGTTCGTACCCAGGCAGGTGATTTACTTTGTATAAACAATAAATAATTTAATCACCAATGCTCTGAAAACGGTGAAGGAAAACATCGTGAGGAAATCGGCATATCCTAGAACCAAAATTTGAAAAGATGTGACATCTACCAACCCGCACATGGCCCGTGTGGTAGATTATAGCCCACTCCCTCGCGAAGAGAGGCGGTGAAGGCTAGTGTCCCAGCAGTGGGAACATTATAGGCTCATTATGATGAAATAACATAATATTGCGCCTGTATAGCTCGAAGGGACGAGTAGAAGTGTATTATACATTCCTGATTCCGCCTGGTTCGTTTAAGTCCCATGAATAAAGTAAAAACTCAATTACTATCCTTTCGCCCGATCTGCGAAACGAACTCAGGACCCAGCGCTCAGCAGTATTATACAAAGAGCGACTGCCTATCTGACCTCCACAACCCAGTTACTGGGTAACACGATACACCTTGGTAAGACTGGTTGTCAACTTTCAGATTTCTGACGACCCGTAACGATTGTCAAAGATCCACAAATGACAGCCGAGACCAACTGCTTAGCGTGCTTTCCGAGGCACGGAGGGGTCTTCGTATGTAAAGATGGTCACAGCAATCGAAATATTTTTAGTATATGCGAAACCTGAACATAGTTCGTTCAGACTAAGTAACTGAATCGATTCCAATAATTTTTACACCATGTCATATTTTTTCCCAAAAAATATAGCAAGTGTGATGGTAAATGTTATCACCAGTTAATTACAATACAATCGCCGTACGGTCAGGTACCTACTGCCTAAGGCCTAATTATTATCAATGAGTACAATACGACGCAGGACGCGCGGGCGGCGCGGAGTGCCGCGTGGTAACCATGTTTGCGTAGACAACCAGATAACATTACAAGTTTTTAACTTTGTAATTTTTCATGATACACTTTTGAAATTTTGTATATAGATTCCTTACATAAAAATGCTAGACATATGTTTCAGGTTTCGCAAATACTAAAACTGCGGTTGTATAAGAAAAAAAAATGTGTAGACGATATGTAAGATGATATACCACACCTTTCTACACGAGTATCTTCAATATAACTAAGTTTCTGAGGCTTCTATTTATTTATCAGAGTATCAATATCTACAATATTCAATATCAGACGTTTAATGTCAGGGTTGGTCTGCGTCAACACCTCTATTATGACGTCACAATCTCGTCTGACACAGAATGCCTATTAACTTAAATAAACTTAATATTAGCACGTACAATTTTTTACTTAGCACATGACCTTAATGTTGGTATACAAGGGTAGGTTATGAAAACTAAGCTAAAATTTAGGTTGAACCAAGAAAAAGGTGTTTAGTTACAACATTTTAGGTAAATAATGAGATTACATTGTCGGCCTAGGTTCGTGTTTCGTTATCCTACTAATATTATGAATGTGTTTGTATTAGATATGCGCAAAAAGTGTCTGTAAAAAGAAATGAATGAAGTATAATTTTCGCTTAACGAAATAGTCCACTCATTTCCTTCAATACTTCATTTAGTTCAGTAAATCAGAACGAGTCCATACCATAACATGACGACAGTGATTGACAAGTTACGACAAATGATACACTTCACAGTTTTATAAGTATGTCGATTTTCCTTCATACTTTATACAGGCTTAGGACTGTCAACTTAGAAAATTTGAAATATGAATTTAAGCAAACCTATGTTTATTGAGTAAGTAGTATGTTTTTTTTTTACTGATACGCACAGTTCGTGCGAGCAAAAAGAAAGACTGAACTAAGTGAAGTAGAGACACATTTGAATTACTACTGATTGAATGACAGTTTATTTTGTGATATGAAGTAGTTCATTGACTTACTACCCATGTCTAGTTTGAATGTTTAGATGTTTGATTTTTTTTACTCAATCACGCTAAAACGGCTGATCGAATGTGGATGAAATGTGGCACACAGATAATTTGAAACCTGGATTAACACATAGGATACTTTTGTCCTGGTAGTACGATCCCGTGGGATAACTTTCGACCTCCACACGGGCAAAGCCGCTGGCAAAAGCTAGTTATAAAATACAAAAGGGCGTGTTGAAAAATTAAATAACTGATTTAAAAAAGATAGTTGGCGTAGCATCCGCGTAGCAATGTCTACGAAGTGCTACGCGCGTAGTAGTGTTAACTGGACGGCTATTCTCGTAATTTTAACCTGTCTTGGACATTTAATGAGATAACAATAGATTTGAACCCGATTCGGGTGCACCAGGTATTTTATTGGTTAAGAAGGTTCATAGTCTGATCCCAGTGTCAATCTGTCAAAAATACTTCAGAAGGCCAATTATACCAATTAAAAAACGGTCACATCAAGTCGCAAGTCCGGTTTCATGTTATTCGCATGGCACGTTATTTAGTTGAATTGGCCTTCAGATTGCTACACATTTTTACAAGATTATGACATTTCATTGTCGCCGAGATGAGACTGCGACTAGAGTTTGAACGTTTCTAATTACAAGAATTGTCCTTCTGGATACTGCAAATTGTTCATTAATTATTTATTTATTGATATGGCATGAGGGGCTTGTGGCTAACTAATAAGAGCCGCCCGGGTGGATCGATCAGGTTAAGCTACGCTTACCGTGGTTGGTGAGTAGATGGGTAATCATCTTTACTTACCGAGACCTACCGAGTACACCGAGCCTGGGAAAACACGTTAAGTCGTTCGTCCTGGCTGTCATTCATAGATACATTAAAACCTCTTTATTCGCGGGGTATACTTTCCACAAATATACCGCGAATACAGAAACCGTGAATGTGGAATGGTAATTTATATGGGATTATAGGGGATACGTTCCTAGATGACAAAAAAAAACAATTTAATAGATGTTTTTGACCATATTGATTGAGATTTGATTAATTGTATGAACGTGATATGGATGCAAACGACTCTCCAAGGCGTAAACGATCAAGCATTTCTATTTTCACTGAAAGCGGTAACACAGATTTTTTTCGCGTCGAAAATCGTTTTTAAGTTTTGTTCCGGTCGAGCGGCCAAGCGAATTATATTAAATAACGTAAAGCGACCGCGATGACGTCATCACACCAATTTGCGTCGCGGGCGGTCCGCCCGCTTATCGTAAACTCGAAAATACAATGGATCTTTGTATGGGGGCTGGTTCGACTGTTAATTGTTGAAGAATGCTGACAAATGGACTTTATAACTTGTCTTTCTTTCGTTTGAATGAATGGTCGTAAAAAATTACGTAATTCGTTGAAAATGAGCTCGAGAATTTTTATCTTAGAAAGTTTCCGCTATCGAAAAAAATGACAATAACAAAAAAAAACAAGCGATGACCTATGTTTTTTATGGTTTTAAATGCATGGTGTGTATATTCCTAGCATAACAAATGAATAAAACCACCTACCTTTAGTACAAAATGAATCATCCACAAGCATCACAAAACAAAACAATAACAACTGCCTGACGTAAGTTTTACGACAGACCTCGCAAAACAAATAGATTAAAAATATTTTTGTTCGAGCGTTCCAGGTTTTTCTTAGCTTGAAACGTAATATATTGAGCATGGAATCAGAATGTACAGTTACCATAGAGAAATATTTAGTCGATTTTTGTCACGAGTTAAAATAAATGAGTCACTCCGCAACAAAGCGCGCGTGGGATAGATTTTATCCCGTGGCCGCTCAACGGCATTTTGCGCGTGGGATTAAATATATCCCGTGGCCGCTCGTCGACATTATAAATTAGGAAGACAGCGGTAGAGACATGTTACTCGATCACATTTTTTGCAACGAATGGAAAGATGAAACAATAGGTAAAACACGCAAAGCGGCGCTTACCAAAGGATGGAACGTCTAATAGACAGCATTTATAAATATACTTTATGCATTAAGTGATAAGGTTGCTTTCATTCTGTTTGTTTACATTCTCAAAAACACCGACCGCGGCGAAGGCGGCATATGTTAAAGGCGGCGATATCATTTTTAACATAATGTATTTTAGGCACAGTTATAATAAGGTCTATTTTACTTTTTTATCCATTTAATGACGCGTTTACAAAGGATATTGGGTTGGATACCTATTGGAATCCTTTTTATTAATATGTATGTACCGATGTACTGATTAGATCCACGAATAAAGAAATCTTTGACTGGCTCCTAAACTAAACCGAAGCCTGTATTTTAGGACAACAGAACCCCACCAAGAAGCTTAAATACAGAGATGTTACATAACAATATTAAGTGCAAAGAACACATTTCACAATTTGGAGTTGGTATTGCATGTATAAGAGACTACATAGATGATGGAATTCTGGTAATCATTAAAGTCAGTAGATACATTGAAATATAGCAGAGGACAACATTCACACACTCTTCCCGAGTGTGTGAATGTTGTGATAGTGAATGTGTATTGTGTGATGAGATGTGTGATGTGTATGCGGTGAACGTGTGATGTGTGGTGTCTGTGAAAGTTAATGTCATTTATGAAATGTCAGATGTTGAGATGTCATTTTGACAGCAGCGCCGCGTACGGGTCGCTTTAGAGATTTATTTTTTATAAAATCGTGATATCGGACTTTACAGTATAAATTATGTGTTCAACTGAACATTGTATGTTAACATACCGTTAAAATATGGAGAACAGTGTTAAATTGGTGGATTTCTAAAGTTTTCAAACTATATTTGGTGTGATAATAAGTGCAGTGACAAAAACTATTCGCGGGTGGCGCGAAATACAGAGTGGTGAGAGTGGCGCGTCGCACTCTTTCACTCTTGCGCGAACTAGCTATCTCGGTCTCTGTCGCACTCTTGGTGTTTTCACGAAATTCTAGAATTTAAGATGGATTGTGAGGTTTGTAACCGAGAAATGAATATCGGCGAGACTATTGAATGTAATGGATGCAAGAAGGGATACCATTATAGATGTGTGAATATAACCCCGGCGAAGGCGGTACAATTAAAGCGTACTTTTAAGTGTGCCTCCTGTTCTAACGTAACTCAGCGTATACGAGTAACAGATGATACACCGGTACGGGGTGGCCAAGCCACTGGTTTCGTAGATCAAGCAAATCAATCGTTTGAGGAAAATGTTGCTCAGGAGAAAGCACAGTCATTGACTTCGGACGAGATTGTAGATCAAATTAATAGTGTAATCCTGGCTAAAATCAGTGCTTTTGAAACAAATATTATACAGGAGATTAAAGCCAGTGTGGCTGTACTGGCGCTGGAAAATACTAAACTAAGACAGGAATTAAAGGAAGCTAACATGAAATGTAGTTCCTATGAGCGGCAAATTAAAAGCTTGAAAACTGAAGGACTGCTGGCTAGAGGGAAAAAAGAACAATATGATGCCAATTCCCAAAACCAACGACCAATACCGGTACCAGTACCTACAATACCGAAGAGTACGACTGCCCTGACTGCATCATGTCAAACAAATGTCCTGGATTACGGAGTTCAAGCAACTACGCCTCTGCTGCCGCCGCCGCCCCAGGGGCCCGTGGAGATTGGTTACGCAGCAGCGGTGGCCAGGAAAGCAGCGGATATGAAAGTTGATGATATTAGTAATAATGATTGGATAGAGGTTAAAAAAAATAACAGAAGAAGTAGCGCAATAAGGAAAGGTGGTAATAATTCGATTAGTTCTTTAAAAGCAGTGGAACGCAGGAAATTTTTACATGTTTGGAGGCTGAATAAAAGCACTACAGAGGATAATCTAAAAGAGCATATCAAACAGACACTAGGAACGGACTCGGAAATCGTTATTCAAAAATTAAAACCTAAAACGGAGCGAGACTATGCCTCATTCAGGATTGGTGTTACATTGAGTAACTTTGAGAAACTTTGTAACCTGTAACTTTGTATTGAGTAACTTTGAGAAACTTTGTAAACTTTGTAACCTGTGCTGTATTTTAAACGATCCGAGTCAAATAGCGAACTCTTTTAATGATTATTTTATTGATATTGCTAGTAAAAAACCTCAACCTTCAAGAAATACTTGTTCATCGCAACCCAATAGGAACATTTCCAGCATATTTTTGAACCCTTGTTCTGAAACCGAAGTTTCCCGTATAATAGTATCTCTAAACAATAAAAAGTCGGTAGGGTATGATGAGATCTCTACACACATACTTAAATTATGTGCTGAAATCATAGCACCAATACTATGCCACATAATTAATTTATCTCTATTTCAGGGAATTTTCCCCGAAAGATTAAAATTTTCTATTGTTAAGCCCCTTCATAAAAACAAGAGTACACTAGATAAAAATAATTATAGACCTATCACACTCATTTCAATATTCTCAAAAATTTACGAAAAAATAATGCATAGTCGTTTAGTTCAATTTATAAATAAACATAAAATTATTAACGAAGAACAAAATGGATTTCAAAAAGGTAAGTCAACAACTCTGGCAGCATTCTCTTTAGTGAGGTCCATTACAGATAATATAGATAAAAAACGCTCAGTTTCCGTAATTTTCCTAGATATGAGCAAGGCTTTTGATCTCGTTAACCACAACACACTCCTAGATAAATGTGAGCGCTACGGCATCAGAGGTCCAGCGTTAGAATGGCTAAAAAGTTACCTCAGTAATAGACAACAGTGTGTTGAAGTATCTCGCATTAATGATAAACTCGTTGTGATGGTATACAAATCTTTATATAGACACAATGGGTCTGGAGTACCTCAAGGAAGCATCCTTGGGCCTCTTCTTTTCCTTTTATACATTAATGACTTACCAAATATAACAAAACATAAGTGTGTACTATTTGCAGATGATGTGTCAGTAATAATACCGGAAAATAACAAAACATTACATGAACTAGAAGTAAATCAAACTATCAACGACATAATAAGTTGGCTAAATGAAAACCACTTAAAAATAAATTTATCCAAAACAAAATTCATTCAATTTGCAAACTATAAACAAAATCCCCCAAAAATTATTTTAAACCCCAATAACGAAATAATTAGTAAAGAAAATAGTGTAAAATTTTTAGGTCTGACATTAGATGAAAATTGTAATTGGGGAACACATATTGAAAATCTATGTAAAAAACTAAACAGATTTGTTTATGCACTAAGAGAACTACGCAAAACAGCGAATGAAGAAGCTGCACTCAGCGCCTATCACGGCTACGTAGCATCTGTATTGAGGTACGGTTTACTCCTATGGGGCAACTCGTCTCAAGTTCAAAGAGCTTTCATAGCGCAAAAAAAATGCTTAAGAGCAATAACTGGGGCGCCTCCATATGAAAGTTGTAGACCAATTTTTAAAAAATTAAAGGTTCTAACGATCTGTTCTATTTATATTTTAGAAATAGGCATATTTGTTAGGAAAAATTCACACTTCTTCTCCACAATAACCGAAAATAATAGATTCACAAAAAGGGACCCCACCAAGTTAAAAAACCAATTTTGTAACAGCACTCTCCACTATAGAAACAGTTATCTTATGTCCATAAAAGTTTACAACCATATTCCAAAACGAATACGAGAACTACCATTACATTTCTTCAAAAAACAACTGAAAAATTGGCTTCTCCAAAATAATTTTTATACATTAAAAGAATTTTTTGAATATAAGTAGATATTATTAATAGATATTAGTTTTTTTATATTAATACGAAGGTTGTTATTGTTTTGTTTTATTTTATTTTGTATTGTATAAATGTGTCTTTATATACACAGCCTTAAGTGTTTTGTATCGTGTACTAAAGTTAAAATAGTTTAAAAGTTAGGCTTTACACCCATGTGTAAATACTAATAAATTGTAAGTATTCGTATGCCGCTTCTAGCGGCGGATGTGTCCTGAACTATTTATACTTGTCCAACTTTGTACCTACCATATCCGACGAATAAATATCTTTATCTTTAACCCTGACCTATGGCCAGTAAATGTAGAATACAGCGAATGGATTTGGTTTCGTCCCAATAGTAACCCAAAACAACCAGAAACCCAGTAGTCATTTCAACATATTAGATCAAAACGTCAGAGGACTCAGAACTAAAACAACAAAATTTTTATCACTACTGGAATCCTCAGGATCCGATTTATTTGCTATTACTGAATCGGGCCTGAATGAAGCGATTCAGAACGCGGAATTTGTGCTTCCTGGTTATCAAATATTACGATGCGATCGGGCGGATGGTCGCAAGCAAGGAGGCGTACTTTTAGTGGCCACACCGAGGTTCGAGTTGCGACGAGTGTCGCAGGTGACATTGATATAGACAGTCAAAAGTTTGAACTGATGTGTGCGGCTGTTTATAGGCGTAATTGTTTTCTATTTACTTGTTGTGTCGTGTATATTCCACCAGGTGCTGACGACAATCAATATTTGTCGATGTTTTGTATACTAGAAAAATTATGTGTCAAATATAGCAGTAATTTAATTATATTAGGGGACTTTAATATGCACTCGTGTAACAACAACATTTGTAACTATTACGAATATTTCATGGCCTTTTGTGAATTTACTCAGTGCAACACAGTACCTAACTGTAACAATAGGCAGTTGGACCTAGTGTTGAGTGCGCGCAGTGGCGTGTCGGTGGGCGCGGCGGACGAGGGCCTGCAGCCCGTGGACGCGTACCATCCTCCGCTGGCCGTGCGCATCGAGCGCGGCTCGCGCCCGCGCCCGCCCCCGCTGCCCCCAGCGGTGACGCCGCGTACCCCACCGGCATCGCCGCGTACGAGTCACTCGCAATCTCAATCTTTGATAACTCATAGATGTTGGAATTTTAATAAAGCGGACTTCAAACAAATGTATAGTTTGGTAGCTGAAATAGATTGGAGCGAGATTTACGGTTCATGCGATCCAGATATAGTTTTAGATTTATTTTATAATAATATATATGACGTTTTTAACAAGTGTGTTCCTCCAAAAAAAATACATGGTAATCCATTAAATAATAGATACGTTTATCCAGTTTGGTATACAGCTGAAATTATTAGAGACATAAAAGCTAAGTATTTATTACATAAAAAATATAAATTGAGTAAATCACGCAGTGATTATGTGGAATTCGCACGATACAGGGCGAGAGTGAGAACCGAGACTGCTCGAGCGCATGATCAGTACCGCAATCGCGTGCAAGGGCACCTGGCGAAGGATCCGCGAGCGTTTTGGGGGTATATTAGGTCTAGGAAAGGCGATTCGAATCAGCGAAAGTTAATTAAGGACGGACGGGTATTATCGGAATACGAATGTGCCAATGAGTTCGCTCGATTCTTTCAGTCGGTGTATAATCCGGACCCTCCCGAACTGAGCGTAGCGGCGGCGAGTGCTGGCGGGGTTGCGGGCGCGTCGCAGGGCGCGCGGGTGCACCTAGCTAGCGTGGACCTCGCTGACGTGCAGCGCGCACTCGCACGCTTGCCGCCTAAGCGTTCAGCTGGGCCGGATGGTATTCCGGTGTACATTTTTAGGGATTGCCGTGCGGTGTTGGTTAAGCCGTTGCTACACTTGTTCAACCTCTGTATTAAGTCTGCAACTTTTCCTGAGCGCTGGAAACTTACCCGGGTTATACCCGTGCCTAAAGGTAGTAGAGGTTCAGCACCCTGCGATTATAGACCTGTAGCGGTATTATGCACTCCAGCTAAAGTGTTTGAGTTGACCATTCACGGTAGCCTGTATCCACAGATTAGTGCTCTGTTGTCCGACGCGCAGCATGGTTTCCGTCCTGGGCGGGGTACGACGGGTAACTTGCTGGATCTTATGACACAAATAGTACCGACGGTGGATGCGGGTCAACAGGTAGATGTGGCCTACTTCGATTTCAGGAAGGCCTTTGACACAGTGGATAATGACGTCCTTTTAGCTAAATTAGCTGATGTGGGCTGTACACCTCACACTTTGTCGTTTTTCGCCAGCTATTTACGAGATCGTTGTCAGTACGTCGACTGCAGTGGGCAGCTCTCGGAGCCCTATTTCACAAGATCAGGAGTGAGTCAGGGCACAAATTTAGGGCCTTTTCTCTTCATTTTAACAGTTAACGACCTGCCTAGGGTAGTCAGTAAATCCCTACCATTATTATTCGCTGACGACTTGAAATTAGTTCATAAAATAAAACAGGAAACTGATCATGACGTACTGCAGCAGGATATTAATAGGGTAGTAGAGTGGAGTCAAAGCAATAGATTGTATTTCAATGTGGCCAAATGTTCGGTATTATCATTTTCTCGTGCGCGCGACCCAAGCCATTACCTATATTGCATGGATGGAATCCAACTGCAACGTGTGTCAGAGGTTAAGGACTTGGGCGTGCGCTTTACAACTGATTTAAATTTCCGTAAGCATACCACTGATGTTTGTAAAAAAGCATACCGCAATTTAGGGTTGGTCTTACGGTTAGGAAACCAGTTCACGAACATCAGTGCTCTGAGATCGTTGTATGAAGCGCTTGTAAAAAGTCATTTGGAATGCAATGCAGTCGTCTGGTCGCCACATGAAGCCAAATACAAATTAATGCTAGAACGTATCCAGAACAAATTTGTAAGATTCCTGTACTTAAAGCAGTATGGTGTGTATCCAGGGTATCCACTGTTGTATCCTACTCTGTTTGTGCTGGGAATGGTGGGCTATTATAAGCTGGAAGTAAGAAGGGAAGTAGCTCTCGTCACTTACTTATTTAATATTGTGCGTGGTAAAATCCACAACCCAGGCGTTCTATGCACGATTGGGTTGTGTGTACCTGATGGGTACGTGGGGCGACGGAGGCGGCCGCCCCTGCTGTGGGTGCCACCCGCTCGCACCAACCTGCTGCAGCACGCGCCGCTGACGCGTGCCTTGCGCTCACTCAATATGGTGTCACAACAGATTGAGTGTACGTTACCCTAGCAAGAAAGTGTCTCCTAGAGTTATATGAGTAGAACGTATAATGTGTGCCTTATCTGCTGTAAATGTGCCCCCACATAAAAAATGTGTGCCCCCTGTCGTTTTGGAGAAAAACGGAAAAAACGATTCTTGCTGGGGTAACGTTTTTCTAGCAGGAAAATTCTAAACGAATGATCGGAGAGAGAAAATTTTTGGATGGCCAGATAGCTTATATGTGTGCCAAAATGTGCCCCCAAAAATAAAATCTGTGCCCCTTCAGGTTTTCGAGATATTGCATTTCCTGCTGGAGTAACGTTTTGATGAATCGTATATCTCTAAAACTATTGCATGTGCCCCTGTAGAATAAACATACACGAGTAGCTCTTAAGGGGCACACCTTAGTGCCCTAATTAGATTTAAGAAAATATTTATAGTTTTCAAGTTATCGCGGTTTTATGAAAACCCGAAAAAACATCGCAGCGCCTAAATGAGACAAGGCACAAGTTCGCTGAAAATTGTATTCGGTCCTTCTTGACGCTATTAATAACCATACAAAGTTTCAAAACTGTTCATGCATGCGTTTTTGAGTAATCTTGCTAAAAGCCAAAACGATGGTGTCTTAACTTTGACGGCAAAATACAAGGAACCGGCTCAATCCCAGATGTGTAGGTGTGAACCAAAATTGTGTGCCTTTAGTCAAAAATATATGGTGAAAATATTCAGCTTGGAATGTTTCGCATTAAGTTAATATTAACAAAAAACCAAATTAAGTAAACAACGGCTGGTTATCCGACCAAATTCCAATGACTACTAAAAAGCGACGGATTCATACATATCGATGACCTTCTTTATTTGACGTATTATACCTAAGCTGTTGTCCGTACAGTCGCGTTCAAAAGATTTGGGGGCTAATTAAAAATATATATTAAATGCACCTTGCGACTATTAAATGAAACAGCTTGTTGATGTGGAAATTATTATTTTTATTCCCTTAATTTTAATTCTTAATTCTTAAAGTAAGTATTGCATCAAATCACAGATTAAATTTCCTAAAAAAATAAATAAATAGGTAAAGTAATGAAAAAAATCCAAGTACTTGATAAGTGTACAAGCATTTTTAAATAAGTCAAAACAATGCCATTAAATACTTACCACTGCAGATCGTGCCATAAAATTCACCACCCCTACAGCCACATAATTGTTATAAAATGCTTAATACGCCACTTTCAACCAACTTAAAAAAAAGTAAACAAACAGTATCAGTGCAACTGCGTGACTCAACGTGTTGTGGTTATTATTTTGAGTGCACAGTAGTAATTTGCAGTAAAACTTTATTAATATTTTTATGAAGTTCTGATAAACACGGACTCGTTGAAGGTTGGCTGGCAAGGGGCGAGCAGTGTTGCCACACACATAATTAAAGTGACAGTTGCCATACTTAACACCCTGCCTCAACTGTTACATTAAAATCTTATAAAATATTATTCTAAAATTCTAAATAGTTGCTTTCTAGTTCTAAAAGTTCTATTATTAAAAATAAGAAATTACACAAGACCAACATTCTCTCTACAATAACTGAATAACTTAAAGCTCAAAGGCTTGGTAAGAAAATCAGCAACTTGTTCTTCTGAAGGAACATAAACAAGTTCTATGGTTTGTTACATATCTGTTCCCTAATAAAGTGATATTTTACATCGAGATGTTTCATTATTTTACTGTTATCCCTATTATGAGCCATATGAATACACGCTTGGTTCTCCTCATAAATTTTAACAGTTACAATGGGAATAAACATTTCTAATAGGATACCTTTTACAAACATAGATTGACAAACAACTGTTGACAATGCTTTATACTCAGCTTCACTAGAGGATAATGAAACTGTAGTTTGCTTTCTTGTGCCCCATGACACTACATTACCATACACAAATAAACAAAAACCAGTTACAGATCTTCTATCAAGTGGGTCATTTGCCCAATCTGAATCTACAAAACCATGACAAATTTCTGAGTTACTTGTTTTGTACAATATTCCCATGTTACAAGTATTTTTTAAATATCTAAGAATTCTTTTAAGACCTATCCACAAATCATGAGATGGGTTTTCTTGGTATCTACTAAAATAGTTTAAGCAAAAACTTAAATCTGGTCTACTTCCTATCATTAGATACATGAGACTACCTACTAGTTCTCTATAAGGGTAAGTGTTAGGTTCCCTGTTTTCATTTTTACATTCATTCTTAACTAAACACTTTTCTATAGGTATTTTAACAGGTTTACAGTTCTTCATACCAAATTTATTAAGTAATTGCTCTATGTAATGTTTCTGATGTAAAAATAATGTATTCTGTTTTCTATCTCTTTCTACATAAAAGCCAAGAAACAATTTTACATCTCCTAAGTCAACCATATCAAACTTCTTTATTAATGACATTTGAAATGAATTTACTAAGATTTCTTTACCAACAATTAAAATATCATCTACAAATAGAAATACAAACAATATTTTGTTGTTTTCATTCTTAATATACAAACATGTGTCATAACCAGAATTGTAAAAATTTAATTCTAACATGTAAGTATGAAATTCTTCATTCCAATACCGAGGTGCCTGTTTTAGGCCATAAATTGAGCGATTCAGTTTACAAACAAATTTATTATTTTTCATTTCTTCTGGAAGATGCATGTAAATATTCTCTTTTAGTTTTCCATGTAAAAATGCAGTTTTTACATCCATGTGGATCATTTCTAAATTAAACTTATTTGCAATAGACAACAAAATTCTGAAAGTTACTAAATTTCCTACTGGCGAATAAGTATCAGTGTAATTATTACTTTGGAAACCTTTTGCCACTAACCTGGCCTTGAAAGTTTCCTTTCCATCACTATCCTTCTTAATCCTAAATACCCATCTACTATCAATCACTTTTACATTTTCGGGTTTCTCCACAATGGTCCAAGTTTCATGCTTTTCATGACATTTCAATTCACTTCTAATAGCTTCTTCCCATTTCTTACTATTTAACCCTGCCTGAGCTTCAGCTCTAGTGGTTGGAATATTTTCACAGACATACAAAGCTGCATGATAACTTTCATAATCTAAATGCCACTTAGGTGCTTTTCTTTCTCTTACAGGTCTGATGCAGTCGGGTAAGTTCACATTTTCTATGTTTTCTTCATTCTTTTCATTTTCTCTTACACACTTATTTTCTTCTTCTTCATTACACTCATTTTCACTTTCAAATATAACATTTGATGTTTCTTTTACAATCAACTCATTCTTTTCACATTCATTCGAACAATGAACACTTTCATCAAATATTACATTTTTAGCTCTTGTTTCCTTCTTATTCTGCTCATCCCATAAAATATAGCCATTTACACAATAACCTATCATTATGTATTTCTTAGACTTTTCTTCAAATTTTCCCTGCCTTAATTCTTTAGGTATAAGCTTATATGCATTACAACCAAAAACTTTAATTTTATTATAGTCTTGTACAGTAGGATCCAAAAGCGGAGTACCAATCTCAAAATGTAATAGATTGACACTACGGTTTAACTTACGACCTTCTTATATTAAGTAATTTCTATACTGTAGACACACACACTCTCATACGTCTACAAATGATTGTATTTCATAAATTCAACCGTTGAAGTAAATGACGTGATAGCTTAGTGGTTACTGTACTTGAATTAGCGCCCTCGTGCGCAACGAGTCTCGGGTTCGAATCCCACGCGCGGTGTGCTAGCCTTTTTATTGTTTTAAAAATCGCTTTTGACTATAGTTTCTTGTTCTGTTCGCCTTGTTCACTAAACTCGTAAAACTTTATCAATATACCCACAGAAACCTAAATAAATTTAAATGATAGTTAACTTACGAATCATTCGACGTGACATATAGAACGGTGTTGGTTGTTATTGTGTGCTAGTGACGTGTGTTTAATCTATTAGCGGTCTTCTAGTTCATTTTAAAATGTAAGCAAATTTAATAATAGAAATGAAAGCGAATATTATTGCGCTGCATAAAAGCGGACTTAAATATCACAAATATCTGATGAAACCGGCCTGAGTGTGAGTATTATGATTTAATTATTTTATTAAGCACTTATTTAATTAAAGTATAACTGCTGATCCTTGTAGTTATTTTTTAAACGTTTTATAAATATCAAAACGTCTAAATAGAAGAAAAATATAAAATTACAAAGTAAATTTATTTCCTAGATTAAATATTTATGTGAAATTTATATTTCAAATAATTTTGTTTCTAAATAGTAATACATATTAGTATGTATTTTGTTTAGTAGCCTAACAGTACCCCTTTTTTGTTTTAGTGAAATACTGTGAGTCAGTGGATGAAAAGATATGAGGAAGGGGGTAGCCTTGCCCGTCGAAAGCAAAGGGAAGACCCCAGCTTATAAAAGAAAGCGACAGCACAAGTGGTTTCAAAAAGACAAGACATTTTGCCAAATTATTCGACACATATTTCCAAACCGTGCGCCGTGCACTCCACGCAGAAGGTTTGCAGCCAGCATTGAAAACCAGCTCAAAAAACATAAACATTAACATTAAGATATAAATTAGAAATATTTATTATTATTGACTTTTATTGATTTTAGTAATATTCACATAATATTGTGTCATATCCGTAATATGGATTATTTCGAGGTTTAGTTTCAATCTTCTTTTCGTAATGAAAATGATTACTTAAGCTATAACTTCGATAAGTCCTATTAAATACGATTTGTTAACTTTGAGGTTTGAGAGAACTAACTCACTCGCAGTAGATTTATTCCAGTAGTAGTACTACTGAGTCATTTAATTGTATTGTGACAACTTGTCTGCATTTGTTATTTTTACGTGGGTAGATTTGCGTAGAAAAATGTGATTTCTTTAGAGTACCGCACATAGTAGTAATTACAGCACAATATTATTATATTACTAAGATACAATAGCCTGATTATCATGGTTCACCAATTAGCTACTTTACTTCAATAAATTGTTCTTTATGAGAAAATAAACTGTTAACAAGAAGTTATTAGTAGTTATTTTTATACCTATTTCATAAAATTATAACGAATAAACATTTTGTAATCACATAATACCTATTCTTAATCCTTTGTTTAAATAATAATATAAGTAATTTAAAAAAAACATTCTCGTATAACGAATAATAAAAGAACTGATGAATATTATTGTTGAAAAGAAAAATAAAAGTCTCATCAGGAGATTTGAACCCAGACTTATGTGTTTCTTAATCAATGACAATACGCTGCGAGCTACCGAGACATGATATTAGAACGTGAATTTTAGCGATCGTATGAACCGACCAAGGTCATACGTAGTTACTACGTAACACAGTACAGACAGAGACAGAGTACTCTGTGCGACGGTATGTTTTTTGTATCTTTCGACGACAGTGGTGTGCGGCCTGGTTACATACACTTATACACACAGCTGTAGGTACGGCCTGGACCGCTAGTCATAGCAATATAATCCTTAGCATGAGAATGGACTCTTGACCGCGACCGTACTTGACCATACCATAGTTCTGCAGGAATTTTGTTTTCTACAGTAGGTAACCTGTTCAATAGGTATGTTGCTGACAGTATTGCATAACTCCACATATATTTTTCTAAGTAATATTCTTTTAACATACACCTACCTTTTTCTACTAAAGTTCTGTTTAGGCGTTCAGCCTTACCATTTTGTTCAGGAGTATATCTTATTGTGAATTCTATGCTAATACCTTTTTCTTTACAAAATAACTGAAAATCTTTATTTTTATATTCTGTACCATTGTCACACCAGACACGGTAGATCTTTCTATTAAATTGAGCTTCAACTTTACTACAATATTCTTTAAAACATTTTGTAACTTCTGTTTTACTTTCTAACAAATAAATGATTGTGAAATGTGTGTAATCATCTAAGAAGGTAAGTACATATTTCTTTTTATCACAACTAACTGGTGTGATGGGACCACATAAATCAGTATGAATCAATTCTAGAGGGTGTTCTGTTCTATTTTTGTAACTTTTAAATGGTAATTTACATTGCTTACCCATTATGCAAGTTTCACACAATACTTTACTACAATTGGTATTATCACAATCAATTAAACCTTTCTTTGATAACTCCATCAATTTTCTTTCAGAAGGATGCCCTAGTCTCCTGTGCCAAAGTGAGTTACTCTCTGAGGTACTGTATGCTGACGCAGCAAAGGTTAAATTTGAAAAAGTAAAGTACACTCTGTATAAATTATTTTCTGATACACCCTGTATAATTAACTTTTGATTTTTACTCACCTGAACTTTGTTGTTTTCAAATTTAATACATAAACCAGCTGACTCACATTTTCTTACTGACAACAAGTTGCATTCTAGATCCTGAATAAACAAAACATTTTTCAACATACATTGATTAGTTTTAATGTTACCTAGTTTTGTAGCAAACAACTTAACATTATGCTTTGCAACTTTAATTTCAATTGGTTTCTTTAACTCTATGTAATCAGTATAATATTTGTCAGTATTAACCAAATGATCTGTGGCACCGGAATCAAATATAAACATTAACTTATTACTTTTGTTTTTCTCTATTTCACCTGTGGAAGAAATAAATGCCACTTCTTCTTGTTCACTTTGTTCTCCATAGTGCACTTGTTTCTTAGTTGGCTTCTTAAATCTACATTCGCTTTTTCTGTGTCCAATCTTCCCGCAGTTATAACATTCAAATTTGAACTTTTCTTTCTTTGTATTATTCTTTTTGAAACTGTTGTTTTTATTTAGAAAGGCTGTGGATTCAGGTTTTTCCTCTGTATTTGATTTCTTTATTTCTTCATCGAGTAATCTATTCTTTACAAATTCTAATGTCGCTGTACTTGACAAAGTTTCTATCGCTGTGATTATATTGTTGTAACTTTCTGGCATAGACATAAGTAATAAACATATTTGTTCTGTTTCATCAGGCTTTGCCCCTGCTGACTTGAGTTCTCGTATAAGACTGTCAAATTGTACCAGATGCACTTCTAGTTTATCGGTCTCTTTGTACTTGAGACTTAATAACTTCTTTCTAAGTAATAATTGCGACGCTACACCTTCTCTTTTGTAGTTTGCTACAAGTTTACTATACATTTCGTAGGCCGATGTGCAATCCTTTACTAGTTCCAAATGACTGTCTGCCACGCAGCGAACTATAAACGCCATTGTTTTCTTATCATTTTTCTCATCTTTATCTTTCTTTTCATCGTTATGGATGCATTCTTCTAAGTTCTGATCCGCAAGTAAAGTTTTCAATCTAAATTCCCAGTGGGTAAAGTTTTTACCTGCAAATTGAGGTACGCCAAATCTGTCGTAATTTTCTTCTTTTGCCGCTGCCGCCATTTTCTATGCATGCACGCTTGGGTGCGAGCACTTTATTCTATTACGACGATTTTAGACTTCTTCTTCTATACTGTGATGTGATCTGGGCCCATAACCTGTTGTGGTTATTATTTTGAGTGAAAGCACAGCAGTAATTTGCAGTAAAACTTTATTAATATTTTTATGAAGTTCTGATAAACACGGACTCGTTGAAGGTTGGCTGGCAAGGGGCGAGCAGTGTTGCCACACACATAATTAAAGTGACAGTTGCCATACTTAACACAACGTAACAGTGTCCTTGGCGTCATAACATACTCGTAACTGCAACTGTTTACCAATACCAAGTAATAATCCAAACGGACTTCCTAGTCAATAAACACTTCGTACCTATTATTCATATTAGAGCGACGTTACACGTAACTGTCTCTGTCACACTAACACCGTACGCGTACTAGCTGTCTCACTTTCTCCAAATTAGACAAAGCGACTCCTTGCGACACGACGTCAGCGGATGCTGTGGGGCCAGAGATATCTGCAGCGGTGTGAGGAGGCGAAAAAAAGGAATCTTCTTTAAGGCGAATGCTCCCACCAGCCCGCGAAATTCAAATTTTCTTACGTTTTTTGGAATTTGCAGGCCAGTGCTAGGTTGTATGTTGATTAAAATATTATTCACGGCTGTAAGACATATGTAGTTACAGAATTATAATCATCAAAATCATCAATACTACGCTCTAAGTTCATAAAGCTATAGGAATGACTTTTTTTTTTTGTTCCTACGCCTCTGTAACTACATACGTCTTACAGCCGCGAATAATATTTTAATCAACATACAACCTAGCACTGGCCTGCAAATTGCAAAAAACGCAAGAAACTTTGAATTTCGCGGGCTGGTTGGAGCGTTCCCCTTACTGATGAAAAACTTACTGTTAATTTATCTAACCTACGGCTTATCAATAAATATAATAAAAACAGCAAGTAGAATATAATCCAATAACAACTTTATTTTATTACTTATTACTTTTCTACTTCAGTGTACTCAGGCACAACCGGTTAGTGAGTAAAGTAAAGAAGGTCATCGATATGTATGAATCCGTCGCTTTTTAGTAGTCATTCAAATTTGGTCGGATAACCAGCCGTTGCTTACATATTTTGGTTTTTTGTTAATATTAACTTAATGCGAAACATTCCAAGCTGAATATTTTCACCATATATTTTTGACTAAAGGCACACAATTTTGGTTCACACCTACACATCTGGGATTGAGCCGGTTCCTTGTATTTTGCCGTCAAAGTTAAGACACCATCGTTTTGACTTTTAGCAAGATTACTCAAAAACGCATGCATGAACAGTTTTGAAACTTTGTATGGTTATTAATAGCGTCAAGAAGGACCGAATACAATTTTCAGCGAACTTGTGCCTTGTCTCATTTAGGCGCTGCGATGTTTTTTCGGGTTTTCATAAAACCGCGATAACTTGAAAACTATAAATATTTTCTTAAATCTAATTAGGGCACTAAGGTGTGCCCCTTAAGAGCTACTCGTGTATGTTTATTCTACAGGGGCACATGCAATAGTTTTAGAGATATACGATTCATCAAAACGTTACTCCAGCAGGAAATGCAATATCTCGAAAACCTGAAGGGGCACAGATTTTATTTTTGGGGGCACATTTTGGCACACATATAAGCTATCTGGCCATCCAAAAATTTTCTCTCTCCGATCATTCGTTTAGAATTTTCCTGCTAGAAAAACGTTACCCCAGCAAGAATCGTTTTTTCCGTTTTTCTCCAAAACGACAGGGGGCACACATTTTTTATGTGGGGGCACATTTACAGCAGATAAGGCACACATTTTACGTTCTACTCATATAACTCTAGTAGACACTTTCTTGCTAGGGTAACGTACACACAGATTGACTGCTTCAATTGTACTCTGAGTGAATTCACACGGGCCGCATTTTGTAAAATTGCTGTTGATAACAATCACACAATCAACCCTTAGTAATTTGTATCTGATCTTTGTAACCTATTATTATTAAAACTATGTATAACTACACTATTGTATTAGGTAAGCCTGTGAGGATAGTGTATGTGTTTTGTGAATAAATAATAGTTATTTATGATACTAGTGCGGTAAGTTGGTTTTTACAAACGAGTTGACAAATGTAAGCCCGAGACGAAGTCGAGGGCTTACCATAGTCACGAGTTTGTAAAAACCAATTTCTGCACGTGTGTCATACAATGTTTTTCAACACATTTGCGAGAAAACAGTACAATATGTAATTAAACAAACCTATACATAATTAAATAGCGCTCTCCAATTTTGGCGGCTAGAGACCGTTTCCTGCAATTTGCGCCTCATTCAAAATATCAGGTGGAGTAGATTCCATATTAAGGGGACACTTTGCGCGGGCTCGAACTCACTGGTGGGCCTGGCTAAAAATCACGTTGTCTCACCAGGCTTCGTATCCGACAGAGATAGTATCAGTGGTGAGCAGTTAGACGCTAGTCTACATGCACAACGTTATTGAGTGAGATGCAGGAGCATTTTTGGAAAAAAAATCGCGAAAAAATTAAGAAAAGTCCTTCAGAAGATCGGGTTTTATGAAAAAACCACTGCTTAAATCAATGACGAATAAAGTTTATTGAATTTATTATTAATTGAACTTTGTCGGTACCGTCTTGGTTTTCGAGATTTTACACTCCTTTTATTACTTAAACACGCTCAAAGTTAGGTTAAATTAGCAAGAAAAACGAATCTTTGTTGGCTCATAACTTTTTAATGGCTTTTTATTTTAGTATTCTGTTTCCATACAGACAATAATAATAACGAGACAAAACCATCCCATGTTTTATTTTTGATGTACATAGTCAAACAGTGGAGTAAAACCCTCCCGAAGTTTGTATGGCAAAAATGTGGACAAGTGTCACCTTAATATCAGTTTCCTCGCTTGAACTCATAATAAAAGTTTGTTTATAAATATCAGTCGGAAACTCGCAACAATCTTTGACGTTTCTAATATGAAAATGGCGCGAATTTACAAATGGCGCCACATGCCCGTGGTGAAAATTAGAACTACATCTTTCATCTCATTTACTCTTTATTATTAAAGTGAGACAAACGTATTGAGCAAAATCGTTTCCAAGGAGGTTCGATCAGTCAGCTTATTTATTCTCGTAATGTGAAACTCCTTGGACGAAATTCTTATAATATTTTATGGAAATTAAAAAAAAACCGTAAAGAATACGCACGGTGCCATACAACGAGGTATGCGGTAAAATAGGTACTTAGGTGAGAGTACCTATTTTACCGCACGTTCCGTTGTATTAGTGCGTAATTTTTAACTTTCGAACCATGTACCTATACAGGCATCGTAAATGCAGTTTTTGAGCAAATGTGTTGAAAATAAATAAATGTTATATAAACTACGAAAAATAATAATTAAGTTTTCGTCTTTATTTTTATTTCTTTATTTTCAGGTGTTCTTCAGTTTGTTGATAGTCCAATCCTAATCGATTAGATTTATGTGAGCAATTAATTAAAGAAAGAAAGGTTTTATGCACGGTATATTTCTTTTGCACTTGGGTTCAGACATTAAATCGTTACAAATAAAATGTTTTCGTGAAATACTAGAATCAAATACTTTACATCTTTTAAAAGCCAACCAGAATGCTACTTAAAAAGATTTATAACGGATTTACGGAAACGAAAATCCTTATTTGCGTAAATGTGTACATTTCACAAGTTTAATCTTGTATACGATGCGAGTAAGTATGTAATCCTAACTGCTGAAAACGTAAAAGTATATATAGAAAAACCGGCCAAGTGCCTGTTGGACCACGCACAGTGAAGGATTCCGTAGTTTAGGGGATGAATTTATCCTAAGAACAAAAGAAACATTCAAGAGAGACTTAGAGCTGATTTTTCAGGCCTACAGGCCTCCTCTCGGTGAAAGGGAGTGTGCCGTAATCTACCACACGGGCCTAGTGCGGGTTGGTAGATGTCACATGTCTTCGAAATTTTGGTTCTAGGACATACCGGTTTCCTCACGATGTTTTCCTTCACCGTTTTGAGAGCAGTGGCGATTAAATAATTTACACAAAGTAAAGCGCCTGGCTGGGTTCGAACTCACGACCTACAACTCGTAAGTCGCGGCCGTTACCACTTGGCCACCACTGCTCTCCATATCTGATCTTTCAACAGTCAGATAACTATTGTCTGAGGAATAAATATGTTGGTTTGACAACTTTGATATAGAAAATATGTCAAACTCTCAGATTAATTCGTCCCATAAAATTTATCAGACCAATGAAAAATCTGGCCAAAGACAAATAATTTTTGAAGTTAGAGCTTCTTAAGCCTCGTTCTGTGATTTTAGGTAGGGACAAATTTATTGGTTCACGTCACCGACGTGCTAATGCGACCACGTCATCGACATGGAAATGGCACGCGTGGTTTTTCTCCAAAGTTTTAGGTTTCCACCTCTGTCAACAGTCTCCATTACTGTCTATTTTTTTTAATGATACATTAGTTTTAATTAAAATTTTAAAACACACTACTAGATGATTTATGTTTATGAGTATTACTACTTAAGTACTTACTACTGGGTAGTCATTCAGGTTAAAACCTACACTTGCAACTTCTCTTCTGAAGTTTTTTTTATTTTTATTATTTGAATTTAAAACCATGTAGCATAAGAACAGCATCATCAGCCACTAATGTTCCCACATCTGAGACACAGGCCTCCTCTCGGTGATAATGAGTGGGCCGTAAATCACGTGCCTTAGAATGTTCGGTTCTAGGTCATGCCGGTTTTCACACGATGTTTTCCATCACAGTTTTGAGAACAGCGGTGATGCAATAATTTACACAAAGTAAAGCGCCTGTCAGGGATCGAATTCACGACTTACCACTTGGCCAAATAACTTCTCCCGCTCTGGGTGGAGCAGGAGGGCGTGTCAGACTTTTACTGACTAAAACCCACCCGTGTTCCCTCAGTAGCCGGCATGCCAGGGCCTGTAATATCTGATGATTTCCCACCCAAAAAAAAAAAACCACTTGGGCAGCAAAGATCTCTGACCAACACTGAATCCAAAAACAAAAAATTGTGCCAATGTTACTGTCCATTTTTTTTTTCTCGTTTTGAAATATCTTATTGAACCAAAAAGGCAAAAATTATATTATGTAATATTTTATCAACAACCTCAAAGTTCATAGCTGACTAAGGCCAACAGACACAATTACTGCAGCCATATTATTTCCCTAACCTACATCAACATATCACATTTTAGACACTGGAGGCCTTTTCATCACGAGACAATAACAATAGAGACAATGGGGGCCCAATTAACCTGTGTGTGCGTTCTAACGTTACCGGGTGATCGATCGCTCGCTAGATCAGAGATAAGATGCCACCTGCCTTCTACTGTGGTTCTATGTTGTTAAGGATGAAGTGAGATTCAAGCAGCACGGTGTACATCGACGCTTATATGAAACGTGTCATATGTTTTTGCTCAAGTAAGTAGGTAGTGCTGCACGAGTGAACGATCAGGTTAAGCTACGCTTGCCGCGGCTGGTCCGTGGATGGGTGACCATTTTAACATACCGAGAGTCCTCCGTGCTTCGGAAAGTCCGCAATGCAGTTGTTTCTGGCTGTCATTTGTGGATCTTTAACAGTCGTTACGGGTACTCAGAAGCCCGAAAGTCTGACAACCAGTCTTACTTAGGGATATCGCATTACCCAGTAACTAGGTTGTGGAGGTCACATAGACAGTCGCATGCAAAATTCAGCTGCATCCGGTTAGACTGGAAGCCGACCCCAAAAAGATGAAAAAGGCTAGGAAGATATAAACATAATAATTAACAAAGCACATGAGTGTGCAAAACATTTGTTCAAGTTTTATTCCAAACGCCAGTTTTCTTGGGACAACAAACATTCCATCTCAACTGAGTACTTACTATGCACAAATGGCATTAGCGTGGCAATAACGGTCGTTGACCCACCTACATTTACAATTTGAAATAAAGATTGCTGTATGTGATGTAGGTGGGATTGATTTATGATAATTGATTTATAGGTATTGACCTATCGTGATCTTAAACATGTTTCAATTACGAAAAACCATAATTATATAGTTTACGAACTTTTGCCCACGGCTTCGCCCGCGTGGATGCCGATTATCGCGTAAAGAAGTAGCCTATGTCCTTCTCCATATCCCAGGCTATATCTCTGCCAAATTTCATGACGATCGGTTGAGCGGTTTAGGCGTGAAAGCGTAACACACAGACAGACAGAGTTACTTTAGCATTTAAAATATTAGTAGGGATTGTTTGGGTTCCTACGGAGACATTAGGGAGGAAGCAGTGACCGCTATTGTCATGGCAAAGCAATCCGGGTATAGTCAGAGTTTTGAATTTAATAAAGAAAGCTTATTTTTATTCATTTGTATCGCATTATACCTTACTCTAAAAGTATATTCTAATTAATATTAATTTACAGTAACAAGAAAAATATTTTATAAGCTTTTTTTGTTGTAAAGTTAACAAAACGCGCAATGTAAGTTGTATGTTCCATTAAAGTTGCTAAAGGCTTGATGAGCTTAGAAATTGAGTGTACCTACACTTGACATTTCTGATGAAGCCAACATTTCACGTGGTTCTCCAAATTGTATTCCAGTTAGACATTTAAGATGGCAGTCATTACCGCTATTTCATTTAGATATAATACTCCATTCTGTTAATACTCTGTTGATAGTGTTTTGTTGTTTTGTAGGACATTTGTTTATCGCAAAAAAATATTAGTAGAAAATTATGTAATTTAGAAAAATAATTGAATTTTTCTTTGTATTTTCTATCTTAGTTGTGAACATTGCTCATTTTTTTTAAATCTCTATTTTATTTAAAACTTTTATGTAATCGAACATCTACTAGTGCTGTGCACTTCTGTGACTAATTCACAATTCCTAAAACTGTTTGTGATTTTTGTTTGTACTTGTCTAAGTGAATAAGTTGTCGAAGTGCCTTATCAATAAATAAATTAATTAATATTTATATTAATAATCGCATTTTTTTCATTCTACGTTAGATTATTTCATTTAATTTTTAGATAGGTACCACATTATCATTACAGTTATTGATGGTCGCTATTTCCAGTGATAAACGCTGCATTAAGTAAGTGAATATAAGTGCCAACTGCAACGAACAGTACCTTAGTGCTCTCCTACGAATATCTATCCGGCGACATCGAGACAAACCTAGCAGACTATGCAGCTGGGATGAGCTTGACGCCTACAGATTGGATTGGTCCTCACTAGCTCAAAAAGAGTAACCGTGGAGTTTCTTGCCGGCTCTTCTCCATAGGAAGCGACAAATTGGAACCGTACACCTAACTTCTGACGTTTCATAATTGCTCTTGCAGGTTTATGTGAAATACAATATTTTGATTTTGATTTCAAGGCAGAGGAGTTAGGGTGGCCTTTGCCTTGCAGGAAGTCAAGATAAGCTAAAATAAAATAACACCCAGTTGACGTTTTACTTTTAAATCCACAACGCCACATGCAAACATCACACTGACGTCTCCCAAAATCCTGCATCGCACTAGCAGAGTTACTGCGCAACTAGCATAATTATACAAGGTGTAACAGAATATACGCAGAACCTAAAAGTAGTTTGTTCCTAATTGACTAGTGAATCGATTTCAACTTTTCACATAGGTATTTTTTCATTTTTTTTTTTTGCCATACCTACCACTGATTGAGACAAAGAAAATTAAATCTTATTTCAAAGCTATAAGACTTAGTTTTAAATGCATAAAGCAATGCCTGTGTGAACACGTTTAAAAAAAATTTGGTCATTGTATTAAGCTTTTAACTCAATATTTTAATTGGGGTGTTTGAGGTTATGCGCATTTAACGTTACACGTTGTATACAACGTTCGAACATCAATTGTGAAGCAGTTGCTCTCCAGACACAACACCCGTCTGGTCCCGGGTCGACGGCGCGTTTTGTTCCAGGCGCTCTCAAAGAGACGTCAGCACCAAATGGTAGGACCGCAAGGGTCAATGCCTGCCAGGGGTGCGGGTTGTTCGAAAGAGATACCGTGGTCCCTGGCACACAGGCAACTGAAGGAACTCGGGTGGGTTTTAATCAGTTAAAGTCGGACACGCCCTCCCGCTCCGCCCAGAGCGGGAGAAGTTTTTAAATGACTTCGCACGAAAAAAAAAACGGTCTGGTTGAAGGATTCTCCGTTTTCTATGGAGGTTGAGTGAACTTACCCTGTCCCTCATACCTCTCTAACTTCATTCCCCAACAGAGTATGTATCTATTAATATCTCCACAATATCGAATTTCCTCCCATACCCCAAACCTTACCTTATTCGGCGAATTCTAACTACTGCATCATAGGCAAATACAGTATTGTTTTGGCGACACACCGCAAATTCGATTACATGTTAAAAGCTCCCAAAATTGAATTCCTAAGGTATTGTGTTTGTGTACTCGAATGTTCGGTGATAAGTCAACAATGTGTAGTGTAAGTGCCAACTGCAACGAACAGTACCTTAGTGCTCTCCTACGAATATCTATCCGGCGACATCGAGACAAACCTAGCAGACTATGCAGCTGGGATGAGCTTGACGCCTACAGATTGGATTGGTCCTCACTAGCTCAAAAAGAGTAACCGTGGAGTTTCTTGCCGGCTCTTCTCCATAGGAAGCGACAAATTGGAACCGTACACCTAACTTCTGACGTTTCATAATTGCTCTTGCAGGTTTATGTGAAATACAATATTTTGATTTTGATTTCAAGGCAGAGGAGTTAGGGTGGCCTTTGCCTTGCAGGAAGTCAAGATAAGCTAAAATAAAATAACACCCAGTTGACGTTTTACTTTTAAATCCACAACGCCACATGCAAACATCACACTGACGTCTCCCAAAATCCTGCATCGCACTAGCAGAGTTACTGCGCAACTAGCATAATTATACAAGGTGTAACAGAATATACGCAGAACCTAAAAGTAGTTTGTTCCTAATTGACTAGTGAATCGATTTCAACTTTTCACATAGGTATTTTTTCATTTTTTTTTTTTGCCATACCTACCACTGATTGAGACAAAGAAAATTAAATCTTATTTCAAAGCTATAAGACTTAGTTTTAAATGCATAAAGCAATGCCTGTGTGAACACGTTTAAAAAAAATTTGGTCATTGTATTAAGCTTTTAACTCAATATTTTAATTGGGGTGTTTGAGGTTATGCGCATTTAACGTTACACGTTGTATACAACGTTCGAACATCAATTGTGAAGCAGTTGCTCTCCAGACACAACACCCGTCTGGTCCCGGGTCGACGGCGCGTTTTGTTCCAGGCGCTCTCAAAGAGACGTCAGCACCAAATGGTAGGACCGCAAGGGTCAATGCCTGCCAGGGGTGCGGGTTGTTCGAAAGAGATACCGTGGTCCCTGGCACACAGGCAACTGAAGGAACTCGGGTGGGTTTTAATCAGTTAAAGTCGGACACGCCCTCCCGCTCCGCCCAGAGCGGGAGAAGTTTTTAAATGACTTCGCACGAAAAAAAAAACGGTCTGGTTGAAGGATTCTCCGTTTTCTATGGAGGTTGAGTGAACTTACCCTGTCCCTCATACCTCTCTAACTTCATTCCCCAACAGAGTATGTATCTATTAATATCTCCACAATATCGAATTTCCTCCCATACCCCAAACCTTACCTTATTCGGCGAATTCTAACTACTGCATCATAGGCAAATACAGTATTGTTTTGGCGACACACCGCAAATTCGATTACATGTTAAAAGCTCCCAAAATTGAATTCCTAAGGTATTGTGTTTGTGTACTCGAATGTTCGGTGATAAGTCAACAATGTGTCTATATTTACGAGTACCTATGTCTTTAGTCTTGTTTACGCTTTGTCACTTATTCAATAATGGCATCTGAAAATTAGTTTTATGTTTATAAAAAGAAAATAATCATAAAGCATCAAAAAATACGTCCGCATCGTTATCAATGGGAAAAGTGCCCAAAAGGCTGGCAGCATTGCCACGTTGTATGGCAATGCTGATTCTTTGGCCGAAAAATAGGCCAGCCCTTTGGTCACGTGAAGAGTCGACCAACCGCTTGGAAATGTCTCGGAAAGTTTATGTTTTATATATAGAGGATGTAGGACTATAAATAAGGTAAGCAAAAATATTCTACTTGGTGCTGACGTCATCAGAAGGCAACGTCGGCTGAAAGATATTCAAACTTTTTCACAGCAGCACTAGAACGAATGACCGATGGGGCCAAAGAATTGTCGAGTGACGGACGCTAGTCCGAGTTGGTAGCCCCAACCCGTATGGTAGACTAGACCGACGACATATTGAAGAATGTGGGAAGAGTCTGGGAATCCTTTAGATGCGGGCAGCGCAACATTTGCTTAACTTGTCCCCAGCTAGCTATAACAGATAGTATTGGAGGAAATTATAAACATCTCTTAAAATATAAAGTCTAGCCTGAAGTAGTCTTGAAATGCGAGTAACTTATTAAACCACCATCGCGATCTCATTACTAGTTGCCACGTCATCATCCATCCAACGAAATATTTCAACAAAATGAAAATCGCTAATCTGCTTACAACAGATTTGAGTTCGTAATTAATTAGTAAGTATACAATATTTCAGTCTGCTGTTACGTGGAAAATCACGATGACAAAGGAGAATATTAACAATGAGGCACCGCTTGGTAATTTAATAAGCCAGACATACAGCTTTTAATTAGTTTCCAAATCTTATAACGTATAATTACCGATTCAAAAAACATGTATGTACACACACCTTAATGTTATTAGCGTCTCGAAATATACCTATAATATGCTCTGTGTCTGGAGTTTTAAACACATGTAGTGTATACAGTATAAGACTCCATAAGGCCCTACGAAGATACATTAGCGACTGTCGCAAAGATAATTTTCATTACATATAAGAAATCCTATGTACTTACTTACCTATTCCTGCAATTCTGCCGAGTCTCATTAAAACATCTAGGTAACGATGTTCTTTCAATTTTCAACTTACTTTGGCAAGTTTTTGCCAGCCCACTTATTAATTTAATAAAACTTGGTAGGCTTATAAATTGAGGATATTTTTTTTTTTTTGAGCCAGAAAAAATACGTTGTATAAAATGGTGTTGAAATGAAGCAGTGTGAAACATAAATTCAGTGTTAGTTTAACCTTTAGGGACTACTCACACTTATTCACCTCTGTTCAGCTTTTGTCCATAGAAAACAACGATTTTGAATGAGATGCGTACGCATCCGTTCAGCCGCGGAAAGCTGAACGGACTCTATACAAAATCGTTGTTTTCTATAGACAAAAGCTGAACAGAACTGAATAAGTGTGAGTAGTCCCTTATTCGTATTTTTTCTTTTCGTTACATTTATATACGCCTTACTTTTTAGCGTATATTTGAATTGTTTTAAATCTCATACAATTTAACTTCTCAGTATGTTTACATACATACATACATACTCAGCCTATAACGTTCCCACTGCTGGGACACAGGCCTCGTCTCAGTGAGAGGGAGTGGGCCGTAATCCACCACGCGGGCCCAGTGCGGGTTGATAGATGTCAAATGTCTTCTAATTTTTGGTTCTAGGACATGCCGGTTTCCTCACGATGTTTTCGTTCACCGTTTGAGAGCAGTGGTGATGAAATTATTTACACAAAGTAATGCGCCTGGCTGGGTTCGAACGCACGACCTACAACTCATAAGTCCCGCGCTAAAGAGGCATCAACCGACGGTGAAAAGTATTCGTGTGTCCCGTATTACACCGAACTTTACGGTAGATTAAAACACCTTTGCTTTGACAACTGGCAAGAATACTTTACTGAAAGGAGCCGCAGTAAAGGTATATGGTATGCCACTATACAACCGAGCGTCTTTAAAAGTACGTGGATAGACAGTGCCAATATGGGGAGGCAGACAATCATAACAGCACTGCGACTTCGCTCCGGACACATACTCGTACCCTTAAATAAGTTTGCATTTCTAATGGGTAAAGTTGTGTCACCAGATTGTGTGGAATGCAACTCTCGATTGAAGACGTATATCATATCATCATGGAATGTGTCCGGAACGAGCCGGAAAGACAAGATTTTTTTTTTTTGTATAATAGTATGTGTGAAACTGGAGTATGTAACAGCGTCCTGGCTGCTCCGACTTCAGAAGCGGCCAGGATGCTGTACAGACTCGTAAACATAGGTATTAATCGCAGAAGTAGCGTGTAAGATAACTTGTATTTGTGTTAAGTTGATTTGTAACGATGAGGGTGGCATAATCTGTTTAGATTAAAACCCTCTTTAAATAAATAAAGAAAAAAAAAAAAAAAAACTCATAAGTCGCGGCCGTTACCACTGGGCCACCACAGCTCTCTGGTGTCCCGTATGTGTCGCTGGGCGTAAAATAATAGCACCATCCCATTTCTTGCAGTGGGTGTCGTAGAAGGCGACTAAGGGACTTACTAGAGAATGGGCAGCAGCGTTCTCTATGCATTTTACCGTAAAATGGTAAAATGCGAATAAAACGGAATAGTTATTCAATGGGATTAAATAAATTGACGTACCGTGTGGTGCCGGACGTAAAGAATAGCATCATCCCATCTCTTCCCGTGGGTGTCGGAGGAGGCGACTAAGGGACTTACTAGAGAATGGGCAGCAGCGTTCTCTATGCATTTTACCACCATACTGCGATCGCCAACCCGCCTGCCAAGCGTGGCGATTATGGCAAAACCCCCCAAAAATGTGGAGGAGCCTGGGGGAGGCCTATGTCCAGCAGTGGACGTCTTTCGGCTGAAATGATGATGATGATGAAATCTCATAACTTGACATTGCGTATGAGCTAGTCGTGTTCCTGGAAATTGCTGCTGAAAAAGTTACAAAATAAAGGTGTCATCAATCAAATTGGATGACAAGTAACCGTCAAACAGTTTTATTCAGATTTGTAACGATAAGCGGTGACTGCGGTCATTGACAAACTTTGTTATAGGGTCCAAACTCTATTACGAGTTGGCAGAGGTCAAAACAAAAGTTGTTACTTCGCACATCCTGTTTACCTATTGTACTCATATTAGGGCTGGCGATATGAGAAAATGCGAAATACCAACTGAAATTAAATGATAACGTCATTCAGTTTGAAAAAATCGGTTACCTGTAAGTGTCAATTTGACAGTCATTTGTTTAAAATTTGTGTCAATATGAATATGACACTCTGCCATGGCATAGTACCATTTTTGAAATACATAAAGTAACGACGATAATGATCACTGTGATGTTGAGAGTGATACAAAATCAGAAGTACAATAACTATGTGAGGACTGTAGGCACGATCCTATTTTCGAAAACGTAAGGTTCGGCCTAAGCGTAAGGGTCGGCTTCTAGCCTAACCAGATACAACTGAATACCAAAATTTAAATGGAGCGACTGCCTATCTGACCTCCACAACCCAGTTACAAGGTAACACGATAACCCTTGGGTAAGACTGGTTGTCAGACTTTTCGGGCTTCTGACGACCAGTAAAGACTGCCAAAGATCCACGAATGACAGCCGGGAACAACTTAACCCTTCGCAAGTCTAGAACAACTGTCAAAGCGCGGAGTCTTGGTACATAAATATGGCCACCTATCCATGGAGCAACCGCGGCAAGCGTAGTTTAACCTGCTCTATTGACCAAAAATTCGAAGACATGTGACATCTACCAACCCGCACTGGGCCCGCGTGGTGGATTACGGCCCAATCCCTCTCACAGAGAGGAGGCCTGTGTCCCAGCAGTGGGAACATTATAGGCTGATGATGATGATGATTACCCCGTGCGGCTATTATTACATAGCCACAAGACGCTCCAAAAATAATAATAATTTTATGGTAAAGCATAAAATTATTTTTTGTGTATTCTCTCTGCGAGACCTACGTACCGTAAAGTACTGTAAACAATCATGAATATGAATTTATTACAAAAGTTTTAACATAAACCTGAATGAGATCTCTCGAATTCTGAATGTTGCCTTGGGCCACTTTGAGATGATATGAATGATTATCTTAATCTTAACGACTTTCTGAGAGGGACATGCCATCGCCAGTGTAACATTTTTCATTCTTGTATCTTTTGCCAGCAATTCCGTTTGTGTTCTACATGTTGTATTTATTGGTGATGCATTTGGAGCTTGTGGTGCAATGTGCACATAATTAAAATACTTTTTCATCATCATAATTTCAGCCGAAAGTGGTCCACTACTGGACATAGGCCATATAGGTACTCTTTACTGTGTGTACGTACTGGGACTTACAGCTTAGTACGGCTGTTATTCCAATCACGTACAGTGTGGCTACGTTTGAAACAACTGATTATCAACCTAGCCCTATAGACTTTACCTAGCACCCGAGTTATCCCTACGCCCTAACCTACCATATCAAACCATACCAAACGTAAGTTACGTTGGTTGACGAGAGGGAAGCCTGTTACACGGAGAGTTACGGTAACAGACGGAATTTGGGAAAGAATAGGGGTTTGTGTACGTCGTGCAATGTACACAGGAAATGGTTTTCTCACTGCCGATCCCACAGACTCATAGGATCGATGATGGCTAAAGGTGTCTTGGCCACAGTAAGAGGAGGTTATAGGAGATGAATCACACTCGACTCCAGCTTGATGACTAATTTATTACAATAATTAACTTAATTATATGCAAGATTTTTGGTCAATACACATTGACATCTATTTGCATGTGTGTTGTGTGTGTATTGAGCTGATGAAGCGAAGATCTCAGTAGGTCACTTCTTAGCGCTGGCGGTATGCCGGTATTGCCAGCGCGTGGAAAAGATGTATGTCGCTATTAACGCTGACGCTGTGATGATACTGATTGTTCACGGTTTGAACACACAAAACAAATTACAATTCTGAATAGCGCTGAAAACAATCGATCCGGCAAACAGACAGACTCTGTAAGGGTTCCATTTAGATCCTTTGTACGTAAGCCCTAAAAAACCTAGACACCACAGCCCTACAGGCCGATGTAACCGAGATTCACTAACTAAATGATAGCCAACTAGTCGCTACGTAGATAATGGCTGCCCGTGACGTCATCGCCACTTTACACTGGAGAGGAAAGACTGGCACAGTTTGCGATCGAACGTAGTTTGATAACACTGTTCACTGAACGATATAATGGGTTAAAATGTACAATGAAGAAGTAGGGGGATTGTTACAGCAGGATATGATGTACATCACTTTAAATCCGTGTTTACATAGATTTAAAGCGTGGCAACAATGCTTAGATATAATCATTTCTAATGGTTATGGGAGATTATGCATAAACTACTGCTATTTTGCACTGATTTTGACAGTATACATTACTGTCAATCTATGTTTATAATGTTGACTTAGAATACCTACTTCATTAATTATTTAATTCCGTTGAAGACTTGAAAAAAGAAAAATCATTCACATGTAAAAGTTTCTTATAATATAATTTCTAGGTTACATCTTATGCAGACAAAAAAAATGTGCGATACACTTACAACTACAAAATATGGCGCTTCTTATTCCAACCAGCACCCTAATTGCGTAACACGAGATAAATCATAATCGGTTTCGATTTGACAGTTCAACAATATTCATTGCGTTATTTACGTTGTTGAGCAGATACATTTTTCAAACATGTGAAGCAATGGTTAAGCAATCCGTTTCAAAACGAAACAGATTATGATTAATCGTGAGTTACGCAATTAGGGTGCAGGATTAACGGTCGCCTTGAGACTTTCCGTTAAAATCACGAAAAAAGACGTCATTTTTTTTCAACCTCATTGTTTACTTTAACTGTTGTTCTCAAAATATTACTCTCTTTATTCTTATTTCAAACATGACTTGTGCACTTACCACAGATTACAGATTAAAAAAGAAAATGTTTAAGCTCGGAGTTTAAAAAGGTTTAGCTAAAAAGTTATTATGCTACAAAAAAAAAACGAAGTAGCAGCGTTTTTTGTAGTGGAAACGTTGTAGAATAAGTTAGCTTATTTGCAGGCAATGGATTTTAAATTGCATCCTATTAGTAGATGTCATAGATATTTCAGTGTCAAGTCTGGTTAAAAATATGTACCGCCCTTTGCCTGTTTAGCCATTGTTAAGCAGGCAAAGGGCGAAAGACGATGATTTTTGTTCTTGAGGTACTGTATTTGCAGGAATCGAAATTAAAAGCTTAAAAGCCCATAAGTCCCTAAAAGCATACACAATGGTTTATAGGTATACATAATAATAATAATATAATATAATATTTATTTTTATTTCGGAAAAGAAATCCATAGAGTGTTAGTAACATATTATGAAAACAACTTATTATCTAGTGTTAGTACCAATCACCCTCTGTACAAACTGCTTTACAATTGGAGAACCGAATCTCTCCGCTACAGTTCTCAGGATGAGGTTGCGACTACCTCTCACTCGACTTGGCTGGTTTTACCAAAGTCAGATATCTTTTATCCGTAGAGTAAAATTTACGTCTGACAATTCTACTATGGAAGATCTGTCAAAAATTCAAAATTTATTCTCAGGATAAGACTTATTCTAAGTATAAAAGTTTGGTGAAATTCGCCCTTAGTAGCGAAGCGGTTTTTTTCCGCACAATCGCGTGAAAACCGTCGCTCGGTACGAGCTTGTGCAAACATCTCCGACGCGCTGCAATAGCGAGGAAGTCTCAACAATATCCTGAAACCATTATTATACTGGACGCGCAGGACATCTAGCGATCTTTTGGTGTAATTGACCCATAGATTACTCGTGTACAGACTCTGGCAGTAAGCCTTAAAAATTGAAATTTTTACTTGGTCCGTACACCGAGCAAATCTACGGGCCAACATGTTGCACCGGACGGCGAGTGCCCTGCGCTCCCTCTCTATATCTACATGGTCCTTAAGGTCGTCGGAAAGAAAGTGACCCAGGTATTTAAAAGTGGATACCCTTTTGATCACTGACGATAATGAGGATGCTCAAAGCCATATTTATGTTACTACAAGGTTTTATTTAATTCATTTCCCTTTTGCAATATTAGAGTCACATGCCTGTCCTTTGCTTCCTGAATTATAATATTTACGATGTGGTTCGCTATGTTTAACATAAACATCACATACATGTTAAGTACAAGTATGTACACGTTGCTGTTATTTATTACCGCTCCCGCTTGTACGATATTTCCATGCAGTAAACAGGCCTCTTTTGTCTCATAAAAAATAAATGAAACATAACAAACAAGATCATCACATAAGTACAGACGTTGTGCGAAGCCAGAACAATAAAAAAAAAAAAAGGTACAGACGTGCACTTTGTATGTTCTCTTTACAAAAATTGTCCTAACAAAATAATGTGTTGTCGTCCTCTACCAATTTCTATTCTTTTTTTAAACAAGTCTGATAAATCGGATTAGAAGCAATAAGACAAGTCATCTGTTAGCTTTTCAGCTTTTACAAACAATATCGGCCACACCTTAATGTTTATTAAACCCATAAAGGAATGTTTAATCTTTATTTATACATTTAATCTTGACACTATTGTTAATGTAACTATTTAGTTACAAAATGAAACACTTTTTTCCCCTAAATTGCTTCAAATATGAGGTCAGAAAATATATTTTTCGTTTCATCGTGTTTCAACATTGATACGAAACACCTTCCAATTGAATTGGACCCAGTATTTTTAGAAAATCATAAAAACAACCCCGTCTACATTCAAAACTTTATTTCATTACAGTTTCAATTTCAATAGACGTTGCTTCAACTCATGTTACCATTTCATTTGCTATGATGAATGGGCATCTCTCCGCAATAAAGAACGACATGAATACATTGAATACCCGATGTGTCCGCGCCGCGACACGTTAATCGCCATACTTGTGTAACATCGTATACGGAAATGAGACGTGGTTCTGTTGTTAGTAACAATGCTGTGTGGTAGGTATGTATATTCAAATTCAATTCAAATTGTTTTATTCGGGACAACATAGGAACCAATTTTGTTAGTAGAAACACACCTTATACACTAGGATTAGTAATATATTATTATTTAATTTTATCAAAACACTTAGTGAGTCATGTACTTGCGAAGCATTTCATGCGCACAATGATTCCGCATGAGATGCCTCAGTACAGGAGGTCTCGGGTCTTCAGCCACGACTCTCAGGATGCTGTTGCTACCCCCTCGAATTCTCCTCACAAGCGATGCATATTGTAAATGTCACAGGAACTGTATGGAGACACGAGCAATCTTCTTTATGGTGAGGAAACCGGCATGTGCTAGAACCAAAAAATCAAAGACTACATCATTTCAGCTGAACGTCGTCCTCTGGTGGACATAGGCCTCCCCCAATTTAGGGGGGTTTGCCATAATCGCCACGCTTGGCAGGCGGGTTGGCGATCGCAGTATGGTGGTAAAATGCATAGAGAACGCTGCTGCCCATTCTGTAGTAAGTCCGTTTGTCGCCTCTTACGACACCCACGGGAAGAGATGGGATGGTGATATTCTTTACGTCCGGCACCACACGGAATCGAAGACTTTTGACATCCACCAATCAGCACTCAGCCCGTGTGGTGGTACGGCCCGCTCCCTCTCACAGAGAGGATGCCTGCGTCCCAACAGTGGGAAAGTAAGGTATAAGCTGATTATGCTTACCTATGCTGATGCAAAGGACGTAACGAGAATTGGTTGATGAAAAGGACAACGAACTGCATTGAGTCCCTCCCGCCTTAACGCCATGTTAAAAAATGCAGTATCCTAAGCCAACAATCATAGAAATCAAACCTTTTTGTTCGTACATACATCTCTGTGTGCGCCTGGCTCTTTTTACAATATTTTCGACCAAAGAGGTTTAACATTGCATTTCTAATCAATTTTAGTAAAACTTCTGGCTGATTTGCACGAAAAATGTTTCATAATGCCATAAATAACTTGAAAAAGAAAACGATTTCTTTTTAATTACTTTTTTATTGGCAACCAGCCAGCCAGCTTATTAAATTCCACTTTCAAAAAAAGATCGGTCCGAGGTCCGACCTTTTTACTATTTATACTTAATAATTACCACAGACTACTGTTTATATGTCTGTGATAATTACCTACAAAATTGAATGTCTGACCGACCAAATTTTCTTAATTAACTAAGAAACCGTGATATAAACAGCTTCAAACTAAATCTAATCTCGGCCAACATAGTTGAGCGTCCACGTTTGAATTTGTGTAATACAGGGCGCGCCTAAACCATGTTGGCACCTTGTAATGTAAACTAGTGAATCCCTGTGCCTCGTTCTCACAACTTGCTAATTACCTCGCTGCCGATTAATGAAGAACCTAGGTGCGTCTTTAATCCTTTAACTTTTACTGTGTTTTTGACGTTTGTAGGAGTTGCCTTAAATTAGACGTTTGATGTGTTTGTGGGCAGGGCACATTGCTCGCAGAACAGATGGCCCATGGGGCCGAAAGGTTCTAGAGTGGCGACCGCGTACCGGAAGACGTAGAGTGGGAAGGCCTCCCACAAGGTGGACCGATGACCTTGCGAAGACCGCGGGTATCCGCTGGATGTGGGAAGCACAAGACCGGTCGAAGTGGAGGAGCCTGGGGGAGGCCTATGTCCAGCAGTGGACGTCTTTCGGCTGATATGATGATGATATGATGAGACGTTTGATAGTTTATGTTTTGGTAAATTATTCATAAGTAGGATTGGCGGTTTATTTTTCGAAAATATGTCATGGCCATAACGCAGACTTTACTAACTGCAGGATGTAAGGGTAAACACCGTTGTCACTTAAACCATGGGTTACTTAAATAAAAATAAAAAAGCGAGTTAAAAAAAAATACGCGTGAGTTATGAGCGACGCTACGACCGACGCGGTGTTACGTGCGCTCGCTAGCGAGACTGACAGCTGACTGACTGGGGTCGCAACCCATGCGTCGGAGTCGGGCCACGCGGCATGGTCCCCGCGCCCCACGCCCCCTCCCGTATTGAGACGCAAGTTTGTTGCCCTACCACGTAGGGTGAAATGTTCTTGTAGGAAAAAGCAGAATTACCTTTTTTTAAATGGTTGTTATTTTTCATTGATTTTACGTTCTATAAACGAAACCATACCACTGGTTTTAAGGACAACGGTGTTTGTACCCTTACAGCCTGTATAAGTCTTCGTTAGCTCGGACGTAAAAACATCGAGGCGGGATATTTTGCGCACACGATCTTCAAACACGCGAACGCAGAGAGTTTAAAATCAAACAATGTGTTTCCTCGATGCGCTGGGATGCACTCTGTTCTCAATGCCGCACAGTGGGTCGAAACTATGATTTTAGTGACTTAGGGATCAATTTTGTTTTTTTACTTTTTTCTTTATGCGGATGGATAGAGCTCATAACTAGCGATGTGCCGTTCCCGGGAATGTTCCCAAAGTGGGAATGTTCCCAAAAGAATCTTTCCAGTGCCCGGGAATATTCCCAATTGCTGGGAACGTGTCAGTGAAACCACATAGAATTATAATAAAAGTAAAAATATAATAACATACAAAGTTACTGGTAAGATTTAGTAAGTAAGTAGATTTGACATGTAATGAGTACTCATTTAGTAACTTGTCATTCATTGTATTAATTTTAGAAAGAGGTAAATAAAAATTTCGAATGTGGGAGACTAAGAGGTTTAGAGATTCATCATCATCATCATCGTCATTTCAGCCGAAAGACGTACACTGCTGGACATAGGCCTCCCGCAAGCTCTGCCACTTCGACCGGTTCTGTGCTTCCCGCATCCAGCGGACTCCTGCGGCCCTCACAAGGTCATCGGTCCACCTTGTGGGAGGCCTTCCAACTTTACGTTCTCCGGTACGCGGTCGCCACTCCAGAACTTTTCAGCCCCATCGGCCATCTGTTCTGCGAGCAATGTGCCCTGCCCACTGCCACTTAAGTTTGGCAATTCTTCGGACTATGTCGGTTACCTTGGTTCTCCTGCGGATATCTTCATTCCTGATTCGATCACGCAGGGAAACTCCAAGCATAGCCCTCTCCATCGCCCTTTGGGTGACTTTAAGCCTTTTATGAGGCCCATTGTGAGCGACCACGTTTCGGTTTCATATGTCATCACTGGCAACACGCACTGGTCAAAGACTTTCGTGTTGAGACATTGCGGTATGTGGGACGAGAAGATATTGCGAAGCTTCCCGAACGTTGCCCAGCCGAGTCGGATTCGACGATTGACCTCTTTCTCGAAGTTGGACCTACCTAACTGGATAGTTTGTCCTAGGTAAACGTACTCGTCCACAACTTTCAGTGCAGCTCCTCCGACCGTTACGAGAGTGGATGTTACATGGGTATTGGATATGACCTTTGTCTTGTCCATGTTCATCCTCCATGGTCTCAGCCATGACAACTATATCATCGGCAAACCGAAGGTGAGTGATGTACTCGCCATTGATGTTGACTAGACTGAAAAGGGGCTGGCACCAACATTGTTGATGCCAGCCCCTTTTCAGTCCAGAACCTTGAAGACATCCTCCAGTGCAGCGGTGTAGAGTTTCGGAGAGATAACGTCTCCCTGTCTTTTTGTTTTTTTTTATTTTTTTTTGGGTGGGAAACCATCAAATGACTTCTCCTGCTGAGTAGAGCAGGAGGGCGTGTCAGACTTTTACTGACTAAAACCCACCCGTGTTTCCTCAGTAGCCCGTATGTCAGGGGCCGTGGTATCTCTTTCGAACAAACCCGCACCCCTGGCAGGCATCGGCCCTTGCGGACCCCACCGGTGGTTGCTGACATCTTTGACGGCACGCGTGTGGAACACAACGCGCCGTCCCGTCTACCACTTTTCGGCCGCAGGGGATAGGGAGAGCGGCTGACGCTATACCGACACTCCTCTTCCCCTGCGGCCCCACCGCGTCCGCCATCAAACGGTGGCGGCCCCGTCCAGGCCACGGAAGGGAAGAGCGCTGCTCAGAAGCACCGGCACTCCTCCTCTACCGCAGCCCGTAACCCTCAGCCGCGATGCCTCCCATTCGACATCGCGGCCCACCTCAGCTGCGGTGCACCTCACCGCAACCTACTTTTTGGCCGCTACGTCGTCGGCTTTGAGGCAAAAGCCCTGACGAGCGGCCCCACCTTTGGGTTCCTCTTGGCTTCACCGTGGCCGGAATCCACGGTTACTGAGCCCCCCCGCAACGACAATGCGGGAACCCACTCGGGGGGGACGTCTCCCTGTCTTACACCTCGCTGAAGAAGGATAGGTTTCGAGGTCCGGTCCTGGAGTCGGACTGACATAGTGGCGTTTTCGTACAGACATTTCAACACCGCCATGTACCGATAGTCGATCTGGTACCGTTGGAGGGACTGCAGTATAGCCCACGTCGCGATCGAATCAAAGGCTTTTTAGTACTCCACAAACTCTAAACAGAGAGGCAGATTATACTTTTCGGTCTTCTGTATAACCTGCCGCAGCGTATGTGTGTGGTCTACTGTGCTAAAGCCTTTACGAAACCCGGCTTGTTCGGGAGGCTGGAAGTCGTCAAACCTGCGCGCTAGACGGTTTGTGATGACTTCGGAGAACAGCTTGTAGACATGGCATAGAAGTGAGATGGGCCTATAATTCTTATGAAAGGCATTGTCACCCTTCTTAAAGAAAAGTACCAGCACACCTCTGCTCCATGCCTGTGGCGTTTTGCCCTCGAGTATGACGGAATCAAACAGCTTCTGCAGGGCCTTAAGAACGAGTTTCCCGCCGGCCTTTAGGAGTTCAGCTGTGATTCTGTCATCACCCGGCGCCTTGTTATTTTTAAAGCTGCTTCAGAGCCATCCTAATGTCGTACAAGCTGACGTCCGGGATGTCTTCAGTATACTGTCGGATCAATCTAGCTCTTGGGTCGTTTGCCAGATTCGTAACGGGGTTTCTTGTTGACTTGTATAACTGTCCATAGAATCTCTCAATCTCTCTCAACACCGACTAATGAAGGCAGGATCGTATCCACCAAGCCTGAGCCTTGGTGGATACGATCGTGCCTTCATCGGTCTTCAGTTTCGTAAGCTGACTCTGCCCAATAGACAGATCCCTAGCAAAGATCTTGAAGCCTTTATTCCGTTCTATTGCGTCTTTAATACATTCTGTATTAAAGCGGCGGAGGTCGCTTTTCAAGGACTTAAAGATCCGTCTGTTAAACTGCCGGTACTCAAGCGCATCGTCTGAAGACTGCAGGACCATCTCGCGCCTCTCCTTCATGAGCTGCAAAGTAGGATCAGAGAGCCTCTTATTTTTATTGATACGATGGGCCTTGAAAAACTTAGACCTGACCGTATGGACAGTTTCCACGAACCCATCGTTACCCGCAACCCGTCGTTCAGAGATTATGTACAATATTTTGAAACGTTATTTAAATAGACTGGTAGAATACATTATTCTTTTCTTTTTTTTGTGTTTCATCTTGCAATCAGTTTTTAAAAACTATGAGCAAATGAGTTGTAGGAAGGTCTGGCAGGGAAGAGTTATTCCTCATCAGGAGCAACTTTCATATGAATAACGAAGCTCTCTCCAAGTTATACAATTGTAGGATGTTGCGTCTTTTAAGTCTGCTGACACAAGCTGGTATTCTGAGTTGAGCGGCCAATTTGTTGGGATGTCTCTACAGTCTGGATTGTTTGTTACGCCGACCCGGTTAGTTGGAGCCATAAATCATGCACAAAGGATAAGTAAATAACATTTCTCAAAATTAGCATCACACCTGCAGAGTTGAAAGGATAGTTTTTTTGTTATCAGTTTAACTCTCCAACTACATCAATTAACTGCCGAAAATTCTCAGTAACACATTATGGGTGTAAAAGATATGCATTTAATTTCTATCTTTTATTATTTTAAACATGCGATAAGAAACCTAATCTAAAAAGTTAAAAAAAGAAAAATCTTTAACTTTTGTGTTAGTGTTCCCACTAACTGGGAATATTCCCGGGCACATGGGAACATTCCCGGGAACATTCCCGTTGGGAAGTTACTGGGAACGGGAATGTTCCCACGGCACATCACTGCTCATAACCCTCAATAATAATGGTCCTGATGTTTTTTTTCCTAAACTTTATACTTTGGGTAGAAAAATCAGTTTTGTTATTTTTTTGTATGGAGCGGATCAAATTAAGTCAAATTCCTGCTAAGTAGCGTGTGATCCCGCTTTAAAACTTTATTTTTCTTATACCTTGTCTAGTCTTATATAATTTGATTCTATGAACATCTGCATAAAGCTGCCACTCTGCCAAATAAATGGACCGAAAAAAAATGAAAAATAAATTGAATAAAAGCTTCTTTTAAGTTAAATTTGATATGGAATAGTATGTAACAATACACATAATTATTTAACAACTAACAACAATACATTTAAAAGGTCCCTAATTAGCTTAAATTTACTAATTTATTACATTAAGTATTTAAAAATGTTGATCTATGAATTTCTATTTGTGTGTTTAATGACTAATTAGCTTATCCTTTTACTTTATAAAAAACAATGTTTTTCACTTTTAGCCATTACGGTAAAGTTAATGAGGATAATTATTTAATGATGGTAGTAGAAAAAATTGTAAAGGTTTGTTTGTCACTGGAACTATAAAATGACCATATTTAATAAATATTACCTAGTGTTCGTAATTACCCTTTTTCGTTATAATGGAGAGTTTAGTTAACAATTTAGATTTATTTATGATTTTAGGAGAGCAGCTGAAGTCGCTGTCGGATAGTAAAAAACTTTTTCAATTTCTACAAGATAAAATAAACGTGACCGAAGAGAACAGTGTTGAGCTCCAAAAATTCTGTACGCGCTTTTGTTCAAATATAAGTGCAAGATGGGAACGAAGTAATCGCACGTTAGCACAGTTTATAAGAAAAAATGGTGATTGGTTAGAACATGCAATAAATTGGCCCGAAGAAATGATACGTGAAGCTGTGAACACTGAACAGGAAAGGCTCGAGATTTGTAATACTGAAGATGTTGAAAATCTACCACCATCTACTTCAGAAGCTTCGACATCTACATTTACACCTCGAAAACCTTTCGAAGAATTGGGCTCCAGGCAAAAACGAAGACGCATTGAACAAATTAACCAATCGCTTTCGTTATCCCCAGATGAACTGAAAGCTACTACAATTGCTAGTTTAAAAAACACTGGAAATGAGGACGTAGGAAAAATCATGAACCATTTGCTAAATCACCCCGAAGATCTAGAAAAAGTTAAGGAGTGTTTAAGTACAAGTAAAGCGAAAAGTAGTACCTATTCACCCGATAAGGCACTGTCTTTATTAGTTTCACTTAAATTAAGTAAGTGGCAGTATATAAGCCTAAGAGAAGTAGCAAGTGAAAATGGGTCTGATTTATACCCTTCTTATTATAAAATTAAAGAAGCAAAGTTAAAATGTTATCCAGGGAAAGAAATAATTATTACTGAAGAAGGAGGTGCTATTAAACAGCAAGCTTTACTCAACTTGACGGTATCTAGGCTTTTAGATGTGATTGCTTTTGATTTGGACTCGGCAACAGAGTTACTGCTTATAAGCAAATGGGGCTTTGATGGAGCCTCAGGTCAAAGTAATTACAAACAAAAGACTGAAACAGAGTTTGATGATTCATCTATTTTCATGGCCAGTCTAGTTCCTATAAGGCTTCAACAATGTGATGGAACAATTGTTTGGGAAAACGACCGACCTTCATCAACTTTCTATTGCCGTCCGATAATGTTCAAATTTACCAAAGAAACGCAGTCAACAGTGGCAACTATAAAAGCTAGCATAACACAAGAAAGAAATCAAGTTGAAGTTAAGCATCAATTGCACTTGACGATGATAGACGGCAAAATAACGTCATATTTGTCAGACACATCTTCAGCTGTCTGTGATATTTGCAAAGCAAAACCGTCAGAGATGAACAATTTAGAGTCACTTGCTCAAAGAGAAAGCAATGAAGAAATGTTCCAGTATGGAATGTCATCTTTACATGCCTGGATAAGATGCATGGAGTGCTTACTTCATATCGGTAAATATAATCTTAAAACTTTATAATTTTTTTCATGGTAGTTTCCTGTGAAATTATTTTTAAGTGACATTTCTTTTTGTTTGCAGCTTATCGTTTGGACTTCAAAAAATGGAGTTGCAGGGGCGATGATAAAGAAAAAATGTCACTCAGAAAGAGCGCTATACAGCAAGCGTTTAAGAAGGAATGCGGTTTACTTATCGATATAGTCAAGCAAGGAGTAGGCACAACCAATGATGGCAATACTGCCAGAAGATTTTTCAGGGATGCAGAAACAACAGCTCGCATAACAGGAATAAGTAAAGATTTAATAGAAAGGTTTTACGTGATTCTTCAGACTATTGCATCTGGAGACCGCGTGGACTTTTCTAAGTTTTCCGAATTTTCTAGAGATACTGCAGAATTGTATGTAAACTTATATCCTTGGTATTATATGCCTTCCAGTATACATAAATTGTTGGTACATGGGAGTGATATAATTAAGCACTTTGGTGCCATACCTATAGGTAAACTGTCGGAAGAGGCAGCGGAAGCTCGCAATAAAGATTTCCGGAAATATAGAGAGAGTCATTCTAGAAAGGTAAGTAGAACGGCGACAAATGAGGATATTTTACACAATCTTCTTTTGTCTTCTGATCCAAAGATCACAAGTTTAAGACCTCGAATGGTGAAACAAAATGTAATGGTTCTCTCTCCAAAAGTTAAAGAGCTTCTGCTGAGTTTTCCCACAGAATCCGATATAGATTTTATTGATGTAGATAATTTGCAAGATAGACATAGCGATAGTGAATAAGATTTTTGGTAGATTGTAAGTTTCTTGTTTCTCTTTTACTAGTTTGTATGTCATATTTGAAAGGAAATAGTAAAGTATGGTGTTGTATATAGTTAGTTTTTAGTTTACTTGTGTTAGTAGTAAGTTATTTTATCTTTACTAATTCGTATCTGTTTGTATGTTTCTTTACTTACTATCCAGTATTTAATTGAACTTTATAAACTAATTAAAGTCATTAAACAAACAAATAGAAATTCATAGATCAACATTTTTAAATACTTAATGTAATAAATTAGTAAATTTAAGCTAATTAGGGACCTTTTAAATGTATTGTTGTTAGTTGTTAAGTAATTATGTGTATTATTACGTGCTTTTACATACTATTCCATATCAAATTTAACTTAAAAGAAGCTTTTTATTCAATGTATTTTTCATTTTTTTTCGGTCCATTTATTTGGCAGAGTGGCAGCTTTATGCAGATGTTCATAGCATCAAATTATATAAGACTAGACAAGGTATAAGAAAAATAAAGTTTTAAAGCGAGATCACACGCTACTTAGCAGGAATTTGACTTAATTTGATCCGCTCCATACAAAAAAATAACAAAACTGATTTTTCTACCCAAAGTATAAAGTTTAGGAAAAAAAACATCAGGACAATTATTATTGAGGGTTATGAGCTCTATCCATCCGCATAAAGCAAAAAGTAAAAAAACAAAATTGATCCCTAAGTCACTAAAATCATAGTTTCGACCCACTGTGTGCCGGTTCAACACCAAGAGTTGCAAATGTAGTGCACAAATGCACGATAAAATCCCAACGCGATAGTTTTACGTCATCGTCAGTGCGAACGTGGTCTTTTTTTTATGTGGGATATCATCAAATGACTTTTCCCGCTCTGGGTGGAGCAGGAGGGCATGTATGACCACCCGACCGAAAACCCGAACCCGAACTAAAACCCACCCGTGTTCCCTCAGTTGCCCGTGTGCCAGGCGTGACGGTATCTCTTTCGAACAACCCGCACCCCTGGCAGGCATCGGCCCTAGCGGACCCCTTGGTCACCCTGCTACAGCCGCAGAGGATAGGGAGAGTGGCCAACGCTATACCGACACTCCTCTTCCCCTGCGGCCCCACCACGTCCGCCATCAAACGGTGGCGGCCCCACAGCTGCGGTGCACCTCACCGCAACCTACTTTTTTAGGCCGCTACGTCGTCGGCTTTGAGGCAAAAGCCCTGACGAGCGCCCCGACCTTGGGGTTCCTCTTCGCTTCACCGTGGCTGGGAGACCACGGCTACTGAGCCCCCCCGCAACGTCAATGCGGGAACCCACTCGGGGGGGGGGGGGGGGGGGGGGGGCGAACGTGGTCTAAGAATCCAAAGCCAGTTTTTATTGTTCATCGAATAACTTTTATTTAATCATAATCCATTTTATAGTGTTCATAACATTAATGTAATTAAAATATGCACAGTTTCGTTTTAGGGTCGGCCCCTATAAAGATAACGAGTAAGATACGTTCGTTTAAACGTGACCAAAATAAATTAATAATAAAAGGTCCATAGAAACGCCTGTTGTTTCAGAATGCGTTTTGGATAGATTACAAAAAGGAAGTTACATAAATGGATAAGATTTCTTGGCACATTTTTATTAGTTTTGGAAGGAAGTTAACTTATTTTACTTACTTACAGAAAATTATTTTACCCAAGTCAATTGTACCAAAAAGTATTTTTCTCAACATTATGAAAGAAATTTCTGATTTCTTTCAATGTTCTCCAAACTTGAACTATTTTGCGGGCCCATTACCTATTTCTTGGCTCACAATAACCTTTAACAGTTTACTTTGGTTAGTCAATAATCTTTAAAGAGGCATGTAGCTAAGTATAATTAGCTGTACGGGTTGATAGATCAGGTTAAGCCACGCTTGCCGCTGTTGGTCCGTGGATGGGTGAACATCTTTACAAAACCAAGACCCCTCCATGCATCGGAAAGCACGTTAAGCCGTTGGTCCCGGCTATCATTAATGGATCTTTGACAGTCGGTACGGGTCGTCAGAAGTTCGAAAGTCTGACAACCAGTTTTACCAAGGGGTATCGCATTACCCAGTTACTGGATTGCGGAGGTCAGATAGGCAGTCGCTCCATGTAAAATACTGGTATTCAGCTGCATCCGGTTAGTCTGGATGCCGACCCCAACATTGTTGGTAAAAGGCTAGACAGATAGTGATGATGATGGGTCAATAATCTTTAAAAAGAATATACCTACAGACAAAAATAACAAACACTATTGCTATCCCTACGTAGCACTCAGAAAACCTAACTTTGTTTGTCTAAAAATCTTCTCACTTTAAGTTGGGAACTAATAATTCGTTTTGCCAGACTTAAGTTAGTTTTCACTTCACAGCTAGTGATAAAAGTTAGCAACTAAATAAAATGTACTATCTCCCCAAGGGCTGGAACTGTTAACAACTTGTAGAGACAAATGTTGTAACGAAGCGAAACAAACTGAAGGAGTTGCAAATGAGATTTGGGAGCATTTTTGATTTCGACGAAGTAAAATGGGTAACACAGTCTCTCATTGGATACCTACTAAGTTACTACAAATTGCATAAATGAAAGACCAAGCAAAACTAGACTGTAAAGACCATGAACTCAAAACAATCAAAGCCGTACAAAAGCGTTAGAGCGGATGTGAAGCTACAATCAAGTCTTATTTAAATAAATAATAGTTCGGATAACTAAAAAAAAGCGTGTTTTTCGGTTTTTATTGGTACATTTTTTTTTGTCCATTGTAGGTAATGGCACAAATTTATGAAATTATTGTCTTGTTATCCGTCCTTGATAAGTGTGCAAAATTACCTACAATTTAATTCGAATTTTTCAAGTGGGTCAAAATAACGTTCTAAGATTCCGTTACATACAAACATACATATGTACTAATCAAACTAATAAAAACGTGTTAAAAAAGTACTTTGGATGAACATCCTGGTTCTATGGTACTCAGCTGGGTACGTTGGATACAGATAACAACAATTGGTCACACACAATCCCTTTGCTTTTACCAATCCTTTTCTTTTTTTTTGTGATACTTATGACGATAAGCACAAGGTACTCGTACAAGAGCACGTGGGCAGGTCTCCAATGCGTTGGACCGACCAAGCCAAAACTGCACTCAATGGTCCACTCCACGAATGCTCAAGCAAAGCCACAGTACGGGAGGAATGGCGACGGATTGTGAAGCTTGCCACCACCCCTGATGTAACGACCACGACCACTTTGCCAAGACGACGAAAAAGAAGATGACGACAAGCAGCAGTGTCGATAGGTCTGCGCTCTGACTGATCAAGAACATCGGACTTACCAATGCCCGATTTCTGAACAATCAACACAAATTATAACAACGCATGTCAACTGCTGCGATTGGTTGACTGAACTATTTATCAACAGCCAATGAAATCAATTAATGAAAGATGAGTTTATTTTTACACAGACTTGATTGATTTTTTTCGCTGGAAAATGAGACAAATTCCATCATGAAGTGCAGGAGCAGAGCAAGGTGAATCTCAACTAATAAAATTGCTCGTAACTCCCGATGGCTAGTGGCTTCTGACACTCCACACTTTTACGGCGCTCTGCTCCTTCTTCACTTACTTTCTCCACTTACTGAAGTAAAGTATATTTCTGTGTGTCTTTGATATGACTTGTTGTCAGGTTTTCGGGCTTCTGACGACCCATAACGACTGTCATTCGTGCCTCGGAAAGCACGTTCAGACGTGCTTTCCGAGGCACGGAGGTGTCTCGTGGTGTATGGTCACCCATCCACAGACAACCCCGGCTAGCGTAGCTTAACCTGATGGATCGACCCGTACGGCTGTTATTACAGCCGTACAGGTCGCGCCATGAGCTGCAATATCAACTGTATCATATTAAATAATCTTGGATTCCCAGCTAGTTTTTCTGCACAAATCTACTGGTTATATGATGAAAATGGAATTGTAACTTTGTCTGTACGTTACGTTTAACCGATTTTAAAGCTTTAAGCATAGATATAGCCATGAGGAAGGAAATAGGCATAAATAAGCGTATAGATGTAAAGAATACGATGTTGTAACTAGTATAGAAATCCGAGAGAATAGACGAAAGACTTGTTTTATTCACATTAACAATCAGAATCCTTTATTTGTAAATATAGGTAGAATAACTGACATTTGATATCTCGAAACTTTGACATTACTCCAAAAACAATCTACGTTGTTTTATCTTCCATTACCTATGTCACAAAACTCCATTTGAACTTGGAACACCGAGTGACGGTTTATTTAATTGTCATCTTCTATTCAAAGTTGTAACGGTTTGATAAATTTTAGGCATTCTCGTATTACAAAACCATTGGTTCATAAGTTCAACTTATTTAGAGTTCATGTAACTTCATTGGTTTCTTCTTGTTAGCCTGAAAAAGAGTCACATCTGTCGAAAAATTACGAGGAGAGCCGAATCTAACTAAAGTGGGGTAGCTAAGGCTAGGCTGAGACGGAGTTCTTTCGTTCAGCTTAATAATAGGTAATGCAGAGAGCAGCCAAGCATATAGTATTGATAATAAAAGATGGCGGCTTTGTATCCTTGTTCCTTGTGGCTTGACGACGCATATTTATTTGTATACACCTCGTTAAAATCGAATCTTTGACGTTAGTCCTAGCACCACGATTTCTTCTTAAATTTTCTACCTAAGGGTAAGAAAGTGATGTTTTCAAGTCAAGTTAAGTCGTCCTCGTAACACATTTCCGTGTCGTCATCGTGACGTGGCATGGCAGTTACTCCGGATGGGTCATTAATTTCTATTTGTTCGTGATTAACGTACCAAAACGTCCACATTCTCATTTTCCGTTACATTTGCATAATGTGGTATTAAGGACTGGTCTATTTCTGGAAATGAACTCCTAAATAAAGTGAGTATATGGAGGAATGTGAATGAAAGTCAATGGCAAGGTTCAACAATTATGCAGTTACAGTTGTGGGTGTGAGAAATATTGTATGTCGTGTAGTATGTTGTACCACATTATGTCTGGAATCTCCCAAACACTTCTGCTACCAATCAGGGCCAAAAACCTTGCCTAAAAACGCCACAAGAAGCGATTCCTCTAATAGTTATTCATTTCCTGAATTCCCTCATGATTCTGCTATTTGACATTTAAGTTTAATAAAGCAATCTAGCAATTCACAATTTACCTTTTACGCATTTTTTTTTTCCTTACAAAACTGTCAAACAGATGAATTTCGTGCTGTCTACGCAGATAATTATTACGAATTGTAGGTTTGTGACCATTATGTTTCATAATATTATCCTATTATGATTCTGCCAAAGCGGTTCTTCGATAGCCTGGGGGTTCCCATGCTAACGCTAATAACCTTCTACTGCACTAAAATCTCCAACATATTATAGCCATAATGGTGTTCTTACACGTACAGCCTATCACACCTACTGCCCCAGTTGTGACCAGTTGTAATACTTATAACATCGCAGAAGGTCTCTTTATCTGGCAGAGCACGACGGCTTAGATAGTGAGCACCTAACGCCACAGGGCAGTACTGGCTTTAAATTGATTCACTGGAAGTGGCCTCTTGTTCTTAACCCATGAAAAGGTATGAACAAGAACACGCTTTGAAAAGCAAACAAAAAAAGTAGAAAATAATTTCAAAAAAGCGTGAGGTGCTTTTTGCGGTATTTTTATAATCAACTAGCTTTTGCCAGCGGCTCCGCCCGCGTGGATGTCAATTATCGCTTAAAAATGTAACCTAAGTCCTTCTCCATATCCCAGGCTATATCTCTACCAAATTTTATGACGATCGGTTCAGCGGTTTAGGCGTGAAAGCGCGACGGACAGACAGACAGACAGAATTACTTTCGCATTATTATCACTAATATAATATTATATATTAGTAAGGATTAATATCAAATAACACACGCTTTTTGAAATTATTTTCTACTTTTTTAGTTTTTAAACTATTTTTATTATTTATTTTTTGTTTATCTAACTACAAAAGCGTGATTCTTCTTCTTTTTTTTTTGCCTGTAATAAGAAACAGAATAAAATTATTGAATTGTCATCGGTCCTTGATAAGTGTGCAAAGTTTCAAATCAATCCAACGTTTTAAAGGGGATGAAAATCACGTTCAAAGATTCCTTTAAATGGAGACATTTTTTTTTTTTTTTTTTTATTAGCCTATACTGTCCCACTGCTGGGCATAGTTTTTTTTTTTTTTTTTTGGGTGGGAAATCATCAAATAACTTCTCCCGCTCTGGGTGGAGCAGGAGGGCATGTCAGACTTTTACTGACTAAAACCCACCCGTGTTCCTTCAGTAGCCCTTAAGCCAGGGGCTGTGGTGTCTCTTTCGAACAAACCCGCACCCCTGACAGGCATCGGCCCTTGCGGGCCCCATCATTTTTGTGATGACATCTCTTTGAGGCGCGCGTGCAACACAACGCGCCGTCGACTTGGGCTTGGTCCTTACCGGACAGCGAGCTACCCATTACTCGCCGTCCGCAAGCCCATGCCTACGGTGGCCGGAAATCCACACATAGATGCGTTCCAAGCTAATAAAAGCGTGCTAAAATAAAGAAACCAGATTATAATTAAAATCTACGTAGAATTTAACATAATGCTGGATATCAGCTTCGCAATGAACTGTCAAATTATAATGATCACAAACCCTGATAATTTTGTAGGTTTTGTATCGTATAGGAACGCTACCATACATACATAAGCTTACGCATTTTTCCCATGGGGGTAGACAGAAACTACAGCAGGCCTAGACGAAACACATTTCTGTTAGCGTTCACGCCAAAATGTATGGGAATGACATTACCTGCGGAAATGTATTTTGTCTCTAGGCCCTGAATGCCACCTACTATGATACTTACATACTAACTTTGCCTCGTTTACTTCCATACATCTCATCAGGTCATACACGAGCGCTGGTTGCAAAAATATTACGCACCTGACCTGACGCTGCTGCTAATTATTTCCAATTTCCATCAAATACAGTCATCTACACCTCCCGTACATTCCAATACACTACTGACAAACGACGCTCTATACGTCATGAGTCCACTGCAAGCTCGTCAATGGCTACCTCCCATACAATTTCCATCATGTCTATACATCTTCGTCCCCCGTACATTCCAGACGGGCAGCTTCCTCCGTCGCTATCGTAAGCATCTCAGCGCGACACTATTCACTAAATGAATGCCTTTGCAAACTGACGGCCATTCTGTTCGGATGCTGTTTTGAATGTGAATGGTTTTAGAAATGTTACTTATTCAGTTTTGTTGTGGGGGAGTTGTTTGGAAGTAGTGTGCTTTAGTATTATGTATCTATCTACGTACAAAACAATATTCTGAGGGTAGACTTCTCACTATGAGCACGGAAGTCAGCATGTTTGTTATTTTCAGGAATGTGTCATAAGTTTTAGCAACAGTTGGTACCTGTTTTCTCTTTCGCAAATGAAAATAATTTCCACTACAGTACCTACATAAGTATCATCAAAATTACGATCAGCCTATAATGTTCGCACTGCTAGGGCGCAGGCCTCCTCTCAGTGAGAGGAAGTGGGGCGTAATCCACCACACTGGCCCAGTGTGGGTAGATGTCACATGTCTTCAAATTTTTGGTTCTAGGACAACACGGTTTCCTCACGATATCTTCCTTCACCGTTTCTAGAGCTGTAGTGATGAAATAATTTACACAAAGCAAAGCGCCTAACTGGCTTCGAACTACGATCTATTTCGAACTATAAAGGCATATGCCAAGCATAATATTTCACATAGCAAGCATTGTCTCCGTTTTCCCAAGGATGTTCATTGAAAAAGTTACCAAAACAATCAAAATTGCGGAAGACTACCGGAAAATCTTCCTACCACCTTGAACTTCGTAAAAGTAACAAAGTGGGCTATTAAATTTAATATTCCAAGACTTTCATGGAAAACACAAAACATAAGAATAATGCCTTAAGTTGAATGTCCGTATTACAAAGTTCCCTAATCTTTATTTAAGAAAAAGTGCCATAAAAGTTAAGGAGAGTTCCATTGTGGTTTGATGAAAAGTTTTTGCGCGTCTAACTTTGACCATTTGTTTACAATAAATATTGTAGAAGCTAAAGCGATATTTTGAATGCTGGCGTTCCTTGAACGATATAAATTGGGGGTATTTGTTTCGATATAAAAAAAAAATGAAGAATTTTATTTTCGACAAAGATATTTGCTGGGCATAAAAACAGAACGGATTTTGAAAGAGCCTCATTAACGAACACCGAGGCTTTAAATATAAGCGCTTTAAGTTGTTGGACACAACTTCCAATAAATAATTATCTCGATTTATTTGCTCTCCGGGATTCTTACAAATAAAGAAGGAAGGTTATTTGGTATTTCTGTGCTAAAAGTTACGTTGTTACTTTACAAAGCAGATCCTAGGTCATTCTAAATTAAATCATTTATTTCAAATAGGTATATCAAAAATAATTTATTCTAGTTGCCCCTTCAGAAAGGTAGTTTCGTATGGAGAAAAATAGGTAACCACATTTTTTACTCTTTTTTTTTTTTATAATATTTTTAAACTACTTATACTAATATCCCTACTTCCCTACTAATATTATAAATGTGAAAGTAACTCTGTATGTTTGTTAGGTACGCTTTCACGCCTAAACCGCTGAACCGATCACCATTAAATTTAGCAGCGATATAGTCTGGGATATATAGCAGGACATGGGCTACTTTTTTACGCGATAACCGACATCCACGCGGGCGGAGCCGCGGGCAAAAGCCAGTAATTATATGTGAAGACGATTCACCTAGAATAAAATGACTTAAAAATAAAGCAATGACAGGTAAATCAACTATGTGACAGATACATGGGCTCACATATTTACGAATATTGAGGAATATTGCAAATTTTTCAGTACCTACCATAACAAGCAATCTGTATTAAAACATTTCAGTGTACGCTAATGCTTCCGTTCCCTTTCCCCGTGGAGCATAACTAAGTTGTGGTCGTATTGTATATTCGCCACAATGCAGCCTGACTCGGGGTCTGCCCACAACTGTGCCAACACAAATGTACCTATTGGCTGGTGTGTTTGTGCGTTGACTGTGCGTCTAACCAGAATCTACCGGCCATGTCAGTGTACCTTTGCCTTGCCTGTACTGTCCTGATTTCCAGAAACCTATTGAATTAAAGCACATGTAAAACGAATGATTGATATGATAAAATTTCCAGAAATGGCGTGTCATGTTTCGGATTGGTTCGTCGTACTGTTGATCGATCTGCAGTTTTAATTCAGATTACTAACATGCAGTTAGTTATTCCCTTAAAGGTTTATCAAAAATGGATTCTAGAACATCATTTTGTGAAAGATGATTGAGCTTGTCAAAGGCACAAATGCATGTTCGGTATACCCATGTGTATGTTACAGTCAGACAAACCGACTATATTACAAGATACAACACCTGGCATTGAGCATCAGACTTAACGTACAAAAAGGCTTTACAGGAGTTGTTTCTATAAATAAACCCGGACGAGTAGGCAGTACAGCTTGAAGATTAAAAAAAAAACACGCCCGCCCAAAACTGCTAAATGGTTAAACTAAAAATTCCAAAGCTGCCCAAAAAAGGAGAGTTATTTTTTCAGGGTTCATGTATGTATGCGTGTAAGTCTCTTTTTTCCACTATACAGATTCAGGGTGGTAAATCCTGGAATAAAGAAACTCACACACATATACTATGTAACAACCTCGTTTTTTGATACGGATTGTAAAAAGACTACAACTACAGTCCCTTATTCAGCATACATAGGTTTTCCACATTGCACATGTTACCAATCTGCCCTACAAATTGTGCGAAGCCTTCAGAATATTCGGCACTCACTCGCCCCTCGCGCTTTCGCGCCATATTTCATTTGCCAACAGAAAGACATTTGAACACTGCAACACAATGGGCATGAAACGATTTCGGCGGTTTGTCCCCTCTTTGAGGAGTGGCTTGAGAGGCGGCACGGTGTCCTCACCTTCCACCTGACGCAGGTCCTCACCGGACACAGTTTTTTCGAGAGGTTCCTGTTTCGGATAAGGCGGGAGGAAACGCCACCAGGTGTTATTTTCAGTATCTAATACTAGAAACACATAATAATTAATAGAACCTACTTTGAAATATTTAATAGTGGATCGGTGAGAGGTGGGATTTCTTATAGGTAAGGCGATGGGAATCTGTTTGTATTGAGTTATTGACCCTTCGCCACTTGCGGGAGAAATTATTTGATGGTTTCCCAACCGCAAAAAAAAACGTTGCAACACAAATGCACGGAAATATATTCTCAGAAATTAAACGTGTATTTATTCTTTATGTACCTACCTAAGCATGTTTCGAGACAATTTTTCCGAGTGAAAAATTTGTGAAAATTAAGCATTTATTTGAACAGACTGTTGGCTTCCGGTAAATTGGTGAGAAATGACATTGCTGGTAGCTTATTCATTTTCTAAAAAAATTGTTCTTGAACCACAGTCTTTCCGATTCTAGGCTAGTTAGCGGTCCCATAATACAGGACACATTCCTAGGATGTGGCAACAAATTATTTAAAAAAAATTGTCCCGGGAAAGTTGAGTGAATATTTAACTTTCTCAACAGTATTTTTTATGAAAAGCTAAAGTTAAAATTTTCACAGGCTGAAAAAAAAAACGTCTTTGAAAATGTGTACTGATGAACTAAGTATTTATTCAGTTGCTTGGTTCTTGAAGGTTAAATATTGTCTCAAGTCTATACATCTACGAGTACATAGCTAATAAACGAAATACCGTTGATTAAATGTTGTTGACTCATAATTTGAATGTTGATCTTTTGCGTAGGCATAGGTTATTAACACGGTCCATAATTAGCTAGGTTTCTTAAGTTTACATAGGTAATAAGTTCCATCTCAAATCCATCGAAATCAACTAAAAACTATCGTTTCCCGGCACACGTACCTATGTGATAACGTGGAGTTATCGACATTTACCGTCAATAAAGTTAAGATCGCACTAAAATCGCGTTGCTTACATCCCATAAAGGTAGACTCGGGGCTGTCGTAAACTAAAGACAAGATAACCCCATAGACTGTGGTCTGCACACACCACCGACCGTAACCATAACAGCAGTAATTGGAATTGGTACAATTTTCGACATCGGCACTAATTGTCATATAGAAAAATATAATGGAACTCTAGGACAATTTTCTCCGACCTTTCAGCATGTATTTTAAAAGCCTACCATCTTATTGCAAAACGCGGTTTTATGTTACTTCTAGCCTAAAGCTCTGAGCGAGTTTTTTTTTTTTTTTTTGCTTTTCCAACATTAGTTCAATTTGAGTAAAGCTCTTAATACAAAAATGACAAGATAGTCCGGTTCTTAGTCGCCAGCTTTGTAAAAAGAACTGCATTTCTATACATACCTATTGGGTTCGTAATTCAAAAACTGATCTAAATATTAACCTTGGTTATGCCAGAGACGCGGATATGTTCGAAAAAGTTACCGTGGCACTGGCACAGGCAACTAAAGGGATATGGGTGGGTTTTAGTCTGACACGCTCTCCCGCTCCGCCTAGAGAACTCATTTGATAATTTCCCATCCAAAAAAAACCTTGTTTTGTAACAAAGCAGTTTCAGTCCTGTTAAAGTATTTTTACCGGACATTTTTCATCACAGTGATCTTTATTCAAGTCTAAATTTCTCGGTCATGGCGCACGTTCGTCGTGTTCTCTTAAAATATTGAAATTATAAAAAAATGTCTTCAAAATTAATTTATTTCATTTCGAACACCACACTATAACTTAAAATAAAAAGATAACGATTTAAAAGCGCCCATCTGCATCTAGCGCAACCACGACCATCAAATACGACTGAAGTTTTATGTCATGTCAAACTGCAGGTAAAAGCAATCGGTGTTTATTAGCCGAACAGCCATTAACAGTACCCATTGGAATTGGAACGTTATTTGCCTAAGAACTTAAGAACCTAGATTCTTTAATTCAATTACTACGCTAGCTTAGCGTGGGCGCTTGGAGAAGTTATTTGATGATTTCCCACCAAAAAAAAATAAAAAAATTAAGTACAGGCTTTGATTCAATTAACAACATTGTAAGAATTGGTTACCTATAAGGGTTTTCCTGCGCCATTCCAATAAGTTACGCAAAGTATTCAGAAAGGCAGGGATCGACGTGCAACCTGGGGCCTAAGTCTACTAATTTATAAACGTTACAATGGTCTCTCAATGGTGTGTTTTTGACAGTTTTTGTATGGCAAATCTGTCAAAAACTTACCATTGAGAGACCATTGTGACGTTTATAAATTAGTAGACTTAGGCCCCTGGGCCTCAAGTCTGCTATTGCAATAGTGTCAGAATGGTCGATCATTGATTTCATAATTGTTGATTTTGACAAGTTTTGTAGTCTACTAATATAATGGCGTCATTATGACTTTCCAGTGGTCAGCCAATGACACTCCATTGAAAGAAATGGCGTTTATAGGTAATCTCGTACATAATGGCAAATGAATGACTAATTGCTAAAAAAATTACAGTTCCTAAAATAATATGTTAAAAAATAAAAAATATACACAATTAAACATAAATGAATTCTGGCATGAATAAATGTTCAAATTTAGTAGTATTTTTTCGAAAATCATTTCTACAAACGGGTTTTATAATAATGGCAATACGACAATGCCATTATAACACAATTCTGTTACGAGACCATTGACCGACCACTGATCGACCATCATGAATTTAGCAGATTACGAACTTTTAGCAAAATGACGATGGGATCGTGTTGGAATGACGAATTTATAAAAATAGCAGACTAAGGCCCCTGTTACCATGTTTTCAGTTATCAAATTCTGAACATCTATCCTCATCATCTCAGAGCGTTTAAATTTTTTATCGGTTATTTAAGAAAAATTGCTGTTCCATACATTTCGAAATTTATTTGAAACTCCAGTTACAGAATGTGTGAATGAAGTAGGTTTTTTTTTTAATTATTATTCATTGATCTGATTTTATGATTTTTATCCTTAAATCTATATTTAATATGTGAAGCAAAAACTGTGTAGGTGGGGTACCTACCTACGAAGATCACGCGGACGGAGGAGTTTATATGCAGAAGGAGAAGGGAGGGAGGAGGGGGAGGGATGTTTGGATATTTGTTACTCAATCACGCTAAAACTGCTGAACGGATTTGGATGAAATTTAGCACATAGATAGATTTTAACCTGGATTAACACATAAGGTACTTTTTATCCTTGTAGTACGTTCCTGTGGGATAGTGGGATAATTTCCGAATTCCACGCGGGAGAACCCGCTGGCAAAAGCTAGTATTGGACGACCATACATACATACATACATACACAGCCTATAACGTCCCCACTGCTGGGACACAGGCCTCCTCTCCGTGAGAGGGAGTGGCCCGTAATCCACAACGCGGGCCCAGTGCGGGTTGGTAGATGTCACATGTCTTTGAATTTTTGGTTCTAGGACATGCCTGTTTCCTCACGATGTTTTCCTTCACCGTTTGAGAGCAGTGGTGATGAAATTATTTACACAAAGTAATGCGCCTGGCTGGGTTCGAACGCACGACCTACAACTCGTAAGTCGCGGCCGTTACCACTGGGCCACCACTGCTCTACGGATATTACTCTTCAGGAATGTATTGGACGACCACTAGTAGATAATTAGCTAATTTGAGCTTAACGGACTCATAAGTCCGTTAAGCTCAAAGAAATCGTAAGACTTAAAAGGACTCAAAAGACTCAGAAAACTCCAAGGAGTCAAGACTTAAAAGGCTTCAAAGGACTAAAAAGGACTTACAGGGCGCAAAAATTGAAACGTGAGACTATTGGTCCCAAATCTTGAAAATCTAAAAGACAATACAACACTAGCTGGACATTAGGCCTCTCCCCAAAGTCCCATGATCGAGCTACGCCTCAACACCCTCACGCCCTCCACCTCCAGTCTGCCCCACAAAAATATATTAGGTACGTGGGACTGTAAAATAAATAGTGTCATATGAATCAACACTAAATACACACCTCGTTCGCACACTCGTTCGAGTAAAACAGGCGAGATGATAACCAACATAAATTACGAAACCAACCATAAAGGACCTTCTCTAGTAAACAGCAACCCAACTTATCATGATTGGCACCACAAACAAACAACTCCGCTGCACTGCACACAACGTTACATTAATTAACATCCATGCAAATCTTAACTCGCAGTACATCATCTAAATTATAATTATAAACCGTCTGCAGAAAGCCAACAGTGTCGAGTTAAAATTACCGACAGAAATTACATTTTTTTATAAGCTCACAGGAACCACGGAAGGATCCAGGTACACCTAACTACAGATTTAGCCAACTATAAATTACTCCAACATCTAAACTAGGTCCTATAACATAAATAATATTAATTATACCTAGTCTAAAAACGTAACAACATCCCTGAAGAGTAATATTTAAATATTTTGCCAGTCCTGTTTAAATCCCTTAAGGGGAATGTAGTCGCGGGCTCGAACTCACTAATGGGTCTGGCAAAAAAGCACGCTGTCTCACCAGCAGGCCTAGACAAAACACGTTTCTGTTAGCGTTCACGGCAAACGCTAAACGCTACGCCAAAATGTATGGGAATGACATTACCTGCGGAAAGGTTACGTCGTGTCCTTTCCGCAGATAATGTCATTCCCATACATTTTGGCGTAGCGTTTGCCGTGAACGCTAACAGAAATGTATTTTGTCTCTAGACCCAGGTACGAGGACCCACAGAGGTAGGATCAGTGAACAGGCGCGTAAAAAATTAAGAAAAGTCTTTCGGAAGATCGGGTTTTATGAAAAAACCACTGCATAAATCAATGACCAATAAAGTTTATTGAACATTTTGATATTTGAGCTTAGTCGTTATCGACTTGGTTTTGGAGATGTTACACTTCTTTTATTACTCAAAAGCGCCCAAAGTTACGGTTAAATTAGCAAGAAAAACAAATCTTTGTTGGATCCTAACTTTTGAATGAGTTTTTATTTTAGTACAGCACAGACAATATTAAAATTGATCCAAAACCAGACCATGTTTAATTTTTGATGTACAGTCGCCAGCAGGTCAAGCTATCCCAAACTGTCAAATTTTCCCAATTGAACATAAACCTTATTCCTTTGTAATAAAGTTGAAAAACTATCAAAGAAATTTGACAGATTGGGGTAGTTTGATGTGCTGGCCTCTGTACATTGTCAAACAGTGGAGTAATACACTCCCGAAGTTTGTATGGAAAAAATGTCGACTAGATTCACCTTGCTATTGCCATCAACCGGGCACAATTCAGACTCCTGCTACTTCCTTAGAAATTCGTACCTAATTAAAAATAGACATTATTCTACCTGCACTCGATCAACACACACTATCAATCAAAATCTGGGCCCCAATTCTGTATCTATAGTTATGATTAGTGATGTGCCGTGGGAACATTCCCGTTCCCAGTAACTTCCCAACGGGAATGTTCCCGGGAATGTTCCCATGTGCCCGGGAACATTCCCAGTTAGTGGGAACACTAACACAAAAGTTAAAGATTTTTTATTTTTTTTACTTTTTAGATTAGGTTTCTTATCGCATGTTTAAAATAATAAAAGATAGAAATTAAATGCATATCTTTTACACCCACAATGTGTTACTGAGAATTTTCGGCAGTTAATTGATGTAGGTAGTTGGAGAGTTAAACTGATAACAAAAAAACTATCCTTTTAACTGTGCAGGAATGATGCTAATTATGAGAAATGTTATTTACTTATCCTTTGTGCATGATTTATGGCTCCAACTAACCGGGTCGGCGTAACAAACAATCCAGACTGTAGAGACATCCCAACAAATTGGCCGCTCAACTCAAAATACCAGCTTGTGTCAGCAGACTTAAAAGACGCAACATCCTACAATTGGATAACTTGGAGAGAGCTTCGTTATTCATATGAAAGTTACTCCTGATGAGGAATAACTCTTCCCTGCCAGACCTTCGTACAACTCATCTGCTCATAGTTTTTAAAAACTGATTGCAAGATAAAACACAAAAAAAAAAAAAGAATAATGTATTCTACCAGTCTATTATAACGTTTCAAAATATTGTACATAATCTCTGAACGACGGATTGCGGGTAACGATGGGTTCGTGGAAACTGTCCATACGGTCGGGTCTAAGTTTTTCAAGGCTCATCGTATCAATAAAAATAAGAGGCTCTCTGATTCTACTTTGCAGCTCATGAAGGAGAGGCGCGAGATGGTCCTGCAGTCTTCAGACGATGCGCTTGAGTACCGGCAGTTTAACAGACAGATCTTTATGTCCTTGAAAAGCGACCTCCGCCGCTTTAATACAGAATGTATTAAAGACGCAATAGAACGGAATAAAGGCTCCAAGGTCTTTGCTAGGGATCTGTCTATTGGGCAGAGTCAGCTTCCGAAACTGAAGACCGATGAAGGCAGGATCGTATCCACCAAGCCTGAGCTGTTGAGAGAGATTGAGAGATTCTATGGACAGTTATACAAGTCAACAAGAAACCCCGTTACGAATCTGGCAAACGCCCCAAGAGCTAGATTGACTCGACAGTATACTGAAGACATCCTGGACGTTAGCTTGTACGAGATCAGGATGGCTCTGAAGCAGCTTTAAAAACAACATGGCGCCGGGTGATGACAGAATCACAGCTGAACTCCTTAAACCCGGAAACCCGTTCTTAAGGCCCTCCAGAAGCTGTTTGATTCCGTCATACTCGAGGGCAAAACGCCACAGGCATGGAACAGAGGTGTGGTGGTACTTTTCTTTAAGAAAGGTGACAATGCCCTTCATAAGAATTATAGGCCCATCTCACTTCTATAACATGTCTACAAGCTGTTCTCCGAAGTTATCACAAACCGTCTAGCGCGCAGGTTTGACGACTTCCAGCCTCCCGAACAAGCCGGGTTCCGTAAAGGCTTTAGCACAGTAGACCACACACATACGCTGCGGCAGGTTATACAGAAGACCGAAGAGTATAATCTGCCTCTCTGTTTAGAGTTTGGGAACTACTAAAAAGCCTTTGATTCGATCGCGACGTGGGCTGTACTGCAGTCCCTCCAACGGTATCAGATCGACTATCGGTACATGGCGGTGTTGAAGTGTCTGTACGAAAACGCCACCATGTCAGTCCGACTCCAGGACCGGACCTCGAAACCTATCCTTCTGCAGCAAGGTGTAAGACAGGGAGACGTTATCTCTCCGAAATTCTTCACCGCTGCACTGGAGGATGTCTTCAAGGTTCTGGACTGAAAAGGGGCTGGCATCAACATCAATGGCGAGTACATCACTCACCTTCGGTTTGCCGATGATATAGTTGTCATGGCTGAGACCATGGAGGATGAACATGGACAAGACAAAGGTCATTTCCAATGCCCATGTAACACCCACTCTCGTAACGGTCGGAGGAGCTGCACTGAAAGTTGTGGACGAGTACGTTTACCTAGGACAAACTGTCCAGTTAGGTAGGTCCAACTTCGAGAAAGAGGTCAATCGTCGAATCCGACTCGGCTGGGCAGCGTTCGGGAAGCTTCGCAATATCTTCTCGTCCCACATACCGCAATGTCTCAACACGAAAGTCTTTGACCAGTGCGTGTTGCCAGTGATGACATATGAAACCGAAACGTGGTCGCTCACAATGGGCCTCATAAAAGGCTTAAAGTCACCCAAAGGCTGATGGAGAGGGCTATGCTTGGAGTTTCCCTGCGTGATCGAATCAGGAATGAAGAGATCCGCAGGAGAACCAATGTAACCGACATAGTCCGAAGAATTGCTAAACTTAAGTGGCAGTGGGCAGGGCACATTGCTCGCAGAACAGATAGCCGATGGGGCTGAAAAGTTCTGGAGTGGCGACCGCATACCGGAAGACGTAAAGTTGGAAGGCATCCCACAAGGTGAACTAATGACCTTGTGAGGGCCGCAGGAGTCCGCTGGATGCGGGAAGCACAGAACCGGTCGAAGTGGCGGAGCTTGCGGGAGGCCTATGTCCAGCAGTGTACGTCTTTCGGCTGAAATGACGATGATGATGATGATGAATCTCTAAACCTCCTAGTCTCCTACATTCGAAATTTTTATTTACCTCTTTCTAAAATTAATACAATGAACGACAAGTTACTAAGTGAGTACTCATTACATGTCAAATCTACTTACTTACTAAATCTTACCAGTAACTTTGTATGTTACTATATTTTTACTTTTATTATAATTCTATGTGGTTTCACCGACGCGTTCCCAGCAATTGGGAATATTCCCGGGCACTGGAAAGATTCTTTTGGGAACATTCCCACTTTGGGAACATTCCCGGGAACGGCACATCACTAGTTATGATTCCCCGCGGAATCTTACTACGTACAAACTACGTCAACATCGTGTTTTTTAGAAACCAATGTAACTGTCATATTCTATATGTTCCAAACCAATTTGTCGATATTATTAATAGATACGATATTAGCAGTTTTGGTGTGTGATTTCGTGTGTTAAGTGGTCGTAGTGAATTCAGGCCCTGGAATCTTCATAATATTCGAGAGATTCATCTGCTCAAAAACGTAATTATAGCAAGAATGGAACTGAAGATGTGGAACTGTCAAAATTTTAATCATTCCTACTGTTAGTGTGTTCCACAATTACCCAAACCTACTAGAACATAGAGGCCGTACAATAGTCGTATCATCTAATTAGATAACTAGAAATTACTATAATCCTAAATCTAAACTAGGTAGGTCCCTAAAATATACTTTAATTAGTATAATTTGACTAAGTAAACGTTTCAAATTAAAATAGTTGAACAAACAAAAGCGAATATGTAAATAGGGACCTGGATATCCAGGCTTGTACGCAAAGTTTCGGGACGGCCCATCAGTTGCCAGTTGAAAGCTGTCATACGCAAAATGACAGCTTGGGATTAACGCTTTTTTTTGGGTTTTGGCTTCGCACGGTTAGTGCATTTAGCCAGCTTCAAGTAATTTTACTTTTCAATCAAGTAAATGGCCCGATATCAGGCACGAAGTTACACAAAAGTCATAGTGAGTCAAAGTTATTGTAAAGCGATAGTAACTTTACAACAACCTATTAGGAGTTTTTGGGGGGAACACGAAAAGTCCACGTTAGTCACATATTCACCTTCACTACACTTGTGCACTCACACGTAACTAAATTGAATAATTCACTAGCAAAATTATACAATTTCATTCTCGATTTCACGAAATTTCATGAAAATAAAAATTCGTGCGACATGTTCCAACGCGATCCCGCCAAAAACTCCGGATTGAGGCTTTTAGGTAGGGACTCTAGCTTGTGCTCTAGCTTTACACGTATAGAAACCTTTTTTTATTCTCTTGACACATATGGTTAAGACGTATTACTAAGTATATCGGCTTAGCATTTTTTGTAGCGACGTTAATATAAACAAAAGTAGGTACTAAAACTTTTCAGACATGTTTAAAACTTACACATGGTAACAGTATCAGACCGTTACGTTCTAAAATGCTGAAGTTCAAGTTTTGCATTTCGAATGCAACGAACTGTGAAGATTCCAAACGGCTATCGTTTCGAAATTGGAAGATTGTCGCCCGTTCTAACCGTTTCAGCGGTGATTTAGAATCATTGTACCCACAGTCTAGACTAGGACTTTGTTTTGCTGATATTATAGGTAGTTAGAAACTTGTAGTGCAACGAACTTCTGGATATAATAGGAATCTGTCTAGTTTTAAATACCTACCTACCTATCAATAATCTAGTCTGGAGCGAATGGGTTGCTTCTTATGAAATGAACACACCTATCTATATATATTAAAATTTCGTGTCACGTTGTATGTTCGCGATAAACTCCGAAACTACTGAACGGATTTTGATAAAATTTTGTAATCATTTATAATATGGTCCAACTTAAAAGATAGGATAGCTTACATCTCAATTTATGGTAGGTAGGGTAAGTAGGTAGGTAGGTAAGTAGGGTAGTGTAGGGTAGGGTATGGTAGGGTAGTGTAGGGTAGCGTAGGTAGGGTAGGGTTGGTAGGGTAGGTAGGTAGGGTAGGTAGGGTAGGGTAGTGTAGGGTAGCGTAGGTAGGGTAGGTAGGGTAGGGATTTTGTATGAATGGCTTTTGGGCGGAGAGGACAACGTATGTCGGGTCAGCTAGTTCCAGTATAAATATTTCTACATTTAAATTCTCATAACATCAATACTATAGACTTCTTGAAGATAACTTTTTAATTTCGAACCTCGAAGAGAATTGACTTGGAAACTAAGCGATGCTCCAAACATCATTTATTTCCATTCCATTTCGATAAAAAAAACAGCACGTAACTGTAAAAGTACCGTTGTTTTAACGAACGAACTGTCAAAATCAAAATCAAAAGTCATTTATTCAAACCAGGCTGAAGTCAGCATTGAGGTAATTTAGTACATATTACCTCAATGGGTGTCAGCACTTTTTGAACGTCAAAAATTACAAAAGACAGTACCCCAAAAAACGCCCGCCCTTCACCACTTCCTAGTGCTTTAGCTGGGAAGAAGAAGTGGCGCAACAAACTCCCCACCCAGCAGCACAGCTGTCTGTTATGTTAGAAGAACTTGATTCTAAACAATGGTAGGTACGTAATTAACGTTACGAAATATAAAATTTAAAATTGTTCTATATGTAATAGATCAACTGCCGAGGTCGCTAGCTAGCTACATCTTGCAATGTTACTCATTATTAAAAATAAAAAAACATTGCATTGAGTAGATTATTACCTCAATGGGTGTCAGCAGTTTTTGAGCGACAAAAATTACAAAAGACAGTCCCCCAAAAAACGCCCACCCTTCACCAATTCCTAGTGCTTTAGCTGGGAAGCGATGCATGCTCCAAATATCATATTTCCATTCCATTTCGTTAAAAAAACACCAGTTAACTGTAAAAGTACCCACTGTTTGTTAACGAACGAACTGTCATTTGAGATACTTGTCAAAAGTCATAACTAGGTACGCTTAAATACCAAATCCTTTGAAGCAAACCTCTTTAATTATATAACATTAATTGTATTCGGTACGGTAGGTACGGAATCCACGCGGTAACCTCTCCAAAATATGAATAGCCGGCATCATGCTGAATGTTTAACGGAGTCGAGCCTTCATTAAAAAAATACTTCGTCCGAGCTGAATACGGGATGAATGGTTTCTCAGTAAAGACATGATAAACACCGCTTATGACCCCACTCTACATAATTAATGAGGATGTTAACTCGGCTGTGAACTAGAAGTAGGCTACAGAAAACATGGAGAAAACTTTTGTGAACATCATTTTTTGTAACTTTTTTTAGTCTTGCTGGTAGGTAGGTAGGCGAACTGTCAGGCATGGTAGCAGACAGTTAGGTACAGTACTTACGTACCTAAGTAGATAAAATATAGATATACTTGCATCATCATGGTATTCGTAACATGTTTCATGGTATTGAATTATTACGTCGACATTCTATTTGATGGGGGCAGTGGGGCCCCAGTGGCAGCGGCCCCAACTTACGGGTTCGAACCCAGACAGGCCCTTTACATTGTGTATTTAATTTCATCACCACTGCTCTCGAAACGGTGAAGGAAAACATCATGAAGAAAGCGGCATGTCCTAGAACCAAAAATTCGAAGACATGTGACATTCAGCAAACCGCGCAACTGGGCCCGCGAGGTGGAGTAGGTACCTATGGAGGCCTGTGTCCCAGTAATGGGAACATTATAGGCTGATTAACATTCTACTCGATGTATTTGAAGAAAAGTCAGTCGTTACTGGTCATCAGAAGCCCGAAAGTCGGACAACCAGTCTTAGCAGGGGATATCGTACCTATTACCCAGTATCTGGATTGTGTGGGCAGTCGCTTCATGAAAAATACTGGTATTCAGCTACATCCGGTTAGACTGGAAACCGTCTCCAACATAGTTGAGAAAAAGCTAAGCAAATGATGTAGGTAGGTACCTATTTTGGATAAATAAGTGTTAGGTGTACATACAATATTCGTAGAAATATTTTTTCCTATGACGCCAAACGACACTACGAACCATATTTCTGAATAGCTTTTCTTAAAACTAGCTTTTGCCAGCGGCTTCGCCCGCGCGGAACTTTCATCCCCTATTTACCTCTCTTAGGGGTTGAATTTCAAAAAATCCTTCCTTATTCCTTGTCTACATTATAAAGGGAAACTCTGTGCAAAATCTCAGCTTTATAGGTCCAAGGGTTTGGGTTGGGCGTTGATGAGTCAGTCAGTCAGTCAAGACCATAGATATAAGAAAGAAGATGACAAAGTTTTTATTTTGGCTTTGGTTTTTACAAGAAACCATTGAACAACACGGAATTCTTATGATTTATCACGACAACGGTCGAAAGCACAATAGTTCGCGGAGACGGCCATTTGCTTTAGGAATGATCATGCTGATCATACCGCGCGGACACAGACACGCCCCTTTCCCACTTCTCCTGCTTTTTATATTTCTATGGTCAAGACCTTTCTTTTTATTTATATAGATAAAAGGTCATAAAATATTTTCTGCCATTATTGGGTACCTACTTTTAGTTCATGTTATTATCGTAATATCACACACGATTAACGTTTATTTGGACAGCCATCACATAAAGCCCGCTTAATTTTCGCGGCCATTTGTTGGTGAAATAAATCCGGTCGATTTGGCCCGGCTATCGGAGGCCCGCAGGCTTACACATCGACTAACAACCACTGCAAACAGTTTAAATTGCCCCCAAATTATTTATTAACGAATTTTCTTTTATTTATTACGAAGGTTTGGGAAATGGGGCGAAAAATGCCACCGTGGTTGAATATGTTACTCGTTAAGTTTGTAAGATAAGGTTATAACTACCGAGGTGGATCTTTTAAATACTTACTAATTAAAAACTGCACGGCCTTGCCACTTGTCCTTCCTCAAATTTTAAATTTAATACAACAAGCACTGAAGAGGCGCTAAAGTTTTTTAGTATTACATAGGTATGTGTAAGTAAGGTAAGTCCAACTTCGAGAAAGAGGTCAATCGTAGAATCCGACTCGGCTGGGCAACCTTCGGGAAGCTTCGCATATCTTCTCGTCTCACATACCGCAGTATCTCAAGACGAGTCTTTGACCAGTGCGTGTTGCCAATGATGACATAGGAAACCGAAACGTGGTCGCTCACAATGAGCCTCATAAGGCTTAAAGGCACCCAAAGGGCAATGGAGAAGGCTATGCTTGGACTTTCCCTGCGTGATCGAATTTCACTATACGACCTATAATTTCTAGCGGTCTAAGAAAGAAAAGTGTGTCACGTACATACAATCTAAAAAATATACCTTACTTACTTACCTTTACCTACCTCAAAATGCACAACCTAATTTTTTAACAGGGTAGTTATTTTAAACTTTACAAGCGATTGTAAATCTGTATAAGGTATAAGTAATCTCAAACGACCTATTTTTGTTTTTTTTTTTGGAATTACATCTCGCAGGTCAAACCAGGAGGTGGTCGGCTGCTTAATCGAACTTGACGAACGAACTATAATTATTTAGTTCTTTTATTCAACGCATCCGACGCTGAGCGCCATCTAGGGTTCGAGTTTGGGCTTGGAAATGATGAAACTTTCGTATTTAGTTTTTAGTTTTGTTTTAATTAATACTCTCATAGAGGTAGGAGACTGATTAGATCCACAGAGCACGGAATGGCCGCGCCGTTTTAAAGGAAACCACATTTTTTTATTCCCAAACTTTATTGCAAAACCTATATTTTAATAATAATTACATAATAATTATTTATAATATATACTATAATTAGATCTTTCAAACGTTTACTTAACATAACGTTTTGCTTATCAACAAGTCAATGAAAGGCGTTTTGGTTGTAATATAATATTAGTTCTAAACCTATTCAGTACTTCGTATGGCTGAGAAAGATGTTGATTTAAAACATTACAAACTTTATAAGCCTTTTCGGAGGCCTTAGCACTCTTAAAAACAATCAAACAATGATATATAGGTAGTAACAATTATTTTTAGACGCTATACAGTGTTTCCCTGGGTTTGTGATACTTGTGATTAGCGAAATAATAATAATTCCGATATTTTTTTCCTTTTTTTAGTCTAATCTAGTTGCACCCATTTTCGTTAACGCAGTTTATCCAGGGACACACTGTATAACTTACATTAATCCATTCTATTTTATATTTCCAGTACGATTAAAATCCTGTAAATATAGTACCTGAGTTATCACGGTTATTTTTACAAAACGTCTGTCTCTAGAATTTTCTACCAAAAAATCGTGTTGCATACCTGAATAGGCTGTCTACATTGGCCAAAAATTGTGTGCTCGGCTCACACTGGCATACCTTCGTACTAAAATCAATAATGTATAACAATCCTAGGCATTTACTATTTAAACAACATATTACGAGTACCTACCTATACAAACAAAAGCCTACACCAAACAATCTCTTGCTATAAATCAACACCTTATTGGCATTTTGCATCAATTCTAGCAGAAATGCGTTATTTTTTTTGAGATAGAAAAATTGAGTTTTCTTCTCCTCTAGATACAAAATTTTGGACAGATACCTGTTTATAGGAAGCAGATTAAAATCACAGTTTATTTAGCAGATTGACGAAGACTTTACTTCTTAGATACTTTAAAAAGTTAACAAACCAAAAAACGACCTACTCCATAAAAGTGTACTTAAAATAATGGCTGAAGAATTTTTGAATACAATTTTCGCTCATATTATACCGTCATAGCTTACAGTTTAGGTAGATAATTATATGATCTAAAATATAGACTACCCCTTTATCTTTAAACATATGACAAGTCCAGTGATAATATGTTGCCATCTCACTTTAATGTCATCAAAAGGACTACTAGCACTTTTCAAACGTTTATGAACAAAAAGTATGTAGTGTTACCATTAAACATAGAAGGATAAAAATTATAGTTGCTAACTTTAGCACAGCATACGTGAAAATATGTTTCTAGGAACCTAGCAACTAGATGATGTTATAAATGGAAGTAAGTATTGACTATTAATAAAATTTAATGATAACAGTAAAGTTGAAAATATGGTATAATATAAAATACTTATCAATAGCTGGGGCCGCAAGAAAGAGATGGAGCTATACATATAGGTCGACTAGCACCATTTTTTTTTCGCATTGGAACGTTGCCCCTGTTTGATTGTCTAAATGCTTTACTTTATTGTTTATGGCATGTGATTCCCAATGTAGCAAACTGTTTTTGGCAAATAAACCGTAAAATGTATGTACCTATTGACGGTTGTTAAGATGATTTAAGAAATACCAAGTATTAGCAATTAAAGTAAACCATCAAGGCAGAATTATTTAGTGATGAGACTGAAGTTTAAACAAATATTCTTTTGTGATGTTTATTTTCTTCAACCGAGCTACACCAGTACAAGGATATTTTGGCGCGTGGCCATAATGGAAACTAACGCCGACATCTTGTTTTTTCAATGCAATTTCTGGGACTATTACAACAACTGTTACCAATAACAGGGCGCCCCTGTCAATGTCATTTAGGCGCCAAAATATCCTTGTAGCTCTCTAACAATACACTACATAATGTGGGTGCGCTAAGGTTGTCCGTCAAATTCAATGAATCTAATATATTTTTTGCAATTTGCATGTCAGTGTTAGGATTTATGTAATTACAGAATTATAATCAATTAAATCATCAATACAACCCTTTATGATAATCTATCCCAATCAATGACAATTTCATGAAAAAAATATTCATTCACTAAGGTTCAAATTGTAAAAAAACTGAAGAAAATTTGCATGTTGCCCTTACCGCGTCCACAATAACATAAAATAACCTTTCATATCAAATACCGCTGACCGCTGAGTGCCAGCGTTAAATAATTGGCTTTGTTTTTTTTTTTTTTTTCACAGTTTTCATTTAAACTTAAATTATGATATGTTGATGAATAATTGTATAAAAATGATTGATATTGAATATACATACAATCAAATCTTATATTTAACATAGACAATTATTTACTAACTTTGTTTACATACAAATAATTGTTTTACTTATGGAAATCAGTAAATAAGCCAATGAGGCAACCAACTTTGTGAGTTTCATTTTCAAATCTTTTAGTATATGTCTAATTTTTCACTTTCCTTTATATGGCAAGTAAAAATAGAGTTTCACGAGGGTTATCAACAATGTTACTGCCACATTTTTCGTTATACTGTACTGTAATAACAAAATATGTAGCATTCAGCAATGGCTTCTCATTTATAGCCATACCATTCCCAGAGGTATTAGGTACGGAGATATTTAATGCAAAAGTGTCGGGACCTCATTTCAGTAAGAGTAGTCGAGGTTTCTCACTTATACCACCTCATCAATCATAATAAAATCAATTTCAAACAAGTATACAAAATAATAATTTCAAAAACGGCATTCAATAATAATGCTCGAGAAAACAATTTTAAACTAGCTTAGTAATCACAAAGTATTAGCTTTGTTTTTGTTTTTTAATATTTTAATTATTTGTAAAAACAGATTGATTCTTTTAATTTAGTGTCGGGACTTTTTTTTCAATAATAATGTATTGTATTTTATGGCAACACTGAATGGTTTAACCTTGTTTTATCTTCTATAGACCAACGTTTTTACCAAGTGCTGTTTATTTATTAGCTTTATAACAAAAAGTTAGTAATTAACTAATGACTAACACAATTAGTTAAGTTTCCTTATCTCTGATAAATCATTATGGGTATTGGTTACTGGTACACGAAAGTACCAGCAAAATTGAAAAATAATAATAAAAGGTAGTTTTTTTTTTTAACTCCTTAGTTCACCTTTCTTCTTCCATCAAACACTTCACACATTATAATAACATAATTTTAACAACTTTCTGTCTGGGTCATAATTATGATTCATGGCAATTGTTTCATTATGGTGGCTGCTTTCTGCTTCAGTTAATTAAGGTGTTAAAACACTACAAAATTTATTTTATTATGTCAATCAAATCATTCTAACAAACATTTTAGTTATTTTGTTTCATACATTGGCTATTAACGAAATATCTGTTTAATTAAGGCAATGTGTTTTATTGCAAAATAATAAATAATTGATAAAATGTTAAGACAAAGTACAAACATTTTTATAAGCATTGATGATAAAAAGAATATTAGTAATTACTGTTTTGTATGGAAGTGCAACAACACTGATTTCTTTTCTGTTTCCTTCCTTACTCCTTGGATTTCAAGTTCCTAACTAGCTGTCGGTCAGTGAAGAAATTAACCTGCCAAATGTATGAACCAACAATTATTCATAATCATAACTAAGAAAAATACACTTTGAAACGTCAATATAATCGTGAAAACTGTTGAGCGCTGACATGCAAACCGGTTCTAGTAGGCAATCACTTGACAGGTTAATATTTAATTTATGGATAGTAGATTTCCATGACATACCAGAAATTACTTTCTTTAAAAACATACATAGCACCAGGAACCAAAAGTATTTTATGTAAATGCCCGTTTTGTACTGGTGGAAATTTACCTTGAGCTTAATGTACATTCATTGATAATTATATGAGTTGACCGACAGCACAGTTGCATAATATGGTGTAAAAAAGTGACCCTGCTTATGTTAAAACATAGCGACTCATAGTTTTTGTTACATCTTATATCAAAAGAAAGCTTTTCAAATAAATAGCCCTTTGTTTGCAATCCTTAAGTGCATAACACCACATTTAAACATAAACAACTCAGTTGACATTAAACAGTAACCATTATTACATTCATAAACCTTTCAATATTCAACATTTTATAATCAAAACATTTAACAAGGCTTGTCACACTGTCTATCCAAACAGGGCTCCGCAATTCGAGCATCTTCTGTTTTTTAGAGCAAGACAACACAAGATTCCCAGTGGGAAGAATAGTATAGCACATAGGATGCCTAGACATGTGAAGTCATCTTCAAGAATGCCGACGCGACAGGCCGGGCATGCCCCCACAGCGATAATAGGGGGTGGTATTATAATGTTTGTGGCTCCATAGTTGGGCATGAAGCCTGTACCTGGTGGTGGTACTCCATACGGAGTGTAACCTGGTGGAGGAGGCGGGTACGGCGCGCCAGGAGCACCAGCCGGCTGAGGCTGCGGCTGCGGCGTAGGAACTGCAATCATCGTATTTACAAATTACTACATGCCAACTTCCAATTAATGTTTACCAAACAACTTTACTGTAGATATTAAACTTTACGTGGTAAGTAGATAAGATTTCCATCGGTATTTTTTTTTAAACACTTCGTTGCTACATTACGCAGTATAATCGAACAGCTTATCTTTAATGTGATTCATTCAACATAGGTATGGTTTCATAAAAACAAACTTATTTGAGATTTACCTGGGAAAACGGTCGCCGAATATGGAGGCGGCTGCTCAGTAACTGTTGGTTTTTCCATACTGTTCACTGTTTGACGCCTCAGGATTTCTTTGTAAAACAATGAGTTGGAAGAAATTATTGCACAAAAAGTTACAAAACTGAGAAACTGAGTTCACAAAACCAGCTGTCAAAAATTATGTTGCCAGCCCAACAAAACAAAGGCGAGGGACGAATAAAATGCCACCACTCATTTTATTTGTTCATGTGCTACTCGCCGTCTCGGGCTATGTGTAAAGGTTACGTACCACGTCTTGTATTTCTATTATTATATTGTTAGACATGTTTGAAACGTTGGGAGTATAACGCCCGGTTTCTCGACGGCTGTTCAAATCTAAAATTAACTAACCATGTGTCAAATCTCTTGTTAAGTCGAAAACGAGTTGCACGAACGTTAATTAAGTACTTTGATTTATATCGTTGATCACATAACACAACAATCAAATTAGTACATAAATCCCTTGTTAATTCAGAATTTGGGTTTCTGAACGGACGATTAAGCTGGAATGTCATGTCAAGCAGCTGTCAAATGTTATGTTAGCTAATCTGTCGAGCTTGGGCGATTATCTTTGCGTTCCCTGTGATTTTCTGTTTTCTTTGGATATTTTCTAGTTATAATAATTAATAAAACAACTTCGGCTACCCATAGCGGACTCGAGGTTGATTAATTTTCTACTGGACATTTGATAACCAGACAATAATATTTCTTACAAACAAACGGAACCGTGAGATGCTTACGAAGGATTTTTTTAATGATATTGATTGCATTGGTACCTTTACATTTCAATAATAGATTTATATCTGAAAAAAGTAGTCATCGAAAGTAGAAAACTTTATAGGTATTTACCTTGTTGGTCTGAGGTATTTACCAATAAAAACGTGCAATAGTTACTTACCTATCTATTATACTCAAAAGTTAACATTTCTCGCGTTCTGTATAGTTTTTCCCTCTTGATGTCGATGCCGATGCCATATAATTAAATGAAAAGCACTAAAAAGTTTTTAATTTTATCTTTATATACCTCGAACATTCAAAACTTTCAAAATGATTCCGCCTTTAGAAATGTCAACAGTTTCAACTTGATATTAAATTGAACGAACTATTTATCAAAATGAATGAAGAATACGATGTTGCCATACACATAATCTATTTTCGTTAATCAGTTGACATTGATCGTTGATTAGTTAATTTTATCGTAATCGCCAATTCAGCAACCCAATTCGATTTGACCGTTCTGTTAATTTAACAGGTTTGTTAGTTGATTATAGATTTGAATAGCCATCGAGAAACCGGGCGTAAGTGTTCTGTGGTTTGAAAACACTAACTTTTTCTCTGGCCCGGACTTCGACCTGAAACGGCTTGGGCATTTTAGAGCTAGTCGGCCCTCCACTGTCTAAGCCGAATAAATGAATCTGTGGCGTTACGTTTTGTGCATTTGAGGACGCACCTTATTACGTGGCGTGCGTCGCCTGTACTATGTTTGGTTTAAATAAGTTTTTTAATTTGTTAAGCGGCAACACAAAGCTACGATCCGGGGCACTACCCTTAGCGTCCCTCTCTTGGTGGTCAACCGTCATGGGATACGGACTAGATTGTAAGTCATTAGTTTATTCTGTCCCTACTAGATAATTAGTTTTATTTCTGTGCATTCTAATTCTAAACTATAAGACGTGTGTGTGACAAATATAATCCTGTTAACAACAAGTTGGAGTTTCATTTCCGCTCTTCGACCACAACCTCACCTCCAAACAAGGTAAGAGGACACATGTAGAATACCTTCCACCTTCGTCCTCATTTTATATTTTATTGTAAAAATTTAAATAAGTTAGTTAATGACTTCCGAAGAAGCTCACTGCTCTCAACTTCTTTATCAAGTGTGCCGTCGCCATCTAATTATTTTTAGTATTATTGGCACACGTAAGTTTATAACCTGGATAAACACACATTTTATCCCGGTAGTATGTACGTTCCTGTGGGATAATTTTCGACCTCCACGCGGGCGAATCCGCTGGCTCACAGCTGCACAGAACCGGTCGATGTGGGGTGGTGCTTTGGGGGCTATTGGCTATCTTTTTGATTGCCAGTGTCTTAGGGCAACTGGCTATCTTTTTGATTGCCAGTGACTGAGGCCTATTGGCTATCTTTTTGATTTCCTGTGACTAACAGGCTCAGTTGTACACCGAACTTTGATGACAACTGAGAATTTCTTTCATGACATTTGTATTGCGTATCACAGTAAGTGGAAATCACGTCGCCTTAACCGTAACGTGTGCTCTTCATCGCAGCACTTGATGCCTCTATTTTTATATCGACTTCTATCCGGCTAAGTTGAGTAACGCCTTTTGAGCGTTACAATACTTCATTTTAGGGAATATAGCTGTTTATACAGGATAAGTTTTTATCCAATGCCCAAACTGTAACCATGAATTCAGCATATCATTTTAGACCTCCTGCCGCAGAAACTTTTCGCCGGTTATTAAAAAAAAAAAACAGCTGTTTCATAGAAAAGTGCAATACCTACGCGGACAAAATGTATGGAACAGCTGATTTTTTTTTTGTAAAACCGGCGAAAAATTTCTGCGCTAGGTGGTCTGGAATGATATGAAACATGAAGCGGGGCGGTAAATTCAATCTTTGGCAGTAGTAACGCGACAGTCTAGCGGAATTCAATAATGTGTTTCCTTATTTTATTAGTGTTACTTTTTGAAAAAAACCGGCCAAGTGCGAGTCAGACTCGCGCACCGAGGGTTCCGTACAAACCTGTAGGTATACAAGTAAAAGTTATGGTATTTTAATTAAACCACCATAGTGAAAAATAAATGGGCAAATTTAGATTTTCGCGAAAACTTGTAAGTAGGTACCAAAATTTCCCAAATTTTTTCAACTATTTTTATTTTTTTGAGTTTTTCCTTGTGCTGTAATACCTTGCTTCGTACCAAATTTCAAGATTCTGAGTTCACGATTCCATTGCGAGTTTCGAAAATTTGCGGCTTATACGGCTGTATCTTTTGATTGCGTTGGCTTAGAAGTTTGATTTTTTCACAGCTCCAAGGGACAGTAGACTTGAGTATTTGCTATGAATTCAGCATGATACCTCCACGGTTTGATACCTTCATGGTTTTGACGGACAGACAGACGGACGGACGGGCAACAAAGTGATCCAAAGGAAAAAACGGAATCGGGTTCCGTTTTTTTCCTTTTGAGGTACGGAACCCTAAAAAACATGCGGGGCAGTCTTGGAGACTGCCGACAGAAGTGAAAACGAAGTAACTTGTAAATGCATACATAGGTAGTATACATACAGCTCATGGAAAGCGTTCAGTGACGGTGACGCGAGTTCCATGATTTTTGTTCACTCAAAAAGTGCTCAACGCGCATAAAGAAGTTTTCACTTCAAAAAGTACACATATATGTTTACACAGTATACCTATAGATGCGTTCGGTGACGATGAGGCGAATTCCATGATTTTTGTTCACCCAAAAAGTACACATTATCCACAATATACATAACTAAGTACATATAGCTCATGGAGTGTCGATGACGCGAGTTCCATGATTTTTGTTCACTCAAGAAGTACACATATATGTATTATACACAGTATACATTTAGGTCATGGAAAGCGTACGGAGACGATGACGCGAGGTCTATGACTTTAGTTCACCCAAAACGTACACAATATACCTACAGGTAGCTCATGGACACCGTTCGGGGACGATGACGCGAGTTCCATGTTTTTTTTTTTCACCCAACATGTATACATTATACACAGTATACATATAGCTCATGGAAACCGTTCGGAGACGATAACGCAAGGTTCATGATTTTAGTTCACCCAAAAAGTGCTTAACGCGCCTAAAGAAGTTTTCACTTCAATTAATCATAACAGTAAAGGTTAGTAAATAAAACTACAAAATAAATAGGCTCTTCCCCTCGTTTGTCGTGTGGACCAGTTTCTAAGTTTTTGGACAGGTGTACCTAGAGTATAAATGATAAATGATTTTATTTCTGTAAGTAGGTTTTTACAAACACTTTTACACGTCAATCATATTTTTTTTTAACTAGATGAGGTCGGCGTTTCCTAGCTGACTACTCTGAGAAGAAAAGCCGAAACAAACTCAGAAGTCAGTCTCTTTTAAAATCCAGACATAATCTTGGTCAGATCATGAGAAAAAGATTAAACACAAAAAAATACCACACAGTCCTCGCATTCACAATAATTAAAACAATAATAATATTATGCTTCTCAAAGTAAATATTCATGTCAAAGTGTTTATAATAATAATCAAATGTCAAAGAGTACTTAATAGGTTAGCAAAAAACAAAAAACAACATTCAGGTTACAAAATTGGAGCAGGTCAATCCCAAGCTTTTTTGTCTTCAATATAACCTTTAACGGTCTAAAAGGCTTTCAGGCACAACTTACGTTTAATGAATGATTAAAATTTATTGAGACCATATTGAGACTTAGATCTTGAACATGGCTTGGAAGTTTATTATAAAAGCGTATACATTGACATCTGAATGACCCACCCATTTTCTTGAGCCTTGTTGATGGTACAACTTTGTGTTTATTCCTAGTATTTATACTATGGATATCACTGTTTCTTTGTTAACAATTTAATATTTTTATGAGCATTTAGAAGATTTTCTAAAATATATTGTGAAGGCACAGTCATTACATTAAATCTCCTTATATTTCTCTCAGAGAGTGTCTCGGTAGTGTATAGGTAAATGATGTAGAATACCTATCAATTTTTAAGATGCCTGCACATAAAAGAGTTTCCGGAAGTCAAATGGAATTAGGTACTTGTGGAGTTTGCGGAGTCTTTCGTCGCCGGAAGATGCGCTTTCAGCGTTCGAGCAGGCTGTAAACGGGGTATCTGCAGCGGACTGGAAAAATCGTTTCGAAAACTGGTTCAGACTCATAAAACTTTGTATAGAGGCTGGTGGATAAGATTTAATAAAAAAATATTTACCAATAGAACATTTATTTTTATTTTCGCAAAACTTTCTTATCTTACAAAATATCCTCTAGAAACAGACTATAAACTTAAAATATTACTTATCTATCTATAACATTGATTTCATCCACGAAGTAGCTAATTACGAATCATTACTACTTTCTACACCCATTAGATAGGTTCCTACGACTAATTTTGTTTCATCATAATGTTAAATATTACAGTCTCATACATTTTTTGTCACATGATCCTTGGATCCTTCTTAAGGGCCCATTAAAATACCCCAAGAACCCTCACTCAACAAGTCCCTAGACACTTTTTAAAATACCTTTTTTCTAAAAATAGCTAACTTATGTTGTGTTAAACTCAGCTGTTTCCTAGAAGAGTGCAATACCTACGCGGTCAAAATGTATGGAATAGCTGATTTTTTATGTATTACCTACCGACGAAAAATGTCTGCGCTGGGGGTTGTAGAATGATATGCTGAATTCGTGGTTACAGTTTGCGCACTAGTTAAAAACTTATCTTGTAGGTATATCCTAGTTTTAAATAATTTCGCAAAATTGAAAATAATGTCTGTATTCAAATCAAATCAAAATATTTTATTTCAAATCAAAATATTTATAATCGAATTTATTTTCGTTGTTTTGAATTTACCGCCAAAACGCTTCTTACGATGACTTTTTATCACGTGACGTCAACTTTGTGTAAACTTAAGTAGTTAATAAGTAAATAAGTGAATGTCGAGTTTATACGACACTCTCTCAGAGATAGATTTAAGGAGATAAATGTAATGACTGTGCCTTCACAGTATATTTATGAAAATCTTTTACATGCTCATAAAAATATTAAATTGTTTAAATAAAAATTAAATTTAAAAAACCCCCGACCCAAAAAAAAACTCTAAAAAGTAAAAAATAATATTTATGGGCCTTTTAATTTGAATGTAATATTTTGATCAGGGCATTGTCAAGTCGGGGGACGGCTAGGCCTCTGTTTGGCGTTTTCATTGACCGTCCCCCGACTTGACAATGCCCTGATCAAAATATTACATTCAAATTAAAAGGCCCATAAATATTATTTTTTACTTTTTAGAGTTTTTTTTTTGGGTCGGGGGTTTTTTAAATTTTAAATTTAATTTTTATTTCTTGCTTTTTATACTTAATGTCTCCCTTAAATCACCATTTATCTATAATCTATTCATTGAGACCTTTTCAATGAGCCCAAACACGATACTTCTGCTGTTTGTTGGTGAATACCTTGGGTTTCCTGGAAATTCCAGGTGTTGCTCCAGCATCACTTCAAAGTTATTTTATTCGTCTAATATCATTGAAGTAATAGAATCCCAAATTTTGAGTTGATCAGAGGCTAAAATCCGTTTTTCAACCAGAAAAGAGCTGATAATCTTCAAACGGCTGAACCGATTTTGATGAAACATATCTAAGAACACTCCCGACTAATACACCTTTCAAACAAAAAAAACTAAATCAAAATCGGTTCATCCGTTCGGGAGCTACGTTGCCTCAGACAGACACACACACACACACACACAGACACGTCAAACTTATAACACCCCGTCGTTTTTGCGTCGGGGGTTAAAAATACAGTGAAATCCATAGTATAAATACTAGGAACAAACACAAATTTGTTGTACCATCAACAAGGCTCAAGAAAATAGGTGGGTCATTCAGATGTCAATGTATACGCTTTTATAATAAACTTCCAAGCCATGTTCAAGATCTAAGTCTCAATAAATTTAAATCATTCATTAAACGTAAGTTGTGCCTGAAAGCCTTTTATACCGTTAAAGATTATATTGAGGACAAAAAAGCTTGGGATTGACCTGCTCCAATTTTGTATACTGAAAGTTGTTTTTTCTTTGTTTTGCTCTTTGACATTTGATTATTATTATTTACACTTTGACATTTGATTATTATAATATACACTTTGACATGAATATTTACTTTGAGAAGTATAATATTATTTTTGCTTTAATTATTGTGAATGTGAGGACTATGTGGTATTTTTGTTTTCGTGTTTCGTCTCTTTCTCAGTTCGTTTTTAATGTTAATCTGGCAGTTTGAGTACTTTATGCGGCCTACCCAAATGTCCTTTCTTTGGTATTGTTCGTCAAATCGTTGAGCTCCTCAAGTTCTGAGTTGAGCCGTATGATTACTGATACATGCGTGCACTGAATGGACAGGTCCACTCAACCTGTGTGGTTCTTTCCTCAAAAGACCATTTCAGACACCAATCCACATGGTCTTCACATGATCTGACCAAGATTATGTCTGGACTTTAAAAGAGACTGTGACCTCTGAGTTTGTTTCGGCCTTTCTTCTCAGAGTAGTCAGATAGGAAACGCCGACCTCATCTAGTTTAAAAAATATGATTGACGTGTAAAAGTGTTTGTACAAACCTACTTACAGAAATAAAATCATTTATCATTTATCATTTATCGTTTATAATTAACAAGATTTATAATGGATAGAAAGTGATATTACTAGTGTGCGGTGCCTCTGTGCAACAAATACTTCTAAAACGGCGCGAAACTAAGTATTTGTACCGGTGCCGTATAAACAAAGTGGACGTCGCATGTCACGTGATAAATAAATTTACCGCCAAAACGCTCTTTACGATGACTTCTTATCACGTGACATCGTGACGCCAGCTTTGTGTACACGGCACCTGTAAAAATACTTAGCTTGGCGCAGTTTTAGAAGTATTTGTGCACAGAGGCACCGTACGCCAGTAATTCCACTTTCTAAACATTAAAAATCTTGTTAATTATTAACTCTACATTCACTTGTTTACTTACTAACTACTTTGGTTTACACAAAGTTGACGTCACGTGATAAAAAGTAACCGTAACGAGCGTTTTGGCGGTAAACTCAAAACAACGAAAAGTAAATTCGATTTAAATCGTTTTTGAGAAAATAGCAGTAAATCAATTTAATTTAATTTTTCTGTTACATATTTCGTCCCAATCTTTAATTTAGAATACTTTTCAATAAATTGGAAAATACCCTATTCGCAGTGACATGACAATACTAAGAAATCAAAGAATACAACACATTCGCTGTGCATACGCACAACATATTCGACATAATCAACAGTGAAGAAACAGAAGAATCGGTCTCAGTTACAGAGTACCTATATAAACCGGAACCAATTTTTGTGACCGGAGTCATGAATGTCACAGCATTCAAATCCAATCTAAATGAAATTGTGATAACAAATCATACCAAATGACTACATTAAGATCCGGGCGTATCATTAAGTAAATGCCCAATGATATACGAACTTATAAATCAATCCGAGAGCAGTTTATAACTAACAATATATCACATTATAAATTAAAATGTGAATGAGCACACAGAATTGTACTACGAGGACTACACTCTAAAGACTAATAAAACAAGAGTTAAAAGAACAAGGACACGAGGTGACACAAATAGTAAATGTTTTACATATATCTACTAAAGAAGCATTGCCCGTCTTCTTCATGGACTTGGAGCCGAACAAGAACAACAAAGAAATGATACCTAAGTCAAATGAGAGGAACATTTGAAGCTCCTTATAAAAAAAAGAAATAATGCAATGCAAAAGATGTCAAAGGTTTGGACTTACTAAAAATCAGTGCTTTAGACCATTAAGATGTGTAAAATGTGGTACCGATCATTCTACTTCTTCGTGCACCAAAACACCAGAAACAGATGCTACATATGCAAATTGTCAAGAAAGAGATCCTGCAAGCTACAAGGGTTGCTTAAAATATAAACAATATAAGGAAATAATACTAAAAACAAAACCAACCAATAAAGAAAACCACCATTTCAACAAATCATCTAGAAAAAATATTTATAATATTTGTTTAGGTATAATCCTGACATCAGAAGGACTGCCCATTTATTTTCTTAATTTTCTCGGTTATTAATTAGGTACCAATTATTTAAACAAAGGTAACAAATACATTTTCACATGATCTGACCAAGATTATGTCTGGACTTTAAAAGAGACTGTGACCTCTGAGTTTGTTTCGGCCTTTCTTCTCAGAGTAGTCAGATAGGAAACGCCGACCTCATCTAGTTTAAAAAAATATGATTGACGTGTAAAAGTGTTTGTACCAACCCTTCTTACAGAAATAAAATCATTTATCAATAGTAGCAAATAGGTATTAGATTTTAGTAACATTTCAAAGCTAATCGGTCATTTTGGCCAGTCATTCTGATGTTCACAAAATATCGATATTTTTTAAATTGCTTTTTTGGAATCCCTAGAGAATCAGTTGTCATTTGGTTGTCAATTCGTTATCCAATCACAGCGGACGAAGCTTGCCTCGCCCCCCGCCGTGGATTAGTGACTTTGGTTTAGAACAAAAACAAGCCGATGCTCTCTCCATTGTCCTCCATGGTTGCAACATATGCAGACGATGAGACGATACAGCCTTACTATCTACACGCACAAATCCAGATACCGCATCAGGGCCTATAGACAAAATACATTTCTGTTAGCGTTCACGCCAAACGCTAAGCCAAAATTTATGGGAATGACATTACCTGTGGAAAGATTGCATCGTGTCCTTTCCGCAGGTAATGTCATTCCCATACATTTTGGCGTAGCGTTTGGCGTGAACGCTAACAGAAATGTATTTTGTCTCTAGGCCCAGAACATCTACAACACCACATCGATAAAATTGAAGAATGATTCAAAATCTGGCGATTGAGATACTGGAAAGATTTCAAACCAAAACACTGAGGACCATATTTAACATCCCTCAATACATCAGTAATAAGAACATATCTTGACTTAAATGTACCAACTGTCAAACAGGAGATAGCCAAATACCAAAAAAGACTCGCAAGCCACAAAAATGAGCTTTCCCTCAAACTCAGAGGAGATCAAGGCCTTCAATATACAAGACTGATGAGACAGTGTCCCAAATCTAAAAGACAGACTCATCAGGATGGAATGAGACACCTACACAGCAAGTGTCTCACCAGCCAAAAAGTCTAAACAGGTACAATTGTATCAGACAAAGCAGTGGTTTATTTTGTGTCCAACAGATCGCCGCTGAGCAGAAAAGAGAAAACAATAATCATCCTAATGTATTGTTTTGTAATTTCATTTAAGTGTCTCATTTGCTATACCTGATTTCTACCTAGATTTTTTCCTTGTGTACTCTCGTTTCGGGCCAACTCTCTTGTAAACAGCATCACTGTGAGGTTCAGGCACTGGAACATTCCGTGCATTGGCGATGTTGTGTAGAACAACACATGCATTCACTATTTTTGCTGCTGTAACTGGGTCATAGTGAAGTACCCTGCGTGCTAACAAACACCGCCAACGTACTTTCAGAACTCCAATGCATTGCTCAACAGTGTTTCTGACTTTACAATGAAGTTGAGTGTAATATTCTTCCGGTGAACCCAGAGCCGCACCTAAGATTGGTGTCATCATCCAAGGGCGACTTGCATATCCAGAATCACCTAAAATATTAATAAAATAATATAAATATTTCTGCTAAGTTATATTTTACATTCCACATGACACCCTTCACAATAGAACTACAAACGCGTTTTAGTTTCCGTCTCATATTTATTACTTAACACTAACACTACGAGTATTCCGTTATCAATAACCAGTCAAAATAATGAAGATTATAATGCCATACCTAGTAGCCAACAGTGTTCTGTATTCCTTGGCAGTTTTTCTAAAAGAACTTTTATGGGGGATTGATTCCAGATATAGGCATCATGTGAAGCACCACCATGTGATGCATCAACATGCAATATGTTAAGATGTGAATCACAAATCTGAAACGAGTTTTAATTTTAAAGTATTAATTTGAGATAATATTATGATGATGTTTTGTGAATTTGTTCATAATCTTGTTTAAAACAAAATATTCACCTAAGTACATACTAGTACTACTTTAAATTACTACTTATTAAGTACTTACTATTAAAACATTCAAAGTATGAGAATTCTTCCCATTAAAAAATGCCTCCTCATTTTCTATTGGTCGGATTATGGTCACATGTGTACTATCAATGCACCCAATAACGCCTGGAAAGCTGAACTTTTCCATAAATCTGAAACCAGTCAAAGACCAAATTAATTTGAATATTATTAGTAAAACTACAATTAAAACATACAATAAACTAACTTACCCTTTCACAATGATTTCCCTCTCAAGATGTGATGAAGGGAACTTTATGTGCTTAAGGAGTACTTCCCGGGCATTGAATGCATCAGTAACTTCATGTAAACACTTGCTAAAAGTCGGCTGAGACATATTACATAGGTATGAGGCACCTACATTACGTTGGTAAGACCCATTTGCATAAAAATTCAACACAGCCAGAATCTGCAACAGACAATAACCTCATTATATTGCTCAGTCAAACAAGTTGATAATGCTACAATAGGTTATTAGGTAAATTATACTATCACAGCAAAACAAAAAGGTTTGTTATAAGACTACATTACTTACTTCTAAGTGATAAAAACCACATTATAAGTAAGAAACTAGGTAAAAAAGTATCTACTTACTTTTAGTTCATTGCGAACAGCTGTTTTTCGTCGAGTTTGTGGTAGGTGTGGACCGAGTTCTTCCACAATCTGTTGGAATCCAGCTTTACTCAAATGAAAATTCGCAATAAACTCTCTCTCTGGCAACTGCAATGGGTTACTAACGTCGCGTAAGCGGCGTCTCTCAATTCCCAGACGACTTTGTTTTCGCTGTTCTTCAGCAAATCCTAGCAATATTAGGCGTGCCATACTTCTGCCACGAACAAGAATCGCAATAAAACCCAACAAAAGACGTTATGTTGACACGTTCCGGCTATTCTAAAAGACTGCCTTTGAGTAGTGTCCAAAGAGTATGTATAGTAAGTAGAAAGCTTCAAAAACAAACTAAATGTATACCATAACTAGGCTCTGTGATAAATTATTAACAATTTGATTTGATGTCCACTGTGTTTAGACAATCGCACTGACGTATAAACTGACGTAATATACGTCAGTGGACAATCGCAATCTTAGGCCACGTTCCGAGTTGCGATATATCGGTTTGAGTGCGCTCACACCCGTTCCGTGCGTCTAGCGCGATATCTGACGTGACGTCATAACATGCGCAAACCGATGCGACTCAAAACAAAACAGCACCAATCGCTCTAGCTAACTTGCATTTAATTTGACATAGTGCTTCTATCTAGAAGAAATGTGTGGTGTTATGGTGAATATAACCGTTGAGTGAAAATTATTTAGCTCTCAGAATCGTGATATTCTAACTCGGAACGCAAAATATCGATGTGAGCGCTATGTTTCTAATTCGGAATATCGATACAAAAACATTGGCAAAATGAGTTACGGATTACGGTGAACGACGGCGATATTGAGTGCATATGACGTCATCCTAGTTATTCACTAAAGATAGCCAATACGAAACCACATGAGTAACTAAACGGAACAGAGGCAAAGCTTCATACAACCGCGCGAATGAATCGGTTGCACTACTACAAGCACGCTGAGCATGTGTGCGTGACCACTGGCCGCTTGTCGCGTACACGGCGATACTGGAAAAAACCGGTTTACACTGGCACAGCCAGTTGCCAAACGCAGGGTTAGTGCGACGCACGTTGTTTGTTTTATTAGTTAAAAGTTTGACTATCAAAGAAAAAAACAAAAAGTTCTTAACGTCATAAGTCATCGTCCAGCCTACACCATTTTGTGTAAAAACGTGGTATTTTATTATTAAAAAGGGTTGTTTAATGTTCTGTGTTTATGAATAATACTAGAAAAAATAAAAATATGTCATACTTTAACTATCCCAAGGAGTACAATAGGTAAGTAAATATATGATTATTACTTTTTCAAGTAAGTGCCTGAAGGTGCAGGAGGGCCATCATCAGAACTCATCTCGCAGGACGCGTGAAAATAAGGCGGTGAATAAAACCGAATACCTCGGAAAAGCAACTGTTATAATACTACTAGTATTATAACAGTTGCTTTGTTAGTTTAGGTTAGTAGCATGGACTCAAAACTTTGTATTTAATTTTATTTTTTTTGCTTAACATGATCTTCACCATAAACCTCTGCTGCAGACAGGATAGTCTCCTCACGAGGGAAATCCTCAACAGCTATTGTAGCATAAACATGAAAGTTTGAATACGCGTTTAAAAAGCATTTTTAATGAAAATTTATCATTAATACTGTTACGAGCTAGGGGTTCGTGACAATTAAAAACTGCCGATATGAATTACCAAAAATAACACTTTAATTAAACACACTATAACACAACACAATAGCACTACGGATCACTCTTAAGTCGCACTTGAAGATCGCTTTAGATGTTCTCGCATGTATCGCTTCCAATGAACTACCCCGGGACGCGCTCCGTTCCCGCTTATATAGGGCCCTCGGATAGTTCCAGAACCTTCTACCGTAGAAGCATCTAGAATGTTCGAGTACATATCGGCCCTGACCGAACACATGTCGATAGTTCCAGAAAGTTCTAGCATCGAACTTTCTAGAAAGATCTTGACCATTAATTCCGCTATTCGATAAGAGATGGCGCTAGTGGTAACCAAACATCAATCGTGCGGCTCAACACTGCCCCCACCTAAGAAATGCTCGTCCCGAGCATTATCGGCCCCATAATAACGCGCCAGTCGATCCACGTGGACTATCTTAGGAGTACCTCTTGCACCTTTCTGTATCCGGTAGGTAACGTCATTGATCTTTGTCACAATCCGGTACGGTCCGTCCCAGTTAGCTTGAAGCTTAGGAGATTTCACACTAGTGAACCTTCGTCAAACCCTTTATTGTTCATTTTGCGGTCATAACGGGTTTTCATCTTTTCAGACATTTGCTGGCCTGATTGTCTGACGTGCTCATAAATGTCATTCATCTTGTTCCGCAAGTCATTCGCATAATCGGTTATACTGCGTGGGGCATCAGGTGGTATTCCAGTGATCAGGTCTGCAGGCAGCCGTAATTCCCTTCCAAAGTTTGCGAAAGCTGGTGTCACCGATGTGCTTTCGTGAACAGCACTTCGATATGACAACAAAAACGGTTGTATGTGCTTGTCCCAATCTCGTTGCCGATTTTCCACAACTTTTGCTAGGTACCTCTCTAATGTCTGATTAAATCGTTCCACCATTCCATCCGATTGTGGGTGGTAAGAAGTTGTTCTTGTTTTACGAGTACCCATCACTCGACAAGTTTCCTGGAATATTTGAGACTCAAAATTCCTTCCTTGATCACTGTGAATCTCTAAAGGTACTCCAAAACGACAGAAGACTTCATGAACTAATTTATCTGCAACTGTCGAAGCTTCTTGATTTGGAATGGCGAAGACTTCCGGCCACTTAGTGAAGTAATCCATCACAACCATGAAATACTTGTTACCACTTTCACTTTCCGGAAACGGCCCCGCAACGTCAAGGGCTATCCTCTCCCATGGTGCACCAACATTGTACAATTTTAATGCACCTCTGCTACGCGTCTGAGGTCCCTTTACAGCTGCACAACTTGTACATTTGCGACACCAGTCCTCGACATCGTCCCGACAGTGGACCCAGTAAAACCGTTCTCGTATCTTCAGTAGAGTCCGTTTTACTCCCAGGTGACCTCCTGAACAACCATTATGGTACAGCTGCAGAACATCCGGTACTTGAGATTTAGGGACAACCATTTGCAAGTGACAGCTGTTTCCCCGAGCATTTTCCCATTTACGGCACAGGACTCCATCCTGAATCACCAAGCTGTCCCATTGGGCCCAATAGCTCTTTGTGATCGAACTCATTGCTGAGACGTCGCTCCACCTGGGCTTAGGAGCTCTGGCCTTCATCCACTCCAGAATCGGCTTGATGTCCGAATCTTCCTGCTGTGCACGTTGTAGGCTTTCCTTCCACTCGTTGCTGAGGTCTGTCCTGAGCATCCTCACAGGCACTACAGGTGAACACCATGAACTTGATGAAGGTTCAATAACACCATCCGTCACCATTCCCTTAATCATGGTTTCCGGTTCCTTTTCGCAACGCGCTACCGGTAATCTTCTTGGCCGCTGACGGATAGGCAATTCTTCCCTTTCTGCAATTCGCTTAGGGCAACTGGATCGAAGGTGGCCCCTTTCCCCACAGCCGTAGCACCTAGGGCTGTATCCTTTACGATCGCGAACTGTAGCTGCTACAACCTCCCTGACGCGATGGGAACGATGATCCTGCCGCACAGCTTCCACCTCTAGTGCATGGGCCAAGGCGTCCTTAAGCGTCCCGTGGTGACCGAGTCTCACAGCAGCTCTAACTTCAAGGTCCCGGATGCCGTCGATGAATGCCTGCACCAGGTTCCCATCAATAAGCGCAGGTACGGACTGGTACGCTTTTCGAACCAGCTTCTCTACTTCAAGGGCCCACTGCTGCAGGTTTTCGTTACTGCGTTGCACACGATCCTTGAGCTGCGCACGAAACACGTGTTCCAGGTGAGCGTCGCCATATCTAGCCTCCAATGCCTCGAGGAGCTGCTCGTAAGTCACTTCCTTACCGAGAGCTTCCAGCACATTTAAAGCCTGGTCGCGCAGGCCTAGGGTGAGGGCAGTCATGGCCTGACTTTTATTCCACCCGTTCGCCTTCATGACAGCCGCAAACTGAATTTTGTAGGCCGACCAGGAAGAAGTCCCGTCGTACGGCGGCACTTTGAATCCACGTAGCGAAGGTGTTGTAGCTACGGGAGCTGCGATTCCATCCCCAAGTTTGAGGTTGCCCAACTCTTGCTTCACATCAGCAATGACGTCACTAAACTTGCTGATCTGAGTTTCAGCTTCTGACAAGCGGTTGTCATGCTGGGCAACCTTCTCCTTCACCTCCTTCATGTCTTTCCCGAAGGTTGCGTGAAGGTCCTTTATGAGGAGCATCTGCTCTTCCTGGCGGTGCACCTGCTCCTCCTTATCCCGTTTGAGCTGTTCTTCCAAACGGCGGGCCTGTTCCTCCTGTCGGCGGGCCTGTTCCTCCTGTCGGCGGGCCTGCTCCTGCAACATCATCATCAGAGCAGCAAAATCTGGTGCTGGTGATGCTGGAGCAGCTGTGGACGGGCCGGCCTCTGTGGTTGGTAGCTGGCCCTCCGACGCCTGTGGCATTGTTCCACCAAATCGCCTCTGGTCCGTCTCCTGCTGGCGTTGACTCCGGGTACGGATACCCTCCGTGTCGTCTTTAGGTAAAATCGGCATGATTTTAATCCCACTTCTGACACCAATTGTTACGAGCTAGGGGTTCGTGACAATTAAAAACTGCCGATATGAATTACCAAAAATAACACTTTAATTAAACACACTATAACACAACACAATAGCACTACGGATCACTCTTAAGTCGCACTTGAAGATCGCTTTAGATGTTCTCGCATGTATCGCTTCCAATGAACTACCCCGGGACGCGCTCCGTTCCCGCTTATATAGGGCCCTCGGATAGTTCCAGAACCTTCTACCGTAGAAGCATCTAGAATGTTCGAGTACATATCGGCCCTGACCGAACACATGTCGATAGTTCCAGAAAGTTCTAGCATCGAACTTTCTAGAAAGATCTTGACCATTAATTCCGCTATTCGATAAGAGATGGCGCTAGTGGTAACCAAACATCAATCGTGCGGCTCAACAATACTTACATCGTTCTTATTTCTCGCTACTAGTAGTCTTAAAATATAGGTATCATCATCTGCCTAGCCTTTTCCCAACTAGCTTGGGTTCGGCTTCCAGTCTAACCAGATGCGGCTGAATACCAGTGTTTTACATGGAGCGACTGCCTTTTTGACCTCAACAATCCAGTTATTGGGCAACACGATACTCTTGGATAGACTGAAGGTCAGACTTTCTGGCGTCCTGTAACGACTGTCAAAGATCTACGAATGACAATCGGGAATGGAGACAAAAACTTTATTAGATTCAGAATTTACCACACCATTAAAAGAAACAATAAATTATTAAAAAACAAAAATTATAAAAAGGATTTTTTTTAAATTTTTAAAGTATTCTATCATACTGAATAATAAAACTATTTAACAGATGTTTTGTTAAATTTGTCTTCACCTATTGTGACAACCCTACCATTCTTAAGAAGCTTTGTCTCTGTTCCGTAATCCGTTTAGTTACTCATGTGACGAACGAAACTAACGATTTGACAGTCGTTTAAACACTTTGCCAATCATTAATTAAAAACTGTCAACAGCTGGTTGGTTAAAGTGATACTGGGTTTTTCTCTCAGGAATTTTTCAGAAGGAGCCTTGAGTATGGATTCGTGTAACCTTCGTGTAAATCAGTAACAAGGGCCGACCGCACTCGTGGTTTGCAAAAACTGAAATTAGAACAATATTGAACTTAATACGTATATATGTAACTAGCAGCGCCCTGCGGTTTCACCCACGTTATTCCCGTTCCCGTGGGAATACGGGGATAAAATATAGCCTATGTCACCCGGGAATAGTGTAGCTTCCCAACAAAGAAAGAATTTTTCAAATCGGTTCAGTAGTTTCGGAGCAAACAATCAAATCTTTCCTCTTCATTAATATTATAGATATAGATACAAGTCATTATTCTCGCTGATTATTAGTCATACACAATCCAAGCACAAAATAAAATACGAGGAATCCCCGCAAGTCAGTATACTTAGACGGTGTTGCCAGCAGTCGCTACAAAACATCATTCAAAGAAAGGGAATTCGCCGAGTTCGTCACAGATAAGTAATGAAAAATTCCAGGCTCTTGTTAATTGGTCCGAATTTGTAGTTGAAATAAGATTATGAAATGGTTCAATTTTATTATTTTGTGAAATTTTGCCGCCCTCTAAAAACTGCCGCCCCCACTACGCTACGCCACTGATCTCACGGTCTTCTTAAAAATAGAATAATAGAATAGAAAAACGTTAATTGTCTCCAGTATTACAGCTAGTAGCAGTAGTAGTATGTATGTACACTAATACACACAAAAATATAATACCGGAAGCAAAGGTTTAAGCGTCAGCATTATGCTTAGGTCCCCCTAGCGGGTTGCTAAGCGCTGGTTTTCAGCTTAAACCCTTGACTCCTGTTTACAAAAAAAAGAGAGTTAAATTGATTAACAATACATCATCATCATCATCATCATCAGCCCACAGCAGTCCACTGCTGGACATAGGCCTCTCCAATCGCACGCCATTCAGCTCGATTCTCGGCAACTCTCATCCAGTTGCTACCAGTAACCCTGCGAAGATCGTCACTCCACCTAGCCTGAGGCCGTACAGTCGCCAGCAGGTCAAGCTATCCCAAACTGTCAAATTTTCCCAATTGAACATAAACCTTATTCCTTTGTAATAAAGTTGAAAAACTATCAAAGAAATTTGACAGATTGGGGTAGCTTGATGTGCTGGCCTCTGTACCTACCTTACGTTTCCCAATTCGCTGTCTCCACTCAAGAACCCGTCTACACCAACGATCATCTATATTTTATTATTTCTTTAATTATCTATATTCTATGGCTAATGTGGCCGGCCCAGTCGGTCGACAACTTTGGTTCTCCGCCGGATCACCTCATTCCGGATTCTATCTTTCAGTGAAACTCCGAGCATAGCTCGATCCATAGCTCGTTGAGTGACTTTGAATTGATGGACTAGCCGTAATGTGAGTGTCCACGTTTCAGCTCCGTAGGTCATAACAGGTAGGACACACTGGTTGAAGACTTTAGTCTTCAGGCTCTGTGGAATACGCGACGAGAAGACTCGACGAAGCTTCCCAAATGCTGCCCAACCCAGCAGAATTCTTCTGTTAGCCTCTTTCTCAAAGTAACAAAACAACACATAAAATAATAAAATTAGAAAAAACTCAATTTTAATTTATGATGATCATACTTACATTAATTGAATTAGAAAGAAAAAAAGTGTGTGGATTATAACAGTTTGTGGACACTACTGGCTATTTTATCTTTCTTCATGGATAAAATAGTATCCTAATGGATAATAAAAATAAACGAAAAATATAGGTGGAACAATAATGAACGGCTATAGTAATTAGGTGATTTTTTTTTTTTTTGAAATTCAGAAACAAATTTAAATTTTTACATTTTTGTTTGATTTTGGTGGTATATTGCCCTAGATCTTTGATGCTGCACATTTGAAACTTCCCATAAACCCTTTTGTTCTGTGTCTCGGTATCATTAGCGTTCCGTTCACTTTCGATCGGGTATACAGGCTGTGTGCGTCCTTACACCAAGATAATTTATTAAACAGGTATTTTAGAGGGGCTTTCACCTGCAATAATGCTGTGTGTGAAACACAACAGATGTACATTGCGTCGAGATTCCATATTATGTTGTCCCTTCTCAGTTATGATAGGAGAGATGTGCGATCTTCTTGGGACTTTATAACTGAAGCGTATGCATGCGTTCTGGACCCTCTGTATGCACTGTTTGGTCTTTTGGAAGAATCTGGGTCCATACACGACATCACAATAGTTAAATGGCGAAAGTACTGGCAGGTCTCAATCTTCGGAAAGGTACTCACAGATTCCATAGAGAACCTTCAACGTATAAAAGGCATTCTGAATCCGGCCATTAATGTGCTCAGAAAATCTAAGCTCATCGTCCATAACCAGCCCCAAATCACCCTTTCCAACGGTTCTCCGTTAACAAACATTGGCTCATATACATTGTCAGCCACTTTAATTTGGTATTTCGTGACCAATATCATGCATTTAGTTTTAGATGCGTTTAGCACGAGCGTATTTTTTTGAGACCAGTCGAGGATTTGCTCAATGTCCTTCAATACATTTTCCATACCCTGACTGGTTTCAACTGGCTTGGAGATCAGCTGTCTAAATAATAATTAAAATGGGACACCTCTTTCAACGAGCATCCTTTTTGATTCAATGATATTTTCTTTTTCATCATCTGTAACAACTTGTTGGTGTCGGTTCGTAAGGAAAGATCTGAACCATTTGCAGCTATCCTTCGAAATTCCGTAGTGAAATTTTTTGGCGAGTTGTAGTTTTCTGTTAATACAATCAAACACCCTCGACAAATCTAATAGTACAAGCATTGAGCAGTTACCAGCATCTGACTCAGACAGTATATCATCGGTGACATGTGCCAAGGTCGTAGCTGGTGGCCGTCATTCCGTAATTCTGAAATTTAGTTTCCTCTGCTTTAGTTCGCTAACATTGGTTTCGGGGATTGTTTGGTCTGCATCCAGAGTTGTTTTAGTAACCGGGGCTATTTCGGATAGCCTGGTATTTTCCAGGATTTTATCTGCAAATTTAGCCAAACTGTCGAGTTTTACCTCGCTAGTGTCACATGCGGCTATGACGGCCTTAATTGAGTGTCGAAGACAACCTGACCACAATAATTTTAGAGTCTCGTCTGGCACTCTATTTTTCCTTAAATCTCGCATACACAGTAACAATTGTGAAGGTTTTTGGTCTCTGAGTTCGATTTCATTTGTTTTGTTTCAGACTCTTCGTAAACCGAAATTAACCAATTTTTAAGAGTTTCGAATTTATTATTTTCAAGCATGTTTTCAAGAATGTCCCTTATATCAGGTAATTCGTCAGGTTTCAGAAACCAACTCTCTTCAGAAGTTGGCTACTCCTGGTCTGTTGAGAATATCCGTGTAACATTTGGGTGCCACGAGGGTTTCTGTTCTAAACTGGGCTACACCTGTGCATTCGAAAAGCACATGCGCAACGGCTTCCTCAGCCTCCATGCAAGCCCTGCACAAGGGGCTAGCCGTTATGCCTATTGTATAGAAGTGTTTGTTTAGCGGACACTGTCCCATGATGGTTCCAGTAACCAGACGCAGATCTTTTCTGTCCAGGCGTAACAGACGTCAGGTCAGCCTGCCATCCAAAGATAGCATTGCTATGCCTCCCTAGACTGCCTGGTGTCCTGACACCAGGCAGTCTAGGGAAGCATGGACCCTGAAGAGCTGGTGGACCCTGGTCCACCAGCTCTTCTCTTGTGTGTGGGTGTATTCCTGAAGCCACCGGCGTAGTTGGTTGAAGGGGATGGCCACGATGGGCTCGGGTCCACAGACTGACGCGCTGGATGCCCTCCTGGCCAGTTCATCAGCAGCATCGTTGCCTAGTAATCCACGGTGTCCTCTTATCCATTGCAGTGTCACAGTGTTGCGGTTGGAAACTTAAGCTTCTATTAAATATGACTAATTATATGTGGGGTGCATCTCTGCCTGTACCTGCTTAACAAGGCGTTACTTACCTTATGTAATTTTACAAGTTTGAAAACGAAATTATACAGATGGGAAGAAAATTAAAACAAGACACAAGAATCTTTTGAACTTTCAATATATTCATAATATTTCACAAAACAATAACTAATAACGTCATCTAACTAATATCTAATTGATCACTATAATATTTACAACATAACTTGTTCTCTGACATTTTTCAATCTATCTTATAAATTCATTATTCCTGCCATATACCTACAAGGCAAGAAGAATAGACATTAATTTTATAACCTAAACGAGAAGTAAATAAAAGAAAATGACAAAATATACAATTATCATAACTTAATAACATTATCATTTTCATATTTACATACAAAAGTAAGAACTGGCAACTTTCTAGAGAACTACAATAATTGAATATCTATGGTCCTTTAACAAAATTACGTAATGATTAAACAGTTCTACTCTATTCTAGCCTAGTCCAACAGGTGCTCAAATCATTTGGCCCAACAAAATGTATGTACAGACGCCAGCACGTCAAGTTACCCCAAACTGTCAAATTTTCCCAATCGAACATGAACCTTACGTTAATGTGATAGAGTAGAAAATCTTTCAAAGAAATTTGACAAATTGGGGTAGCTTGATGTGCTGGCGTGTGTACACAAGAACCACATTATCATAATAAATTCGATGAGTAAAAACTTATTTATGACATATTGTTGACACCAACGCTAAATGCTGGCTACAAATCTTTACTTTTGTTTATAAATACAAATGAAATAATAACATGACAGTAGCTCAATTATCACAATAAAACAAAATTTGTTTACATGTACCTACTTTGTCCAAAACAACACATCTTTGAAAAGCTCTAAAACTGGAAAATCAAATTAATTATATAATATATTTTTCATGTCATAACTTTTAATTCAATTTAATAGTAAAAAATATATTTTACACGCAACCTTTGCTTTTTTTTTTTTTTTGGTAATACAGTGCATAATTATTTAAATATGTGGAGATTTCGAATTCCATTATCTTGCTATAAAATAATATAATAAAAATAAATTACTAGCACTGGGAATAAAGTGAATGATGTTTTATAAATTAATTATTTTATTTAATGTTGTGGTAATTATGGCAACCCTGTAAAAAAATTGTTAGTACTAAAAATGGGGTATTCTCTATGAGGGATAAAACCGATAAAAATTGTCTTGGAATGCATTTAGAAGCGACAAATCTTTTTGATCCCATCCAGCCTGTCCCTTGCTGCCCTCCCCCAGCGACGCCCTAGGTCCGTACCCCACAGGTGTCCCTTAGCGTGTAGTCGCTTAGTTTATAAGTTATATGCCCTGGCTGGAGGTCTCAATTTTAATAAACCATCCACATGATAGTCAGGTTAAACAGCCGACAACCTGACTTGCGAGATGCCATAAAAAAGTACAGAAGCGTGAATACGTCTATAAAATGGTCAACAGTCCTTTCAGTTATTTTAACTTATGTCAAACCAAACTGCAACCCAAAAGCAGCCTTATAACGACGAGTATAAAGATGTGAGTTTGACTGCGATGCAAAATTAAGAGGTAGATGGACAAGAGTCTACAATGTACAGTCCCAAACATTATGGCGTTCTGAAGTACGCTTCTTGCTTCGCAGTGCCGCACCCCTCAACCCGCGGTCCCATTCATTTGTTACTGCGCAGCACCTCGCCTCGTGTTCATTCGTGTTAACGAAGATACGGGGCAGTCCGAAAGTAGTTCAAAATTTCGAAGTGAATCCTACAACTGATTATTTAACATATTTGGATGGCCAAACACACATCGGGAGTAGGGACAGCTGTCAACTAGTGTTGTCATTTGTTCTTACTTGGGGCCCCGAACTGATCTTATGTCCGTACGTGATACAAGAGTTGGAAAAACCCGTAACTTTGGACTTTGTGTTTAGGGGGTAGGCCCCCAGAGCCGCCATAAAGTTTGCATTAGGCTGTAAAATAACTGAAAGGACTACAAATGAATAGTAAAAAGCGATTTAATTTTTGTCTATGCACAGACATTCGTCATTTATTGATGCAGCCCAAACAAAGTATTTTGAATTACTTCGCATGTTGTAAGGTGCTTTGTCTACAGTCAATTGAATTTTGCAGAAAACTGAATGAGTTGAGTTGAGTGAGATTTCCTTCATATTTGCATGAAACAGCATCTTAAGAAATCGTCAATTTTATTTTAAGATTGGTCTGATATTATAATTATTTTAAATAGTTCATGTCATTGCAGTTAAGTAATTTTATATCAGAGATAAAATATTGGTGTGTAGTCACCACGTCATAATTTTGACACCCACTTTTCTTATATTTATGTCTTTTCGTCTTGGTGGCAATTTTATTTTAGCGGGTAGTCGTGAAACTAAATCAATACTGCTGATATGGTTATCCTCTGTATCAATGCATTATCCGCAAACTTGTTAAGTCTATATCAGACACTTCATTCCACGTTTAAAAGACACCTACTTACATTTAAATAAGAATTAAAACGAAAAATTAAGGTTTATCCGTTCTTTTCGTTCATTCGGTAGGCGAGTGAAATCCAATCTATTTAGAATGCTTCACTAATTCATTCCTTTTGTGTAGTTTTGTGTACGTTTCACTTCAATTTAAAGATGATGAATGAAAGGCAGTGTACAAAAAGTGAAGTGTCTGATATTGGCTTTAGTGAAATTCGTCGCAGCGACGAACGATGCTCATTATGTCTTTTACGCAGTTTTTGTATCAGCATTTTTCTTGATATTACGTCGAGTAACAGTTGTTTAGAAGCGCATTGGCACCCAGCACCCGGACTGCTCGTCGCGCCGGTAGTAGTGCGCGCGGTTGTCCGGGAACACGGTCACAGCCGGGAATGGATGCTGCTGGATAAACTTCAGAGTTACGCGGATCTGGAATGTTAAAGAACAATGTTACTTTGACTACACGATAAAGCATTTTATTGAGTTTTATGTAGAATCTTAGGCTCTTACAAGCCGCACGGTTAGCCGTTGGTCCTGGCTGTCATTCGTGGATCTTTGACAGTCGTTACACGTCGTCAGAAGCCGGAAAGTCTGACAACCAGTCTTACCAAGGGGTATGGTGTTACCCAATAACTGGGTCGTAGAGGTCAGATAGACAGTCGCTCCATGTAAAATACTGGTAGTCATGGCATGCGGTTAAACTGGAAGCTAGTTGGGAAAAGGCTAGGCAGATCGATTAAATCATGTAGAATCTTATCCGTATCCTAGAACTTTGGTAAAGCCACTCATTGGAAAAGGGTTGTTTTTTTTGACAGTGGGCTATCATCAAATAACTTCTCCCGCTCTGGGTGGAGCAGAAGGGCGTGTCAGACTTTTACTGACTAAAACCCACCCGTGTTCCCTCAGTTGCCTGTGTGCCAGGGGCCACGGTATCTCTTTCAAACAACCCGCACCCCTGGCAGTTGGAAAAAGGGTTGTGAAACAGTATCGCGAATCGTATTTAAACCAACATACAGCCTTGCATTGACCCTCAAAGAACAAAAAACCGGACAAGTGCGAGTCGGACTCGCGCACGAAGGATTCCGTACCATTATCTATAAAAACGGCAAAAAAAAAATACGTTTCTTGTTTGGGAATATTTGTTTTATTTCAATTTAATTATTTATTTTTAAAGTGACTATACAGGATAAGTTTTTATCCAGTGCGCAAATTTTTACCATGAATTCAGCATATCATTCTAGATATGTAGTAGGTATTGCACTTTTCTATGAAACAGCTGGTTTTTTTTTGGATACCCGGCGAAAAATTTCTGCGCTAGAATGGTATGCTGAATTCATGGTAAAAATTTGCGCACTGGATAAAAACTTATCCTGTATAACTAAATATTCTGATGAATATTTCAAGCGTCTACCTGGTGCCGTTATCAATATCGAGCAAAAACGAGTAAAAAAAATCACGTTTATGGGAGCCCCCTTAAGTATTTATTTTATTCTATTTTTTATATTCGTTGTTATAGCGGCAACAGAAATATATACAGAAATAAATATATCTGTGAAAATTTCAACTGTATAACTATCACGATTCATGAGATACAGCCTGGTGACAGACGGACGGACAGCGGAGTCTATAGTAATAGGGTCCCGTTTTACCCTTTGGATACGGAACTTTAAAAACTAAGTAAATTTGAATTTCGAGAGCTACCCTGGACCTTTCTCCGCTTCAGAAATTAATTAAGATCGTTATAAAAGTATCACTATCATTCATACTATATTTGAGTCGTGATTCATACTCTAGAATACAGGTGTTACAATGTTCACATACAATGGTACTCTCGAACGTGCAGATAACTGTTATCATCAAAATCAATACAACCGAGATTCCGATGAGGTGACTTAGAGGCGGTGGCCTAAACAAATAGTTTTATCATTTAATACTTGGGAGTCTCACACAGTAGCGTTACCAAGGCGATAACAGATAACAAGAGTTACCTATCTGCCCTTTCAACGTCACTAACTAACCCAACACTCGACGTGACATCTAAATAAAAGCGCGCTGTTGGATTTACAATCGTCGGCACTAAGCCGAGCGTTGAAGATCCAATAGCATAGTGGCATAACAGTGATAAAAGTAGGTTGGTAGCGTGGCACTCTTGACTCCCAAACAATGGCTGTGTTTTTGTAATGTCGCATTACTATTTCATCATTAGTTCACCTTTTTTCCTATGAATTTTAAATAATTTATCAACATATTTTATTTCTATCAATAACTGCAACTAAAGATACAGCACATCGCGTTTAAGAAAAGGTTAAAAACGTATTTTGTGGTCGTCATTTCTAAAACTCGTATGTATTTTTCTGAATGTCGATATGCCATAAACAGCCGGGTATGTTGAGGTCAGCTTCCATTCTAACCGGATGCAGCTGAATTCAGTATTTTACATGGGACGACATCCTATCAGACTTCCACAACCCAGTTACTGGCAAGTCCCTACTTAGTCGATTAATGCAGAAAAGCAGAAGAAAGATGAAATAAACTTTTGAAATAATTTAGCATCCCTGTCAGACAGACAAGCTAATCGTTCGTAATACGATAACCTTAGATCGGACATTACCTGGCTGTCAGACATCCGGGCTTTGGACGACCCGTAACGACTGTCAAAGATCCACGAATGGTAGCCGTGACCAACTAACTACTTAGGCCCGCGGTTCCTATATTTTAGAAACGATTCGTTTTGCTCACGGATGGTAGAATTGTCTACGAGGCGTAACCCAAAAGTGTTCCTATAACAAACGTTTCGTAAGCGACGTTACCGTTGGCTTGCTACCTACGGATGGGAGGGCTACGAATAACGGATAATAGAGTAAATGTATGGAGATGACAGCTCGTACCGTTCCTATATTTTTTTAAACGTTAACCAGCTGTCACAGTTACTAGGCGTATGTGATATATTTACTGGCCGAAATTGGTTGGTTATGTTCTAAAGTTTAACGTGTTTTCATTATTAACGTTAAAATATATCAAAATGTGTGATTTAGATGTTGAATTGAGTGATCTAGAAATGTTATTTGACCGGAATAGCTCTATGGTATAGATTTTTTACAAATTAGGTACAGATACAGTTTTGTCTTTCGTTTAAAACAGACGCCACAGTTGCATTTTGCCAAAGTTGGTAGTAATGGTTAACATTATTTTCAAATAATTTATTTACCAGAACTAATCAAATGATCTCGGGTGGTAGCTGTTATACTATGACGATCCGTTCAATATAGGAACCAGGCCTTAATGTGCTTTCCGAGCCACGGCCCTCGGTACCTCAGAAAACATTTTAAGCCGCTGGTCTTGGTATGTAAAGATTGCCACCCATCCACGGATAATCCGCAGCCAGTGTAGCTTAACCTGATCTATCGAGCCGTGCCGCTGGTATTACTTAGCCAGTATTCATGATTAATTATTTATCTTTCTTCAAACTTCCTACTTGCAAGAAACTCCAGTCAAACTGAGTACGGTCACCAAAAGAGATACGTAACCAGGGTCGTCGGATATAGCTGAAGTTAGTAAGAAATCAATGGATGTTTTCGAATGAAATTTAATTTGATACGTAAGTGAACTGTGTGTTTCTAATAATTTTAACAGTGAAGGTATAGAGGCCAGCACATCAAGCTATCCCAATCTATCAAATTTTCCCAATTGAACATGAACCTTATGCTTATGGTATAAAGTTGAAAATCTATCAAAGAAATTTGACAGATTGGGGTAGTTTGATGTGCTGGCGTTTGTACGTAAGCCACTTACATTGTGAACAAAGTGCGGCGCCTCCACAGCCGGCGTGGTGCTGAGATGCTGCAGTATGAAGTCATCAGACTGCTCCAGCCACAGGTCCACGCCCCGCAGAGGCTCGTAGTTGAACGGCCCGATACGAAGCATGCCCACCGTGTTGTCGTAGATGTCTAGCACCTGGGTACGACGTATTTGAATTAGGCACTTACAAGGGAGCAAAATATCTTAAAAGGAAAAATAGTTCCCCACACTAAATGATAAATGATTTTATTTCTGTAAGTAGATTTGTTTGTACAAACACTTCTACACGACAATCACATTTTTTTATTTTTAACCGACGAAAAAACGGACGAGGTCTTCAAGTCGACGCGTATTTTTTTTTTTATGTATGACCACGCATAACTTTTTACAGAGTAGGCCGATTTTGATCATTCTTTTTTTTATTGGAAAGGGTATTCCGCGAAGTTGGTACCATGTAAATTTCTAAAAAAAAAAACGAACCTTAAGGGTAGGAAAACAGGGGTGATTGATTTTTTACTCACAGATTTTAATACTGAGTTGAGTTTTACAAAAAAGTAATCAAAAATTAAGCATGTAGTAATGAGTAGATTATAGCCACAAAAAATTATAAAATAAAAACTTTTTAAGAAAAAAATAAACCGCCGAAAAAACTGAAAAGCATAAATAATAAACCTTTTTTGTTTAACCTTAATAACGAAGTTCGGAAATCGGTGACTTTTGATTATGTATTTTAATTTTATGTCACCACCTTCCGAACTACGTTAAACAAAAATGGTTTATTATTTTTTGATTTTCAGTTTTTTCAGCGGTAAATTTTTTTGTTAAAAGTTTTTTATTAGATGATATCGGCATTTTGTATCTGACAACTCTGAGTAGAAAGGCCGAAACAAACTCAGAGATCAAAGTTCTTTTAAAGTCCAGCCATAATCTTGGTCTGATCAGATGAACACCATGTAGATTGGTGTCTGAATTGGTCTTTAGAGGAAACAACCTTTAAGTTTCACCGCTGATTTGTGGCGCCGCTATATGAAACTTAATAGAACGGATCACATGATAGATAGCTACAGTAATTTACACCATAAACTGCTCACCAAAATACGTTTAATTTGGCTTTTTCATCAGGGAATGTGACCAGGACCGGGTTATAAAAATACCGCTTCGTAGGGAAGTCAGGTGTAGCCAGAGATTTGGAATGCACATTTCGTGGAGCAGATAGAAAAATTCCAATGTTTATTACAAATGTGCATATCGCACACCTAGATCTATACTGAGACAACTCAAAAAAGGTCATTTTTCAGGAGACGAAAAAAACGTATATTTTCATTTTTTGTTAGGGAAGCTATACATTTTAATTTGATTCTAGGTAATAAATAGCTTGTAAAATGTCACAGTATACAAGCTGGAGCTGAAATTCAATAGGTCAATTTACTATCAATTCATTACATGTTGATCCATCAAAACAAAGTCAAATCAAAATAGTAACTTAATATTTACGTACCATATCAAACAAAACTGGAACAAGTCAAAATATCCTTATGTAATGTGGCAGAACAATTCACCATCACCGTAACGACTCTAAATAAGTCATGTATACGTGTCATCAAAACTGTAACAATTTGAAATGTCCGCGTTTTCGTTCTTGTTATTACATGCACTCCTTATGGCAAGTGAAGATCAACTCACAATAGACTTGTTTAGGTGGGAGCAGATGGCAGACGTTGATTCAACAAAAGAAAGTTAACGCTACCTAGCGATTAATTTTATGAGCTTTTATTGAACCTGTCACGTTGGATAGTTGCGTATGAGCACCGAGCATTCGAATACAGGCATAACTCAAAATTAACGATTTTTGAGTTGTCTCAGTATAGATCTAGGTGTGCGATATGTTGACTATAGAAAGTGACATAATAAAACATATTTACAATAAGACACGTGAAACTGTGTCTTTAGAGAAAATAAATATGAAATTTGAAAGGGGACACAAAGCATACAAGTTTTTCATATCAGAGGCCAACCTATCAAGGTACATGGATGAAACTTTATGGCCTGCAGGTGTCTTATTTCGGCGGTTTGTGAACTTCAAACACAGAACAACAAACGGTGCACATCTTACCGGCGCCGACGGTCCACATAAACAAAATAATGGATAGTGCGCTTTATCGATTTGCTAGTTTTAACTGCAAGAATGTAAAACGCTCCATCAGTGACGTCGGAGACCTGTGCCGTACGTGTGACGTGGTTTGTCTCCAGGAAACTTGGCTGATGCCGCACGACATACCCTTTATGAGCACGATCGACAGCGGTTTCGGTTATACTGCGACGTCTGCAGTTGATACATCCGTGGGGATACTACGCGGGCGTCCCTATGGCGGCGTCGCGTTGTTATGGAGATATAGTACGTTTAAACAGGTGTCAGTGTTACAGTGCGATAACGCCCGTATTTGTGCCATTAAAATTACAACGAGTGATAGACAAGTGATCGTTATGAGTGTTTACTTACCAACTAACTCTGGCGGTCACTTACAAGACTTTACTGATTGTATGAGTGAGATAAGTGCCATTATTGACGAATATGGAATCGAATCTGTTTTTATTTTAGGCGACTTTAATGCGGATCCGGGTGAGTTGTTTTATACTGAACTTATCCATATTTGTAACGACCAACAATGGTCATGTATAGATATAGACATGCTAGGGTTGGACTCGGGTACTTTTACTTTTATAAGTGATGTGCACGGGTCTAGCAGCTGGTTGGACCACTGTTTAACCACTCACTCGGCAAAGCAGGCTGTTGTAAATGTAGATGTAAAGTATGACACTCTGTGGTCTGATCACTTCCCACTTATTGTTATGTGTAATTTAAAATTATTATCTCCTAAGGTCACGTCTCAAGTTACCAATATAAATAAAGACGTAGTTTGGGGTATAAAAAGTGAGGAACATGTTTCTTTATACGCCAAAGAGTGTCATAAACGACTTAAAGTAATTGACTTCCCTCCTGAGTGTGTAAGTTGTGCTGATCGTTTTTGTAGTGACCGTGGCCACCGGCTTGTTCTGGATACGCTTTACTCCGACATTGTGACTGCCCTCCGTGACGCGGCAGTGGCGAGTCGGGGAAGCGCGGGGAAGGGTGGGGGTGGCCCGCGCATAGCCGGGTGGAACAAACATGTCAGCGAGGCTCACAGGGTGGCCAAATCTAAGTTTCTCGATTGGGTGATGTGTGGTAGGCCTAAGTCAGGAATTTTGTACGAACAAATGTGTGATAGCAGAAGAGCATTCAAGTCGCGATTGAAATGGTGCCAAGATCATCAGGACCAAATAACAATGGATGCTCTAGCTGTCAAACACTGCAAGGGGGATTTCCGCGGTTTCTGGAAGGGCACCAAAAAAGAGAACTTACGCCCTGGCCTTCCTGTGAGCATCGATGGTGTGAATGACCCGAAGGAGATTGCGAATCTTTTTAAGGATCATTTTTCGGTAAAGTCTCCTTTGGGTACAGCAACGGAGGTGCTCAATGCTGACGTCAGTAGTCGGGAAGTAGGAACTATCTTCCGGGCGAAAGATGTTACAAAAGCCATAAGACTTATCTCTAGAGGTAAGTCTCCGGGTCATGATGGGCTCAGCATTGAGCACCTGCAGCACGCCGGAAAACACATTGCTAGGGTCCTGGCCATGTTTTACTCGCTGTGTGTGAGCCATTCCTACCTACCAGCCGATTTTATGAAAACAGTGGTAGTGCCTGTAGTGAAGAATAAAACTGGTGACCTTACTGATAAGAGTAACTACAGGCCTATTTCTCTTGCCACTGTTATTGCTAAAGTGTTTGACGGTTTGCTTAACGCACAGTTAAATAAATCGGTAATACTGCACGACAACCAGTTCGGGTTTCGTCCCCGGCTGTCCACTGAAAGTGCTATACTGTGTCTTAAGCACACCGTCAAATACTACACAGACCGTAAGACACCCGTGTATGCGTGCTTCCTTGATTTGTCCAAGGCTTTCGACCTGGTGGCCTATGACCTGCTGTGGAGCAAGCTGAGGAGCATAGGTTTGCCACCGGATCTCATCAGCATGTTCCAGTACTGGTATGCGCACCAGTCTAATAGTGTTAGGTGGGCTGGGGCAATGTCGGATGCGTATCAGCTCGAATGCGGAGTCAGGCAGGGTGGCTTAACATCTCCAACCCTGTTTAATTTATATATTAATAGTCTGATCGTGGCGCTCAGCAGCCAGCACGTCGGCTGTCACATTGACGGTACATGTGTAAATAATCTAAGTTATGCTGACGACATGGTGTTGATGAGCGCTTCGGTCTGCGGTTTGAGGAAGCTGGTACAGATATGCGAGGAATATGCTTGTGGTCATGGTTTGCTGTATAATGCAAAGAAGAGCCAGTGTATGGTCTTTGAGACCGCCAGTGCAAGATGTCCGGGAACCATACCTCCGGTAAGACTAAATGGGGTCCCTTTGGAAAGGGTTGACCAGTTCACGTACTTGGGGCATGTTTTGACTGTCGACCTCAAGGATCATGCAGACATGGAACGGGAGCGGAGGGCGTTGTCTGTTAGAGCGAACATGATCGCTCGCAGGTTTGCGCGGTGCTCAAATAAAGTTAAGGCTACGCTCTTTAGAGCGTATTGTACATCGCTGTATCCGCATCCAGTACAATAACGCGTTCAGGGCGGTGATGGGGTTACCCCGATACTGCAGTGCCTCGGGTATGTTCGCAGAGGCGCGCACCGACTGCTTTCACGCGACCATGCGCAAGCGCGCCGCGTCCTTGGTGCACAGGGTGCGGGTTAGCCCCAACACGGTACTATCGATGATTGCGGGAAGGCTGGACTGCCCTTTCATCCGGCATTGTTCCAACAGACATGTTGCTGTACCAGTGTCGGAGAGAATATATTAATTTATTTTTTTTATTACGTTGTAAAGTCTGATTTAATGTGACTGTGATTTGACCTAATTTAGTTTATTTTGATTTAAGTAATTTAATTTAATTTGATTTTATTTGACATTGTTATTTTATTTCTCTAAGGCTTAATTTCATTTGATATATTTATTTAGTTTTTATTTGTATAATTTGTGTATTTTTATTTCTATTTGTGGCAATGGGTGTAATTTACCTGAAATAAATGAATTTATTTATTTATTATATTTATAAGAATAGATGATTCTATTTTTCAGTAGCAGCACGAAGTCTAAATTTGTACCCAGTTGATGGCAATAGGTTCGCCTCCTATTACTTGGGACTTTAGATCATTTCAGACAGAACGGAAAAATGGCCGACAGCAACCGAGTCGCGAACATGCGCGAGTCGACTGTGTTAATATTATACTTTAGATAATTAGAACCAGTATTTTGCTTGGGCATTTTCCGTTCCGTCTAAACTGTCCCTTTAACATAACTGGCGAAATATGGGTTTTACTATGTATACACCACTGCCTAACCCTTCAGGGATTACGGGCGTGATATTCTGTTATGATTCTATTCTAGATCAGTTTGCACAATGCTACTCTACTTTTTTGCTTACCTGCCCCGAATGTGGTCCACTAGTAATCGTCCGGGCTCCCCGTAGCGGCAACTCCGGCCCCTTATCAGGGAATGTAGCAGGGAACAGGTCACCAGCGCGGATATCAACACCGACACCAGTCACTAATGGCGCAGCTGAGCCTCCACCTAACGCTGTGTTTAACTCACAACAGCAGGCCAGTGTGAGGTCGATCTCTACTGAGAGACGGTGGAATGATACTGAAATTAAGGAAAAATACAATCTTTTAGATGGGGCAATTGCTCGTAGAATGGATGGGGCTTAAAGTTCTGGAGAGGGAAACCGCCTACGGTAGTGTTGGACCTGATCGACGGTGTCCGTTTCAATGGCGCGGTCTCGGAGATATCTAAAAAGAAAGAACAAAAAACTGTAAAAGTTGTTTGCGCGTCCTCATCCAAACCTTTATAACTTTTTAACCATAACTTTGGCAAAATTTATGGTTTTGGGAATCAAGTTTTACATTTTTTTACAAAATCGTGTTAGTTTTTTTTTTTACATATCGCCATGTCGGCGCATTTGAAACGGACACAATAGGGTATTTTCCAATTTATTGAAAAGTATTCTAAATTGAAGATTGGGACGAAATATGTAACAGAAAAATAAAAGTAAATTGATTTATATCCATTTTCTCAATTAAAAACAATTTAAATCAAATTTACTTTTCGTTGTTTTGAATTTACCGCCAAAACGCTCGTTACGATGACTTTTTATCACGTGATGTCAACTTTGTGTAAACCAAAGTAGTTAGTAAGTCAAGTGAATGTCGAGTTAATAATTAACAAGATTTTTAATGTATAGAAAGTGGAATTACTGGCGTACGGTGCCTCTGTGCACAAATACTTCTAAAACTGCGCCAAACAAAGTATTTGTACCGGTTCCGTTTACACAAAGCTGGCGCCACGATGTCACGTGATAAAAAGTCATCGCAAGGAGCGTTTTGGCGGTAAATTCAAAACAATGAAAACGAAATTTGATTTTAATCGTTTTTAATTGTGAAAATGGATTTAAATAAATTTATTTTTATTTTTCTATTAATTACATCGTCCCAATCTTCAAATTAAAATAGTTTTTATTAAATTGGAAAATACCCTATTGACGGTCGTGGGAAATAAGCAGCACATAGCCTGTCGTTGTGGCTCCAAGGACAGATCGATCCTGTCCGGTAGTTGACTTAGTGCGATATATTAGACCGTTGATGGTTAAGGCGCTACAGTAACCCGAAATACCAATTTTTCTACATTTTTTTTTTTTGTTTACACAAAGCGACTGCCTATCTGACCTCCACAACCCAGTTACTGGGTAATACAATACTTGGTAAGACTGGTTTTCAGACTTTCGGGCTTCTGAGGTCCCGTAACGACTGTCGAAGATCTACCAATAACTACCGCTCATAGCTTATGCAGTCTTTCATCAAATTAGACGACAGAGCTTTTTCTCACAATCTTAAAAAAAAATCACAAAATCGGATACAGGAAATACGACATCACAAGAGCGTAGAAGAACGCCCGACAATAATCATAAATTTCTAAAAAATTATAACAATATGTTCCAGAATGAGTCACGAAAGATCGTCAGGTCTTCGGAACGTGCTACGCAACAATAGACGCTGCGCCCACGCACATCTCGCTAATATTCGCGCATTGGCACTGTGTCAAGAGTCCACCGGATGACCTCTGCGTCAATTCTAATTGTTTATTTCCGAGTACGTATTGTTACAACATTGCCGGAACATTGATATGATATGATATAATAGAGGTACCTACTACAGAAGCCGTGGTAACCCAGTGGTACCAGTCGCGACTTACAAGTTGTTGTGGGTCGAAGCCAACAACCACTTTACTTGGTGTAATTAATTTCACCAGCACTGTTCTCTAAACGAGAAGGAATACATAGTGAGGAAACCGGAATGTCCTAGAACAAAAAAATCGAAGACATGTGACATATACCAACAGTCACTGGGCTGGCGTGGTCGAAAGAACGCCCATTCCCTCTCACAGCGAGGAGGCCTGTGTCCCAGCACTGGGAATATATTAGGCTGATTATGCTTAATAGCATAATCACCTATCATCTAAACTAATGCCATCTTTTCTCAAACAACTTCTGTAATCAGAAGAAGGCATTTGACATTTCATTCATTTTTTATTTTTGTTTTAATTTAAAAAAACTTGACATTGTATAAAATAAATAATTAGGTAAGTACCCATTTTACATTAAACTAATTAACTTAACTATAATATTTCTACACCGGCAACGGTAGTATACGAGTATGTGAAAGTGTTTAATAATATTAAGATCTTAATGTACCGTATACTCAGAAATAAATAAACTTCTTCTGTAATCAGAAGAAGTTTTTTGAGAAAAGATGGCATAAGCACTCCAATGTAGACTACAAAATGCTAAAGACATTAACTAGGTTTGCTTCTGGATAGTTTTTTCTTTAAAGTTTTGCATTAATTGTTACAGAAAGAAAGCAGTAGAAGCTTTCTTTCTTTTATTTGGAGATGGCAAAGTGAACGAGAAAATCTGTAAGATTTGGCCAGATTCAATGCACAATTGCACATCCACAAAATTATTTGTTTCAACTATTGGTCCTTGCATCCGTCATTATGTAAATGGCCTTCAAAATGAAACAAGCACACAGGTAAGGGCCCGGCCACAACACCACGAATCGAGGTGAGGGTTCTGTATATTCCCATTGTCCCCGTAATGTGTGTCCCCGTCACGGGGACAACGGGACTTCAAAAATTTCCTTACCGTTGTCCCCGTTATATACGTACGGACAACGTATAGTTAAGATTTCACGTATCGTTGACCACTTTAAATTTTATTTCTTTTTTAAACGCGAGTAGCGGCAATCCTAGAACTAAAATGAAAGGTATTTTGTATATTATAGTTTTAAAATTAAAATATAGAAACAAATAAGAAATGTTAACATGTTTATAAGGAGATTTTTTTAGAAATTGGTATCGTGCATGAAGTACCAGGTTTTTATAACTTTGTAGGAGCTCACCTAACATAGGTAGGTTTGTCAGCTAGAAAACGCTTTATGCCTTCGAAGTACCAGGCTGTCATAACTTGTTGGGAGCTAACCAAACATAGGAGTAATCATATTAAAAACTAGCTGTCCCGACAGACGTTGTCCTGTCCGTCCAAAAGTCATTCATACAAAATCTATATAAAGCGTTTTCTAGCTGACATACCTATGTTATGTGTACTCTTACCGAGTTGTGACAACCTGGTACGTCGAAGGCATCAAGAGTTTTCTAGCAGACAAACCTTTTAGGTGTAGGTACTCTTACCAAGTTATGACAAAATGGTACTTCGAAAGCATACAGATTTTTCTAGCTCACACACCTATGTTAGGTGAGCTCCTACCGTGTCATGATAACCTGGTACTTCGAAGGCATAAAGCGTTTTCTAGCTGACATACCTATGTTAGGTATACTCTTACCTAGTTATGACAACCTGATACTTCGAACTGCGATGTAAATAATATTTTAGGTAATTTATTTACACCTTGGGTTACATTATTGGAGTTTTAGTAAGGAGCACTATTTTTTTTTTGTAATATAATATAAGCCTATGTCACACGGGGATAGTGTAGCTTTCCAACAGTGAAAGAATTTTTAAAATCGGTTCAGTAGTTTCGGAGCCTATTCAATGCAAACATACAAACAATCAAATCTTTCCTCTTTATAATATTAGGTTAGATTACATTACATTAACGGGGACAACGGCAAGTAATTTTAATTATTTTATTAAATTCCCTTTGTCCCCTTTAACGGGGACATGGCCTACGGGGACAACGGGAATAAACGGAGGGTTCGGACCGTGAAAAAGTGCTATCTCATGTGGTTGTAACTACACGGGCATCCATAGATACCTTTCAAATTGGAATACGAACACTTACAGAAAAATTACAGAAATATTCCCCATTCTCAATTCTTTATTGCATTCCATATTGTTGGTAAAACAGTTTGTAGGCTTAAAGTAAATTAAACAATAGGGTATTTTACTCTATATGAGAAAACAAAAAAAAAAAAAATGAGATAGCTTAGGCAAAAAGCAGTCGGAAAATATTAGTTTTAGTAAATGAAATAACAAAATGCATTTTAAAATTGAATTCAAAGATTTCAATTTTGTTAAATCTGTTTTTGAACACCATGAAATAGCAGCCGCCATGTTATTACGTCATACCGCTGAATAAACTAATCAACTGAACAACTTTGTAGTTTTATTATTTCTGTAACCAAAATATTTTTTATTGAAATAATTTCTTAGATTCAGGAACAGCAAACCAACGATAAGTAGAAAAATAACTCATTTTTTCAATTACAAACAATCATCATACAAAATATCAGCGCATTTGTTTACTTAGCAAACTGACGTCATACCCACAGACCAATATGGCGTCGTTTTCGTCGAATTACGCGCGAATATTAAGAAAATGTTAAATTTAAATGCATTTTTATTGTACTAATCGGTTGATAATTTTTTTGTGTTTTTTAGTAGTTTATTAACATTTTAGAATCTAATTATGACACTTCAAAAATGGTTGTAATAGGACCATGTTGGCCACAGCTTCGTAGAAGAGAGGAGGTAGAGTAGAGCGTTTATCTATTTGTGTTTATATTATTTATGTATTCTGATAATGATATTTTTTATTACGTATATTACTAGTTTTTCTTATTTATCTAGTATTTAATTCATTGAAATATTTTGATAGTATTTTAATTAAATATTTTGGCTTTATCTCTTTGAGTTATCCCTACTAATATTATAAATGCGAAAGTAACTCTGTCTGTCTGTCTGTCGCGCTTTCACGCCTAAACCGCTGAACCGATCGTCCTGAAATCTGGCAGAGATATAGCCTGGGATATGGAGAAGGACATAGGCTACCTTATTATGCGATAACCGACATACACCCGGGCGGCGCCGCTGGCAAAAGCTAGTAATTTATAAATGATACCTGCTTTTAAGGTTTATAGGGGTCTTTTTTATATTTATTTTTTGCGTGGGAAATCATCAAATAACTTCTCCCGCTCTGGGTGGAGCAGGAGGGCGTGTCAGACTTTTACTGACTAAAACCCACCCGTGTTCCTTCAGTAGCCCGTATGCCAGGGGCTGTGGTTTCTCTTTCGAACAAACCCCCCAACAAACAAACTAAGCTTATAAAATTAAGTCTATAAGGTCTAAACTCTTATACTTGTTATAAAAGAGCATTTATTATGTAAATATTCCTTATAGTGGCACATTATTAGAAGATTTGGCTAATATTACCTTTATTCTTATAATTTGGCTGGGTAAACATTAATAAATCCAGTTAATAAGGCTACAATAAGGGTTCAAAATGTGTTCTTCTTATAGAGACTGGTTACATTGCTTTTTAGCCATATTATATTCAAAGCCATAATAAGGCTTTTAATATGGTCAATTATTCTTACAAAAGTAATGCACCAGATAACTATGATGTTTTTTAACTTATAGAAGCATGTGATAAGACGTCTATCCAATAAACAAATTCTAACATTTTAAATAATCTTTACAAGGATGAAAGCAATCCGTATTCCCTTGTACAGTGATTATAAAGATGTTACTCTATAAGTGGTTACTTTAAAAAGTTTTACATAACTAGATTCGCCATTTTGAAGTACAGCAGATTGTGTAAATTTATTACGGATCGGAATTTACATTAAAAAATGGATTCAAAAGACTGGAAGAAGTTTAAAAGGAGCGGTGGTTACAGAAGAAAAGTAAAAAAAGTCTACGAAAACATGGTTGTGAGCATCATACCCACCACTACTCCTATGATGCTACAAAATGACCAAGCCGATACCAACGAATCAGCCAGTGGTTCCGCAGAGGATTATTTTATGGAAAATAAGAATGAAAAGGAAACCGGTGAAGAAGAATATAATTGTAGCGATAGTGATATAGACATATTTTTAAATGAAGAGTTGAAGAATATTGATATTCGTAGTGATATCAGAGAGTGGGCAGTTAAATTCAACATTTCCCACATCGCTTTAAGTGACTTATTAAAAATATTACATCATGTAATGCCAAACAAAATGCCATTGGATGCGCGTACATTGCTCAAAACAAATAAAGTAGAAATATGCATTACTGAAATCGGTACTGGACATTATTGGCATAATGGATTACTTACACAATTACAAAAAACCTTACAAAACTATGAAGTGCCCAAGAAAATAACCTTGAATTTAAATATCGATGGTTTACCGATACATAAAAGCTCGAATCATCAACTCTGGCCAGTTCTGTGCAACATTACTGAAATTAAAAATATATCTCCTATCGTGGTGGGAATATATGAAGGGAAATCAAAACCTGCCGATTTAAACTTATATTTAAATCCTTTTGTCAATGAAATGAAGGAAATTGAGAATGGTTTCACGATTACCACTTTAACTGGAGAGCAAAAGACGATTGAAGTTAGTATACGAGCATTTATATGCGATTCACCCGCGAGGGCTCTTATAAAAGGTGACGTATACCTAAATTTTATGTATCTCTCAAATATCAACAAAAATGGTACTGTTTTTATGTGGGTGACATTCATAATTATAGTTTTCTTTTTTATTTTGCAGGTGTTTCTAATTTCAACAGTAAGCACGGATGTTTGAAATGCACTGTGGTTGGTGATTATTCACATTTGTCACATACAGTGATATTCCCGAAAATAGATTGTCCTAAGAGAAACGATGATGAGTTTCGCAATAAGAAATATGGACTACATCATAAAGTTGATTCACCTCTACTTCAATTGAAAATTGATATGATCGAAAATTTTCCGGTTGGTGATTCACTGCATCTTATAGACCTCGGAGTTATGAAACGTTTATTAATGGGCTGGCGAGATGGAAATTTTATTAATAAACGTACTAAGTGGTGTAATCGTGATATTGAAAAAGTGAACGCATTTTTAGTAACTATTAAGTTACCCAAAGAAATACACAGATCTGTTCGGACTCTTGATGTTCTATCACATTGGAAAGCTTCTGAATACCGCACCTTTTTATTATACCTGAGTTGGGTAATACTGAAGCATGTTTTAGATTCTGACGCATACAAACACTTCCTTTGTTTGTTCTGTGCCATCACAATTTGTTCTAATGAAAATCATTTTAAGTTTTTACGTCTAGCACAGGCGTTATTAAATTCATTTATAAAAAAATATGCAAAATATTATGGAAAGAATTATATTACCAGTAATGTGCATAATTTATCACACCTTGTTGATGAGGTCCGAAAATTTGGCACTTTACAAAGTTTTAATGCTTACCCTTTTGAGAATAAACTCCAAATTATCAAACATATGTTAAGACAGGGAAATAAGCCTCTAGCACAAGTAGCTCGAAGGTTACATGAAAGAAGTGAAGTCGAGATTGAGACTTACAGTAAAAATAAAATGAAATATCCGTTTGCAAAACAGTGCAACAGCAAAAATGGATCTATATTGGTACTGCATTTTGAATCTTTTATTTTATCTTCCCAAAAACACGATAAATGGTTTTTAACAACGGACGAACAAGTTATAGAAATAAGAGCAATACACATTTATGAAACTGAAGACATACGACTAGAAGGATACCGCATGGATAATTTAGTTGACGCCTTTACGTTGACTACCCCTTAAAGTCTTCATTAATTAATATTTATAAATGTGAAAATTACATCTATAGTAAATCAAAAAAAATGTATGACTTTTCATGTGCTGACATTAAATGTAAATTATTAAATGTAGAATATAATTCGGTGTTGTATTTTACACCATTAATCCATACTTTGTAAAATAAAACAACTAATCAGAAAATCACGTATTTTTATTAAAGTCTTCATTTTTTACAGGCTGTCATGTCGCCGTATTTAGAGAAAAAAACAAAAATATATCACTGCCATATTTAGAGGCACAGTGGCTCTTAAATCGGGTATTGTCTAAAGGCTAATTTTGTATTTGTTGGTTTAAGGACTGAACTCAATATTCTCTCAGTTAGCCCGCAAAACAGTTGGTGGGTTCACAATAAAAATCGTTGTTTGAACATAGCCTTTGAATGATGCCTGATTTGGGAGCTATCTCTTGGTCTTTTATTATTAAAACTCGTTTTTTAAGCCTTGCTTAAGATAGGACTTCAATCATCAGTCTTTCTAATAACAATTTAAACAAAATATGTTAGGAATTAACGTAAGCGAACAAGGTCGCGGGAAAGAGCTAGTTTAAAAAATAAAACAGTAGAGAAGATTAGCATGTTGTAACATAGTCATTAGAATATGGTTTTACTTATATACTAGTAGGAAAATGATCAACCATCATCAATAGATATTTTGATTCAGTGTTTACAAGTAAACAAACCCTCTTCTGATGTGTTTTGAACACAATAGTATTTAAGAAAACAGTGTCTCGTAAGTTATCGAGCTACGAGTATTAAATACTAACCATCTTACTTCTAAGAAGTAGAAACCTAATCATTAATCAGTCATAAAATTATTACAATAAGAAACACCTTGAAAACAGTGTCTCGTAAGTTATCGAGCTACGAGTATTAAATACTAACCATCTTACTTCTAAGAAGTAGAAACCTAATCATTAATCAGTCATAAAATTATTACAATAAGAAACACCTTTCGTACATTCAAATATCGATGGTTGCGGGGAATAAAGTTATCAGTATGATTATTTTGCGATTGTGGCTTTATTCCCCGCAACCATCGATGTACAAAAATCAAAATTAAATTAAAAAATACTTGTCTGCAAGTAGAACAGACAAACAACTACAATAAGTCTTTGATAATTTTAGTTGACTAGCTAATAATGGTATCTCAGTAAGTATAAAACGTATCAAAATAATAAGTAAATAAAAAAAGGTTCTTTAAACAGATGTTTCAAGTGGCTTAGTGGGTATTCCTGCAACGGATGCATTGTCTGAACCAGACTTTCTGACAACTGGCTTTGAGCAGTTTTCTGAACCAGAGCCAGACGTCCCAACAGCTGGTAATGATACATCTGAGTTGTTTTCTGAACCCGAGCCAGACATCCCAACAGCTGGTAATGATACCTCTGAGCTGTTTTCTGGTGCAGAAGTTCCGGTGATGGGTAAAGATGGCTGTGTTTCGTTACACAAGTTCTTACGATTTGCTTTAATTTTTGGTCGATTTTTGGTTCGAGATGTTCGTTCTTGTTTGCTTTCGTTGTGCTGACGTGAGTTTTTCAGGATATTTTTGAAAAATTTATGGCAGTCTAATAAGGAAAATGAACTATCCGACTCATGAATAATATCAAAAAAGAAATGTATGATTTTAGTGTGGCTTTTAAAGCAAATCTTTTGTTCAGAAGTTCGAGATCCTCCAGCCCAGCTACACTGGAGTAAAAAGCATCGGCTAAACATTGAATCGACCAATGCATACGCGTTATTTACCCCTCGACCTTTTCCTTTCCCACAAATAATTGAAAAATTCTTTTTCCATTCTTCTTCTATCTCTGGGTGTTCCAATACTTTTTCAAAATTGTTTAGCTCGTGTTCACTTGTAATAGTTTGTAAGTTTGCTTTTTGTTTATTATTTTCCGCACGGTTAAACTGATTCATTACATGTTCAAACTGAACACTAATATTGGATAAGCCGAGCAAAATAGACTGTACGCTTTCATTGATAAATTTCCTTTCATCTTGCTGTGCTTTGATATTTTCTGTAATTTTTTCGTTAAGAGTTTTGTAATTTTCTTGCAAAGTTTCTAATTTTCCCAAAACCATTAAATTTAAGGAGGCGGCGTTATCAATTTGTATTTCGGAAGTCACATTTTGTTGATTGTTGGAATCAGTACTAGTTGCTGAAGGTTGAATTACTAATAGTGTGTGTTCTACATTTGTTGCTTCATCAGGTTGAGTCACATTTTGTTGAGCGTTGGAATCTGTATTGATGGCTGGAGATTGAATTGCTATCAGTGAGTTTTCTGAATTCCTTGCTTGAAAAGGTTGACACAATACATCATTTTCCTTCATTTCAACTGCTCCGACTGTTGTATTCAATGCTCCTGACGAAATATTATCATACTGCAAGAAAAATACAAACCAATGAGTTAAAAAATCGCAATAGAAAGCAATCACATGGTTGTGAAAATTTAGGGTAGTAGCATAGAGACATTTTAGTGCCAACACTATTGTACGGCAGATTAGAATACATGCAGTAGAAATGAGAGCGTTGAAAAGTATGATTGGTGTAAAAGTGAGTGACAGGATCAGAAATAGTGTGATAAGAGAACGTTGTGGAATAGAGAAAGATGTAGTGACTAAAATTGAGAAAGGAATGAAGAAGGTGGGATGGTTTGGTCATGTTGAGAGGATGAATAAAAGGAGACTGACGAAAAAAATGTAAGTACAAGGAGAGAGTGAGTAGGAAGGTTGGAAGGGGAAAGTCTAGGCGAACGTTCCTAGACCAAATCCAAGTCGTTCTAAATAAAGGCCAGGTCAAGAGTAACCTCAGCCGACTAGCATGTATGAAAGGATTGATGAGAGTAGAAGAACCGAGGGAAGTATGTTAAGATCGTAGCAAGTGGAAGGAAGTGGTCTCTGCCTACCCCTAGAGGCGTGATCTTTATGTATATGTATGCATGTGAAAATTCAGTTTAGGAGCGCTGCATAGCAAGGTGTTATGTGAAAGAATAATCAAAATCGGTACAATAGTACGTCCAGTATTATGAAATGAATGAAATAATCGTCTATATTAGCTACTTTATAATGAAGCTAAAATTACTTACTGATTTTGATTTAGAAACAAAATTACTAAACTAACTAAGTAAAGACACCCAGACTCAAGAACAAAAAATTAATTCATCATTAAAATATCTGTATTTCTGTGAAAGTTTACTTACCATTAAGCAATCTTGAACAAGTTGATTAAACGTCATTTCTTTTTGGTTTGTCACATAATATAATTGCTCAGTATCTGTTTCTGTGTCAGATTTCTTACACATTTTGTCTAATTCCTGTTCCGCTTCAAAAAAAGTAATCAAATTAGATCTCTTCACTTTACAATTAATTTTACGCCAGTTATTTTCAGGATACGAATTTTCAACTCTTCTTAATTTGTTTTCGTTATATCTGGGCCAGTGCAGAACGCCATCTTTTTCCCAATAACTTGGTACTGCTGATAGTTTTGAGTTTCCCTTTTCAAACGTCTTGACAATTTTGTATGGCATTGTTAAAGAATCTGACAAGAAAAATAACATAACATTAAATAAAAAATACCTAAAACAACATACTACCTGCATAATAATGTCTCGTAGGTACATACACACGTAGCTTCATGCAATGATCTTTTGCTCACTGTGGAACGTATTAAGTATTGGTAGATAGTTAAAATTCCGCCTCGCCTCTCATACTGTACTGTACGTAAGTACAATATACTTTCAAGTTATTACTGAACAATATTCATTGTAGTTTCTAATAGGATAAATAACCTAAGAATCGACAGATATACCTATTTAGCATATCAGACAGTCAAGACAAGATTGCTTACGCGTTCGTTCGCATACGCCCGTCTGGCGCGAGTTGGTGAGCGACACTAAACAAACACACGCCGAGTCGGCGTGGCCGACTAATGACTGATTTCGTACCGTAGTTGTGGGGGAAGGAGATGGATATATCTCAACTGGTTTTGCACAAAGTGCAAGCTACTAAACATATAGAAATATTTACCAACTTACACTTACCTAGTAATAATGATCGTAATGTTTTTGAGATATATTATTAACAATTAATTAAGAATTACAATGCTCGCATTCATCTTCAATAAAGTGGTCGTAAATCAAATACTCTTTACAATTTTGGCACAAAATGAAAGTGAATTGTTGCAAAATCTTTATGTTTTCACGACCTACCTATCACAAAGTGTAAAGGTAAACTAGAAAGGGTCGGATATTTACAATTAAAACATTCCTTTCTTAGAATAAAATGTGTCCACTTCCATGGCCATCGCATATTATGTAAATTAAGATCTTTTCTTTGTAGGAATTTGTCAACATCTGCCAATATGTATACTACCATTGCAATATCTGCGGACAAACATATTATATATATTATTTTTGTTATTATATTCTTTATTGTGTACTTACAATTATATTTCAAACTTAAAACTAGTGCACAAAAGCAAGCTTATCCCTATAAAGAGATCTCTTCCAGCCAACCCGACCATAGTGAAACATAAATTTTATACTTATGGGAACAAGACTAGCTAGGTACCTACAAGATTTTGTTCGTGAGAAAGGAACCCTAACGATATGTAAAATGGCGATAGCATATGCGCAAATGATGCCATTATAAAGTCTTCACTCTCGTAGACTACTTGTAGACGATGTGCGAACTGTTTTGCTCTCATAATAGCACTGTTTATAACATAACTAAATAATTAATTACGTTTGTAGCACAAAAACAGCTTAATTTCAAGGGCGGGTTGATACTACAACACACAGCGTACCACATTTCATCATGCATTTGAATTCCCATACACTTTTCACTATAAACGAGCACATAAACCAGGTAAATAAACTACATAAAATAATAACTTACCGTTCACTTTTCACTCAAATGGTTGACGTTTCTCTTTATTCACCAAACTGTTGCGAAAATGTGAATCACTAAGAAAAAGACCTAATGCAGAGTCATAAACAGCCAGCTATAAGGGCCTACGGCTTTTTAAGAGCCTTTGATTTGCCGCAATGAGTTTAACTCCCTTGTATCAGACCATAATAAAACACGTATAAGGGTGATCGCCCGTATTAACGCTTTCTATATGATTCTTACAAGTGTATTGGCCTTGTTCCTTGTCATAATATAACACGCATAAGGAAAAAAAGCGGACAATAAAGCAACTATAAGGGGGGTATAAGGTTATTGTCTTTATAATTTGTGCCCAAACGCACCCTTATTAGCGATAATGCGGCTCCTATAAGAATATTATTTTTGGCAATATAAGCCACAACAAGAGCAATTTTTGTTTGTTGGGCCGCACCCCTGGCAGGCATCGGCCCTTGCGGGCCCCTTCGGTTTGTGCTGACATCTCTTTGAGGCGCGCGTGGAACACAACACGCCGTCGACTTGGGCTTGGTCCTTACCGGACAGCGAACTACCCATTACTCGCTGTCCGCAAGCTCATGCCTACGGTGGCCGGAAATCGGCCTGGGGTTCCCGACGCCCAGGGCGTCTCCGTATCCTGCGGCGGCTAGGGTCGCGAGGGCGCATAGACTGCCTCTCCCTCACGTGCGCCGCCTCGCTCTTCGCGAGCATCACTGCTTCGCTGAAGGAGGTGACGGCTACCCATGCCCTCTCGCTCCGTACCATGACCTGGACCAGGGCCGGACGCAAGAGATCGCCGCCGCCGATCGCCTCCACGAGGACACGGCGGTACTCCACCCAAGCCGGGCAGACCGCCACCGTGTGCTCCACCGTGTCCTCAGGGCGATCTTCGCAATAGAAACACCCGGGCGTTTCCCCCTATCCGAAACAGGAACCTCCCGAAACAGCCGTGTCCGGTTAGGACTTGCGTCAGGCGGAAGGTAAGGACGCCATGCTCTCAAACCACTCCTCAAAGAGGGGACTTACCGCCGCAATCGTGGCGTGCCCAAGGTTTATAGGGTTAGATTAAACTGGGTTAATATAGTTGTACGGTGCTTTAACGGACGAGCTCCTCTACAAAGACCTTTCAGCCTGAAATCACTCACTGCTGGGCAGCCTCCTTCTGTTTGACATAGTTACCGGTTCTGTGTGTCACTCGTCCAGAGTGCCTAGACTAAGTGATATTCTACCAGTAACAATGATGGACAAGTAAAAGACGTAATGAACAATTCATTAGTTTAATGAAGTCCATGTGTATGTATAAAGGAAAAGTTTTTATCCAGCGCGCAAATTATAACCATGAATTCAGCATATCATTCTAGACCCCCTAGCGCAGAAATTTTTCGCCGGACATACAAAAAAAATCAGCTGTTCCATACATTTTGACCGCGTAGGTATTGTACTTTTCTATGAAACAGCTGATTCTTTTTGGATAACCGGCGAAAAATTTCTGCGCTAGGGGTTCTAGAATGATATGCTGAATTCATGGTTACAATTTGCGCACTGGATAAAAACTTACCCTGTATATCTAAAACTACCTAAAACCACATGTCAATCCAGTTGAAAGTTATTGTAGAAATACGAAACGCTTTAAAAGCGATTGTCACTTGTCTAGGCCCTCAGGTGTTGACCACGACTTTGATGATATTGTCGGCCAAACGTGCTTTTGGATGTTCCTAGTTTCTATGACTAAACTTAACCGCCATTCACCTTACTCCAGCTTAGCGCGTAGGGGCCAAAGACTTTCCTTACTACTAAAAAGGTTCTCAAAAAAGAATGAAACTCACACATAATATTCGCGAACAGCTCATCGGAGTAGCGGTGTGGGTCTGTGAAGCCTCCGACCAGCTGTAACTCGAGCCTGCCTTCCGGGTACCCTACTGCCAACTGTTGGACTCGTGATACCATGGCTGCTGATGCTTCTGCGGTGCCTGAGCCGTCTAAGTGGGCTAGAGCAACTGCGCCTGAACCTAGAAAATGAAGGACAAACTATATTTTATGGTTTTGAATGTATTATTTGCACTATACATACAACATTACTAATTTTATAAACGCGAAAAATTGTATGCATGGATGTTTGTTACTCTTTCACACAAAAACGGCTGAACAGATTTGGTAACCTAGATTAACCCATGATAATTTTTATCCCGGTAGTACGCTCCTGCGGGATAATTTCCGACCTGCGGGCGGAAGGTAATACATTCATAACCTCACGTCTTCTTCCCATGGGGGTAGGCAGAAACTAGAGAACGCCACCTGCTACGATCCTTACATACTTATTTTGCCACGTTTACGTTCACACATTCATCAGAGGCACTAGTGTGAGTTTCTTTTAACCATCTCGATCAAACGCATCGAGCGCGTTTAGCGCTCCGATTGGTCCCTCACCAATCCAGGGCAACTCCAACTCACACTAGGGCTTCAGAGCGCCGAACGCGCGAAGCGTTAGATCGAGATGGTTTAATGAAACTCACACTGGGGCCTCTGGTTATACAGGCACACCCGTTGCGAGTCCCGGCGTTTCCACTCACGTCTGCTTTGTGATATACAAATCAATAAAGAAGGTACTTAGTTATTTAGTTACGTTTAAATTCAGAATAGATGATTCAAACTATTTTCAGGTTCTTCAGAGGCCGTATACCAAATTTTGTCGATTTCTATTATTTAGGTACCTACTTGATTTCAAAACCAAAAAAGTTAAAAAGAATAGATCATTAATTAGATCATAATTGAAATGATCTCTCCAATGGTGCATTAAAACTTATAAAAACACAGTATTTTTACAGAAAAATATTTTCTTTAAAATCACTTATATCAGCGAAATCGGAAAGATTTCGTGTACAGCTTCTATGATTTGGAAGTTTGTAATGAGGTGGTAAAGTTACCTGAATGCCTGACAACGACGATAATACATGATGTGGCGTCATCTGATCCTATTATGTTGACGTTTTCTGAAATTAGAAGAAAAGCTTATATTAATTAAAAATTAGTTTATAGAATAGAATAGAATAGAATATTTATTTATTAGAGTAACCAAGACTCAACAAGCTTGTTAGTATAACTTACGACTATGTTAGTAAACACAGACTATACACAAAACAACACAAGAAATAACGGTTGGTCACCGTTGCGACATCCCATGAGAGACGGCACAACAACGACCCACGTATAGACAGTCCAGGCGACTCGCAACCATGCTCAAGATACTATTGGAGCTGCCCCTCACCCTGCGCACCAGGGAAGCGCACCAGGGAAGCGCACCTTTTACGCATTGTTGCGTAAAAGCAATCTACATGCGCATCTGCGAACATCCCTGACGCACTACAGAAACGGGGCAGCCCCACCAGCATCCTACATGCATTGTTATATTGAACGCGGAGAGCGCTGTACGATCTTTGCGAACATCTAGCCCACAGGCTGCATGTATAAAAAGCAGTACATTAGGCTCGAAAGAGCGTGATTTTAACAAGAAGTGAGCAACGTGCAAACCTGCGAGCCAGCATGTTCGCTCTAACCGACAACGCCCTCCGCTCCCGCTCAATGTCATCATCGTCTTTGAGGTCGGGAGTCAATATGTGACCAAGATACTTAAACCTGTAGACTCTTTGCAAAGGTTTACCATAGAGAAATACAGGCGGTACTGCATCAGGACTTTAACCCCCAGCCTCAAAGACCATGACCTCCGTCTTCTTAGTATTGTATACCAGTCCATGAACTTTCGCATACGCCTCACATTGAGCAACCAATTTTCTCAGGCCGCAGACTGACGCGCTCAGCAGTACCATGTCGTCTTCATAACTGATATTATTTACGCAGGTACCGTCTATGTAACATCCGAGCCTGGTACTGCTGAGCTCGCCAATCAACTCGTTCACATAAAGGCTGAAAAGCGTTGGTGAGCCCAATCCACCCTGCCTCACCCCACACTCCAACCCGTAAGGACGAGAAAACGCCCCAGCCCAACGTACAGTGTTGATCTGGTTTCCATACCAAAACTTTAAGCTACTACTTTATGCTATTCATAGAAACAAAACGATATTTCAAATCAAATCATAAGTCATTTGTTCAAAATTAGTCTGTGAGAGTCAGTACTTTTTGAACGTCAAAATTACAGGATTCCCCCATAACTCCCGCCCTTCAGCACTTCGCCTTAGCTGAGAAAAAGTGGCGCAACAAACTCCCATTTAGAACAAGGAATACGTGTGCAATAAATTAACAAATAATACACATTAAGATTTCGTCATATTCTACCAGTTAGCTAGTGTACACACGGCTACACATCAAGCTATACATTTCCAGTATAAGCTGATCTCGTATTGTATAGGATTTCCGTACAGTGCGAGATCAGTGTAAACTGGAAATGTATTTAGTACAATACAAACACAGTATGAAGTCAGCTGCATCCGATTAGACTGGAAGCTGACCCCAACATAATTGGAAAAAGATTAGGCAGATTTTTCTAAAACAATATGCAGCATAGTATATCTATTACATGACTAGATTTCGTAAAGCGGTTTTTTTTTTTTACATGACTAACTTTATCATTTAGTTTGTCAGTAAGCCTTGCTTAAGAGCAACATTGAAGTCGAATACTAACTGTCATGTGGCACTACAGCTGCTAGTTCTCGCTGTCCGACGTACAGAAGTCCTGGTGGGGGGACTACTCTCGCCGCTGCCGCCAACAGCTGCGCGGCCGCATCCCTGTAGCCGGGGTGCGCTACCAACAGCGCACGCACCGACGTAGGACACTCGTCCGCGAGCACGCCATTCAGCACCACCACCATGCTAACACTGGGGACAAACATGGAAGAATTTTAATGACGGTAGGTATGAACAAGAAGTTGTATTGGATACCGAACACTGAGGATGGTGTCCGTTATTTTAATTTTGACCTTATGTGTAAGTAAATAGGGTTGAGGGTTTGAATCAAACAACCAAACCGTAGGTACACTATTATAAAGCTGGTAATACATTTGATAAAATTAACAAGACCCTAGCCAAATCGATGAAACGAAACCATACCACCTCTTTCGACTGCAGCACCTTTTAGTCATGTCGTGAATAACTTAAAAAAAAAATCGTTGAATGATATTTAATAATCATTGTACACTTATAAATAACAGTTACCTGGAAAACGAACTCAACGATTTGACTTTTGCACCGTTTTATTAGGGGTTATTTTCTCTGAAACTAGTTTTCACCATCATCATTTAAGCCGGAAGACGTCCACTGCAGAACATAGGCTATCACAATGCGTCGCCATATTAACCGGTCCTGTACTCTAGTATTCGCCAAAACGCCTACCAACCGTGGCGATAACTGGGCACGCCACGATTGCGGCCGTAAGTCCCCTCTTTGAAGAGTGGATTGAGAGGCGCCACGGCGTCCTCACCTTCCGCCTGACGCAGGTCCTCGGGTGTTTCGGGAGGTTCCTGTTTCGTTTAAGGCGGGGGGCAACGCCTGGTGTTTCCACTGCGTAGATCGCCCTGTGGACACGGTGGAGCATACGGTGGAGGTCTGCCCGACTTGGGCGGAGCACCGCCGTGTCCTTATGGAGGCGATCGGCGGCGGCGATCTCTCGCGTCCGGCCCTGGTCCAGGCCATGGTACTGAGCGATAGTGCATGGGTAACCGTCTCCTCTTTCTGCGAAGCAGTGATGCTCGCGAAGAGGGAGGCGGCGCACGTGAGGGAGAGATAGTATGTGCACCTTCACGGCCCTAGCCTCCGCAGGAGATGCCCTGGGCGTCGGGAACCCCAGGCTGATTCCTGGCCACCGTAGGCGCGGGCTTGCGGACGGATGTCCCATAAAAAACCACTACAGGAGTATAAGAATAAGAGTTACAATAGTTGTACACATTTTGATTTATTTTTGAGTAACAACTAGGCCCCACTAAGTAGAAGAATGAGATTGTGGATGTGGATTGTGGATTTCTCTGTTCAAATGTCTAGTTAAAGGGTAACCTTTTCTCATAACATAAGTGTGAGTATTTATCTACACTGATATTATAAAGAGGTAAAATTTGTTCGCAAGTTTATACGTAGGGGTAATCTCCGGAACGAATGGTCCAATTCCAATTTTAATTAAAGATGAATCAAATCAAATCAAATCAAATCAAAATATTTTTATTTCATATAAACCTGCATGGGCACTTATGAAACGTCAGAAGCTAGGTGCACGGTTCCAAAATGTTGTTTCCTATGGAGAAGAGCCGGCAAGAAACTCCACGGTGGCGATGTTTTTCGCTACCTGTATTTAAGGTGGGCTCTCATGTTAGTGCGTAAATTTAGGGTTTGAATTATAGTCCAAAGGGGCGATGATTTTAGACACGCCTTGCCTTGTTGATGTCCGCGCGTGTCTCTTTTGTGGCGACGGGAAGTAGTTGCCGAAAGTCATCAGCAAACACAAAAGTGACACCACCCATGACAGTGACTGAGTTTCTCAAGTCCTTAAGTGGTCGATCCACTTTTTCAACATGAGCTTTATGAGTCATGGTACATTCTTCCCACATTATTATTATTATTAACTACCTAGGCATTGTGAGATACGGGGTGTACTTTAATAAGTGGTTTTTTTCTTTTTGGTTTTTCGCGGATAGGGTTTTAGCCACGTACAAAATGGGGAATTCAAAGTTTTCTTTATTACAGAGAAAACAAAAGTTATATTTGAGTGAAAGTTTTATTTATTAAAAATGTACAAGTTGAAATTATCTATTTAAATACGAAGTTGCATGAAATGAGCAAGCAATAGGTACATTAATTTATTTGCACTATTGAACACGACCTTTTTTGTATCGAAACTTTTTAAGAACAAAGCAACTCAACCAATAAAAAAAAACCTAGAACTCACTAGTGAATAATAGTAATGAAAAAGTCACAGTTTGATAATAGGTGTCATTCATTATGTGCCTAATTGCGGTGAAATTAGAGTCATTTTATGAGAAGTATGTTGAAAAATTATGTTCCTATATTTTAGCACTGTGTATTTTTATTGTGTAGGTATATGTTAATTTCTTGTATTATTATATTTTAATTTAAGACTTCTTAATAATACTTTTTCTTCTTCTTCTCATACACTATTGCATTACATTTCTTTTTCATTTCTCCTTTCACAGGTCAGACATAACTTAGGAAATAAGCAGTACTTTTGTACTCAACTTATAATTATGTCGTATCCCTATGTATTTTGCTGTGTATCCTTACATGATAAAATAAATAAATAAATCGAAATCATATTTTATGTGTAGGAATATTTTAAGAACACACGATTCTTTTCTTTGGGTTATCCACAATCAGTTGTAAACTGACCTAGAAAACCTTCGATCAATAATAGTACTATTGATCGAAGTAGAAAACGTATTTTTGTTTGTGTTGAAAATTTCCAATTAAGTATATTTTTAAATAGGGAGCATCAACCTACCTCAACAAAACCAGTAAAAACCAGGTTACGTCAGAACACGTTAATTTACAGAATAAAGAAAAGGTATAAAACTCAAGTTATTCACCTACAAACCATATTAGGCTCAGATAGATAAATAATTTGAAATACACACTAACAATATGGTATAAGAAGAGTTCATTGAACAAAACTATAGGTACCTATTACGATTAATATCTTGTCTGAGTAAACCGGATACAGGCAATGAAGTGTTTATGTGACTGCTAATAGATGAGAATGAATATTTTAGATAAGTAGGTAATTAAGTTTACAACTGGGCCGTATGAATGTCTTGGAAAAGTTTTATAGCTCTATTATTATGCCTAATGCTGCCAACAATTTTTAATCTGCTGTTTCATAGAAAAGTACAATACCTATGCGGTCACAATGTATGGAATATCTTACTTTTTTTTAAATAACTGACGAAATTTTTCAACGCAGAATGTGAGAGTCTTATCAGAGTGAAAATTACTGTTCGTAATCATGTACTTACTGAATCCATAACTACAGACTGCTCGTCAATGGCCCTACCCTCTTGTTTAATTTAGCTTGAATCTTCTGACTAATACCAGTTCTCTGGGATGCTCCGTCTCCTACCTGTCTTAGCCCATGTTATTTGGAATTAACGCAATTTTAACACGCTTTTTTTACTTCACTTCCCTTCTGTCCACTTCATGATGGGTATAAAGAGATAATTCCCCTTATCAACCGTCATCACGTCATCATTCACCCTCCTTTCATTCATATCATCCCTCATTCATTCATTTTTGGGCACCCTCTTCCCTTTCCATACATCAACATTTTTATCAATTCCGTAATCGGAAAACAGAATTTAAAGTTAGTCTTTTATTTATTTGTTTACTTAAGGACAACCAACAAAATTACACCAAAAAATACATGTTAAAGCACTTACAATCAATTTATAGTGTAGCCTTAATTAAAGGCTGCCACGGCATGCATTAAATATAGATGTAGGAAATGCAGTTACAAAACAGATTTAACTTATTTAGATAGATTGTTACATGAATAGAATAGTGTTACATAAATCCGACATACAAATACAAGTGGACACTTATTAATTTCGATTGATCCAATCACATTTGTTCGACGTTGTGCCAACAAATAAAAGAAAAAAACCGGTCAAGTGCGAGTTGGACTCGCGCACCGAGGGTTCCGTACAAACCTGTGGGTATATAAGTAAAAGTTCAAAATTGTCAACAATATTTTTTTTTATATGACGAAACTAAAAAATTTCGGTTTTCGTAATTTTTCCTATATCTGTACTATAAGACGTGACTTCGTACAAAATTTCAAGATTCTAAGTTCACGGGAAGTACCCTGTAGGTTTTGATTCCCGTGCGAGTTTCGAAAATTTGCGGAATTTTGCGGCCTAAATGGCTGTATCTTTTGATTGCGTTGACTTAGAAGGTTGATTTTTCTACAGCTTCCAGGGACAGTAGAACTAAGTATCATATAGAAATTTCAGTTTGATACCTCCACGCGTTCCTGAGAAAAACGGTCTTGACAGACGGACGGACGGACGGACGGACAACAAAGTGATCTTATAAGGGTTCCGTTTTTTCTTTTAGAGGTACGGAACCCTAAAAATACATAAAGATGAAGTTTAAAAAACCTATGTTAGTGAAAAAAAACCGGTCAAGTGCGAGTTGGACTCGCGCACCGAGGGTTCCGTACAAACCTGTGGGTATATAAGTAAAAGTTCAAAATTGTCAAAAATATTTTTTTTTATATGACGAAACTAAAAATTTTCGGTTTTCGTAATTTTTACTATATCTGTACTATAAGACGTGACTTCGTACAAAATTTCAAGATTCTAAGTTCACGGGAAGTACCCTGTAGGTTTTGATTCCCGTGCGAGTTTCGAAAATTTGCGGAATTTTGCGGCCTAAATGGCTGTATCTTTTGATTGCGTTGACTTAGAAGGTTGATTTTTCTACAGCTTCCAGGGACAGTAGAACTAAGTATCATATAGAAATTTCAGTTTGATACCTCCACGCGTTCCTGAGAAAAACGGTCTTGACAGACGGACGGACGGACGGACGGACGGACGGACGGACGGACGGACGGACGGACGGACGGACGGACAACAAAGTGATCTTATAAGGGTTCCGTTTTTTCCTTTAGAGGTACGGAACCCTAAAAACAAAAATAAAAATACAAAAAAGTATTTCCAGAGAAACTCATAGAAGAACTACTATAAGGCACTAAATTGTTTACGAGGCACGCGTGTCGATGTCCCTATACACCGAGTAGGTATATTCGAAGCAAAAATTGATCTCAGTAAACAAACTAGTGTCTCTTTTTCAAACTGCACAACCAAACCCTAAGTAAAAGCGAAAGGTATGTAGGTATACCTCTCTCACACATAAACCATCCACACAATTATAGAAGCGTCGTCGATGATCGAAGCCACACTTACTCAATTGTCTTACGGCTCGGTAATGTATTCCGAATGCCGCCGGGTCATACGAGTGACACAGCATACGGCGCGCGCACTACCACCGCGTGTTCATTTACATTGCGCTGGCGCCGATGTAAATCCCTAGCTAGAAAATAACTTTCCAACGAATGAAGAAAAAACTAACTTGAAAGTATTGAGCCTATGAATAATCATTGTAAAATTTGTATGAATAACACTAGTTTTTCAGAGAAAGTAAAATTTTTGTAGAGCTTACTTTCTGCGACTGATTATTCACGGATTGGTGGCAATTCCACTGTGTATTGAGATGTATACGATAAAAATAATGTTGTGTAAAGAGCAAATGGAGCGTAAACTAAAACATAACGAAGCGATAATTCAAGAAATAACTGTGACTAGTCAGATAAGAGGAAATTAGTAATGCTCCAGCGATAAGATCGAGTGTTGGGTACCAACAACTAAATGTATAGTCCCGATAAATAACGTTGTTGCACGTCAAAGCTCATCAATAAAACTGACGAGTAAATTAAAGCGCTAACGAGGAAACACACACGTTGTTAGTACGGCGTAATTAAAGCGGTATTTAGCGCTGTAAGAAAAAACCCGAGCGTAAATCGCACCTTGAAGATTGTCGCAAAATGAAGATTGTGAATTCTTCAAAGTAATTATGTACAATTTAACAATGCGGTAATAAAATACAGCATAATAAAAACTAACTTTTACATCTAATTTAACGTTAAAATGTAGGTGTATAAAATGAATAAAAGTTAAACATTGGCAAAACAATAACAGGTTTTCTTACATCCAAAAAAAAAACTGTGGCACTCCGGGAGTGCCGACAGAAGTGAAAACTTGAACAATTACGTGTGTATTTTTAAATCGTTAATACAGGATTTCACATTGGGTCCTTGGGTCCTGATTGCTCTCGGTAAAAAATCATAAACGAGCGATCGACTTCAGCCATTAAAGGTGCACAGATTTTTACGACAAAAATATAGATTTTTACGGCAAAGAAAGGGATAAAAGAATTAGAATTTCCTAATGAAAGAAAGGGACTTTTCCAAAAGACATCAACGCGCGACGCATCCGTGTGTTCGTTCACCCATATACAAGGTGCAGTTTTGGATCTGCAAAACATTTTAGGAGGTAATTATGTTAGTGATTCTCGACCCGAATCAACAATAAAATGGGCAGGTATTTTTTTTTCATTTTATTCTTATTTACGGAAATCGGTAAGTGTAAACTCCCCTTTTTAAAACGCGACCAATCTGTACGTGTCCTTAAACTGCGCTTTCACACACACAAACAAACGCAACCGACATTTCTTTCATAAATCCAAAGCACCAACCACCGCCCGCTCCCTCTCCCCCGCCACGCCCCCGCGGCCATCGCAAACGCATAAATCGGGTCAATTTATTAGTGTATTTGATGACGCCGGTATGTGCATACGCTTGCAAATTCCGCCCCTCATTTGCGCCTTCGATTAACGGTCGGGATAGGTACCTACTACCTAGTTGTAAAAATGACGGACCAATACTCCAATGTAGAGTTGGTGGAGATGGTCCGCTTGTATGCCATCAGTGGAGACAATGTATCTCGAGCCATCGAAATGTTCGCGGAGTTATTCCCCAATCGGCAACGTCCCTCACACAGGGTAATGCTGGCTGCTACGCAGAGACTGCGCGATCATCGGCAGTTCGACGTTCCCCAGCATGCTGAAGGTCGCGGCAACGAAGGCCTGCCTGTCGCCTTGCAGGAAGATATCCTCGAATTCTTCCGGCGAGAGCCACGTGCAAGCACGCGGGAGGCTGGTCGACGGTTTGGAGTGCACCACTCCACAGTGTGGCGGCTACTGCACAAAGAAATGCAGCATCCTTTTCATTACCGCAAGGTACAGGATCTCCACCAAAGTGATAACGCCGCGCGAGTTACATTTTGTCGCTGGTTGCTGGAACACCAAGACGCCAACATCCTGTGGACGGACGAGTGTTTATTTACTCGAGTTGGCGTCTACAATGTTCATAATGAACACTGGTGGGCTCACCGCGAACACAACCCGCACGTGACTAAAAGGCATTCTTTTCAAGTGAGGTTCAGTTTAAATGTGTGGGCTGGCATAATAGGAGACCAATTGCTTGGACCCCATTTTATCGATGGTCACCTCACTAGTGCCACATATCTGGAGATGTTGCAATACGTCGTCGAGGAAATGTTGGAAGAAGTTCCCCTGGGAGTGGTCCGCAACATGTACTACCAGCAGGACGGTGCACCTCCTCACTATGGTAGGCAAGTACGTGAGTACTTGAGTGACAGGTTTGGCACCCACTGGATTGGTCGCGGTGGTCCAGTGGCTTGGCCTCCGCGTTCTCCGGACCTCACGCCCCTGGACTTTTATCTGTGGGGAGACGTTAAAAGATTGGTGTACACAGACGAAATCACCAGTGTTACCCAACTACGTGCAAAAGTGATCAGTGCTTTCGACACAATAAAAACGAATGTGTTTGTGCTACGTAAGCTGAAGGAAAATCAGCAACGTCGTGCTAGACTGTGCCTGGAGTGTGACGGTGGAAATTTTGAACAATATCTCCAGGTAACATAAGTAGGTAATTTATTTATTTATTTGTACATAGACAATAATTTGTAAATACGATGTTAGCTAAATCAACTTGATTAATGTAAATAAGTTGATTTAAAATTTTTAACTACGCCAAAAATACCTATCAGACAAAATGAATCACCTAAAATCCCTAACACATGGGTACCTACCTACTTAACTAGCACAAATTATCTTGATGTATTTTTGTCGGTCCTCAGCCCGTTAAAAAGTAGGAAGGAAAATCTTAAATCAACCAATTTAATCTACAAATAAAAACCGTCCTTGGGGCTGAATTTACCTACAGAGCGCGCCGACTGCGCCGAGTACCTACATGCCTTATTATTACTATTAGGTGCCTACCTAAATCCCGCGCACGCGCTCGCGATCGTAGTTTCACAATTGTGCAACAGGAACTGCTTACGTGCTTTGTAAGGTTTATTTATCTCCGCCTATCATTTTATTCATCAGCTGATAGGTAACTAACGACGCCAACGTGATCTTTTTTTTGGCGCAGTTGTATCTACTTCCTACTATTATAATTTATCGTAATAGCCCAGTGGTTAAGGCTTTCTCCTCTCATGCATGAGGTTGCGGGTTCGCAACTGAGCAAGTACCATTGTGTTATTTTTTTAATTCATAATGATGTAAGTACTTTTTAAATTTATCTGGGACATCATTGAAATCCCGTGTTTCGGTAAGCACTTAATTAAAGCCTTTGGTTCGAATTGATTTGTAGCTCTCGGACGGTCGTTAGGCACCACACGGGTCGGTACGGGTCAACGACCTTACAGTCCTGCCGTATGGTCGTTGGTACGGGTAGTCAAAAGCCAGAAAGTCAGACAATTAGTCTAACAAATGGGTATCGTGTTATCAACAACTGGTTTGTTGAGGTCTGATACGCAGTCGCCCTACGTGATTCACTGGCACTCCATGTAGTGAGCTGCATACAGTTAAACTGAAAGCCGACCCTAACATAGTTGGGAACAGGCTCGGCAGATTGGCCACGGCATTGTAATGATGCTTAAAAATGAGTTATTATTTAGCGAAATTTAAAACAATAATGTAGGTACATTGTGATTTTCAAATTCGAACTACATCTAAGGTAAAATTATTTGCTATAAGTTGCTGTAGCTACAACAACTTGTACAGATCGCGGCACGTTGGTTGAACCTTCGATGCGCAGTAACAGATTTTCGAGTCTTAATCGAAATGCGGTATGACGAGCATCGCGGGGGCTCCCCGTAACTCATTCATTTTAGTTTAACGTACCTACGTGCCGCGTTCGTTTCATAGAAATGTGGGCGGAGACTCGTACAGGCTGACGTCACTGGTCATCGCATTCACGCACACAGTGACATGACGCGCGATACATCGCAATGGGTGATTCTGTTTTTTTGAAGAGGTTTATTTAGAGAGTTATTCTGAAAAACAATAAAATTGAAAAATCGAAAAGAAAAAGTATTATTGATTACTGACTAGGTATCGTATTGTTATATGATTATTTACGAGTCTCATAACCACCTCCTGAAATGTTTTGCAGGTTCAAAACTGCACCTTGTATACACAGTATCACATAGCTCAAGGAAAGCGTTCGGTGACAATGACGCGAGTTCCATGATTTTTGTTCACCCAAAAAGTGCCCAACGCGCCTAACCTAACAATTTATTTTTCGTTGTTTTGAATTTACCGCGCAAAACGCTCTTCACGATGACTTTTTTATCACGTAACCAAACCTGACGTCAACTTTGTGTAAAATAAAGTAGTTAGTAAGTAAACAAGTGAATGTCAAGTATATAATTAACAAGATTTTTTATGGATTGAAAGTGATATTACTGGTGTGTGCTGCCTCTGTGCACAAAAAAAAAGTGATTCCCGTATCGTATTTACAAAAAAATAAACCGTTTCATTAAATTTCATAATTCACTGAATTCTAACCATTCGCTAGGATAGCCAGCCCATGAAACTTCGAAAAAATCCTTGACACACTTTCAGCGGTTTGGTGTTAAGTTTTGGATTTTATATTTGAATTACTAGAGACTATTTTAGCTGCAGAAAACTACTTCGAAAGAAACTTTCTCAGTTACAGCTTACAGACAAACCTAGAATTTAAATACTTATCACGTGAAGGATAGCTCAAAAAGCTAAGTACCTAATACCAGCAGCACGGGTCGATAAATCAGGTTAAGCTACGCTTGCTGCGGTTGCTCCGAGGATGGAGGGTAAGGCAGGAAGATGGCACCAAGAGAAGGCCTACACTTCTCAGCAGTGGATGGAACAAAACAGCCATCGATTGAGTCATCATCAGAAGAAGAAGGCAGAATATCGATTGCATTACCCATTGGATATGATGCGAGTTACCATAAAGAACATTCTACAGGTGCGTATAATATTGCGCTATAGCATCAACGGGTTCCAAGTGTTTCCCAGTAAATAATACTGAGTCAGACGTGTTAACGAGAATACCTCTTCATTGCCGATATATCACCTGGGCTCGCTTGACAGAATCGTTAATCAATACAGATAACCATTTTTAACTCTATCGTTTCTCGGTTAAGTTACATAAAAGTTTATGCAAAATAATTTGGCTTACTATTTTAAGAAATTGCGGAGATAAAGAAGTTGTTGATAACAAACTGTTTTATTATTTTTAGGAAATCCCGAAATGTAATTATTTTAGCGCAGAGAAAGAAGCAGCTTTAGGAGGATATTCTTTCGAAAACAAGGAAAAAAACGTGGATTGATTTCGTGAAAGATGAATGCTAGATTATGGTTAGAGATGAACGTTAATAGAGAAGCATTGGCGCCCACCAGGTAACCTATATTTGTACAACAAATGTCAAAACACAGAAACTATAATATACCAATAAAGTAACATCTTGCACATTGTTGTGACCTGTATATTATATCATCATCATCATTTCAGCCGTAAGACGTCCACTGCTGAACGTAAGCCTCCCTCCACAAAGGCGCGGGAGGGGGGGGGGGCATAATCGCCATGCTTGGCAGGCGGGTTGGCGATCGTAGTATGGTGGTAAAATGCATAGAGAACGCTGCTGCCCATCCTCTAGTAAGTCCCTTAGTCGCCGTCTATGGCACCCTCGGAAAGAAATGGGATGGTGCTCTTCTTTTACGTCCGACACCACACGGAACCTGTATTTATGTTAGTTTATGAATAAAGTCTATTGATTGATTGGATAATTTCGAATAATTCGTGGTTCACCGACCAACATTAATTGGAATAAGAATGGCAGGATAAAGTGTTTTACATGTCACAAATCACTAGGCAAAAAAAACATACAGCATGTGATAAGGTAGCCCGCGAATTTACTTACGTTTCTTGAAACTTGCAGAACAGAATCAGGTTTTTTTTGAGGGTGTGAAATCATCAAATAACGTCTCGGGCGTGTCAGACTTTTACTGACTAAAACCCACCCGTGTTCCTTCAGTTACCTGTGTGCCAGGCCACGGTATCTCTTTCGAACAACCCGCACACCTGGCAGATTAGTCAGGTTGTATGTTGATTAAAATATCATTCGCAACCATAACAAATATGGCATTGCGGAATTACTATCATTAGAATCAGCAATGCAGCCCTCTTAAGTTCATATATAATCCCATGACTGTTTCAACTGGAAATAGAAGAACTTAAGACAATTTGAATTTAGTGTGCCCTGGTTCATCCCCGATATTTTTTTGTTTCGTGTTGTATATATATGTAAATTATGTAATACTAGCTTTTGCCAGCGGCTTCGCCCGCGCGGAATTGTCATCCCCTATTTAACTACCTTAGGGATTGAATTTCGAAAAATCCTTCCTTATTCCTTATCTACATTATAAAAGGAACCTCTGTGCAAAATTTCATCTTTCTAGGTCCAAGGGTTTGGGCTGGGCGTTGATGAGTCAGTCAGTCAGGACTTGTCTTTTTATTTATATAGATAGATGATTATTGTGATACTGAAATCGGAAGTAAAAACTGTCCCTTACAGATTGATAAACCTTTGCTTCATATGTTTGAAAAATGTGTCTGTTCAACAACGTAAATAACGCAATGATTATTGTTGAACTGTCAAATTGAAACCGATTAAGATTAATGGTGAGTTACGCAATTAGGGTGCAGGTTACCTATTCCGTCCTCTAGCTAGGAGAACAGCAATTCATACAGAAATTCTTTGTACCATCATCATGTACTTAATAATGCATACTTTGTAAGTACCTCATGTACTACAAAACCTTTATGCCTACCTAAATAAATTATTATACAAAAGTAAATAATTAACCATTTTGAAACAAAGACTAAAAGAATACGTAACGTACCTTTTAATTCCAAACAATAAAATCCACATGCAAATTACCACTACACATTTCATTTTCATTAAATACCATAAAGCTCATTACAACAAAAAACTGAACTTATTTTTCAAGTTTAAAACAAATAGAAAACATCTATTCCAGACGAACATAATACAAAAATTAACAGTAAAGAAGAACTAAGCAATTAACTAAACAATCAAGTACAATTAATAAGTACATAATAAATAACACACTACCACAGATAATAAAGTATTACCACTACAATGCATTTCCATTTTGGTATACCTACCAACAAAACGTTGTATTTATGTGTAATATGATTTGTATGGTGTGTTTCAAAGCTTGTTTCAATTTGTAGGTACTTAATAACACTTACAGAATTAATTTCCGATAATAACTTGATGCCTACTGGAGTACAGATAACAGTCACTGATAACGTCAGGTACATACAATGTATTACTTAAGAACTTGAGTTAGAGACGAGTGACAGTGAGGAATATTGATGTAGCTAATTATTACAAACATCACAATTAACTATAGGTATTAATTTAGATGTGTTTACTGATATAAGTGTTTTTTTGGGTGGGAAATCATCAAATAACTTCTCCCGCTCTGGGTGGAGTAGGAGGGCGTCTCAGACTTTTACTGACTAAAACCCACCCGTGTTCCTTCAGTAGCCCGTATGCCAGGGGCTGTGGTGTCTCTTTCGAACAAACCCACACCCCTGGCAGGCATCGGCCCTTGCGGGCCCCATCACTTTCTGTGCTGACATCTCTTTGAGGCGCGCGTGGAACACAACGCGCCGTCGACTTGGGCTTGGTCCTTACCGGACAGCGAGCTACCCATTACTCGCCGTCCGCAAGCCCATGCCTACGGTGGCCGGAAATCGGCCTGGGATTCCCGACGCCCAGGGTGTCTCCGTATCCTGCGGCGGCTAGGGTCGCGAGGGCGCATATGCTGCCTCTGTCTCACGTGCGCCGCCTCCCTCTTCGCGAGCATTACTGCTTCGCTGAAGGAGGTGACGTCACCCCATGCCGTCTCGCTCCGTACCATGGCCTGGACCAGGGCCGGACGCGAGAGATCGCCGCCGCCGATCGCCTCCACGAGGACACGGCGGTGCTCCGCCCAAGCCGGGCAGACCGCCACCGTGTGCTCCACCATGTCCTCAGGGCGATCTTCGCAGTGGAAACACCCGGGCGTTTCCTACCGCCCTATCCGAAACAGGAACCTCCCGAAACAACCGTGTCCGGTGAGGACCTGCGTCAGGCGGAAGGTGAGGACGCCATGCCGCCTCTCAAGCCACTCCTCAAAGAGGGGACTTACCGCCGCAATCGTGGCGTGCCCAACTGATATAAGTGTTGGTTTATCTTAAGATTTTTGTTTTGATGAAGATCTGCACCCTAATTGCGTGGCACACTATCAGTCAGAATCTGAATCGTTCTGAAGGATATTGCTAATTCATTACTCATTATGTTCGAAAAATGTGTCTGTTCAATAACGCAATGAATGTTTTTGAACTGTCAAAATGAAAGCCATTCCTACAGCAGGCTTAGCATGACGCTTTATATTTCTACTCTACCATAGAATATAAATAGGTTCAAAACTGTCAACTGTCTACACGGAAACGTCATTTTTGTCTACTCTACCGTCGACAAAACGCTTCTCTACGGTTCTCGTGCTAACCCTGCTATTAGCTTGTTATTCAATTATCCCTCTGGACAAAATAGAGACATGATTTTGACTGAGCTTTTTTATCAATCAACTCAGTCTATCGCAGTCCACTGCTGGACATCGGCCTCTCCCAGACTGCGCTACAACACCCTGTCCTCCGCCTTCTGCATCCAGTCTGTCTCAACCACTTTCTTAAGGTGGTCGGTAAATCTAGCAGGGGGGCGTCGCTCGCTACGCTTGCCGATACGCGTGTCCAGTCGAAGACTATTCTGCTCCACCGGCCATCGGTCCTTCGACAACGCGGGCAACCCACTGCCACGTTAGTTTACTTACTTTGCAGGTATTGTATAAACTTTGTTTTATTATCGTAATTGAGAAGTTTCGTTTGGATTTCCAACATTGAACTAGATATTGCCCTCAGAATAAGCGAACTGAAATGACAGAGGACCAGCCATAATTTTTCCGTAGAACCTATGGCCGTCCGGTAGCAGGTAAGACGTTGAGTAAAGACCGCAAATAGGCAAGCTTAACGTAGGAAAGCCTTAGGCTAAATGGAGCGAAGATGTTCGCAGAGCGGCTGGCGCAACAGCTGGATGAGCACAATAGAAAATCTAGTAAAACTGCGTGCGATCGGAGACGTTTTCGTCCAGCATTGGATTGCTAAAGGGAAGAATGATGATGATGATAATATTATCACAGTTTCAACTGTGTTTAGGCAATGGCAATTGTTTTGCTTAAGTTTTTCAAAAAATAAGCAAAACATTTTGTCTTTCAGATTAAACTTCCAAACAATATGGACACAATTTTGCAAAATGATTGACAATAGAAAGTAAATAAGAAATGTAACAGAATGAACGAACAAAGCCATATTATCTACCTGTGCCTATAGACACTTATACCATTAAGATTTATCAATCGAAGTCTACTGGACCTATTGTACTAAATATAGTAGCTTACTTTTACAAAAGAAACCAATCCAACAGACAAAAGAAACTTTCGCAAACATACAGAAGAGACTGTCACTTCAAAAGAAACGTTTTAAGATTACATAAACCCCATATCTTTGTCGTTCGACAAACAAGACTAAGATTGATGATCCCACTGCCTGCTGGGAAATTGAGACCGTACCGCGAACGACCCATTCACTGACACGGAAAAAAACCTCATTCAACCACGAAGAACTCTACATATTATAATTTGACTTCAGTAAACTTACAATTGAACGCTCAATGGCAACAATAGCCTAATTATACATTTCAAAAATAAATTACTCGAACCATCAATCACGGATGGAGATTTCGAAATATTGATCGAGAAAGTGATGCAGGCGTATCATTGTTGACATATCGTGTCGATGATAGCTTAATTTAAAGTAAGGAAAAACCAACTCACATTGTTCCCAGAGATTAGTTAAGTCACAGAGACACTTGCTTCAGTAATCCACAATCACTAACACATTGCACTCTCCGAATGTTGACTCACTAATATTTTGACAAATTCCTGTTATCAATATGAATTTTATTGAATAAATGGCGGCACAAGACTGTTGTGTATTGCTTCTTGCACAAAATCCAACTGAGACGGTTTGTCGGGTTATCGTGTTCCCGTCATGAGCACATCGAATGCCGCGAGTTACTAGCTTGTTATTGTTATGATAATGCTTATTATGTTGGAAATAGTGCTCCGATAGTGTCCGTATCATGCAACGGGCAATTAAGAAACATACCATCGGCGTTTACAAGAAACGTAATAACAAGAAGCGCAAGAGCAAATGTTGCTTACGGAGATAATTAATTGTTTATAATCTTGTCCTTCCTGGAAAGTGATGGCTTATTTGGCTCGTCTATATATAACATGCACAATTACACGACTTGATTTGTTAATACTTAATAGTAGCGAGTGAATGTTATCGACAAATCGGAGTAATTCAGAAGTCGGTTGTTAATCTGTCGTCGGTGTATCAAAGAGGTGCTGCGAGTTGTGGGCTAATTGGACTTAATTGTTGTACGGACGCGTGCAACGCTCCACACCAGTTAAATGGATTTACAGCTGTCCGTAAAAATTTAAGAAGCGATTTAACAATTGTCGGCGATGACTATAAAATGAATCTGTGTCAAAGGTAATAATGGGCCAATTATAAGACGACAGCTCTAAATCTAAGACACGATGAAGAAACTTAATTAGATACTAAACCGCGATAAATAATCCTAGAGGCTAATTAGCTATAATGAAAGAGACAATATTTCGAAGATTTATTTATGTAATGACGAAAACGCCATTATATAACATGCATTGCAGTATTTTACACTTTTGCCGCGTGTAACAATAGCTATTTACATCCGGTAACTATGCAACAAAAAATGCGATAGATTTACAGAAATACAGACTTTCACAGCCAATTGCGATTAAATCGAGCAAGAAATTAAATTACCGATAGTTAATAAAACGCAGACTTAAACCATACACCATTGTCCGTAGGTGGGTCGCGCGTAGCTATCCAGATATCCGGGAACATTGGAGTCTGCGATCGTAACTCCCCCTAAGGCCATTAGGATACAAATTCGTGACACGAGGCCAGAACACGGTTAGGCCCGTTATGGCGTGGCCCGGCCAATAGAACTGTCCAGCTCCTTATTAATGACCGCGAAACAATGACACTAATGCTATTAAGTGGTCGCGGTCGCGAACGGGAGCACTGCGCTTAAACGTGTGCACCTTGTCGCTGTCAACTGCGCATGAGTCGGCCGATTTAATTTCCTCAGAACCACTATTCCGGATATGAAATATAGCATTTGGGCCAATTAAGCCCGTATTTCGAGCCGAACAGTTCAAAGCTCAATATTGCAGTTGAATTCAATTTAAATATGAATAAATTTTCACGTAATTCAAGATTGGCTATGGACTGCATTTACTGGCGTCGAATTTATTATAAATTGAACTTAGATAAAAAGCATTGCAAGCTTGCTATAATGATTATGAACGTACCTATTCAATACAAGTTTTATTGAGCAACGAAAATTAGATGTCTCGTGTCGAACACTTTCCGTTCCCACGGCATATTAATGACTAAGCAAAGTTTAGCACAAACGCGCACCTTTTATGCGGCGTCCTCCATTATCCGGCTCATTTGCGGCAAAAGACAAACGGTCGATCGGAGGCGAGCACAAATTTCGCCGATATAATCGTCCGGTAAGACAATGGTTATCGTTGGCGCGCGATACCGGCACAGATAGGGCACATCGAGAGCTGATGGATGCGGCACGCTCGACAGATAGCATCTCCATCGTGACGCCCGCCCTGCTCGCCTCGTGTGCACCAATTATTATTCAATATCTCCAATATTGGTCCAAACCACAGCCGATAGATCACCGATACCATTATTGAGGTTAACGTTTGATTTGATTCCCCGGATCCGCTCCGGTCAAGTGACAATCGTATCGGGCGTGCGACGTGATCGTAATTGAATAATGGTTTTATTTGTCAGGAGCATCGATGGATTTATCATTCAATCAATAATGATATGCTCGACGGGAAAACGATCTCTGACAAAATATGAATTCCTATCTTAAATGTTTGTGATTTTATCTGAGAGTTTATTACGAACTAATGAAACTTACTGTTGACCGAACTGCCTATAAATTCAGGCCAACATTTGATTAATTTTGGATGTGCGATACGTTATCAACAATACATGTTCGGTTAATTAAACTTTAAGATAATTTATTTATAGGTTCCAGCGAATGTCATAAAGCATATACCTACCTAGTCATAAAAAGTTGAGTAAAGAAAGCAACGACCTGACAAGGAAACAAACAATGCTTGACAGTGGAATATTTCTTGCAAAAATTAATTGTATTGTTGACTTACGTTTAATAGGTGGAGCTGTCGATGTCAAGATCATTCAGGTCGCTGAGCCACCTGTAACAAAAACAATGGCATTTATTGATGCGATTATAATGAAGGCGCGTACCGGTAATCCTTTATGGACATCTTCTTATAGATACGTTAAGTTTAGCACGAAGGAGCATGGGGAAATGCCGTCCAGACGTGCCACAGGTGCCATACGGTCCTGTAGCGGACAGAGACGTGAGGATTATGCGTCTAATACTATCGGCAGGAGAGATCTCGCACGATTCTGCAAGCCGTCGTCGAGGAGCGCGACGGCGACGCACGACGAAAATTAAAATAATGCGACACTGAATTATGAGGCATGCCTTTGCCCGCGGACAACAATATCGAGAACAGCGGTAATGCTAATTCAATAGCGTAATATCTCCGTATCTCGATGTAGTCCCCCGCGGTCGATCCGACCGAGATAGTCTACGATTGCGCCGATATGGTTTTGTTCGTGATTTATTTTGGTCGCTCCCATATAAGTACCGTGTACGGCAACAATGGGCCGAGACTTGGGATTTACGACAGACGATTTGGTAGCGATAAAAGATTTAGCCGCGTTCATGGAAGGGTTCGAAAGTACCTATGCATTAACACGAGTCCGGTTCCACAGTTGCACCATGCGACTGCCTACTGCAGAATAAATGAAACCAACATTACTGCTCATGTCAGTGCGGTTGGATTCTAAAATACCTATACTGGTAGTATAAACAAGACGCGGGGACTGTAGATAAGTGAAGAACTTAATGTACGCGCATAAATTTTAATTAGATAGGTACCTCGAAGCATTCATAATGTAGATGCGTAAATAAATTGGTCGTTCTTTCGTCGTTTGCAATTCCAATGGACTTACAGTAATCAATGATCGGGTTGTTTATTAAAAATATGCTACTAACATTCTATTACTCATCATCATTTGATTAAATGGTGATAGCTCTGTGGTCAGGAATATTTATCGGTTTGTAAAACTGTAGCTTCATAACGACGGGAACAAAATTTTGCAAACAACGATGAAATATTGAACAGTGCTTGAAATTTGCAAGTAAATAACTAGCGTTTGAAGTGTTTATACGCCAAACAGTGAAAGATAGTGGCACGCGCACAAACTAACGGTTCTAAATGAACATCTAGTGCCAAACATTTATCACAAGAGTGACGTCAACGGATATTACCGTGAAGATTATACGCTTAATGAAACGATTGTAAAATTAGAAATACTTGGAGAGAATGAGTATAAGACAATTTTGACAATACTCCAGAAAATGAATTGCATCCATCGGTTTCTTATGAAAAAAATTGTTGATCACCTTGATAAAAATGCTCTAAAAAATAGTTACTGTTTTCTAGAGCTGGTCCCATATATAAAAGACGCTACATGAAAATTAATGAAATTATGGGAGCAGAATGAAATCATAAATCTAGATAGTATTATTAATTATTAATAGAACATGAAAGTAGGTTTGAGAATACCATTCTGACAATTAACAGCTCCAATTAAATTGCTATCAACACTTTTGCCAACAATAACCCTAATAAACCCAGATTGGCAATTATGTGTGATGTAAGTACATTTGTCTTACTTTTTCTGAAACGAACACTACATTTTGGCAATAGATAATTTCAGAAAAAGTGCACCTCAACTAGATTTAGCTCGGGCCTTTTACCAAATGGATATTACAGTGGAAAGTGTTTTTACATTACACGATTTTGTAAAGTGATGAAAAACAAGTCTTTGTCTGTCGCCATTTCTTGCATTCAGAATACAGGATTTTCTACTTAATCCAATCTCCCTAGTGTAAGATTTTGTAATCAGTGTTACTTTCCATGGGTTATTGCAAGTCGTAACTATAAGAGTTATAATAAGAATCATATTGAGCTGGAATTAGATTTAAGTTTCGAATGTAAACCGGTACCGGACCGCCATGGGCGCCATGTATCGTGTTTAATCTTGTATAGGATGTTGTTTAACTTTAGAAAAAAAACTATCAGGGAAGCTATTTGTCAAATTAACTTACTGTGATTATAATTTTGAAGATATATCACATACTGATACTGTTAGCCCATAGCATCCCACATCTGGGAAAAGCCTCTCCCCATGACTTCCAACTCTTTCGATCCAGGGCTAAACTGAACCACTGGTCCTGCCACTTTCTACGGGGTCTGTCGCGACGCCTACTGGCTGTGTCAGGGTTCCACGTAGTAGTTATTTTGGCACACAGCTCATTGGATATACGGCAGACGTGGCCGGCCTAGTTCCACTTTGGCTTAGCGGATTTTTGAGCAACGTCAGTAATCTGTGTTTAGGAGCGCAGTGTGGTGTTACGAATATAGTCTGTCAATTTGACGTTTCGAACTGCGCTCGACATTGCACGAAGAGCGATATATGCCAAGAAATATGCAATTAAAAGGAAATGTGGACGACTATAAAACAAAAGAAAGACTTAAGAAAACACATGGATGGCAATAACTGATAGAGATGTAAGGTAGAGAAAGGGCAGGAGAACTTTGATGATTTGCACAAATAAAAACAGAACCAAGCGACTCATTCTTATGAGAACGGCATGACACTGATGACACATGGTTTAATTTAAAGATCCATTCACACAAAAAAAGGTAAAATTGATTCATAATTATAATTGCGATAACGCAAAGTAACTGGCTTCGGATGAGTATCTCATGCTTTAACTGTTACATCATCTGTCAAAAACATGCTACCTCTCCATTTGTTATCTAATTCATAGTTACATGGAAATCAACGCTTGATTTGCATACAAGATAATCAATTTGTACTCGTAAATAGCTTATATACGAAGAGGAAAATAACACTAATAATAGTTTGCGTAGTGTAGACATAACTGAGACCTATTAACTGAACTGTACTTTTTCAACACGGTATAGTAATATGGTCAGTCCATAATGTTGTTAATGATTTGAATTAGACTTATTAATGTCTTCGCTATCATTTAGTTTTATCTTAATTTCATCCCACTTATAGCGGTCGCACGCTGTATAGTTCTGATCGGATCTGCGCTAGAGTTTATCTGAAGTCGCCTGCGCGGGCGCATTAACGCAAATTGCGCTAATTGTGGAAACTCGAGGAAAGTTAACTGCGTCTGATGAGTGTCGTTGCGTTGTTTACTAGTTTGTATGTGTGTATGTTGAAATCTCGTTTGTAACATCAAGCTTTTATGGCACCCACCCATCAAGCCTTTCATCTTTATTGACGCGTGCGTAATAATTAAAATGACAATAGCTTCGGGCCGTGTCGATTTTGACACTGATATTATCATAAGTTAAAATAACTATGGCTGTCCAAAGTGTGACGCCATTTCTTAAGTTGCTGGGGCTTTAATTTAAATATTAAAATTTTGAGCGAAATATGAAAAGCGATATCCTACTACTCAACATATGCCTGAGCTGAGGCTGAGGTGAGCGATTAAAACAAATATATGAATGCTCACGTGTATGGCTACACCGTACATCAAATATTACTTATAGCGATATTTGATTGATTTATGCGATAGGAACAACATCACTGTAATCACGGCATCGGCTACATCAAGGTAGTGAAATTTAAACGAATTTATTAGAAAATTTCTCACTTGCACGACTAGTTCAATAGTGCTACTAAATATGCGTGTGGCTACATGATGGGTATAGTAAACCGCGATGGATGATTTGCTAATTCGTTGTGTAGCTTGTGTACTGTAGCCACTTCATCGCCGAATATACGCCGGATTGTCGCTTATAATGTAGCTATGCCATGTTTATCTCGTTTCGCTCTTCCATTCGCATCGCAAATCGCTGCCTACTGTACCTTCAGCCTAGGCCTAGGTAAGTCACGTTAACACGCGAAACCAATTAACGGTGCAAAAATAATGGTGATGAATTGATGTAATAAGTATGTTTAGACAAATATAAGAAGAAGGAGACAGTACCAGACAGTAGGATTCTAGAAACCAATATCCCAGACACTATGATGTTAGAAGAAGTATAGAAGAGGGGGTGGGCGGACGACATTGTTGCCATCGCGGGCAAAACCTGAGCGAGGCTGGCACCGGAGCATGGCACAAGAAAAGAGAGGCCTAGTCGGACTGCGGATGATGATGGCGATGCTAACGTTAGAAAGACAATAATTCCATATCTACTTTGTTCAAAAGTGGCCATATTACACATTATTAATTAAAATACCACGTCGCATCGAGCACAAGTGATAAGAATCAGTCCTAAAAAGCAAGTATATGTATTACACATAATGGCACAATCGATGATTGCGAAACGCACAATGAAGGCACGGGACGTATTGCGAAATGGCAGATTCGGTTGATCATAATCGCAAAGACATTCTATTTTATTATAGCTAGTCTCAGTTCACAGATGCGTATTGGCGACATCGTTTCGCGTCTTTCTCAATATCTTGTTAAACAATCTTTTCGAGCAATTGTTATAATAGGCGATCATTTTTTTTTTTTGTGTCAACAATGGTAATCAATTGACCCAACGGGAAAAATTGAGTAATTTGATTTGTAATTAACTTCTAGGTATTTCATTGATATTCCAAGGTTATGAAAGTCATGCATCAATCCCACCCGTTATCTTTAATTTTCTTGAAATGATTTTGATATGCGTAAACTGTGCACATAATACAAATACAAAAAATGCACAATGACGCATTGCCTAAAATTCGGTGCTACGAGTCTATGACAGTTTTTTGTATGGCTACATGGAACACGTCGTCAGTACGAGTAAGCAAACCTACGAGTATGAGGTGTTTATATAGAATTCCTGTCCGCTGAAACACGACAGTTTTCTGGCGACACCTATTGATATTTCTATTAACTGCATCACACACTTCCGTTCTTTAATTACGTAAAGGCATTTCTGAGATCCCTTTCGCGACAGCGGTAGCGCCCTACAGCAACGGTTTCTCCTGGAGATTATCTGTTTACGTAATAACAACGCATTAGAAATCAAACAATCTCAAAGTTTGCCACACCATATCCGCATGGCTTATCATCGGGCGGCCATCGTATCTACAGATTTGCGTGATTAGAACCAATGATTCACAACACTCACCGGTACAGGAAGTCTCGGCTATCAGTTGACATCGGCACACGCGATTGCTGCCTACCCTATAATTAATATTTTTCGTCGCGTATAAATTGACACGTCTACCTCTTACTACGCACGTGTTAAGGCCGATAATCGACTGAATTTCAATATTTATAGTGAAAGGATCAGATCTAAGTTACGATGTGGAAGAAAGATGCAAATTAGTTTAGAAAATTGTTTATTTGCAGTGAAGAAACATTGACGTGATAAATATTTATGGGCTTGTACTTGATAGCGTTACTAACGTGATATCTTTAATGACGGTTGCTCGTTTTAATTGATTAAACACGTAACTGTGTTTTCTATTGATTTGCATGCTATTAATGAAATCAATAGTCGTTTGTTTAACGATGTTTTTATGAATTATTTAGCTGAGTAACGCCTAGTGGGACAATAAATATAGCACCCAATAACGGAGGCGATCGAGTGTAAAATTAGCGTAAATCATCGTGCTAATGAGTCGCGCCTGCGCGGGCGGACGAGTGCGGGCGCCGACGCGCGACCAAACGCCAACTATGCGGCCTGTGACCGTGCCAAAATTCACATACTAACCCAATATTTGAAATATTGAGAGTAAACAGTTGTTTTTGGAGAAAGCATTCATCACATCCGAAGTTCAAGAGCACGGATATTCATGTTTGCTTGTATGGAATACGGAAACTACACTCCCTCTTGCTGTATTACGAAAGAAACAATGTACCTATAGTAGTGATATCATCGATAGTCCAGCAGATAGCAGTTCTACCAGAGGAAGATAGCTAGCCTTGTGGTCAATAGACCACAAGGCTTGCTATCTTACTCTGCTGCGCGTAGAATTCTTCTTAGAGTGTCGATGGCGCGAAAAATACATATAGGCATGTATGGTTTTCTAAATTTGTTTGGCCCAAAATTCAGCAACACGAATACCGTTCGCTCACGCAGCCATTAGATCCTCTCGTGTGCAGGTGCCATGCGGTGCAAGATGGGAGGAGAGCCATTGTCTGTGGAGAGACGCCGCATACACACCGAAGGTCTGAGCCATCCATGGACCCCCACTTGTGGAGGTTGTCCTTGCTGCGACTTACTTGGGTACAAACTACGAACTCTAAGGTTTCCCACGTAGGCCATGGTTACTTGTGCTTGGATAGGAGGTCTCTGATGGTTCAATGAAGAAATCAGGGGGATTGAGCTGTTCTTGCCAAAGATCACATATTCCTGTGGAGGGGTTGTCATCAGCATTGAGTCCAGCCGATGGCGTAGAATTGATTTTCCATTCCATTCGTGGAAACATGCCAATGGACGACCCTTTTATTTATAACGGCTATTTATCCATACATTTTTGACTTTTAAGCGTCTCTTAACTTTAAGCAACGTTTATAAATAAACCTCTGCATATTTAGCTAACAGAGTCAGTACAGCCGTACCTTATTAATAATATTATCATGTAGCTGAATCAGTAAAAGGCTTGGTACTCGTTTTTATCATGTATGCGGTACAAATGCAAACAAAGCTATCTGTTTTTGGAAACGTATCTCAATATCTGATACTGCAACGTCAATATCGAAAGTGTGAATATTAATGACGCACATTCAAATAACATAGGTAGTAGGAAAGTAGGAAAGCAATAGAGAGAAGTTTCTTTGATAGGATAGTTAAATGTAATAACCATAATTAACCTATCATTTTCCCACTGCTGGGACACAGGCGTCCTCTCTGTGAGAGGGAGTGGGCTGTAATCCACCATGTAGGCGGGTTGTTAGATGTCACATATCTTCGACTTTTTGGTTCTAGAACACGCCGTTTTCCTCACGATGCTTTCCTTCACCGTTTTGAGAGCAGTGTCGATGAAAAAGTAAAGCGCCCCTTGTATTAACTCCGTGAAAGCGCCTGTCAGGGTTCGATTATACGATCCTACTTGTAAGTCTCGGTCATTTCCACTGAGCCACCACTGCTTTTCATCAAAAACATCAATTAAAAATCATCATCAATTAAAAAGCTTATCTATTAAATACCGCTATTAGAGAGCACCCTGTAGAGGAGTTAATACCCCGTAATCCAATAGTTCCTCGATGTCGCAACTTAATGTAATACTTTATGAGCCATCAAAATATTTCAACAACGATGTTAGAGATCTTCATTAACAAACAAATTGAATAGTAATTTTATATCAACAAGGAATAGCTATAGAATATTCAAAATCGATCATCACAATCGGATGATTGATCATTTACATAAATTCTTTCACGCCCATGCGCAAGAGCATCGAATAAAAACGAATATCTTAGTCCGATTGGTGCCAGCTTCCGAAATTCCATTGATTATCTCGTTTCGCTACGGAATGGTGATCCGAGTTCCAAGAATCTGTTAAAAAAATCGTGGCGCAGCTTTTATTATATAATGATTGATGAATGATAGTTGCAAACTGAAATATGTATAAACAGTTGAACAAAATGTTGCCACAACAGTTACAATTTTCGATAATGGTAACTTTTCAATTTAAATTAAATAAATTCTAAAGTAAACAGCTAATATTGGTGAACCGCGTAGAAACCTTACAGAGATTTGTATTGTAAGTGATGTGAACACAAAAGGGCAGACTGCAAATTAATATCCTGCAACGGATAAATGTCAGAACCTGCTATAATGTCATGTAACCGACACGACACGTCTCGTTCACAACTAAGTAACTGTAACTTCTCAATCAACAAAGGAATAGACAATGAACAATAAATAAATAAACACACATCTTCATACATTTTTCTAAGTTGATAAGAGCTTTGAGAGATAAGATGACAGTTGGAGTATCTTTATCGCTTTCAATTATGTAGAACAATAGATATAACTATCTGTGTATGTGTATTTGTTGATAACTAGGTCAATCCAACGCCATTTTCCTAACATACATGTTTTATAGTTCGTAGAACTGTTTATAATTGCAATAAAAGTACCTACTACATTAAGTCATAAATCCATAAACTAGCTGTAAATAGTAACATCATAATTATATTTTACGATTATAAAGCTAACTAGTAATTATAATAATTATAAACATAACAGTCTAGTCGCTTCTATTACTCAATCTGTACGTCATTACCTCAATAAAATACAAACGAAGACGAAACACATGGTGGAGATAAATCGACACTAATAGAAAACTTATTAATTTAAGACATATTACGACAAATGTGGATAGCTGAAATACAAATTATCAAATTCAAAGTCTTCTAGTCCTACGTTGGAAAGGAAAAAAATCTCGCAACCAAACATTACATGGACAAGATAACAATACTGCAGCTACCCAAGCGGCTATGAGTATGACGACTAAAAACAAAAGAAAGGAACTGCAAGACAAACTGACAAGCTCGTAGAACCGAGGGGTTAACAGTCAACGTTAGTAACAAAGTGTATTTAAATTCAATTTTCATTCAATCTGCAATAGAGAACACGGAACATGTTAGAAACGGTGAAAGCTTAATGTGATTCGCATAAATAGAATTTCATGTTGGACATGTATATCTGTCTAGACGGTGGAATCACAAATAGATTCACATAAACTCGTTATTTATGAAGATTGCAAAACGCAGGGTCGCGATGACAAGGGGCTCATGAGGAAATGTGCCTGAGATGGGCTTATAATAAAATGTTTCGGATTGCAATGAATTATTCTAGGACTCGATTGCTTTATAGCTTCTATCATCTAATTGAGCTACTTACAGGGAACTAAGAACTCGGATATCAAATATGAACAACGTCCAATATTGCTTAAATTATATCTAAGATATGAATTAAAGTTTTCGGCCATTTCCTTAAAATGGAGGATATGGGCACACAGGACACCAACAATACGATGCATCTTCTGCCATTATCAAATGCAAGAACAAAAAAAATACCCAACGTTGCAAAATCCGTTGCTTAACAAACCTTTTCTAACATTATAGCTGAAAGGAAATCACATTCGATAAGTCCGGTGGTTGTACAATGTTCATCGTCACTGGACGATCTACATGTCCTGCGCGCGCGTGGGAAACCGCCCGTTACTTACAAGCTACCTACCAGATTCTTTGTCCGATACTATGCTAGCCAATACCTTGTAAACGAATCCTCGACAACAGTCAACAAAGAAAGATAAATTATATTTAAGGACTTTCGGGGGATCACAAACGCATTCTAAGATAGAGAAAACTTTTAAACAGTCAACTTTAGTACAGTTTAGATTCTTTATGATGAAGAATAAAAAATGAACAGAGAAAAAGAGACGGATAGAGAATTGTTTACAGTACCTATTAAGCCTGGGTTTGAAGCAGTCATGCCCATGCAGACTTTTTCTTGCTCTATACAATGAAGAGCGAGAAAAGAATAAAATCTCTCAAAAACTCGACAAAATCATATAATACAGCCGATTACTTCATTTAAAACGCTTTATTTACTAAACGCTCATTCTTATATTAACAGACGAGGATAACTTAATTTTATTCTAATAGGAAAAGCAATTCAATTAAAACGGTCGTAAATCGTTTCACATTAAATAGAGATTATAGTCAGTCTCGATTTTAAACGTGCTGCCATTTCTATAAATCATAATCACACGGTAAAAATATCTTCTGATTATATTTATTTACATAAAATACTATCAAATTCACAACCCACATCATAAAAGCTACAAAAATAGGAATACGATGGAAACATATATCGATATTTAATAACCTAGTATTATATCTACTTAACCTATAGATAGAATCAAATCGACAGTAACAAAAAAATACGATAAGAGAACTACACTTAAGACGGTGATAAAATAAATACGAAAAAGATTATTTAAGGCACGGTCGACGCATGTAGTGCGCTGAGCGATGCATCTAAACGCGTAGATAATTGCACACACGCCGGGCACCGGATCGAACCAGACGTAGGCGTTACCGCGCCCGTAGAGAATCAGCGCTGAAACACTGCATCAACGCTAGATGCTAATGATAAAATGTGATGTTGAGAGAAAGGCTTGGACTTACAAGATACTCCCTGGATGTAACAATGAAGTTTTGTTCCATAAAATATTATATAAACATCGTATTCAAGCAAATGCAAACAAAAAACATTCACAGGATACTGATATAGATACAAATTTAACAAGAGGACAAAAAATCTGAATAGTCATAACCACAGCCACGCAAATTCCTCGTAAAAAAGGTAACTGTATTATCCATAAAGCACAATAGCAAAAAGTCGTCGACGTAAAAGAGTTGGCGCGTTGACCGTCATGCGTTAAAGAGACGCTTGAATAAAACTCATTTCACAACCTGCTTTAATCCTTAGCAAATTGCCTTTCCAAGAAGTCTAGTCTCTCATTAGCCCGCAATAATTACAAGTCAAAATGAACCAGGAAAATAAACATCCGTCTCTGTCTAACACAGCGGTGGACCCTTATAAGGAGAACGTGACAAACCGATCTAGATAAACGTATCAGATGAGATCGAGATCAGAATGTGGTTCAGATATTACTATCACAAACGTCTCATTATTTATTGCGAAATTTTCTGTTGTAAGTAACAAGTAGTGTTTATTAGCTCCATAATGAGTCTGAATTACGTAACATTTACCATGGTATGTAGCTTTTAGTCGTTAAATTGCGACAGTGTTGATATCATCTGTGGTGAGATGCAACTTCGCTACTCCATTACAAAACCTACATAGAAGCTGGACTTATAAAACCACCACACGTTTTTACTCTCAGTTTTTATCGAAACCTTTTTTTTTAAACAGAAAACTTGGTTTGAGTATACTTCCCTTAGGAATCCATTTATATTATCTTCATAGATAACGGGAGCAGTAAAAACTTATCTTAGTTATTACGATATATTATTATGAATATATTAAAATAGTTATAGAAACAATCGTAAACAGACTAATAAAAGTTAGACATTGGCGATGTTTACTGCCTATAAACCAAAGTATTCATTAAAGCCAATGCTGTATCATTAAGTATTACTCCATTACGGGGACACAACATCCACCAAATAAGTACAATCATAAAATGTAAACCTATTTCGTAGGCTAACCAGTCCGGGATATGGGTTTAAACAAATTTTAAATAGCCTGTTTTAGTACGGAGTTTAAATTTTAATATAAATTTTACAGTATTAGACATGCGATACACATGGTGTTATATAAAGTTTAACTGCAGACATAATAATTAAAGTGCTTACATTTATATCAAGCTTGAGTCGTTGGTAGTCATGCACGTCGAGAATACGGTTTCTGAAACAAAAAGCAAATAGGTTATGCACCCTTATTGCCTAAGTACAAAATTAATCGAAAATTAATGAATACAATACAAAAAATACAAATACAAAATAGTTTATTATGACAAATAGAAAATTACAAAACATTTAAACGTGTTTGGAGCCTTCTTTTAAGCAACAATGCCTGTATTAGAAGGCTCCGCTCTTTCACATCATTATCGTACACTTGTAGTAACTTGAGTTAATATAGCGTACTTAAGGGTAAATATGTAATGTAAGTACATTTTTCTGCATTTAGGCTATAATTAATCTAAAGTAAAAATCTAAAAGTATACAGGGTAAGTTTTTATCGATAAAAACTTTTCCTGTATAAGCAAAGTTGCAATTTAAATTATAATAAGAAGTAAAAGTAAAGCTTATAAAACTTATTCCCATTTAGTGCATGTGATGTAGTGTATAGTGTGGTGTAGTAAGTAGTGCGGTGAAATGAATGAATTGCACCGACAATTCCAGCGTGGTTTGACTATTTATAAAGAATTACGCAAGGCTTTGAAGGTGACATTCAATGGTTATGTTGCAGTAAGTAGCAGTGATAGTTGCAAACTAAACCTTTTCCGAAGTAGAAGCAAACAAAAACAATGTTGTTGATGTGCAAGCAAACATAATATATAGCTAGAGTAAAAAACATTCCTTGCAGTCGGGTAAAAATAAGTAAGTCTGTTTATACGTATTTATATACAACACAAAAGCTGAAATATTAAATCATAGCAGTGATACTTCGATATGGAGTCGAGATCAACAAACGTTTAAATAGTGTGTCGTCCGGATAAAAACCGATTACGCTCGATTATTTATGCACGTCCAGCGCCTTACTGGTGAACGGCCTACCGCGGAATCAGTACTACACGTGGAGATACGAATTAAAATGAAGTTTAAACTCTTTAACTATTGTATTCTCCATCTTCAAAGAAATCGAACGTTCCAAATAATGCTTTAACATCAAATAATAGAGCTTGGTATACTCAAACAAATTTCACTAAAAAATTGTGCATTTCATAATTGCTACAGAGAAGATGAGGCCATATCTTCATTATGGGCGCACAGAATCGATGCAACGATAATTACGGAGAGCCAGCAACCACCGAGACTCACATGAAATTAATTCTCGACCAAGGTTAGAGAAATAGTGCATGGCTTTACGTGGACAATGTTATTAATGATGCTAATGATGAAACCATAGAAATATAAAAAGCGGCCAAGTGCGAGTCGGACTCACCCATGAAGGGTTCCGTGGCAGCAAGTAACATAATACGATTTATGACGTATAAAAAAAAACTACTAACTAGATCTCGTTCAAAACAATTTTCGTTGGAAGTTTACATGGTATTGTATATCATATTTTTTTTTTTTAGTTTTATCATTCTCTTATTTTAGAAGTTATAGGGGACACACACATTATACCACTTTGAAAGTGTCTCTCGCGCAAACTATTCAGTTTAGAAAAAAATGATACTAGAAACCTCAATATCATTTTTGAAGACCTATCCTTAGATACCCCACACGTACGGGCTTGATGTTTTTTTTAAGTTTTAGTTTTAAGTATGGGGACCCCGAAAATTTTTTTTTTTTTTTTTTCTATTTTTGTGTGAAAATCTTTATGCGGTTCACAGAATACATCTACTTACCAACTTTCAACAGCATATTTCTTATAGTTTCGGAAAAAAGTGTCTGCGACATACGGACGGACAGACAGACAGACAGACAGACATGACGAATCCATAAGGGTTCCGTTTTTTGCCATTTGGCTACGGAACCCTAAAAAGCAGTATATCTATGGATGCAACCAATGCATTGATGATGACTCAAACAGGCTACATAACACTTAAAACAAACGACGATACTGAACTTCATGAAAATGAAGATGTTTTATCTTTCAACGAGATAACAACCAATGTAAAAACGAAGTCGTTTAACAATATCGTTTATCAACGAATGTAGCGCCACACAAAACCAAAGCTTATCGACTTTCTGTTACACATAAATTATTTGAGAAATCATCAAAAATTAGGTGACTATGGGATTATTATAAAAACACGTCACAGTTTGAACGGCCCAAACGCGTTATCTTGGTTCCGAGAACCGAGAAAAAAAATACTCGGTGACGAAAAGAACGCGACGCCAACGGAGCTGAGCGTATTTTTTTAATGAGACCGAGTATGTCTATGCAATTGTTATTGTGTGGTGCTACATTTTTTCACATAATAATTAATTATAAACTTGAATGTTTTACGAACTCAAGCAACTATTCTTTTGTATTTAAATACGCCAACAGTATTGTTTGAAGTTATTTCCATATAATATGTATCGACCTTGGAACATAATGTCAAAAGCTTTGAGGAAAATGAAAGATTCAGATATCACTTGATTGTTTTGTAGCTATTAATACCAAAATTATTTAGCGAAAGTCGTGATATTAATGTGCACATTGTTCTATAATATTGTAGGGACAATGGTATTTTGTAGAATCAACACGGATTATTGTGTAATTGCGAGCAATCGCAGCCCGGTATGGTATCGATGGCTCAGAAAGTTCAGAAACAAATCACAGCAATTTCGTGAGGCATTATAACAACGTTTTTGTAAAATTACACGTTGTGCTAGATAAGCAACGTGTGTTTATGGAAAGTACAAGTATGAGGCCATCCATGTAATGCGCTGTATTTTAGAAGAAATGTGCCAGTGCCTATGACCGACAAAAAAATTTTTGCTCGTAAAAATTCCAGGGAATCAACATAACCTTTTGAATGATTAGCTTTATGTTAATTAAACGTTAAGTACGTTTACATTAGAAAGTAAAATTACGTAAGTGAATAGTGAAAAAGTAATGTTGGACAGTACACCGATATTCAATAGATCATTAGCAATAAATGAGACAATATTGTCAGTGGGCGCGTCGGCCGTGGCGCTCGTCTCACTATCGCTGTTGCCCAAGTCATTAATCATTCGTCAGTGGCGTCCGCACGGACATAAAACACTGAGATTACACTGGCCATAAACGTTACATCACACTGTTACATACACAGATAAGTTGAATTCAAAATCATTTATTTAATTCGAACATACCTGCCGAAACGATTCTAAGTTTAACGAACTGATTATTGTAAAGAACCGTAATTATTAGTTCAAAATACGAAGATCGTATGTACAAAACAATTGGAACAAAGCAAACAGTTATTACTAGGACGCAGAGCGGTCAACAATTTCACCGATTATTATAACATCTCGACACGCGACGATGATAAACTAAAATCGGAAACAACGGACAATGGGGCACTTTCGTATCTCACAAGACGCCGGCTCTAAAGACATTCCTCAGCATGACAACGTCGCAACATTCAAATATGAGTAAAAAAAATGTTTATTAACGAACGCATTCAATTGTGAATTCATAGCAGGCACTCGTGATGTCATTTAATGCTTAATTTGATAGCGTATCATAAACGAGACAAGGAAACCGATGAGCTTTCGATGGCACCCTTGACTAAGCATTTATTAATGATTCGGACAATCCGTGTTATTATGCGTTTCAATTTGATTGTGTAATTCTGGATGAAATTAAACAGCGTTCTGACAGAGTACGGATTAAGAACTGAGAAATTAAGATACAGCAAGCTTGTTTTGTGAAATGTAAATGATCCTATCTTGGGGACTCACGAAGTGCACCTTACATTTCCGCGAAATTCATTTTTTTTTTTTATTAAAATAGCAAAACCTACAAAACGCGAATACCAAAGCAGTAAAAGTTCTTGTAAATGGTAGAGATATATCAAGAGAGATTGCCTACATAGGTAAAGGATAGAACGACAGTGCCATCTCTGAGAGCTCGATGTTGATACTGCAACTTGTGATGCACTTTTACAGCATTTTTTTATTCAGTTTCTGTAAGTAAACGACGTTCCAATGACAGCCAATGCATTTTGTGGCATAACAAGCGACGTCGCACGTGCCCAACTAAGAACCCGCGAGTGGGTGGTGAGATCCCCCGATAACGCATTCAAGGAGAGGACCGATTGATCGCCCGATACTTTTCTACGTCGATTGATCCATGTTGTATTGAAACGTCACTGCTGCGATACAATCTTACCATCGTTAGAGTACCCTCACAGCCTTTTACCAACATCACTTCTGTACGTGGGGAGCCGGCAACATTAGTTATTCAAATATGCGAACTCCGACTATCTGATAGTCGTTTCAACGGGGCTTTCAAGGTATTTTCTTCAATGATACTCGTGAAAAGACGAATAACAATGCAACCACAATAACTCAAACATGAATAGATGGTATCCGTCAGGAGAAATATGAATATGAAAGAAAAACGTGAATATACTTGGGGTCAGATACGTTCAACAGAGACATTGATCATATTGTACATTTAAAAGCGATACAGGTACATATTCGTGATACAACAATAAAAAACGTGAAAGTACGTGTGACGTAGCGGGAGGGTGTAAACCGTCGCAGGCGCATCCACAGTGAACCCGAATAAAGGCTCGTTACGCGCTCGCGCTCATGAATGATGGATGGCCGTGGCCGATCAGCCAACACGCGGCGCACCAGACTTTCCGAACGTTTTGCTCCCATCAATGTTTCTATCCCTTATTCTTTCACCAATAGGTCACAAAGTTGCATGTACCGTGAAATGGTCAAGTGTAATTTTGATGTCTGGTACGTATCCATGTGATTGACAAGTCCGTGCCGATGGTATCGGTCGTCATAAATAACACCGCCACCGCTAGTTAGTGCACATTCATTGCTTTATCGCCTTCGTGAGGCGAATTGTACAATAATATACTAGCTCAGTTCCAAGTGTTTTCGCTCACAATGCCATAATATAGGTATTAAAAACACGACTACAACAATTCCGAGAGAACATAGGTATGGGGCCTTATTTTTTGCATTCATTATGGTAAGCTTTGCATAACATGGGAACTCACGAAAAAGAAACAAATTTTATTATCTTGTCAAGATACCAACGCTATAAAAGTGGTAAGTAACACGACCACCGGCATTGATGTATTCCGCGAATAAAGAAAACGTTGCCAGATTATTTGTCATCTAATTGATATACCTACAAGCTTTTTGGCAACAGAAGGATTTTAGTTTGGAAAACAACCGTATATAACGGCGATAAATATTTTAAATAACATGACGGACGATGCTGTGAGAAGACCATTTCTCAGCGAATACATTACACTGGACAACGACAAGTGGAATAAATATTGCGATGACAGTGAAAGTAACCAATAGATAGCTCACCAGTACCTACGCGTAACGTACAGCGATATAAATTGAATTACGACACCAATAAATATTATAATGTATTTCAAATATAAATTATGACATTAAAGAGAGTCAACAGGTTTACACGGATGGCATTTCCCCGTACAATATATTACGCGGGCACGTCGGACGGCGACCACCGTAGGGCCGGCGCAAACGCAACCGTTACTTCGTGTCCAATAAATTCAAGAACAAACGACAGCAATAAGGAACAGGCCGTGTCCAGACATCCATCTCCTGTCAGCCAGTGTAGAGACTTATAAAGAGCCGCCTCGATACGTTATACGTAAATAGCTAGCCGATAAATCAAATTCGGTAACAGTACGCATAGATCGAACGAATAAAATTAAAGGGACCACATTGTAAATACCATTTACATAATTCAAAACGAAGACTAGATAGATGGTAGAGTTGAGGAGACGAATGAATGACGCTATTGATATAAATCTTATTGAAGATTCAGACTTGAAATCAATGTGTAAGCAATAAACATGTATAAAGAACTATAAACTTGGAATCATCGTTCATGTTATTGAATAATTGGATTTCAAAACGTGGGATCAGATATTAAACGTAATGGGAAGCTTCTGCAACTAGTACGTGGTTAAGTTTATGATAATATTATAGAACAACTTTTACAACCATAAATTCATTTTTGTGATGCATTTTTTCATCATCTGCATCTAAATATGCTTTCTAATTACATACCCTCTTTAGTGATAGAACTGCAACAAAAAAAGATTTCTCGTAACTTCCTTTGATTATTTTTATAAAGGTTTTTGTCCTATAACATCATCATCAGCCTATAATGTTCCCACTACTGGGACACAGGCCTCCTCTCGGTGAGAGAGATTGGGCCGTAATCCACCACGCGGGCCCAGTGCGGGTTGGTAGATGTCACATGTCTTCGAATTTTTTGGTTCTAGGACATGCCGGTTTCCTCACGATGTTTTCCTTCACCGTTTTGAGAGCAGTGGTGATGAAAATAATTTACACAAAGTAAAGCGCCTGACGGGGTTCGAACTCACGACCTACAACTCGTAAGTCGCGGCCGTTACCACTTGGCCACCACTGCTCTCTTGTCCTATAACGCTACTACATTAATTTAAAAGTTAATTAGCTGTTATGACGACGAAAGGTTTTGAAACCTTAAAAAGAGACCGAAAACACTGCGTGTGTGATATTATTGATCACTAGATTTGCCAGCGGCTTCGCCCCCGCGGAACTTTCATCCCCTGTTTAACTCCCTTTGGGGTTGATTTTCGAAAAATCCTTCCTTTTTCCTTGTCTACATTATAAAGGGAACCTCGGTGCGAAATTTCAGCTTTCTTGGTCCAAGGGTTTGGGCTGGGCGTTGATAAGTCAGTAAGTCAGTCAGGACTTTTCTTTTTATTTATATAGATAGACAGATATATTTATCACTTATCATTGGTATCAATAGAGTTATAATCTCATCTCAGTGACAATCAATATCCAAAATCAAATATTTGACAGATTGAGAATTATAAAAAAAGATTTAAATGATAACGTTCGTAAAATGTCGAGATTTGTTCCTTTTGATTTTCAATAATCAACCTGATAATTAATATTTTAATTCAGATTCTAACGTTTTCAAATGCAATAAACGAAAACGGCAGAATACAATTCCTTCGAAACAGTTGTAAAGAGTTACATGATCAGATATTATATCTCTAAATGTAAGATAAGTGATGCGGCAGATGGCCCGGTCCGGATGTTGGTCATACACACACGTACAAAACTTTACATTGATAGGAGTGCGAATGAAGCTCTCAATAATTACAATTGAAGACTTCCCGTCGGTCGACTGGACTCATAAATTGATTAAATCAAATTCTGCATTTAACATAAATCGAATCATAAGACTGATGCGATGTTTGCTAGTTATTAAAAGCAAAAATAAGGACATAATATTACGTCTAAATCAGGGTATTCCAAAACGACAGATTATCTTTTTTTGGTTTGGAACCTGTGCTACAGATTGAAGGTGTAAAGATGGATTATGTGATAAGGCAGAACTTACAAAAGCTAAAGTATTCGTTAAGTCTTAAAACTGCAGTGATTTCTTGTAAATTGCGAAATAATTCGTTTAACTCGTGTAAGCTTTAGTCAAATCTCCATCCTATATGTCAAATCCATATCAAACACCATACATCAAAAACCTAAATAACTGCACTCATTTGGCATCACATTAAAGCCTTGGGCAAAACTAGGGCTATAAAGGCAAGAAATAGTATAGAATCAGCAACACGTTAAGACGGTTGTGCCAGGTAATCTGAGATCGACGCTCGAGATCGAAACGTATGAAGTCACGTCAGGGCTATTAGTAAAACGGTTAAGGACTTGAAGACATGCGAACCACACGCGAAGTACAAATAAAACAACGTTTTTATTAGGATTAGGTAAAGAGATATATTGGCAATGATGTTAATGAGGAAGCAGAAAGCTCATTTGAAAATCATTATTTTAATTGGGACAGGATTTTTAATAGTTTCAGTGGTGTTATAATTATAAGAAAGATTTTGCAGCATACAACACAAGTTGCTTTAGAAGAATCTGAATTTAAAAATTGACAGGTAAATCTCAAATCGAATCAAGACCACCATAGATTTTTCATTTAAAGACTACTAACCCATACATAATTTGAATAAACAGTTATCGTCATCATCAACTACCGTGTCACCAAAACCATAATCATCTAAAATCATGACATACTACACAAAGCAGATACAATCGAAACCTCCAAGGTCACATTAGAGTCTCACATCGCACCAATAACTTAACCCCCCGCGTTCCGAGTCAAGAGGTGCACATTATTGCCTATTAGCGGTCATAAAACTCATAGAGTGCATGCGCCGACCCAGACGTTACTCCTACGCATGGCATACGACAAAACGCCACTGATGTAGTTCAATTCATGCTTTGGGAATTTGCTTTTGTCATATTTGGTTACTTTGTTCATAGTTATGGAAGACTGTTTCCTTTTCTTTTTTTCTTTAGATGTAAAAAGATAAGGGGATGTATTGGTTACTTTGTTCATGGAATCTTCTTTGGATATAAATAGTAGTGCATAATTAGTATGTTTATTTTAAATGTAGGTATGTTCCGCGATATCTCCGGCAATTGTGCATCCATTACATAAACTATTTTCTTAATGGATAGGGTATGTCTCAAGGGGTAGTCTCGCAGATATTTTATTTTATTAACTTTGTTTGAGTAGTTTTTGCGTTAGCTTCGATATATTCTGTCACTGTTATTTACATAGCAAGTAGTGGTATAATAATTGGTGTGGGGTTGGTGTAGGATCGTATCTGAAAGGTGAAAAAAAAAAGGTTTTACAAAACAAAAACAACGGTTATAAAAACGTAAACACTACATATAGACATACTAAAAACAGATACGACTTCCGAAATTATAGTTATTTCTCATTTCATAGAGATTTTTTTTTTAGAAGTCGGTTGATTTGTATTTTGTAAAAAAGTTTTCATGGTTTCATTGGTACTTTGAATCAGCTCTGTTCTGCATTTGTAATTTAATTTTTTAAGGAAGCTGATCATAGGAGTTTTACGGAGCCTAAAATGTACTCCTTCTTTTTCAGGTTAAAAAGAAATCGAGTAAACGTGCTACGTTAACGCGCTTATCCTTCAAAACCTTTTCTGTTATGTTTTCAGTCCTAAGATACGTAAAATGAAGCCAAAAAAGCTGATCTCTACTACGATTCTCATGAAATCAAACTGCTCAATAGATAAATCAAACTAGATTCACCCGTCTGTCTAGGCCTACTACCGTCAGTGATGAACAGCAGACATGCAAAAATACACTTCTGCCTGCCGTATAAGGACCTGAACACTCTTCAATGATTACTATATTATACAATACAGGCATATATGGAAACTTTTACCTTTCAGCGCTAGTTGTAAGTGTTACTGTGTTGCGCCTAGGCGATGTCTTAGCCAATTTATCACTGTTTATATGCGCGTATAGTTATTTATCTCTATCTTTTATAACTATATGTGGAACTACTCTTACACCAGTTTAACTACTCTCGTTATACGCAAAGGCTTAGGAGCTAGCATAATCCTCCACTCTGTGAGATGGAGGGCCATTATCCACCACGGGAGCCAAGTGAGGGTTGGCGGATGTCAGATGCCTTCGAATTTTTGGAACTAGGCCATGCCGGTTTACTCCAGATTTTTCCTTTGCTGTTTAGAGAGCAATGGTGATGAAATAATTTACACAAGGGTAAAAGCCTGCTTGGGTTCTATGCCACGAACTACAAACTCGTAAGTCGCAGCCGTTACCACTGGGCAACTACCGCTCGCCAATTTATATCTATCTATATAAATAAAAAGAGAAGTCCAGACTGATTGACTGACTCATCAACGCCCAGCCCAAACCCTTGGACCTAGAAAGCTGAAATTTTGCACAGATTTTTCCTTTATAATGTAGACAAGGAATAAGGATTTTTTGAAATCCAACCCCTAAGGGAGATAAATTTGGGATGAAAGTTTGTATGGAAAATAGTCATTTTTGTAGTTTATAAAAACCATGAAAATTGGAGTTTATCATTCTGATTAAAAAATAAAAAGCACGTTTTTCAGTGATTTTGGGAAATCAGCCCCTGTGGGCGTAAAATAGGGGATGAAAGTGTAAATGGGAAACCGGAAATAACCGAACGCCACCTCGTCTCGGTCCGCGAGTAGGACCGACGATTTCCCGACATACACTTGGGCGAAGACGCGGGCAAAAGCTAGTCCCTTACAAACATGTCGAACTTCTCTTAGAAGAGTTTTACTACACCACCTACATCATCTGCCTAGCCGTTTCCCAACTATGTTGGGGTCGGCTTCCAGTCTAACCGGATTGAGCTGAATACCAGTATTTTACATGGAGCGACTGCCTATCTGACCTCCACAATCCAGTTACTGGGTAACAGGATACTCCTTGGTAAGACTGATTGTCAAACTTTCGGGAATCTGACGACCCGTAACGACTGTTAAAGATCCACGAATTACAGCCGAGACCAACGGCTTCACGTGCTTTCCGAGGCACGAGGGGTATTGGTATGTAACGATGGTTACCCATCCACGAACCAACCGCGGCAAGCGTAGCTTAACCTGATCGATCGACCCGTGGGGCTCTTATTACTTAGCCACTAGCGTACACCACCTAGGTACATATACGCAAAAGCTTAGGACCTAGAGAAAGCAAAAAACTTGATTTGGGTAGATATAAGCAGTTACGCAAAGTAAATCAGCTTCCAATAGGCTATTATTGACAATAAACTCAAGTATTAGCTAGTAGTATCTTTACGATATCTCTATCTATATAAATAAAAAGAAAAGTCCTGAAAAACTGACTCATCAACGCCCAGCCCGAACCCTTGGACCAAGACAGCTGAAATTTTGCACAAAGGTTCCTTTTATAATGTAGACAAGGAATAAGGAAGGATTTTTCGAAATTAAACCCCTAAGGGAGTTAAATAAGGGGATGAAAGTTCTGTGCGGGCGAAGCCGCTGGTAAAAGCTAGTCTATTATAACCTTATGTGCGACTTCTCTTAGAACAGTTCTACTGCATTACCTATATGCAGCATATGCAAAAGATTAGGAGCTAGGGAAAGCCAAAACTTGAGTTAGGTAGGTATAAGCCGTTACGCACAGGAAATCAGTTTCCAATGGGCTATTACCGATCATAAAATTAAGTATTAACTACCAGTAACTTTACGATAGGTAATACTCGATATTATATGGTTAAAGATGCGCGGCGACTGTGCGCCTACGCAAGCCTTTATGCGCTGTGGCTGATATTTTTTTATTACGACGCGCGACGTATTAAACCATTTATTAAATGTAATTAAAGTACCTTTGTGCTGATTTAATTAAAGGTAATTTACCTTGAAATGATTATATTCAAGTGCACATACGAGACTTTTTTAACTGTTCCGCCTCAGTGAGAATTGGTAGTTACAATTTTATTGTTTTGTATTTTAAATTTGTTTTTGCCATATTTTATGGACTATTTTTTTTGACATTTTGAGTAGAACTGCATTATTTTAAGGAATTATGATTTTGACATTTTGAATAGAACTGCATTATTTTAAGGAGTTATGTTTATGATATTTGAGTAGAACCGTTACATTTAAACGACAATTTAACGCTAAAACATCAGTATCATAAAATTTAGAGCGTCGTGACAGATTCATATTTAGAAATATTATAATAACTGCTAATTTATACAATATCAAAACAAAATATGCTTATATTCCAGTAACCTACATTTGAACAATATTAATCATAGAAAAATAACCAGCCACCTAATTCAAATTTTATAACCAATACAAAATCGATTTAGCGAAATTTTATTAGATGTAGACGCAAAAATTTGTCCGAGAATCCTATTAGCATTAATGTCTGCTTCCGAATTCATATTAGAAGCATTTACATGTTTGTTTTCTAGCGGTTCTAGGATTGTTGTAGCATTTGGCATATTATTGTATAATAAACAATGATGTATTCTGGCGCCGTACCGCGTTGTCATAGTTTCCACAGATATCTTTTAGGACATCGTCAAGATATTACACACGTAATGATTGCCTTCATACAAACTTTACATGAGTACTTTGGATGGCCGTACGTAGTCGATAGTTTCATCATTGTCTGTCCTATTTCATAAAAGTGCTGTAAGCAATATTATAATGTTGAGATATACAGGAAAAGTTTTTATCCAGTGCGCAAATTTTAACAATGAATTTAGCATACCATTCTAGACCGCAGAAATTTTTCGCGGGTTGCACAAAAAAAATCAGCTGTGCCATACATTTTGACTGCGTAGGTATTGCACTTTTCTATGAAACAGCTGTTTTTTTTTTTTGACCGGTATAACCGGCGAAGCATTTCTGCGCTAGTAGCTCTAGAATGATATGCTGAATTCATGGTTAAAATTTGCGCACTGGATAAAATTTATCCTGTATATAACTGCTGATAGAATCTACCGCTGAGCAAACATACCTTTAAAGATTCAGTTTATTTTTTCAGGGTTCATCGATTACGTCTTTATTATTTTTTTAGATTAAAGCAGGCTTCACTCGTCAATGTGAAAAGGAATAGAGGCGTGAAAGTTGTTCTTGAAAACTGAAAAGGCGGCATTTCGCGCGTGCGTATAAGCCTGAAGCTCCGCCCACATTGAAGCAACAAGTAAAAAGTTCAGTATACTTTCAGTTTTAATACAAACTTCTTGAACATTAATAATTAATAACACTCTACGCTTCAACGTTATCGGTCTTTAAAAAGTCCATACGATTTATTTCTGTTATCATTTTCAGAAAGAACTTTTATTAATCAACACGTCCATTATCGGGCTGCCTTGGCAGATAAGTTGCACGTTCATAAATTACTAAATTAGCGCGAATATAAAAACCTCAAAACCTATAAAAAACCACAATAACAACGACAAAAATAGTTCAAGTGACAAAAACTTACAATAATTTCTTCTGGAAAATTGGTCTTCAGAAGCGTGACGTGCTTAACAAAAAGTAAACGCAAACACCCAAAGTTATTCACACAGCACTCAGTTCATAAACACTGTACGTAAAAACATGAGACATGCGATAAAATCGTCAAACGTGCGCACCCGATGACGTCTCAACGTGGAATGGTATCTTGATGATGGTGAAGCGAAAGACCGGGGTGAGGCAAGGAGTGCGGGAGCCGAGGGGGGGTGGGCGTGGCTTCGCAGGTGTATCAACTCGAACCATGATAGGGTCATTTCGCCTGTTCGCGTCCATCGCCCAATTCGCGTCCATTTTACGGGTCTCCCTTTAAAAATCCTCGAAAATAAGTAAACTAACACACCAATCAAACGAAAAGTCATTACCGCTAATACCTCAATGTATAAGAGGCACGCAAACATGGAAAAAAGGTCCGTGCGCCAAACCAATCCCGTTTAGAAAAAATACTTAGTCTCGGCTGTTCATCATGGAGTGCGTACGCGCGGGATTTTTAGATAAAAAATAGTGTGCAGCGGCGCGTTCGATGCTAAGTTTTTTATTGTTTTATGTGAATTTTAGGATACATAGCTGTTTCTAGATTTTTATAATAAAAAAAGGAATAATATTAATTATGAATTTGCTTATGATTTTTATATTTAACGAATAAAATAAGGTGGACGCGAATTACTACATCGTATTTACAAAACGTCCACTTTGCGTCCGCAATGGACGCAAACTATACCTACAGGGGATAATAATAAACGAAATTGCGTCCACTATTTTCGTTAAATACAATTGGCTTGCTTGTAAAAATAATTTAAAATGTATTGATTTTTATTATTGTAATTTTTTTATTATGACTACGTGTTTATAATTCTATTTTTAAATGAAATGAGTAATTTCTTTCATTGTTATTTTTTTCTATTTAACATGAGTTCTTCGGAGACAAGAAAGAAGAAGGAAAAGAGAACATACACAGAAGACGATTTAAAAAAAGCGTTAAATGAAATTCGAGAGAAGAATAAATCGATAAGACTTAGGCAAAGAATATGCTATTCCCAAGACCACAATATTGAACCAAATCAGTGGGCGCAGAACAGATGGAGTAAAGAAACCGGGACCAGAATCCGGGACTAAGAGTAGATGATGAAAAAAAGTAGTTGAATGGCTTCTTAACATTTCCAAATGTGGATTTCCTGTGAAAAAGCAAGAATTGTTGGATACTGTTTGTGAAAATAATTCGAGAAGGGGAGTTTTAAAATAATTTCAAAGATGATCGCCCAGGTCAAAAGTGGTTTGGAAAATTTGTGATTTTGGGGTAAAATTAACAGAACTGATTACTGTTTATTCTTAAAGGTCCAATCATTATTTACCTACTACTTACCTAATTTTATGTTCAATCAATGTTGAGAAGATTTTTATTTTTATTTATAAGTGATGTTTTTAATTATAATAAAGTTGATTTTTAATATTAATTATATTCTTAAATAAAGAAATTGTTAAAATACAATCTTTCTGTACAAATTCTTAAAAATGTCATCCCTATATTCCTTTTCTAAGCTGGTGGACGCTAAATGGTCCACGGGTGGACGCAATTTGGCTTTTGTGGACGCAAAGTGGGTAAAACGCCTAATTCTGAAGTTTATCTATTTAAAAAACAAACACAAGATGTTTGGAACAAAAATGATATTTAATCTTAAAATAGACTATATAATGAACACATTACATATTTTTTTCATAGAAATTAGTGCTGGTATATTTTTATTATCGCCGTCAAACTTGCCAACTGCACTAAATGGACGCGAACAGGCGAAATGACCCTATATGCGCATGTTAACACTTGGATACGAACACGCCTCACTGTCACGTATGGAGCCGAATTGTCGGAGCAATATTTAATTGTTTATTCGAAGGCGAAAGTGTAATACACTCGAGGATTCATTAATAATACAAGTCTTGACAGTTTCGTTTTTAAGTGCTCGGTGTCAAGCGCCGCTGACACTTTGATGGCAGCCGAGATAAAGTCTTAAAGATAAACCAATAGTGATTATATTATTTCATCTCGTTTTTAATTGCTGTTGTTATCTGTACCGTTATTGTCATTACTGAAGATACAATGGCGAACCTATTTGTATATAATCATACGTTTATTTTTAGAAGGCAATTAAGTTTATTTTGGTTTTAGGACTTTTAACCGATATTGCCAAGTAAAACAGAATGTGGACCCTAACAAGAGCTGATCTGTATCGTTAAAATCTCACCGTGAATACTCAGAAAACAGCTGTCAATATAGCCAATCCTCATGTATCAGGTGGAATGAAAGGTCACCACTGCACCTATAAACTGCAACCCACTTGCAATTACAGTGACCTTCAAACTCGATTTCTTTGAGCTGCACTCCGCACTCCGCAGGATCGCTCGTGTAAACAGCAAGTTGGCATTACCGGGCTGCAATTGCAAACCAGTGGTGAACTATAACTCTTGTTGACGTCTTAATAACAAGCATCCCTTCCGTCAGTGCGGCCCGAGATTTATCGCCACCGCGATTGCCCCGACCGCGTTTACAACCAAATTCCAAAACTCTTATCGCCAACGCACTAAAGCTCGAAATTGTGTGCTCCAATACGCAAAATAATTATGAATCAGTTTTAACATCAGTAATACAATCATTTTAGAAATTAGCGCTCAATTTAGAAACGTAGTTAAAGTCGCCATAGCCAGTAATTACCCTATTCTGAATTATTTTAACTGGTTTACTTTAACAGGTGGGTGTTAAATCTTGTCTGCGTATTATAAACTTCAAGCTTACCTTTACAATTAAGTACCACCGAAGATAAACTCTATTTTTTTTTTCAAGGAAATGGCAAATAGATACACAGGATCACCAAAACTCGAAAGAAGATAACTAACCAAATTTCCTGTTACAGGACTTGATAAACTAACTTCTAGACAGATGTCATCATTATCGAAAGCTAAAGAGAATGCTATAAAACGCAGGAAAACGAAAGTTAAAGAGATTGTTTCGAAAACCCTTTAAACTGTCAGGAATCCAGGATCGCTATTTGCGGAAATCGAAAGACAGTTGGTAAACGTCTAAATGCCAGTTTCTTGTCATCGATGGAGATATAGGCGTCAGTCAAAATCATAGTAAGTACTACAGCTAATACGTCAACAGGCGCGAAGTACATATAATTGCGGACTCGTTCCGAGCCTCGCTTAATTAACTCATAACTCAAACTCGCACTTATCGCGAGCTATATCGAGCATCGCCCACAGTACGCTCCGAGCGAAAAATCGATAAATAATCGCACACAATCGATATGCCAAACGTATGATTACTGTGTTGATAGTATAAAATGTTTTGATCAGGTGAAATTCTGCTGCAATTAGAAACTATCAGAAATAGGTTAAAAGAAGAAATGGCTAATCATGAACTTAGGATAAAATATATCCATGAAAATCCTATGTGTAAACTAAAACTTGAACATTATGAAGATGAGCGTAAAGCACAAGGAGAGGTTAATTGGAATTAATGGTTGACGGCCTATGATATCAAAATATAAACGACTAGCTCTTGCCAGCGGCTTCGCCCGCGCGGAACTTTCATCCCCTATTTAACTCCCTTAGGGGTTGAATTTCGAAAAATCCTTCCTTATTCCTTGTCTAATTATAAAGGGAACCTCTGTGCAAAATTTCAGCTTTCTAGGTCCAAGGGTTTGGGCTGGGCGTTGATGAGTCAGTCAATCAGTCAGTCAGTCAGTCAGGACTTTTCTTTTTATTTATATAGATGAAAGATTCAATAAAGTATAGACTTCTAATCATCATCATCATCAGCCTATAATGTTCCCACTGCTGGGACACAGGCCTCCTCTCGGTGAGAGGGATTGGGCCGTAATCCAACACGCGGGCCCAGTGCGGTTTGGTAGATGTCACATGTCTTCGAATTTTTGGTTCTAGGATATGCCGGTTTCCTCACGATATTTTACTTCACCGTTTTGAGAGCAGTGATGATGAAATAATTTACACAAAGTAAAGCGCCTGTCTGGGTTCGAACTCACGACCTACAACTCGTAAGTCGCAGCCATTACCACTTGGCCACCGCTGCCCTAATACAGTCTCAGTCTTCTAATACAGTCATTAAATTAAAAAGTTATGTACTGCATTAGACATATACTTTTGTCATTCATGAACGTTGTGTTCGTAACACTAGAAGCTAAGTTAACAATCAAATAAAGAAAGGAACAGACGCAGATAAGATGTTGAATATGGGGAATATTTTTAACAGAACCAGCAGTAACGAAAGTTAATAATTACAACACCATCACAAGAACTGCCAGAATCTTAAATTTCGAAAGCAACCAAAAAGCCTGGCAATACGAAGCTAGAATAAGATATCAGGTACAAGTTGACTAACAACGAATCAAAAATTACAAAAAAAAACAGCGAACCAATCCAACAATAACACACAGGATACAAAATACAGCCTTGATTAAAATTACAAACACAAATCCAGCCTTATTTAAAATATAAATGACAATATTATTTACATTCTAAACACACATTATAATCACACATAGGCAATCGTGAAAGGTTGCACGTAAATAATCAGCTGATCCGGTGATTTAAATACCAAACAATGGTACATACAGACATTAAATCTTGCAGTTTCGCAATACAACCAAAGAAGCCTGAGACAATAACGGCCTAAACAAGGTAAACTGTATTGACATTTGAGAAATATTATTTATTTAAGAACAAACTAACGAGTACAGCAACGGTAATACTGGTGTAATTCTAACAATTTTGTAAATTACAAATGATGAGAACTTGAATTTTCGTAATACTCCTTTGTACACTAGTAGCTACTTATACCAGATTACTCGTAACAAGAATCCCAATAGATGCAACCAGTAAGCCACACAAACATATTGCATCACGGCATTTAAGAATGCCACTAAAATAATTTACGTTCAATACCAAACCTGCAAATTATACAATCAATAAATCACTTTGATATGTACAAATTATCGCCAAAGATTTCACTTCGATTAATAATTATTTCGTTTTCACTGTGATTATTGCTATTAATAGTTATTTACATCTAAACGTCGCACGCGCAGATAGATGGTAATGACCGGCTGCGCCAACGCATCGCGCAGGTGCAATAATATAGTGTGGCGGCGAGGCGTGGCACTGCGTTGATTGATAGCACCAAAATTTTATTCTCCATTGAACGTCGCAACAAAAATAATGACCCTGCCCTACATACAAGTTTATTTTCAAATTGAACATCATGAAATATCTTTTCCTATTATTGAATTAGAGTCTACACAACTAATAGATGTTTGAAAAATCTATATTCAAGTTTGGTGTCGTGTACAAATTATTTTAAAGTACGGTGACATAAATCAACTAGAATAGCTTTATTATTAAGTTAATCAGCTTACACGCGCATACCTTTTTCCCATATTTCTCTTTCCAATACAATACGAAAACAATTTTATTAGATAGTTTGCTTGACAACGAGTCGGCTCTCAAGAAGATATAAAGATAAGCATCGCATAACTATTATGGATTTCTTAACTTTCCAGCTTCATCTGCGTCTATATGGCGCACAATTACAACGGCATAATATATTGAAATGAAAGCGCGTGCGCGCCCATTCGCAGTGAGAGACTGGCCGTACCCAGAAGTAGTATCACGCAACGCCGTTTATAATTCAACAACAATAAACAGATAGTTAATTGCGATGCTGTCACGGGCGCAGTATATGGTAATGAGGCGTAGGGATCGCGGCTGCATGGACAATATCTCTCGACGGTGAAAGGTAAGACGGCGACGGTGCAAATGTGAACAGTAGGCGTGGAAACGTAAGGGATGACGTACTCATGGATGAGTTAGCGCCAGGTAAGAAAAAAGCGGTTTTTTACATGGTACATGTCGGCCTTGCTGTTACTGGAGTCACGCCACAACGTCAACTTCGAGGTATTAGTGGTGCACGTATCGAATTGTAATCTACCTGTCGTCAAGGATAGGAGACTTTTAAGGTATTCCGTAGCATCCGCGGACTAGTACAACAGGAGAGCAAAAGTATAAGGTGGTGAGTAGACATATATTAATACTTAATATATGCTTATTAATACTTAATATATGTCAGTTTGTATGTCTATGGACTATTAAAACCTAAAATAAATGTTTTATTATTATTTTAACATGATTCTAATTTAATTAACATGACGAATCTAACTTAGAAACAAAAAGAGACGTGTTTGGTTGGCTTGTTTAGTTGCAAGTTTTTTCAATTGCTTGTTCAAAATGCATGAAAAACACTGAAAATAAGCCTACTAATATATACAAGCGATGAACATAGACACAAGGAGCAAAGTCGGACTATAGTTCCATATTGTGAATTGATGATTGACGGAGACTTGAGCAACTATCAAGCACATGCACCAAAAATGTTAATTATTGTCTCAAAGCGTACAGAATTAAATTTTGTGTTAAACAGAAGCCGAAAACGTAACCAAACTGGAAAGCCAGACGAAAACACGACTTTCGCCCAAGTCTAGCAACTTGAACCACACAAGTATAGTGTTTGCTTAGCCCATGGCCCGTGTCGGTGAGATAGGTGGTGTACATGCGGTTTCAGGTACGCCCGCCACAATCTGAGTAGCTGACACCAATAGGTTTTTATCAGCACCCATCGGGGTTATGAGAAAGTTATCGAGCGAAGCTGCAGTTGGTATTAGGGCTAGAGGATCCACTTGGCGTGCATGGTTGCGAGCGCTCCACTCTTTACGACGCGTGTGCAAATTAAAATGGACAAGATTTTTTGTAGGCAGCGAGAGTTGCAGAGTAAACAGAAAATATTTTAACAAACATGTAAGTATCCAAAGATATGTTTATCAAAATATTTTCTAGACTGGTTTAAAGAAATGTTACCGCTATCGAGGTATGTAAAACTACTTCCAAATTAAGAAAAATGCATTGGAAGCAGAATGAATGAAGGCAGAATTCATAGAAACAAGTATCATAAGGCAACTGCAATGTGGGAAAGCAATGCAATACTCAATGCACTCCGATAGTAGAGCAGCTGAGCTATTATTTACGAGAAAATAAATTACAACTTATCGTAAATATAACACGTAGCTAAAAGACAATATATTGACAACAATATAATGAGACAATGTATTAAACTTTGATATATTGGATAAAACCAGCCAGGAAGAAGTAAATCAAATTTAAGTACACCATAAAATCACTAATAACGCCCTATCTAGTCATCTTGGTAATAGTAGCTTCAATGCAGACAATTACTAGTTGCATGATTAATTATTTCCTTATTTACTTTGAGAACAAAACACGCTCAAACGTGAATTAGATGATATAAGACCTTGGACCACTAATAACTGGTTAAAGACAAATTAAATGTCAACTTAATTGACGCTTGCAAAGTTTATCAAACACTATTCTGTTGCTAAGCGATTTGTAAAATATTAATAGGTCATAATATGTTCACTGGAGTTGTCTTATGTATACTATATAAATATATTAATTATTATTATTTTATTATATACAATATATTATATTATATATTTATTTATATTTTAATATATATATATTTATATTATATTTCCTTTATTTTAACATATACTTACACATATAAATTACATTTTTAAATATTTCTATAAAATATAAAAACATTTAAAAATATAAAAAATAGTAACCCACCGGTATCGGGAACAAGGTCCAAGCTACCGGCGCGGCGGTCAGGGTTCCATAGAGAGGAACCTCCTAACAATGCGAGAAACAACCTCCTATTATTATTATTATTACAAAGCTGTAGAGTTTGTTTGTTTGGTTGAACGCGCTAATCTCAGGAACTACTGGTTCGAATTGAAAAATTATTTTAGAGTTGGATAGCCCATTTATTACGGAAGGAGCCAAGCAAAAAGAAAAAACTCACGAATACGAAGTACTCTCACGGCCAGGCTATTCAATGCGACGGGGTGGGTCGAGTAGCAAGAAATTTGACGCAGACAGAGTTGCGGGCAGAAGCTAGTAATATTATGAAAATGATTGTCTTGACATAATGTATATCACCACCATTTATTTTAAATTTTTGTCTTAGAATTACTCAAGAGACAATGATTAGCAACATGAAGCATTTAGTTGTTTAGTTGACATGTTTATGAGTCATTAATAATGTTTCGAGTGACAACTTACGCGTTTTATTCAAGTGGATAGACAGAAAAAGTGAAGTGCTTGAAAAAATGCAACATTGCACTAATTTTGTCACTTGTGTTCTCAGTGTGACTTTAAGTTTTGTGGTCAGACGTTGCTTTCTTGGACTACTTTTGTTTAATTTCTGTATTAATCGTGATTACTATGGCTAGTTTTCGACGTCATATGGACCTGGAAACTGCAGCAAGAGCAGTTGCCCTGCTTCAGGAGGGAGAGTCCCAGAGATCTGTAGCAATACGTGTCGGTGTGTCGCGAAGAGCTATCAGGAACGTTTGGACGCGCTACCAGGATACCGGGAGTGTAGCTAGAAGACCTGGAATAGGAAGAACCAGAGCCACAACTGCTCATGAAGACCGATATATCGCTTTAGGCGCACGTCGGGAGCGTACCGTAACCGCCCGGGCCTTACAAACCCGACTGCGGCAATCGACTGGCACACAAGTCAGTGATCAAACCGTTCGCAATCGACTTCATGAAGTTGGCCAACGTTCCAGAGTACGTGCTGTTCGACTCAAATTGACAAGGGCTCACCGAGCAGCGCGTTTAAGGGCACACTTTACGCGGGCTCGAACTCACTGGTGGGCCTGGCTAAAAATCACGTTGTCTCACCAGGCTTCGTACCCGACAGAGATAGTATCAGTGGTGAGCAGTTAGACTCTAGTCTACACGCACAACGTTATTGAGTGAGATGCAGGAGCATTTTTGGCAAAAAAATTGCGAAAAAATTAAGAAAAGTCCTTCAGAAGATCGGGTTTTATGAAAAAACCGGTGCATAAATCAATGACCAATAAAGTTTATTGAACATATTGTTAATTGAACTTTGTCGGTACCGTCTTGGTTTTCGAGATTTTACACTCCTTTTATTACTTAAACACGCTCAAAGTTAGGTTAAATTAGCAAGAAAAACGAATCTTTGTTGGCTCATAACTTTTTAATAGCTTTTCATTTTAATATTCTGTTTCCGTACAGACAATAATAATAACGAGACAAAACCATACCATGTTTAATTTTTGATGTACATAGTCAGACAGTGGAGTAAAACCCTCCCGAAATTTGTATGGAAAAAATGTGGACAAGTGTCACCTTAAGGTACGCTCGGAACATTTGGACTGGACCATGGATGACTGGAGGACGGTACTCTTTACAGACGAGTGTTAGGTCAAGTTTTTCAGTGATGACAAACGAATACGGATGTGGAGAAGACAAGGCGAACGTTTTACAGAACCATGCGTGCAAGCAACAGACCGTTTCGGGGGTCCAAGTGTTATGGTGTGGGGTGGAATTAGCTTGGTAGGCAAAACAGAGCTGGTAATTTTGGAAGAGGGTTCTGTAATTGCTACCAGTTACGTTGAGCGAGTAATACAACCTCATGTCATTCCATTTTCACAAAGAGTGGATGCTGGTTTTGTTTTTATGCAAGATAATGCCCGTCCCCATACGGCCCGTATCACACAAAGAGCACTTTCTGATACCAATATTACAGTTTTGATGTGGCCTGCAATGAGCCCCGATCTCAATCCCATTGAACATTTATGGGATCAACTGAAAAGAAGCCTCAAAGAGAACTACAGTCAGGTGAATAGTCGACAAGAGCTTATAAACGCACTAAAACTCTGTTGGGAAGGAATACCAGAGCAAAATGTTACCTATCTGATTGAATGTGTACTAGATAGGCTCAGAGAGTGCATACGAAGTAGAGGAGGCCCCATTCGCTACTGAGAAAAACATTGCTTAGACAATAGTCACAGAAAAATAGTGTTAGGTTAAGTTTATTTTTCTCATTATTTTGCTGCAATTTCCCTAAAAAGTGTTTTTTTTGTGTTTGTTTTATCAAAATAAACAACTTTAATTACTGATTATGCTTAAACACTTTCTTAATCCCTATCCTATGCACAAATATTCATAAAAAACAAAAAACATGCTGGGCCCTATTTTGTTTTGAGTAGTTTATTATGTCACTACAAACTGAAATCATAAGACCAATATTTACTCTTATTTGCTTCAGTATCGAGGGCTAGCCATAAATAGATGCACTACTGAAAATTAAAAACAGGTAAAATCAACCCGAGACGCATTTTATGAAAATGCATGTAGTCATAACATTTATCGAGTAGATAACAACGTTTATTACCCATGTTCATAAACCAACAACATCAAAAAGCTTTCAGGATTTCTATAAAATCATACGTCCAGTGCGAGGACATTCCGTATCTACTTCAAGTGTTTTCACACCGCAAAATATAGCGCTACAAAGTCGTTTTCATTCCCAAGCATTTATAACCGAATGAATTTTCTATATAGACCGGCTTTCTTGAAACGAGGACGGGCCCTAACGATCTAGAATCACAGTCTTGAGCTTCAGCGACATTTACAAAACATTATGTAGGTAACACATAGTGTTGTGCACGGAATCTAGTAACGAGTAAACGAATAGAATTACGATCTAATTATACAAATGCCGGTTGAGATCGCGTTGTAAATGTCATTTCACACTTACACAGGTTGAGGCGGGTTGGTTCTCACGACATGGTTGGTTTAGTGAGTTTCCGCGATTAGTCGAGTTACCCCGGACAACGATATAGGGCTAATTTTACGAGTACTGCTTGTGTAAGCTGGCTCTAATGAGCAGACATTGTGGTAAGTGCGGCCAGTGTAGACGTGGCCGAGTAGGTACTTGAGTGGCTTTACGTATTGAATTCATTTTATATTCGCCATATGTTTCAACTTCAACGAATATTTTTTGGAAGGGAATATTGGCAAAAGTTATCGAAATTAAACAGCTTTACAGTAAGTTTTAATGAAAATTCCTCACGGCTTCGTTATTAATTCGTATAGCTAATTAATGTAATCTTATTATTAAATCTGTACCATAAACGATAATTTATTAACTGGTTCGCCGCTACTATGGACCCAAGTGTTTGGCGAACTGCGAGTATTTGCAGCGAACGTCAAGATATTCGTTGAAAGAACTAATAGAACCGTGAATATTTAGTAGTATGCATGAAATTTCCCACGGGATGAAAGAAAAACCGCACGACTAACTACCATCTATTGTTGCTTTTCGTAGAAACTGTTCAAACGCTCCTAGCAATTATTCTTCTTGCTACCATTTCCGAGTTCTACTTACACCCTTAGGGAACTACTAGTTACAAAGTAGGTACAAACACGCACGATGCAGGAGCATATCAACGAGTTACAATTTAGCTTCGATCGATAACCAAAGTCTCAGTTACAGGGAGTCGTGTAAAGGTCAACGTATACACGACTGCCGTGTGTAAAATAATTCGTATTCGAAATCGGAGTGGAAACAAGAATCGCTGCGAAGCCTGCGAACAACTGGATCCCGGCGGTTGTGATAAGTAGGATTTATGTTGGGACAACGCTGGTCGTGTTGTATTATCAATAACATAAAGTAGAGTAAGCTGATCTGCAGGGGATCTGGCCTGCTACTTACAGTACATTCGAATCAGGTCGTCATTACTGAGTAAAAGACATGTTGCTTTAATCCAAAACCGTGGGAACACCTGAAGGATACCGGCAACTGTGTCTGTTTTTGAATACGCTTGGAAAAAGACCAACCGCGACTGGCTTATCTTAAGTATCCCGAAAAAGAAATACTCGAGATAAGAAAGTCACTGTTAATTAATACGTATAAACGTTTGCAAAAAATGGACTATCTAACCAAGCAAAAACTCCAGTGATCCCTACTATAATATAGTAATTCTTCTGTCTGTTATGCCTTCACACCTAAACCGCTGAACCAATCGTCATGAAATGGCAAAGATATAGATATAGGATAGGGAGAAAGATATAGGCTACTTTTTTTGGGCGATTACCAACATCCACGAGGGTGGATCCGCGGTTAAACGCTAGTTATTTAGATATTTGGATGATATGTTTTGATAATACAGGGTAGGTTTTTATCCAGTGCGCAAAGGTAACCATGAATTCAGCATATCATTCTAGACCCCCTACCGCAGAAATTTTTCGCCGGTAAAAAAAATAAAAATGAGCTGTTTCATAGAAAAGTACAATACCTACGCGGTCAAAATGTAATGGAACAGCTGTTTTTTTTTTTTGTTTCCACCTAGGTCTAGAATGATATGCTGAATTCATGTTTACAATTTGCGCACTGGATAAAAACTTTTCCTGTATAATTTGTCTATTTATCAGTTAACAGATATAATTAAAAAGTTTTTAGTACCAGACATTTTGGGAAAAACGTTTGACTGTAAGTTACAACTACATATGAAAAATTCAAGACTAAAGATAGCAAGGCTTTTAGGTCAAAGTTATTTGAGATTGAGTCAAAAGAGTAGCATATTTTATGCCACAAGAAATGGTTGATGCTATGGTAACAAAAATAGTAATTCTGCCCATAGTTTATGCCGAATCACAAACGACACTGGTTTCGTACATATTTAGCTGCCTCGAGCTCTTATCTGACGATGTCGCAAGCGAAAGTCGCTAGTATGCCCTTAAACGTTCTGTGAAGAGTTATTAATATGGTCGGCTAGGTGTGGCATTAGGCTGAATGTGAAGCTTGAAGGATTTAATCCCGAGGTTGAATGTTCAGGCTGGTAAACCTGATTAGATTTTGCATGTGTTTCTACAGCTTACGACATAAATTTCAATATGATTTGCAGCAAAACTTACGCTTTTATTTGACACCAAAATATAGCTCATGAACTCATACTATTTATTCCTAGAATTGGATGGTTCGTCATTAGATTATATTAAAAAAAATCTGTGAATACAACGAAATAAAGATATCGACGATGGTATCGCATGGAAATGAAAAATATTTAAATTTGAGTGCTGAAAACATCTGCGATAAGGATAAAAGCAAATCGTCGTTACAGGACTGAATAGACTCTTCTACCATTTTATTACATCGATACACCAAGATGAGTATTGCGTATATCGTAGACGCAAACGATAATAGGCACACGCTTCAAAACTAATGTTATTATGCATCGAACATTTCAATACAAATTATCATTGAAAATGCAGCGAACAAAAAGCATGAGGCATCCAATTTCACGGGCACTAAATAAAATTTGCATCAACTTGACAGAATAACAAAGCGGTCTCAATAATTCGCACAGAACGAGCAAAGCGAACTTACGGACACACCCCATTAATCACAACACACTCAATATACATACTTACGCTCAATAATTTAATTAAAGCATAAATTACAAAAGCACGGAATTCAATTCAGCTAATATGCAATAATTGCTATAACCATCGGCGTTAGACAGTGCTCGTATGCGCAACGTGCAATCAAGAAAGAATGGCGCGTTAACATTTCTCTTAGAACGTAATCACAATTCAATTTTCTATGAAGTACTAACCGGGGTAATAAGGCTATCGACACAGTTAAGAAGAATGATGGTTGTGCCTGAAAGGTGCGCGATTAAATCGGAAACGATTGTTGTCGCGCCGTCAGCCTTACTGCAGAGTTATGATCAATTACGAATGTCATTGCAGTGGCCAAGTTCATGAGTTACTATCAAGGAGGCTGCTAATCAAATTCGACCATCGTAGCAGCAAAGTAAACAAGCTTGAAATTGCAAGATGAACGTAACGGGACGTGGTCGTTCTGTTCGCGTCGCGTTCGCTTGCGTCGAAGATAAGATTCGCGGAGTCAGACTCGCGCCTATTGAGGGTCGTTACGAGGCGCTGGCGCGAGATGATCGATAATAATGGTAATTTCGCCTGGAACACGTGTAGCATCGCTCGTTCGTCGGCGCGATCGCGATCGCTGCATACCTACCCTATTAGGACGTGCGAAAGGCAGACTAGATGACATAATTGGCCTGCAAACTGTTGTTATCGCTCGGGAATTTCCAACACATTATTTACAAAGCACCAAAGATCGATATGACTGAAAATTCGATGAGCAAAACCGTGAAATCATAATGTAACATTAAAAAGCATCATATTATAATACTGCATTTTTCAACTGATGTTAGAAAGCTATCTGATCCAATTACAATAAACAAGCACAGAATTACACTAACAGAGATGCAAGCCACCCGGCGTTTTGTGTTAGGCATTGAGATATGGAAACTGCTCGCGTCACAGATACCCATTGAGAAGACGACACAAGAGGCTTTGCCGAGCAAACTGTGTGTATTTATGGGACGTCCAGCCTTCCCGGAGACCCATAATGGCAACACAATATCACAATACGGGCATAGATTTATGCTAGGGCGCATCGCCTTCTCGCACGCGGAAATCCCATAGTTATTTACCGGTTGCGAGTTAAGTGCGGCAGATTTATCGGTGGTGCGCTCGCGCCGGCCGGCCGACGATCTCGTTTCCGTGCGTCCCGTCCGCGTCCGCGCAAGTGCACTATGATAAATACCGCCCTGCTCTATGATACCACTATATAAGCCTACTCACCATAATTGCGGCACAAGGATTGCGTGTAATTGTGGTGCACGAAGGTTACTGGGCCTGCCATCGCTAAGATCTGCGTAGCGTCCTTGATGAGAGATCGTGACCATCTTGTTTTAAAATCATGCTGTTACCATTCATGGACGCTATATTAACTAACTGTTTCCTACATCTTATACTCAGCAACGTATGAAGCTTTTTATAGTTTAACGAGCCATTACAATTATTTGAAAACGGTAAATCTGGTGCCAAGATCGATCGCATTGATTATTGCAATTTCCAAGAAGTTCCTGTGCTTGCAAGAAAACAAGCGATTAATTTCCGAAGATTGAAAGGATTTCATAGAACTTCTTTGAATATTTAAACAATTTAATGACAATGTATTTGTCACTTTAATGGTATTTCTGTGCCAGGAAACAGGCGAGTTAAAATTTCAATTAGAGTGATGTCAGCCCACAAAGGGTACACGTAGAGTCAGCTTAGACGTTGTATTATTACGGTCCCGTGTGAAATTACACTCGGTCATTTGTCACGAGCGAAGGAGGCGCTAGCTAGACTTGGTGTTCCACGGTTATTAATTTCATTAGCCCGCTCTTAATCAAACGCAGACGCGGCGGTGGGTGTGAACGGCACGACGCCTGTCCACCATTACTAATAATATTTACAAGTATCAATGAACACCATGATTTGTTCTCGCGATAGCTCATTTATTCACGTGTCAATGCCCTGACTTAGAACTTATTTTAAAACAACAATTTGGGTGTTTCTTAAAGAGACCGTACGATTTGGACACGCGATCGTGAAGATTAATATACAGAAAAAGTGTTTCATAATTGCAGTGTACATTCTAACAGAGCCGGAAGGTTAATTCAAGCAGGAGCCAATTCTCCAGCTCATAATATCAGCTCATAGATCATCTCGACGCTGAGCCGGGACAAGCGGTGAGGCTCAATTGTCAAGATTGGCATAATGACACGCGCCCGGGGCCACCGGCTAACTTATGACCACATTACCGTGACACGCTTGACGCATGTCCAATTATTACACACAATCTGTTTGCTTGTGTAAAATATGAATAAGGCGCCAAGCGACCATTAATAAGAACATATCGTGTGTAGGATGTTAGTCACTTTGAAGGGACGAGATAATGTTGCTTGTAAAATAAATCCTAGACGCGGCACGCCGGGAAACAAATGAACCGACTAAGGGAAAAATATTGCAAAAACTTTTTAAAATATCGCTCACATTGTTACTCGTAACATGAGATATTCAACCGCTGCTGGTACAGGACCAAATATGTTTAATTAGTAATAAGATATTGGAGCATCCCTGCGAGAACATTCCCATTTTGACATATGAGCTTTTTGTGCAAAGCTGTAAAATATTGGAAGCATCTATCAGGCGTTTGATTGGCTATCTCCAGCGACCATCGGCAATTTAGATTTATTCTTGAGCGTCGGAAGGGTTCGCGGAAAACAATCATGGAAGATACATCCCTTGAGCGGCCCAATCAGCTGAAACAAATAGTGGCTATCTATCTAAACTAAACGAACTGCCTCGGCAGGAATCTTTAGCTTCTGACACGTTAAAACGCAAGACTTAATTTGTAATATTACATAATTCTGAAATATAAAAAGAAATAGCTTCTGTTAATCATTATAACGAAGTCAATAATCTGCTTCATAATAATTACGATTAATATCCGAATTTTGTTCTGTAACGAGACCAGACAAGTCAGATAACTGATGCGGGTGGTTGACAAAATATTGTTGTTCGCGAGTGGACAGTGCCGGGCCGGTAATCCGACGGGCGGGGGACCTTAATTAATGAACATTACTTAAACCGATTAGCCGTAGACCGCCCGGACAGTGGTCACGGTCTAAGTTTTAGGAGAAACACGAGAGATTAGCGTAACGAACGCATTTATAATGGAGAAAGCAAACATGACCCAGAAGTTTGACTAATCTTTTAGTTTAAATCACCCTACCATCTTTATTTGTTCGCCGAACTTTAGATTCAGCTTGACTATGTTCTATTGGACTAAAATTCAAGCACAAAAAGTTTTAAACAAAACCTTTTTTGTATTCCAAAGAATTCTGCGCATGAGTGACCGCGGTCTCTTGCAGTTTGCGCAGACACCTTTTTATCTAATAATACGAAGTACTAAACGCCGCAATATATGGGTATGTCACGAATTATCTATTCACCTATTGAGGATTTATACTTTAGGGCTCCAATTAAGTAGAAGAGAAAATATATTACCCGTGTTATGGTATTATTTAATTTAGACACTACTAGCTGTACGCTTGTTCCTAAGATTCACTATGAGAAGCTATGTTAAGCTTTACCTTGGCGATCTTTTACGGGAAGAAATGGGTATAAATTATCAATTTTGCCATTACCAAAGCTTTTTAAATTTGGTCAAAGTCCACTGAAATTTTTATTTATACTGCATCTTTTGATTCAAAGTCAAAGAGTGCACCTAGCTTCTGATGGTCATAAGTGCCCATGTAGGTTCATGTAAAATAAAATATTATGATTAGATCTGATTTGAAGTCAAATCATTTATTTGAAATAAGCTCATAAAAGGCACTTTTGAATGTCAAAATGTTCAGCAAAAGAAAAAAAAGCTTTTTCTTGGGAATGACTCAAGAAAAAGCTTTTGTCAAAGAAAAGTGCTAAAGAATTTTTGAATTTGACAGCAACTTTGCGTTAGTTTTACTTACTATGGGAAAGTCATTTTATTCTAGGAGTATCGTCTTCAAATATAGTGATAAAATTAATGTATACAAAACTACCTTTTGAAATGGGCACATAGAATATATGTTTTTATGTCAACATATGCTTATACAAATGATTGTTTCTCTGCTCTATTTATTTGCACTGACACAACTGTTCCATTTAGTCTTACGTCTTTTCAACGAAATCCCTTAAGTTACAAGGGGTCTTGCCCAATTTCTAAGCAGATTAACTAGAGCAATCGGTAAACTCATTAATAACTATTACAAGTCCAAGTTTCTGACTACATAATTATTTATAAGGTGTTAACAGTTAATTCTTTGAGTCCATTTAGAATTTATAATGAGCTGATTACCGTTTCCTTTGAACAAACTTAGTTATTAATCGGCTTTCAATTCTTGTTAGATTTTGGTATTTGTTGTAATCTTTGATTAGTTAACGAGATTTTGAATTAGGATTGAGTTATTTTTAAATTTATTTTCATTCAATTGTTGTATCCATTTTTATTTTTTGCCAATTTGTGTGACTGCCTTGTTCTTCTAAACTATGAAATGGCTTTTCATGCGGTTTTCAGCATCATTTTGAGAATTTATTTCGGAAGGTTTATGTGTAACTACCTTTTGCCAGCGGCTTCACCCGCGTTGAACTTTCATCCCCTATATAACTCTCTTAGGGGTTGAATTTCGGAAGTGGTTTATACTTCAAATTTCAAATTTCGTAAAGATCTGATGATGCGTTTCGGAGACAGACAACGTAAGTCTTCAAAAAATTACAGTAAATCAACCGCATATGCTGCTATCGCATAAATATGCATTGTTTTGACCCCAAGGAGGTTGAAATTTCGAATTGGTATGGGGTAGATAACTAAAAAGCGAAAAATATAAACTTTTTCAAAAAAAAAATAATCGACTTCCAAAAAAACACTACAAAGTGCAAAATAACTTTAATTTCGGAAGGCGGTGACAAAGAATTCCGAAATTAAAATTATTTTGCACTTTGTAGTGTTTTTTTGGAAGTCGGTTGTTATTTTATTGAAAAAGTTTTTTTATTTAAATAGATTATTAATATCTGGATGGCCGAGCTGGATGAGCTTGCTCGGGTTTTTTTTTGTTGTTCGACGTTTTCTAAAAATGAAACCTAGCTAGATCGATTTACCGCCCCCGAAACCTATAACCGAAAAATATGCAGGATATTAAATTTCATGAAAACCATTGCGAGCCGTTTCCGAGATTCGATGTTTTGTCAAGTCGTAAATACCAAGAGAAGCAGAGGCGGGTCGCTAGCTAGAAATAAAATGGTAATGACAAGGAAGTATATTATTTAAAAAAAACTATAGTAATAATAAGTAATACTACAAATTGTTCTCTTTACAGAAATGCTCATCAGAATTCATATTTAGTAACATTATAAGTTCTAGATGTTTATAACGACATCGGCGCTATAAAGATTTGATGTGATTTTGTAATCTGTACCATGCAGTGGCTAGTCCATTGCGTGAACCATGCTGCGTTAGAACTGCATCTAATTACTACCCACGTTTTTTAATAAAACATGTTGGAACACCCAAGAATCTTGTTAATGACTTAATTTAATTAAATGATAAGATTGTCTCGTAAAGTTATGTAAGAAAATTTTATTTTCTTGTGTAGCTTAATGTAAACGAGGTTATTATCACATTTTTTATGAGGTAAGCTGTATCAATGAATATAGAATTTGGATGTGCAACTTACTACTTATCTGTTATTCAAATGTCTAATCAAAAACAGCTTTATTAACTACTTGCTGATAGGCCCGACTGCGTCTGCATGAATGAAGGTTTCTTGTATTTCATTATTTTTATACAAATATCAACATTGAAAGGTGGCCTTTGTCTTTCCTCAGGTCCCAGACCACTTACTTGTCAAATTTCTCAGAGTTTTAAGCGTGAAAAGGTAACAGAATTACTTTCACATTGATAAGTATAAGTGTGCATTAACTTTGGTCCATTTTCATGCGCTACTCGACCGGAACTTGCACGACATTTTGTTCGTGTGTAAACGAAGCATGGTACAGCATCTGCGAGGGTTCGACTGACCGATACAAATGGCCGATATTCGTCTTGGAATCCTCTCCTATTTCAATATGGCAACGTATTAACGTCAAATAATAATAGATGGGAAATTGTGTATTATTTTGCAGTTATTAGTTGGCAATTCGGATGGTAATTAATTATTTGTTAAAATAATAAATATTGATTCTGAACTTTATACACACTGTTAAAAGACATATTTTTCGCTCTCATGGTTGTTTGCTTTACATAATCGGCCTATAATGTCCCCACTGCTTGGACACAGGCTTCCTTCCTTCGAGACGGAGTGGGCTATATTCTACCACGCGGGCGCAATCTGGGTTGGTAGCTCTCACATGTCTTCGAAGTTTTGCTTCTAGGACAGCCGGTTTGGGGTGCTTGGACAGGAAACCTCCCTGTGTGCCCGTGGGCTGGAGTTTCCCTTGGATACGTCTGGGGGAAAGGCCAGTCTCCGGGACGGTGCACCCTGGGATGCGGGCAATATCCCCCATTGGGTACTGTGTGCCTAATGGGTGTCGTTGCCCGTATGCCAATATCCTGTCGGCGGGACGCTCCAACGCGTGTATCTCTGCGCTCATGCAGAGACGCACAGCGGCGGAGTAAGAGCGGGCTCGGTGTGCACTCACCCTGCCACCGGGCAGGCAAAAAGGAGTGCTCTCCTTCTGCCACCGTTAATCTCGTAGCCCCGAAGATTGTCACGGTCATGTCTCTGACTTTTGACGGGGGTCGAGGGCCTTGGCTTAACCTATCGGGCCGCGAGGAAGAAATCCTCTATAAAAAATTACCCCAAACCTCCAAGCGGCGGCGCACCGTGAGGGAGGTTGGTAGCTTGACAAATGGGTAGCTAAATTAGTCTCGAGTGCGAACCACTATTTTTTGAGCCAGTACACAAAGTTTACACTCGTGGGAACCAACATGGAAAAACTAAATAAAAACAAAACACAACAAGAGGAGAGGAGTGATGCGTGGTCGGAGTCCGACTCTGCATCGAGCGCTAAGGGCTCTGAAAAGGGCTCGGAGCATGCGGCGGTGGGCGCTTCGAGGAGGACTGAGTTCCTCAAGAAGCGCTCCAAACCGAAGAACGGCCGGGGTTCGTCCTCGGATGGCGGAATGGCCCCGACCTCGAAGCTCGGAAAGGTCTGTCGGGGCGGTGGGGTCCGGTTAGGCAGAGGCCTAACCACAAAAGATCCCGCCGAGCCGAGTGCAGAGGCGGGCAAGTCATCCGACGCGTATGCCGCGGAGGGGCGGCTCTCAGGGGGGACCGGTAGCAGAGTCCTCTCAGAGTCTGAGTCGTCTGGCGGTGAGCCGGACAACGCTGGCGGCTCCTACTCGGAGCGAACGGCCAGGCTCCAGGAGGTTGTGGCTGCTGCGGTCAAGGGCGTGGCCTTAAAGAGGCTTCAGGCCTCTAAAGAAAAGGCCATTGCCGCAGCCATAGCCTCGATTATGGCGGCAGCGGAGGACCTGAACACCGGACCTCCGTCGGACATCAGGTCCGAAATGCGGGCGGAGGTCGCCCGCTTGGCAGCCGCCATGGAGCATCTCCAAAAGGAGAATGAGGAGCTCCGAGCGGACCTGGCCGTGCTCCGAGGAGCGGGCCCGAGGGTGGTGCCTCAGAAGGGGGCGGGGCATGGGCAGCGTGGACCCGTGCCTGAGGAGGACCGGGTGTTGAATCTGGTGCGGCAGGAGCTGGCCGCCTTTCAGAGCCGGTTCTCCGCCCTGGAGGCAATAGTCCTGCGGCCCCCACTGGCGACAAGTCGGCCGGCACTGGGCCAGCAGAAGCAGGCTACGTATGCCACCGCCACGACTGCCACGGCCAAGTCTGCACCGCAGTCGGGTCGGCCCCCGGCGAAACCGGTGCCGACCAAGACCAAGCCCAAGGGCGGGGTGGCTGCGCAGGTCGCGACGGCCCCAGTCGTGGTGCCAAGACGGTCGGCCCCGCCTCCTTCATCTCTTTCATCTCCCGCGGCTGACGCCGAATGGGAAGTAGCCGGGGAGAAAAAGAAGGCGGGCAAGGCAGCACGGGCGGCCAAAAGGAAGGAGAGGCGGCAGCGGCGCAAAAAGCGTAGCGCCGCGGCTAGGTTACGCGCCCCGAAGTCCGCAGCTGTAGTGATCACACTACAGCCGGGAAGCGGAGAAGAAGGGCGTGTCCTACTGCGACGTGCTCTTAAAAGCCAAGGCGGCGGTGAACCTCGCGGAGCTGGGAGTCTCCAACGGCATGCGGATGAGAGTCACTGCGACCGGAGCCCGCATGCTGGAGATCCCCGGCGCGGCCAGTGGCCCGACCGCTGACGCCCTGGCCGAAAGGCTTAGGGCGTCCCTAGACGCGGACGAGGTCCAAGTGTCCAGGCCCACCAAGTGTGCTGACATGCGCATCTTGGGCCTGGACGACTCCGTGACGGAGGGCGAGGTGGTGGCCGCCGTAGTCAGGACGGGAGAATGCTCTGCCGAGCAGGTGAAGGCAGGCACCATCCGTCCTGACAACACGGGCATGCGAACCGTCACGGTGAGCTGCCCCGTGTCGGCGGCCCGAAAAATCACTGAGGAGGGCCGAAGGCTTCTGGTGGGCTGGGTATCCGCGCAGGTAAAACTGCTGGAACCCAGACCTCTGAGGTGCTTCCGCTGCCAGGTGGGTCACCACGTGGGAGTGCAATGCACCTCGGAGGTGGACCGCAGCAGTCACTGCTTCCGCTGCGGTCAGCCCGGTCACAAGGCCGGCTCGTGCGTCGCACCCAAGCCGCACTGTTATCTATGTGCGGCAGCTGGAAAGCCGGCCGAACACCGGGCTGGGAGCAAAGCCTGCGCTCCACCCGCTGAAGCCAGGGGCCGAGGCAGGGCCAAGCCCTCCGCCACCGCCGTCACCGCCGCAACCGCCGCCATTGCCGCCGCCGCTGCCGCCTCCACCGCCGTTGTTGTCGCCGCCGTTGCGGCTGGGCCTGCCCAGGAGGCCTCGGAGGGGGCTGATATGGAATGCCAGTAACGGCCCCATTACGCCTCCTCCAGGCGAACATCAACCACTGCGCCGCCGCTCAGGATCTGTTGATCCAGAGCATGGCGCAGTGGTCGATTAACATCGCCGTGGTCGCTGAGCCGTACTTTGTCCCGCCCAGGGATGACTGGGTGGAGGACCTGAGCGGCTCAGTGACCCTCATTTCGTCGGCCGCCGCCGGTACCCCGACCCTCGAGAGTGTCAAGAGGGGACGGGGTTGCGTTGCAGCACGGTTCGGGGAGATTGTCGTGGTAGGGGTGTACTTCTCCCCGAGCCGAACTCTCGCCGAGTTCCACAATTCCCTTGCGGAGTTGAGAGACGTCGTCGTCGGGTTTCGTTCCCTCCCCGTACTCGTCCTCGGGGACTTCAATGCCAAGAACTTGGCTTGGGGTTCCCGGTTGACGAACGTGCGGGGCAGGATGGTGGAGGACTGGGCTCTGGAAGCAGACCTGGTCGTCCTAAACCGGGGTTCTGTCGCCACGTGTGTGCGGATGCGGGGTGAGTCGGTGGTGGACATTTCGTTCGCCAGCCCCGCTCTGTTGCCGCGTGTCATCGACTGGCGCGTCATGGAGGGGGTGGAGACGTATTCCGACCACCGGTACAAAAAAAAAAAAAAAAAAAAAAAAAAAAATGTATTTGTACTAATTAATTTTAGCTAGGTTAGGATAGGTACTAAGATTTTTAGTTTTATTGTACTATTTACACCATTTTACATACCTACTAGATTTTATAATTAATGTGATTATTTAGAAATATGATACCTTGCCACGCCTGAAACACAGGATGACCTAGTTCAGGCACATAACACAACTGAATTTTTTGTAGATTTAAGCAAATTTGTATTTAGTGTTTTACCTTTTTACCTCAATAAACTTTTTATTTTATTTGTCGTTTATTTTCTCTAATACATATTCAATATATTTTTAAATATTTTTACAAAAATGATTAAAAAAAAACATTTAAAAATATAAAAAATAGTAGCCCACCGGTATCGGGAACAGGGTCCAAGCTACCGGTGGTCAGGGCTGCTGAGAGAGGAACCTCCTCACTATACGCGCCGTGTCCAGTAGAACTGCTTTCTGGATCAAGCCCTTGATCCAGCTGCCTAACGAGAGCCTCCTGAGGTGTTGGTCGAGGCTCTTGGCTATAATGCCATTGGCCGTCACGACTATCGGCACAATGACTGCTGTATCCACATCCCACATGTCGACAACCTCGCGTGCCAGGTCAAGATACTTGATTTTGTTATCTTGCTCAGCTTTCACAAGGTTCTCGTCATGTGGGACTGCTATATCAATAATCATTGTGCGACGCTCTAGTCGATCTATCACCACTATGTCCGGCTTATTGGCAAGAATAGTCCGGTCAGTGATGACAGATCGATCCCAATACAATGTGATAGTGCCATTTTCGAGAACTGGGTCGGGCACATACCTATAGTACGGTACTTCTGAATCCACAAGACTGTATTTCAGAGCAAGTTGCTGGTGGATAATCCTGGCTACAAGGTTGTGCCTATGCAAGTAGTCTCCGTTAGCCAGACGAGAACAGCCAGAAATAATGTGTCGGATTGATTCCCCCGGACGGTGGCATGCCCGACAGATGTCAACCGTGCCATCCTTCACAATATATTTCCGGTAGTTGTTCGTCATCATAACTTCGTCCATAATTGCAAAGACAAAACCTTCGGTTTCTCCAAAGAGATCACCGAATCGTAACCAGGATACGGACGCTAAGAAGTCTACATCTGGTCCATGTAGGACCCGATAAAAGCGCCCGTGAAGCTCTTTGCCCTGCCATACCTCCCTGCGGTCATTAGTGTCTAATACTTTAGGTTTGCGCCAGTTCTCGTTAGCCAAGGAGAGCGGGGTGAGCCCCTTGTCCACTAAGACCACATCTCGGTGCATCCCCACGTCGGCTTCTAAGAAATATTCCCTGAGACTGCATATCTCGCGATTGTGGAGGGTCTGAGCGTTTAAGAAGCCTCGACCTCCACATTTTCGCGGGATATACAGTCTCATCACCGATGACCGTGGATGATGCATCCGATTTGTGGTAAGTAGTGTGCGGACCCTCCTATCCAGGGCGTCAAGTTCCGTCTGAGTCCATTTGAGTATGCCGAAAGAGTACAACAGAACCGGCATGACCCAACCGTTGAAAGCGCGCACTTTATTTCCGCCTGATAAAAGACTATTTAAAACTTTATTCAGGCGGCAGAAGAAGCGCTCCTTCAACGATTGCTTCATGTCAGTAACATTGATATAACATACAAGTATTTGGGTATGTCGGAAGCGTTGGGTACGCTTCCGACATACCCAAATACTTGTATGTTTCGGTTGGGGAGAGGGATCTAAGGTATATGGAATCCGAGAGTTGGGTTCCCACGGATTCCACAATCCTCCCTCGCTTTACATGCATGACCGCACATTTGTCCACACCAAATTCCATCCTGATAGCGCTACTGAAAGTTTCAGTTACTTTCAGTAGCTCCATCAGTTGCAATTTATTGGGGGCAAAGAGTTTTAGGTCATCCATGTAGAGGAGGTGAGATATAACCTGACCACCTCTCCTCAGCCGATAGCCTATACCTGAATGCTCCAGCAATATGCTAAGAGGATTCAAGGCTAAGCAGAACCAAAGCGGACTCAGACTATCGCCCTGAAATATGCCTCGCTCGATCCTTATCGGCTCGCTATTCCTCTGGATATTTCGACATCCTGGATAGCGAAGGACCGTTCTCCATTGCCCCATACACGAACTCAGGAAGGTACGCAGAGTTGCATCTACTTTACACAACTCCAGTACCCTCCTAAGCCATGTATGTGGCACCGAGTCATAGGCCTTCTTATAGTCTATCCAACATGTCGAAAGATCCTTTCGGGAACGGCGAACCTGTTGGCTAATGGCCATATCAATGAGGAGCAGCTCCTTAGTACCGCGGGACCCGTTCCGACATCCATTTTGAGAGGCAGACATGATAGAGTTGGTCTCTACATGATGGTAAATTTTAGCTCTCAAAATGGATGTCAGAACTTTATAGACCGTCGGTAGGCAAGTGATCGGTCTATAATTTTTGGGTTCCGCAGTACTACCTGATTTATGGAGCAGGTGGGTTATCCCTGTTGTTAAAAACTGGGGCAGCGACCCTGACTCTAAGGCTGACTGAAACTGGGATGCCAAGCGAGCGTGTGATCTTTGGAGCCATTTTATCCAAAAGTTGTGCAGCCCGTCCGGCCCTGGAGATTTCCAGTTAGGCAACGGACGGACAGCACGAGCTACATCTTGGGGGCTGATGGTTAGTGCCCCCATTTCTGGTATTTGACCACATGCTCGCTCGATTTCCCTAGTCCAATCACCTTCGGTGTGATTGACAGGCACCGACCAGATGTTTCGCCAGAATGAACACATGGCATCATCATCCGGCAGGTGCGTGTCAACCACACCTTGGTCCGGTCGCTCCCAGGTTCTGTATACCCACCTTTCATCGCTTCGGAATGTGCGATTCTGAGTGTACCGCTCCACTCTCTGCCTGTACCGACGAATACGGTTTGCCCATGCACAGATTTTCTGCTTCAGGAAGTCGATACGCTCTGTGACGCGGGTCATATAATCTCCAGAACTGATATCAGTCCCGGAAAACGCCCGCTTCACAAAGCGCATCACTCTAGGGCGAGTATTGCCCTCCCTGAAGCAGATAAGCTTGCCGATGAGTGCTCTAGCCTCACCGATACGACGCTCAATCCTGCACTGCCAAGCTGGTACGGCTGGTTTTGGTCGTGGAGCTCGGTCACTGTTGGGAAATTTAACATGAGCCACACGACATGCCGCTACAGCTGCACAGTACAGGATTGAGTGGGTATTTTATTATTATTATTACATCCGGTTTGACGTCTCCGCCCAGACCTCGAGCGCGCCGGTCCGACAGGCCCCGTGTGGTCCGCGGTGGGCGTTGAAGCAGCTGGACCGGGAGCTTCTCCTGGAAGCCTCGATCGTGCAGGCCTGGGTGTCATCACCGGACAGGCCTGCCGACATAAACGACGAGGCCGAGTGGTTCCGGGAGACCATGTCCGAGGTATGTGACGTGGCAATGCCCCGGGTCCAGCCCGGTCGTGCTTCACGCCAGGTGTACTGGTGGTCGCCGCAGTTGACACCACTGCGCGAGGCGTGTGTTGCTGCGCAACACCTTTACTCCAGGCACCGCAGGCTCCGTATCCGCCCTCCGGATACGGAAGCCATTGAGGCGGAGCTGTACGAGGGGTACAGAGTGGCGAAGACCGCCCTCCGAGATGAGATCCTGCGGGCCAGAGTAGTGGCCCGCGAGGAGTCGCTGGAGACTCTGAACAGAGACCCGTGGGGACGCCCCTACAAAACGGTGCGGGATAAAATCCGCCCGTGGGCTCCCCCACTGACGCAGAGTCTCCGGCCTCATCTCGTGCAGGACGTGGTGAGCGCTCTGTTCCCCTCACGAGGGGAGCACGCTCCCCCGCCTATGGCTCCGCCTCCTGCGGTGCCCGATGCGGACCACACCGACGACGACGACGACTCTCCAGAGGTGACCGAGGTAGACCTGAGAGTGGCGGTACGTAGGCTGAATGCCAAGAATACCGCCCCAGGACCCGACGGCTTGCCCGGCAAAGCCTAGGTCCTGGCCTTGCAGGCTCTCGGGCCTCGACTAAGAGGGCTCCTAAGCGCATGCTTGGAGGAGGGCCAGTTCCCACTTCGCTGGAAGACGGGGAAACTGGTCCTCATTAAGAAGCCGGGGCGCCCAGCGGACTCTCCGTCCGCTTACCGGCCCATTGTGCTGCTCGACGAGGTGGGCAAGCTCTTTGAGAGAGTAATTGCAGACCGCCTCGTCGGGCGGCTGGTGCGGGTGGGGCCGGATTTGGCGGAGAGCCAGTTTGGTTTCCGCAGGGGGCGCTCCACGGTGGACGCCATCATGCGCGTGCGAGCCCTCACGACGGGGGATGCTGTGGCCCGGGGTGGGGTCGTCTTGGCGGTGTCATTAGACATCGCCAATGCCTTCAACACCCTGCCCTGGAGTTGCATAAGGGAGGCACTCCGGTATCACCGGATGCCGACCTACCTCTGTCGTGTGGTCCAGGCCTATTTTACGGACAGGGCCGTCATCTACCCCGGTCACCTCGGAGAGTGGAACCGGCGAGAGATGTCGTGCGGTGTCCCACAGGGATCGGTCCTGGGGCCGTATCTGTGGGACATCGGGTACGACTGGGTGCTGCGCGCCGACCTCCCTAGCGGCGTCAGTGTAGTCTGCTACGCTGACGACACGCTGGTCCTGGCGCAGGGGAGGTCGTACCAGGCGGCGGCCGACTTAGCGACACACGGGGTTGCGACAATCGTGGATAGGATCCGGCAACTGGGACTCGAGGTGGCATTGCACAAGTCCGAGGCCATGTGGTTTCATGGTCCTCGGAATGCGCCACCGACGGGTTCCCAGATAACGGTGGGAGGGGTTCACATCGGCGTCGAGTCGACGATGAAGTACTTGGGACTCGTCCTCGACAGCCGGTGGAACTTCGCGGAGCATTTCCGCCGTTTGGCTCCCAGACTGGAGCGGGCCGGGGCTGCGTTGAAGCGGCTCTTGCCCAATCTAGGGGGGCCAAACGCCTCCTGCCGGAGGCTCTACGCGGGGATCGTGCGGTCCATGGCCCTATACGGGGCGCCGGTGTGGGCGCCTACATTGAGGCGCCAACCAGCTCGCAAGCTGAGGGCGTCCCATAGGGTCATGGCGATCAGGATGATCCGGGGATATCGCACGATCTCCGGCGAGGCGGCGGGCCTCCTTGCCGGATTACCGCCATGGGATCTGGAGGCAAAGGTCCTCGCGCAAATATGGGAGTGGCGCGAGGAGGCCAAACGCCGGGGCGTAAGTCCGCTGCCGCAGGAAATCGCGGCACAGCGGACAGAGCTCCGGCGGGATCTCATGGTGACATGGAGAGAGCGATTGTCGCAACCCAGTGCTGGGCACGCCACGATTGCGGCGGTAAGTCCCCTCTTTGAGGAGTGGTTTGAGAGGCGGCATGGCGTCCTCACCTTCCGCCTGACGCAGGTCCTCACTGGACACGGTTGTTTCGGGAGGTTCCTGTTTCGGATAGGGCGGGAGGAAACGCCCGGGTGTTTCCACTGCGAAGATCGCCCTGAGGACACGGTGGAGCACACGGTGGCGCTCGCGCGTCCGGCCCTGGTCCAGGCCATGGTACGGAGCGAGAGGGCATGGGGAGCCGTCACCTCCTTCAGCGAAGCAGTGATGCTCGCGAAGAGGGAGGCGGCGCACGTGAGGGAGAGGCAGCATATGCGCCCTCGCGACCCTAGCCGCCGCAGGATACGGAGACGCCCTGGGCGTCGGGAATCCCAGGCCGATTTCCGGCCACCGTAGGCATGGGCATGCGGACGGCGAGTAATGGGTAGCTCGCTGTCCGGTAAGGACCAAGCCCAAGTCGACGGCGCGTTGTGTTCCACGCGCGCCTCAAAGAGATGTCAGCACAAAAATGATGGGGCCCGCAAGGGCCGATGCCTGTCAGGGGTGCGGGTTCGTTTGAAAGAGATACCACAGCCCCTGGCATACGGGCTAATGAAGGAACACGGGTGGGTTTTAGTCAGTAAAAGTCTGACACGCCCTCCTGCTCCACCCAGAGCGGGAGAAGTTATTTGATGATTTCCCACCCAAAAAAAAAAAAAAAAAAAAAAAAGGACAGCCGGTTTCGTCACGGTGTTTTCCTTAACCGTTTTTGAAGGCTTGCTCGCAAAAATCTCGTCAGTGAATTTAAATTAACATTATTCTTATAGAGTGTTTGTTAAGACAAAAATGTTAATTTCAATAGGGTATTTTCCAATTTTTCAAAAACTAGTCTAATTTGAAAATTGGAACGAGATATTTAACAGAAAAATAAAAATAAATTGATTTCAATCCATTTTCTCAATTAAAAGCGATTTAAACTAAATTTATTTTTCGTTGTTTTGAATTTACCGCCAAAACGCTTCTTACGATGACTTTTTATCACGTGACGTCAACTTTGTGTAAACTGAAGTAGTTAGTAAGTAAATAAGTGAATGTCGAGTTTATAATTGACAAGATTTTTAATGGATGTAAAGTGATATTACTGGTGTGCGGTGCCTCTGTGCACAAATACTTCTAAAACGGCGCCAAAAGAAGTATTTGTACCGGTGCCATTTATACAAAGTTGACGTCACATGTCACGTGATAAAAAGCCAACGTAAGGAGCGTTTTGGCGGTAAATTCAAAACAACGAAAAATTTAATAGATTTCACTCGTTTTTAATTGAGAAAATGTGTATTAATAAAAAAAATCTGTTAAATATATCGTCCCAATCTTCAAATTAAAATAGTTTTTATGAAATCGGAAAATACCCTATTCAGCGTCTAGAGATTTTTGCGAGCAGGAGACAGTCTCTAATGTCGAATGACTCACGAGTACCAATAATTAATACAAACATGGACAAAGAACATACCTTTATTGATAAATAAGCCACTTAAATTAACTACACAGCAATAAATACACTTTATCTCAAAAATAATAGCTCATTCGTAATCTTAATAACAAATCTAAGATACAAATTTTCTCACTGGCCTATTACAAATTATATTGAGATTCAATTAGAACCTATTTCTCAAGTATTAATTGGAGTCTTCTGCTACCAAGAGCATACATGCTGATTCTGCTGGAAATGCCATTCTAGCTACAGCACTCAAGAACCCACCGCGTTCTAGCGCAAAGTTCCTAAACATTTCAAAGAACGATACATTATTTTGGTAGGACCTTTGGATGTTGTTTGAAGTCTCTTCCAGTTTGATAAAGTCTTTGTAAAAAGATTAATACTATACATAATATCGCACGGGTGGATAACCGAGGAGATACCACAGGGGTGTGTCCGACGGGCGGAGCCGGGGCTAACGTAGACCAGAGAGACAAGAAATAAACAATATCCATTTCTGTTTCTGATATTGAAAACGGGATTAAATTAAGTTCAAAACAATAACGTTTCATGTAAATAGTAGTTTCACTGTCTTTATTGTTTGGACGCATCTCAAAGGCGAAGTTAAATGCCGTTAAAATTTAAAGTTTTCCAAGAATATACTGCTTCGTGACTTACACAAAAGTGATCGAGACAATCTATCTGAGGTGTCAAATGTGTTATTTATTGAACTTGGTTAAGCATTCGCGGAGTTGCGTGATTTTTAGGTGCAGCGTAATCAGCCTATCATATTCCCACTGCTAGGACACAGGCCTCCTCTCTGTGAGAGGGAGTGGACCACACGGGCCCAGTTGGTAGATGTCACACGTCTTCGAATTATTGGTTCTAGAGCATGCCGGTTTCCTAACGATGTTTTTCTTCACCGTTTTGAGAGCAGTGGTTATGAAATTATACACCATGTTTGTAATTGTAAGCCCGATAGCACCTGGGTCAAAACTGCTCTAAGTTTAGGTGCAGACGTGACCCAATTCTCGTCAGAATCAAGGTGCGGCTTCATCGTACGTGAAACCGCAAGCTCAAACACAATTCACCTCTGCAATACGCAAAGGTCTCGAAGTATAAGCAGAGATAGAAAGAAGCGCAACGTCGTCACGATCCTACAACCACTCAATTTCTAAAACAAAGCCGCGGCTATACATTATTGTATTAGCCGCTACCGTTACATGCAACTAGAGATCCTGCCCTTACTACCGATCGGCTTTGTTTACTGAATCGTTGTTATCGACACGGTAGTAGAATTTAGCTTTGTTCTAATTAGTTTTACAAAGTAACATGAACTGGTTAGGATGAAAATTAGAGATTCGAGAACCAGACATTAATCAAACAAAAATTTGAGTTTAAACAAAACGTAGAATCTATAAGCCTTGAATATCTTTGAAAGATAAGCAGAATTTGATGAGCTGCTTGACGTAATGACAATATTCAAACACAGGGCAGAAAAATATACAAGAGAGTAGAAGACTTTCGTCCTCCAAAGACTAAAATAAACCATTGGTTGAGACGACACCTGTTGTAGAAAAACAACGAAATTTCTAATATAATTGAGAACACCAAAGTGACTAAGCAACGTTATCACAACAGACATTTTGTATTCAATTATTATTTCCAAAACGTCAAGTCAAACGGCAAAAAGACCATTAAATTAACATGATTGATTAACTTTTTACAACGTCAAACAGCCAACATAGACAACGCTGCCACAATCCACAAAAATAAACAGACAAGCGTAAAATCTTACCAAATGTCATTCACCCATCCATAGACGAAGACCATAGCTAAAAACATTCCCTTCGATCATAATCATACGTCCCGATCACTCATAGACCATAGACCCATAGTAGGGGACTCTAAACCTTGTGTTGGAAACCCAGCTCTTATAAAGACATGTTCGATTTAAAATTCACTCCCGGTACAGCAAAAAATAGGTCTCGGATGCGCGAGAGTGCATTATGCAGGCGTGCCGCACGATCCGTGCAACTGAATGTTGCACAGGGAATGTTAGACTGCGGAGACAACGATGCTACAAGTTTTTGGTATATAGGTACGGTCAGTCTCTAAAAGACAGCACGATAAGAATCCATTTACTTGTATACAATTTGTGTTCCATATATCAACAGTTAAGAAGCCTTTCTGTAATATGTTTTGAGGCTACACTTTGATATAATAATATTTGTAGAAAAAAAAAAAACTTGTCGAGGTATGCATCTTTTTGAGGCTGGCTGTACTACAATGGGGTGTGTTCAAAACAGAATCACATGTTCTCGGAACTTTTTGTACAAGCAAGTTGAAGTAAGACATTATATTGTAACTTTGTAACTGCAGGTTCTTAGTAAGGGATCCCTTGAAGGCATAAGCAGAAATACCAAATGCGTGTTGCACTTTTATAACTGATAGAAAGAATGTAACATGACAAGGTTTCTTTTTGTTTGATTTATGTTATTTAAAAGGTAAATGTAATCATGATTAATTCACAAATAGGTTATTAACCAGAACTGAGTAAAAGATCCCAAGATGGATCGATAAGTAACTAAAGGCAAGGAAAAGTTTTTATCCGGTGCGCAAATTTTAACCATGAATTCAGCATATCATTCTAGACCCCCTAGCGTAGAAATTTTTCGCCGGTTATACAAAAAAAAATCAGCTGTTCCATACATTTTGACCGCGTAGGTATTGCACTTTTCTATGAAACAGCTGTTTTATTTTTGTATAACCGGCGAAAAATTTCTGCGCTAGGGGTTCTGGAATGATATGCTGAATTCATGGTTAAAATTTGCGCACTGGATAAAAACTTATCCTGTATAGATATTGATGGTAATGAAGGGACTGGAAAAAGGTACCTGGAGGATCCAGAATATAACAAAATTTATCTGCCTAATCTTTTCTCAACTATGCAACTGAATATATATAATAGTATTTTACATAGAGCGACTGCCTATATGACCTCCACAACCCAGTAACTGTTGTTATATTCTGTCTAAGTCATCATCATCTGCCTATCCTTTTCCCAACTATGTTGGGGTCGGCTTCCAGTCTAACCGGATGCAGCTGAATACCAGTATTTCACATGGAGCGATTGCCTATCTGACCTCCACAACCCAGTTACTGGGTAATACGATACCCCTTGGTAAGACTGGTTGTCAGACTTTCGGGCTTCTGACGACCCGGAACGACTGTCAAAGATCCAAAAATGACAGCCGGGACCAACGGCTTAACGTGCTTTCCGAGGAACGGAGGGGTCTTGGTATGTAAAGATGATCACCCATCCACGGACCAACCGCGGCAAGCGTAGCTTAACCTGGTCGATCGACCCATGCCATATTCTGTCTAAGTAAATAACAATAATAAATTCTGTACATACCGGTCAATCATCACGCAGCCGCTTGCTTCAATCTGAAACATAAACATAGGTACACCTCTATCAGCAAATTCATGATCCACACGACCATACAATAATTTCATGCAAGCGATGATATAAAACTTAAATGTCTACTCGAACATGATCGAGGAAGCAATCTCCAAACTAATCTCTATGCAAATCCCTTACAACAATAACACGACTTCATTAAAATCTGATCGGCGAAGACTAATTTCTATACGAGATTGGAAACCAAGGAATTTCGACTCATAAACCAGGCTCTAATAAATTCTGATGACAAATTATAAAGGCAATTTACATCCATTTTAGATTAAACAGCTCTAAATTACCTACTATCGTAAAGATGGCTGTATAGACTATGGAAACAGAGAGGCACGATGCATCCCTGACATAAAACTAGCGATATTTGTTACCACCATAAACTATTTTATAAGTCAACAGCGTTCAAGAAACTAGGCAACGCTTAAGAGGAAGCTTTTCATGAGATCATCTCCTTATTAACGTGTTTGTTGAGACTTCGATTTATCACCGACTTAAAAAAACGTATGTCATAAGACGGTATATTACATTCAAGTAGACCAAATCGAAAATCAATTATGTCAAACAAGCGTACGCATTTTAATATAATCTTGTAACGTAATCCGCCTTAAAGCAAATTAGATGACAATATTTTACTTGTCACGTAGTGAACACCGACAACCTGAATAGAAATATGTCATTTTAGCGGTTTAATTGCATGGAAAAAACGGCATTCCAATAGCTTATGGCAAAGCAATCGAGCCATAAATAATGGTTGTGTAATAGAGCAATAAACTATAGAGTATTATGCATGATAGTATATGCGCGCGCGCAGGTTGCGGATGCAATTTAATCAATCGTTAGCAATGCCCTGCAAATAAACAAGAATATTATTGATGATGGAAATAAATATGTATGTCAGATGTATTGATATCTTTAGACCTACCTAATTTGTTTAAGAATGAATGGATATAACTGACAACCTGACATGATATCATAAGTTCCCGTTGTAATTAACAAACTTGGTGTAATAGAGTATTACACTCATTTTTGAAGTGTCCTAATTAGATTCTAAAGTAAAACACAAAAAATAAAACAACATTTTTATTTAATCGATTAGTGCCGTAAAATGCACTTAAATTTTAAATTTTCACATTTCGCGCGTAATTTGACGAAAACGCTGAACGCAGTGGACGCCATATTGCTCTGTGGGTATGACGTCTGTTTGCTGTGCAGACAAATTCTCTGATATTTTATTTGATAATTGTTTATAATTTAATAATAAAAATGAGTTATTATTCTACTTATCGTTGGTTTGCTGTTCCTGAATGCAAAATATTATTTAAATAAAAATTACTTTGGTTACGAAAATAATAAAAGTACAAAGTTGTTCAATTGACATGCCGTATGACGTAATAACAAGGCGTATATAACGTAACAACAAAATAACTGAAATCTTTGAATTGAATTTTAAAACTTATTTTGTTATTTCATGAACTAAAACTAACCTTTTCCGACAGCATTTTGGCTAAGCTACTTCAATAACATATTTTTTAGCTATTTTCTCATATAGAATTAAATACCCTATTGCGAAATTCAATGCATGCGAATCAACTGAAAATGTACTGATAAATCAAAGCCTAGCGAAACTAAGAATGAAATTGAAGCTAGTAGCTAACCAAATACACCGTTACTGAAGTGCCTGAGGGCTGGGATAATATTCATTTCCTATTTATTTATTTTATTCAGCCGCATGGCTACCGCGCGCCACGGTCTCACGACTCAATCTAATAAATAGTACTGGTATTACTGGAAAAGATATTCAGTAATAAGATATCCAGTAGCGCAATATACGCCTATGGTGCTAGTGAACGATAATAGGAAATTATTGACCTGGCAACGCGTATAAAGAAGGGGAAATGCGAACTTCAGTACGAGGCACAGCGCTAAAAACTTTGTGCCTACAATAAATAGGAATTACAGAAACTGCAGAGCGCAAGAAGGCTTAATTTAAAGACTTGAGGCTGACTTAGTGGGGGAGTCAAAGCGGAGGATCTATTTGTGTAACAAATTCCACTTAAATCAGTGTACAACACGACTAGAAAGTGTTCCAATGTAACGACAGGCTGTCACGCCACCTCACCGAGACAATGTGGCCAGTGCAACACAATCGAGTATTAATTTAGGAGAAGCCAGCGGCACGGTCACGCAGAGAGTACCGTTCATACCTGCGGCTATACTCTGGACAATTTCAGAAAGACTGAATTATCTCTCCTATTTGGAACAGTAGTAATGTCTGTCAGTAGGACAAACATATTTAAATGTTAACACATCAATTTTGAAGGAATAATTACATATTCGTGAAGATCCGAATGGAAAAGCCTTTCAACTCCAATTAGAAGATGATTAGATTAAAATTACAGAGCATCAGATTTAAGTGGTGCTATAATATAATCCTACAACTAACAGGGCCAGTAAAACTTTCTTAGAACCACGGAAAACTCAGCTCACGATGTCGAAGTAGGTATCACTTTTGCGCAAAATTTAAATTGCTTCGTCTACAAATTTGCATCTGCTTCTAACGACATACATCGACGCCTCTCACGTAGCCTCAGGCTTATATATACAAAATTAACGTCTACCTTGAGCACCTTTCAAAGTGGTAGACTGACAAAAGCTTCGAGTAAAATTTTGTTGAATAAATGCGTTGAGACGAATCGCATAATGTGAACACACGTAGCATTGTCTTAGCACATTATTACTGGATCATAAACGCGTCGCGTTCCCGTTCCCGCTTGCTTTATGGTCAGAGCGGGACTCACGATGGCAATTTCATAGGACATTTACCGGTGAAAGCCTGGGACGATTTGTAGAGCTCAGGGCGATAACTAAGTGGCCGACTGCCAGTAAAAACGGTGATGTGTCGCTAAACCAATTTGCAGTAAGGCGAACTTTGGACTGAACAACTAGACAAAGGGAAAAATGCCGACAGCAGTAAAAGAGTACATCTTTTGCCGATAAATTCTCTAGCAGTTACAAATCTTATTTCACAAGTGAATGAATAAACTGAATTGTAAGAGTGAATAAAATAAATGATAATTCATAGACACACAATCATATATCTTAACCCAATTAAGAATAAAACATTTATCAAATACATCCATGTTATAATAATCAGATGAGTTCGCCGCCTTTCGAGTATGTTATTTGAAATCCCTACAATTATTATGTGCTTAGCGCCGACTGTAATCAATCAAGTTTGAATATTAATATACTCATTGGATTATTATTATAAGAAATCTAAATGGCTACGACAATCAATTTTGTAAGTCCATTTAGGGACATATTTACGGCATGTTTCCTTTCCAAGCAACGTCATTCAAAGTTAAAAGGAAGGATATCGAAGCGATTTACATAATTAACATTAACATTAATATTCTTAAAACTAACTTTGTATGTAAATGAGGGTGTCATTTAAATGCAGCTGGCTCCGTGTTTTTGTTGATTTCTGACACACGATACCTATGTTAAACTTACTTTAAATGAAATCTGTTTATTTAAAACAAAGTGATACTTAATACTACAACAAAATGTGCATATAAAATACCCTTGGGCTGTAAGGAACACCGTGCATTAATAAAAACAAACATGCATTGTATCGGGAGGATCTAAACAATTCCACAATACAAACTGAGGAGGCCGAATTACAGCACAAATTCGCTGCAAGCAAGTTTATGTGAGCGCATCCAGCGTACTATAATTACGTCCTATCAATGCGGTACTGGTTTATTGAAAGCCTGGTTGAGGGGCGGGGGATATTAAGATGATGGCCGGCTTGTAATTTGATGGATTAAGGAACACACCCGCAGGCCTAACAACGTGTAATGACGGTCGCCTAAAAACGTCTTGATCGTACATGTAGGTACCCTATTGGTACTGAGGAATGCGGAATCCGAGGAATTCGTGTTAATGCTTCTTGTGAAGGTACGGTACTCGTAAATTCAATGGCACGTTAGCTAATAATGGATGCCATGTATTTTAAGGACACGTGTCAGGATCTTGCACAATTTTTACGTGTGGGTCAAAAATTACTAGTCCTCAATAGTCTCATCTTAGGATTCCTTCTGTAATTTTGTTCTTTTTCTAAAATTTCTTGCAGTATTTATGACTGTCTTATGCGTTAACTATATCTCAAGATATGAATATAGGTAGAGGTAAACTTTATGCGCTCTAGGCTTGCTTTAGGTCTAGATTTCCAGCGATCTCACCAAACATTAAATAAGGATTGGCATAAAGTGTGCAATTACAGTAAAACTAAGGGTGCGTATATAAATTGTTGGGTTTTATTATTATTCAAATGCGAATGCAATAGCGGTATTATTTATATGTAGCAGTAAATACCACTACTGCTGTAATCTGTGATGTTCGTGGGTAATCATCAAAACTATTTATATTATAATATTATAGGTTTACAGAATAAACAGACATCAGAAGAATAAACAATATATAATATAATAAGAGAGAATGATGATGGATATCAAAAGAACTTTATAGATATAAGCACATTGAAATGAACATTTCACAGAAATATGGCAAGTGCCTAGGTGTTTCTAAACACAAGAAAGGTAAAGAACTTGATCAAACGTAATTAGCACATAGTAAGCAAACATTCTTCGGACACTATGAAAATTTCAATGGTTTTAATAGCAGCGAAATTGAAATGGTATTTGATTGAAATTTCTGTGCAATCGTTTATAGACTCAAGTCCAGAATAAAGGCTCTTGCGTCGCTGCAAGCGCAGCTAAAAAGCAGAACTATAATAGTTTATTGTATCTAAATACATCTAAAAAGCTTTTATCGTCTTATTTATAGATGCAGCTATTTCTGTATTTATTGTATGCATATTTTAAACCCTTTCGCGCACATTGTTTAGTGTCGGTAATAGTACCTAATCTCGGGTTGAATCATCTCAGCCCAGTTCACTTTCCCCGGTGCATTCCGACGCGCGCCTCAATTGATTTTCCACTGGTAATGCTTTGCTTATAAACTGCGCCAGAGACGGGACATGGCTTGTCGACATCCGTTTGAGATCTTAATGGAAAGAGCCCGTGGAGCTACTGCTCACGACTATCGAGAATTCGATTCTAATGTCAACACACTCTGTTTGTTAAAAGTTCAACCACTTTCAACCACCTACAAATCTGCTCAGAACTTACTGTGAATACTAATGAGCGAAAACTATACTTATGTTAGAAAGACAGTAAATTTATTTACAGTACTATACGAGTTTGTAAAATGTTGAGGCTTTCATTCCGAAAAAACACGTCAAACGGCTGAATATATTAATACATGGCACAGTACCCGTCTGTTGTTTCAGGTGAAATATGAGGCTGCCAAACCAAACAAAGCCTAGCTAATAGCAATAAACTACTCACTGCTCACCAATCAAATTAAATTACCTGTTCGAAGCTCAGGAAGATTACTTACGTCGAAATAACTTACAAGATGGATTTCTTCGAGTTATTGATCATATATCAATTGAATATTATTGGCTGGAGGACGTAAATGTCAACTAAGAGAAAACGGCAATCGGTAAACAAAATGTAAGTACCTACTCGATGGCACAGTAACCTATCATAGCGCTATTGGGATCACAGTAATATCTGTAATATTATACCGTTTGCCTGGTCAATTGACTTGCCCAGCAGTAAATATCGAAATATCTGCCAACGATTTCATGTGAAATGGAAATTTTCCTTGTTTAGACGTAGCGACAGCGGTAACCTTCTCAGTCATTATGGACACGAGACTACGCTTTTGTAGAATGCTTTTGCCATTGATTGACACAGATCAACATGACAGTTTCATTTGTTTCCACGAAAATAAATTCACTAGAGACACGTATTCAGGAAACAATTGCATTTTCGGAAATTTCGATATTGATAACATCTAAAACCATGTTTCCTAAATTAGGGAAAGGAAAAAGAACTTCAATAAACGTCTGCCCCTAATCCAAAAATCCAAATACAGCGACCATTCAACAGTCTCATAGAAGAACCATTAAAATATGCTCCTTAGCTTTCATCTACCGAAAACCATTTAAGTAACGTTTACCGGTTGTCTCATTATTCGGAGCTATTGTGCTTTCCAGGTTTAGCCCAGACGGGTTAGCCGCTATGGATAGAAGATGGGCCGTACCGATACCTTAATTGACGAGAGCTTGAGTTCCCGAAACCTAAGAGCTCTGCATAATAATGGCGCATAATCCCTTATCGAGGGCCGAACGTTAAGGGGAATGATTTACCTAATTTTAGGACGACTTTTTTTAATTTTTATTTCTTCAGGATATCAAACAATTGCGCAATAATGCTTAATATTTAGTGACAGATATTTACATAACACTTAAGTAATCACGCAACCAGCATCGTTATACACAAATTAATCATCGGTTTGAGCAAGGTACAAGCAAACTTAAAAAAACGAAATAAATAAACTATTGTATCTTTAAATAACGTGTGAGAAACTAGATGTGAGAAGATAACGTGTCCGTTTACGTCCACTGCAAGATTTTGTAAAAAGTGGCAAAAATACAAAAAAAACCTAGGTTTATATTTCAGGAGTTGCAAGAATAAACATACTTGGGACTTTGTGTAAGTTTGGAGTAAGTGTTTAGTAACGGAAATGCCTGAAACTGAAACGATACAGGTTTTTTAACAAAACTGTTTTACAAAAGATAGTAAGTATGAAACGGTCATACCGTTTGCCGTTTACCGTTTTGTAGTCAAAGGATTTTTTCTGGCAATTATTGGAAATGGCGTCTGTGTTAAAACTTCGGCCCTTTCAAGACCTACTGAGGGGATCAAGCCCAATATTAGGAATCCTTAATTCAATGAATATCCTGTATTTCCAAGATTATTCTAATAAACAATAGTACCAAGACATCTTGGAGAGATGGTAGTCTATTTATTAACTTTTTGATGAAAGTGAGCAGATCACTTTTAAAGAGTCAAAACCTTTACCCCAAGTGACCTCAACCCTAATTGCTTAACACATAAACACACTATCAATCACAATCTGAATAATTTTGAAGGATATTGCTAATCCATTGATTCATATGTTCGAAAAATTTGTCTGCTCAGTAACGTAAATAACGCAATGAATATTGTTGAACTGTCAAAATTTTCGATTCCCGCACGGAACAAATATTTGTATGACCTACAAGTAGTTTTTCCGGGTCTGGCCGTTTGTATAGGTATGTGAGTTTAAATGTTTGTAAACGCACCCACAAAACAGGAGAAATTACTAGTGTGGCAAAGTTTAAAAAAAAAAATTACCTACTGTTAGCGTGTTATGCAATTACCCCTCTGCTCTATAATTGCAAAGATATCATCGACCGTCTCTACGAAAAAGTATTTTGAAAAACATGAAAGTAATTCAATCACATTTAAACCGTCAATCTAAAAGCAATAAAACATAACCGACTACGCCTTAACCGTCTAAGAACCGCAGTTAATAGCGGCGGGCACACAATACGTTAATTAAATCGTCGTCTAGTGGCGAGGCAAGTCGCGGGCGTGCATCTAGCTAACGGGCACACACGACTGAAGGGTGAGGGCTACACCTTCATAACGTTGATTCGCCTCTTTGTAACGTTTTAGGTGCTTTCTCACGGTTTTTACTTGGCCTCGAAGCTGAACGAGCTTTCGATATTTTGTATTTTTAACCAACTTCAAAAAAGAGTGCCTTGAAGGTCTTGGGGGAGGCCTTTACCCAGCAGAGGCACAGTAAAGACTAAAAAAAAACTAAAAGACTGCAAAAAGAAGGAGGTACTTAATTTGTGTTTTTTTTTGTATGTATTTTTCGCTATATCTTCGGAAAAAGTGGAGCGATTTCGAAAATTCGATTGAATTAATGAATGAATGAAATGCACCGATCCCAGCGCGCCTTGATCAGACTCGATCAATTGAACCCCAAGATTTTTCACTAACCCCTGGAGCCTCATGCTTCATGGTGTTACAGAGGCCAATGCAACGTAAAATTAAATTATAGTAACGTTGTTTGGGTAGTTTTGTGTTAAGGGTGTGTCCAGACCTGGCGAATGCGCCGCTCGCGAGCCGGCCGCGGGCGGCTCGCAAGCTGTTCGCGGCCGGCTCCCGAGCGTCGCATCCGCCAGGTCTGGACACACCCTAACTTCGATATGTATCTTGATGATATTCTACTAGCTCCTGCCACTGTTGTTTACATAGCATAGTGTTATAGGAATTAGTGTGGGGTAGGTACCATAGCAAAAAAGTAGAGCCTGCACCTTCATATCCAACGTTGATTCATCTCTTTGTATCGTTTTAGGTGCTTTCTCACAGGGTATCGCTATATTGTTTTCTAGTCTAGGTATTTGACTGGTTCCGAAACCTAGAAATGTCTAGAAACTTATTTTAGTACATTATATTTTCGTCGACGTCGCTCTCACCACCGCTCATGGCTTTTCATCAGGAAACCGCTGGACGAAGTCGCTAAAAAACTGTTAACTCCGTAGCTGCGGAAGCTTCTTATAATGATGAAATAACTACCGTTTTCGCTTGCATCCTAATAATACGTCATTCATTTTGTAGTTAAGTAACTCATAACTCGCAATCCCAAAGACATTCATATGCGCCTGTCTAATCAAGTAATCACCCAACACCTAAAACGTATTACCATTAGTTAATGACGCCCAACCTCCTTCGTTAACATTTCTCTTACACCGTTAACTCACACTTCCTAATTAGCGGTAGCCCGTATTATCTATCAATCAAGTACAAAGGTAAACAAACGAAGTACCTTAAGGTACTAGCGCCGCATCCGAATAGGGCACGAGACAGCTACCGGCCCGAGCAGCCGAGATTACCTTAGCTTTATCTGGTAGCCCTTAATTGGAAACTTTTAATGTCAAACTGCTGCCTTGTACCCTTTTTTTTTTTTTTTTTTGGGTGGGAAATCATCAAATAACTTCTCCCGCTCTGGGTGGAGCAGGAGGGCGTGTCAGACTTTTACTGACTAAAACCCACCCGTGTTCCTTCAGTAGCCCTTAAGCCAGGGGCTGTGGTGTCTCTTTCGAACAAACCCGCACCCCTGGCAGGCATCGACCCTTGCGGGTCCCATCACTTTTTGTGCTGACATCTCTTTGAGGCGCGCGTGGAACACAACGCGCCGTCGACTTGGGCTTGGTCCTTACCGGACAGCGAGCTACCCATTACTCGCCGTCCGCAAGCCCACGCCTACGGTGGCCGGAAATCGGCCTGGGATTCCCGACGCCCAGGGCGTCTCCGTATCCTGCGGCGGCTGGGGTCGCGAGGGCGCATATGCTGCCTCTCCCTCACGTGCGCCGCCTCCCTCTTCGCGAGCATCACTGCTTCGCTGAAGGAGGTGACGGCTCCCCATGCCCTCTCGCTCCGTACCATGGCCTGGACCAGGGCCGGACGCGAGAGATCGCCGCCGCCGATCGCCTCCACGAGGACACGGCGGTGCTCCGCCCAAGCAGGGCAGATCGCCACCGTGTGCTCCACCGTGTCCTCAGGGCGATCTTCGCAGTTGCCTTGTACCCTTAACGGTGCTTTACTGCCAGCGTATAAGGAGTCACTTAGAAATTGTACATGAAATCATTACACTGTTCGGATGCGTAGATGGAGATATTTGGTCAAATGTCAGTGGTGTGTGGTCTATGTTTATGCCAATTAGTTGTATAATGGTTACTTTTAATTTCTTGAGGAACCTTGAGAGCGAATTACCAGTGAATCTGAACGTGCTCAGCGCATCTAAACCGCGTTTACCAGCTGTCAGTGTCATCATTGCCGGGGAATATTGACACTGACAACTCTTGAACGCAGATTAGATGCGCTGATCGTGTTCAGTTTTATTAGTGAAATCAGCCCTACGTTATCATTTTTTTTGTGACAATTTGTCGCAGTCGCCAAGTCCCATTTATGCGACCTTCTCATTAAATAAATTGACTAAATTCTTAAAAGGCAGCTTACAAACGGTGTTAGAAATAAATAGTTATTTATTACACTGAGGCTTGATCGGGTCCTTTTTCAGAAAATCTATGATCATGACATGAAATTTGGCAACAGATTGAATTGAGGGTATTTGGAAACAGAAGATACGTTATGACCTTTCCGTTCATATTATCTGAGTTACTAATTTATGTTTACATACCGTGTGGTGACACCCTAGAGATCGGATACACAAGAATTCCTAGTGCAGAGACCAGTTTCGCACAAACTAATATCACGTACTTTTTAAGCTTGGTTTAAATAACATGTGTCATTGTTTGTGAAGAGAAAATAAATTATGTGATTTTCATAGTTTAAAGTAGGTAAGTAGAAGACAAAACATGATTTGTAGAATCATTTTTAAAATTCAACATATCACGCCATTTAGTTCTGACATTTGCATGTCCTTAACACCTCAAGTGTTTGCTCTCTATAATCTTATGCACATTCGTGTAATTGCATCGTGCATTAAGACAATGAGCGATCTCCATTGCCTTCTAAACTTTGACAGTTCAAGACGATTGTTCTCTATAATTGCATACTTTATTACACCAAACAGTAATTGCATACTAACATAACGTACAGACTTTATGATAAGTTTTAGGAGGCTTTAGCTTTAATATCTACTTGTTAATATTGTTAAGATTATGTGGTAAGTAGGTTAACCTAGATTCTTGCGTCCTATAGTTTTAACAGTTCAAGACGATTGTTCTTTATAATTGCATACTTTATTACACCAAACAGCACCCTAATTGCGTAACTCACGATTAATCATAATCTGTTTCGTTTTAAAACAGATTGTTAAATCATTGCTTCATATGTTCGAAAAATGTGTCTGCTCATCAACGTAAATAACGCAATGAATATTGTTGAACTGTCAAATTGAAACAGATTATGATTAATCGTAAGTTACGCAATTAGGGCGCTGTAATTGCATACTAATAGTACAGTCTGTATGATAAGTAAAACTTTTAGGAGGCTTTAGTTAACATTTATTTGTTAATATTATGTGGTGAGTAGGTTATACCTAAATTATTCTGCTCGCATTAAGGGTCCCCGAAACAATAAATTGCCATGGTTAATGTTTTGTGTGTTTATTGTCAATCGCTTCAATTGCATTTTGTCATTGCGACCAATTTGCGGATCAATGTGTCTGAAATTAGTGCAATAATCCGTAATTACAAGATGCAATTGAAGTTTGCACCGAACATTAGGTACTGACGATCAGGGCCCGATCTAGGGGGGGGCAAGCCGGGCAAATGCCCAGAGCGGCAAAAATGAGGGGCGGCAAAATTGAGGGTTGCACGAAGTACTCAATTTTATCGGTAGGAGTGAAAAATCTTATACAAATTACCATGCCAAGCAGCCCGACAAAATAGTATTTTTAAGGTTTTCTTAGCTATGATTTCAATAGAACATAAAGTTTGTGACGGTATAAAATTTATCAGAAAATAGAGCAGAAAGTGCGAAGAAAAATATTTTGATTATTACGAGGTAGAGTATAATGTTTTATTTACCTAATTTAATTATTTTACAGAATGTCTGATTCGTTTTGTAACGGAACATAATTAGTTTCTGATAAGGCGGGAGGAAACGCCCGGGTGTTACCACTGCGTAGATCGCTCGGAGGACACGGTGGAGGTCAGCCCGGCTTGGGCGGAGCACCGCCGTGTCCTCGTGGAGGCGATCAGCAGCGGCGATCTCTCGCGACCGGCCCTGGTCCAGGCCATGGTACGGAGCGAGAGTACATGGGAAGCCGTAACCTCCTGCGAAGCAGTAATGTTCCCGAAGGCGGCACATGAAGAAAAGGCAATCTATGCGCCTTCACGGCCCTAGTCGCCACAGGAGACACCCTGGGCGTCGGGAATCCCAGGCTGATTCCCGGCCACCGTAGGCGCGTGCTTGCAAACGGCGAGTAATGGGTAGCTCGCCGTCCGGCAAGGACCAATTAAGCCCGGGTCAACGGCGCGTTGTGTACATACCACGTGCGCCTCAGAGAGATTTCAGCACCAACTGGTGGGGTCCGCTAGGCCCGATGCCTGCCAGGGGTGCAGGTTGTTCGAAAGAGATACCGTGGCCTCTGGCACACAAGTAACTGAAGGAACACGGGTGGGTTTTAGTCAGTAAAAGTCTGACACGGAGAAGTTATTTCATGATATACACCCTCAAAAATAAAACGTAATACAGTAATGTATTTTTTTTTGCATTCAATTAAAAACAAATAGTTCCTTGTATTTTTTTAAACCTTATAAAATATAATTTTAACAGTTTGATTTTCAATCCGTTCAGTGATTTCTGAGAAATTCTTTAACAGACAAAAATTCATGAGAGTATGTTTGCTGTTCTAGACATTCCCCTACCGCAGAAACTTTTCGCCGGTTATACAAAAAAAAATCAGCTGTTCCATACATTTTGACCGCGTGGGTATTGCACTTTTCTATGAAACAGCTGTTATTTTTTTTGCATAACCGGCGAAAAATTTCTGCGGTAGGGGGTCGAGAATTATATGCTGAATTCATGGTTATTTGCGCACTGGATAAAAACTTACCCTGTATAATAGTAAATAACTTACTTAGAATAATATACAATTAAAACAATATCACATAGGTACGTGGGACACTCGAAAGTTTTGCGAAAAAAAAAATGTTCTACATTGTATGTAAATATTTTTTATTAAATATTTTCAAAGTACTCTCCACTATCATCTATACAAAGTTTCATGTGTCTGAACCAATTTTCGACACACTTTTTCCAGTCCACCGCAGACACCTAGTTTACAGCCTGGTCGAACGCTGACAGCGCATCATCCGGCGACTAAAATATGAAAATAAGTCACACGGTACTAGGTCAGGGCTGTTTGTAAGGTGAGTGACCCAGGTGTTTGACCGGCGTGCTGTTCAGGAAGTCCTTCGTTTTGAGCGCGGTGTGTAAAGGCGCATTGTCGTGGTGGAGCAGGAGCCCGCGGAGCCCTGTGTTTGGTCGCTTGTTGCTCATAACAAAGAAAACTTCTCCCAAGCATTTAGTAGTATACCATCATTCAGCGTTGATGCTTCTTTGGTTCCGTAAAGGAATTGACACCAATTAGCCAGTAATATTGAAAAAGCTCGCGATCGAAATCTTCCCCCTGGTTCTAGATCGATACTGCTTCTAATGATGTCGTAAACAAGGCGAGACGAGCCTGTTTCAAATTTGTTAATCATATTAGGTCTTTACCTATGAAATTGCCGTTCTGCAGTACTGGCCATTTCAAATCAAAATAATTTTTGTTTGGCTAAGAATTCTAATTTCAAATTAATTTTATTTTAAAAACATGGATTTTTTATTCTAAAAGTAGTCATTTCTTTATTGATTAGTGTTACATTTTCATCGCATTTCAATCTTTTTCGTCATCATGGATAAGTTAAAAATTCGAGTAATTATGGAATATGAGTACCGTCGTGGCAGCAACGCGGCACAAGCGGCACGCAACATCAACGACGTTTACGGAGCTAATACTACAAACCAACGCACCACCTGTTATTGGTTTGCTCGCTTCCGTTCTGGAAATTTCGACCTGAAAAATGAACCTCGCGGTCGTCCGAAGACTTTGGTCGACAATGACGAATTAAAGGCGATTGTGGAAGCTGATGATACACAATCTACGGCTGAATTAGCAGCAGCTTTCGACGTTAGCGTCAAAACAATATTGGTCCATTTGCGTCAAATTGGCAAGGTAAAAAAGCTTGACAAATGGGTGCCCCACGAACTCAATGATCGCCAGCGCGAAGTACGCGTCGAGACGTGCCTTGCACTGCTCAACAGACACACAAATGAAGGAATTTTGAACCGCATTGTTACCTGCGATGAAAAATGGATTCTGTTTGATAACCGTAAGCGCTCAGCAAGTTGGTTGGATCCTGGTTCAGCACCTAAACAATGCCCTAAACGAAAACTTACCCCTAGAAAAGTGATGGTCACTGTTTGGTGGTCTAGCGCCGGTGTGATTCATCACAGCTTCTTACCAAACGGGGTGAGCATTACTGCAGATGTGTACTGTGAAGAACTGAACACAATGATGGAGAAGCTGGCGCATCTCCAACCAGCATTGGTCAATCGCTCGTCTCCGCTGCTCCTGCACGACAACGCGCGACCTCATACTGCACAGCAGACGGTCTCCAAGTTGCAAGAACTGGGGTTGGAAGCTCTCCGTCATCCGCCCTACTCACCAGACCTTGCGCCTACAGACTACTACTTTTTCCAGAATTTGGATAACTTCTTGGCGGGAAAAAAATTTAATACCCGAGAGGCAGTACAAAATGCCTTTGAAGAATTTGTTGCCTCCCGTCCAGCTGATTTCTTTAAGAAGGGCATCAATAAACTGCCACTGCGATGGCAAAGATGCATTGATTGCATGGGTGATTACTTCGATTAATACAAATAAAAAATTCATGAAAAAAAATCGTTTAAATTTTTTCATACAAAACGGCAATTTCATAGGTAAAGACCTATTATCACTGCACCACTCCGCCCGGGCCTGCTTCTGAGCATCGGTGAGGTTGTGCGGCACCCAGCGTGAAACTATCCTCCTCACGCGAAGATGCGCGTGTAGAAAGCTTCCCGACACAACCTGCAGTGTGTGAGGCAGGTTGTAACTGCTACGTAACTCGCCTATTGTCGTAAATTGTTCACTGCTAGTACGTTTTCTTCCGTAATAGCCGTCAAAGGGCGACCACTTCTTTCTTTATCCCCCAAAGTTAGTCCGCATCGCTTGAATTCGTTATACCAACGAGACACGGTTGCCTTAGAAGGGCCTTCATCCATAAATGACATTTGAAGTCTATCGTACGATTCGTCCGATTTCAGGCCACACTTGAAATCGTAAAAAATCATAGCGCGAAAATGTTCCGGCGCAGATCCATTTTTTAATGAGATACGATAGTTTAAATTAGCTCGCAAACAATGTGGAGGGAAATTTTTAAATTGGAACGTACCTATTTTAACTTACAAATAATCATATTTTCAAAATAGATTATGACTGGCCAGTCTCTCATACATGTATGTATGAGTGGCCTGGTATATATCCCATCTTTGGAATAGCAAGCTCATGACTTCTATAGTGTTATTGTAAAAGGCGGCAAATATTATTTTTGCCCGGAGCGGCTAAATAGCTAGATCGGGCCCTGCTGACGATTAACAAACAACTTTTATATGTAATTCACAACTATTGGCGAACTATTAAGTGATTTGTGGTCGGTAAAGTTTAACTCGCACTACGTGTCGTAATTAGGGTTACGATTCCTGGAACGTAGAGATAAAGGTTTGAAAGTATAAGATTATTTGATAGCATAGAAAGCTTGACGGAAAAACAGGAAATTTTTCTTTATGCCTATTTAAAATAAATTTTGCGATGCAATTATGGACCTAAACTACAATAATTTATCTATGGGGGAACAGGGGAATTACCTTTAGAATTACGCAATCATATCTACGCCCTAGTTCTTAAACAATTATAGCTATGTACCTATATCTGTTTAAGAACTATTATCGCTAGAAAAGTAATCTAAGTGGAAAGTCGTAGATTTTGGTCACTAACCCTTCCTACGAACGTAGATCCACGCGAGACACAATGGCTTTTTAATTGTCTGTAATAACGGCATTCGACCAGATAATACTTCCTGGCAATTTGACGGTACCACGCCCTGAAACATGCCTCACTCTGCATAGTTACAAGCTTACGTCTTCAAAGGTATTTAAACAACAAAAAAATAGACGTAGAACTTTCACTGCCACCATAAAAATCGCATGCAATTCCAAGTGGCGCGGTCCCGACAAGCGAGTTTTACATCCCATCCACTGATCTAAGCATAAGGTCTAAACAGGCGATAAACGCGAAGCAATTGGAACCGTTTTTATTGCCGTTTAAAGTTTAGTTTTTACTGTCATAGCAAATTGCTTGCAGTCCGCGACACTTAACGAACTACTGAGGGTTGAGATGGACTTCTTGCAAAGTATTCGATGTATTTGATAGAGGTGATAATTATGATCATTTACTGTAACAAAGTTGCTAACTAGATAGTAACGTTACTTAGGGCGCATTCCACCAAACCATTATACCTAGGTCCTCAGATTACTGAATAAATCTGAGCCTAGGTCATCATCATAGCTTAGAAATAAATTTCCATACTAAAACTGTCAGACGTCTATTTTATTCCACGGATATAAGATTATCAGACTTTGGTAAGATCAGCCCTTACGATTTTATAACTTTCGGTTTCGGTCCTGGGCCTAGAGACAAAATACATTTCTGTTAGCGTTCACGCCAAACGCTACGCCAAAATGTATGGGAATGACATTACCTGCGGAAAGAAAACGTCGTAACCTCTCCGCAGGTAATGTTATTCCCATACATTTTGGCATAGCGTTTGGGAAAGCTAACAGAAATGTGTTTTGTCTAGGCCTGCTGATAATCCTTTTTCCTAAAGCGAGCGTAAGTACTAGATTAAGATTATAGATCGCAAATAAATTACTTTCTATCTTAATTTGACTTTTACATAAAACTTAATGACATTATCCAGAATATTGATTCCAACAAGGCTATAAAAAACAATGTTGAAAATTTTATTGCTGAAACTCTGACCACAGACAACCCTATAAACTGTGGAAGTGTAGACGAATCATGAAACGTTGACGCTACAACTATGCAGGGTGGCCTAATGGCCAAAGGCCCTAGTTTAACATTGGCACATTGAACGCTTTGACTTTGGTCTACGATATTTCTTTTGTAGGTTGTCGTACAGACACCAGCACATAATTTATTTGATAGATTTTCAACTTTATACCGTATGCATAAGGTTCATGTTCAATTGGGAAAATTTGACAGTTTGGGGTAGGTTGACCCGTGTATTCCCGTTCGTCCCACCGACTTCGTCCCCGACGTGGGACGAACGGGAATTTACAAAAATAATATTAAATTTGTTCCCGATCGTACCTGCTGGCGTCTGTACCTACCAAGCGTCTTGGAAGTGGACACACAAAAATGTACAGTACCACAGATTAATAACAGTGCTGAGAAAATAAGGCGGACGTTATGTTACTACATCATTCGAATTGTAATTAATTATTTATTAAAGAACACAAACAGCATTATACAATCAACATTGGTTTTAAAAGTATTTAGGAAAGGTATTACTGCTAATGTATACACGAATTATGTGTACAGACGCCAACACATCAAGCTACCCCAATCTGTCAAATTTATTTGATAGATTTTCAACTTTATTGTATAAGTTTAAGGTTCATGTTCAATTGGGAAATATTGACAAATTGGGGTAGCTTGACGTACCTACTGGCGTCTGTACATAGCATTTAAGGCGCCTAAAGTAACCCGCGAGTTTCAAATTTAGTGACGTTTTTTGCAATTTGTCAATTCAAAATTCGCGACCGAAAAACGTGTTTTTACATAATCATAATCATCGAAATAAAAATAAAAAGCATCAACATCTGGCTAGCCTTTTCCCAACTATGTTGGGGTCGGCTTCCAGTATAACCGGATGCAGCTGAATACCAGTATTTTACATGGAACAACTGCCATCTGACCTCCACAACGTACCGCAATACCCCTTATTCAGACTGGTTGTCAGACTTTTGGGTTTCTAATGGTCCGTAACGACTGGCAAAGATCCACAAATCCCGTGCAGCTATTGTTACACAGTCAAAAGCCCCTCAAAAAATAAAACCTCTTAGTTCATTTAATCCCATTGAATGACGATAGTCATTCATGAAAAAGGCCAAAGCAAAAAAATTCAAAATATTTATTCACATTCATTGTATCCCATGGGCATGATGTGAATAACCTCAACAACAAAATAGATATTGTAGTCAATGAATGTTATATGGGTAAGAGAAGGCCGGTGTAGATGAAAGGAAGAATGAGGAACTTGGACTTGGCATACAGTCAAATTATTTTAGGGTATGCAGATACGTGTTGTATGACACATAATTTTAGAATTGTTCAGAGTTTCAGGGTTTTACTTTCAAAATGATTATTAAACTTTTAACTTAGAGATTTATGCAAAAGTAAATGTTAAATTCAAACTTAATAAACTGTGTTAAGTTTGTCTTTTTTTATTTCTATCTTTACATATTTTTTTTTTTTTCAATCTCTAAACAATTCAGGCAGAAGCACATTTGAGGCATCATAAGAACAGACCTGCACCCTAATTGCGTAACTCACGATTCATCATAATCTGTATCGTTTTGAAACGGATTGTTAAACCATTGCTTCATATGTTCGAAAAATGTGTCTGTTCGACAACATAAATAACGCAATGAATATTGTTTAACTGTGAAGACGAAACCAATTATGATCAATCGTGAGTTACGCAATTAGGGTGCAGTTTACCGGTCAAACAGACAAAACTCCTGTTGTATACACAAAGCAAATACCTTAGGGTTCACTACATATGTGCTTAAAGAAAATTTTATACAGGCTGGCATTTTGATGTTTGAGTATGTATGGAATGGAACAAAATGTTTTTTTTTTTTTCACAAATGGGCAACAAAAAGTTTCAACAGGGTTCAGAATCATGTAATCACTGAAGCCATGGTAACAGGTTGTGCGTCAATGTCCCTGCCACCCTGAATTAATATTTTACTGCATGAAGCATTACATTTAGGGAGAAGACCAATTTGTGATGATTCAAGCCAGCATAGTTAGCCTGGTTATTTGGTTTATTATTGCAACTATCAACTACAAGCGACAAAATGATTTAAACTGATATATTTATTACTGATTTACTACAAATGCCAAACTTCATAACTTCAGGCTACTGTGGGAACACGGGTGGGTTTTAGTCAGTAAAAGTCTGACAAGCCCTCCTGCTCCACCCAGAGCGGGAGAAGTTATTTGATGATTTCCCACCCAAAAAAAAAGATGTTTGGGTCTGACAACAAAAGAGAAAACCAATCATATTTTCTTAGTTTTGTATTAGGCTACCACGTGCAATTGTTTAAAGTAAAGAAAATAGTGTAAGTGTAGCTCCAATGATATTTAAGCTCAGTGTTCAAACTGTTACAAAAGGTTACATATATCAGATAAAGGTTGCACACAGGCAGGAGATAAAGGATTTATTATATGGTAAGGAACATAATAAGAAAACGGGGATAATTAAGTAACACCACTTAAGTCGTACTAAAGACAGAACATTTACTGCAGAAAGGCGAATGTGAACAATAACAAAACACTAACATAACCTAAAAATGTTTAAGCAAGGTATTGAAAAACTTACCAAACTTATTAATATAATGCTGTGAAATCATTCTTTGTAGAAAATTGCTAATTGTGTTCTAAATAATGTCCTGAAAACAGGTAAACAAAAAAAAACAATTTTGTAAACTTTTACTATTTTAACGTTGACATTTGACTCTGACACCACCACACATGACATGACAAGTGTCATCAGTGCTGCCACACGCCAGATCGAGAAATCTGGATAGAACGTTCGAAAAATCTGTACAAAATCTGTATGAACACAAAACGCTAAAATCTGTAAAACGGTAATAAAATCTGTACAAAATCTGTTCAAGAAAACATTATTTATTATTTTTTGTACATATTTTTATTCATTTTAACAATATTTTTTTATCAACTTGGAGTTTCTAACAGGGTTCATCATTAAGAAGTTTAATTTTCTTAGAATGCAGCACTCACTGCACACACAAGTCACAACACAATATCGACAAGAAAGTCAAGAAATCTTAGCGCAAATATGACTCGCGATACTCAACTCTAGAAGTTGAAACTCCAACCAAACAAATCGTTTCATTCTGCTCATTCCATTCATTCATTTGTACTGAAGGGATTCCCCGAAACGCTGTAAATGTTGCCAGGGACAACGATTTACACAGAACACAGGGAAAAAAATGTTGAAGGCAATAAATAAACACTAAATTAAAATTATTATACACTAAAAAGAGATACATTTTCAATCATTTCATCATAGATTATGTGAGGAAGCGAAAATTACGAAAATCTGTATAAAAGTTATGCTGAATCTGTAATCTATATTGGTGATGAAAAATCTGTATAGATACAGATAAATCTGTATATATGGCAACACTGAGTGTCATAATAACAAATCAACAGCCATTTTGACTTTTTAGCATTGTCTATTCCTAGGCCGATGATCCTGTCCCACTTTTTCTATTCTAATACAATTATTTTTTGAAGTGGAACGCAACAAGTTATAACAACAGTACCTGGCAACATTCTTATGTTTTATTGTAAAGTATAGGGTTGTTACGATTTACAAATTATCAGTGATGATAATACCAAGAATGGTTCGTAGTAACAAGTATGTAGTAAGTACCTATTGAGATGTATTTATCTGTTAGGAATCTGCATAAATCGAAGAGCGCTTTCCATTTATTTGAATGAAATCTTTATAAAAGATTTCCCCCAGAACAAAAAGTAATAGGTAGGTACCTACGTGTGTAATGTAATTGGAACCGTGCACCTAGCTTCTAACGTTTGTATGTGCCCATGCAGGTTAATATGAAATAAAATATTTTGATTTGATTAAAAAATACCTACATAAAGACCTTGAGCGATTATCATTTTCTAGCAGATTTAAGCTAATTACTACATATCATAAAACAAGGTCCCACACCACGTCTGTTTGTCTGTCTGTGCGCGATAAACTCAAAAACCACTTTAACAGATTTTCATGCGGTTTTCACCAATAGACAGAGTGATTCATGAGGAAGGTGTAGGTGTATAATTTGTTAAGGCTTCTTGATTTGTATAACGCAGGTGAACCCGTTGGCAAACGCTAGTAGAAGGCTAAAGGAATGCGGTTGCAACTGTTAAGTACAGACGCCAGCACATCAAGCTACCCCAATCTGTCAAATTTCTTTGATAGATTTTCAGCTTTATACCATAAACTTAACGTTCATGTTCAATTGGAAAAATTTGACAGTTAGGGGTAGCTTGATGTGCTGGCCTCTGTACAATGCAACAAACTAAACATACATTCATCGGTATTTCAATTATATGTAGGTATGCCATTCATAGCGAGTAAATAGTATAGATAAGTGCCTACTGTAAAAATTAGAGTGCGACAGCGAAATTCTAGCAGATCTAGGAGCATTAAGCTCCTAGACCTACGCGGCTAAGTAAAGAATTTCTCTGTCGGTTTGTATACAAGCTTACCAAACAAAAAATACATTTAGCTATTTGATAGAATGCCAGAATAAAGGTGTACGGTGTAACTCACTGCATATATAAATTATATACCTATAACATTTATAATTTTAGACACCAAGACACTTTATTTTATAAGATATTTCAAAATGTCGGTATGTACCAAAGTGTTAGATGTACTAGATATGCAATGTAACGCCGATATTTCTTAAATAATAACAAGAAGAAAACGCCATTTCACCAACACGAGGTGACAACTAAAATTCTGCTGAATGAAAGACACAAACATTACTTTTTTGAAAAGAAAACTGCCGCCCGTTTAAAATTCGATTGAAAGTTTGAATTCCTAACTACAATTAAGCGTGAAATAATCGAAATAACCTGTAACCAGGTATTGGATGTCAGGGTGGATGACCTTATTACCTATGCAGCTTCACTTTTGGATTGTAATATCTCATTATCTAGGAAAACTACGAAGTCACATGTTTAATTATTAATATAGGTACTTAATCTCGAACAGCAAACCACTTATACTACTATACCACTGAGACTAGGTACTATCGAGCAGATGGACTCTATCTAGATACCTACACACCCCAACTTCCGCTATTGTAATTGTTTAGTAGGTTAATAGCTCACATAATGTAGGATACAGGCAAACTATTAAAAACTACTGCTATGTGATTACCTGCATATATTTAAACCCGGCTGAACTAGCCAGACCTGATTATACACCTACTGAAAGACGATATACCGCAATTATACGCGATTTACACGTAATTAAATAAATCCCGTTTACTATCTCACATCTCAAGAAAATGCACTTCTAGTTTTCACTTACCAGGTCGTTGATCGTAACATTTCCGTCACAAATTGATTTTTGTATGTGCAGTAGCACAAAAATAACCTCCCGGGTGTCGCTGCGTACGCGCCGCCAGTAGGAACACCACCGTCGCACGCCCAACCCGTTCCGCCCTACACCACAAATATACCGCTTATTACGATAACCATATCTCCTACAACCTCATGTGTTTATAGTGTTATATCCAAGTGATTGTGAAAATAATAATGAAAAGTCGGGAGCACGTGAAATTTGAGTGGTACAAGTGATTGGATTTAGTCCAAGTGTTTTGTGTGTCTTATATGAACAAGGGCGCCTGCCCTTTGAGTTTTGGTAATTTCCGTTTGTGTATTTTATGTTTAAGGCATGTAACGGTCGTTAACCTCATCCATTTTAAGGAGGTATAAAACAGGCAGCAATATTTTTATATCTATTGGTAAAAAATCACCTTTAATGACCGTCGTTCAGCTGTATTATCAAATGAATACCAAAGTATATATGGAACAACAAGGTTAATACAAAACGTTCATGCGTAACAATACAAATGAATGATGAATAAGTAGTACCTACATGAACACACAGCCATTACGCTTTATTTTATCCTCACATGGTACGAACAGAATTTTAAGCTCCCACATGGGAGTTAGTGGAGAGCAGGTAAACCCTCAGGAAACAGCTAGGAAAGTGCAAATTCAACTCTTTTCGTTTTCACACTAACTCACATGTGGGAGACATGTGAGTTAGTGTGAAAGAGAAAAGAGTAAATGATAGCGTGACGAATGACAGGGGAGAGGTATTCTACCTATGTGTTGTACCAACCCCAAGTAACATGGGACACGGGCAGGAAAATGATGATGACATGTTGGCTAAAGGTAAACTCAAGTGATTCCCAGTGAGTTTGTTTTCTTAGATCGTTAAAGAAAAATATAAGTAGGTACCAGTAAAATTTAAAACTTGGCATTAACTGCATCCATAAATCGTCGTTCCCGAAATGCAGAGGCATGGTAACTGGATTGCTCTGAGTATATTTTTCTAGACACAAAAATAATGTTATTTTTTCATGTAAATTCGTACCTGTGGATTGACTATAATTATGTTTAGGTATGAATAGAAAACGGAATCCGTGTTTAAAAGTTTTTCAAAATTAAATCATAATTCATAGAATAATAACAAAATGCATTACACATGCAGTTACAGTTACAATGAAAATCTATCTAAATAAAACTAAATGTCCTGACTGACTGACTGACTCATCAACGCCCAGCCCAAACCCTTGGATCTAGAAAGCTGAAATTTTGTACAGAGTTTCCCTTTATAATGTAGATAAGGAATAAGGAAGGATTTTTCGAAATTCAACCCGCTAAAGTTCCACGCGGGCGAAGCCGCTGGCAAAAGCTAGTAGAATAATAACAAAATGCATTGCAGTTGCAGTTACAGTTACAATGGAAATACACAATATTAGCTAAGTATTATTCAGGCACGCATATTAGGTTGGTAATAGCCATGCATTGCTTGCGTATTTAGCTCTTAATATAGACAAGTAGGTCCTATTCTTGTACTGCACTAATGCACTTCTGAAATAACTCTCTGTGTATACCTAAACATTTGATTAATAAAATATTTCGTTTGAAATTCGTAAGTTTAGAAGTGATGTTTAGTGAGCTTTTATTTTTTTCTATCCACCCATTACCTACTAGAGAATTAGGATCATATTAGGTATGTACGTGTTCATCCTATTTAAGCCACTATAATTACAATAACGTCTACTTTGCTACATTAAATATCAATTTTTAGTATTCCGAATATCTTCACCTTTCCGAAATTGCCCCTAGTTTACCGTGGAAGATAACTCAAAATCACTTTGCCATCAAAGTACCTACCTATATTGTATCACCAATTCACCATGTCATGTATGTAGGTAGGTACCTAATCCACTCAATAACATGGGACTGTTCTTAAATACCCTAGGCTGAAAAAATATCGTTTTTGCCAATATGTTTTCGGGTGTAAATGTAAAAGTGTCTAGGTTCCTTCCCCTTATCCATTTTTCATTTATCTAAGTATTTGAGGTGACATGCAAGGGTTAACTATTTTTCTAAAAGTTTTCGCCTTCCAGTAAAAAAAAAACACTCGAACCTAAATCAGTGTTGCCTTCTAACTTGCTGATTTCATCAAAATTAGGAGCTTTGGGAGAGTCCATTGTCGATTTCTGTAAAAAAAAAATCAAAGACGTGTACCTAATTCTAGCTGGAATGTATACCTATCGTTAAGGAATGGTCTTTTGGTACGAATTCTACAAAAAGACCCACACCACTCCTTAGGTCCTAAAACCCAAACAGTTGATGTAATAAAAAACGATTATCAGGGAAACTGTCAAAACTAACTGACACTTCGAAATGTGTCTGTGTTTTGGTATGTCGCGTATCTGGCTAGCATGAATGAACTGGCCGTACGCTTATTACTGAAAGAAAACACAGCTTTGTGTTTTAGAAAAACAAACCCTGGATTAGCAAAATAATCTGCTTAATTCTCCCAGTTCGTTCAACTTCGAAACATAATATAATGCAAAAAGTAGCTGTAGGACTGTCAAGACGATAAAAAAACTTCGTTAATATAGTTTGCCGCAATTTCACTTGCCTAGCTATTGCCTGAGGGTTTACCTACTTTCCACTAGAGGGAACTCCCTCATGTACACACAGCAAGACATCAAGCTATCAATACATTTCCAGTTTTCGCTGATTTCTCACTGTACGGAAATCCGATACAATGCGAGATCAGCTTATACTGGAAATGTATAGCTTGATGTGGAGCCGTGTGTACCTCCCAGGACAATTAACAGCATCCTATGTCTTAGTCCAAAACTTGTTTGTCCTGAGTGCCAATTTCATGCGTTTAAACCGATATAGCATGGTTAACCAAGTACCGACCATAATTCTGCCGTCCTTTAACTAGAAAGGCGTTATTCACATTTTTTTCTTTTTAATAGAATCTAAGAGAGTTCTAAATTCTTCTGTCTAACAAACATTTTTACAATACAAATAGTTCCCAAGATATGAAAAGTTTGTAACATAATTTTGGATGATTCCATCATTTCAAATCAAATCAAAAGTCATTTATTCAAACTAGGCTGAGAGTCAGCACTTTTCGAACGTCAAAATTACATAAGACAGTCCCCCAAAAACGCCCACCCTTCGACACTTCCTAGTGCTTTAGCTGGGAAGAAGAAGTGGCGCAACAAACTCCCCAGCAGCACAGCTGTCTGATAAGTTGGAAAGCGATTTGAAAGCGTCTAACCCACACTACTTAGCTAAATGTACCTACCTACTTTAAAATACTTTAACTGGCGGATGAAATGATTCGTTATTATCTTGCATCAATTGATGTATCCAACAATCAGTAAAGTATCACAGTTTTTAAGAAATAACGATTCGCGCGATTTTTCCCATTTTCTCGGAAACAACTTTTAGGGCTTAACACCTTTCTAGTTAAAGGACGGCAGAATTATAAGCCAATTTTAATCGAGAACAATATTATAGAACATGCCCTCGAAACCCATTTGGAATGTTCCGTAACTTCTGTTTTATATCATGAAAACAAACAAAGCGTCTGTTCATGCTATATGACTGTGATTAATGGCAGCTGGATGACTAGGTATTATGTGAATATTTTTTACTTGACCTAGCACCAATAAACAACCATTTATTATGAGTTTACTTAAACAATGGATTACCGACCTGCACCCTAATTGCGTAACTCACGATTGAGCATAATTGGTTTCGTCTTCACAGTTAAACAATATTCATTGCGTTATTTATGTTGTCGAACAGACACATTTTTCCAACATATGAAGCAATGGTTTAACAATCCGTTTCAAAACGATACAGATTATGATGAATCGTGAGTTACGCAATTAGGGTGCTGACATGATCAAGCGTAGGAGCATCGATACTAGTCTTTATTGCATGTTTCGGAGCAAATATAGGGAAAAGTTTACATCATTTTCTCTTTTGAAATAAAGATTTTTTAACTTCAATCAAATTCGACAGATATCAGACAAACAATGAAATCATACTCAACTGTTGCACAAAGCTTTTCATGATTGGGCACGCCACGATTGCAGCGGTAAGTCCCCTCTTTGAGGAGTGGCTTAAGAGGCGGCATGGCGCCCTCACCTTCCGCCTGACGTAGGTCCTCACCGGACACGGTTGTTTCGGGAGATTCCTGTTTCGGATAAGGCAGGAGGAAACGCCCGGGTGTTTCCACTGCGAAGATCGCCCTGAGGACACGGTGGAGCACACGGTGGCGGTCTGCCCGGCTTGGGCTGAGCACCGCCGTGTCCTCGTGGAGGCGATCGGCGGCGGCGATCTCTCGAGTCCGGCCCTGGTCCAGGCCATGGTACGGAGCGAGAGTGCATGGGTAGCCGTCACCTCCTTCAGCGAAGCAGTAATGCTCGCGAAGAGGGAGGCGGCGCTCGTGAGGGAGAGGCAGTCTATGCGCCCTCGCGACCCTAGCCGCTGCAGGATACGGAGACGCCCTGGGCGTCGGGAATCCCAGGCCGATTTCTGGCCACCATAGGCATGAGTTTGCGGACGGCGAGTAATGGGTAGCTCGCTGTCCGGTAAGGACCAAGCCCAAGTCGACGGCGCGTTGTGTTCCACGCGCGCCTCAAAAAGATGTCAGCACAAACCGAAGGGGCGGCAAGGGCCGATGCCTGCCAGGGGTGCGGGTTTGTTCGAAAGAGATACCGCAGCCCCTGGCATACGGGCTACTGAGGGAACACGGGTGGGTTTTAGTCAGTAAAAGTCTGACACGCCCTCCTGCTTCACCCAAAGCGGGAGAAGTTATTTGATGATTTCCCACCCAAAAAAAAAGCTTTTCATGATGGGATGATAGTCCCAAATGATAATCTATACTAATACTAGCTGACCCGGCAAACGTTTTTTTGCCTTAACCCTTATCACTTAGGGGTATGGAAAATAGATAGTAGCCGATTCTCAGACCTACTGAATACGCATATAAAATTTGGTAAAAATCGGTGAAGCCGTTTCGGAGGAGTACGGTACCTAACATTGTGACATGGAAATTTTATATATAAGATTATTAAATTGAAGAGTTTGTTTGATTGTTTGCATGAACGCGCTAATCTCAGAAACTACTGGTCCGATTTAAAAACTCTTTTAGTGTTAGATAGCCCATTTATCGAGGAAGGCTGTAAGCTATATAACATCACGCTAAGGCCCTTAGGAGCCGATCAAAAAGAAAAAGGTCACGAATTCGAAGTACTCGCACGGCCAGGCGATTCGATGCGACGGGGTGGGTCGGAGCAAGAAATTTCACGCAGACAAAGTTGCGGGCAGAAGCTAGTGGGTATATAATTATGACTCTTGATATATAATCACTCCTGAATGGGAGACGCTTATAGATTTCGTTCATGATGCAATAGTCTGTATCTAATGGAGATATAAATAATAAATATATCATAAAGAATAATCAATATTCAAAACACTTTCATTACATCATTAAATATCTAGGATGAGACGTTAGATGACGTCACCATGTGACGTTCGTGCACCGTCTGGATCTGGAGTAGACATCAGGTCCTGGCGTTCATCCAAGAGCATTCACTCAACGATTTCACGAGAAATTGGGACGACTTGAACCGCCCATTCGACCTACCGGAAAGAGTTATGCCTAAATATTAAAAACATTAGAAAACATACTTACAAAACTGTTCCAATGTATATTTTACTTTTCAGATCAATAAAGAATGCATTGTTTGTGGCATCCAAGATGAATCATGGTTCGAGAAGGGCCCTAACGGGCTCTATTCATAAAATCAGAGAGTTCGAATTGGAAAAAGTAAGATTTATATCTCGTATTGGTTTTTATTATGCATATAAAAACTTCAACACTTACACTTAAACTGTCTTTATTTATAGGTGAGCCTAGTAGAAGAGTTTGACATTCTACAAATCGTTGGAGAAGGATGGTTCGGAAAGATTTTGCTAGTAGAGCACAGGGCTTCAGATACAGAAATTGTCTTGAAAGCCCTACCAAAGCCCTACGTATCCATTAGAGATTTTTATAGAGAATTTCATTATAGTTTACATTTAAGTGCCCATAGAAACGTTGTAACTACATTTGATGTAGCATTTGAGACTGCTGGATTCTACGTGTTTTGCCAAGAATATGCACCTTTAGGTAAGATAACTTCATTATAATATACGTATAATTATGAAGATGTGGACATTAATATAATGCTAATAATTTATCATGGGAATCAAAATTTAAATGCTGAGTAATCGGGCTTCGCTTACTTCGGTTCACACACACTTCGAGTTGGATTGTAGCCAAAACACGTCGTGATTTGAATGAATATTAAATCTAGCACATTTCCAGTGCCAGCCATCATTAATATCAAGTTGTATTGAAAGCTGGTGCACTGATTTCGTTACTTCAATTGACTGAGTACCATTGTTAAACAAGTAAAATGTGCAAACACGTTTTTATTTGTGTTTTTCATTGCATGGATGCCGCGAGTCAACTGATACACTTGCTTTTTACTCGAAAAAAATACGATTCTTTATTTTTTCAGGTGACCTAACATCAAATATGCTTGATACTGGGATAGGTGAAATCCATACCAAAAGGGTAGCAAAGCAACTATCGGCTGCATTAGAACATCTTCACCAAAGAGACTTAGTACACCGTGATGTAAAACTCGACAATATTCTGATATTCAAATCCGACTTTTCAAGAATAAAGCTTTGTGATTTCGGAGAAACGAGAAAAGTCCTATCAGTTGTGAGAAGACGGAATGAATGGCTCCCCTATTCACCACCTGAAGTGCTGAAATTATCCATGGACAGTAGTTACAAGTAAGAAAATAAAAATGTTTCATGAATCTTTCTCTGATACTTTTGCGTTATTTATTTTAATAAGGCAGCCGTATCCGTTGTATAAATAAGCATCGATCAGTTTTTCATTCGTATATTTTAAATTTTAAGATGTTAAGGAAGCATAAAATGTTATAGGTACATATGAAATAATGTATGTTGCTGGCGTCAAACTTACGTTTGTTTATTTCTTTACTTTCAGAGCTTTAATTTCTCATGATATTTGGCAATTTGGCATCGTTATTTTCATTTGCCTCACTGGATGTTTGCCTTGGCAAAAAGCTGCTTTTGATGACCCTCGTTACACAAGGTAAAATGTAACTACATGCATTGAATTAATTCCATACCAAAGAATGACAACCGTTGGTTGACTGACTTAAAATATTCACTATAATTATAAATTCGTTTTTAATTTAAATAAAATTGTTTTCTAGCTATTACAATTGGTACAACAGTTCAAATCCACTGAAACGACAACCGAAATTGTGGAAAATGGTTTCATCGAGGGCACAAAAAATGTTTAAAAAGTTTATAGAGCCAAGAGAAGAAAAAAGAGCATTCAATTTCTTAGAGATATCTCGCTATTTAGATGATCGGTGGCTGGGAAAAGGCTATACCGATAGAGTTGGTAAGCTAAATGTATTGAAGATTTTAATGTTTTTGCCAAACTAGATACAGAAATAAAATGTAATAACGATATATATATTTTTTTAGCTGGCGAAGACATAGATGAACTATGTCCATCAATGTATAGTTTCCACAGTGACCCTAATGAAAAGAACATACTACTAAAACATTTTAGGGATAATGGTATCGAAACTACTGTGGACCGGCAAGCAAAGAAACAGAGAATCCGTGAATGGATTCAAAATAGCGTAATAGAGGAAGTAGATGAAGAGGTTTGTAGTTTTTTTCCATGGCTGTTGTTGGAACATAAAATAAGAATGCCCATTTGATGTGGCTTCGCTGCGTTCATATTGTATGGAATTTTATATTGAAACAGCGACCCTGCTACTCAGGGTTTTAGGATATTATTATTATTTGGTTAGACATACTAGCAGCTAATTAGCTGATGCGTATGTATCAAAAAGCTTGGAGATATTTAATCTGTCTAATCTATTCTTGAAACAGTTAAGTGAGGGAGCCATCACAACATTTTCTGGGAGTCTATTCCATGCTGTTACAACTCTGTTAGACAAGAAGTGCTTCAAAGGCTTTAGCTTGGATGAATTTTCCCATAACTTAAGGGAATGCCCACGCAAATGTTTGTTGGCATTCAGAGTGTAAAGGTTTATATGACAAACATGAAGTTAAATATCGACAGCGGTGCCACCTATTCGGTCAAAACCTATTCTATGTTTCAAGGTGGAACCAATGATACACATTCACAAAATTTAATTAAAATTGGTTGGGTGGTTTCGGAGATTAGCGTGTACGAACCATGAAAATACACGTGATTTTTATAATGTTTAAGATTAATTTTGATAGTAGGTATATCATCTTTTCCAGGAGGAAAACCTCGAAGTTGCGTTTGAAGATAGTGATGAGGAATTAGAACATAGAACAAGAGATCATCCCATCGATGAAAGTCACAGAATAACTTTACGTTTCGATACAGAAAAACATATTAACCCGAGAACTGGTGAAATTATTGATGGAGTTAAACATGCTCCTCCGGAAAGGAACCCTTTGTCTTATGATGTACAGAACATCGAAGCTGTTGCACCAGCAAACGTGGTAAGAAGATATGGAATGCAAGAAGAAAGTTCATCCCATAGTTCAACTAAAGATAGTGCATATGGATCTATGGAAGCTAAAGTAAATAAACCAGTAAGATCAACTCATAGAGCCGAAAATAAACAAGTCTCATCAATAGATAGTGTCCAAAATAATTCCCCGAGTAGATCTTTAAGCGCCACATCTATAAATCAAAATAGGTCACCACTGACGTCACACGCTCAAAGATTTCAAAGAAGTGAAGAGGTGTTTTCAAAGGAATTGGAGAGTTTAAAAGGAAGTTCATCTACACTTCATTCTTTGGGTAATTCTTCTCGCTCTAATAGTCTACAAGTGACTCGAAACGATTCCTTTGATACGCCTTCTGTCACAAGCACGCAGACTCCCCCAAAAACTGAAAGCGTGAGTACATCAAAGCCTCATAATCCTGTGGTAACACAAAATGGATTTAGTCCTGGTCCTAAAACTGTTCAGCCATCTACTCAGGGATACGTTTCTATGAAACATACGGTTTACGATAATAAGAATACTCGTAATGACAACAATGTGTCGAGCGAAAGTAATCTACAAAAAAATCAGACGCCAGATAGTCCATATACATCGATGATGAATATAGTACAAGGCCAAATGAAAATTAATCCACATGCTACTGAAACGAACCGAAACACGATTAATGTTTCAGTAGCATCAGTTAATCGTAAAAAATAAATTGCTCAAGTATTATTACGGATTAAAATAAAGCTATTTGTTTATATCCTTGAAATCTGATGCGAACATGGTTTCAATTACTGGACTTCCTGATGAGCTGATACTTCATTTCAACAAATGAATGGTTGGCCATAAAAAGTATCAGCTGCAATGCAGCCAGTGGTCCAGTTGCAAATTAGTGTTGGCTATGGTAAAACAGTATATAGATAAAGGTATACAACGTCAGTAGGCTGACGTTGCCAGCCTCTCTGGAGTCAACTCCAGTATTCCGCAGTAGGTATGTTTGGTCAAGTTTGCAAAGTTTGCAAAACGATAATAAACTGGGCTTGTTCTGGTTATCTGCTTATCCTCCCCCGATTGCCTGAATGATTTTGAAACACACTGATGTAAATAGTGTTCCATCCACCTTGCCTGTTCATCTCGTGGTCCTAATTTAGTAATCTCGTGCATTTAGAGACGTCTTGTCACTGTAGATACTTTTCATTCATATTTTTCACAAAATATTTTTTTCATATTGCCCATTGACCTCCAATTACTGTTAGCACCAATTTCGTTCCGATTCCCAAAAACTGAATGTGAGTTTGCCAGTCTCCCTTTTAATTTTGCATGCTGTATTTAATTCTTTACCTTTTTTTTCATGACCATTTCGTCAGCACGACATCAGAATTTAAAAACAACGTAAAATTATTTGTGTTATCTAATGCTTTTTTTTTTTCTTTTATCGTACGTTCCCGTTTCTTCCTCCACCACTATAACACCTGTCTAACAAGGACCGACAATTCCTGCAAGCGCCACAGCACGTTCCTGGCGTACCCGATTATAGAATTGCCCGTTCCCAGAGAAACACAGAGCTATTTTGGAACCCACAATAAATTTAATATGATGACGTATCGGATGTAGGAACCAGCAATATTGTATAGAAAACGAACAAATATTTAAGATTGTATATAAGTTTATGGAAACAGACATTGAAACATTAAAAAGAAACTATTGGTAAGTGCCTTTACAGGCTGTGATTTTGACTTAACATTTGGCCAAGGGCTTGCAAAACTGTTAATAAAATGTATTATGTTAGTTTTATTATTGAAGTGGTTTCCGTAACGTTTACCTTTATTGCATAATTATGATTAAGAGCTTGAAATTTGAATAGCATAAAGACACCAATAGGTAAGTTAATATGTTTAGTATGTATTTAATTTAATCTTTCCAAGTTGTACAACTGAAATACATTTATTATTTTTTAACCGAGTTTTTGTTTTAAAAACCTTGTAAGTGGGTAACTAAATTTATAGAGAAACAAAACCATCTGTATTTGTTTTTAGCAATAAAAGCCCTGTTGATATCTTTTTTAACAAAAGGAAATGAGTTATTCAAAACACCTCAAAATAAATTATACATAAAAACTATAAGATACCCCGAACGATTCGGCCGATAGAGTAAAAGATGAACAGTACTCGTTAACAGTTATTTTGTTACGCTAACACGATATTTTTTGTGTGGTATCAGGGTAAATCACTACTCATTGGTATTGCCAGCTAAATTATTTATTCGCGGTATTGATCTTTTGTCGTTTTTTTCATATATTTTGGCAAAATGAAATGCGTTGTTTATGTAAAATAAAAGTATAATGTTATTTCTTTCTATGTACACACGACTACACATCAAGCTATAGATTTCCAGTATAAGCTGATCTCGCATTGTAGGTATAGGATTTCCGTACAATGCGAGATCAACGTTAGCTTGATGTGTAGCCGTGCGTACACGCGGCTACACATTTGTCCAGCGCTAGTAATCAAAAGGATGTTCAGCTGGTTTGGACACCTAGTCACTGTGGCATTATGGGTACCTAACGAATGTGTTGACGCTTTGGCTAAAGATGCTTACTGTTCATCTTTATCGTCAGATCTCGCATACAACACTCATGAGGGTTACGACCTTTTGTCCGTTCTATAAAAGAATCTGCAGTGTTCCTGGCAGGAGCAGTGGAATGCTTCTAGCAAGAAGAGAGGCAGTTTTTTCTATGCCGTGCAACCGACCGTTAGACCAAAACCATCGTTCTCCGGTTACAAAAAGTAACCAAAACATTCGTAGCTGTTTTATGTAGAATTCGCTTAGGTTTTTGTTACACTCCTGTTTTTACACAAAATCCGTGTCCGCGATTCCTCGCTCTGCGAATGCGAATTGGCGGCAGGCACCCTTGACCACATATTTTTCGAATGTTCTAATAACGTCCCACCTACAGATTTGTTTAACCGTCTCACCAAATTTAAGATCCTTCTTCCGGTATATTTCCCCTCTCTTTGTGTTGCTGATGATTTTCATCCGTCACAATATTATAAAATTATTGTTTACTCCCTCAATCTGTGTATATGTAGTATTTTTAATGTTCTAACAATTATATTTTAGTACGTATTTATTTTTTGGTTGTTTCAGTCTAGTACTAACCCCACAAGATCAACATTAAGCCCAACTACAGTTGGAAAAAACCGTGGATAATAATCTCCGATGATGTACATCATCGAAGATTATCACTGATTATCACCCCCGTTTTTTTTTTTTTAATAATGCACACGTGCTTTTCCAGTTCACTTTAGACATTGGCAGAATAGTCGACATCGGCTTTGCTTGCCATACTAAAAATAGAATAGAATAGACTTCTTAGAAATTGTGCTTCTGACTAGAGTCGCCACCTAACCAAATAAGAAGAACGAATTTGTGGTAAACATAAACATGTTTTATATGGTGTACGCACAGCTATGTACACATCAAGCTGTACATTTCCAGCATAAGCTGATCTCGCATTGTATAGGATTTCCGTACAGCCCGAGATCAGCGTAAACTGCAAATGTATAGCTTGATGTGTAGCCGTGTGTACAGAGGCCAGCACATCAAGCTACCTCAATCTGTCAAATTTCTTTGATAGTTTTTCAACTTTATTGCAAAGGAATAAGGTTTATGTTCAATTGGGAAAATTTGACAGTTTGGGATAGCTTGACCTGCTGGCGACTTTACATACATACCTACATACGTTTTGACTTTGAGCGAGCACTCTGTTAGCGTGTTCACGAGCATTACGAATTGTTGACAAAAGGAACGCAAAATGTGAGCACTGCGTGGTGCGTGTGAGCGATTATCTTCTAATTCGGAAAGCAGCCGTTGTTGGCAGCGTTTACCATTTTGGCGACCGACCGACGTGCCAAAACGTCCCCAAGTGTAATGAAGCTTTAGAGTACTTACTAATTCCACGCGCAATACCCATCTGAAAACTAACGATAAAACTGGACAAAACGCACTGTTTAGCGCTGAGAGTTCGAAATCCAACGGTCTGTGTTTTTAGCACGTTTTTAGCGCGCCGGAGTGCGCTCTGTTGGATTCTCAATGCTTGACTCAACACCGAGAGTAAAAAAGCTAGTGTGATATTCTTACGTCAGTGCGAACTAGGCTCATTTTTAACGAATTCTGATGGCCAAGTCTTCTTCAAGACACTATTACCTCTTACACGACCCACTGACCGTTTTTCTCTGATGTTGTTGGCCCAAAACTTCGTCACATCCACGCCAACGGCAGTGTCGTCGGTGGCAGCGCAAAGGAGAGGTCACTTTGACTGCAAGTTTTGGGGAACAGAAGACAAGAATAGGAGGTGGAGTGTAGTTTGGGGCATTGACATCCACACCCTACTGCCGTTCCGTCGACGTAGGACCACTATACAAGGTCAGAGTAGCATCCCACTTGTGAATGAATGAGACAATTACGAAATACTGCACTTGTGTATGCACGGACGATAAATATCGCCCATGCTGATATCGGTTCACAGAGTACAGACTAGGGACAAGTTATAGGGGACAAGCGATTTTGTTGAGTTGGCTCCTGACCACAGTCCCCAAACTAATAGTTACAGGCAACAATTTTGCGGAATAATCACTAGGTCACAGACATATAAACAGTAGCAGACCAAACATGTCGCTAAAAATTGCGTAGCCATTACGCACACATAGGGAGTGTTGTCAATACAGGGCCGAACTAGGGCCGGGTGCCGGTATTATCTAACGATATTGAAACGACTGATAATCTTACTGACAATCCGTGAAAATCGAGTTTCTCTGGGTATATGAAGTGTAGATTTCTTTTCAATAAAGTCTTAACGAATAGAACCCCCCATCTATTCCCGTGGTTATTGTAAAAGGAGACTAAGGTAATATTTTAAGAGGACGATGGGCGGCAGTTGTCTCACCTCTTTTTAAATAATTAATAAAAGAACTGTCTCTGCAGGCATTAACCCGCATGCCCAGCTCGGTAGGACCCAGAGTTAAGGTGTTGGTATGCCTGAAAGCTAGTTTACGAATATATCAGGAATTTTAAAATAAAAGATCAAATTTAATAATATTTACATATTTATTTTTTAAACTTTGTTTTCATAATTTAAAAACCACTGGTTTTAAAATAATAATCATAATGTACTAGTATGTAAAAGAAAATAATCATAAGGCATCAAATAATACGTCCGCATCGTTGTTAATGGGATAAGTGCCCAAAAGGCTGGCAAAATTGCCACGTTGTGTGGCAGTGCTGATTCTTTGGCCGTAAAATAGGCCAGGCCTTTGGTCACGTGAAGAGTCGACCAACTGTTTGGGAATGTCTCGGAAAACAAAGTGGGCACTCGGACCCCATGGCCCAACAGTTTCAACCCCAAACGGCTCGAACATATAAGTTCCAATAAGATTGGAATATTTGTGCTGTTTGCGGTTTTCCGCACCTGCAGCAGCCGCTGATTAAACAGTTCAATAAACAGAGTAAGAATAGGGTATTTTCCAATTTATTAAAAACTATTATAAATTGAAGATTAGGACGAAATATGTAACAGAAAAATAAAAGTATTATTATAAAAATAAGATTTATATCCATTTTCTCAATTAAAAAACGATTTAAACCAAATTTATCTTTCGTTGTTTTGAATTTACCGCCAAAACGCTCCTTACGATGACTTTTTATCACGTGACGTCAACTTTGTGTAAACTAAAGTAGTTAGTAAGTAAAAAAGTGAGTGTCGTGTTTGTAATTTTTCAATTTTTTTTATGGATTGGAAGTGAAATCACTGGTGTGCGGTGCCTCTGTGCACAAATACTTCTAAAACTGCGCCAAACTAAGTATTTGGACTGGTGCTGTTTACACAAAGCTGACGTCACAATGTCACGTGATAAAAAGTTATCGTAAGGAGCGTTTTGGCGGTAAATTCAAAACAACGAAAAATAAATTTGATTTTAATCGTTTTTAATGGAGAAAATGGACATAAATAAATTTATGTTTATTTTTCTGTTCAATATATCGTCCCAATCTTCAAATTAAAATAGTTTTTATCAAATTGGAAAATACCCTATTGCTCCAGGACGTAATGTTGTTCGAAAAGCACTGGGATCAATCAAGTGTTTCTCAAAATGCTTCGAACAAAATACACTCGAAGGTCTAGATTGCCAATCCTGGAGTTTCATGTTTTTAATCCATGTATTCCGTAAACTTTCATCCTTTGGAAACCTGGAAAAAATATCAGTACGTTCAGTTATTACCTGCAGAATGAAATGTCAAAGTTTTGTGAGTAGCCTATACCTATTTAGATATATCCACCATCGTTCATGTTATCCATCACACAGATAGGGTAACATAACCGGCTAATGAGACACAATTGATTTTCTATTGTAACGTATCACATGCGGAACGCGCTGGGCCAGAGTGATTCTATAATTTATTAAAATAGCATGTACGTTTACACTGATAATCTGCACTCTGCAGTATTTTCAAACTATATCACCAAAAAAATGAAATATTGTAGAGTTAACTGAGGCTTTGTTTGATAATTCAATGGTAGGTAAATATTATACATCATCATCATCATCATCATCATCATCATATCAGCCGAAAGACGTCCACTGCTGGACATAGGCCTCCCCCAGGCTCCTCCACTTCGACCGGTCTTGTGCTTCCCACATCCAGCGGATACCCGCGGTCTTCGCAAGGTCATCGGTCCACCTTGTGGGAGGCCTTCCTACTCTACGTCTTCCGGTACGCGGTCGCCACTCCAGAACCTTTCGGCCCCATCGGCCATCTGTTCTGCGAGCAATGTGCCCTGCCCACTGCCACTTAAGTTTGGCAATTCTTCGGGCTATGTCGGTTACCTTGGTTCTCCTGCGGATCTCTTCATTTCTGATTCGATCGCGTAGGGAAACTCCGAGCATAGCCCTCTCCATTGCCCTTTGGGTGACTTTAAGCCTTCTGATAAGGCCCATTGTGAGCGACCAAATACCACAGTGTCTCAAGACGAAAGTCTTTGACCAGTGTGTGTTGCCAGTGATGACCTATGGTACAGAGACGTGGTCGCTCACAATATTATACATACAACAAAAAAAATCGTCTATGTCGCCAAATCCGTCCCTGACCACACAGCAAAATACAAAAACTTACCGATGAAAGGTTAATCCAGGTGTTTTGTGGTAGCTAGCACTGTCACACTGGTACGCACAGCACTCACCGGTTTATTTTGTGTATTAAGTCCCAAATAAGTAATATTTCAAGTAATATTTCGCGGTTGAAACACAGAAACACCATATAACGTTATGTTGCTTATCAATATGGCGGCCTGGGATAAACGAGCTACGCGTCAAATTTTGTCTTTATGTGAGTCAGTGTGACAACAGGTGACAGAACGAGATACTACTTACGACTTGTCGCTTAGCAAAAAAAGGATAGAGAATCTAGTCCATCGACTATGGATTAATGTTTGGTCTGCTACTGTTTATATGTCTGTGCACTAGGCATACATGAAGTGATGCAGTTTGAAATGTTCGTCTAAAAACATGAATAAAAATCGCCCAATACAATTATCCGCTGGTGGGTACGAGGGCTAAAACCGGGCGAGCGTTCATTGGCTTGAACAGCTGTCAACTTTGAAGTTTTTCGTATTTTCGATACCGCCGCGCGTTGATTACCGATCAAGTTTAATTATAATGGAAATTCTTAAACTGTTTCAATACATTATATCGCTGTAACATAAGCCAACATATCGCTAAATTAATGCAACACGTTAGCACAATATAATTAGACATTATCGTAAACACGTCAATAATATGTATCATAACCTCTCTAAAATTTAGTTTTCGGTTAGAAGTTAAAAAATAGCAATAACAAGTAATTAAAATGCAAAAGCTTCAAGATAGTGTGTTTTCTATTGTCAAAACAACTAATTTGTCTCCTGCCGTGTTTAGTTTTCTGCAACCTACCGAAGAATATACAGGTATGTTTGTTTTAGTGACAACATATTATAAATAGCGGTTTTTATAGTGTCAAGGTGTTGTGTGGGTGTTTAATTGTGTACATTTCGCAGATAAGACGCCTCTCGGCGGAATTTTGAAGGACACCAAACATGGCTGGCTGGCTCTGGGTCCTAAATTCTGTGTGGTTGACCTTAGAACCGGATTGAAGGTAGCAGCGCGCAACTTTGGCACCCCACAGAGGTTAGTACTAATTAGCTAAACTTAACGATATCTTTGTATTATAATAACTAGGTGTTCAATAGTTGCAGCTGTACTTTATGCTAAGAATATTGAACCTTCCCAATTTTGAGAATATCTATAAATCTAATATGATTATAAGAAAATTCTTAAAATGAAATCTGCCTAGATCTAACATGAAGACCTGCTAAAAATTGTATTAATCTTCCATATTGTACTGTTTAAATATTAAAGTAAATAATTTTTTTTTTTATTACAGCAATTTTAACACATTAGTAACAAGTGTTGTGGAGCTTCCAAGACCTTTGACTGCAAACTCCATACAACTCATCATCAGCTTACAAAGTGATGAAGTGGGCATGATCTGCATCTTACATGTCAATGGTTCTCAGTTACTCCGCTGCATACAAACCGAGGTGGTTGTTACAGAGTTAGCGGTGTGCGATAGAGTTCCAGATGGACCAATTTTATGTTTTGATGGAGTTGTCATGGCGGGAACTAAGAGTGGAGAGATATTTGCTTTTGATCTCAATAGAGCTAGTTTAATACAAGGTAGGATATGCTTTTACAAAGAGTGTAAAGAATTTTAAAATTCATACCAATATTCATAGTGTAATGAATTAAGAAATCATTTTATTTTTCATCATAATTATTTTGCCTATCCCAATTTATTGACATCAGCAGGCCTTGACAAAACACATTTCTGTTAACGTTCACGCCAAACGCAACACCAAAATGTATGGGAATTACATTACCTGCGGAAAGGACACGACGTAACCTTTCCTTTCAGTGTGAACGCTAACGGAAAGATGAAGTTTTGTCTCTAGGCCCAGGAGTAGTCGGCCTACCTCTGTATTATTAGTATTAATCTGTCAAGTCCGGCTAATGAGACACAATTGATTTTCTATTGTATCGTACCCTATTGGGTGCGGCCGGGGCTTGATCTATTGTATCGTACGCTAGCTGCGGCCGGGGCTTGACCGGTTTAGTCGTCATCTGAGTAGTCGCTCCCTTTCTAGTCATATCATCTTTACACAGTCGATCCATCAATCTCTTTAAAATCTTTATTCAACTTTAAATATAGTAGAATAAAAGTATGAATGACAGAACAACATATCGTCGTTGAAGTTCTAACACCACGTAAGTCATTTTTCGGCTGTTTTGACATTTTGATGCCACTGTTTTGATGTCTGTTGCTATTTTTGACTTATGTGGTGTTAGAACTTCAACGACAATATGTAGTAGTAAGTTACATAAGTTCTAACTAGAAAAAGTAACTTGATAATTTATTTTTCATTTCAGCATTAAAAGACATCTCCCAAGGTTATGAGAATCGAGTACAAAATGAAGCTAACCCAGCCAATTTGAGCTTTCTGCAATTCTCTGCCATACACAGGATTTTAGAACAACGAGAACTGGCATTAGAAAATAATGATCATTTGGCCATCCTTCTAAATGAAAACTCCCTAGTAGATGGCCAGTACATATTCCGTAATCCTGATGGTACCGTGCGAATGAAGGCCAAAAGGGATCATATTCGGGTGACCGTATTGCAATACATTCCACAGCTGGGTAGTCTGGCAGTTGGATATAACTTTGGCGCATTCCAGATATGGAATATTATGACTTTGGAGTTGGAATTTACGTCACAAGTCAATGTGGAATGCTTGCCTGTTACGCATTTTGGGTTCCAGGTAATTTTACACTTTTCTTTGAGATGCAATGGTTACTCTAATGCCGAGTTCCCACGGTCTGCTTTTGCCGACGCCGCGCCGCACCAGGCCATGCAGGCCATCAGGCTGTGGGAACTGTCGCATTCGAAGGCATTTAGTGTGACAATAAAATATTTTAAATTTAAAAAATGTATTGCTTTATCATAATTATGTTTTATCTTATTTATGAGGCAAGTTTTGGCCTTTGAACCATTCTAAAACCTATTTAAACATAAGCATAAGATTCTAAATAGCGAACAGGCTGCTTGTACCTAATTGTAGAGGCAAGGAATTTATTGTTTAGCACAAAAGTTAAATGTTAATGCCCGAAATTAAACTAGCACGAATCTGGTTTCAAAATAGGTATGGTGGACCACAACCAGGAAAGGGTCTTACTAACTTCCCTGAACAAAGTCAAGATCAAAAGTCATTTATTCAAACTAGGCTGAGAGTCAGCACTTTTCGAATGTCACTGAATGTCAACAATACATATGACAGTCCCCCAAAACGCCCCTGCTTCTCCACGTTCGAGCCCTTTCATAAGCGAATAATCTATTTAATTATTCACAGGAGCCCTGTGATGATCCTCGAGCGTTCTGCTACCTCTGGGTGGTATTCTCAGTAACAGACCGGTTTGAAGAGGAAGAGTTCCCATTGGCTGTGATGTACTCCCTCACATACCAGGGAAAGAGGATGCTGTCTGACACCAAGTGCCTTTATCAGGTAATTGAGGCAATAATTAACAGTTCTTTAAGGCCCGCAGGCTTAGCAAGAGAACCGTAGACAAGCGTTTTGTCGTCTGAAGAGTAGACAAAAATGACGTATATAGACAGTTGACAGTTTTGTACCGGGAAATGTAGACAGGCGATTTCTATTCTACGGTAGAGAAGAAATAACATACTATCAATCACAATCTCAATAATTTTGAAGGATGTTGCTAATCCATTGCTTCATATGTTCGAAAAATTCGTCTGTCCAACAACGTCAATAACGCAATGGATGTTTCTAGATCTGTCAAAATTAAAGCCTTTCTTACTGTTAATGTGATACGCAATTAGCCCGTTGGTCCAGAAAAGACCAATATTTAGTCAAGGACTCAATGTATTCCGTCCTTATACACTTATTTCGTAACTACGCGACAGATACTCATGGCGCCTAGCCTGCGCCTGCGTCGTTCTTGAGTGTATTTCGCCGTTTCTTGATAAGGCTGTTTTCTGGTATTCATGAATTGTCTAATCTTTCGCCTTACCAAGGTCGGAGCGACTGCAAATGATTTCCTATAAAAATGATGAATATGGTATTCTTTTCTACAGTCAGCAAACCTTTTCTATTACTGTGCATATACATAGTTTTGTAATGGTTTATTTGGTTTTTCAGGAATTTTCAACAGCCACAGTAAGATTCCAACTAGAGTTGAGCACAGTTGATGAAGCTGCATTGCTTGGAGGGAAGTGTGTGTCCTGTCACGCTTACTCCGTCAATTCATCCTTAGCAGCAGAAGGAGAAGAGAGTGAGTAAATATTTTTGGACGAAACACACTATTTTAACACTGGTTTAATTAAAATAATTTTTAAAGAATGATATTTTAGTTTTCACAATGGTGTTTCACCCGAATATGCAGTAAGACGAGACATTCTCTCGAAAATTAGTCTAACACTCATAAAGTGACCTAGATTCATTGCGTGCTTTACGGTGTGTAGCAGACAATTTTTCCAACCCAGGAAGCAAGGAGTTTTTTTTACGCAATTAGCCCAAACGTGGCCCAAACACGGACGTAAAAGCAAAACCAACAAAGTTTCTTCGTCGTAATCCATTTTGCTAACGATAATACCGAAACGAAAACGAAATTGTGTGACGTCTGCCCCGCGCCAGCGCAGCGTTTAAATAACTGCAGAGGAAACGCCGCGAGTACGCGACGCACGCGTTGCGTTGTCGCGGCGTTGACGCTGCGGCCACGTTCATCGATCGCCTATGCTGGACAAACGCTAGTGTGAAGGAGCTCTTAGAGTGGTCCTTAAGTGTCATCCTATACAACAATATTTTTTGTTACACATCCTAGTCACATTCTAACTGCTAATAATTTTATTTCTTGTTATTTCAGGCATGTTGAACATTTGTCAGATAGTCTGGGAATGTTGGGGAGAAAACGCCAATTCTTCCACACAGTATGGAATGCTTCTTTTCGACTTAGATCAGTGGTACAAGGATCAAATGCCAGGTATGTTAAACAACTTCTTTTTCTAGTTTCTTTTTTGTTGTGGGTTCACATAAGAAAAAAAAGCATTTATTTCAATTACAAAGTAGATATATTTACCAACAAAATTTGGAGATCACCTTTTAACCATGAGTTGCTTGTGTTAGGTGACTCCGCTCTTCCACTTGGCATTAACCATTAATTTGCAATTGAATATAACATAAAAAAAATTCAAATTTAACAAAAAAAAAAAAACATAAAAGTAATTATAAGGTTCAATTTCTCTTGCATCTGACATCTGGAATAAATTCTATCTATTGATGGTGTTTGGTAATAAAATGGAATGAGACTTCGGCCAAAGGATATATTAAAACACACATTACCTTGTATCAATACCATACTAGCATTCAAATCAGAGACCCCAATGCAAGTTTTTATACTTCGAACGCCATTAACGCTCATGAACACAGACTTTATCATCACGTGAATGTCGAGGCGATCCAACTCCTTGACAACACTGAATTAGTGCGAACACTAAAAAGGGTATGAAACCTTTTGAGTTAGTTTAGTGCAGTGTAAGTGAACTTAAACTGCAGTGCAAGTGCTGACTTAGATAAAGACCACGTGAATCAAATGTCTTCCCCTTAACTTACAGTGAATAAGAAAGTCGTTATTGCCCGATTTCTTAGTTTTACAGTTACTTAACAGTTTAAGTTATATTTAAATTACTTATTAGCTAATAGGCTAGATTGTAATGTGAATACAGTGTTGTTACGAGCTTGGGGTTCGTGACAATTAAAAACTGCCGATATGAATTACCAAAAATAACACTTTACTTAAACACACTAATAACACACGGTGGAGCACACGGTGGCGGTCTGCCCTGCTTGGGCGGAGCACCGCCGTGTCCTCGTGGAGGCGATCGGCGGCGGCGATCTCTCGCGTCCGGCCCTGGTCCAGGCCATGGTACGGAGCGAGAGGGCATGGGGAGCCGTCACCTCCTTCAGCGAAGCAGTGATGCTCGCGAAGAGGGAGGCGGCGCACGTGAGGGAGAGGCAGCATATGCGCCCTCGCGACCCCAGCCGCCGCAGGATACGGAGACGCCCTGGGCGTCGGGAATCCCAGGCCGATTTCCGGCCACCGTAGGCATGGGCTTGCGGACGGCGAGTAATGGGTAGCTCGCTGTCCGGTAAGGACCAAGCCCAAGTCGACGGCGCGTTGTGTTCCACGCGCGCCTCAAAGAGATGTCAGCACAAATAGTGATGGGACCCGCAAGGGTCGATGCCTGCCAGGGGTGCGGGTTTGTTCGAAAGAGACACCACAGCCCCTGGCTTAAGGGCTACTGAAGGAACACGGGTGGGTTTTAGTCAGTAAAAGTCTGACACGCCCTCCTGCTCCACCCAGAGCGGGAGAAGTTATTTGATGATTTCCCACCCAAAAAAAAAAAAAACACACTAATAACACAACACAATAGCACTACGGATCCCTCTTAAGTCGCACTTGAAGATCGCTTTAGAGTTCTCGCATGTATCGCTTCCAATGAACTACCCCGGGACGCGCTCCGTTCACGCTAATATAGGGCCCTCGGATAGTTCCAGAACCTTCTACCGTAGAAGCATCTAGAATGTTCGAGTACATATCGGCCCTGACCGAACACATGTCGATAGTTCCAGAAAGTTCTAGCATCGAACTTTCTAGCACGCTCTTGACCATTAATTCCGCTATTCGATACGAGATGGCGGTAGTGGCAACCAAACATTAATCGTGCCGCGCAACAGTATCATCTATTGTGATATTTTATAAAGGAACAAAAAAACGTGAGTTTGTATGGAATTACTGTTTTCTTTTACCTTTGTCACCAACTCACCAGGCGGCACTTATTTGGTTAAAAAAAAAACTGTTGTTTTGTTTGTCGTAATCGTGAGCGTGCAGTTTTCCCTTCGTTCACGTCACGCACACGATTCTGCAAGTTATGTTCTAAATAATAAATGCGGATGGGATCACCACTTCCTAATACATAGTCTTCTTCCACAGCAACCTGGCCTCTCCAAAGCAACGCGTTCATGAGTGTAACCTGGTGTTGTGAGCTGTCAGCGGGAGACTGTGTGACGTTGGATGTTCGACTCGACCCCGCCTCAGTGGCCGTGTACTCGCACGCTACGAGGCTTGAGGAGCACTTTTATCCCAACTCCTTGCAGTACAGTGAGTATAGCTTCATTAATAACTGCAGGACCTTTCTAAAATCATTAACTATCAGCAAGACAGGTAAAGTTGACTGTAATAGCTACACCGCACATGGTTCAAAACCGCTTGACAATTTAAACCATATTTTTCTTTTAGATATGCTTTTTTTTGAATAGGGAGTTTGAAGGTTGAACTCATTATAACACCCCAGAGCATAGTCAGTGTAGAAACAACCTTTTTGCCATTGCCACAAAACTCAATATAATCACTTACTTAGTTAAATGGCGGAATTTGACAGATTTGACGGGATTAAATATCAATACACCTACCCCCCTATTTATAAACGGTGGTTAAACTTACGAGGTGTTTAAACGTCAAAGTGTATGGTAAAACAGCCACTAATGATTAGTTAACTTTAAGCAGCGTTTATAAATAAGAGGGCTAATTGTCTGAAGGTTTTTTTTTTTGGTTGGGAAATAACGTCTCCCGCTCTGGGTGGAGCAGGAGGGCGGGTCAGACTTTTACTGACTAAAACCCACCCGTGTTCCCTCAGTAGCCTGTGTGCCAGGGGCGGCGGTATCTCTTTCGAACGTCCCGCACCCCTGGCAGATTGTCTGTAGGTAACGCCAAGAAATTGTCAGTCATCGGGACTTTTGGAAAAAAACAATACGTCACATTAGCATGTCAGTGACGCGGTCACGTTAGCAAGTCGGTACCACGAACCCGCAAGTTTTGCCCCTACCAAAAATTGCCCAAGTCGGCCGAAGAAGTTTTCATTTAAAAATAACCATGTAAATTTATTATTGCGTCAAACTTCCAACATTGATAGAGATCAACTAAATTAAAACTGCACGCTCCTCCACGATAATTTCTATACAAGCATTTGAAATGTGTATGCAACAACCAGTGGAGGGGCGTGCAGTTTTCAATTAGTCAATATCTAATAGCTATGCATCCTCCTTTCATATAGTGTGAAGTACCATAAACTAAACAAAGAATCGTATGACAGAACTATATTAACAAAAACCTTTCGCCTTTTCAGACTGCATCTGCCTCAATACTTCAGAAGCTTGCGTGCTAAGCACAATAGGCATACAACGTCAGATAATAAGCTCCATAGACGAAGTGGGTCCCACTGCGCTACTGAACCCGCCGCGACTGTACAACGCCTGCATGTCGGCGGGACTCACGCCGTTATATATGCATACTTATACCAGTAGCATTAATGTGGTAAGTTGTAAATTCATTTTGATTTAAGCCATCGTAGCTGCGATTGCTGTACTCGCAACCGGCGTGCGTGTATGATCAGCGGCCCTAGTGTGAGTTTCTATTAACAATCTTGATCTAACACATCGAGCTCGTTCGGTGTTCCGTTTTACCCTGGATTGGTGAAGGACCAATCGGAGCGCGATGTGTGGACGTGGTGCGAACGAGGTGGAGTTCTGTAGTTTCTGCCTACCCCCACGGGAAGAAGGCGTCAGGTTATGTTTGTATGTATGATATTGCTAAAAAAGAGAGATATTTCTTTTACATTTAAGGCCCATTAAAGTTCGAGTAAGAAAAAGAGACAGATTTTTGGCCATTACCGCTCTTGTGGAACCTTGTCATATTGATCAATTTATAATCTAAACAGTATAAACTTTTTTATTCCAGTCTGTATTTAACTCCTGAAAAATTGGTAACACATCACATCTTAAAAAAACATTTGTTTGGGGTTGGTCACGATAAACCAGCTAAAAAAACGGAGGAGGTTACTCAAATTGACTCGTATTTTTTTTTATATAGTAGAAAGAGAGAGCGAAATACCTTTCATAGTCTTCGCGGGTGGTGAAGCCAGCTGAGTTCAAAAACAAATCTAAAATGGCGGTAGCGAAAATTTTCAGTTTTCATTTTATGTGTCGTTTTCATGGTTTTCGAGGGTGCTATAGTATAACGATATAAACAAAGATAAAGGATGTTACGGAGTTGAAGAAAGCGTAAGGAACTTCATTTCTGACTGCCAAAACGAACGAAACTCCGCCAAAACCGTACGCTTTTTTTTAATTCTGTCTTTTGTTCATTTAATGTGTTTATCGATTGGATGAAGGACGCACGGAACTTATGGCAGAAAAAAGGGGAAGTTTATACCTAGCAGTGGGTAATTTCGATTTTGTTAGATAAATGAGTGTAACATAATGTTATTATGCAGGACGAGCAGCGCAGCTACCTACTGTCCGTGGCACTGGAGGCGCGCCTGTCGCGGTTCCTGAAGCGGTGCGCGCACGACTGGGCCACGGGCAGCCATGGCGGCGCGGGATGCACGCTCACCTTTTTGGTCAGTTGGGGCTTTTTTTTGTGAGGGTGGGAAATCATCAAATAACTTCTCCTGGGTGAAGCATGAGGGCGTGTCAGACTTTTACTGACTAAAACCCACCCGTGTTCCTTCAGTTGCCTGTGTGCCAGGGGCCACGGTAACAGAACTTACTCAAGACTCAACAAGCATTACTTAAAACTACTAAAAAGTTTCAACCAATCAAATGGCTCTAAAACTAATTTTCTGTAACGTTTGGGTGTTGATGATATTCCAGCAGGAGCACCAGGTGATTTTATCTGCATCTTTAATGAAAAGCTTCAAGAAATACCGAAATAATTGCTTTAAGTCTCAGTACCCGTCTGCGCGACAGCAAGGACATTGTTATATTTTTCACGCGTATCTATTGTATTATGTAAAACCAAAATGTCCGATATTCAGTATCGATATTCTATTTTAGGTGGACTGGTGCTGGAAACGAGCCATCGATTTAAAAGAGAATGCCAAGGAACTTACTGCGCCTTTATTTGCCTCTTCGGCTCTTCCTGACAGGTAATACAAAATATTCCATAAACTATACGATATGAATGTAGATGGGTGACTATATTTATATGTAAAGATAGTGTAGTTAAAACAGTGCTTTCCGAAGCACGAAATGGTCTTGGTATGCCAAGACCCTTTAGTGCTTCGAAAAGCACTTTAAGTTGTTGGTACCGGCTGTCATTCGTGGATTTTTCACAGTCGTTACGGGTCGTCAGAAAACCGAAAGTCTGTCTTAACAAAAGAATATCGTCGTATTACCTTTCGTTCGATTTTGTAATAAATAACTTGACAGTTCAAAGAAAAATAATGTTACCATACTAACACTAATAGTGTTGGAGTAGTGAACGATTTTGCGTAATGAACGATTGATATAATGGTTTAATTTAAATTAAACCATTTTTAAACTCAACCCAATAGAATTCGTTTGGGCACAAGTAAAGGGGCATGTCGCAAAAAATAATAAATCTTTTAAGATGAAAGAAGAAAAAAATTGAAGAAGGATTTATTAATGTGACCCCTTTGTAATGGAGTGACAGTCTCTTTCGCAAGCTCGATGTCATAAAGCCCAAGTACTGTACTAAGATATTGTTTAACCAAAATATTAGTTTTTTATTTAATTTGTGTCTTCAGGAATGTAGTACGGTGCCTGGAACATTGCGTGCAACAACTAACTCAGCTGACTGGATTGTTAGACGCCGTGCTTACGAAGTGCTGCAACCTGATTATACCTGATGGTAACTTAAATGATTGTTTTTATACTCTAAACATGACAATGATTTAAATTCTATGTTGAAAGTATAAATATACCATGTGAAACATTATTTCAGCAGTGCAATGCTGCTTTTAATTTGCTTCTTCTTTTAATTCGATTATAATACTCTCTTTGTGCTGTATTCCTCACACTGAGAACGAATGAATATACCTGGAATGGAGTTTTATACTTTTAAGCTTCATCAAAAGGCAGTAAGCTTCAGAAAAAAAAAAAAAAAAAAAAAAACAGCTGTTTCATAGAAAAGTGCAATACCTACGCGGTCAAAATGTATGGAACAGCTGATTTTTGTTTGTATAACCGATGAAAAATTTCTGTGCTGGGGGGGTCTACAATGATATGCTGAATTCGTGGTTAAAGTTTGCGCCCTGGATAAAAACTTATCCTGTATACATATAAACAGAGACGAAGGAACACAGACAGAGGTTATATCTTTATCAAGTCTGATCAGCCTACTTTGTTTTCAGCTCTAAGTGAAATCGAAGAGAAATACAAAGGCATCGGCACAGTGTCGCTGTACTTTCAAGTGGTGCAGTGGTTCCTGCGAGTGGGCTTACTGCCGGAGCGACACGACGGGTACAACGCACTGCCCTATCCCGCACAACAACTGTACTCTATCTATAACAAGAGGTAATATCTTATATATAAAATTTCCATGTCACAATGTTAGTTACCGTACTCCTCCGAAACGGCTTTACCGATTTTTACGAAATTTTATATGCGTATTCAGTAGGTCTGAGAATCGGCTACTATCTATTATTTAGATACAAAGGCATTGTATTACCGTCCATGCCTCGAAAAGCACGTTAAGCCGTTAGTCCCGGCTGTAATTCGTAGATCTTTGACAGTCGTTACGGGTCCTCAGAAGCCCGAAAATTTAATAACCAGTATTACCCAGGGGTATCGTTATACCCAGGAAATGGGTTGTTGAGATCAGATAGGCAGTCGCTCCATGTAACATCCTGGTATTCAGCTGCATCTAGTTAGACTGGAAGCTATCCTCAAAATAGTTGGGAAAAAACAAGCATGTGATGAAGTAATAAGCAAAAATATTCATATCATTTAGAATTTAAATTCAGAAATTGTTCATAGTGTTTAAAAACTTTGTCCAATGTGACAATTCGATTTAAGCCAATAATAATTATCTTTGCCAGGGGTGCGGGTTGTTCGAAAGATATACCGTGGCCCCTGGCACACAGACAACTGAGGGAACACGGGTGGGTTTTAGTCCGTAAAAGTCCGACACGCCCTCCCGCTCCATCCAGAGCGGGAGAAGTTATTTAATAATTTCCCACCCAAAAAAAAGCCAATAATTATCACAATAATCCACATTCAATGTTACTTAGGTGTGACTGTGAAGCCGTTATAAAGTCACAAAACGAATCCTAGTTATTTAAGAAGTAAGTGACATATGTCAATAGTACAAGGTCGAAAATATCATATCATCACGAAATGTAGCTGATATTTTATCATGGTTTACATTTTGTTTCAGGCGTCTAAAGCTGAATCGTTTAAAAGACAACGCGCCTACAGACGAGAATGAGGCGAACAAACCTTGTTCTCTGTTATACATCGATCAGCTGATTGAACAGGAGTTTAGTGGCGAAAGGACGCATCAGTAAGTAAATGATGAATTATTTTATTTCTGTAAGAAGGTTTGTGCAAACACTCTACGCGTCAATCATATTTTTTAAACTAGATGAGGTCGGCGTTTCCTGTCTGACTACTCTGAGAAGAAAGGCCGAAACAAACTCAGAGTTCTTCAAAATTGTTATTCTCGAGTGCCTCGTTTGTCTAGTGGTTGCAAGCGCTATTGCTGAGCATGAGGTTCTGGGGGTATTTTCCGATTTGATAAAAACGATTTTAAATTTGAAGATTGGGACGATATGTTTAACAGAAAAATAAAAATTAATTTATGAAAACACATTTTCTCAATTAAAAACCGGTCAAGTGCGAGTTGGACTCGCGCACCGAGGGTTCCGTACAAACCTGTGGGTATATAAGTAAAAGTTCAAAATTGTCAAAAATATTTTTTTTTATATGACGAAACTAAAAATTTTCGGTTTTCGTAATAGGGTATTTTCCAATTTATTGAAAACTATTCTAATTTAAAGATTGGGACGAAATATGTAACAGAAAAATAAAAGTAAATTGATTTATATCCATTTTCTCAATTAAAAACGATTTAAACCCAATTTATTTTTCGTTGTTTTGAATTTACCGCCAAAACGATCCTTACGATGACTTTTTATCACGTGACGTTTACTTTGTGTAATCTAAAGTAGTTGTAAGTAAACAAGTGAGTGTCGTGTTTATAATTAACAAGATTTTTATGGATAGAAAATGAAATCACTGGTGTGCGGTGCCTCTGTGCACAAATACATCTAAAACTGCGCCAAACTAAGTATTTGTACTGATGCTGTTTACACAAAGCTGACGTCAGGATGTCACGTGATAAAAAATCATCGTAAGGAGCGTTTTGGCGGTAAATTCAAAACAAAGAAAAATAATTTTGTTTTGAATCGTTTTAATGGAGAAAATGGATATTAATAAATTTATTTTTATTTTTCTGGTAAATATATCGTCCCAATCTTCAAATTAAAACAGTTTTTATCAAATTGGAAAATACCCTATTTTTCCTATATCTGTACTATAAGACGTGACTTCGTACAAAATTTCAAGATTCTAAGTTCACGGGAAGTACCCTGTAGGTTTTGATTCCCGTGCGAGTTTCGAAAATTTGCGGAATTTTGCGGCCTAAATGGCTGTATCTTTTGATTGCGTTGACTTAGAAGGTTGATTTTTCTACAGCTTCCAGGGACAGTAGAACTAAGTATCATATAGAATTTTCAGTTTGATACCTCCACGCGTTCCTGAGAAAAACGGTCTTGACAGACGGACGGACGGACGGACGGACAACAAAGTGATCTTATAAGGGTTCCGTTTTTTCCTTTAGAGGTACGGAACCCTAAAAACGATTAAAATCTAATTAATTTTTTGTTGTATTGAATTTACCGCCAAAACGCTCCTTACGATGACTTTTTATCACGTGACATGTGACGTCAACTCTATATAAACGGCACCAGTACAAATACTTAGTTTGGCGCCGTTTTAGAAGTTGTTGTGCACAGAGGCACCGCACACCAGTAATATCACTTTCTATCCATTAAAAATCTTGTTAATAATAAACTCGACATTCACTTATTTGCTTATTATCTACTTTAGTTTACACAAAGTTGACGTCACGTGATAAAAAGTCATCGTAAGAAGCGTTTTGGCGGTAAATTCAAAACAACGAGAAATCAATTTGGTTTAAATCGTTTTTAATTGAGAAAATGGATAGAAATCAATTTATTTTTATTTTTCTGTAAAATATCTCGTTCCAATCTTCAAATTACAATAGTTTTTGAAAAATTGGAAAATACCCTATTAGGTCATGAATTCATGCTATAGGTAAAGCTGTTGTATGTGGACAATTCACGCTTATTTTGATGGCGCTTATTCACTTTTCCACGAAATCTTTGTTCTATACAAGGTGTAACAGAATAAACGCAAATCCTGAAAGTAATTTGTTCATAATTGACCACTGAATTTATTTCAGTAATTTTTAATGTGGGTATTTTTAACTATGTTTTTTTTCCATACCTACCGCAGATTGACCCAAAGAAAATTGAATCTTATTTCATGGCAATAAGACCCAATTTTAAATGCATAAACTAATGAATCATCATCATCATCATATCAGCCGAAAGACGTCCACTGCTGGACATAGGCCTTCCCCAGGCTCCTCCACTTCGAACGGTCTTGTGCTTCCCACATCCAGCGGATACCCGCGGTCTTCGCAAGGTCATCGGTCCACCTTGTGGGAGGCCTTCCCACTCTACGTCTTCCGGTACGCGGTCGCCACTCCAGAACCTTTCGGCCCCATCGGCCATCTGTTCTGCGAGCAATGTGCCCTGCCCACTGCCACTTAAGTTTGGCAATTCTTCGAACTTCAACTAATGAATGTACTTTTTAAATGTAAGCTTTAAAAAAAGTTTTGATCATTTTGTTATGCTTTTAACTCAATACTCTAATTGTGAAAGAAAGAAAGCAAGAATACCGTTTATTTGGACACAGTTCGTGTAACACAAAAAAAAAAATAACAAAAAAAAAGTGAAAATAAATAACTAGGTACTACAATATGTGCCTCACGGCTGCGCCAAAAAGGCAAGCATTAATGCCAGACAGGTGCCGTCTGACGCTGGTTTTCTAATGGTTGGTGTATGAGGTCTTGCGTTATTACGTTACATGTTGTAGAATTAGTCTTCAAGAGTAATATTGTTACAGAATGTGGTTGAAAGGTGGCAGCGAATGCAACGGCCTGTACCCACCACCATCCCTGTACTCGCTATTACGTCTGTACTTATTACCGGACATCGCGGAAGAACATAAACATTCTCTAGTACTCTACCTACTTGTGGATTACTCTATGGTGTATGATGAAGTGAGGTGAGTGTTTTTTAGCAACTATTTCTGGGTAACCATTTAACCTCCCGTGTCTGAAAACTTGATCAGTAAATCTGTTGTGAAATGTTAGCATTTTTTTTAATGTGCATGTAGGGATTTATATTTCGGTCTTGTTCCGCTAGTTTCTACTTAAAACGGTGATCCTTAGTTGTGAGTACATGACGCGGCGAAGTTGCGACCCACTCATGCTGTAACACCAGGGTTTTTTTTTTTTTTGGGTGGGAAATCTTCAAATGACTTCTCCCGCTCTGGGTGGAGCAGGAGGGCGTGTCAGACTTTTACTGACTAAAACCCACCCGTGTTCCTTCAGTAGCCCGTATGCCAGGGGCTGTGGTGTCTCTTTCGAACAAACCCGCACCCCTGGCAGGCATCGACCCTTGCGGGCCCCATCACTTTTTGTGCTGACATCTCTTTGAGGCGCGCGTGGAACACAACGCGCCGTCGACTTGGGCTTGGTCCTTACCGGACAGCGAGCTACCCATTACTTGCCGTCCGCAAGCCCGTAACACCAGGGTTAGGCAGTGAATGTCGACTAACTGGTTGACCAAAAATATATGTTTTATTATAGTATTATAATATGTTTTCGACGGGGAGCAGTGGTGTTGTGTAAATTATTTCATCACCATGTTCTAGAACCACAAATTCGAAGACATATAACATTTACCAACCTGCACTGGGCCTGCGTATATAATTACGGCCCATTACCTCTCGCCGAGAGGAGGCCTGTGTCCCAGTAGTGGGAATGATATAGGCTGATTATGCAATATGTTTTCATGAGATTTGATAGCAGACTTCCTGATACGATTAAGATTTATAAACCTTTTGGGGGCTTTATCAAAAAATCCTTGGAATATTTTATAAGTACTTCAATTAACATATGTACCGCCGACGATTTTGACTGATAAAGTATTATTTATTGACAGATATGAAGCCGTGATTCGTAGACTGATGCAGTTCCCTACGATGTTCGGTCTCAGCAACACAGCTATAAAGGCAACGCAAGCCTTCTGGCATCTGGATCACAGGGATTTTGATGTAAGTTTAATTTTATTACACTACGTGCTTTAGCCAGCGGCGTACCCCGCGTTGATATCAAAAATTATTCCTCGGTAACATAGTACCTACCGGGATAAAAAGTATCCTATGTGTTAATCCGGGTTATAAACTATATGAATGCAAAATTTCTTCCAAATCTGTTAGCCTTTTTTGCGTGATTGAGTAACAAACGTCTAAACTTAAAACTTTTACATTTATAAAATTGACTCCCTCGTTTGTCTAGTGGTCGCAAGCGCTACTGCTGAGGATTTGGTCCTGGGTTCGATTCCCAGGTCGGGCAAAGTGTTATTGAGTTTTTTCTATCTCGCCCCTATTGATCATCATCGTCATTTCAGCCGTGAGGCGTGGACTGCCCAAAAGGGGTGGTTTTGCCATAATCGCCACGCTTGGCAGGCGGGTTAGCGATCGCAGTATGGTGGTAAAATGTATAGACAATGCTGCTGCCCATTCTCTAGTAAGACCCTTAGTCGCCTTCTACGACACCCACGGGTAATGGGATGGTGCTATTTTTTACGTGTTTCTGCTAACATAACTGACAAATTCTAGGAGTATCATAAATACACCTCTGCTCAACCCTTCTGCGAAACAAGGCGTGATGTAATCTTTTCTTTTTTGCCTATTAAGGTACACTAATTGATTCTCCCTTTCCACAGTTCGCGCTCGACCAACTCCAATGCCTTACTGGCAACACACTCTCCGACTGGCAACACAACGTAGTTCTATCAACCTTGCTAGCACAAAAAAAGACGCAAGCAGCCCTCCAATACCTACACGTTCGCAAGCCAGCTCCCATACAGAACATACGCGACAGAGACGGCGATATCGCGTCCTGCTCTATCCGGGTCAATGACCACGACAAGTTAGAAGATTGGCAGTCTTGCTGTAACCTGTACTTGGCTCGAGGACTGGTTTTTGAAGCGCTCGATGTTATACGGATGTGTGTACTGAATGCGGGTTGTGTTGAGGATAAGGTTACTGTGCTGCAATTCTTTTTTAAAGGTTAGTGGGATTTTTTTATGAATGTCGTGATTTGGTTATTACCTTTTGAGATTTATAACACACTAATTCATCATCTACGTTTAACCGTATGCAGCTGAATACCAGTATGTTATACTAGCTTGTGCCAGCGGCTTCGCCCGCGCGTAACTTTCATCCCCTATTTAACTCCCTTAGGGGTTGAATTCCGAAACATACTTCCGTATTCCTTGTCTACATTATAAAGGGGACCTCTGCGCAAAATTTCAGCTTTCTAGGTCCAAGGGTTTGTGCTGGGCGTTGATGAGTCAGTCAGTCAGGACTTTTCTTTTCCACCTTTTTGACCCACGCTAGCTTATCCCTTGGTAAGGACTGGTTGTCACACTTTTGGGCTTGGTCTAGTCTGCCATTCGTAGATCTTTGACAGTCGTTAAGGGTTGTCCGAAGCCCGAAAGTCTAACAACCAGTCTTACCAAGGGGTTTGTAATGTATTACCCAGTGACTGGGTTGCAGAGGTCAGATCGGCAGTTGCTCCATGTAAAATACTGGTATTTCGCTGCATCCGATTTCACTGGAAGCTGACCACAACATCTATATAAATAAAAAGAAAAGTCCTGACTGACTGACTGATTGACTGACTCATCAACGCCCAGCCCAAACTCTTGCACCTAGAAAGCTGAAATTTTGTACAGAGGTTCCCTTTATAATGTAGACAAGGAATAAGGAAGGATTTTTCGAAATTCAACCCCTAAGGGAGTTAAATAGAAAGTGAGATAGATGAAAGTTCCGCTCAGGCAAAGCCGCTGGAAAAAGCTAGTAGTTGATAAAAGGCTAGGCAGATGGTAACTATGTTTCTGAAAATCAATCCTTGTTCATTAAGTTTAAGTATTTCAAAGTTATGCGCATAGGTTGTTAAGTCAAACTTACACATAAAATTTGTCCCCCAGGTTGCCGAAACACGGGGAATCTAGCCAAAATACTGCAAGTGACAATGTCGCAGTTTGAAGAAGAGATGTTCGTGAAGTATCTAGAAGATTGTCACGAACCGCACACGTCCGATATTCTAGTCATGTATTACTTGCAACAGTCTAGGTAAGTAAGTCATTTTGACTTTTAGTATTTATTTAAGAAACACACTAAACAGCGTGCTGATTTTTAGGGTTCCGTACCTCTAAAGGAAAAAACGGAACCCTTATAAGATCACTTTGTTGTCCGTCCGTCCGTCCGTCCGTCCGTCCGTCCGTCTGTCAAGACCGTTTTTCTCAGGAACGCGTGGAGGTATCAAACTGAAATTTCTATATGATACTTAGTTCTACTGTCCCTGGAAGCTGTAGAAAAATCAACCTTCTAAGTCAACGCAATCAAAAGATACAGCCATTTAGGCCGCAAAATTCCGCAAATTTTCGAAACTCGCACGGGAATCAAAACCTACAGGGTACTTCCCGTGAACTTAGAATCTTGAAATTTTGTACGAAGTCACGTCTTATAGTACAGATATAGGAAAAATTACGAAAACCGAAAATTTTTAGTTTCGTCATATAAAAAAAAATATTTTTGACAATTTTGAACTTTTACTTATATACCCACAGGTTTGTACGGAACCCTCGGTGCGCGAGTCCAACTCGCACTTGACCGGTTTTTTTTTAAAAGAACTCCATGGTTAACTCTACGTAGCACGCACGTGCACACACATGTTTGATTTTCAAATTGAAAATCGAAGAAAGAAAAAAAGAATGAACGAATCGAATCTTGATGAACCAGTGCGCGAAAAAACCCCCTCGCGATATTTTTACGTCCATGCGAACGTTTCTGTTTCTTATCAAACCAGCTACCAAAATAATTTGTTATGATGATTGTATTTTGAATAGTATCATTATTCCTCTCAACCAAAACACCTGCCATGTAATCTCTTCACCACCCTTAGTTGACCGGTAGAAAATGCCTAAAGCATACCCAAGGCTCTTGTACCTTTTTCTATGCGAAAAATTTAAATAAATAAATAAAATGAGTCATTACCCGAGACACGCCGGATAGATTTTGATATGATCATTATGATCATGCTCTTTTAGTGAACCTTAATTATTCTAGTTTATTCAAAAATACAGAACAGATGGCCGATAGGGCCGAAAGGGTCTGGAGTGGCGACCGCGTACTGAAAGACGTAGTGTTGGGAGGCCTGCCACAAGGTAGACCGATGACTGAAGGCCGCAGGAATGAGCTGGGTGCGAGAAGCACAGAACCGGTGAAAGTGGCGGTGCTTGGGGGAGGCCTATGTCCAGCAGTGTACGTCTTTCGGCTGAAATGATGATGACTCAAAAATAGCTACTTTTTTTGTCCTGACATAGCGTTATTTTATTTTTAGGTACTTAGAAGCAGAACGCTATAACAACAAGCTAAAACTACAAAAACCTCGACCTAAAGACGTATCAACGTCAGTAGAGTCTTTGTTCGACATGATGGACAGAGACAGCGCTAGAGACGCCATCGTGGAAGTGGTGTGCGCGTCTCTACCGGCCATCGCTAACACTGTCGCGCATTACGCGCTGGACAGTAGAGATGTGGAGCCGCACGGTACGTTATCACTTTATAAATATTTATTATATACTTATTTAAAATTTCAACAGTATTCTGCATTCACATGAAGGTCAGAGACAGCATTAGAATAAAAAAATCAATAAAAAATTATCCATCTTAATATATTTTTACAATTTTCAAAATCGGACGACTCTCTTAACAACTTTAAAAAAAAATACGCGTCGACTAGAGAACCTCTTTCTGCTTTTTTCGTCGTTTTAAAAGAGGTAAAATGTGTTTGTATGTAGGGGGTAATCTCTGAAACGACCAGTAGGATTTGAAAAATTCTTGCATTTGATAGCCCAATTCTGGAGGAAGGTATTTAACATCACGCTACGACCCTAAGAAACCGAGTAAAAAAGAAGAAAGAACGCAACGAGAAAACGAAGGCGGATAATGATGATGATATCATCATCAGAAGCTAGAAAAAAACAAACTTAGTTAAGCAACACATGATTTAAAGCACGAAAGTAAAAAAACTGCACCCAAATCGGTTCACCCGTTTAAGCGCTTCTGTGCCACAGACATACACACATAGCGGTCGGGTTAAAAATAGGTTTATTTACCAATGAAACTCTTGCACACAAAATAAGTAAGAAAAGTAGTGATAATTAAGTCATTATTACTTACTATTCGATCTCATCGGTTATTGGTATAATCTTCTTGCCGAATTTACGAGAATCTATCTTACTGTATAGTAATTTTTTGTTCACAGTGTTTGCACCAAAGCCGATGTCCGTCTACGTAAAGGCGAAGTCGCCTAAAAATACTTTTACATACAAATCATCGTTTATTCAAGTAAGTTCTCTAAATTGTGTGTTGTTTGTTTTATCTACAGTATATTTACTTGCACACAAATTGACTTTTTTTACTGAATGTTATTACAGTACAGGAAAAGTTTTTATCCAGTGCGCAAATTGTAACCATGAATTCAGCATATCATTCTAGACTCCCTAGCGCGGAAATTTTTCGCCGGATACACAAAAAAGAAGAATTCATGGTTACAATTTGCGCACTGGATAAAAACTTACCCTGTATATCAACATCATCTTGTATGAGTAATTGAAATGCCAAAAACGTCATGATTGAAATAGCTTCACACTGTTCCTAACCGCGCCTATGACTCAAAAGAAATACTAGTATGCAAATCAGCTTTTTTATTATTTCTAAACATACGGCCTACATAAAACTATAAATCTATGCAATGACGCCATATCATACACGGATGATGCTTTTGTAAAAATAAAATATCACAGTCCATTTTTTTATGTGGACAATGAACTCTTGTGTAGTTTTAAATATTATAAACAATACCTTTGGGCCATTATTGCATTTTGAACTTTATTTCGACAAACGTAAAGTGCTTAATGTAAAAAAAAAACTTAGTTTCAGCTTTAAAGTTTTTTGTAATTGGAACTTTGTCTTTGTCGAAATAAAGTTCTGTATTCAAAAATAGCTTGATTGTCTAAAGATAACCTAGGCCGTATGTTATTTTTTTAATAGGATACCATAGAGAATGCTAGTGAAACATGGGTATCTAAGCCAAAGATGCGCAGAAGCATCAAACGTGCGCTGAATATTGAAGATACGCCGTTTATCTGCACTCCGAAGTTGACTAGGACTAGAAGGTAAATATACTTATATTTATTTATGCAAGTTAAAGGAGGAGGAGGTTAGTCATTGGTGTAAAAATTTCTTAAAACCTAAAAAGAGTTCATTGCCCTTCATCTTTTAACAAACTTTACTGTGACCCTTAAAATGATCAGCTGTTTCGAACATTCATTCGATTCAAACAAATGTAGAGAACAGTGAATTTCTTTTAAAATGATTTTAAAATTCGCGGTTCAAAGGCATTTTTTTTTATCGATGACCTTTTTCGTCTATCGATGATACAACAAGTATTAACCTAAAGGCAACCAAAGCAGAACCAATAACAATGAACTTATCTGGGAATTGGACGCTATATCAGCGCGTAACTATTTAAAAACGCTCTAAATAGTCTACACATTAACTTTTTCATCCTATGCATCACCATGGTATAATAATATACTTTGCCAGTTTCTGAAACACAGTGGTCACGTGGAACTCACAAATCTACGTCATCACTTAGTGTTTGTTACCAGTAGTGTGTGATGATAACTCCCCAATCACCCTTATTATCGGTACGAACCTGATAAAACAATGAGCTTTTAATTAACAATTACGTTGGTATATGTTCAAATTGCACTGTTTCGTTTCATTAAAGTCCCACTACTAGGCGAAGGCCTCCCTACTCTCCCCTTTTACCTGTCCAGAGCTGGCAAAGATCAATCTTTATGAGTCCAGCTCATCCCACCATCTCCGTATGGGCCTACAATTGAAATGCTTTTTTTTTTTTTTTTTTTCAAGAATTGTGAACGAAAATGTTTCCATAATTTCGTGTCTTATTGCATTAGAGTGGAAACTGGATAGTGACGTAAGCGTGCGTCACTCCCGGAATGCGAGACCTTGTTTTTTATTTAGACTATGTAGATCACCGCTAAACTTGTAAGAAGAACGGAGGAACACCCACATTTTTTCAATTACTATTACTATTATATTCATCAACTAGCTGTGCCCGCGGCTTTGCCTTTGTGCCTGTCGGAAATTATCTCAAGGTGCTGGTGCGGGTTGTTCGAAAGAGATACCGTGGCCCCTGGCACACAGGCAACTAGGGGAACACGCGTGAGTTTTAGTCAGTAAAAGTCTGACACGCCGTCCTGCTCCACCCAGAGCGGGAGAAATTATTTATTTGATGATTTCCCAAACTTCGAAAAAAGAGGGAACGTGCTACCGAGACAAAAAGTAGCATATGTTACTCCTTATCCCCGTCTGACCCCGTCAAAATCGGTTAAGGCCTGTCGGAGATTATCCGGAACAACCGTATGTACTTTTATAATATTCATTTAGTAAAAAGCTGTTATTTTGGCATTACAAACAAAAACTACAATTTTATTTATTTGTATAGGTAATAGCGAATTGGGTTTTTTTTTTTTTTTTTTTTTTTTTTTTGGGTGGGAAATCATCAAATAACTTCTCCCGCTCTGGGTGGAGCAGGAGGGCGTGTCAGACTTTTACTGACTAAAACCCACCCGTGTTCCTTCAGTAGCCCTTAAGCCAGGGGCTGTGGTGTCTCTTTCGAACAAACCCGCACCCCTGGCAGGCATCGACCCTTGCGGGTCCCATCACTTTTTGTGCTGACATCTCTTTGAGGCGCGCGTGGAACACAACGCGCCGTCGACTTGGGCTTGGTCCTTACCGGACAGCGAGCTACCCATTACTCGCCGTCCGCAAGCCCACGCCTACGGTGGCCGGAAATCGGCCTGGGATTCCCGACGCCCAGGGCGTCTCCGTATCCTGCGGCGGCTGGGGTCGCGAGGGCGCATATGCTGCCTCTCCCTCACGTGCGCCGCCTCCCTCTTCGCGAGCATCACTGCTTCGCTGAAGGAGGTGACGGCTCCCCATGCCCTCTCGCTCCGTACCATGGCCTGGACCAGGGCCGGACGCGAGAGATCGCCGCCGCCGATCGCCTCCACGAGGACACGGCGGTGCTCCGCCCAAGCAGGGCAGACCGCCACCGTGTGCTCCACCGTGTCCTCAGGGCGATCTTCGCAGTGGAAACACCCGGGCGTTTCCTCCCGCCCTATCCGAAACAGGAACCTCCCGAAACAACCGTGTCCGGTGAGGACCTGCGTCAGGCGGAAGGTGAGGACGCCATGCCGCCTCTCAAACCACTCCTCAAAGAGGGGACTTACCGCCGCAATCGTGGGTTCATTCAAAACGGCAACGACTGACATCCTTTTTGTCTCGTGTAAATTTATTTTTGTCATTGAAATAAGTGATGTGATACAATCATTATCGACAATCTGTACAAAGAGTAATGAATACACATTTGTTGAAGAAAAAACTATAATGTCGTAGCTGCCTAAACCGGTGACACTATTAACGTGTGAAAAATAGGGTATAATAGGTGAACGGAGTAGAAACTTTTGGCGTAGAATACAGCATATTCATTTCTTTCCTATATTATGGGTAACTAGCTTCTGCCCGCAACTTCGTCTGCGTCAAACTTGCTCCTCCGTCCCACCCCGTCGCATCGAATCGCCTGGCTGTGCGAGTACTTTGTATTTGTCACTTTTTACTTTTGTCTCCGCTCCTATTGGTCTTAGCGTGCTGATTATAGCCTATAGCTTTCCTCGATTAATAGGCCATCGAACACTGAAAGAATTTTTCAAATCGGACCAGTAGTTCCTGAGATTAGCGCGTTCAAGCAAACAAACAAACAAACTCTTCAGCTTTATAATAGGTCTTTACCTATGAAATTGCCGTTTTGTATGAAAAAATTTAAACGAATTTTTTTCATGAATTTTTTATTTGTATTAATCGAAGTAATCACCCATGCAATCAATGCATCTTTGCCATCGCAGTGGCAGTTTATTGATGCCCTTCTTAAAGAAATCAGCTGGACGGGAGGCAACAAATTCTTCAAAGGCATTTTGTACTGCCTCTCGGGTATTAAATTTTTTTCCCGCCAAGAAGTTATCCAAATTCTGGAAAAAGTAGTAGTCTGTAGGCGCAAGGTCTGGTGAGTAGGGCGGATGACGGAGAGCTTCCAACCCCAGTTCTTGCAACTTGGAGACCGTCTGCTGTGCAGTATGAGGTCGCGCGTTGTCGTGCAGGAGCAGCGGAGACGAGCGATTGACCAATGCTGGTTGGAGATGCGCCAGCTTCTCCATCATTGTGTTCAGTTCTTCACAGTACACATCTGCAGTAATGCTCACCCCGTTTGGTAAGAAGCTGTGATGAATCACACCGGCGCTAGACCACCAAACAGTGACCATCACTTTTCTAGGGGTAAGTTTTCGTTTAGGGCATTGTTTAGGTGCTGAACCAGGATCCAACCAACTTGCTGAGCGCTTACAGTTATCAAACAGAATCCATTTTTCATCGCAGGTAACAATGCGGTTCAAAATTCCTTCATTTGTGTGTCTGTTGAGCAGTGCAAGGCACGTCTCGACGCGTACTTCGCGCTGGCGATCATTGAGTTCGTGGGGCACCCATTTGTCAAGCTTTTTTACCTTGCCAATTTGACGCAAATGGACCAATATTGTTTTGACGCTAACGTCGAAAGCTGCTGCTAATTCAGCCGTAGATTGTGTATCATCAGCTTCCACAATCGCCTTTAATTCGTCATTGTCGACCAAAGTCTTCGGACGACCGCGAGGTTCATTTTTCAGGTCGAAATTTCCAGAACGGAAGCGAGCAAACCAATAACAGGTGGTGCGTTGGTTTGTAGTGTTAGCTCCGTAAACGTCGTTGATGTTGCGTGCCGCTTGTGCCGCGTTGCTGCCACGACGGTACTCATATTCCATAATTACTCGAATTTTTAACGTATCCATGATGACGAAAAAGATTGAAATGCGATGAAAATGTAACACTAATCAATAAAGAAATGACTACTTTTAGAAAAAAAAATCCATGTTTTTAAAATAAAATTAATTTGAAATTAGAATTCTTAGCCAAACAAAAATTATTTTGATTTGAAATGGCCAGTACTGCAGAACGGCAATTTCATAGGTAAAGACCTAATATATTAAGTATAGATTTCAACCAGTACTGGCAAAGGACAGTCAAAGACAGCCCGAAAGTCTGACAACCAGTCTTACCAAGGGGTATCGTATTACCCAGTAACTGGGTTGTGGAGGTCAGATAGGCAGTCGCTCCACGTAAAATACTGGTATTCAGCTGCATCCGGTTAGACTGGAAGCCGACCCCAAAAATAGTTGGGAAAAGGCTAGGCAGATGATGACTGGCAAAGGACAGAATAGTCTGGGAAAGAAAGACCTTTGCCTTGCAGTTGAACGATACAGGCTAGTTAGATTAGCTAGTTATTTTTTAACCAAGCATGTTTTTTTTTGCATTTAAATTAACCTATCAATAAAACTACTCATTACAAGTAAACTTCTCATACCAAAATATTAAAAATAAACGGCGAACATCGTAATTCAAATAATTAAATCAGAATTGATTATTAACATCGATAACACACAATTATGCAATATGTACGCATCACTAAACCATATACAATTCCGAGAGACCATTATATACTGTTAACATCTTTTGCTAATTGACCATTATATACTGTTAACATCTTTGGCTAATTTGACAAACTGTGGAGTATACAATAGGCTACCGTGTCGCGTAATTACCTTGAAATTTAAAGAAGTTAAGAACTTCTTTTTGTCTTTATTTGGGTCACTGTCATCGTCAAGTCACGTGAGCTTATACCAACTATTTTTTTTACCTTAGATGTTTTAAATAGAAATGCGCAGAGTACAAGTTTTGTGGTATCTAGTTTATAGTATCTGTGAGTCGTAGGTTAGAACCCAGACAGGCGCTTTACTTTGTGTAAATTATTTCATCCTGACTGCTGTCAAGCCGGTGAAGGAAAACATCGTGAGAAAACCGGCATATCCTAGAACCAATAATTGCGAAGATGTGCGACATCTACCAATCCGCACTGGGCCCGCGTAGTAGATTACAGCCCACTCCATCACAGAGAGGGAAAATTAAAGGCTAATTATGATTATGAGATGACTCAAGTTTTACCGAGTACCTACGGAATATTGCTAGGTATTATGTTTACCGAACCGAGTACTCTGCCGAGGTAATTGGTCGACGCAGGTATTGGGAACGTACGAAATGCTTCAAATATTATAGAAGTATGCAATACATTTGGCATTGCTACGAGGAATTTGCTCATTCTACAACGCCGCAACATCGTTAAGATCCGAAAAGTGGTATCGCTATCAGAGTTTTCTGACTATGACTAATCTACATTAATATTGTTAAGAGGTCAGGTTATAAGTTCGTTCTTTTCGAGTACCTCGACAGTCAAATCGAGTTATTCGGCCGAGAACGACTGCTACCAAAAATGGCCGAAAATGCGACGTACCAAGTAATAAACAAGTACTCGGGGCATCTCTAGTTATAAACTATTTTCACAAAAAAATGATTCAAATACTGCTATGTTCACTTATTACTTCATACCTTAACATAATAAATGCGAAAGTCTTAACGGCTGAACGGATTTCGATGACATTTGGCACACAAGTAGACCATGACCTAGAGTAGGACATTTAGGATAATTTTCATCTAGGATTCTAGGTAGTATGTTCCCGTAGAAATATACACGAACGAAGCCACGGGCAGAAGCCTACTAGTCATACTTGAAACTCCTTATCAATCGACATTGTTATCACAAGTCGCGATAAGATCGCAATTGCTCTTTTAATTGCATTGTATCCATTTAATTAATTCAAAGTGTGTATTATTTTCCTCAGCATATTATCCACTGAACAAAAGCCATCAGAGTCGACACCTCCAAAACGCGCTCGTCTAGACCTGACGGGTACTCCAAGGACTCCTAAGATGGGTAACTCATTCCAAGTCAGCGAAAAGCTAAGCAGTCAGATGTCGATACTGCTCGACATGCCCGATGTACAGAGTCCTGACTGCAAGATGTTTACTGACAGGCCTGGAACGCCGCATAGTATTTTGAAGGTATGTTATCATTAAGTTATTTAACTAATACAATTATTTTATTCCTCGAATACACTGTAATAATTGCAGTTTTAACCTTATTTTAATTGTCAAGGAACTATATGCATTTTTTTGTCAAAAAAGACTTATTTTTTATTAATAAGACTTGTGACTTCTTCGCCATTTATTCATCATACGCGTGTATGTTCACATTACTGTCTGAGAATGGACAAATTACTCCGTATCGCTCCATACAGTTATGTCAACTATCTTCTGTCTCACGCGCTAGACGTTTTAACTCGGATCTCATAGATGAGCATTCGCCGTGCGGTTCGGCATAGCGCACGAAGGATCTTCTGTACTGCGAAAATAAGTCTTAATAGTTTAGCAAAGAGCTTATATTGTTTCGTCAGTTTTGTTAGTATTACATTACATATTCCACAATCAGTGGCCACAATGCGATTATTAAACATTTTGTGATTCTTTCGACACCTATTAAAATCTGGTAGTTCAGCGCACGAGTGCACTTAAGGGACAGCCGCCCCTGTTCTCTAGTAAGTCCCTTAGTCGCCTTCTACGACACCCACGGGAAGGAATGGGAATATATTTACATAATATAAAACAAAGTCGCTTTTCGTGTCTGTACGCTTAGATCTTTTGAACTACGCTACGGATTTTAATGCGGTTTTCATCAATATAATAGCTAGAGTAATTTAAGAGGAAGGTTTAAATGTATAATACGCCGATCTTAAAAAGCTTGTAATTTATATATATCTCGTTACAGACTCGTAGAAACTCGGACATGGACAGAGAAGCGCCTTCTCCCGCAGACTCGCGGTACCTTGGCGACAGTGACGACGAACTGCTGGAAACTGCCAGCAACCACACACATTACAGCGACGCTAACAAGTTTGTTACTTATCTTTAGTTATCTTTGCATCATCTATATAATTAAAAAGAATTTTTGTTCTGACTGACTCATCAACGCCCAGCCCAAACCCTTGGACCTAGAAACCTGAACTTTTGCACAGATATTCCCTTTATAATGTAGACAAGGAATAAGGAAGGATTTTTCGAAATTCAACCCCTAAGGGAGTTAAATAGGGGATGGAAGTTCCGCGCGGGCGAAGCCGCTGGCAAAAGCTAGTCATAGTATATTATCCCGAAACTGTAGTCTGATTTAGCTGAAATCGTCATTAAAAATGTTTAAAACCTTGACCTAACTAATAGAACCTTGTCATTTAATAATAATATTTCAATATAAAGCGTGAACGAAGTTAGGTTTCTAGTGTCATGCGGATTTGCTCACACATACGGGAAACAAAACATTGTCGTGATATTGACATGTGCGCTATAAAAATATATCAATTTCTATCTTACGAAACTTCCCATACGAGTTACGACTTTACCACTCTGTTTCTTTTGTATCTTTATAACGGAAAATCGCATTTAAGCGGATTTAATAAGTAAAATAAATACCCTCCGCTGTATGCGGGAAGCACAGGACCGATCAAAGTGGCCGTGTTTAGGGGAGGCCTTTGTCCAGCAGTGGACGTCTTTCATCATCACTTCAACCGAAGGCGGTTGTATTTTTTCAGTGATAATAACCCAAAAATTGGCAAATTTTCAGACATCTCCGCTTCATAATCCCCACTGCCTCGGAATCCGGATCAACGCCGTCTCCTCCACACACATCGAGTACGGACCCACCACACGTACAGCGTGCGAAAGAGATGGAACGATCCGCGTCCGCTGTACAAGACAAAGAGATGGACGTATCTGTTGATAGCTTTGTTACTACCACGTCGCATGCTATGGTAAGTCGTAATAATGTATTGATGTGTGAGAAAGAGATGGAGAGATCCGACGGAAACTGTCAAATTTCCCAACAAGCCAGTGGACAATCTGCATAAAACTATTAAACCTAAATAAAAATGCTTTTGTTTTACTTACTTAGCTTAAATTCAAATAAAACCAAATTTCTTTTTAGACTGAGACCCATCCTCTGGAGTCTCCACCTAAGAAGTTGGCCACAGAAGAGTCAGTAAAGACGAGGAAACCGTTCAAAGATACAGTTCGCGCTAGGCGATCTCTCTCCATATCGGTCAACAGCAGTCTTTCCGACGATCCAAACACCTCCATAGAAAGCATAGCAGACATTCCCGTAACCCTCATAAACCCACGCTACTCGGGAGAAAAACGTCACAAGTACACATCAGAAACATCTGAACGTCAACTTGGAACCGAACAAAACGATTCAAACGTCGAACGTTCGGTCATAGAGCTGAATGTCAATGTAACTGTCACTGGTACGAAGGCGACGGAAATAGCCGAAGAGAGGCGGGAATTGCCGAAGACGCCGAAAGGGAGGAAGGGGATTCGGGCGGCTAGTGAGAGTACGCCGCTGGTTAATAGGTGAGTTTTTTTTGCCTTTATAGTGTTACCCAGTAACTGGGCTGTGGAGGTCAGATAGGCAGTTGCTCCATGGAAAATAATGGTATTCAGCTGCATCCGGTTAGATTGAAAGCCGACCCCAACCATGCTGGGAAAAGCTTAGGCAGAAAAAGCTAAAGATTTTTGAGGAAAAAAATCCTCATATCCGTTAAGCAAACTATATATTTTGTTTTTTGAATCACTACTTACCCAACGTACTTTTTTGTTTTCTCTTGAATTTATACTAAACACTGAACATTTTCTAATAGAAGTAGAGCTACAACGCCTGAACGAGTAGATTCTCCCGTTGTAACACCATTGGGAAGTAGCCGAGTAACGAGGTAAGAAAATTCTAATAATATGCTTAGCCCACGGGGTAATGAAAGAAGCGGAGATGCCGCGAAGCAAAATCTCTTAAAAAAGTAGCGTCGCCTGATCATTCAGAGAGAGAGAGAGGTGAGATCGGGACGAGGTACGGCGTACCTGCCCATTTTTGATAAATCCATCTGGCGGTGAAAGTAATTATGACAATGTAGCTGAACTAGCTGTTTGCCATTTTAATTTGTCCACTGGCAACTATGGAATTACAACGCATGACGCTTTGTTCCAGAACATTCTCTGTACGTTAGTATGGCGGGACCACATTATTTATTACTCAACTGAAACGGAACTGTTCTCCATGTTTGTTTTCTTTTTTTAATAAATTCGTTAATTTAGGGTCTAGGGTCTCACTTAGGACCGATAACTTACCGACAGATGACGCATTTTTTAATATTTTTAGTTCATCTCGTTTCATATTTCAAGGTATGTAATTTATCTATTAAATAACTTATATGTCGAGCAAAATAAACCTATGCAAGTTATTTGATTCGAAAATTGGTCATAATATGCATTGAAAATGATAAAACACAAAATTGCTGAGAAGTGGTTAGAATCTCTGGCGATCAAACGAGAAAATGTGCGAGCTTGCACCGACGAATGAGCGGCTTGCACCGACGAATGCGCGGCTTGCACCGCCGAAGGAGCGGCATGCACCGACGAATGAGCGGCTAGCACCGATGAATGAGCGGCTTGAACCGACGAATGAGCGGCTAGCACCGACGAATGAGCGGCTTGCACCGACGAATGAGCGGCATGCACCGACGAATGAGCGGCTAGCACCGACGAATGAGCGGCTTGAACCGACGAAAGAGCGGCTTGCACCGACGAATGAGCGGCTTACACCGACGACTGAGCGGCTTGCACCGACGAATGAGCGGCTTGCACCGACGAATGCGCGGCTTGCACCGCCGAATGAGCGGTTAGCACCGACGAATGAGCGGCTAGCACCGGCGAATGAGCGGGTGGAACCGACGAATGCGCGGCTAGCACCGAAGAATGAGCGGCTAGCACCGACGAATGAGCGGCTAGCACCGACGGATGAGCGGCTTGCACCGACGGATGAGCGGCTTGCACCGACGGATGAGCGGCTTGCACCGACGGATGAGCGGCCATACCTAAGGCGCGGTACACCGATATCGGTCAGGCTAAACAATTTTGGCATCCAAAAACAGTGCACTTCATTATAACTAAGGTTTTCGGCTCCGCCCACTGTGACGGTACGGCCTTACTGAAGGCGCTCGGCCTAATTGCCTTGCGGCATCTCCGCTTTTTTCATTACACCGTGGCTGTTCCTGATAATGGTGGGCTAAGCTTTAAAAAAAATTTATGTTCTAATATTTAGAAATATAATTCGTATATTTGTGGAAGGCGATAAAAAAAAAAAGTCATTTAAGTATTCAAATTAGGCTGAGAATCAGCACTTTTCGAACGTCAAAATACATAAGACAGTCCCCCAAAAACGCCCACCCTTCGACTTCGAATAATCTTACCATCTACGCGTATCATATCGGTGTGCAATTCTATATTAAACATCAATAGTTGCGAGAAACACGTTACATAACGTCACGTGAGTCATATATATAATCCTACTTCAAATAAGAAAGAAAGAAAAATATCTAAATGAAGTAAATTTTCTCTGACACAACAGTTTTTTTTTATAACCGACTAAAAATTTCTACACTAATATTCGTGCAAGATTCCTAAAAGACTTAAACATCCACTTGTTCAATAAAAATAATCGACTTGAATACGGGGCTTTTGACCACATTGCATGTGTGCATTTTATTTCATAGTTGATTTTATTGTATGTAATGTGCGTTTTGTTTGTGCAGAATAAACATTTTTTCTTTCTTTTCTTCTCATAGGAGCCGGTCGCGAACACCAGAGTTAAGCCCGCGCACGTCACCACTGGCTCCCATACCCGAGCTGCCCAAACAGGAAACTGAGAGTGAACCACACGCGGTCAGGACCACGCTCAGTGCGCCGAGACAACTCAGGTATTTATAATACACTAGCAGCGCTCCGCGGTTTCACCCGCGTAGTTCCCGTTCCCGTGGGAATACGGGGATAAAAAGCCTATGTCACCCGGGGATAGTGTAGCTTCCGAAAAGTGAAAGAATTTTTCAAATCGGTACAGTAGCCTATTCAATGCAAACAAACAAACAATCAAATCTTTCCTCTTTATTAATAGTATAGATATAGATAATACATAAATAGGTGCTTATGCACATGGCTTTAGAGTTTATACAAAGGCCGAGACTATCATCTTCTAAGATATGTCCAAAAATACATACATAAAGTCACGTCTTTTTCCCATGGGATAGGTAGGATAGGCAGAACATAGGTTATTGGAAAAACACCAAGAACCTCTTAAGAGGTCATTGTACTCATCATTATGAACAACTTTTACTATGGATTTTTTTTTTAAAGGCATCGATAGCTCTAATGTAATAAAATCGATAAGGGATGATCCCACCATCGCCCTTTTACTACCGGACTACGAGACGTACTGCAGGGTACGTCGTACAGTCGTATTGAGCGCTTCTCCTCCACATTCACTATGTGCATAGTTAAAGTGTAGAACTTTCCACATTTCACCCGTCTGCCTTCAAAGCAAGTGTGAACAGGCATCTTCTGGGCGCGCTCATTCTTTCATGGACTTCATCAGTCGCTTTACATCAGGCGTCATCCAAATCAAGAGCTGGCCGATTCAGCGATAGTAAAAAATGGTACTGCACAAAACAAATGTATGCGTTTGTAAATGTTATTCTATGTATCCTAACAGGAGTAAATCCCGCACTCCCGAACGTTTTGAAAAAGGCGTTTTGGAGTCTCCCAAACTGGAAGCCATCACCGAGTCACCTACCAAGTCTACAAACACTGGATCGTCCTCTTCGTCATCACCGTCCCCACGACGTGGTTTGAGGTAAAAATATAAATTTGTTATATAGAAGAGGAAAGCACAGAACCGGTCGAAGTGGCAGAGCTTGGGGCAGGCCTATATCCAGCAATAGACGTCCTTCGGCTGAAATGATGATGATGAAATTATAGATAATTTTGGATGCCTCGCTGGTCAAGTGGTCGCAATCGTTACTGCTGGGTATGGTGTCCTGGATTCGTTTCCCAAGTCAGGCAAAGTGTTATTTGGTTTTTATATCCGGAATTTCTCAACAGCGGTCTAGAGTCTGGATTTGTGCCCGATTCGATACGGAAATTGAGCTCCAACTTCAGTAACTGCGACAACCTAGCCAGTTCAAAATATTTCGGACTTTAGTTATACAAGTAAACATATTAAGAAAACGCAAAAATTACCTCCACTTCATTATATTTTATCTCAATATCACTGTCATAATTCTAGGAGCCGATCCAAAACTCCAGAAAAATTAATATCTCCAAGAATAGAATCCTCAGCACGAGCCAAGAAATCTCTATCTCGTAAAGCTTTCGAAAACATATTGATCGCTAAAGCAAAACTAGCAGACCTGGATATGGAAACTGAATCTCCCGAAGAGAGACCCGAAGTCGCGATCGAATGCACTCCAATGAAAGCGTTCAAACAAGTCCCCTGTCTAATGGACGTCACTCTATCTCCTATTGTCAACAAATCAGTATTACAAAGTTCTACAGATACAACCATATCAGAAACGGGGGAAAAAGAACATAAATCCGACAAAAGTACCGTCGAATCCGACCTTAAACCTCTCCCAGCATTTACTACATTGCATGAAACTTCTACACGGAAATCAGTACTACATAGTTATGAAAGCAGTGTAGGTGATACTTCAGTAAGCATTCGCGAAGAAAAAGTAGTTGTACAAAAGAGCGAATCTGTCTTGAAACCGCTCCCAACATTCACTTTGAACGAAACTGAGTTCGACAAATCAGTCCTACATAGCTATGAGAGCAGTGTTCCTGAAGAATCTAGTACACAGGAAGATAAAAATGTCACTGAAACTGACAAAAATCTTTCGAAACCATTCGCTGTTTTCGTACAAATGATACAAACTGATTTCGAGAAATCTGTCTTACGTAGTGCTCAAAGCAGTATTGGTGAAGCTTCACAATTCAGAGACGATTCTAAAATATCTCAAGAACCGTCCAGTTTAATGACTAATGATAGCGATGTAGAAATGGAAGAGAATGTGGCTCAGGAGCAGAGTGCAGCCGAACAGAAAGAGAAGAAGAAAATAGGAGAGATAGAGAGGGAGATAGATGAGATTCAGGATATGTCTGATGAGGAGCCGGATATCAGTGATTTATCTACGAGTGATGAAGAGAGTGAGGCTGACGAAGAGTCGGAGGTCAGTTCTGTAAGTGAGGTAAGTTACAAAACAATATTACATATTATTTATCTCCCAATTCAGTCACCATTTTGCTGTACAGTGGCCCTAGTGTGAGTTTCTTGTAACCGTCTCGAACGAACGCAGCACAGAACTCAACTCAGAACTAATTTCACCTAAAACGTCTCTCTTAGACTAAGAGTCAGCGCAGACCCATAAAACGCTATTCTATATGTGCTCACCTTAAGTCGTATTTTAGTTCGTTAATAGGCAATTTTTGAAGAAAGAGTTTGTACAGACCCCAGCACATCATGCTACCCCAAATTGACAAATTTTCCCAATGGAACATGAAACTTATGCTTATACATATATTAAAGTTGAAAATATATCAAACAAATTTGACAGATTGGGGTAGCTTGATGTGCTGGCGTCTGTACATAGAGTGCAAACAATATTATAAAAACTGTAAAGACTTAGAAAATTGCCAATTTATAAACGTTTTTAAATACTTGCTAACAAACACGGCACTAATACAGAGGTAACGTCATGACTATGTAACTTCATACCAGCGCCATATATTGTCCGTACCGAGTTACAAGGAAGGGAATAATACCTTCCTAAAACGTTTAAAGCATTTGCCATATATTTCTCCATATTTCCATCGATTTACATTTTTTATTTTTATTATCTCATTTTACTTTACATTTCTAATATTAGTCATCATCCCTATTACGAGTTACACTTATCTTTGTTAACTTAAAGACTGGTTTGCCAGCAGATTTCTAAGTCTGAAAAATGGAAGTGTTTCACAACAAAACGTCTGACCACCAGTGATGGTAAAATATGTCCCAAAATCAACTCGGTAATTTAATAGATACAGATTATTTATTATGAAATACTGTTATATTTATTCTAGATTTTTTCGTTGTAGCTCCAAGATCCGTTGAAGTAAAATTAGTTTAGCGAAAAGATGTATGGCATAACCAGTAACCATTTTCATGCTAGGCATAAACTGCAAGAATTCCCATAGTAGTTTTATTTCGTTGATTTTAGTTTAGTCAGAGATTTTGTAAGCTATCTTTAAAAGCATTTGTTTTGAAAAAAAAAAAGTAACGAATTAGAACTCGATACACCTTCTAGTTTAGAAATGTAAACAATCCTAATTTCATATGTAGATACCAAAAACATTTATTTTCAGTCAAGTTCGTCAAGCGAAGAGGCCGACGAAGACAACGAAGAGGTTATATCTATTGCAGACTCCGACGACGCTAGCGACAAACTACAAATAGACGAACAGTCTAAAAACATCTCAGAATCAGAAGAAAATAACATCGAAGTTGTAGAAATAGAAGAAAAAGAAACTGAACTAAAAGATAAAGAAACTGAAATAATAGATAAAGAAACTGAAGAAAAAGATAAATTTGATAGTCAGAACCTAACACAGATTGAAAGTTCCAATGATCCGCTAAATCAAGCTAACTTCTCGCTGATGACTGATGATAATTCTTTACCTCAATCTGATAAGTCGGATTTAAATCTGAACTATTCTGGTGACAGCGATAAGGTTAATACTAGCGGTGAAACTCCTGATGAGCAAATGGATACAGGTAAGACATAAAATATAAATTATCAATTAAAAAACAGTAGTGTAAATAACTCCTTTTAACCTATTCTGCCCCTATGCTTGGGCTAAGGTCTCCGAAGTAATTCCGAATCTGTCAATCTACGAACAATCCATCAAGAATGAAACTAAGTCGGCCGAAAATGTATCTTAAGTTTTGTTTTATGTATTAAAAATAAGAATAGGTACTCGTATAAATAACTGGCAAACTGCTTTATAAATTTTCAAACAATATCATTAAAAAAACACGAAAACTTATTGTTTCATGACATTAAATTGTTATCTTTACAGTACTCGAACCAGCTGCAGAACAAGTTGAAATCCCAGCTCCAGTCGACAATGTAGATAGTCCTAGTCATATTGATATAGTTCCTACAGAAATTGATAAGGAGATTACAGTAGAATTAGTACAGGAAGCAGAGAAAGTACCAGAGTTTGAAAAAGTTCCACAGACTGCTCAAAATGTACCAGAGATTGCTGAAAAAGAGCCCAAAGTCACTGAAGAAGTACCAGTGGTTATTGAAAAGGTACTAAGGACAACAGAAAAAAAAGAAAAAGTGTTGGAAAAGACGGAGATAACAGAAAAGGTCACAGATGTTGCTGAAAAAGAGTCCAAACCTGTTGATGAAATACCAATGGTTGTTGACGAAGAATTTAAGGCTACAAAAAAACAAAAAGAGGTTATAAAAAGAGTATCGGAGGAAAAGGAACCAGTGGTTATTGAGGAAATTCCTATGGTTACTGATGAAACACCAAAACCTACTGAAAATGTTCTAAAAGAAACAGAAAAATCTACCAAAGTTTCTAAAAAAGCTTCAGGGATTTCAGAAAAAGTTCAAGAAGAGGCAGAAAAGACAGAAGAAACTGCCGAAAAAGAAACAGAAAAACCAACACGCACAAGAAAACGTGCCAAATCAACGTCCTCAAACAAATCCACTACAGAACCCGACAAAGAGATAGAAATTCGTACACCGGTAACAAGAAAACGAACTCAGTCGATCGCTTCAAACAAATCCATAGACACGGAACAAAAAACACCGGAAAAACCTGAAACAACAACACCATCACGAAGGCGAGCAAAGACTCCAACCAGTGTCGAAGTCAGAAAAATAATCACAAGACGCGTATCCCGTGAAATGTCAGGCAAGCTGGACGAATCGAACGTTCTAGACGAATCCCTAACCATAACCACACCTAAACGTAGATCTACGCGTTCACGAAGCAAGAATTTCGATGATAACGAAAGCTTGGCTTCAGAAAGTTCTTTCGTGAGTAAGACTAGTGAAGATGCTGGAGATAGAGCTGTTAGGAAGAGCCGAAAACTCACGCTAGTGACCAAGCCTGAACTGTCTGTGATACCGGAAGTTATTGCCGAAGAGGGATCGAAGATGGATACTGAAAATGTTATCACTGAATATTCGAGTGCTAGAAGGTAAGATTTATATGACTTTTTACTTTCTATTGGGGTCCACCTCATAAACTTGTACCCAGTAGATACAACTACAGGATCAAATTAAATAGGCTAGCGAAACTGCATATGTGATGAGTACTTATCGATATTTAAACACAATAAAAGTAAAATATTTGATTGATTTTTGGGGGGGTCAACAAGCGCTGGTTACTTCAAACGAATCGTTTTGTTTAACAATGGTAGCATTTTGATTGCTAAGCAGGGCATATTAATAAATAGCTAATTTGACCTGTAATAGCTACTTCCATATGAGAGGGTCTACTGTGCAAAGCTATGAGGTCTTTGGTTCATTATTGGTAAAGATGCAAGAGTGTTAATTTTAACCCACAATGCTCCGTAAATTTTTGGAATCGGCCATTCGTTATTCGTTTAAACACAATTTGATATATCTGTACAGAAGATTCGCGTTTAATATTCCATACAATATTCAGACTCACCCGCCATCAAAAAGCCATGCTGGAGTCCTGGCTGGAGCCCTCGGGCTCCCCGCGCCGCCGCACCAGCACGGCGTCCCGCACGTCTGTGACGTCACGCTCCGTGGCCTCGGAGGTGGACGATGACGACGCATCATCGACGCATTCGGCCGCCTTCGATGTGCAGCCTATAGATAGGATCAGTTTACTGAACAAGACTGATTTCGAAGGTAACTTGTCGTTTTATACTTTGAGCAGATGCTGTTTGAAGGTAACTTGTAGACTTTAGACAAATATCTTGAATGATAACAGTTTTTATTGAAGCACTATTCGTTTGTAGACTCCAGTGTCTAGAAGTTTTTGTTTTTCGATTTATGTTTTTATAAAGGCACTTTTTTAAGAAAGTAGCTGCTGCATCAATGCGTTGTTTTATTTATGTAAGTTGTATTTATTAACCTAAACAGTTTATACTTGACGTAAATCACATACAATTATTGTTTGAATACAAACAATAGTTGTACACATCTTGAGTAATGCAACCTGTATAGCACATTTGCACTGTAGTCAAAAGTATACAATGGATGTGATGTTTGATGTAAATTGAAGACCCTGCTTCAATAGCATGTTTCTTTCTCTTTACTATGCATAACCAATCCAAACGTATCATTTATATGGTACTAGTACAGACGCCAGCACATCGAGCTACCCCAAAATGTCTAATTTTCCCAATGAGGATTTTGTAAAATGACGTTCACTTGGTGGTAGCACTGAGACGTCAAGTCCGGGCACCTGTCAAAAATGTGAAAGCGCCTACGGACTGAATGGTGAACGAATGAATGAAACGAATGATATCAAATATTTAAGTTCATTGTCGAACTGGACGACCTCTTGTCTAAGTGGCGCCAACTGGTGGCTTGAATATTCAAGAAAACCTTCAATGAACATGAACCTTATGCATATGCAATAACGATGAAAAACTATCAAAGAAATTGACAGATTTGGGTAGCTTGATGTGCTGGCGTCTGTACATTACTATACGTGTGACGAGTTGACGACTTAACTCACTCGTTTCCCATACAATTTTATAGCACGCGCGACCTAAACGCACAGTAAAGTCACGCTTTTCTGCATAAAAATGTACTACTTAAGTCACAGATAAGCATGACTTAAGTGCGGATTTAGGTCATACAGTGCTATAAAAATATGTTTCTTGTAGAAATGCATTATTCCCTATTGCAAAAAAATGTACTTATCACACTAAAGCATGTCAATGCACTTTAAGGCAACAACTAAGAATATTAAAATTGGTACCAAAACGGCTTTACTATTCTCCTCTCGCCCTAAACACATACAAGTGAGCGAGAGCCAAATAACAACAACAAACACTGGCATTCCCAATACCTTACTAAATAAATTAACGATTCCACTGTTCGCCTCTCACTCTTAACTCGTACATGTGAGTGAGAGGCAAATAACAACACAGAATAGTAGTGCCGAATCCTTCTTTTCAACCTTCGCATGTTTTTCCTCTATAACTAGCATTGTTCTAACGCTTGCTTAGGGGTCCCGGATATTGACGAGCTTCAGTCGAACCTATCGCCCGAATCCCTTGCTTCGGACGCCAGCAAACAACGGAGATGTGAGTATGCTTCGTAAAGCTTGTATTAATTTGCAATTTTTGTAACTGCATGAAGTTTTGCAAGTAGTCTGCACTGTGTAGTAAATAATTTACAAATTACAGCGCGTCTTGGCAGAGCTGCATCTGAGACTAAAGCAATGCCGCGGGCGGCTAAAATTAACAGAAGAGTATCTGTTGATGTTGGTAAGTAGTGTATACACCAGAGAGAGAGAGAGAGTGTCTGAAATTAAACTCATCACGGTCTTAATCAGACGCTTCATTCAAGTAAATAGTTCATTCGAGTGAATGTAAATTTTTGTTTCAGTCCACGTTCACACGACACCGATAAAATTACATAGATATGAACGTTATTTAGCTCATTTCCTTTCAATTTTCGATAATTCGAAGCGCAAGTTAAACATCGTTGGCTCGGTCCTCTAATGAATTCATTTTTCACTTTTAATTCTCTTTTTGTTCAAACGTTTAACTCTGCGTGTATTGCCAGTAATAAAAAAACAAAAGTGGAGCGTCTGATATCAGCTTTAAACAAACCAAACACAAAACCATGTTCTGTTTCGAGGTAGCAAAATAAATAACCATTTTTTTATGGATATTAAATTTTTACAAGAATTTGGTACATAGACAGTTTTTTTTTTTTTACTGATGTTACTGATTATTGTCACTTACATTTGCTTTCTCTTTAAAATCGTATCTCCATTACTTCTTCAGTCAGCAGCCCTGACCGCGGCTCCCCGACGGGTGTCGATAGTCCAGCGCGAGGGCGACGCAAGTCCTTCAACCGCGCGTGTGAAGCGTTACACACTCCTAAAGGCAGGCGAACTTCTACTGATGTCAGGGTATGTATAGCGTGTCTTATACAAGGTGTAACAGAATAAACGCAAGTCCTGAAAGTAGTTTGTTGATAATTTATTACTGAACCGATTTCAGTAAGTTTTATGTGTATAAAAAAAAAGTATTTTGCCAAACATACCGCTGATTGAGCCAAAGAAAATTCAGTCTTATGGCAAGGCAATAAGACTCAATTTTAAATTCATAAAGCTACTGGTCATTTACCTTATTTTGACCATTACTACGAAAAAAAGAGTGCGTGGCAACGTTACCAAATCGCTTGCTTATACATACGAGTACGTATGTGACTCCTTTTTCTTAATGCCATTAACTTCCTCTACAAGACGTTGAATTTTATATTTTAATTTGGCGCGCATATTCCATTTCATCCTGAATAGTATATACTTATCTCTTTTATTGACACAACACCTACATCTATTGGACGTTTCTTTAGTGAGAAAAATGTCGACATGTAGCTTCCCGTTCAGCGGACGTGCCTTAGTCCTTAGACGAAAGTGTCCTTAGTTTAACGCCAAAACAAAACCTCATCCGACTCCAGAAAGGAGACGGCGAGAGTCCCACGGAGTCCCCCGCGACACCGGAGCCCGAGGCGCCGCCCGCCACGCCCGCGCGACGCACCAGGCGCACCGCCTCCGCTGTGTCTACTTCTAGCCAAGCTAACTCGGAAACTGGGAAAAGGTGAGATATCAACTTATTACTGAAATTACCATAACTAGGCCGTAAGCTCAAATATGATAACGGATGTAAAAGGACGCTTAAAGAAGCCGAGAGTCACTTGGCACTTGACCATACGTGGGAACCTTCTGTGCTTACTCTCGAATATAATTCCGATAGATCGACATTGGAATTGTCAGTCAAACGTCAGGAATTGGCTGGACTCACTCCCCCTTATTACAAAACGAGGTTTTTCTTTAGGTATGGTTTAAACCATCGAGCCTGTTTTTGAAATAAGAACCTAACTGACATCGAAATACAGCTCCTTTTACAAAACTGACAAGTTAGTCCAGTGCTAAATTGTCAGTTTTGTAAAAGGAGCTGTAATTCTATGTCAGTTCTAAGTTCTTATTTCAAAAACAGGCTCGGTGGTTTAAACCATACCTAAACAAAAACCTTGTTCTGTAATAAGGGGGACTGAGTCTAGCCAATCCCTTACGTTTAACTCAACCAACTGACGTTTGACCAATGTCGATCTATCGGAATTATATTCCAGAGTAAGCACCCTGGTTATGTAGATATTGGAGGACAAAGTTCCAACTTTTTTTCACGAAAATTGCAAGCACCCATAACCTAAATCTTCGCGACGTGTGACAGCTGTCCACTATTCTGTATTGTCATAAAATGTACTCTAATGTTTAGTATTTGACTAACTTTAAGTATGTGTTACTCTGTGTACATTTTATTACAAAAAATATTTTCGTTTTACTTTCAGGTCAAGGAAAACAACTGTAGATGAAAGTAAGGAGACAAAGAAGAAATAATTTGAGAACTAATTTATTTTATATTTATCGTGAAAGTTATGAGGTTTTAGTTTTCTTTTCGCATTTATAACATAATAAATCAACTACCATTAATATAGAATCGGAGTTTCATTTTGGAAACCAAAGTTTAAAGTTGCACTCCCATTACGAACCCAATAAGTATAGAAATTCAGTTCTTTTTTTGAAAATTGACATCTTAAACTGGTGCTAAGTTTTTATTTTTGTATTAAGAACTTTACCCTACTCGAAATAAAGTTAGAAATGCCAAAACTGGCTCAGAGTTTGAGTTTTGGACAAATGTTAAATTGCGTTTTGTAATACGACCGATTTAATTGAAACAACACACTAATACTACAGTACGTTCACATTTATTTTACCACTGATTTTGCGTCATTATCAAAATCAAAGATCTATATTTTCGTTAAAATAAAGTTGTTTTCGGGTTGCTGCCACTAACAAGTCAGTCAATAGCAGTGATCTTTATTCTCGTTACAATAGAGCCGCATTTCCACTAGGCAACAATTGACGCGCAACATGTTGCCCAACATGTTGAAAGTCATCGCGGAACTTTTGTTGAACAACGGTGTCTGTCTACGCATCTACTACTTTACGTCAGTCGTCGACATGTCGCCAGGGGAACTTGTGTTGATTTCAGCGGCAGTGGTTATAATTTTATCGAAAAATGCATCAAAAAGAAAAAAACCATGTTGGTGGGTTAATTATTGGATTAATTTGAGCACTCGTTCGTTACACCACACTACGGACATTGTTGCGCGTCACGTCTCCACTCGACAACAATTGATGCTCAACTAACGATGCTCTATAAACAAACAATAAGCCGCGCGTCATGTTGCGCGCCAGCTGGCAACGTCGCGCGCTGTTGTGCAGCGTTGCCGTACATGTTGAGCGTTACGTGTCGCGCGCCAAATGTTGCCTAGTGGAAACGCGGCATAAGGTTGCTGTTGGGTTGCTGTTGTCAGACGAACACATAGCTTGTATTTTTTCTGGTAAGTGTAATTGAAAACAATGAATAAGTATTTAAAATGTTTTTATTAAATACACAATCAGTCAAGGTTTCTTACTTATCATTACATTATTACTTTATGCGTTTTACAAAGATTCTGAATTCGAAATCTCATTATTTTACTAACAATACCCGGCTTCAGGGGTAATTTAACCGGGGTTTTTCCGTACGATAATGGTATCGGTTTGATATCGCATTTATGAACACTCAGGAAGAAATTCGCTTAAATTCGGTAATAAAAGAGAGATCTTACTTTAATTAATAAATAAATTAATTAACCTGGAAGATCACATCTAAGACAGGTTTTTGTTTTTCAACAAAGTGAAGTTCTGCAATCATTTATAAAAAACTTGAATACATTTATACTGCTGCAAACGCCATTTTTAAATACATAAATAACATAGTGATTAATAATCCTAAAAGCATCTAACAGTTTCCGTAATTGTACCAATAAATTAATTTTAAGTATCGAAATATGGCAAAAACCTTAAAAAATTTGAATCACATCCAAAAAGTCCTTATTTTGAAACCCATAAAGAACATTTTAAAAAATTAACAAGAATACTGTCATTTACAAGCGTATCAACAAAATAAATGCATCATTATTAATATTAAGTGCACGCATATAAAACCAACTAATTCACAAAATTATTTTACCTTTTATCTTTGTCAAAACTTTTAAGTTGTCTACTAATGTGATGTAAGACATTAACGTCCATAGGTAAGTGCTTAGGTAGCGCTACTTCATTCATATCCACATTTTTTGGGAGCATTTCTACGGAATCTTTCATGTTACCATTGACTAAGTTACTACAAATTTGTTTGTCTTCAGGTTTTAACGATATTTTTTCTGTACAATCTACCACTTCTCTTTTCTGTCGTATTGGTACTGAGTTGACTACTTGTGGAACAGCATTAGCTACTGGTGCAGAATTCCCATTTGTTTGTATATTAGCTCCATTATTTTGGACTTTAGGAGACGCATTCACTCGAATATCGTCGCTCGGTTTAAGAGCAGCTTGCTTTTTATCTACCTTCCTTTGATTATTACCTAATTCGTTAACTATAGGTAGAGGCACGTTTTGGACAATTTTGTTTTCTGGTTTGACAAGTGTATCTTCGCCTTGTTTATATGATTGTGGTTCGTCTGGGGAATGAGAATGATGATTTACTGTATCACTTTCTGAATTCAAAGGTTTGTTTACTGCTTGTGGTGGGTTTTGTACGTTATTAGGTATTTGTGCGTTGACTGTAGGTATTTCATTCACGACTGATTTTACTTCTTGTATTGGTTGTTGGTTTCCATTAGATCCAAGGTTTTGAGCTATAGCGCCATTGTTTTGATTCACATTGTTGTTTGGAACATTTTGAACTACAGCTCTTTTATTTTGATTAGGAACATTGTTAGTTTGTGGAACTACGTTTGCTGGTATATTATTAGGTGCTTCATCTTTTGTTCTCGCCGCAGGGGGGTTAGCAACTTGTGGAACTTGAGGGTTGACCGGTATTTGCGGCTGTACATTTTGATTGGGCTGTACATTCTGATTAGCCTGTACATTTTGAATGGCCTGTTCATTCTGATTAGCCTGCACATTTTGTGCAGGATTTGCTTGGACATTTTGTGCGGGATTTGCTTGGACATTTTGTGCAGGATTTGCTTGGAAATTAGCTTGAACAGGATTTGCTTGGACATTAGCTTGAACAGGATTTGCTTGGATATTAGCTTGAGCATTAGGTACATTATTTTGCACAGGTTGCGCTGCATTTTCCTGTCCAGGTTTCTCTTTAATATCTTGAATAGCCTCTATAGTTTCCACAGCTTTCTTAGCTATCTCCTGTACAGCATCATTCGTCAACTTTTCCAACCGTTCTTCAGCATGTACATCATTTTTAACTAAGTCAGGTTTTTCTGACACCCCACCGATACTTTTAATGGCCATATCGGCAATTTGTTTTATACTCTCCACAGCTATTTTCTTTGCTTCACTAGCTTCTACGGCTTCATTCTTATTCTGTTGTAGTTCTTTTTTCGTCTTCAAAATTTCGTCTAGAATTTCCTTTTGTTCTTTTATTAACTCTTTCTGTTCTTCGCCATGTTGTTTAATTGTTTCAATAAGTTGCTGTTGCTTAATCATGTCTATTTTGTCTTCGTTGGACGGTGGTTTGTCTTCTTTGGGTTTTTTAGTTTCGCCGTTACTGACGCCATTGGCTAGTTTAGTTTCTAGCTTAGTTTTAAGATTTCTGGGATGTGTTTCTGAAACTTTGTCTATAGGTTCTTTGACGTCATGTTCTTGTAATATCTCTTTTTCCTCGTTTTTTATTATGTTCTTTGTAAGCGCTATTTTCTCATTGGATTGTGATTCTGGTGGGACGGGGTTTGGCGGTTGTACTTCGGAATTTTTCAATTCTTTTTCTTGTACTATAGTATCGGGAGGTTCCTTTTGTAATTCATTATTTGGTGGCGGCTTCAAATAGATTTCTGGAATGAGACAAAAGTCAAATTAAATCAAGAGTATGTTTTTCCTACGGAAATTCCAATGGGTGATGCGAGTAATAAATCGCTGGAATATAGTGTTTGTTTTATTAACTGTTATTTAGAGTGTCATCACAAACACATTACACTACAACTCTTAGCGTATCAATGGCAAAAAGTTGAAACATCTTTGGCCCAAAATTCAGCTGTGCGAACTCGCAGACGCCGTCATAAGATCATCAAATGCACAGGTGACACGGCATGCGTAGGGTAAAAGGTGGGAAGTTGTCTTTACTGCCATTGTATAAAAAGCAAATCAAAGCTTCTTGGGTAGCAGATTAAGATTACACATAAAGTGAACTAAAAACTGTCTATAGGACTTCAAAATAAAAAAAAAATATACTCGAATCTTAAATTGTCGTGATGGCCCAGTGGTTATACCCTCGCCTCTTATACACCAGGTCGTGGGTTCAAAATCGGGTAAGTAACAATGTGTATTTTTCAATTCTTATGTACTTTTCGAGATTATCTTGGAGATTACTGACATAGGTAAAGGAAAACATCGCGAGGAAACCTGGACTAATAGTAATACATTAATTACTGTATAATTCTGAATTCGCTAACTCGTCTTGAGCACAGTCTTGATTAATGCCCGTACCTTCTCTGTATTAGAAGAAACCTTTGCCTTACAGTGGGACAGTCATCATCATCATTTCAGCCCAAAGACGTCCACTGCTGGACATAGGCCTCCCCCAAGCACTTCACTTCGACCGGTTCTGTACTTCTTGCATCTAGCGGATTCATGCGGCTTTCACCAGCAGGCTTAGCACGAGCACCGATTTGTCGACGGAAGAATAGACGTGACTATTAACTAAATGATGTACAATAGGAGAAGATACCTATGTTTTTCTATTCATTATCACAGTTATGCGTTAACGAATCATGATTTTGTAGATAATCGTATATACTTTGTGGCCGTCGACTAGAAAGTTTGTTGTCAGTGTGATTTTGACAGTTTGGGAAGTAATATTCTTCTGAAATAGTCTACATTTATAAGGACCTAGACAAAGATCGTTAGTAACGAAAGACTAAATGACAGATTGTAGAAGGATATTTACAGTCATCATCATCATCATCATCATCAGCCTATAATGTTCCCACTGCTGGGACACAGGCCTCCTCTCGGTGAGAGGGATTGGGCCATAATCCACCACGCGGGCCCAGTGCGAGTTGGTAGATGTCACATGTCTTCGAATTTTTGGTTCTAGGACATGCCGGTTTCCTCACGATGTTTTCCTTCACCGTTTTGAGAGCAATGGTGATGAAATAATTTACACAAAGTAAAGCGCCTGGCTGGGTTCGAACTCACGACCTACAACTCGTAAGTCGCGGTCGTTACCACTTGGCGACCACTGCTCTATATATTTACAGTGCGATGTCATAAATGTAGAAACGAAATGTCAATTTGTATTGAAAGAGCACTGTCTATTCTTCGTAGAAATAGAAAACGTCATGCTGTTCATCGGTCCTTCTTGGTCATTAGTGAGCCAGTAATAGGCTAAGATTTTTTAATGGAATCCCAGGACACAAAACACAATAAATGATGGATGGTACCGTGTGGTGCCGGACGTAAAAGAATAGCACCATCCCAATTCTTCCCGTGGGTATCGTAGAAGGCGACTAAGGGACTTACTAGAGAACGGGCAGCAGCGTTCTCTGTGCATTTTACCATCATACTGCGATCGCCAACCCGCCTGCCAAGCGTGGCGATTATGGCAATTCCCTCCCCGTTTGGAGGAGGCTTATGTCCAACAGTGGACGTCTTTCGGCTGAAATTATGATGATGATGAAAACACACTAAATAAATAACATCAAACACATACCATCCTTATCCCGATTCTCGAAGAAGTCCTCAACGATCTTATCGATCCGCTCCTGCGTGTACTTGTCATCGTAATGCTCGATGCTACTCTCGGCCACCTGCAGGTTTGCGTACGTACCTAGTACCATTATGACCAGGCCTAGTACTAACACGCCCTGGAACAAAGTGTATAAACAAGTTAGAAAAAAGGTTCCTTTTTGAAAATAAAAAGAGGGGCACTTTTTAAAGGTGACCCATGAAATAATAGGTCTTTACCTATGAAATTGCCGTTTTGTATGAAAAAATTTAAACGAATTTTTTTCATGAATTTTTTATTTGTATTAATCGAAGTAATCACCCATGCAATCAATGCATCTTTGCCATCGCAGTGGCAGTTTATTGATGCCCTTCTTAAAGAAATCAGCTGGACGGGAGGCAACAAATTCTTCAAAGGCATTTTGTACTGCCTCTCGGGTATTAAATTTTTTTCCCGCCAAGAAGTTATCCAAATTCTGGAAAAAGTAGTAGTCTGTAGGCGCAAGGTCTGGTGAGTAGGGCGGATGACGGAGAGCTTCCAACCCCAGTTCTTGCAACTTGGAGACCGTCTGCTGTGCAGTATGAGGTCGCGCGTTGTCGTGCAGGAGCAGCGGAGACGAGCGATTGACCAATGCTGGTTGGAGATGCGCCAGCTTCTCCATCATTGTGTTCAGTTCTTCACAGTACACATCTGCAGTAATGCTCACCCCTTTTGGTAAGAAGCTGTGATGAATCACACCGGCGCTAGACCACCAAACAGTGACCATCACTTTTCTAGGGGTAAGTTTTCGTTTAGGGCATTGTTTAGGTGCTGAACCAGGATCCAACCAACTTGCTGAGCGCTTACGGTTATCAAACAGAATCCATTTTTCATCGCAGGTAACAATGCGGTTCAAAATTCCTTCATTTGTGTGTCTGTTGAGCAGTGCAAGGCACGTCTCGACGCGTACTTCGCGCTGGCGATCATTGAGTTCGTGGGGCACCCATTTGTCAAGCTTTTTTACCTTGCCAATTTGACGCAAATGGACCAATATTGTTTTGACGCTAACGTCGAAAGCTGCTGCTAATTCAGCCGTAGATTGTGTATCATCAGCTTCCACAATCGCCTTTAATTCGTCATTGTCGACCAAAGTCTTCGGACGACCGCGAGGTTCATTTTTCAGGTCGAAATTTCCAGAACGGAAGCGAGCAAACCAATAACAGGTGGTGCGTTGGTTTGTAGTGTTAGCTCCGTAAACGTCGTTGATGTTGCGTGCCGCTTGTGCCGCGTTGCTGCCACGACGGTACTCATATTCCATAATTACTCGAATTTTTAACGTATCCATGATGACGAAAAAGATTGAAATGCGATGAAAATGTAACACTAATCAATAAAGAAATGACTACTTTTAGAAAAAAAAATCCATGTTTTTAAAATAAAATTAATTTGAAATTAGAATTCTTAGCCAAACAAAAATTATTTTGATTTGAAATGGCCAGTACTGCAGAACGGCAATTTCATAGGTAAAGACCTAATAATAAAAGTCAGCTAGCATCATGATCATCCTGGCGTTGCTGTACAAGACCCCAGGGTGCCAACGGAAACCTATTTCTTGGCCTCGTCATCAACTCTCCGTACAAGTTCTTTTTTTTTTTTCATGAACCGTAACAGATATGCAGAAGATATTTTCACAGAGTCTGTATCGCAACAAATCATCATCATCATTTCAGCCGAAAGACGTCCACTGCTGAACATAGGCCTCCCCTAGGCTCCTCCACTTCGACCGGTCTTGTGCTTCCCACATCCAGTGGATACCCGCGGCCTTCACAAGGTCATCGGTCATCGCGATCGAACCAGAAATGAAGAGATCTGCAGGAGAACCAAGGCAACCGACATAGCCCGAAGAATCGCCAAACTTAAGTGGCAGTGGGCAGGGCACATTGCTCGCAGAACAGATGGCCGATGGGGCCGAAAAGTTCTGGAGTGGCGACCGCGTACCGGAAGACGTAGAGTGGGAAGGCCTCCCACAAGGTAGACCGACGAGCTTGTGAAGGTCGCAACAAATTATAAAAATAAAATAAAGTTAAAAAAGAATTACAGTCTCCATACAAAGCCCAGGCAATGAGGAGTCTTTGTATATAAAGATGGTCACCCATCCACGGATCAAACGCGGCAAGCGAAGCTTAACCTGATCGATTGACCCGTGCGGCTATTATTAATTAGCCACAAGCCACAAATTGATCTCTGGGTATTCCTATTTAGAATTTAATCAAACTCACCTTAGCCAAAACCCTTTCATTAGTATTCTTAAACGTCACACTAACGAAGCACGCAGCAGGGAACACGACGCAGATCAGTACACCTATGGTGGACCCCACCAGCCCCAGCACCAGCTCTATGTTGGGTATGAGCAGGCTGATGAACAGCGCCACGGCAACTATGGCCACGGTGATGCAACGGAACGTGGTTTCTGGGATCGAATGGTTGATTATGTGGTCGTGGTGGGAGGAGTGTACCTGTGGGTAATGGAAATTTATCGTGAAAAATTTAAGTCGTTGACGATTGTTTTGTAGGTTTGCGGACACTGGCAGTCAGCCAGTTTTCGACCTTATTGCTTGAGGCATAAGGGTGAAAAGATATGATATCCACCGCTAGTGTCCGCGGTTATAACTACCTAGTTCATGTTTATTGGAAAATGTACAATTTCTGGCGATTTTGTATACACAATTTGCAATAGCTGTTTCGCCGACGTTATTATACGGTTTAATGTCCCAAATCGTTTCCTAGAAATATTACTCAACTCTATTTATTCTTTTTTAGGAATGTATTCACGTACTTTATAGCCATGTCATAATATCACGCCTGTTTACCCCGAAGGGTTGGCAGAACAAGCCTTATCATTAAAAAAAACAGGGTGTGGTAGGGACATCGACGCACAATCTGTTACTATGGATAGTTATTTGACGCATTCCCAACCAAAAAAAAAAATAGAGAAGACAAAAGTGAAATTTCCGTGTAGATAGTTGACAGTTTTGAACCGAGAAATGTAGAAAAGCGATTTCTATTCTACGGTAGAGTAAAAATATAAAGAGTCATGCTAAGCCTGCTATACATAATTGCCTGCGTTGAAATGTTTCGCCGGTTATTTAAAAAAAAACAGTGACACTCCGGGAGTGCCGACAGAAGTGAACACTTGAACAATTACATGTGTATTTTTTGAATCGTCAGGAAATATTTTTTTAATCTGACGATTAAACAACGTTCAACGTACGTTCAACATTCAACGTACGTTCGTGTTGTGTCAGTGATGTCGGTAACAGTGTCGCTAATTCATTTGTTTTTTTCCTATGTCAAAAAGCCCAACGCGCATAAAAAAGTTTTCACTTCAAAAATTGCTGCTCCATACATTTTGACCGCGTAAGTATTGCACTTTTCTATGAAACGTTCGATATGAAATTGTTTTTTTCTTTTTGATAACCTTCAATAAATCTAAGTCTAAAATCATGATTATAGATTGTGCGTCGATGTATGCCACCCTTGCACTGGCACCTACACAATTACTTACTTTACTTTCTTATAGCCATTCAAAAGTAAATCACCTTCTTATATAAGAAAGAGTACAAGCTGGCTCGGCATGGGAAGATTATGAGCGGGAAACTGAATGCGAGCGACATGACGAAGCCCAGCTTGATGACGTCACTCGCCATTGTGGGACTCAGGCTCATAAGGATGTTGCCTGAAATTATAAATAAATTGGACTCTCTTTGTCGGTCACATTTTCACAGTTCAATGGCTGAACAAATTTGGATGAAATTTAGCTTAAATTAGCTTACATTTTGAAGTTTAAAGATCAGTTTAAGAGATGCAAACCATTGGGTATGTATATTACTCAATCACGCAAAAACGGCAGAACGGATTTGGATGAAATTTGGCACACAGATAGTTTGATTAACTTTTCATTCCGGTAGTATACTCCCGTGGGATAATTTCCGACCTCCACGCGGGCGCAGCCGCTAGCAAAACTAGTGCTAAATAAAAAGCAACGCCTTTTCAAATGGGATTGTATTTATGGGTCGCGGACCTAAAGTCTCTGGCAATGTCCATACACACATAACTTGTAGTTTTAAAATAATTTAAGAATCTTACCAGATATTACATGTGAAGAGAAAGCAATGTATCCAAACACTCCCAGAGTGAAGTACACCGCAGTGCAGATGTTGATGGCGTTCTTGGTGACGATGTTCATCTTCTCTAGAGATAGCGTCGGTAGCGACTCGAATATCTCGAATAATTGTCTGAAATAGAAAGAAGCAGTCATGGAGTTGAATATCTTCGTTTATTCATTTTGCTTATTTAAATATGACTAGATGTCCTGCCGGCAGCAGTGGTGGCCGCGTTGTTGTAGGTCGTGCGTTCGAACCCAGCCGCTGTATTATGGCCCACTCCCTCTCACAGAGAGGAGGCGTGGGTCCCAGCAGTGGGAACATTATATGCTTATTATGTGTATGCATCGTCTATTTCTTAAATACAACTAAACACCTAAATAGCATGCATATTAGACAACCAACGAGTTCGAGCCGACTAGCGCAACCTTCATTGGGCAAATAGCTGTAAGCTGTAAGTACCGAAGAAGATTGTAAAGTATATACATACGTCTGACAGAACAGTGCCATAGAGAATATAGGCACACATTGCAGCAAGCCGGCCGGACGCCACATCTCCACGCGCTGGTTCCAGTCACTGGTTATCATTACAGCACCAGCCTCGAATATTACCTGGAAAATATTTACAGGGTTTTAATTTTAATACAAAAATCTATGCGAATATTAGTCAAGCTCAAACCATTTATTTCAATTAATTCATTTACAGGCACTTTAAATTTGTCAAGAAGTTGGTCAGTCAGCAATATGCAGCTAGTTGGCCATTTCAAAGCGGTATTAGGTCAGGACAAGAACCACCGTATACACTTTTTTTTTTTAATATACATCATTAATGTTGATTTTATAATTACATGTGAGTCATCATCATCATCATCATCATCATCATCATCTGCCTAGCCTTTTCCCAACTATGTTGGGGTCGGCTTCCAGTCTAACCGGATACAGCTGAATACCAGTATTTTACATGGAGCGACTGCCTACCTGACCTCCACAACCCAGTTACTGGGTAATACGATACCCCTTGGTAAGACTGGTTGTCAGAATTTCGGGCTTCTGACGACCCGTAACGACTGTCAAAGATCCACAAATGACAGCCGGGACCAACGGCTTAACGTGCTTTCCGAGGCACGGAGGGGTCTTGGTATGTAAAGATCGATCGACCCGTGCAGCTATTGTTACTTAGCCACAGTGAGTATGATGTAAAAATGAAGTCACAAATAACAAAAAAAAAAATACAATCCAATAATAAAATAAGCCGTTGCAGCTGTGAGATGACCAGACCTAACCTGCGGCGCCCGTTCAAGAAGACGCATGAATCAGCACCATTCCACTCAATTTTGAAGGGAATTAAATGATCCAATAGCGAAATAAATAATATTAAACTATTTATGTCGCTTTGCAAACTTCGGTAAATGATTTAGGATTAGAGAAAAAATAAGGAAAATGAATAAGGAAGAGTCCATCGCAATGATGAATGATAAAGTTCGATTTTACAACATAAAACATTACGATGTCGCCATAGTGAACGCATAAAGAATATTTTACCAGATGAAGATACACCATTTTTGCTACAAGAAACAACATTTTAAACTGACTAGGTATAATCAGAGATTATGCTTAGATTGTTTTGGTCATGTTGAACGAACGAATGAATGAAAGGAGACTAAAAAAACTCATTTAGTGGTGATGTTCTTCAGAAAGATCATGTACGTAGTACTAGCAACCGGCCTACGTTTATGACTTGTAAGAACGTTAGAGGCAAAAGGAAGTAAGAAAGTAAGGATCGTAGTAGATGGCGCTCTGTTGTTTCTGCCTACACGCATTGATGAAAGCGTGAGTTTATGTATGTATGTGTCTAAAGGATCAGTGCACTACAATGTACACTAGTTATTCTAGACATAATTGGTTATTCTGTACATTGCATACTAAGTACGGATTTCCTCGAAACGTGAAAAGTTGTATGCAACAGCAGGCTCGACAAAACGCTTATGTACGGTCCTCGTGCTAGAACCGTACAGAAGCGTTTTGTCGACGGAAGAGTACCTAGACAAAAATCACGTTCCCGTGTAGACAGTTGACAGTTTTGAACCGAGAAAGGTAGACAAGCGATTTCTATTCTACGGTAGAGTAGAAATATAAAGTTTCATGCTAAGCCCGCAGGTGACGTTCTGTAGTTTCTAGTTCCATGAGTTGCAAACGTAAGTTTGGGTATGTAAGTGTGTATGAAAACTTGTTTTTATACAAATCTAAAAATACAAGTGACTAGTCATGAGTGTTATGATACTCGTAACATTTATCTTATACGAGATGGTGTATATCGTTACCCAAACGTGACGTTCTGTAGTTTCTAGTTCCATGAGTTGCAAACGTAAGTTTGGGTATGTAAGTGTGTATGAAAACTTGTTTTTATACAAATCTAAAAATACAAGTGACTAGTCATGAGTGTTATGATACTCGTAACATTTATCTTATACGAGATGGTGTATATCGTTACCCAAACGTGACGTTCTGTAGTTTCTAGTTCCATGAGTTGCAAACGTAAGTTTGGGTATGTAAGTGTGTATGAAAACTTGTTTTTATACAAATCTAAAAATACAAGTGACTAGTCATGAGTGTTATGATACTCGTAACATTTATCTTATACGAGATGGTGTATATCGTTACCCAAACGTACCATCCTTACTAATATCACAGTCTATATATCATATTAATACTGTGCTAATATTATAAACCCGAAAATTTGTATGTATGGATGTTTGTTACTCTTTTACGCAAAAACGGCTGAACAGATTTGGATAAAATTTGACAGAAAGATAGATTATAACCTAGATTAACACATAGGATACTTTTTATCCCGGTAGTACGTTCCCGCGGGATAATTTCCGACTCCCACGCGGGCGAAGCCACGGGCGGAAGCTAGTATACAATTAACTAACGTCATTAATTTTGTATGTGTTTGTGTTATAACTTAGTTATAACAGTTGGAATATCGTTTTTCAAGGCATATCAGTATCGATCAATTTACGGTCCATTTGAGAATGCGTCATAGCCGTTTATTGTAAGCTATGAAACCAGATGTTAACTACAAAAACTTGCACTTTTCAATTATAAACCTTAATCCCGTCGCGCACAGTCGAGTTTCCGGTGCAACTAAATTATTTAATGATCTTTTCAGTGAGTTTTATGACTCTGAAATTAATTAAATTCAATAGGTGGTCTTAAAGTTGAAAATTGTTCTACAATTGATAAAATTTACGTTTATCGTATTTCCTGCTCGTTATCGTGTTAGAATGGGACCAGGAAAAATAGACATAAATACTTCACGCATAGGAAAAATGTTTTGGTATAGGCTAGATTTATGTGGCACGTTACAATTTGGGTACTAAATAATAATATATAGGATACGTTTTTGACCAGTGCGCAAACTGTAACCATGAATTCAGCATATCATTGTAGACACCCCGCAGTCTTTTTCGTAGGTTATGCAAAAAAAAATCTGCCGTTTCATAGAAAAGTGCACAAGTAGCAAGCAAGTGTTTACCTACACGGTAAAAATGTATGGAACAAACATTTCTCACGTTGGCAACAGACGTAAAAATATCGAGGCGAGATTTTATCGCGCATTGTATTTTCAACTCTCGCTGCTGAACCGAGGATTGAAAATCCAACAGAGTGCATCCCAGGGCGTCGAAAAAACACACTTTTCGAGTTTCAAATCCCGTTCAGCAGTGCGTTTAAGAACCATTACGCGAAATAAACCCACCGCGATATTTATACGTCCATGCGAACTTGGACTTATGCTACATAATATCAACCAGCTGTGCCCGCGACTTCGTCCAAGCGGAATAGTATTTTTTTAATTATATTATCCGTATAGATATTAATAAAAATAAATAAAAATTCTAAAATAAAAGTAGCCTAAGTTACTCCTTATTACATCAGCTATCTGCCAGTGAAAATCCCGTAATCGGTCCAGCCGTTTCTGAGATTAGCCGGAACAAACAGACAGACTAAAAATATTATTGTGTAAAAAATATTATTTTGGTATATGTACCGTGTATACATCCATATCAATTTAGTAAGAAGCGATTAATTTAATATAACAAACAGACACTCCAATTTTATTTATCTGTATGTATAGATGTACCTACCTATAGATATCGCTATGAATAGGCAGATATTGCTCATGATCGAAACAAATAGCAAAATTTCATGTCAACACATATTCTAAGATCCATACGCGTTTTGGAGATACGTTAAATTCTTAAATTTAACGTATCGCCTACATGGTACCCCGAGCAATTCAAATTTTCTTAAGTTTTATTTGCAATTTGCAGGTGGAGTGTCCTGTTGTCTGTTGAACAAAATATGATTCGCGATCGGTAACAGTTAATTTATCAAATTAAACTTCATTCGAAAACATCTATAAGTTTCTTACAAAACTTCAACAATATCCGACGACCCTGGTTACTAATCTCCTTTAGTGACTGTTCATCAGTGGATGTCTTTTGGCTGAAAGTAGAGATGTTCCTTCTCGATTAAATATAAAGTCAAGATAAAAAAAAACTTACTTTCATAACTAGACAGAAGTAGAATGCTATGGTAGCTGCACTGACATTACTCAGACTGTCCACATTCCGAAGCAATCCCAGAGGAAGCACGCAGACCAGCGACACTATCACCATTATTGATGTTCTGAAACAGAAAAAAAGGAAAATATTTATTTCAGGTTAAGCTACGCTTGCCGCGCTTGGTCCGTGGATGAGTGACCATCTTTACATACCAAGACCCCTCCGTGCTTCGGAAAGCACGTTAAGCCGTTGGTTCCGGCTGTCATTTGTGGATCTTTGACAGTCGTTACGGGACGACAGAAGCCCGAAAGTCTGACAATAAGTGTTACCAAGGGGTATCGAATTAACCAGTAACTGGGTTGTGGAGGTCAGATAGGCAGTCGCTCCATGTAAAATACTGGTATTCAGCTGCATCCGGTTAGACTGGAAGCCGACCCCAACATATTTGGGTAAGCAGATGATGATCTCTTTGGTTATACAGGGTGGCAGGGGACAGCGACGTGCAACATGTTACCATGTGTTTAGTCCATGATTTTCTACTTTTCGTCGGTTATTTAAAAAAACGACCAAGTGCGTGTCGGACCACGCACGATGAAAGATTCCGTAATTGGGATCAATTTATGCCAAGAACCAACTTAACACTCTAAATCAAAATCAAAAGTCATTTATTTAAACTAGGCTGGTGTCAGCACTTTTAGAGCGTCAAATTTACATAAGGCAGTTCCCCAAAACGCCCGCCCGCCCTTCACCACTTCCTAGTGCTTTAGCTGGGAAGAAGAGGTGGCCCAACTCCGCAGCAGCACAGCCGTCTGTTATGTTAGAAGTTGTAAAACATGTTCTGTAGATTCGGAGCAAATTGGCTGTGACAGACGGACAAACAGACACACAAGTGAATAAAGGTTCCATTTTGCATTAGGTCGTTCGCAACAAAAAAAAACACTATCTTCCTCTTATTACAATGACCATTACAAAATTACATAAAAATTGTTAAAAATGAAAATGGTGCAATGTGTGGTTAGTTTAGAATCATTATTCAATTTAATGTAATAAACACATTTTCTTGCAGAAAATTTTAATTTATATTAATTGTCAACACAGTTTAACCAAACAATGTGATGTTTACAATGTATTAAGCCAGAAATATCATTCTAAAGGTTAATTAGCTGTGAAGGACAATAGAGTTAATCAAGTGTTACTTTAAGGCTTCAAACAGGCGCGACGAGACAGCGCGACACGACACTTGTAGTTCAATTTCCATGAGGTTTTCATAGAAATAAAATAAAAATTCACATTTTTATACTGAAATATTATAATAGTTACTGAATTATTATACTAAAATTAATTTACTTATAATTGGTAAAAGCCTACCATAATTGTATATTTGTACGCCAAATGACAAAACATAGAGAAACTGTAATTAACAATTGTACCAGCTTACGCACTGTTGTAACCTATGTTTACAAATAAAGACTATTGATTGATTGATTGGGAAATTGTTCTACGAGAGTCGCGCCACGCCTGTTTGAAGAAGCCCATTATTATGCAGTAGTGATGTTTATTGTAGGCTTTTTTTTATTTCTTTTATATGGGCTTGTGGCTAAGTAATAAGAGCCGCACGGATCGATTGATCAGGTTAAGCTACGCCTGCCACGGTGGGTCCGTCGATGGATCCACGGACATTTACCATTAACATATCCACAAGACCCCTCTACTTAGGAAAGCATGATAAACTGTTGGTCACGGTGTCATTCGTGGATCTTTGACAGTTGTTACGGGTCGTCAGAAACCTGGAAGTCTGACAACCAGTCTTACCGTATCGTATTACCCTGTTAATGGGTTATGGAGGTCAGATAGGCAGTCGCTCCATGTAAAATACTGATATTCAGCTGCATCCGGATTGACTGGAAATCAATCCCAATGTAGTTGGATAAAGGCTAGATGCTGATGATATGTTCATAGTTTCATCACGTATTGAATATTATACTACTTTCCATTAGTACATTTACATTTCCTGTCAACAGTTATAAATATACCTTTATTGTACTTATGTAAAACAATGACAGCACATATTTGTATTGTCATTACAACCACCTCTGTTTCTAGTTCCAATTAAATTATGAAGTACTATTCCATAATATGGATATACATAAATAGCCACTGTGAAGATCGCGGAGCAGACCAGCACCTTAATTGCATAACACACTATCAATCAGAATCTGAATAATTTTAAACATATTGCTTATTCATTGTTTCATGTTAAAAAAAATGCTCAACAATATAATTAATGCAATGAATGTTGTTTAACCATCAAAATGAAAGCCATTTCTGACATTCGAGACTGTTGTTGTGTTACACAATTACTCCTCTGAATTACATTTGAACAGACCAGGGTAGCAAGGCACAAAGGGTGGAAGCATAGAATGAGTATAGACTCAACAGACGATAGAACAACGCTGCCAAATTATGAAGATATAATTGATAAATAATTACCTCAGTATATCACTCTGGTTTATGTTGAACATCTTAGCTACTATTTGTGGTCCTAGGTCTCCAACGACAACAAAGTATGCTATACAAGTGCCCATCAGGAATCCAATGATACCAACTTCCACAGCAAACTTTCCAGCTTGGCCAAATACATGAAATGCTAAAAAAAAGAAAAATTCTGCTGTTTTCATTTAGAATTTTACATACAATTTTACTAAGGCTATGGCTCCCATACAAAGCTTAACTTATTTAAAACATTCTTCTTTTTATGTCAATCATTTGACTAATTAGACTGTAATATTTCCAATGCTGGTTACACAGGCCTGCTTTCTGTGAGAGGGAGTGGGCTATATTTTACCACACGAGCCCTGAGCGGTTTGGTGGATGTCACATTTTTTTCTGTCCGAGGACATGCCTGTTTCCCCACAATGTTTTCTTACACCATTTTGAGGAAAGTGGTTATGAAATTAAATACCCCTGGTTCGAGCTCACTCATAAGTCGTTGATACCACTGGGCCACCACTGCTCCTCTCATTGTCAGTTGAAGATGACAAAGACAGAATGATAATAATAGGTCTTTACCTATGAAATTGCCGTTTTGTATGAAAAAATTTAAACGAATTTTTTTCATGAATTTTTTATTTGTATTAATCGAAGTAATCACCCATGCAATCAATGCATCTTTGCCATCGCAGTGGCAGTTTATTGATGCCCTTCTTAAAGAAATCAGCTGGACGGGAGGCAACAAATTCTTCAAAGGCATTTTGTACTGCCTCTCGGGTATTAAATTTTTTTCCCGCCAAGAAGTTATCCAAATTCTGGAAAAAGTAGTAGTCTGTAGGCGCAAGGTCTGGTGAGTAGGGCGGATGACGGAGAGCTTCCAACCCCAGTTCTTGCAACTTGGAGACCGTCTGCTGTGCAGTATGAGGTCGCGCGTTGTCGTGCAGGAGCAGCGGAGACGAGCGATTGACCAATGCTGGTTGGAGATGCGCCAGGTTCTCCATCATTGCGTTCAGTTCTTCACAGTACACATCTGCAGTAATGCTCACCCCGTTTGGTAAGAAGCTGTGATGAATCACACCGGCGCTAGACCACCAAACAGTGACCATCACTTTTCTAGGGGTAAGTTTTCGTTTAGGGCATTGTTTAGGTGCTGAACCAGGATCCAACCAACTTGCTGAGCGCTTACGGTTATCAAACAGAATCCATTTTTCATCGCAGGTAACAATGCGGTTCAAAATTCCTTCATTTGTGTGTCTGTTGAGCAGTGCAAGGCACGTCTCGACGCGTACTTCGCGCTGGCGATCATTGAGTTCGTGGGGCACCCATTTGTCAAGCTTTTTTACCTTGCCAATTTGACGCAAATGGACCAATATTGTTTTGACGCTAACGTCGAAAGCTGCTGCTAATTCAGCCGTAGATTGTGTATCATCAGCTTCCACAATCGCCTTTAATTCGTCATTGTCGACCAAAGTCTTCGGACGACCGCGAGGTTCATTTTTCAGGTCGAAATTTCCAGAACGGAAGCGAGCAAACCAATAACAGGTGGTGCGTTGGTTTGTAGTGTTAGCTCCGTAAACGTCGTTGATGTTGCGTGCCGCTTGTGCCGCGTTGCTGCCACGACGGTACTCATATTCCATAATTACTCGAATTTTTAACGTATCCATGATGACGAAAAAGATTGAAATGCGATGAAAATGTAACACTAATCAATAAAGAAATGACTACTTTTAGAAAAAAAAATCCATGTTTTTAAAATAAAATTAATTTGAAATTAGAATTCTTAGCCAAACAAAAATTATTTTGATTTGAAATGGCCAGTACTGCAGAACGGCAATTTCATAGGTAAAGACCTAATATAACCCATTAAGTCCGGCCTGGATACAATTTGATTCATAACAATAGAAAACCAATTGTGTATCATTAGCCCGACTTTACAGGTTAAATATGGTTAGCACTAAACACATTTAGTGATTTGTCATTCAAGCAGAACCTAAGCCCAAGTGGACAGTTGTAGGCTTCGTTTGTAGGAGAAATACTTTACCTAGAAATTCAAAGTTTCTTCTCCGCGCGAGTAGAGCAGATTTTAAAAGGAAATGACAGCATAGTCTTGAGATGAGGCCCATAACTAGTAAAATTAGAGTAGCAAGTAATACACCACACTGGAAAAAATACATTTTAATTACATGATATCAAACATTTAGTCCATTCCCCTTAAAGTTGAGGGGAAGATGTATAAAACTATGGTTAGACCTGCTGACTTGTCTGTAAGTGTCAGAATGTTGGTCACAAAAGGAATGAATGAAAGGCAATAACATACAGCTGAGAATGTTAAGAAGGGGGACGTGTGGTGTGACACTAATGTATAGAATAAAAAATGAGTATACAGGAAAAGATTTTATCCAGTGCGCAAATTTTAACCATAAATTCAGCATATCATTCTAGACTCCCTACCGCAGAAATTTTTCGCACTGGATAAAAACTTATCCTGTATGAGAGGAAGTCTGAAAGTAGCACCGGTAACTGAAAAGTTGCGTGGAAATTGATTGTCATGGTATGGGCATGTGATACAGAGGAATGAGAAAAATATGCTGAGGGACGTTTTGAGTATGAATATCAATGGCTATAAGAGTAGGGGGAGACCAAGGAAACTATTATTATTATTATTTGGTTAGACATACTAGCAGCTAATTACCTGATGCGTATGTATCAAAAAGCTTGGATATATTTAATCTGTCTAATCCAGTGCTTCCCAAACTTATTTTAACTGTGACGCCCTTGGGAAGTTGCCATATTTTTGCGACGCCCTGGCCTTCTTGCCATACATTTACCTACTAGTTGTTGTTTTAGCCTAATAACAATTTTTCAGAAAAACTCTAAATAGCATCTAATTTTTTTTTAGAAAATAAAGAACAAAACAAAAACAAAAATGAAAGCAAACAACAAATATAAAAAGCAAGCACACCCTTTTTATCTCTTTTCGTTTGGTATTAATGAGAAGGATGTGCTTGCTTTTCTGAGCATAGTTTCTCAAAACGAGGCTCATGTTTCGAAATTGCCACTCTCGTCTCTGTCTCTAAATTTATTTTCGATCTGTACTTGTTCATAATTACTGCAACTGCAGAGAAACCTGTCTCGCACAAGTATGATGTTGCGAACGGTATTAAAACCCCCAATGCTGCAGTGCTGATGGAACAATATTCTTGATAAACTGAGCTCCAAAATTCAAGTAGCTTATTTTTGTTGTATTGGAGCTTAAGGCTGAAGTCACAGGACAATTATATTAATTGTTCTTCTTCTGCTGTCGAAAGTGTTGATGGTGAGGTCGACTGGAAAGGGTTTTGTAACCCAGTCATATTGCTCCAAATATTCGGGAAAATATATTTTTAAATGTTCGCTCTAAGATAACAAGTACCGTGTAAATATTATTTAGATCGCCTCACGACGCCCCTGGGATAATACCGCGGCGCCCCAGGGCGTCGCGACGCACTGTTTGGGAAGCACTGGTCTAATCTATTCTTGAAACAGTTAAGTGTGAGAGCCATCACAACATTTTCTGGGAGTCTATTCCATGCTGTTACAACTCTGTTAGGCAAGAATTGTTTCAAAGGCTTTAGCTTGGATGACTTTTCCCATAACTTACTAATACATAACTGGATTGTGTGAATGATTTAAGTGATGATATTGTTACCGTGTGGTGCCGGACGTAAAGAATAGCACTATCTCATCTCTTCCCGTGGGTGTCGTAGAAGGCGACTAAGGGACTTACTTACTAGAGAAGCAGTGTTCTATATGTATTTAACCACCATACTACGATCGCCAACCCGCCTGCCAAGCGTGGTGATTATGGCAAAACCCCTCAAATTAGGGGAGGCCTATGCCCAGCAGTGGACGTCTTTCTGCTGAAATTATGATGATGATGATGATTGTTAGAAAGGGGGCGACTACGGAGATGATGACTAATAGAGAAGTATCAAAGAAAAAGATATGTTGCGCTGACCCCAAACAAATTGGAATAACAGCAGGAGAAAGATGATGATATTGTTACATGTACTATCGTGGACATCCATATCTATACACTTTTTTTTTTTTTTTTTGGCTGGGAAATCATCAAATCTCTTCTCCCGCTCTGGGTGGAGCAGGAGGGCGTGTCAGACTTTTACTGACTAAAACCCACCCGTGTTCCTTCAGTAGCCCGTATGCCAGGGGCTGTGGTATCTCTTTCAAACGAACCCGCACCCCTGACAGGCTTCGGCCCTTGCGGGCCCCATAATTTTTTTTTTGTACTGACATCTCTTTGAGGCGCGCGTGGAACACAACGCGCCGTCGACTTGGGCTTGGTCCTTACCAGACAGCGAGCTACCCATTACTCGCCGTCCGCAAGCCGGGCGTCTCCGTATCCTGCGGCGCCTGGGGTCGCGAGGGCGCATATGCTGCCTCTCCCTCACGTGCGCCGCCTCCCTCTTCGCGAGCATCACTGCTTCGCTGAAGGAGGTGACGGCTCCCCATGCCCTCTCGCTCCGTACCATGGCCTGGACCAGGGCCGGACGCGAGAGATCGCCGCCGCCGATCGCCTCCACGAGGACACGGCGGTGCTCCGCCCAAGCAGGGCAGACCGCCACCGTGTGCTCCACCGTGTCCTCAGGGCGATCTTCGCAGTGGAAACACCCGGGCGTTTCCTCCCGCCCTATCCGAAACAGGAACCTCCCGAAACAACCGTGTCCGGTGAGGACCTGCGTCAGGCGGAAGGTGAGGACGCCATGCCGCCTCTCAAACCACTCCTCAAAGAGGGGTCTTACCGCCGCAATCGTGGCGTGCCCAATATCTATACACCTTAATGACTATTTTTGCTTGAAGCGCTCGACCGCCAGGCGGTAGGGGGCGTGTATAGATATGGATTTCTTTTAGTACATTTAGTAGGGAGAGAAATAAAATGTTATGGTTTTTTATAGAACTGGAACAATCAAGGCTAAGGAGACTTATTTAGAATGATGATGTCTTGGGCTTAATTTTAGCGTATTAACCGGTTGAATGGCGTTATTACAGAAACAATTAACCAGCCTTTGTCTTGTGTAGATCTACGATACAAAGGTTTATATTAGGATTTTTGTGATCATAGCTAACAATAGCCGTGCCGACAATTTCTATTATAAACAAAAAAAAACTTACTTGTTGAAAGCAGAAGGGCATAGCCAATATTCCTACACCTATAATGCTGTTGGCTAGCGTGATAGACTGGCCCGTAGTACCCATTTTTATTGCTTTATATTATTATTTTCACTTCATAAATGCCCCCAAATACAGGATAAATCTTTAAAACCACATACTGCTGCGAGTGGCTGCGAGTTTTGTTTTGCTTTTGAAGAAGAACTACTTTCTGTTCTGACGATTTTGACAGTTTGTTTGTTGACGTGACTTGACTGACGTTGACGTTTTCGATTTATCGAGCTACGTTTTGTTTTCCTTTCTGATTAATCTATGAAAAAAGGCCGTAACACAGTCACAGAAGTCACAGTCTAGACATAATCTTGGTCAGAAAATGTGAAGACCATTCAAATAAAAACGTTGAATTTGACCATGTAGATTAATAAGTTCAACGATTCGACGAGCAATACCAGCCAATTGTAGCGATGGGCGTTGAATGAACGAACTAGTTAATTCGACCGTCGACGTACTGTGAACGAGTCGACGGTTCACCGTTAATCGATGGACTAGTCGAATCCGTAGACGCTAGACGGACGCCGAAACACGGAACGCGACGAGTTGTGAACGAGTCGACGATGCGACGGTTCACCGTTAATCAATGGACTAGTCGAATCCGTAGACGCCTCTGACGGCGTAACTGAAACGTAGACGAGAACGTAATCGATTCATTCGTCCGTGCGCCCTTGGAAATAAAATAATCGTGCAAACAAATTTGAACTTTAAATCTAGTACGAGGGAGTCGATAATAAAAAGTACAACGCAAATTTTTAAAGGCCATGCATTACCGTTGTTGCCGTACCTATGTATCTTACAGCAACTTACTAAATCACTATAAGCTTCAAAACCTTAAATCTAGACGTATACTGTTGGACTCAACGTTTCTGTTTGATTTATGTAACAATTCTTATGATTGTATAGATATAAGCAATAGAATAAGTTACGTAGTACCCAGAACAACGATATGTCGAGGTGTGCGCGCACGACCGCTGTTTGCTGTAACCTCTTGTCGATCAAACGCAGGCTCGCGAGCACCCCTGCGGCGTCTTACCACGCAGTTCAATATGATTTTCCGGGATATCGAATTCTTTTCTGTTTCTGCTGGCAAATTTCGAAGTATTGCGCTTAAAATTGTAGCAGAATTAGGTAACAGCTATCAATCCTAAATTCATAATTTTTATTATAATATCTTCTTTCTGTTTTTATTATTTTTACTTGTATTAGTTTCAGATTAGTTTTATTTTATATTTAATCATACTCTCTGTTCAATGTTACTATTTATATCGCACGCCGTCCGTGTTTGTTTAACTTTTTTATATTATGTGGAAAATGTTGTTGGTTATACATTTGTACTCCCATTTTAGTTTAAGTTCTATACCATAATACTGTAATGTGTAACCGTTTATTTTCCCAAATAAAATAAAATAAAAATAATTGTACGGGTCGAATAAAATTATTGTCATGGGAAGGAAAGGATGCAGTTATAGTAGTTTCGCGTGTGCGAAGAGGAAGGCGATGGACTGGTAGGGCGATGCGAGACAAACCGGTTTGTATTTGTTTAAACAAACTGTGTGTGTTTTCATATTGTTTTGATTTTTGAATTTGTAAATATTTAACAAAAAATAATTAATGTACATAAAACCAATTGATCTTCTAAATGCGCCAGAATAGTGCATCATCATCATCATCATCAGCCTATAATGTTCCCACTGCTGGGACACAGGTATAGTGAATACGACTTTATAATTAACTCTATTCAGTATTCAGCCAGTCCTAAGCCTGGAAAAGTATGAAGGGAAGTTCAAATGAATAGGTACAGCCCGCGAGAAATGAGACGTCTACCGCCTGCGTCCACGCCGTCGCGTCGTCGACTGCCGTAGACGACGTCGCAAAGTTTATTAAGTTAACGCGTCAACTAGTCGACGAATTCGACTAGTTGATCGACTAGTCGATAAACGAAAATGGACGGTCTAGTTGCGTCGACGCCAAATACGTCGACGACCCATCTCTAGCCAATTGACATTTTTGTAGGCCGCATAAATTACTCAAACTGCCAGATTGGAGTAGCTTAATTTGCAGGTCAGTGCCTGTTGCGTGGTAGTATTTTGTTAAAATATGTTGGTATTAAATAAAATACTGATTGTATTATTTTCTAATGCATTATTATATAAAAATATGTATTGGCTTTCTGCGCTCCTTCTCCATGTAAACTTTAATAGGTGTTTTTGATACTCCTCCGTACGCGAAATTTTCTTAGAAAGGGTAAAATGTTTTGGCTCCAGCTTTAGTTCATTCGCGTTCACGCCAAAATGTATGGGAATGACAATACCTGCGGAAAGGACACGATGCGACGTAACCTTTCCGCAGGTAATGTCATTCCCATACATTTTGACGTAGCGTTTGGCGTAAACGCTAACAGAAATTGTTTTGCCTAGGCCTGCTGGTATACTTCACGTCAAAGGAAAATAGTACATACTACTTCCATGCGTGAAATCAAACGAATAAAACTGAACCAAGCCGTTGCTATTTAAAAAATATTTGTTTGGACAACTTGCTACATCGGTTTCTCGTTGAGAGAAAAAAACTGTATTTTTCACAGAGCATCACTTTTTCGAGCAAAGAGTACAAGCTATCGGGTTTTCGAGTCATGCATTAGGATGACTTCAGAATCGTAGCGTAGATAAATTTCGACAAGTTGAGAAGGAAAGTGTTGCGTTTTTTCATGTTGAGCACTAGCACATATATACCTATACCTACAAACACGAGCGGGAACTGCAGCCACAGGGCATTATTTATATAAATGAGACTGCAGCCGTCGACGAACGAACCTATTGCGATCAACCAAAAAATTCCTTGAAATGCCGTTACCGCGCTCCGCTCGGATAACATACACTTGCATACAGGCGCGGTCCGAGGGGAGAGGGGATCCTAGGGGTCATGACCCCCCCCCCCCCCAAAGCTGTAAACGTTAACCAGTTTTTGTGCAATAAGGTCTAATTTACTCTTTTTAACCGACGAAAAAACGGAGGAGGTTTTTTATTGGAAAGGGTATACCCCGTAGTTGGTCCCATATAAATTTCGAAGAAAAATCCAATAATAAGGGTAAGAAAACAAGGGATGATTGATTGTTTACTCACAGATTTTAATACTGAGTTGTGTATTACAACAATAAGTAATCAAAAATATTAGTAGATTATAGCCACGAAAAATTATAAAATAAAAACTTTTTAGTAAAAAAATTAAACCGCCGAAAAACCGAAAAGTAAAAAATAATAAACTTGCTTTGTCCAACCCCAATAACTAACTTCGGAAGTCGGTGACTTTGGATATGTATTTAATTATATGTCACCGCCTGCCGAAGTTAGTTATTGGGGTTGGACAAAGCAAGTTTATTATTTTTTGCTTTTCGGTTTTTCGGCTGTTTAATTTTTTTACTAAAAAGTTTTTTTCTTTACCTATTAATATGTAGTCTTTGTCTGTGACACCCCCAAAGTCTTTGGCTGCTACCGCGTTTGCTTGCATAACGAAAACTCTATGCCCTTATCGCTTCACCCGACCCGGAGTTGGGAATCGAACCCAGGACCCCAAGCTCAGGAATAGAGTTTCCGACTATTAGACCAAAGAAGCAATCATTTATTGAAACTCCTACTTTCATGCAGCTCTTGGCAGAACCTACAGAACGCAGGTTGTAGGCATAGTTTATTGTTCTACTATTATTTGCAACAGGGCTTCCTGTTTTATGCCATAGTAGACCGTATGTTAATAAAAATTATGTTAAGTATTTTCACAAGGTTGGTCAGAGTAGTGATGTGCCGTTCCCGGGAATGTTCCCAAAGTGGGAATGTTCCCAAAAGAATCTTTCCAGTGCCCGGGAATATTCCCAATTGCTGAGAACGTGTCTGTGAAACCACATAGAATTATAATAAAAGTAAAAATATAATAACATACAAAGTTACTGGCAAGATTTAGTAAGTAAGTAGATTTGACATGTAATGAGTACTCATTTAGTAACTTGTCGTTCATTGTATTTAATTTTAGAAAGAGGTAAATACAAATTTGGAATGTAGGAGACTAGGAGGTTTAGACATTCATCATCATCATCATCGTCATTTCAGCCGAAAGACGTACACTGCTGGACATAGGCCTCCCGCAAGCTCCGCCACTTCGACCGGTTCTGTGCTTCCCGCATCCAGCGGACTCCTGCGGCCCTCACAAGGTCATCGGTCCACCTTGTGACTTTACGTCTTCCGGTACGCGGTCGCCACTCCAGAACTTTCAGCCCCATCGGCCATCTGTTCTGCGAGCAATGTGCCCTGCCCACTGCCACTTAAGTTTGGCACTTCTTCGGACTATGTCGGTTACCTTGGTTCTCCTGCGGATCTCTTCATTCCTGATTCGATCACGCAGGGAAACTCCAAGCATAGCCCTCTCCATCGCCCTTTGGGCGACTTTAAGCCTTCTTATGAGGCCCATTGTGAGCGACCACGTTTCGGTTTCATATGTCATCACTGGCAACACGCACTGGTCAAAGACTTTCGGGTTGAGACATTGCGGTATGTGGGACGAGAAGATATTGCGAAGCTTCCCGAACGCTGCCCAGTCGAGTCGGATTCGACGATTGACCTCTTTCTCGAAGTTGGACCTACCTAACTGGACAGTTTGTCCTAGGTAAACGTACTCGTCCACAACTTTCAGTGCAGCTCCTCCGACCGTTACGAGAGTGGGTGTTACATGGGCATTGGAAATGACCTTTGTCTTGTCCATGTTCATCCTCCATGGTCTCAGCCATGACAAACCGAAGGTTATCATCGGCAAACCGAAGGTGAGTGATGTACTCGCCATTGATGTTGATGCCAGCCCCTTTTCAGTCCAGAACCTTGAAGACATCCTCCAGTGCAGCGGTGAAGAGTTTCGGAGAGATAACGTCTCCCTGTCTTACACCTCGCTGCAGAAGGATAGGTTTCGAGGTCCGGTCCTGGAGTCGGACTGACATGGTGGCGTTTTCGTACAGACACTTCAACACCGCCATGTACCGATAGTCGGTCTGGTACCGTTGGAGGGACTGCAGTACAGTCCACGTCGCGATCGAATCAAAGGCTTTTTAGCAGTCCACAAACTCTAAACAGAGAGGCAGATTATACTCTTCGGTCTTCTGTATAATCTGCCGCAGCGTATGTGTGTGGTCTACTGTGCTAAAGCCTTTACGGAACCCGGCTTGTTCGGGAGGCTGGAAGTCGTCAAACCTGCGCGCTAGACGGTTTGTGATGACTTCGGAGAACAGCTTGTAGACATGGCATAGAAGTGAGATGGGCCTATAATTCTTATGAAGGGCATTGTCACCCTTCCTAAAGAAAAGTACCACCACACCTCTGTTCCATGCCTGTGGCGTTTTGCCCTTGAGTATGACGGATTCAAACAGCTTCTGGAGGGCCTTAAGAACGGGTTTCCCGCCGCCCTTTAGGAGTTCAGCTGTGATTCTGTCATCACCCGGCGTCTTGTTGTTATTAAAGCTGCTTCAGAGCCATCCTAATCTCGTACAAGCTGACGTCCGGGATGTCTTCAGTATACTGTTGGGTCAATCTAGCCCTTGGGTCGTTTGCCAGATTCGTAACGGGGTTTCTTGTTGACTTGTATAATTGTCCATAGAATCTCTCAATCTCTCTCAACATCTCAGGCTTGGTGGATACGATCCTGCCTTCATCGGTCTTCAGTTTCGTAAGCTGACTCTGCCCAATAGACAGATCCCTAGCAAAGACCTTGGAGCCTTTATTCCGTTCTATTGCGTCTTTAATACATTCTGTATTAAAGCGGCGGAGGTCGCTTTTCAAGGACTTAGAGATCTGTCTGTTAAACTGCCGGTACTCAAGCGCATCGTCTGAAGACGCAGGACCATCACGTGCCTCTCCTTCATGAGCTGCAAAGTAGGATCAGAGAGCCTCTTATTTTTATTGATACGATGGGCCTTGAAAAACTTATACCCGACCGTATGGACAGTTTCCACGAACCCATCGTTACCCGCAACCCGTCGTTCAGAGATTATGTACAATATTTTGAAACGTTATTTAAATAGACTGGTAGAATACATTATTCTTTTTTTTTGTGGTCAATCATTTTAAGTACCTGGGCCACGTTGTCACCAGTGACTTGCGGGATGACGAAGACATAGAGCGCGAACGCAGGGCGTTGGCGGTGAGAAGCAATATGCTTGCCCGCAGGTTCGCTCGATGTACAGTAGACGTTAAAGTGAGTTTATTTAAGGCGTTCTGCCAATCTTTTTCCACGAGCGGCCTGTGGGTGTCGCACACGAGCCGAGCCTACAACGTCCTGCGTGTGCAATATAACAACATTTTCAGGATGCTATTGCGGCTGCCGTGGAGTTGTAGTGCGTCGGGGAAGTTTGCGGAAGCTCATACAGATGGCTTTCATGGCATCATGCGAAAGAAAGCAGCATCCTTACTACAACGTTTACGTAACCGTCGGAATGGCATCCTGAAAATGATTGTTGCGAGACCAGACTGCCTCATCCAGAGGCACCTGATGGAGGTGGCTGTAGGTTTAATCATGTAAAGAAACTCATAGTTATCTAATTACTAACATAGCAGATAAGCACAAATTGTTACTAACTAATTACTAACAATCTATGGATTGTAACGTCTGATTTTTTTTATTTTATCTTGCAATCAGTTTTTAAAAACTATGAGCAGATGAGTTGTAGGAAGGTCTGGCAGGGAAGAGTTATTCCTCATCAGGAGCAACTTTCATATGAATAACGAAGCTCTCTCCAAGTTATCCAATTGTAGGATGTTGCTTTTTTAAGTCACACAAGCCACAAGCACACAAGCTGGTATTGTGAGTTGAGCGGCCAATTTGTTGGGATGTCTCTACAGTCTGAATTGTTTGTTACGCCGACCCGGTTAGTTGGAGCCATACATCATGAACAAAGGATAAGTAAATAATATTTCTCAAAATTAGTATCACACCTGCACAGTTAAAAGGATAGTTTTTTTGTTATCAGTTTAACTCTCCAACTACATCAATTAACTGCCAAAAATTCTCAGTAACACATTGTGGGTGGAAAAGATATAATTTCTATCTTTTATTATTTTAAACATGCGATAAGAAACCTAATCTAAAAGTTAAAAAAAGATAAAATCTTTAACTTTTGTGTTAGTGTTCCCACTAACTGGGAATGTTCCCGGGCACATGGGAACATTCCCGTTGGGAAGTTACTGGGAACGGGAATGTTCTCACGGCACATCACTAGGTCAGAGTAACTAAGCCGTAATAAAATAAAACTCATAAATTCAGTTACGTTGAATTTTAATGTTAGCGATTTCACTATCAGTATTCTTTGGTACTTTCGGCCAGTATTCGAAGTACGTGGAACTACTCCATGTAAATATTCACTTTCAGTCGAATACTGCCCTAAGTTGCATGCACACATAAATATAGATAAAATAAAATAGGTAAAATTGTTGACTGTTATTCTAGATGGGCATTTCTTTGGCTAACCCCTAAACCCACTTATTTTGTTTTTTTAAATACTTAGGTACAGTTTATTTTCATAAAAGTACAGTAGACGCGCGTAAGTGCTACCACAGAAGTTCAGAACTAGTACAAGCTGGCCTCGAGTTTTAGTGAAACTCTGGACTATGCTAGGTCACCTAAGGTCAAAATGTTACCCTTGACGTGCGGTCGACTGTACTTGAAATACATAAAAAACAATAAAATATGATAAATGATAGAACGATGTATCTTGCCGTCTCATAATTTGTGGGGAACATAACAAAATCATGCCTAAATTCTTCAAACGCAGAAAGGCAGAGGTATTAAGTTGCTACTGAGAATTTCTTGAGGGCCATCCATAAATTACGTCACACAAATTTTATGGTTTTTTGAACCCCCCCCCCCCGTCTTTATCACAGGTGGTCACACTTGTGAAACCCCCTCCCTCTCGTGTGACGTCACATATTTTTAAATTTTATATTTAGAAGTAATTAAAAACAGCCATTTTTCCATTAAAAAAATTAAGCATAAGCTTTAATAAAATTAACATAAAGTCAAATATTTTAGACAGATAGAAGTAGCCTCATAAATATAGATCGAATAAGTAATATATCTTTAAGTTTTTGGATTACAATTTTACATAAAAATTACGAGTTTTAGTATTATAGATTTTAACATGTGACGTCACAAAGCTTTTGACTCCCCCCGTCCCTTGTCACACAATATCACATTTCGTTGACCCCCTCCCACCCCCCTAACGTGTGACGTAATTTATGGATGGCCCCTTCGTGGAAAAAGACGAAGCTTGCGACCAATAGGTACTATATTAACGTAACATGACGATTTGGTCCCACCTTTTAAAACGAACCACCGCACCGTTGATTTAACTTCGGCTATAAAATTAGTTAAGTGCATACAAAACGTAGCCTAACGTTTTTTCACTGCCTTTTAGCCGATTTCTCAAGATTCACTGAACAATAAAATCCACCATGAAAAATAGTAGACGACGAGAATGACTTATTTAACAGTAATGCCGCGATGGCTAACATTTTTCATACATTTTCGTTCTAATTAGGTACAGTCACCAAACGAGATAAGTAACCAGACTCCTCGGATACCTATATTTGACGTTTAGTAAGAAACCGATGTTTCCGACAAAAAAATAATTTGACAAAATAATGAACTAGATAAGTAAGTAAGTAGGTAATGCTTTATTTCCCAAAATGTAGGTGTACAAAGTAGTATGTTGTTGTTGTGAACTGTTTCTTACTAAACTTCAACAATATCCGACGAACCTAGTTACTTAACTCTTTTGGTGACCGTACACGCGCTTTTCAGTGTTACAACACAACCGATTTCATCATTTCAATATCCATTATCATAACAAAAAGAAACACCAAAATAAAAAATATTTAGCCCGTACTTAACATACCGAATTAGCTTTGTATAAAATGTGAAAATCTGTCTAACTAAGGAGTATCACTGCCCATCAGAAACCCCATCGGCAGCCGTTCCATGTAAAATACTGGCGTTCAGCTGCAACCGGTTGGACTGGAAGTCAACCGCAACATAGATGGGAAATGGCTACGCAGATGATGCGAAAACCTTTTGCCTTGTCTACCCGAAGCGAAATAATATAGGTATGATAGTAATTTTTCTATTGCCTCTTCCCAGAAATTGCCTTAAAAAATACGCTACCAATTAAAAGAATTAATGTGTGAAGTGTTTGAACAATCATCTCAATAAATCTAAATATTCCACATCAGTTTTTCGCAGTTTATACATAGCATTCAAATAAAATAGGTAGCTACAATTTGGTTCCAGTAAATTATTCTAAAACACACATTCTAAATTAGACGAAACACACTTCTAATTTTCAATAGGTACAGAAAATATCTCAACGATCTATCTTTCAATTACAAAGAATAAACAACAAAATTAAATGGCACTGACACAAAAAGATATTTTAACAAACAATAATTTGGTATAAAACATGTATTTTTTTGTAAATTTCACTAGTGGGTTCATAAGTATTTGAATTTTCCATTCGTCTGAAATAACTATATTGTCATTACTTACTTTAAAATGGCGTAGGAGCAGTAACGAGCACAATCTTCTGAAAATATTATGAATGAAAATAGGCTACAAATACATTTTGAAACAATGTATTATTAATAGGTACTCTGATCATTTTCCATACATTCGTTGATCGTGCCCTTGCAAAGCCTACATGCTTCGAACACAATAATAGTCCCACAGCCGGCGTACGCGCAACGAACCGTGACGTCACACGCGTCACAGATTTTACGCGCGCACGCAATGATCCGAGCGAAGCAATTTCCTTTTGTTCACGTGCAGGCCTTGCTATGTGCGTACTACTTCTTGTAATTATTGACTGAAATAGAACGAGTTAATACTTTGTCTGAAAGTCGTTAGAACAAGTTAGACTCGTTTTAGCTAAGTAGGTAGGTACCTTTAACGTCACCTGTCTTCTTTCTTGTATGAAGGTCAGCACCCTAATTGCGTAACTCACGATTCATCATAATCTGTATCGTTTTGAAACGGATTGTTAAACCATTGCTTCATATGTTCGAAAAATGTGTCTGTTCGACGACATAAATAACGCAATGGATATTGTTTATCTGTGAAGACGAAACCAATTATGATCAATCGTGAGTTACGCAATTAGGGTGCCGGTTTGAATTCTTTGAAAAATTGGTACTTATTCGATATTTTTATAGAGGACCAAGATAAGTTTTCAATTTTCACAAAGAACAATTGGTCGACAAACAATTTAATGCGAATTAAAGGCGAATCTGTCGACTTTTTCTTAGTTGTCTATTCAACTGTTTTAGTTTATTTAGATTTTTTGGCTTCATGAAAGTTAATAGTGTATCGGTTCCTAATCTTTAAATTAAAAATTTCCAAAAGTTGAGATTCAATCTTGATGGGCTGACCCACTAGCGAATGTTACAATGAATACATTCCAGTTAAAACGTAATAAAATCCAATTTAAAAACTTATTATATAGGTCACACATACTAATAAATAACGAATAATATGACTTACTCCGAATAAATATAGCCGATCATATACTTACGATGGCAAGCGGGTTTTAATATAACAATAAAGTTTCTCAAAAAACAAAGTATACGTTAATCAATTTTATAATAATAATTATTTAATCATAATCATTCACCCAACGAAAATAAATGGCACGTTCATTCATCAGGAATGCTAAATATATACTATGCTATATTACTTATTTATTTTATGTAATATGTGTATTAAAACTAAGATAAATAACATTTTAAAATGCAGTACAATTATTATCTTTGGGATAATCACTTTGATTTAATGGCAAGTCACATTGCATGAAAATGTTGTTTTTCTAATGTTGGGTGTTGAAAGGAATCTACCAATTACAGAAAATGTATATTGTAAACATTGTGCGTTTTTATCATTTGTAAGCCCCCTTTCCACCGACGTAATAAAATGGCGGCGAGATTTTTTTGCGCACGGGTCTTCAACGCATTGCTTACCCGTTGTTGTTCGTTGCGTTGAAGATCCGTGAAGATCCGCATTGCTTACCCCTGCGGGCTGTTCGAAAGAGATACCGCCGCCCCTGGCACACAGGCTACTGAGGGAACACGGGTGGGTTTTAGTCAGTAAAAGTCTGACGCCCTCCTGCTCCGCCCAGCGTGCTTACTCTCGAATATAATTCCGATAGATCGACATTGGAATTATCAGTTAAACGTCAGGGATTGGCTGGACTCACTGAGTCTAGCCAATCCCTGACGTTTAACTGATAATTCCCCAGAGCGGGAGAAGTTATTTGATGATTTCAAAACCAAAAAAAAAAAAACGCTTTGCTTACCCGACAATTGAAAATCGAATGGTAAAACACAGTTCTACTTTCGACGCTGAGATGCATTCTTTTCTATGCTCAATGGTCGGTTCAACACCGAGAGTTGAAAATCCCGTGCGCGAAACGTCCAGCCGCGATTTGATAACGTTCTCGTGGACGTCAACTAACGTGGCTTTATTATCGTGAACGTCCACAGCATCATAAATTCACCATAACACAGCGAAGTAAAATGTATCGAAATTGTATAAAGACGCTTTTAAGTATCCTTCCACGATAAAGTAGGTAAGAAAGAACGTGCACATGTTTTCATACATACATCTTATGGACGTGGACATTCACGATGATATCTTCACGTTTGAATTTGATATACCTCGTAAAAAAAAACGAAAACTATGCTGTCACTATTTCCAAAGGACGTTTTATTAAACTGTCTGTAGGCACTTAATTTATTGAATATTGTCGGCTCTAGTGGACACTATGAAAACATCTAAATAAACAATTCAAGGGCAGATTCCTTACTATTCAAAATATTTTAATTATAACATTAGAGACACACTATTTATTTTTCCTTAGAACTATGTGTAGATATATTAGCTAATTAGCATACTTTTAGAATATATGTTTTAAATAAAGTGATGTGATCATAAGGGTCGTCACTCATCAATGTGGTCATCGCATTATTAATAGTCATTTAATAGTAACGAGACGTCACGAAATCACTGGATCGCCTCGTAATAATTAATTTGCGCCTAGAATTAGTTCTAAGATTTATAAAAATGTTACTAACTTCTACGATTTTCAATACAATATGTAGGTACTTACTTAATATCGCTCGTGGCGAAACACGATACTTTTACTAATTTCAGTAGAACTACATTTTTATGCTTTAACGTAACTCGGTTGTAGAGACCACCTTGAAACCTTTTTCTTTAATAGAACCATGGTTCATCGTTTATTCAAGTATTTAAATAGCTCCGATTTAAAAAAAAAAACAATGATTTCTGCATGCCAATATTCCACGGTGACAATCTTAGGTGGAAAGTTTGTGCATTTTCAAAACAGCAATTGGATTTACAGGTGTCTTTTTTTTAGTTTGTTAGTTTGAACGCGCTAATCCGTTTAACTTCCAGTCGGATTTAATAATTATTTTTACACTTGATAGCCCAAATTTAAAGGAAAGTTATGGGCTATGTAACACCAAGCTACAACCTTTGGGAACCGATCAAAAAAGTCAGAAAAAAAACGGCAAAAAATCTTGGTAATACCACCGAAATTTCACGCGGGTTGTTAGTACACTGTTCAAGTTAAGAGAATCACATCATAATACCGGTTTCCACTGATTACGATAATAGATCAATTAAAAGACTAGACCTACAGTTCAGACAGTTCTAGAACACTGACCATGAATGAACAATGATTTGACGCGACGAGCGAGGACGAACTGCTACATTACCTACTCTACACAATACAATACATTACATTACGAATTACTGAAAGAGAAACTTGAAACAACGCCAAAAACAAATGAGTGACGACCTTTAAATGTAAACCGGCGTGAGACATAGCTTCAACTATATCGAACACTTGTTTGAAGACTGCAAGACGGGATGGCAAAGTATAAATGTGCTGAAACTTTGCACACCGCGAATTTGTGGGTATTTGAAGCAATGTCTATCGCCGACATCTAACTTTACTCATCACGCTAACACCTCAAATAATGATAAAGGGTGATAAATAAATAGTGAACAATATGATTTAATGCTTAAAATATACATTAGGTGCTAAATACTTGTATAACAGCTCTAAATGCACCTAATAGGGCTAACACAATAGCGGGGCGGGTAACGTAAAATGAATTTTAATAATTATTTACACATCAATTAAACAGTAACGATTTCTTTGTTAGTCTAGCTTTTCTAGTCTTCTTCTTTTATAGCTATAAGTCTTGTCTTATCTTGTACTGTCTGTACCAATTATTTACGTACGGTTAATCTTTTAGCGAATGCGGTTTTCGTCGTGACCACCTTTTCCGGCCAGCATGATCAAAAAGTTTGCATTTTTAGGGAATTACCTACGGAACTGTGAGTGATACATCCAATGTCGTCAGGATCTAATACCTTAGCTTAAATGCTACATAAAAATTGTCAAATTTTCGAAAATGATTTCTATGTCTTGTCACGAACAAAACTTCTGCGGTCGGTATGCTACGAAAATTAGAATAGGATTCATTGTATACTGTCTTTAGAATTCTCTAATTTATCTATTCCTATAAATTTGAATTTAATTGCACGTACTGTTTAAAACAAATTTCAAAAATCGAGATTAATTTTATATATGGCGGTTTCAATAAAATGCAACTATCATAAATATTATTGCCTTATTTAACCTGCTTACATCATAAAGTGGGTATATTCGTGACTAAAAAGGTTTTACACGTGGCGATGACTCCATCGTCTGAACACGTGCACTCCCTCTTTTGGGTATTGTATATTATAACATTTTTTGTGTCGCAAACGGCCGGCCGTCTTTTGTAAACGCGATGTTTGTGACCCGCCCCAGCAGCAGTGCGCGGTGACCCTAATCTCGCTTACCAAACAAACTTACTCAAGATCCCTTTACTTATCTCTCTCAGTAGTCAACAGTTCCAGAATGTCCTCCGTCGACTTGTTCTGTTTCTTAAATGTTGCCATCTGGTTTTTGGGTACTGTTCCAATTATAAACATTTCGATATTTTTCTTTAGACGCTTAGCCGGTGCGAGAGTCTCGTCCTTGCAAGGAATCTGGCCCATTGCCTCCAACGACTCGACTAGGATGTCATCTACGAGGCGTTTGTTGAACCCTGTTAGAGAAAAATATGTTAACACTTGTAGAATTTACCTAAGGAGCTTATTTACAAAGCTTCGTAGTTTGAAATAGATAAGAATCGAGTCCAGCCACCACCATTACCACACCGAAAGCCAACGAGAACGAAGTCTTGTAGGTATAATTAAACATTAAATTCCATTTCCCGATAACCTACATTTGCCCGCCGTCACCGACCAACACCAAAAATTAACAACACAATGGGAAATGAACTCACTCACGAAATTATTACTCATACAAGTATACCTCGTCGGAAACCCGTCAGTCGTCATAGAACGACGAGTATGTTCGCTAGAATAAAAACCATGATGAATAAGCTATGCAATGGACAACGTGCCTACAAGTCTGAACTTCACATAAGCACACAACACTCAGACCGCTGTACGCGGTACATACGATTTCGCAACCCAGTGAATAAATACTATAGTGCTTCGTAATGTTTGCTCGGTTCGATCGCACTTGCATTTTCAATGACGGCGCATTTGTTATTACGACCTTGTTACTACGATTATTCTCAATGACCTATGATGATGCGAACTGAATGGAAACGCGTTGATGTCTTATGTACCGGACAATATTATTAAAAGACAACATTAGATTTTTCAACATTTTTGCAATTGCCAGTCTGAAAATGACTATGAACTGTGCACGTCTCCGATATGGAATCCCGTTACTTGCGGACACACACTAAGCAATGTACTCCACACTAAATAAAATAAAACAGTGCCATTATGAATGTAGTGTAAACAAACTCGTATAAAATAAAAGTTTACGCACCTAGGTATTTGAGTTTTTCTTTGGAAGCGATCATCGTGAGGAGAAGGGCCAACAGGAACCTCATGCGAGACAAGGTCATCGCCGACTCCACTTCTATCTCATCATCCCGCTTCTTAGACCTTTTCCTACGACCTTTGACAGGTTTATCAACTGTAGTTCTTCCTATGCAAGTCTTCTCATGCACTTCAAGCTGCACTTTAAGCTTGTAAAAGGATTCACAGTTAGGGCATTTGTATGGGTTCTCCTTACCATGAATTTTACGCATGTGCGTTTTCATGTGTGGCAATTGAGAGAAGGACATTGGACACATAGCACATGGGAATGGTTTCTCTCCTGTGTGGCGTCTGATATGCAACATAAGAGCGTTAGAATGCGAAAAAAATCGTTTGCATATGCGGCAAGGGTACGGCCTGTCTCCGGTGTGCGCGCGGCGGTGGACATTCAATTGAGTGGACTGTGTGAACCGTTGTCCACACTCAGGACACACATGCGGACGCTTCTTATCATGTGTGCGCATATGCTCAGTCAGATGACCCTTTAGTTTCTTTTTGCAAATCGGACACACAATTCTGGCTTCATCATGGCTTACCTCAACATGCCGCTTCAGAGAATTCGGCCTTAAAAACTCTTTCCCACAATATTGACAAATAAAATCCTTGATTTTCAAATGGCTTTTAACATGCAAGTACAGGAGATTGCGACAGCGGTAAGACATACTGCACAGTGTGCACTGATGGCGTCCTTTCACCATGTGTTTCTTCTCATGCTGCATCAACAAGATGTGGTACTCGAACACTTTGTTACAGTAAATGCATTTGAATGAACTCCCACGATCAACATGAGTTTCTAGATGTTTCTTCAAGTTTTCTTCAGTAAGAAATGGTTTCTCACAGAAATTGCAGATAAAAAGCTCTGGGACTACATCACTTGGCTTGTGGTAACGGTCAACATGAACCTGCATGTTGTAGAGGCTCCTTAACTGTTGAGGACAATGAGGACATTGAAAAGGCTTTATACCGAGATGCGTATACATGTGAGTACGTAAGGAACATTTCCGGTTAAATGTTCTGTTGCAATGGTCACACTCAAAGTACTCTAATTTTAATATTACACCATTTTTCAGTGTGATATGTCTTGGTCTTAGCTTATTGGATGGTATTTCTTTTTCCTTTTTTGAAGTTTTACTCCCAGATTTTTCATTTGAGGAATCTGAGGAGTTATCATCATCAGTTGAGTCACCAGATTTTGTAGATATAGTATCAGATATTTTACAAACATCATCATCGGAGTAGTCTTGAGATGTGTTATTTTGGTCTGTTATTTCTATGTCATTGTTATTTTCAACACCAACTCTTAATGGTGTCACGGCCACGGGAGGCCCTTCATCAGCATTTACATTTTTCCTGCAGCCACCAATCATCAGTTCCTTCTTCAGAATACTATCAACAGCTTTCATATTGCACTGTTTCTTTTTTTTAAGGTGCCCAGTTTTTGTCCTATGAGGCAGATTGCCATTTTGTGTTTTGCTGGAACACCCTTGTGGCTCAGCCGTTGGCACAGGATTTGACTTAACAACTACCTCAGGTATCGATTTAACATTCACAGGTGGCTTAGCAATAAATCTTTCCTTGAGTTTATGTCCATTTTTCAATAAGAATTTGATTTTTTGATCTGGTGTCATGAATAAGCGGGAACATTGTCGTTTCATGACTATATTGCTTTCTGCATAATCTCTCTTCAAGGGTGATTTCTTGGGACCTGTTGGTGATTTTTTTGTTTTATGTCCCGTCTTTTTCTTCTTTGTGGATGCACTTTTTGGTGCATTTAATCTACTCTTTACGTTAGCCATGATTTTATAACTAATTAGTAAGCTGTACTATTACTGGTTACAGCATCAAGCGATAGACACCCACCACCATCAAGAGGAGTTAGTAATGAATACGTCTTTGCTTTGCGCAAGTGAAGTTACAAGAGCACGATTCGGCTCGCCGTACTTACATGCAGTGTAACGTTATTAGCATTTCAATAATCACCTCTAACATTACGCGGCGTGTAGATAACAGCTTGTTTGCACAACGATGCTCTACTAATGTGTGAAGGACGAGCCTTTTGTCTTAAAACAACGAGAACGTCGCCCATTACCTTGTATTGAATAATATACACCAATCCATTGTATTGCGTTTGCACGATTCACTTTACTGTTAATCACGTCATCACAATTGAAAACTTTACTACATTTATGTATTTTCATTAACAAAACACTGCAAATGTAAGTAAATAAACGCTACTACGAAATGAATAAACGATGAACAAATATCTCGCCTCGTTGAATAGTTTAGTAAAAGTGCGAATGGGACAGACGATGTAAAATGTAAGTTCTGTCAAAGTTAAGGCGGTACTAGCGACATCTAGAATTACAAAAAAATGTTCTTCCCTGCATTGCGTTTCTAAGAACGATTTTAGGTAAACACTACAGCATATGAATTATTTCGTAGGTATTCTCTTCGTAGAGCCCAAAATAAAATTTTATACCGTATAAAACGTCCAAATATTTTCATTATTTTGAGATTTTGTGAGCTAAAGTAACGGCATCTCTTGACAAACTCTTGTAGATTGTCATTATGATCCCATTAAAGCTGTGTACACACTGGCAGAAAATGTAAACAAGATTGAAAAGTTATCTTTACAACAACTGCGTTACGCCGCGCCCGGGCTCAGGCGTTAGCAGCATTGAACAGAAATAATATTTTGTTTAGTTTAGCGTCCAATCACGAATGAGATTATTTATAGACGTGGACCGAGGTGAGACTGACTTGAGACTGCGCATTATTGAATTAAATAAGGCGCAAAGGATGATCGTAGACCTTGGCATGATTGAAAATATTTCCTTTACCACCATAACCGGGGGTAATAAATACGATTAATGGTGATAGATGCCAATAAGACTTACAAACCAGTAGGTACTATTAAAATTCGTTGCATGTTCAGCAACAGTCAATAGATACTAAAATTACATAATAAAAATTCCTTGGTAGGGATTAGGGATAGGGAAGCCGAGCTACTAATAGACTGGCACTTATTTTGTATTACTTACCTACAGTGTAAACAGAGGCGATGAAAGTTTGGAAAAACTGATTGTGGTTGGGAACACCGAAGGCAAACGATCGCGCGGTCGTTCACCAACACGATGGACCGATCAGGTGAAGGAATCATCGTCCTCTAAATTCTACACGGTGGTGAGTGATGCGCTGGACAGAAACCGGTGGAGGCGGATCATCCGCTCCAGATGCAACTCCGAAGCTGACCACGATCCTCAGATATGAGGGACCGACTAAAGAGAGAGACCTACAGTGTTCAAAAAAAATATGTGTGACCTAATTTGTCGTCAGTATCCAGACGAGGTTGAGCTACGACGTGTTTCTATCGTTAATTGTATCTAGTCATTTGCACCTAATTATTTAATTCTGAGTTTACATAATCAGGCAGTGTTTTTCAGTTAAGTACTTACGTGTATTTACAGTCTGGCAGATTTTCATCAAATGCGTTGATGTCTTTCCTAAACCAAAGTAAACTTACTCTTGTAAAGACATCAACGGCCTAATTTGTCCCAGTTACTTACCCACGTACAGACACCAGCACATCAAGCTACTCCAATCTGTCAAATTTATTTGATCGATTTTCAACTTTATACCGTAAGCATAAGGTTCATGTTCAATTGGGAAAATTTGACAGTTTGGGATAGGATGGCCTGCTGGCGTCTGTACCTACATAGACATTATCTTTACGTACTTAGGTATTTTGTTAGTTTGAGATAAAAAACTGTACCTATACCTAATGTATTTTGATAAGATAAGAAGGTTTGTAGCATTTGGAGAGAGGTTGGTGATATGATAAACTATAATTAGTTCTTGTAGTTTATGAAACTGTAGATCAGCACACTAGGGGGAGGGGGGGCACATTGATTCACGGGGCACATTGGTACAGTATCTATATCTCAAAACCGATAAACGCTACACAGTCCGGCACATCACTAGAATGCTCAAGGACATTCACAAGAATGACAGTTGTAACACCGCTCGCCGCCAGTTTGCCGTTGGGCCTCAACGGTCACTAACGTGTTGGAAGTGGCGTGCGCCGCTGCCTACAAAAAAAATACGTGAAATGTAATTGTGTCTCAGGAGGATACTCTTAGTTGTTTTTGTTATTATTTGTTACTAAAGGTAAGTAAATATAGTTATTATTGTATTTTAAAATGTTTTTGATTGCAAGATTATTATATATTTGATAAAATTAATTGTTTGTGGAAAAAGTCCTTTGGGGCACTTTGATACGGTAATGAGCGGGGTACAATGATACGTATCAATCTGCCCCTCTAGTGTATTAAAGTGCCCCGTCAAAAATAATAGTTTATTTCATTGTTTTTTTTTCTTTTTTTCAGAAAATGGTGCGCACGTACAAACCCAAAACTGATAGAAAAAATATCAATGAAGAAAACATTGAAGATGCAATACGTGAAGTATTGTCAAAGACTTTATCTATACGCAAAGCAGCCGACAAAAAATATGGCATCAAAACTGCAACCCTACAACATCGCATAGAAAAAGCCAGAAAATCATTTGCAGCTACCAGAACATTATCTACAAATGAAGTATCCTCTTCATTACAAGCAGAATCTTCTTTATCACAAGCAGGTCCATCTTCACCACAAATAGCACCATCTATGGAGATGGCACAAATAGCATCATCTTCAGCACACACTACTACTGCAGCTTTATCATCACACACTGCTACAGCTACTTCATCAAACATCTATGGTTCCAAGTATACCGTTGCACAAGTTTTTTCAACCGAACAAGAAAAGGCATTGACTCAATATTTATTGAATTGCAGTAAAATGCACCACGGCCTTACATTGAAAAAGCTTCTGACTTTGGCATACGAATACGCAGAATTATCAAAGTGTAATTATCCAAAATCCTGGAAAGAAAACAAATGCGCTGGAAAAGATTGGGCAGCTGGCTTCAGGAAGAGAAACCGAGAATTGAGTCTACGAAAACCAGAAAACACAAGCGCAGCAAGAAGCTTTGCTTTCAATAAAGCTGCTGTAGCTCAATTTCATGATAATTACGAACGCATAATGAGACAACACAATTTTACACCCGATCGAATAATAAACTTAGACGAAACAGGCATAAGCACAGTCCTTTCCACTCCTAAAGTTATTGCTGGAAGAAAACAAAGACAAGTGGGACAAATAGTTTCTGCAGAACGCGGAGAGTTAGTTACTTTCTGTGGTATTATTACTGCAACTGGTTCTTCTCTTCCTCCAGTTTATGTCTTTCCAAGAGTTCACTATAAAGATCACTTCCTAAATGGTGCTCCTGATGGAAGTCTAGGGTTGGCAAACAGAAGCGGCTGGATGACATCAGAATTGTTTATAAGAGTTTTGAAACACATTCAACGCCTTACTTCGAGCAATAAAGATAACCCAATTCTAATCATTTGTGACAACCACGAATCTCATATTTCAATAGAAGCTACTGTCGTGACAACGGTATTGTTTATTTGAGTCTTCCCCCACACACGTCACACAAATTGCAACCGCTTGATGTCAGTGTGTTCGGACCCTTCAAAGGCAAATTGAAGATAGCTTTCAACGACTGGCACATTCAAAATGTTGGAAAAACTTTGACCATATACAACATTGCTGAACTGTCAAAATTAGCATATTTGGAATCATTTACACCAAAGAATATCATAGGTGGTTTTTCCAAACCTGGAATATGGCCAATTAATAAACTGGTATTTGGCGACGACGACTTTGCACCGATAGATATTTTCAGAACAGGTTATCACGATTTGACAGATGAGAATACTCACAACACACAAGATTTACATTTTGTAGACTCAGAAAGAAGTCAAAATAGTGAGGTTGTTGATAGAGAACAAAATAAAACTCCTACTTTGGATGCCGACCCAGTTTCAGTGTCTGTTGCTGACGATCCTCTACATGTTCCTTCATCAAAGGCTATTCTTACTCCTGAAGTAGTTAGACCTTATCCAAAAAAGGCGATTACTGACAGTGTCTTAAAAATAAAAGGAAGAGAAAAGGGACGATCAAGAATATACACTGAAACACCAGAAAAAAATAGATTAGAAAGCTTACGTAATGAAAAGGACAGAAAAAGAGAATTACAAAAAGCAAAACAGCATGCAAAAGAATTGAAAACAGCGAAAAATCTGTTGGGATTAACTGAGCCAAAAAAGAAAAAGAGAGTGACTTCTTTGCCTGCAGAAATAGATTCCGATTCTAGTCAAGATGAAGTCGTGATGGCGAGTGATAGTGAAGACATTGAAATGCCGTCGGAATCAGAAGAAGAGGTAATTAATGAAGAACCAGTTAATCCTGAACACATAAATATTGGAGATTTCCTGCTAATTAAGTTTGAGAAGAAGAAAACTGTGATTCACTACGTTGCCAAAGTTGTATTTAAGTATAATGTGACAGAATATGAAGTATTATATCTCAGAAAAAAAGCAGGGTCTTCTAAGTTTGTATTTCCAATTGTGGAAGACAAAGCAAGTGTGGATTTTAGAGATGTAGTTTTGCAATTACCAAAACCAACTTTCTCCAAAGGCACATCTCGAACATCGTCGCTTTATTCATTTTCGGTAGGTTTAACTCGATATAATATCCAGTAGATTGTTTTGTAATTTATATGAGAGTTTTTATAATTATTTATGTTAAATTTTTCATGTTTGTTCAATTTTTAAAGAAAAACATTGTTAATTTTGATAGGAGGTTCTAATATTATATTTTCATTAACAATATTCAATGTTAAAGTCTGATTACTTAGTAAGTATATAACTGATTATATAATTAAGAAAATAACAGAGAATTAGTCTTGTTCTATGATGAAAATATTGTTTTTTTTTGTGATTATATTCCTTAAGTAACTTAAGAGACTGATTATGGCTAATGTGCACTCTTAATAAAAAGTGTTTTGCGATCTCAATCAATAAAATTGTTTTATTTCTTAATTTTAAGTAATAATACAGTTTATATTGGGTTTTTAGTCAGTTTAAATTTGCATTTCATATAGATCTAAAATACGTATCAAACTGCCCCACCCCATGTATCAAAGTGCCCCACTGGTGGGGCAGAATGATACAAAAATGAATTTTTCTTAAAATCAGTTTATCTCTATACGTCGCCAGTTTTTGCGGTTTTTGCGTAGCCAAAATATAAGCTGACATATCATCCAATGCACACATCAAAACAAATATTTAAACATAATGCTTTATGGTCCTCAGAAAAGAGATTGAATTTTTGTGTATCAAAGTGCCCCCACTCCCCCTAATTGCGTAACTCACGATTAAGTTATCATAATCTGTTTCAATTTGACAGTTCAAAAATATTAATTGCGTTATCGCTTTCACTGTTAGTTCACGTTCCCACAGACGTAATACAATCGCGGCGACATTTTTTTGCACATTGGATCTTCAACGCACTGCTCAACGCAGAGAGTCGAAAATCGAACACTGTGATTTTTCGAGGAGATGACTCACTCGCGCTACACACAGTTGGATTTATAATGCTCCGTCCAAAACCGAGAGTTGAAAATCAAGAGCGCGAAAACATACCCCCGCGATTTTATTACGTCCATTTGAACGTCGACTCAAAATGTTATCACATCTAATGTAAGCCCCTAACGCTACACGCAACATTTTTTAGTGATTGTCATAGAAATCATGTCACATGTCACTTGGTTTAAATAGGTTCATTAAAATTAGGTTTTTTGGGTTTTGGCTTCGCACGGTTTGTGCATTAAACCAGTGTCAATTAATTTTAATTTTCAATCAAGTAAATCACACGAAGTTACAAAAAAGTCATAGTCAGTCAAGTCAAAGTTATTGTAAAGCGGTAGTAAGTTTTTGGGGGAACACGAAAAATCCAAAAAAATCAAAATCAATAGTACATTATGGTACTAGTGTATAACGTTGGTGATTACCACTGAGGCGTCTTAAGAGAGCCGAGGACGGTAATCATCAATATACACGTGTATCATACGACGTTTTTCAACACACTTGTGAAGAAAATAATACTAAAAAATAATTTTGTCCTTGGAGTTTTTAGGTAGTAAACTTTCCATAACGTTATCCGCTTCACATCTTATATCGGGCTGTGTTACAACATAAATATTTTTCTTCATAACTAGTACTTGTAGTCATTTTAATGAATAAATAACTATAATTTCAACAGTGAAAACGAGTTGAGTTTTTTTTTTTTTTTGCCAATGGCGGGAAAAGTAATCAGTTTTCCAATGCGCGCGCATCTAACAATGGCGATCGGCTATGGACTAAGGCCGCATTCCGAATTAGAAAAATAACGCTGTGAGCGCTCACATCGATATTTTGCGTTCCGAGTTAGATATCACGATTCTGACAGCTAAGAACCGTCATTTTTGCCATCAATACGGAACGCTCGTGATCGCAATAAAAGTGTTCACTCAAGGTTAAAACATATATTCACCATATTAAACTTGTATACACCACACATTTTTTCTTCTTAGATAGTAGCACTATTTCAAATAAATCTAAATTAACTAAAGATTCGATGTGACTTAAAACAAAACAGCACAACTGTCATTTTTGACAAGATGGCACATGTCATGACGTCATCTATGAAAATTCGCGGGACGACGTGTGTGAGCGCGGTCAAATCGATATTATTGTAATTGTAACTCGTAACATGGCCTAAAAGAATGACGTTTCTTTTTTTTTGCTTTTCCCGGATAGGGCTTTAGCCACGTACAAAATGGGGAATTCAAAGTTTTATTTATTACAGAAAAAAACAAAAGTGATATTTGATCGAAAGTTTTATTTATTAAAAACGTACAAGTTGAAATTATCTATTTAATTACAAAGTTGCATGAAATGAGCAAGCAATAGGTATATTAATTTATTTGTACTATTGAGCACGACCTTTTTTGTATCGAATCTTTTTAAGAACAAAGCAACTCAACCAATAAAAAAAAAACTATAACTCACTAGTGAATAATAGTAATGAAAAAGTCACACTTTGATAATAGGTGTCATCATAGAGGAGAGTAATATATGGGTGTCATTATGTGCCTAATTGCGGTGAAATTAGAGCCATTTTATGAGCAAGTGTGTTGAAAAATATTTTATTTCTTGGAAACCTGCATGGGCACTTATGAAACGTCAGAAGCTAGGTGCACGGTTCCAAATTGTTGTTTCCTACTTACGGTTACTCTTTTAAAAATAAATTGGCTTCAAGCTACAGTGATAATAGGTATGGGAGGACAGTGCAGGCCTGTCAAAAGTCCACGTTAGTTATTTTCACCTTCACTACACTTGTGCAATCACTCGTAGGTAAACTAAATTGAATAATTCATTACCAAAATTTTACAATTTAATTTCACGAAATTTCATGAAAATGAAAATTCGTGCGACATGCTTCAACGCGATGTCGCCAAAAACTCATTTTATACATTTACGTATTGTGAATGAGAGAACGTTGTAGGCCTTACAGACTAGATTTGTAGACGATTTTCTATTCTGTATTTTCATTCCTCTAAGTACCTGGTACTTATTGACAGACCTACACTGTCCTCCCATACCTATTATCACTGTAATTTGAAAACATTGTAAAATACAAAAAGACAATTATTTTTAAAAGAGTAACCGTGGAGTTTCTTGCCGGCTCTTCTCCATAGGAAGCGACAATTTGGAACCGTGCACCTAGCTTCTGATGTTTCATAAGTGCACATGCAGGTATAAGTGAAATAAAATAATAGGATAAAGAAAAAAATCAAAAAATGTATTAATGAGATCGGGAAATGTTAGTTTTAGTTCATGAAATAACAAAATACTTTTTAAAATTCAATTTAAAGATTTCAGTTTTTGGGGGAGGCCTATCTCCAGCAGTGGACGTCTTTCGGCTGAAATGATGATGGTGATGATGAGGAACAGGTTCTAGAGTGGCGACCGCGTACCGAAAGACGTAGAGTGGGAAGGCCTCCCACAAGGTGGACCGTCCGTGTTTTTAAGTCGTTTAATCTGACTTTAGAATCTAATTATGACACTTAAAAAATGAGTGTAATACCCTATTGTAGTCAACAATTTTTGCTTATTGAGTTATCGATCGAAACAGTTAAAGGCCAATGTCTGCAATCAATAATGAATACCTTGGTCTATATGAAGAAGATTATTAAGTGATCTGAACAAGAAAGACATTTGTTTTATCAACAAAGGTTGTCGATCCCGCGAATTGCACTTTGGGTTAACATTGTGAGTAAAATGCGCATAAAAGCACTTATCTACCTACAAATCCTACAATGCATGTAACGATCGTTTGGAAGCAATCTAGGGGATGACGTAATAATAATATTTGATTGTTGTTGTTTACATACGCGGACGCAGTTTTATTTTTTTCAAAACGATACGACAATGGAATGAACCTAATTCATAGCTAAATTGTTCTGCGCGTGTCGGGCCATAAGAATAGCGTTCTGATTCACATTTTAAATCTAACCACATGTAACACGAGTATCATGGCACGGCATATGGGCAGTCCGTTGATTCACTTTTGTTTTTCGAGCGGTAAATCATCATCTTAGGCAGATGGTGATTTGGCCATTCCCGACTAAGTTGGGGTCGGCTTCAAGTCTAACCGGGTGCAGCTGAATACCAGTATCTATATGACATGGAGTGACTGCCTGGTATCTATATGCATGACCTCCACAACCCAGCTTTTCTCGAGTAATAAATGAAGGGTCTAATTTCTTTCGTGAATGTTTCATCAGAGTTATAGATAGGCCTAGTATAGCCAACGATAATTGAGGGTGCTTTTTCATCAGAGATGTCCTATCTATGCACTGTTGCTATAGATGCATTTGGTATTAACCAAACATGTTCTACATAGCATTGCACTGGTGGAAACGGGTTCAACCAAGGTATGTTTTTTTAAAGGAATGATGTGTGCTATTGTTTCATTCTATGGATGGGAGCTCTATGGATGCGCGAGTGGTGTAGCCCTCAGCGCGCAGCAACCGCTCCCGGTGTTATTCCTACTATCGATTTACCGAATAGCTCGAGCTGCGGATCATACCTACTTGCACACTTCATAGTACATCTTCCACGCTCCGCTATACAGCTTAGCGTTAGTGAACTCAGCTACAAAGTTTCGTAGCTTAGCTTTCTGATATCTACTCACTTGGAGGTGCGGAAATAAGTAAACGAGTGTCTTGATTGAACGCTGGTTTATTACTGGCTTTAACATGGGTCCACCCACACATTCACAATACAGGATAAGTTTTTATCCAGTGCGCAAATTTTAACCATGAATTCAGCATATCATTCTAGACCCCTTACCGCAGAAATTTTTCGCCGGTCATACAAAAAAAAACTGCTGTTTCATAGAAAAGTACAATACTTACGCGGTCAAAATATATGGAACAGCAGATTTTTTTTTTGTATAACCGGCGAAAAATTTTTTATATGCTGAATTCATGGGTAAAATTTGCGCACCGGGTAAAAACTTTTCCTGTATAAGAACTATGTGTGAGTGGCAGTCGTAAACACATCACTTCACATCCTCGCATAGAACATCTCTGGTGAAAAAGCAGTCTTAAGTCCTCATTTCAAATCCTTCCCGCTTAATCCAACGCTTGCTCTATGGCTTCAATAAGTCTATCGCACAGGCTGGCCGCGGCTTTCCCTATTGTTCAGTGACAATAGCGCAGTTTGCACCACTGCGGTACCGGCCGACGGCCCGACCGCCACGCTTGCACAATTTAACGAACAATGACATTGTTGAGACCATATGTTCGTCCATTCGGGAAGCACCTAATTAACTATTTAACAGGACAGGATATTAGATGTGTCTTTTGTAGATCAGATAATCAAGTCTAGTCCTAATATTGTAAAAAGCTCCCTTTATCACCGGTCTCTAGGAACTCCGACTGGGGCAAGTATCTATGGTCATTTATAGTTCGTTTTTTGATCCCAGAGACTAATCTGTGACATTTCAAGTCTTTTGTTTTTCCTTTTTTGATTGTTAACTGGGTTTAAAAATCGAACTCTAGGACTCTAGTTCTGACACGGTTGTTTTCAGCTTTGAAGGTATTAATGGCTCGAGCAAAGGCATTAATTATGAAATCTCCTTGAGCTCGAGTAACCAATTTTTTTGCCAATGGCAAGTTTTTCTTCTGTAAGTATTATGAAGAGGAAGGAATAAATTGTGTCTTAGCTGGTACCCACTATTTGTCTGTGTACCGAGTCACACACCCTGTATTATTTCGTTAGTCTAGAACTGCACTCATTCACACATCCTTTGTCTGCCATTTCCGTACCTGTGTCTTAAAAAATACTAGTTAGCTCTAATCCAGAATCTAATATCATTGATTGATTGATCCGTGGAGGCCAAGATCCGTTGTGATTGAGATTGGATTGGAGTCCCACCGGATATTGTTGTTAACAATAGAGACGGTCCGATGTGGTTGAGAGAATGCGTTGCATTCGTAGAACGCATCACCTAGTTCCACTCCAACATACGCTATAGGCACCTACTTACTTATAGAGTATCTTGTCGGCAGGCCCACTTCTGAAAACAGCATGCAGCAGGCTGACTGTAAATAATAATGATTTTATTTACCTATCTAGGTTTGTACAGACGCCAGCACATCAAGCTACCCCAAACAGTCAAATTTTCCCAATTGAACATGAACCTTAGACTTATGTTATAAAGTTCAAAATCTATCGAAGAAATTTGACATATTGGGGTAGCTTGATGTGCTGGCGATTGTACCAAAACTTTTACACGTCAATCATATTTTTTCAACTAGATGAGGTCGGCGTTTCCTATCTGACTACTCTGAGAAGAAAGGCCGAAACAAACTCACACAGAGTCTTTTGAAGTCCAGAAATAATCTTGATGAGATCATGTGAAGACTGAAATTTATTTTGAGGAAAGAAGGAACTACACAGATTGAGTGTGTAGAGTCGGCTCTACAAGTGGACCCTGTCCAGTCAGTGCACGCATTTATAAAGGTGCATCCACACCAAAGTTACTTTTTGTGGAGCAAAGTTTACAAGTGTTACTGGACAACAACGGATAATTTTTTTTTTAGTAAAAGCCGCAAAAGTTACAGAAAGTTACTAAATGTTATCATGTTGCAAAATGTTGCCTAACAAAAACGTACTTCTGTGTGAATGCACCTTTAGTAATCATGCAGACTTGCAGAGCTCAACTCAGAAATCAACGATTGTGAGACCCCATGCGCTCTTGAGAGGGTAGATATATTTATTTAATACTTTAAGCACACGTACATGTAAGGAGGCGGACTTAATGCCATAGGCATTTTCTACCAGTCGTCCTTTGGGTGATGCAGAGACAAACAGTGGTAGGTGCAATAAATTTGAGGAATAATAAGTGCAAAAAACTATTTAAACTAAAAATATGATATATAAATACCTAACTGCCTACCTATATATAAATATAAGCACAAATAAATATACATAAATAAACGAATTTACTAAAACAAATGAGACAAACAATGAGAGAACATTACCGTTGTAATGATACTGGCAACTTTTTGCGAATGTGTTCGCGAACTTTAATTTTGAAAGTCAACCGGTTGGTTGCCATCCTGATTTCTTGGGGGAGCGCATTCCACAGAGCGATAGACTGGACGAAAAAAGAAGAGTGAATGAAGTCTGTGCGGTGAGTGGGACATTGAAGAAGACGATTATGCGATGAGCGTAGTTTTTTATTGTGGTTTGCGCAAATGTACTGAAAGTGGGGCGCTAGATAAATAGGGGAAGAGGGAGAATCAAGAAATGAGAACAAAGTGGTCAGCGCCCTTTGCTCTCTGCGCTGGCGTATGGGCAACCACTTAAGAAGGGACCGATGCGCAGATACATGATCGTATTTACGCAGATTGAAAACGAATCGAATGCAGTTATTGAGAAGACGGTCAAGTTTATCGAGGAGATCTGCATTCAGGTCATAGTAGCACACATGACCATAGTCGATGATGGGGAAAATTAAGGAATGCACAAGCATTGTCTTCGTACTCGATGGTAGTAAATTTATCAATCGGTATAGAGCCCGCAACGTTCCAGTAACCTTCTGGCTTACCCTAGCGACTTGAGTATGCCATTTCAGGGAAATATCAATATGCAGGCCTAGGTCCTTCACGTCAGTGCCAAAAGGAACGATCGTACCATTGAAAGCACTGGTGGCAAGATTGTACCACCCATCTTGCTAATACTATGGGGACTGCCAATGATGATCGCCTGACACTTCGTAGGGTTTACAGCTACACCAAATCTATCAGCCCAGGTTTTTATGGCTCTCAAGTCCCTATTTAATTTGTCGATAGCATCAGGTAATTCATCAACCTTAGAGATACTTACTTAAAAGTTTAAGTTGTTGTGTATTTTTTGAACATTCTATCCAACCAAGTAGCAACTCCCAATTTTCGGAGTTTCGGAGCTTTTACCAGGGAGTTGGTACCAAATTAATAATTTAATTTTGTTTAAATTTGCTTTACTAACAACTATAATCAAATAATTCTTTATTATTTCAAGCACCATGACGACACAATATTTTATTATTCGCCATGTGTGTTATAACAAACTGGGTACCTATCAACAAGGCAAATTAGATCTACAAAATGTTGAAACATCACAATTCTTTGGTAACAACAAAACTTGCTTAAAATTCCCTAGTTAAATGGCAACTTTTGGTTATTTCACGGAAGTTTCTTAAGAAAAACGTAATAATATAACAATAGGCATCGAGAGTGGTTACAAACATTACACATAGAGAATATTTTGGGACAATAGCGGTAGAAACAATAGGCAAGACGAATGTTTGGTGTCTGGCGATTATACTCGGTGATAGTTATCTTTATTATGCTCGGTAAATAAAACGAGTATTTAGTAATTAACTATGCAACTTTATATAAGTACATAAAGCCTTAATAGACTAAGCGATATTCAGGAACCCTTTCCCTTATTCTAGAAGGTACACCCTATAAGAGAAAGGGAGGTAGAGACCCTATTAAAAAACTAAAAAAGGAAAACCGACTTCCAAAACACACTAGAAAGTGAAAAATAACTTTAATTTTGGAAGGCAGTGACAAGAAATTAATAAAATACATGTCCAAAGTCACCGACTTCCGAAATTAAAGTTATTTTTCACTTTCTAGCTAGTGTTTTCTGGAAGTCGGTTGTTTCTTTTTTTGCAAAAGTTTTTATTTTTCACTTTTTAGTTATACAACCCACACCAATTCGGATTTCATCATTCTTGGGGTCAAAACAATGCATATCTACGTGATAGCAGCAATCGCGGTTATTTTGCTGTCATTTTTCGAAGAGTTCCGTTGTCTGTCTCCAAAACGCATCATCAGGGCCTCAAGTCTGCTATTACAATAGTGCCAGAATGGTCTATCATTGATTTCATAATTGTTGATTTTGACAAGTTTGGTAATCTACTAATATAATGGTGTGTTATCGTATTATAGATAATGTATTCCTAATATTCCGTTTAATTATGTAGAAGTTTATTTAGGGTCACACTGACCAATTTATGTTCTTGCCATATCACTAATTTTTTGTACCTAAGTTTAAATACTAAACGATTGACTTTGTAAGTTCCAGTAAATTATTATGTTATGAATATACTGCGAGATTAATAAACTTATCAATTATATTTTTGTAAAGGCATCGTTACAATGTTTTGTTTAAAAGTTTTTGTTTTGTATTATTAGTTCAGTTCATTTTATCTGTTGCAATATTCATGTTGGATAGGTGGTAACGGTAGGCGGCTGTCATTTGAAATGTTATAAAAGATCATGTAACTATATTTTTGGTCTCTTTTCTGTAGGTGTCACTGGATGGGTAACAATATAAAAACTTGTAAGTCATTGATTTTAATTTATTATCACCTACTTCTCAACACCTGTTACATCTCAGAAGTGGTATTGAGGCCCACTTATCGCTTCACAAGACAACAAGGTACTCGTAATAATGGCAGGTTTGGGACCCTACATCGGCGGACTAGGTCGGAAAAGAAAAATGGAGAATGCAACAACTACTAGTACCGAGGTAACAGAAAATATTCTGAATTTTTTTTCTTCCAACTGCGTTCCAAATGCTGCGAAGAAAAGAAAAACTACCCACACGGATGCAGAGTTAATCCCCAAATTCGACCCAGGACCCAAATCTTTGAAATTGATCAATTGAGTCATATTTACGATTGGAGTGATGCGGATAAGTCCTATATTATGCACATGAGGTTACGTGGCTCTGCAAGGGAATGGTATGAAAATTTGGATAATTACGATCTCTCATGGGATGAATGGAAAAATGCACTCGAACGAGCTTTCCCTATGGCCGTAGACTTCGTTGATAAATTAGAATTCATGTTGGCGCGTAAGAAAACTGATGACGAAACCATGACCGCATATTTTCATGATAAATTATCGTTGTCCAAGAAATGCAAACTGGATGAAGAAGCGACACTCTCGTGTGTAATCAGGGGTCTCCCAGTTGAACTAAGACCTAATGCAAAAGCTTTCAGATGTGATACTGCTGAAGAACTGTACTACGGGTATTTGTCGTCGTTGGAAAATTACAAAAGGCTCGACAGCGGCGCATCGAAGACCAAAGAAGCTAGCCAGCCTGCCAAGACCACGTGGCGTCGAGGATCGACGCAGCTGTCGGTTAAGCTGTGCTACGCCTGCCGGAGACCTGGCCACGATATAAAAGACTGTCGGAGCCAACTCGTCTGCACTAACTGCCAACGACGGGGCCACGAAGCCGCAACCTGTTGGAGCACAGCAGCTAAGGTGATGTACACTTTTGAGTACATTGTTTCTAATGACTGTTTTAAAAAAAATGTTTTCATTGATAACTGTTGTGTACGTGCATATATAGACACCGGTAGTAAAGTCAATATTCTACGAATGAACGTGGTTAAAAGATTAAATCTACCATTAATGCCATCTACGATCGTTCTGAGGGGGTTTGAGGGTAGTTGTATAAATTCCTTGGGAACGGTTCACTTCACGGTAAACATTGATAAATTACGGATACCCAGTTTTGCAGAAGTAACATACCATTATATGGGTGATATTGACATGATTGTAGGTCAACCTATTATCTGTCAAAATAACATTAGTTTGTTAACTACTTCGACTAGTGCTACTTTAATCAAATGTGACCCCTGTGATAGTATTTTAACGCAGTATAATCTGCATGCCGATGACTTTGGGCATAAATATTCCATACGATTGTTGAAAGATGTGGTTATACCTCCATGTAGCGAAACGCTTGTGCAAATTTTTATAAATAGTGATTGTATGGATACAACGTATACTACACTGCCGTTATACAATTCAGAGGCCATGTATTTTATACCGGGCGCTGTTTTATCGGCTACGACTGAAGCTATTAAAATAATTAACGTTGGAAATGAATCTATAACTTGGCGGGCTGGACGTTTATTAACAAGAGCTAAAGTCAGTAATGAGAAACGTATTATGAATATTAATTATGCCACATGTTACCAAAATTTTAACAGTAATCATCCAGAAAATGAAATTAACTGCGGAAACTTAGACTTGGGCGAAATAAGTGATAGCGAACAGGAGGCATTGGTTAAATTACTTCGTAAATATTCTGAGTCATTTGCTAGCAGTACGGCTAGTTTAGGTTGCACGGATCTGATAGAAATGTCAATAGACACCTTAACTGATAAACCGGTATTTTGTAAGCCTTATAGGTTACCACATAAGGAGAGGGAAATAGTAGATGAAAAAGTACAAGAGCTATTAGATTCTGGAATAGCAAGAGAATCAAATTCACCATATGCAAGCCCAGTCGTATTAGTAAAGAAAAAAAATGGAGAGTATAGGCTATGTATAGACTATCGAGCTCTAAATTCATGCACGGTAAAGGATCGTTTCCCTTTACCACATATAGACGACCTTGTAAGCTTGCTAGCTGGTAAATTCTATTTCACTACCCTGGATCTTGCACAAGGCTACTACCAAATACCGATTTCCTCCACATCTATATCTAAAACTGCGTTCGTAACCCCGTCCGGGCAGTATGAGTTTGTTAGGATGCCGTTTGGCTTGGCTAATGCACCCGCTGTATTCTCTAGAGCTCTAAAACTTGCTTTGGGTACACTAGCTAATAATAGTAGTAAATTAAATAATAATAATGTTAACGATACCGGTGAAAATGAAGTAGTCGCAATTTATTTAGACGATATGATCTTACCTACAGTCACCGTTCAACAGGGCTTAATATTATTAGAAACAGTTCTAGAACGGCTACAACGTGCTAATTTAAGACTTAACTTAAAGAAATGTTCATTTCTCAAAACCACCACTGATTATTTGGGCCATGAAATTACAGCAGGGACAATTAGACCAGGTCAACATAAAATTGATTGTGTACTTCGATTTAAAACACCGAGAAATGTTCACGAAATACGTCAGTTCATAGGTTTAGCATCATATTTTCGAAAGTTTATTAAAGATTTTGCATCCATAGCTCGCCCTCTAACCAAATTAACAAAAAAGGATGTTCCTTGGTCTTGGGACGATGAACAAAATGGAGCTTTTATAACACTTAAAAGATTATTAACCGAGAGGCCTGTACTTGCTATTTATAATCGTAACGCGGTAACTGAGTTGCATACGGATGCAAGCAAAGTAGGTCTAGGCGGCATTTTAATGCAAATTCAATTTGATAATACACTAAAACCGGTAGCGTACTTCAGTAGAGTCACCAGTAACGAGGAGCAATTCTACCACAGCTACGAGTTAGAAACGCTCGCTGTGGTGGAGTCCCTTAAAAGATTCCGTATCTATCTTGTAGGTATACCGGTAAAAGTTGTCACAGACTGCGCAGCCATTCGTACTACTTTAACAAAAAAGGACCTTATACCACGCATTGCACGGTGGTGGTTAACAATTCAGGACTTCGAACTGGAGATAGAATATAGGCCTGGTGATAGAATGCGACATGCGGATGCACTAAGTCGAAATCCAGTAGGCGTCAACACTGTAGATATTGCCATGATTGACGAAACCGACTGGGCGGTCTCTGTTCAACTTCAGGATGAAGGTATCCAACAAATTATTAGGCAGCTACAGGGGGGTACCGAAAATCGAGATATCGCTAATAATTATACCCTAACTAACGGCAGGTTATACAGAAAAACCTTAAAAGGTGAACGTTTTGTTATTCCAAAACTGGCTAAATACAGTATATTGCAAAAGTTCCACGACCAGATTGGGCATCCAGGTTTTGAAAGGGCTGAAAAGCTAATAAAATCTTCTTACTGGTTTCCAAATATGACTAGATTCATCCGAAAATATATTAAAAGCTGTCTTCAATGTGCGTATGGTAAATCGGGATACGGTCGATGCGAGGGGGAATTACATCCCATAGAAAAGCCAGATATTATACCCATGCACACCTTGCACGTGGACCATTTGGGCCCATTCCCTAAAAGTCGTCAGGGGAACAACTATATTTTAATGGTTATAGACTCGTTTACTAAATTTATTTTTGCTCGTCCTGTAAAAACGGTACGTTCAACAGAAACAGTTAAAGAACTCACGGATATAATTTCGGTTTTTGGTAAACCCAGTAGAATAATAACTGATAGAGGTAAGGCTTTTACGAGTCGCTATTTCAAAACCTTTGCCGAGAATTACCAAATTAAGCATGTATTGAATGCCGTAGCTGTACCCCGCGCAAATGGGCAGGTTGAACGTGTAAATAGAACGATTCTAGACGGGTTAAGTACATCTGTCATAGAGGAATGTAGCTGGGATTCAAAATTGATAAATATCGTTTGGGGCATTAACAATACAATACACTCTGTGACAAAAGTGGCACCATTTAGTTTATTATTTGCGCATCAGAATAATCTTTTGCCAGTGCCACAATCTTCACCGCAGATAAGCAATGAAGCACAGAGGCAAAATTTAATTTCTAGGCGTAGGCAGGCTAAAGTTAACATTGACCTAAATATGACTAAAATGAAAAAACAGTTTGACAGTAGGAGGAAAAAATGTACTAAATATAATATAGGTCAATTAGTCTTATGGAAGGGAGGTGTCACTGAGCAAGCTGTAGGGGTAAGCAAAAAGTTAGGAAACAGATACTCAGGACCATACAAAATCACCAAAACAAATCACGCCATAGATCGTTATACTATTTCTTCAATTAAAGGCATGAGAGGGTACCGAAAATTTAGTGCGGTTGTAGCTGGCGATACGTTGCGTCCATACAAGCCTGTAATATCAGATGATCATGACTCGACAGATAGTGAGGGTCATGACATTGATAAGGATGATTTAATTGATTTATTAGAAAGTTAAATAGGTTCCTTAGTATTTAATTTAATGTGTACTATGTTTATTATTTAAAATACGGCAGCGTATTATTAACCTAGCTCCATGTAAACAAACTTGTTAATTATAGAAAATATTAATCATTTTCTATTTTATTTTATTTAAATTCATATCCCCCGGTCTGATTATACTACCTACCTAGAATGTGTCTATTTTCAATCTATTTACTGAGCTATGTGCCATCCTAAATATTTAGCTAAGTGCTACCTATTTACAGAGTCATATACTATGTAAATATTTAGCTATGTGCTACCTATTTACTGAGCTATGTGCTACCTATTTACTGAGCTATGTGCTACCTGTTTACTGAGCTATGTGCTACCTATTTACTGAGCTATGTGCTACCTATTCACTGAGCTATGTGCTACCTGTTTACTGAGCTATGTGCTACCTGTTTACTGAGCTATGTGCTACCTGTTTACTGAGCTATGTGCTACCTATTTACTGAGCTATGTGCTACTTATTTAATGAGCTATGTACGACCTATTTAACGAGCTATGTACTACCTATTTAAATGTCAAGCTATGTGCTACCTTTTTACTGAACTATGTACTATCCGTTTACTTAGCTACGAAATCCATTTAAATAGCTATAGGTATGGTACCTATCCATTTAGTTGCTAAGTGCAGTCCTCTTACACTAGATTTACTTAGCTAGGAATGTGCAAACTGTATACATGGACCCGTTGGTTTGTAGACGAAATTCACGTTACAGATGGAGAAAACTCTACCGAACACTGCTGCACAAAACGATAGAGCAACGCCAAGGGCTACTTCTTGGTCTACCAGCGCGACGGGCGGCGCTTCTTCTTCCTCCGTGATGACTGCTTCCACACCAGCTGATGCCAGTAAACAAGATCGCCGTGGGACACGGCTTTAGTCAGGACGGCCGAGTGTTATCGTATTATAGATAATGTATTCCTAATATTCCGTTTAATTATGTAGAAGTTTATTTAGGGTCACACTGACCAATTTATGTTCTTGCCATATCACTAATTTTTTGTACCTAAGTTTAAATACTAAACGATTGACTTTGTAAGTTCCAGTAAATTATTATGTTATGAATATACTGCGAGATTAATAAACTTATCAATTATATTTTTGTAAAGGCATCGTTACAATGTTTTGTTTAAAAGTTTTTGTTTTGTATTATTAGTTCAGTTCATTTTATCTGTTGCAATATTCATGTTGGATAGGTGGTAAGGGTAGGCGGCTGTCATTTGAAATGTTATAAAAGATCATGTAACTATATTTTTGGTCTCTTTTCTGTACGTGTCACTGGATGGGTAACAATATAAAAACTTGTAAGTCATTGATTTTAATTTATTATCACCTACTTCTCAACACCTGTTACAGGTGTCATTTTGACTCTCCAGTGGTCACTGACACTCCATTGAAAGAAGTGGCATTTATTGATAATCTCGTACATAATGACAAATGAATGAATTTTTTTGTCAGTTACTAAAATAATATGTAAAAATATATACCTACATATAAATGAAATCTGGCATGAATAAATGTACAAATTGAGTAGTATTTTTTCGAAAATCATTTCTACTAACGGGTTTTATAATAATGTCGTTATTACATTTATTTATGCCAATACGACAATGCCATTATAAGACAATTCTATTACGAGACCATTGACCGACCATGTTTTTTTTTTTGGATGGGAAATCATCAAATAACTTCTCCCGCTCTGGATGGAGCAGGAGGGCGTGTCAGACTTTTACTGACTAAAACCCACCCGTGTTCCTTCAGTAGCCCTTAAGCCAGGGGCTGTGGTGTCTCTTTCGAACAAACCCGCACCCCTGGCAGGCATTGACCCTTGCGGGTCCCATCACTTTTTGTGCTGACATCTCTTTGAGGCGCGCGTGGAACACAACGCGCCGTCGACTTGGGCTTGGTCCTTACCGGACAGCGAGCTACCCATTACTCGCCGTCCGCAAGCCCATGCCTACGGTGGCCGGAAATCGGCCTGGGATTCCCGACGCCCAGGGCGTCTCCGTATCCTGCGGCGGCTGGGGTCGCGAGGGCGCATATGCTGCCTCTCCCTCACGTGCGCCGCCTCCCTCTTCGCGAGCATTACTGCTTCGCTGAAGGAGGTGACGGCTCCCCATGCCCTCTCGCTCCTTACCATGGCTTGGACCAGGGCCGAGAGATCGCCGCCGCCGATCGCCTCCACGAGGACACGGCGGTGCTCCACCCAAGCTGGGCAGACCGCCACCGTGTGCTCCATCGTGTCCTCAGGGCAATCTTCGCAGTGGAAACACCCGGGCGTTTCCTCCCGCCCTATCCGAAACAGGAACCTCCCGAAACAACCGTGTCCGGTGAGGACCTGCGTCAGGCGGAAGGTGAGGACGCCATGCCGCCTCTCAAAACACTCCTCAAAGAAAAAAAAAAAAAAAAAACATTATGAATTTAGCAGATTACGAACTTTTAGCAAAATGACGATGGGATCGTGTTGGAATGGCGAATTTATTAAAATAGCAGACTAAGGCCCCTGATCTATATTATGAAATTTAAATGGGACTATTTCGAAATAAACCCATATCGAACAAAAAAAAGGATTTTGCAAATCGGTCTACAAGTGACGGAGTTATGCCCGAACCTCCACCTAACTCCTAACCTTTAAAGAGTTGTACCTTCTTTCATCAGCTCAGCGTCGTGAGATGATGATTACCATACGCAAATGCCTCAATAGCTTTAGAAAATATATGAAAAACATTGTAAACACTTACAAAATTTGAGGGTTGGCCTCGATTTCCCTGAGATACCATCATCAGATCCTGACTTGGTGCCAATGGAACCACCTCAGGAGTATACTCTTTCAAATAAAAAAAGAATTTTGAGAATCGGTCCACAAATGGGGGAGAAATCGATGAACATACTTACCTACATTTCAAAAAAATACATACAGTCGAACATATTTTAACCTCCTTTTTGGAAGTCGGTTATAAATAAATAATAGATTAAAAAATCACACGCTTTAAAAACTTTTCTGCTTATTTAGTTTGGTTTTTAAAGCGTGTGATTTAGATTTTTTATCTATTATTTATTTTCATTTTTTTTAGTCCTAACTACAAAAGCGTGATTATAGTACATTATGGTACTAGTGTGTAACGTTGGTGATTAAGAGAGCATTAAGAGAGCCGAGGACGATAATCATCAATACACACGTGTATCATACGACGTTTTTCAACACACTTGCGAAGAAAATAATACTAAATCATCATCATCCATCATCATCCATCATCATCATCCATCATCATCCATCGTCATCCATCGTCATCCATCATCATCCATCATCATCATCCATCGTCATCCATCGTCATCCATCATCATCTATCATGATCCATCATCACTCATCATCACCCATCATCATCCAGCATCATCATCATCATCCATCATCATCCATCATCATCATCCGTCATCATCCATCATCATCCATCGTCATCCATCATCATCCATCATCATCATCCATCATCATCCATCGTTATCCATCGTCATCCATCATCATCCATCATCATCCATCGTCATCCATCGTCATTCATCATCATCTATCATCATCCATCATCACCCATCATCATTCAGCATCATCCATCATCATCATTCATCATCATCCATCGTCATCCATCATCATCCATCATCATCATCCATCATCATCCAGCATCATCCATCATCATCCAGCATCATCCATCATCATCATCATCATCGTTTTTAAGAACAAAGCAACTCAAACAAAAAACAACCTATAACTCACTAAGAACAAAGCAACTCAACCAATTCTATAACTCACTAGTGAATAATAGTAATGAAAAAGTCACAGTTTGATAATAGGTGTCATTATGTGCCTAACTGTAGTGAAATTAGAGCCATTTTATGAGCAAGTGTGTTGAAAAAGTTTTTTTTTTAATTATTGGATTGTCATCGGTCCGCGATAAGTCTACCAAGTTTAAATGAAATCTGACCGTTTGAAGTGGGTCAAAATCAAGTCCAAAGGAGTCGGTTACAAACAAACAAACAGGTGAAGCTAATAAAAGCGTGCCGTAACACCACGCCTTGTTTCCCCAAAGGTTTGGGCAGAAGTGTACTATACATGTAGTACACCTACACTTCGCATAAAAAAACATCACCTAAATATCATTTGTGTAACGGGGGTTTTACGTAATTTAACAGAAGAACAACCTATCATGTTTCTCATAATCAATCCTATTAATTGCCTCACATTCCGAAGACCATAATGGTCTAAGTTACCCACGGAAAACAGAATCATTGAGTCCTCATCAAGCCAGTCAAGCCACCCACACGAGAGTGGCGAGCAGTGGTGGCACAGTGGCAACGGTCGCGACTTACCGAGTTGTGTATCACGGGTTTGTCCCGCAGCCGCAGCAGGCACTTCACTTTGTATAAATTATATCATCATCACTTCTCTGAAAATGGTGAAGTACCTACCAAAAATATCGTGAGGACACCGGCTGTCCTAGATCCAAAAATTCAAAGACGTGAAATCCGCAAACACACACTGGGCCCGCATAGTGGATTATGGCCCACTCATTCTCAGAGATGAGGCCTGCGTCCCAGCAGTGCGAACATTACAGGCATAAGGAAGCTACACACGGCGGAATTTTACCAACCATGATATCGTAAGATGTCAAATTACGAATTAAACAAAATCCATCATTCAAGAATCTGTCCTACCTTTAAAACTACGGAGCGGAAAGGCTCTGGCAAGCTCAAAGGCTATATTTACGAGACACCTAACTCTCTAGATAACGCTCCTGTTAAACATTCTAATACCACAGATAAGGCTTCTAAGTAAAAATATATAATCAACCCACAAAGCGAGGTCGCTCAACTTTGTCAACAATTTTAAACGGCTTAACCCAATTTCTTTTCATAATAACGACATGGTCTACTTGTGGTGCCTACCGTCTCCGATGTCGTCTTCGATAAAAAGATAATAGGATGTTATACTTGGTAGTTGGTACTGCCTAAAGTGGTTTTGCTCTGGTGGACGTGTAAGGTAAGTGGTATGCTTTTCAGTTGAAGGAGACGTCTCATTTTATTCGTTTACGGATCAATTTCTGGGAGATCCCTAATCTTATCCCACTACAAATCTACATCACCGCGTTGATTGCTCGCTAGTCTTTCATATGGGTTTAAAGAAGGAACTATATTTCTCATAAAACTTAAAAAAAAAACAGCTTATCGATCTAAATAAAGGCAACGTATATAAAATACTAACCGATTGAAGCGTTGATTTTACCAACCATTTGTTACAGCCTGAAGTTTTGGTATGGCAACATAATATTTTTGGAAAATTCTCTTCTCGTTTATTTTACTTGCATAACGTCAAACTTCCGTTTTGCCGCAATTCTCATTATGATTATCTACTTTTTATATCATTTTTGTCCTTCATAATAAGCTCATCACGAAGACATTGCAAACGTCTTCATTTTCGCTCTAATAAATCGTCCTCTCGCCGTTTACTTAGCATTAACTACCTAGGCGGGTACTATCTAGGCACCTGTCGCGAAATCGTCTAGATGCACGAGTACAATCGAATCGAGCGGGGATTATTTTCCAAAGACTGCACTTCTTATTGTCTTACCTTCCAAGCTTTATTTCATGTTTCGGTTTCGCGGCGTGAGGAGGTATTTGCGGTATTTCTTGACAGTTGCATTTTTTTTTTCGCGAGAAGGCGGTTCACCTTACGGCCTAATTAAGATTGTGTTTGTTTATCATTGTGAGAAATGGTGAAGTTCTGGTGGATGTTTATATTATTTGCGAAAACTGCGTCGGCTAGTGATAACGAACTTCCTTCGGCTGAAGCACAAAAAGGTGATTACTGATTAACTACTTAAGTTTAGAAGTTGTCGCCATCTTTATATTAACTACTGTGCTTGGTAAGTAGTTTTGTAGGATCTGAATCTGAAAATAATTAAGTTTCTACTTTATTGTTTTTGTGGATCGAACATGTTAGGTTGTGTTGGTATTTTGGTATGCATGTTTTCGATAGTATTTAAATAATATTTTTGGTAAGCATCGTTACGTTCAAATTCATAGGTTGTGTACTGGCTACAGTTTTATCTTAAATCGCGTTTCCTTACTTCGCGTTTAATGTGGATACGTTTCCCTAGGTACTTAAAGTTATTCCTTGAACATTTCCATGTGTAAGAGACCTCAATACCAAACTATGGAATAATAATCAAGACAACGATTTATGAGACGGTAGCAAGTAATTTCGAATTTTTGCACTATTCTCCACTAAGGGATGGGTGGGGTCAACATCGCCAAAAAATGCAAATTATAATCTTTGGAAAATAATCTCTTGGAAAAGAGCTAAGTACAAGTTTTGTGTGTTCAGAGTTCGATCTCGAAAATATCAGATGAAAGTGAGAAATGCAACACAAATACAGGTAGACGAAACGTGAACTAGGACAAGAGAAATGAAAAGCGAAACGTATTCACTATCACAAGATTATACGGTTCGTTTTTAAAGAGAAAAAGCGCTTCGTAATCATTACTATACAATTCCCACGCTTTCGCGGTAGGTACGTGAATACCACAAAACACTTTTCAAAAAGATTATTCCATTAAAAATCTAAATGGAACGCACTTGGAACGTGGATCTCGTTTATACTATATCTTGACGTCACAACATAGCTTAGCTCACGATTTTCACGGCTCTGCACATCAAACAATAGAAGAGAAAACATAGGATCACTATAGAATATAATTACACGTTAACTTTCAATTTTATGTTTGCTTGCACATCATTTTCCTCTTGTAATTGTTCTTTTCCGGCTTGATGGGTGTAATTTTCAAAAACAATATGCGGTTATGGTATCTTTGAAATCTGAGCGCTGAACCGACCCTTTTTTTTTTTTTGGGTGGGACATCATCAAATAACTTCTCCCGCTCTGGGTGGAGCAGGAGGGCGTGTCAGACTTTTACTGACTAAAACCCACCCGTGTTCCTTCAGTAGCCCGTATGCCAGGGGCTGTGGTATCTCTTTCGAACAAACCCGCACCCCTGGCAGGCATCGGCCCTTGCGGGCTCCATCATTTTTTTTTTCTCATCATTTGTGCTGACATCTCTTTGAGGCGCGCGTGGAACACAACGCGCCGTCGACTTGGGCTTGGTCCTTACCGGACAGCGAGCTACCCATTACTCGCCGTCCGCAAGCCCATGCCTACGGTGGCCGGAAATCGGCCTGGGATTCCCGACGCCCAGGGCGTCTCCGTATCCTGCGGCGGCTAGGGTCGCGAGGGCGCATATGCTGCCTCTCCCTCACTTGCGCCGCCTCCCTCTTCGCGAGCATTACTGCTTCGCTGAAGGAGGTGACGGCTCCCCATGCCCTCTCGCTCCGTACCATGGCCTGGACCAGGGCCGGACGCAAGAGATCGCCGCCGCCGATCGCCTCCACGAGGAAACGGCGGTGCTCCGCCCAAGCAGGGCAGACCGCCACCGTGTGCTCCACCGTGTCCTCAGGGCGATCTTCGCAGTGGAAACACCCGGGCGTTTCCTCCCTATCCGAAACAGGAACCTTCCGAAACAACCGTGTCCGGTGAGGACATGCGTCAGGCGGAAGGTGAGGACGCCATGCCGCCTCTCAAACCACTCCTCAAAGAGGGGACTTACCGCCGCAATCGTGGCGTGCTCAACCGACCCTTGCAATACGAACGGAAAATTAACTCGACAAAAATTGGCTATTTAACTTTCCGATCACGCAAACATTTTTGGTCAGCGATTAATGCTCTGAATATTCCCTGTGGGTACATACCTATCCCAGCCATAACAATGGTGAAGTTTCAATCACCAAATAAATAATAAATATTCCACGGTTTCCATCTCCCACCACGGAATATAAGATGGGCAACAACAATGCAATGTTAAATATGAATAAAAAGTATCTGCCTCTCTTTACAGAGTCACGTTTCCTTCCCTTGTTCGAAGTCAAGCGTTTTGACAATCGACCAGGCCCGGGTCTTGGACCTGGTGGTCTACCGCCACTGACAACGGTGCCCATCGCCGGAGAACGCTGCTCGTCGCGACTCGAATCTGCCTTAGACCAGATGAAGCGACGGAAAAGGACGCAGCCTAAGAATTTGGATACCCCTCTGGTAAGTGATTGACATGGAATGGAATTTATGAGTTAGCCTATATTTATAAGCCTCAGATGGTTCTGTCTGTCATCGTCAGAGAGATCAAATCATCGTTAGAGATTCCGCACATTCATAACGCCAATACGACGCATTTGGAAATTGGCCAAAAACAGTTCGAAGCTTCATTATTTACGTTTGTTAGTGACTAATGTTCTTGTTTACAGAGTCAAAGCATCGACCTCAATGGCTACAGCTTGTACCAGCAAATGCGATCTGCACCCGTGGACATGTATGTTACACGAATGCGCGTACGACTACCACAAAATAGTAACTGGGTAAGAGTGGAAAAATGCTACTTCGACCCAAGAAATGTCTCCCTCGACACCATGCTCCTATTCCACGATATTACTATCAGTGGAAACGTAGATTTGTACGATGCAAATGACCTCGATAGGGGGTTACTACCAAGCCGAAGGTTGAGACGACATTACGCGGAATCCAGATCCATCGACGGCCCTTTCGTTGACGAGTACCCCAGAAGTCGCGCTGGCAGCAATGGCTGTAACATGATCCTAAGATTAAGAAAGGCCGGAATAGGCTTCCACACGAGACCCCTAAATCAGCAACCTGGGAAGTTTAACGTCAAAACCGACTCAGAATTTGTAGAACCTGGCTTCATAAGCGTCTACGCATACGGCTGCGAAAAATACATAAACAGGAACTCAGTCAGAAATAAGGATAACCTGCCTTTGAAACGCAGAAAACGATCTGACGAATTCTCTTTTGATCCACGATTCCGGCAATTCTATAATGACGGTTTGGATAACAGGGCTGCTGACAATAACTGGGACACCGTTTATGAGCCGCGAAGCAGGGTCAATTACGAACGAAGTAAATTATTTAGGCCCGACGATGAATTGGACGAGGCCGAAGACATTTCGAGAGAGATGGAGGACATATTCACGAAAGGTATACGGACTCTTTTGACTACGTATATGAAAAAAGAATTGCAGCCAGCAATCAAAGATACTTTGATGAGGAATATGGGATATGTGATATCGTACGGCTAAAATAGATACTACCTAATTTACTAAAGAATTTGGGGTTCCACATTGACCTGTGACATTAGTGACATATCTAAACCAGCACTTACATGGACATCTAAAATTGTGCGATGCTTGGCATTTTCTATGCACAATCAGCCTATAAAATTAAATATTATATGAAATTAAATACACAAAGTTTCGAGCTTGCCTGGGTCGAACTCACGACCTACAACTCGGTAAGTCGGGCCTATGGAGGGTCGGGCCACTGCTCTGCAATTTCTATGCAATCTTGCCATTTCCGTGTTGCCGAGACATTATAATACCCAATTAAGTTACCCGTGTAAGCTTAGCATTAGTTTAATGTTACTGTTACTCGAAATGTTAAAGGGATTCCATTTGATAAAATGTTTAACGAATTGAAATATTATTAAATAGATACTTGTAGTTTTAGTTGAATGTTTATAATTAGGATTTTGTATGTTTTATAGTCATTTTTGTAATTAATATTAAAAAGTTTTATATCATTAAAAGTAAAGTATTTTAAGCTTTTATTTAGCTTCACTTGACTTGCCACGCCCAATCCTTGATAAACAACGCTGTTGGCATCGATCACTAATAAAGAACTAGATACACAATCCCAAGCAAAAGTTCTCTTAAAACTGTCACCAAATTGTGTTTAGGTAATGCTAGTTGAAATAAATATACAGTAATGTAAATTCAACCTTAAACGCAATGCTTAAAGTTTATTTCACAAAGCTATGTACAAAAAGCAATAAATTTTTACGACCGATACTCACTGGTCAACGTAAATTTTAAAAAATCAACCTTACACGCATGTCTTAAAGTTTGAATTAAAAAGTGCCAATAAACAGCAATAAAGTTTTACGATCCAGGCTCTCCGCTACGACAAGGAATGAGTGGAGTCGAACTGTCCAATATTTTTTTTTGTACTGTAATAATAAATGGCCTTTTTTAATTTCGTGGATAATGTATTATGTACCTACATAAATTTTATTATATTCTATGGTGTATATGTGTAATGATTATTATAGTTTACTTGAAAGTAAATGTTTTTGGATAGGGCACCACATTTATTTATTAACTAGCTTCCGCCCGCGGCTTCGCCCGCGATTTCGCCCGCGGCTTCGCCCGCGTGGAAGTCGGAAATTATCCCGCGGGTACGTACCACCGGGATAAAAAGTATTGTATGTGTTAATCTAGGTTATATTCTGTGTGCCAAATTTCATCCAAATCCGCTCAATAGTTTTTTCGTGATTGAGTAACAGACATCCAAACATCTTCACAAACATTCACATTTATAATATTAGTAGGATAAATATTTCTCTTCTGACGTCAACAAAAGTGATGTGATCACTATCCTTCACACAAAACCACCTCAGCAAGTTTCAGGTTTATATTAATATGGCTCAGGTATGTGTAATTATTTACTTTTCCACAGAAAACTCTTCAAATAAACTATATCCCCCTTTTCACCCTCAAAGGGGTATTTTTTTTAAAGTCTTTTGTTTGTTTTACATTATTTGACTTATAGGTTATTTATACCAATTTTTCAGTTAATCATGACACGCAGTAAAAGCATCCCTTGTAAAATTAACTACCCTTTTTTACCCCTTCAGGGGTAGATTTTCCAAAAACCCTGATACACGTTATCCTTTATTTTTGGTTTTAGGTTTGACTGAGTTTCGAGTTAATCAGATAGCGCGTTAGAATTCTTCCATACAAACTTTGATACCCCCAACCCCCCTTTAGGAACATAGTCAAAATTAAATCCATAAAATGTTACTATAATATTGACAGAAACAGCCAAGTACTCTTATTAAACAAAAAAAAACAATAATTCTTTCCTTAATAACAAAATTTAAAAAACAATAGCGTCTCCAACAAATGGAACAGAATCAACGCACATAACCCGAATAATTTAAGTGGGCATGCTATAGCATGGTTAATACGTTTAGTATGAGTCTTTAGAATTGAGATGCTTTATAATGCCTGCTGTTTAAAACGATTTATTTAAAAAAATGTTTTTACGATGATTTCTTGACAAAATATCAGCATTTATAATACAGTGATAACAATTATGTAATGATAATATTAATACTTACCGAAAATAACAAACTCCATACTTTTTTAGCGTCCTAGATGTGTGATTTTAATATTTTTAAACGAGCACCGAGACATGTTTACCGTCGGAGCGTTCGAATGCTACTAAATGAAAAGCGCACCCAAATGTTCAAGTGGGTGCTCATTCGGTGAGGACATTTTTTGCCGCTGATTGTGTATCTAGTTCTTTATTAGTGATCGATGGCTGTTGGTGAACATTTGTGCAATTGGTTTGTAAAAACTATTGAAAAAAAAAGAACGGCCAAAAGCGTGTCAGACTACGCACAATGAAGGGTTCCGTAGTTGGGATGAATTTATCCCAAGAACAACTGGTAGGTACAGGAACTTTCACCAAAATAAGTAACATTACCTATGTATACCTACTCAAGTTCATAAACTTTGAAAATACGGTAGGTACCGAACATTACTCTGATGAAAAGTTAAGTAGAATTTAAAACTTAACTTGTTTGTAACCGCAAAAAAAAACATGTGACGCCTGCTGTGAGTTGCCAATTTTATTGATTCTAGATCAACGAGAAGTACCTACCCTATGTTTTGTATTATTTGCGAGTGTCAAAATATATCGCAAGCCGAATTTTTTTCTTGCGTTGAATTGAAGAAGTACAAGCTTGATTTTTTTAGACTGCTAAGGGACCGTAGGTAGGTACCTACTTTTTAAATATTTATTTCAACTTGGTACCTCCATGCGTTCCTGAGGGTAATATATATAATAAGGGTATTGATATCTGAGACAATAGCTTTTTACTAAATGCATACCTAGGTACATAATAAACGAACCTTTTACTTTGTCTATCTATCTGTTTGTTTGTTTGGGCTATTCGCCAAAACGGCTGGTTTGTTTTTGATAGGATTTTATATAGCTGATGTTATAAGGAGTAACATAACCATAACTTTTTGACCCTGTAGCTTGTCCTCGTGATATAATTTCCTAGCTAGTTCTAAATCAATAAATAACTTAAAAGAAACGAAAAATCATCACATTTAGTTTTTATTTTTGTCAGTAAGCATTCAAACTAAAGGTATAGTCTAAAATCTATCTATTAAATAGCTATCACAGAAATGCATTCTAAACTGTGTGTACAATAAAGCATTTGGTATCGTCCAGAGACCACAAAAAGTTTTATCAAATATTCAAGTAAAATATAGAATGAGAAAACATTATTTTCTTTTGCATTCATGATTTTACTATATATTATATGTATTTCTAAATAATTGTGTACTTTTAATCCCAAAAGTTTTTATGCTGTCAATACAAACATTGAGAAGTTTATACTTTTATATACTTACATATAAAGTATTTGTGAAAAATTGTATTTAAAAGTCATTCTGAATCTAAATGTACAACTATTTGTAGCTGAATGTGGCTCTTACTAAATACGAAAATGCTTGATTATATTCATGTATGCAAATATAGAAAAACTCTAAGTTTTTTCCATGGACTCTAAGTTTTTTCAATAAAATAATAAGCAACACCAATATTTCAATTAAAAATCAGCATAATTTATACTTAAAAAATAAATAAATAACACTTACAAATAAACTGATTGATTAAAAGTTGTTTACAATAAAAACGCTTAGTAAATTCACTTTTTGGATAAATAGCACAAATAACATGTGAATAGATGAATGGCTGTTTAGTTTGAAATAGAAGTTACAGTGGAATCTCTCTATCATATTGGTTTTTGACATACTTGGTCTATACTATACAGGATAAGTTTTATCCAGCGTGCAAACTGTAACCATGAATTAAGCATCTCATTCTTAACCCCTCAACGCAGAAATTTTTCATTACTTACACAAAAAAGGTCAGCTGTTTCATAGAAAAATGCAATGCCTACGTGGTCAAAATGTATGGAACAGCAGATTTTTTTTTTTGTGTAACCGATGAAAAATGTCTGCGCTGGGCGGTTTAGAATTAGATGCTGAATTCATGGTTACAGTTTGCCCACTGGATAAAAACGTATACTGTATTGTGTGCCTTTTTAGTCTCTGTAAATATGCACATTGACGTGGAGTTGCAGACATCAGCCCGTATTACCTATTATCATTACACATTTTGTAGGAACTAATGACTAATTCAAATATTTCTAATATTTTATTTGTCTTTTTAATGGAAAGCCAAATAATGTTCGAGTTTGAGATTTCTACATGGCCAATATTGAAATAATTCTATGATTCACAATGATAGGTTTGATTTCTTAAATCCTTATTAAATATTACTATCTCACCTCATATAAAAAATTGGCAACATCCTCACATTTTTGAATCAGCTTCTAGTTTCACAAATTCCACTATTCATCAACTCTTCATTTTTGAAAATAAGTGTTTTATTTCATCATAAATTGCAAAGTGCATTGCAGATACTAAAACAGCCTTTAACATACTTGGGCCATATCCTTTATACAAGGCTAGGAACCCTTCCACTGTGATGGTCAACTTTACACAGTCAAACAGACCATTGCAATACATCTGCTTACCAAAACTTTTTCTATATTGCTGAAAACCCTGAATCTGCAGTCTTTTCTTAACTAAATCAAATGGATAGATTGCAGTCTTGGAGACGAAACCGGCGATGGAACCAGACAACAAGTTTGCCATCAAAGAGGATTCTACTACTGAATATTGAGTTGCTTGTCTTTGGAAGTATGGTATTTTATTAAATATAGTGTCTGTAAACAATCTGTACACAGCAAATTGAATGCCAGCATGTGGTGCTATCTGACCAAGAGTAGGTGTTAAACCTTTGAACAGAGCTCCAATACCCTCAGTTTTAACCATAGATGTGATTGCATTTGTAAATCCTTTATAAGCCTTCTTCGTCTTCTGTTCAGCAATTAACCTAGTTCGGACTGTATCAAAAGGAAAAGATGCGACAGTACCGACGGCTGCGGCCACACCACCATTGGTAAAGTTTATCCAATGTCTATGGGTGATGTAGAATTGTTGATCAGAATTCTGACACACTTGCGTTAGCTTCTCAAACACAGAAAACTGCAGAACTCCATATGTTATTGATAACAATTGCGCTGGAACATGGCCGCTCCATAACGTAAAAAGCCCTTCTTCTTTAACTATAGAAGTGACTGCTTGTAGTATAGAGCTGTACTTCGAACCACTTTCTATAGGTTCTAGTTGGAGTTGAAATCGTATTTTTAGAACGTCGAGGGGTTGCGCTACAGCTCTCGTGAAAGCTCCTGCTAGTCCACCAGAAATTGCAGCTTCATAAAATGTTGTCTGCTTCACCGGATTATGCACTGTTAGCACCATCACAAAGATTTAATCCAATAGTTTATGAAACCCCGGTTCCCCGGTAACGCAAAATAACCTTCCTGGCTTCCTTCAATGTCAAACTTCAAATAGAAACAGCGAAACGTCAAAACAACAATTTAGGGTCGCGTTCAAAAATTTCGAAAAAGACTTTCGACAATGAAACACAAAAATAAAGAAAGAAAATACATTTATTTAGCAGAGACTAAAAAAGGCACACAATACAGGATACATTTTTATCCAGTGCGCTTGTAACCATGAATTCAGCATACCATTCTAGACCCCCTAACGCAGAAATTTTCGCCGATTATACAAAAAAAAAAACAGCTGTTTCATAGAAAATTACAATACCTACGCGGTCAAAATGTATGGAACAGCTGGTTTTTTTTTTTTAAAACTGGCAAAAAAAATTGCGGTAGGGGGGGGGGGGGTCTAGAATGATTTGCTGAATTCATGGTTAAAATTTGCGCACTGGATAAAAACTTATCCTGTATTGTGTACCTTTTTTAGTCTCTGCTAAATAAATGTATTTTCTTTCTTTATTTTTGTGAACACAGAGAGCTTTACCGAATAAGATATGAGTTCTGAACGAAACATAAATGAAAACAGACACTGGGCGCATTCCGTATTAGAAAAATAGTGCTTTGAGCGCTCACATCGATATTTTGCGTTCCGAGGTAGATATCACGATTCTGACAGCTAATAACCGTCATTTTTGTCAACAATACGGAACGCTCGTCATCGCGATAAAAGTGTTCACTCAACGTTAAAAGATATGATTCGCCACGTACAGTCGCCAGCAGGTCAAGCTATCCCAAAATGTCAAATTTTCAAATTTTCCCAATTTAACATAAACCTTATTCCTTTGTAATAAAGTTGAAAAACTATCAAAGAAATTTGACGGATTGGGGTAGCTTGATGTGCTGGCCTCTGTACTATTCACTTGTTTACAATAATACAACACATTTCTTATTCTTAGATAGAAGCACTATTTCAAATACATCGAAGTTATGTAGCTAAAGATACGATGCGAATCAAAACAAAACAGCCCAACTGTCATTTTTGACAGCGCTCACGGTGATAGTAAAATAACGCTTGGTCAGCGTTATCGCAAGATGGCGCATGTCGTGACGACATTTATGACGTTTCGCGGGACAACGTTATCGCGCTCACGCCATTTCGGAACGGGTGTGAGCGCGCTCAAATATCGATATTATCGTATCTCGGACCGTGGCCATAGATTGACATGACTTCTGGGGCCTAAGTCTACTAATTTATAAACGTTACAATGGTCTCTCAGTGGTGTGTTTTTGACAGTTTTTGTGGCAAATCTGTCAAAAACTTACCATTGAGAGACCATTGTGACGTTTATAAATTAGTAGACTTAGGCCCCTGAAGGTTAGCTCTGATGTCTTGTCCCGAAACTCAACAAAAGTGATAATATCGCGAAGCCAACCAAAATAAAAATCAGTACTAATGATCTGATAGCTTTTAAATTTTTTGACTATTCAATTTGGTCGGGTTCGCGATATTATCACTTTGTTGAATTTCGGAACGCGACATGACGACATCAGTCTCTGTCATTTTATTTGACATTTTGTTTCGTTGGTCTTGGAGATACGTTGTTGTCGATTTCTGTGTATTTTTATTTGCTATCAATACTGATCTACGCAAAATGTCGTCGCCCCTAGAAAATCTAGAGACCCAACTTGAAATGTTCATCGAGAACGTAAGGCAAATTCGCATCATTGTGAGTGATTTCCAACCACAAGGGCAAAGTGTTCTGAATCAGAAGATGTAAGTTAAACCTACTTTCGTTTTACGTTCACAATAATTTTTAGGCGTCTGTTGTTTTACTAGAATTATTCAATACATGTAAATATTACAGACAATCGCTTGTTACCGGTCTGCAGGAGGTTGATAAGCTAAAATCTCAAGTCCATGATATTCATGTTCCAACAGAGGTGTTTGAGTGAGTACACAACCTATTTTGTTTTTTTAATTATATTATTCCACTAAGTTTGTAATAAAGATCACAGTAACAATATACAGTTTCATTGGCTTAAAATTGTATTTAGGAATGGTTAGAGCTGGCTGTGTTGTTTTCAGAGACTAGCAAACCAACACCTTGAGGGTGTGATAAAAGAGACACATCCAATAGGTACTGTACGTTTGGTATGTGAAATGTTTTTAGAAACCAGATTTTGCCACAAAAACACTTTGTCCACAAAGTGTTTTATTAGTTAAAATTGCACAACAATTGTTACGTTTTAGTTGCTTACAAAATAAATTAAAATAATTATATGCATTATTTATGGTTTTACTTTATATTTTTTTCAGTTACATTGACCAAGGTCGCAATCCTCAACTGTATACAAAAGACTGCATAGACAAGGCGCTCGCCAAAAATGAAGAGGTCAAAGGGAAGATTGATTCATACAAGCGCTTTAAGATCCACCTATTGTCGGAGCTTTCTAAAACATTCCCGAATGAAATAGCCAAATATAAAGCTGTTAGGGGTGGGGAATAGCTACTAAGATTATTTTATTAATAGTATTTTAGTTTATTGTAATTTTCGTATACATTTTATGGGTCAATGGAAATGTCATGCTGATGACTACCTACTGTGTTATTTTAAGACAGATTGTAAATGTGTAAGCACAATTGGGTGGTATTTTGTTTCTCATATTTTACCCCTCTGTTAACTTTTGCAAAAAAACATCCAAGAGATCTTTAATAAAATATCATGCACTCAAATGCTTTTGTGTGCATCCATGACGAGATTGATGTTGTATGTAGGTACCAATGTTAAGGATCCGAAATTAAAGACTTGAAAAAGTTTAGTGATTTTATTAATGCATGAACAATAGGATAAAAATTAAAAATATGTTTCACAAAAAATTCAAAGCTGACTATGAAATAACACTAAAATGTAAATTAGCAATAGATACACAATTATAGTAAGTAATGGAAAATTAAAGAATATTTTGAATGAGGATCATTGGAAAATATAGGAAGAAGAAACACTTTTCTTCTGAAAAGCAGTTTCAACATTTTAAAATAAATATTTCAGTTTCAAGGCAGAAAAAATCCGAATACAAAAACAGGAAAAAATAATGAGAGTAGGCAAAGGCCAGCTGTGCCCTTGGCTGTGATCCCAGTTGCAAATTTTTTATCTTAAAAATTGGATTAATTCATTGGATTAAAATAAAATTGTCTAGATTTTAAAATAAGTTAATACATTGATAATATACAGGGCATGTTTGGTATATAAAACATTTGTAAAATATAATATGGGTTACAAATTGATATAGAGGCTACAATATAAAAACTTCAGGGGTCAATGTTGTTTCTCGCATCGTATTTGGCTCTAAATCCGCCTGAGTTTCAACCTTAATTATTTCCGCTTTAGCATTTCTATCATCTACGATTTCTGTGTCGGTTTCTTTGCCGCTTTTGGGTGGCGAAGGTTTGTTTAGAAGCCCTATATTGCTAGAAAATTCACCCCACATTTGATAAAACTCTCTTTTTACTGGTTGTACTAATTGTGATTTGCTAGTGATGTACACATAGTTCCAGTGGTCGGCAGAACGGTCGTTTCCCCAGTCTAAGGTGCCTGTCATAAGAACCTCGTCGTCGACTAAGCAGAATTTATGTTGCATCTTATAAATTGGTTCATTTACTTTACACTTGATTTCCGCTCCTGAACAAACAAAAATAACAATTTGAATAATGAAATAATTAGAAACATAATAAGAGTAGGTAGTTATACTCACCAGCCTCAATGAGCTCCTTTATAAAAAAATCTGTCGATTCGTTGTATCCAGCACGGTCAATGATCATACGAACTTTGATGTTTTTCTTCTTAATCAATGTGACCAAGCGACCTTGGATAGCAGGGTTGTGAATGCTAGGCATGCATACATTAACTGTTTTCTTGGCTGCTTCTACATAGCTGATCAATTTATCGAAATAATTATAGGCATTGAATTGTAGTTTGCAGAACACCATTACTTCATTGATCTCAGCATTGCGGCGTTTGTAATAGTAAGCTGCCGCAGACACAGCACAAGTGATCGCAACCGCTGCAGCCGACGACAGTATGCGTGTATTTAATATCATCTTAAGTGATTTCAAACATAAATATTAATATTGGCACGCAGATAGACCAATCCAATAACTTTATATTTCCAAATAAAATTACGAGGCCAAACGTGCTGTCACAATCACTTTATTCAGTAAAAAGAAATCTTACAATTACCCTCATCCCGAATGATTACCCTCAAATCGTCAATCTGTTTGCGTCGTACTCATTTTGGTTAATACCTAACCAAAAGTCATCGTAGGAAATGTTATTTGATAATTTCATTTAAAGAAAATCACTATTATATATTTCCAATCAATTATGTGAATAAACCTTGGATAGGTTATATGCTCTAAGGAATAAACCATCAAAACTACAAACTAAATAGGTCTAATAAAACTATATCGTCTAAAAGAACTTACTCACTTCTCACGTATTCATTCGTCTGATCAAAACTATGACATCACTAATAGTCTTGTGTAGTTCATGAACGATGAACGAATAGGAACCGTTTCTTTGCACTGAACTAAAAGAAACGTTTCCGAATGCTGACTTGTAATCGGTCTATTAGTTCTAACAGCTCCTCGTGTCCGAACAAGAATGAGAATGATAGCGAGCGACTGATTTGACTGATACGATTTCAATTTTAAACGTTTCTGAACGAGAACGAGAAAGAATAGCCGACGAATGACGATGATACCCGACGAGACTCGACCGACCGACCGAACTCGCTAGAATGAGATGCGCGTTATAATATCAATAGACTAACGTATGTCAATGCCATAATGGCTATTTTTGCTTATCACCCGAATAAAATGACGCAAGGTAAGTTGTGTTCGCAAATAAATTATAAGTTTACTATTTATTTATGTACCTACTAAGTGATAGATTAGAATGACAGTCATAAGCCTGTTCAAGTATGAAGGAAAATCAAATAGGTATTGTGTAAAAGCATTTATTACAATAATAGGTACTATAAATTGTGAACAAATAATGTAGTTTAACCAAGATAGTTTTTACCATTTTAAATTAAGTACCTAAATGTCTGTAAAATATGTCTGTTAAAATTCCAGTTTACGCTGATCTCTCACTGTATGGAAATCATATACAATGCGAGATCAGCTTATACTGGAAATGTATAGCTTGATGTGTAGCCGTGCGGACCTAGACTTTTTGTTCTGTGATGTGATCTATGGAAGTACTGACAGAGCGAAGACCGAATAGAGCCAATAGAACTAATAGAATGAACTAGTTCACTGACCAAAATGAACTAGTACGGAGCGATCTTAAAAATGACCGAGCAGGCACAAGACTAATCACTAATGATTAAAAATGGCGGATTGCAGAAGGAAAGGCGCGAATATTGACGTTATTTTGACATTACTGTTTGTTTTGCACCGAAGTTAATATTTTGGTATTTTCTAGTGGAATTTCTAGAAATATAATGTAAGGCTTATACATAACAATCATGGGTATTACGGGTTTATTACCGTTTATAGAAAAAGCCTCTAGGCGGACTAATGTTAGTGAATTTAGTGGTTGTACAGTGGCTATTGATTCATATTGTTGGCTTCATAAAGGCGCCTTTGCTTGCGCTGATAAACTGGTACGAGGTGAAGAGACTGATATGTAAGTTCTGGTTTATCTATTGTACTGCGTAAATGCAGTATTTGACTTAATTTTTTTCTTTAAAAATTCTCATGGATGTCCTATAACCTAAATTTTCTAACGGGGAACCTTTAGCAAATTTAAATGAGAGCAACTGTTTAAAACAGCAAATTGACCAGTCGTAGTAGTAAAGAAAATCGCCAATTTTGGTCTAACTAGCTGGCACTGCAATAACATTGCTATTTTCATACAACATTTTTCAAGTCAACCCATATTATGCTTGGTTTCTTTTCTAGGCACATAAGGTACTGCCTGAAATATGTGACTATGCTGCTGTCTAAGAATATCAAACCTATATTAGTGTTTGACGGGAGGCACTTGCCTGCTAAAGCCATGACTGAATCCAAGAGGAGAGAGTAAGTGAAGTAGTTATTTGTAAAAAACGATGAACCAACCATATATAGTTTATTTGACTGAAAAGTCTGGCCTATCCAAGGAAAAAGTTGTGTCATTAAACTGATGTTTATTTTCAACTAATTTCAGATCCCGTGACATTTCTAAGAAAAGAGCAGCTGAGCTATTAAGTCTTGGAAAGGTAATTAACCAGTTCACAACATTTATGTACCAACAGCACTAATTTTCTTTGATGGTTATCTCTTAGTGAATCATAATAATGGTTTAATATAAAGTCCTCAAGTTCTGAGTGAGCCACACAATCACTGACAAATGCTCTAATTAAACTGGTCTACTCAGATATAAATGAACATTAATGCAGCATTGCATATGTAAGCGGGCACACCCTTTATGCCTGGAGGCTTTTATGTGGGAATCGAGTTCTGTTCACGTTTATTGTTTTGTTATATTATTTATATCTGCTCCTGTTTAGTTACTATGTTTTGTTGGTATATTGACGTGTGCTAGCTGACATAATATGCAAACTTAAATTTTATGTTTTGTGTTTAGTAATGTTAATTACTTACCTATTATTGTACAGACTCAAGTTCTTCTAACTTAACAGACAGCTGTGCTGCTGGGGAGTTTATTGCGCCACTTCTTCTTCCCATCCAAAGGACTAGGAAGTGGTGAAGGGCAGGCGTTTTGAGGGGACAGTCTTATGTAGTTTTGACCTTCAAAAAGTGGTTACTCTCAGCTTAGTTAGAATAAATGACTTTTGATTTTGAAATATGTGTGGTTCTTTGCTCAAAAGACCATTTCGGGCACAAATCTACATTGTCCTCAATTGTGAGGATAGATTTAGACTCGACTTAACAAGACTTTAACCTTGAGTTTGTTTCACCATTACTTCTCAGGGGGTAAATCAATTATCATTTAAAAGTGATTCTTATATCCTATTTACAGAATAATCAATTTCTATTACCTTTTCAAGGCCTATGTCCAGCAGTGGAGGTCTTTCGGCTGAAATGATGATGATGATAATGATGGTAGTCACTGTTCATACATAACTACATCTTTACATTTAAACAAAGTAGTTTTTCATGTCTGTACGCTTAGATCTTTTGACCTACGCAATGGATTTTAATGCGGTTTTCAATAATACACAAAGTGTTTCAAGAGCAAGGTTTATATGTATAATACACCAACCTCAAGCGGGCGAAGCCGCAGGCACAAGCTAGTAAAATATAAACCATACTGCCTTACCCTCACTTTGCAATACATCCCTCCTTTGTCACATCCATTCTAAAGAAGACTGGAAGTCAATGAAGTATTTAATGTAAAAACGAAAAACTAATTACAGATAGAAGAAGCCCGTTCCTACATGAGGCGCAGTGTGGACATCACTCACTCTATGGCTCTCAGTCTCATCAAGGAGTGCAGGAAACGCAATGTGGACTGCATAGTGGCGCCATATGAGGCTGATGCGCAACTAGCATACTTAAATATAAAGAATATTGCACATGTAGTCATCACTGAAGACTCGGATTTGATTTTGTTTGGATGTACTAAGGTATTTAAAACCTTCATTTGTTATACATTCACCTTTCATTGCTGCTTGATAGGAGCCAACAAATTTTATTCTGTTAGCATGTCTTGATCTGGTCTTCAATAAGTAGTTAATCCCTACTTATTATAAATGCGAAAGTAACTCTGTATGTGTTTGTTACGCATTCACGCCTTAGCCGCTGAACCGAGCGGCATGAAATTTGGCAGAGATATAGCCTGGGATATGGAAAAGGACATAGGCTACTTTTTTACGCGATAACAGACAGCCGCGCGGGCGGAGCCGCGGAAAAAGCTAGTTAGAAATAATTCACAAAGTTTGAACATTAACAGCAGTCTGAGAGCAGTGGTGGTCCAGCGGTAACAGCCCCAACTTACTGGTGGGTAAGTGGGTTTGAACCCAGGCAGGTACTTTGTGTAAATCATTTTCAAACGGTGAAGGAAAACATCGTGAGGAAACCGGCATGTCCTAGAACCAAAAATTCGAAGACATGTGACATCTACCAGCCCAAACTAGGTCTGCGTGGTGCATTACAGCTCTTTCTCTTTCCATCTCGAAGACAGGAGGCCTGGTGGGAACATTATGCCGATTATGTAAGGACAGCTTGTAAATTATTGATTACTAGATGGATCACCAATCATTGCTACAACAATAGTTGATTGATACCACAACAAATCACCATGTACTCGTACGTATGTGATTGAAGAAAGTAAAAAAAAAAAAACATAATTCTAAATTCTATGAATAAACAGGTATGGGTATGTGGGCATTGCTCGCAGAACAGATTGCCGATGGGGCCGAAAGATTCTGGAGTGGCGACTGCGTACCAGAAGACGTAGAGTGGGAAGGCCTCCCACAAGGTGGACCGATGAAATGTGAAGGCCGCGGGAGTCAGCTGGATGTGGGAAGCACAATATCGGTTAAAATGGAGGAGCCTGGGGCAGGCTTATGCCCAGCAGTGGACGTCTTTCGGCTGAAATGATGATGTGATGAAATGGGTAATAATGTATATTTCTCTGTCCATAATTCCAGGTACTATTCAAAATGGACCTCGACGGTGCAGGCACTCTAGTAGACACAACGAAACTACCTCTAGCAATGAAATGCCCCATAGAACATTATACATTTGACAAGTTTAGACAAATGTGCATCATGTCTGGTTGTGACTATTTAGCCTCCTTGCCAGGCATAGGGCTGGCAAAAGCGAGACAGTTCGTCACTGCTACACAGGATTCTAATTTTGCTAATGTAAGTTGATATTTTTTGTATTTTCACAATGATAGTAAAGAGATAAAAAATCGGGCTGATAACACGCATTATTGCGTTACGCACCAAGTACTAGTTACTAGGCGGTAAATTAGCGATGTCATGTACGCATTTCTACTACGATCGTCATTTTATGTTATCGCCCAGGTACTGCAATATCGAATCTCTTCCCGCTTGTTCGATGTCGCGGAAGGACAAAAATGGAAAGTAAATTTGAATTTCGCGTGCGTCCAGTGCTTTTCGTTTCTTCCTAGCATTATTCCCTTTATTTTATAGCAGAGTTCCCTCAAACTTCACCAGTTAAAAAAATTGGTAGATAGATTGTGCTAACGCATTCCCAGCATCATGCTGAGATAGGGGCCTTTGGCCTCGTCTTTGTTTTAAATTTAACTTTTTTTATTTTATTAAGCATATTGTGTAGTTAAGTTTGTGATATTCTTGTGCGAGTCTAAAAAATACTTTTTCTTCTTCTGACTTTACTGTAGGTATTTATTTTATTAACTATGCGCAAACAACAACATTTTTTACGGTGATTCTTTAGAAAGGTCAGATGCATAGTTCTTGCAACCGGTGTGTGTTAATAAACGTAAACTAAGGATGTATGAAAGGATCGGAGTAGGTGGCGTTCTGTATTTTCTGCTTACCCATACGGGAAAATAGCGTGACACATCACAACCCCAATCTGCCAAATTTCTTTGATAGATTTTCAACTTTAGTACGTAAGCATAAGGTTCATGTTCAGACAGTTTGGGGAAGCTTGATGTGCTGGCTGTACATTGAGAAACAACATACCCTACTTATAACTTTTGATATCAAAGGTACTTCAATCAGTGTCTGCCTCATAATTAACCAGCAACTCCATAGTTAACTGTACTGACTTTACAAAAACCGTAGTATATTTTTATTCAAACTCTCGATCTCTTCAACAGGCATTAAAAAAACTACCGAGTTTCTACAACAAGTCGTCGTTAGTTGTGACTGATGAATACAGGGAGAGTTTCTTGAAAGCAGAGGCGACATTCAAACATCAGTATGTCTATGATCCTTTGGAGAGAAAGATGGTGAGACTTACTGAACCTGATGATGAAGGTAAATTTTAAATCATCAGCCTATAATGTTCCCACTGCTGGAACACAGGCCTCCTCTCGGTGAGAGGGATTGGGCCGTAATCCACCACGCGGGCCCAGTGCGGGTTGGTAGATGTCACATGTCTTCGAATTTTTTGGTTTTAGTTCCTCACGATGTTTTCAAAAAAATAATTAAATAGTATGTTTGAAATAATGCTATTCGACAATCAAATTGATTTATGTGTGGCATCATGGTTGGCCGAGATAAACAACATCGAGTCTTCTTCGCGATCCGACATAGTTTAGTTGGGCGTGAGCGTGGGTACTCGAACGAAAAGATAATTCGAATTGAAAATAACTTTAATAAACTAGCGAACGAAACAAACACATTCGTTGGTACTGAGCGTTTGCCAAGACACTCCTCGCTGGACTGTCGACTGTATACTGCCGCAACACTCCGTTTCTCCGCCAATCCTCGCTACATCCTCTTCACTGACGATCGTCTCGAAGCGGTAGAGCTCGCTTGCGTTGCCGATCACATAATTATTCGTTTACGTATCAAACTGTTCGATGGCGCTGTCCGCTGTACTGTGGCCATCACTCCACGACAATGTATTTGCTAATATGGGTTAAAAAAATATGCACGCCAGTCATTTTGCTTCAAGACAGAGGACAAAGTGCTTTTGATGAAGAATATTAATACAGGTTTATTACTTCTTTGAGGAGTGAATATCGGGAGCATATTAATCTTGTTAAAAGCACATGGTACTAAAAAAAATAGTAAAAATGTCAAATTGAACTTACCACCATTTCTAATAATTGTAATTTCAGATGTTGAACAAGCATTATGTGTGAATGCTGGTGAACTTTTGGATCCTAAAACGGCGTTTCAATTAGCCCTAGGAAATCTTGACCCTTTCTCATTGAAGAAAATGGACGACTGGCATCCAGATTACTGTAGCAATAAGGTATTTATGAAAAAGTAAATATACGATACGATTCATCCTTCTGATTTTGGCTGTCCACAACTTCATTTGTTAATTTCGAAAATTAGAAACATTGATAATTTCGCCATTGTTGTTAGATTAGTGCTAACCCAATGGAACTGAAAAAAAAAATACATTTCAAATATCATTCATGCGTGGGGAGGATTTAAAATACTGACTATATGTGCTTACTAAATATGACAGGCGCTTTATTTTGTGTAAATTATTTCATCACCACTGCTCTTAAAAACGGTGAAGGAAAACATCGTGAGGAAACCGGCAAGTCCTAGAATCAAAAATTCGAAGACATGTGACATCTACCAACCCGCACTGGGCCCGCGTGGTGGATTACGGCCCACTCCCTCTCACCGAGGAACATTATAGGCTGATGATGATGATGTAAAATTATTAAACAGAGTGGCAGGGAGATCGCCGTGCAAAGCGAAACAGAAAAAAAATACCATTCCATACATTTTGACCGCATAAGTATTGCATTTCTATGAGACAGCAGATGTATTTTTAGTAACCGGCGCAATATGTCAAAGCGTTTAGAATGTTATACTGTATCCATGGTAACTGGTTGTGCGTGTATGTCCCCGCCAACCTGTATATGATATTCTTTGATGTGATCTTAAACTAAAGCCACTATTCCTACATTTCAGAATGAACCAGTAAGAACAAACAACTGGAAAGACAAAGGCGTATCTTCGCACCCTAGTATTTGGAGCAAAGATATCACACCTTACCTTGACGAGCTAAGTCCTTGGCAGAAAAAAGAAAAGAAGCCAGAGCCAATTTTGGCAGTCCCCACCACTAGACCAAGGAAGGTCGTCAATCTAATCAGTAAATTCGTGCCTGAAACACAGGATCAGGATGAGAGGTAAATAAAAAAAAGAACATAAACAGAGGGTAGTCGCAGAACACACAATTTCTTTAATTTCCAGTCACGTTCATTCCATTAAAGACGTTCTTGTAGACAAATTTATAAAACCTGTGAAAGCAATGGGTGGTGTTATTAATTACATAATTAAAGATATATATAAAAATATATAAATATTGTACAGTCCCGGACTTTAATTGATGAGCCACTTTTAAACTTTCCAATTTTGCAGTTTTATACACTCACGAGATTACAGAAACAAGATGAAATCGGAGATACCTAGTCTTATTCATAGAGGTTGAAGGTTGACTAATAAGTTGTCAATGAATGTTACGTCAATACACTGTTGCATACGTTTATCCAATCTATTTGATACTGACCTCCTTTGAATTAGAGCTCATTAAATACTCGTTATTTCTGAAAACCTATCCGAAGACAGTGACAGTTGAAATGTCAACTACAAAACAGAAATAGTAAATAAAATTCGTGATCAATTGTTCCAAGATGGCGGCAGTTAGGTGTTATTTATGTTTATGTGCAACAGTTATCATGATTGTCATGAACGTTATCTTGGGCGCTACGCGTTTGGATAAAATCGTGGATACGAGTTTTTCCGATGTCGAAATGACCAATCATAATATTTCTCCGTACGCTAACGTTACTATCACTACGCTAAAACAATTGTCGCTAGGTTACGGTTGCTAGCCCTGCAATTGGTTGACTTTGGGTTGTCACTGTGGACTATATACGAGTATAACCGACTAAACCCGATTTGTATTACACGGCTAAAATAGGAACTGTGGCAAGTGGCTCATCAATTAAAGTCCGTGACTGTACTATTGTCTAAAATGCAAATAAATCCAACAACAAAAAAAGTCAACGTCACGTGGTATTCCCAGGCGGTCACCCATCCAAGTACTGACCAAGAGTGCCAACTTTTTCCTTGATCTAAATCAAGGAAAAAGTTGGCACTCTTATTGTAGATTTTATAGGATACATAAAAAAAAACAATTTATAAATTGCAAAAAGAACAATTTATAAATTGCAAAAAAGAACAATTTATAAATTGCAAAAAAAAGCCAACGTCACGTGGTGTTCCCAGGCGGTCACCCATCCAAGTACTGACCACGCCCGATGTTGCTTAACTTCGGTGATCGGACGAGAACCGGTGTATTCAACGTAGTATGGACGTTGGCGATAGTCGAGTCGAAATTATCTATTTGTAAAGAAATAATGACATCATAAAACACATCATCAGTCTGACTATAATTAAGCATTTTTTAAATATTTCAGTTAGAAATATATATTAGGTCTTTACCTATGAAATTGCCGTTCTGCAGTACTGGCCATTTCAAATCAAAATAATTTTTGTTTGGCTAAGAATTCTAATTTCAAATTAATTTTATTTTAAAAACATGGTTTTTTTTTTTTCTAAAAGTACTCATTTCTTTATTGATTAGTGTTACATTTTCATCGCATTTCAATCTTTTTCGTCATCATGGATACGTTAAAAATTCGAGTAATTATGGAATATGAGTACCGTCGTGGCAGCAACGCGGCACAAGCGGCACGCAACATCAACGACGTTTACGGAGCTAACACTACAAACCAACGCACCACCTGTTATTGGTTTGCTCGCTTCCGTTCTGGAAATTTCGACCTGAAAAATGAACCTCGTGGTCGTCCGAAGACTTTGGTCGACAATGACGAATTAAAGGCGATTGTGGAAGCTGATGATACACAATCTACGGCTGAATTAGCAGCAGCTTTCGACGTTAGCGTCAAAACAATATTGGTCCATTTGCGTCAAATTGGCAAGGTAAAAAAGCTTGACAAATGGGTGCCCCACGAACTCAATGATCGCCAGCGCGAAGTACGCGTCGAGACGTGCCTTGCACTGCTCAACAGACACACAAATGAAGGAATTTTGAACCGCATTGTTACCTGCGATGAAAAATGGATTCTGTTTGATAACCGTAAGCGCTCAGCAAGTTGGTTGGATCCTGGTTCAGCACCTAAACAATGCCCTAAACGAAAACTTACCCCTAGAAAAGTGATGGTCACTGTTTGGTGGTCTAGCGCCGGTGTGATTCATCACAGCTTCTTACCAAACGGGGTGAGCATTACTGCAGATGTGTACTGTGAAGAACTGAACACAATGATGGAGAAGCTGGCGCATCTCCAACCAGCATTGGTCAATCGCTCGTCTCCGCTGCTCCTGCACGACAACGCGCGACCTCATACTGCACAGCAGACGGTCTCCAAGTTGCAAGAACTGGGGTTGGAAGCTCTCCGTCATCCGCCCTACTCACCAGACCTTGCGCCTACAGACTACTACTTTTTCCAGAATTTGGATAACTTCTTGGCGGGAAAAAAATTTAATACCCGAGAGGCAGTACAAAATGCCTTTGAAGAATTTGTTGCCTCCCGTCCAGCTGATTTCTTTAAGAAGGGCATCAATAAACTGCCACTGCGATGGCAAAGATGCATTGATTGCATGGGTGATTACTTCGATTAATACAAATAAAAAATTCATGAAAAAAATTCGTTTAAATTTTTTCATACAAAACGGCAATTTCATAGGTAAAGACCTATTAATTGTCTAAGAATAAATTTTTTTTTATTTATTGTAGATAAACTGATCAAAATGTTATTTGCTTTAAATCTATGTTTTAACGCTTCTTCTTCTAAGGGTGTCGATAGCAATCTATAACAGTCAGGCCCGAATTTGGTAGCTAAAGTGGGGCTATTTTAACGATTAATTAAGTACCTCTTTTCAGTTTGTCGATAGAAACACTAAGCAACATGTATTGCACAGAACCAGGTAATAAGAAGCAGAAGATTGACTGTGATAACGAAGCTACCGAAACATGTACACAATACTCCGAAAATCCACACAACAGACCAATCACGGATGACCAAATCACTGACCAATTCGATACTCGAAAAGATAAATCTCCTATACTCGAAAATAAAGAGAGATCTTTTAAAAAATGCCTGAAAACCGGCAGTTACTCAGTACTGAAGAAGCTCAGTAGATTCCCTAGAACAGTCTTAGATAATAATGTAGTGGAAAGTAAGTTTTTCTCGAGCACTGAAGAAATTCAAACTTGTGATAATAATGTATCTAAAGAAAGTATTATTATAGAAGAATCGCCAGAAAAAATAAACAGGAATCCGTTTAAAAAACGAACGTCGACTTGTGCGATAATTGAGGAAGAAGTAGTATGTTTGGAGGAAGAATCTCAGAAGGAGAACTATACATACAATAATTCGCCGAAACGACCTCTTAGTCCTATATTAGAACCTAGTCCGAAATGTAGGAGTGCCTTAAATGTGGATATGGATAACCATGTATTGGAAAATATGGAAAGTGAAGAGTCTGTGATAGAATGTACTTATCCTCTGGAGACTTTGATAACACCTACTGCATCTCAGGTTAGTGATGGAAAATAAAATTGCGCATTTTCTTGTTTCTAAATGTGAAGTAATTAATAATAATTTATCATACAAAGTATTATACTGCTAAGTTACAAAAGCCTTACGCCTGGTTTCAAAATAGTAATAAGATACCACCAAAATCAAATGCTGTGGCTAATTAATTCCACCTTGATAGGTAGTAGCTTGATAGCTTGGTAGGTAGTCACAGTAGGTTACGTTCTAGAAATCGGGCATCACACTCCCTCGATAATAATAATTGATACTGGTGATTACACAACAATATTTCTGAAAAAATGCTGTTTGATATTATTTTTTACTTCTCAGCTAGCAATCAAATAGATGCTGCTGTGTGATCCTTAGCAACAACTTAAACCTTTTTGACTTAGGGTATGCGGAACCTACAGAAAGCCACCTGCCTCTCTTGCATGGCTCTGATGACTAAATACCTCAAAACGGTGAAGGATAACATCGTGAGGAAATGTTACATCTGCCAACCCGCACCCCGCAACCCGCCCGAGTGGTTCAATACAGCCCACTCCGTCTCGAAGAGCTATGCTTACGCTATGTATGATGTGTTTGAAAATAAAATCATTATATTTTTGCAGACATCCTTTGGCGCCTCTCCTACAAAGTCAATGTGGTCAAGCAGTCAGTCTCGGCCAAAGTTTGGCAGTCAACCCAACACACCGAGGACCATCATGAACGGGTTCAAAAAGTCTGCGCCCAGATCGAACGGGGTTAAGAAATCGCCTCCTTTGCCTAGCAACCAACCCACTTTGCTAAGCAAGTTTGGATTTCAGAAAAAGTAAGTGCCTATGCATACTTTTTAATAGCCTTTAATATCCCACTGCTGGACAAAGACTTCCCTCCTCTATCCACGTCATTTTTTCACATATTTTGAATACATAAGGTCAAATTAAATTAGCTGGCAATACTTTACCCACGTGTTTGGTATTGATATCGAAAACAAATGAGATAAAAAAAATATGTTTTTTAATTATTTTGACGGTTCCATAACATTCAATGCGTTATTTACCTTGTTGAGCTGACGGTTTTTTCGAACATACGAAGCAATGGATTAGCAATATTTTTCAAAATGATTCAAAATGCGATTAATAGTGGGTTACGCATTATGGGTTCTGTATAGTAACTCTGCTACCAGCTCACCGACTCTCGTAGCAAAATTCTGCCGACTCAATTTAGATTGCCATCGACAGGCTAATAGGACCTTGCTGATGGGGATTCCCAGTCTTATCAAGGGGCATAGGCAGTTGCTCCTTGTAAAATACTGGTATTCAGCTGCATCTGTTTTATGGCGGTTTTACAGGGTTATTGAAAAAACACCAACAACCTCTTAAGAGGTCATTGTTCATCATTATGAACAACTTTTACTATGCTACCAAACCTGAAATCGCGAAATATAAATCAGCTGTTCCCTACATTTTGATGAGTTATGCGAACATCAACGAAAGGAACAGCAGATTTTTTTTTATTGCCTGCACGGGTACAGAATACTAAAATAAAAAGCCATTAAAAAGTTATGAATTATCAAAGATTCGTTTTTCTTGCTAATTTAACCTAACTTTGGCCGATTTTAAGTAATAAAAGCCATGTAAACTCTCTAAAACCAAGTTGGTACCGACAAAGTTCAATTACCGAAAAGTTCAATAAACTTTATTGGTCAATGATTTATGCAGTGGTTTTTTCATAAAACCCGGTATTTCGAAGGACTTTTCTTTTTTTTTACGCGCCTGTTTTACCATAAATGATCTTGCATTTCACTAAATAACGTTTTACGTGTAGTCTGGCCTATAACTGCTCATCACTGATACTACCTCTGTCGGACACGAAGCCTGGGGCCTAAGTCTACTAATTTATAAACGTCACAATGGTCTCTCAATGGTAAGTTTTTGACAGATTTGCCATACAAAAACTGTCAAAAACACACCATTGAGAGACCATTGTAACGTTTATAAATTAGTAGACTTAGGCCCCTGGTGAGACAGCGTGCTTTTTAGCCAGGCCCACGACTGAGTTCGAGCCAGCGACTAGATTCCCTTTAAGAACATTTTCTTATTGTGTGGTTTTATTAAATGCATTTCTGTTAACAGGCCCATTTTGAAAAGGTGATGATCTCCGTAAGAAGTATTTAAATAATATAGTGGGTATCTATACTAAGTGTTATTTGTTTTAAGTTCAGCATTTGATATGTGCATTTAAGTTATTAATTATGACGTTATTTTATAAATTGAGTACAATTTTATCAAATAATCGTGAGGCCTGCAATATGGCAGTTATTGTTGACTGTAATTAAGTTTATAATTTGTGAATTGTGATATGTAAATTGAAATAAATACTTTAATGCAATGTATAATCTGTTTCTTATTTAGAAAATACCTGTACCTAAGTATGATTTGGGCCGTGGTAACTTATCTAAATAGGAATTATAGATAAGGATGGTATAGCAGGGTGGGTAAGTAGTCTCTGAGATCGCTATATTCGCGCTACAGTAAGTATAACAAAATAGATTTTAATTTTCCGCAAATTATATGTATTGGAAAGCAATATAGCCAAAATCATTTAAAAATTCTCATAAAAGAATAAAACATTTTTTTCTTAAAAGCAATACGCTAACATCAAATACAAAAACAACAAATTGGCACTATTTATGAAGTATTTTGAGATATCTATAAATACTTCATTTTAATAATGTTCATACAATTTAAAAAGACTATTTTTTCTTTTATTGTAAGAAAAAGCAAAAAGAATGTTCATACAATTTAAAAAGACTATTTTTTCTTTTATTGTAAGAAAAAGCAAAAAGAATGTTCATACAATTTAAAAAGACTATTTTTTCTTTTATTGTAAGAAAAAGCAAAAAGCCAACGTCACGTGGTGTTCCCAGGCGGTCACCCATCCAAGTACTGACCACGCCCGATGTTGCTTAACTTCGGTGATCGGACGAGAACCGGTGTATTCAACGTAGTATGGATGTTAGCGAAAGCTGAATCGAAATTATCAATGTTTATCGGATTAATAACGTCACACAAGACGCTCTTCATCAGTCATTGTTTTTCAAAGGTGATTTTGGTTTTAGTACGTAAGTAGGTATCTGCTTTCTTGCAACAATTGCAAACTCCATGTAAATCGTGCTTCCAAAATTCATGCTTGTTCGATCACCGAAAAAGTTGGCATTAAATATGGAGAATTGTTAGGTTGTCTTACTAATTTTAATATTCATAAAATTGAATGAAACAAAAAAGTCTAGTTGCAACAAAAACAAAAAGCCAACGTCACGTGGTGTTCCCAGGCGGTCACCCATCCAAGTACTGACCACGCCCGATGTTGCTTAACTTCGGTGATCGGACGAGAACCGGTGTATTCAACGTAGTATGGACGTTGGCAACAGTTGAGTTGAAATTGTCATGTGTATCTGGTGACGTCGTCACATATCATTATCACACGATCGTCACGATTGTTGATGTTTTTATAAATAATTTCTGAGGGGTAATTACAAACACTCCATTTTCAAGGGGTCAATCAGTCAGAAAAATGAAGGTAGTTGCCCATTCTAAAGTGTAGTAGGTAGGTACATATGGAGAGGAACGGGCAAGAAATTCCATGGACACTTGTACATCAAAATATTGTAACCAACTTAACTACATCATTTATGTTGAAATTATCAATGTGAGAACGATGTAAAAAGACGTGCTCATTAAAAGCGTCCGTAATTAAAACAAAAATAACATAATAATTCATAAATTGAAATAAGCCGTCGCAGTTAAGAGATGACCAGTCCATAACTGACCGCAACTGGTCACGAACATGACGGATGGATCAGCACCATTCAGCTCAACCATTTTTACGGGAACGTAATTTACGTTGTTGTGCAGACAATTTTTCCAACATATGAACCAATTGATTAGCAATATCTTTCAAAATGAACCAAATTCTGATTGATAGCGTGTTACGCAATAAGGGTGCTGTTTTTCATGCCTATTCTTACTACAAACAACAGCGATACTAATTACGCACAATACTCAGTAGTAAATTATTTCAGGCAGAGATATTTTATTACGGCGCGAATTTCAATTTTATCCATTTTTAACCGACTTCCAAAAAAGGAGGAGGTTATATGTTCCACCGAACGTATTTTTTTATGTATGTTCCTCGATTTCTCCCCCATTGGTGGACCGATTCTCAAAATTCTTTTTTTATTTGAAAGAGTATACTCCTGAGGTGGTCCCATTGGCACCAAGTCAGGATCTGATGATGGAATCCCAGGGAAATCGAGGGCAACCCTCAAATCTAATAGGTATTAACAATGTTTTTCCTATGTTTTCTAATGCTATTGAGACATTTGCGCATGGTCATCATCATCTCATGATGCTGAGCTGATGATGGAAGGTACAACTCTTTAACTTAGGAGTTAGTTACAGATTCGGGCATAACTCCGTCAAATATAGACCGATTTGTTTTTTTTTTTTTTAGAAAGGCTTTTATTCCGAAATGGTCCCATTTAAATTTCATATACATAGATCTGATGATGCGTTTCAGAGACAGACAACAAAACTCTTCAAAAAATGACAGCAAATCAACCGCAATTGCTGTTATCGCATAAATATGCATTGTTTTGACCCCAAGGATGAAGAATTGGTGTGGAGTGGGCACTATAACTAAAAAGTGAAAAATAAAAACATTTTCCAAAAAAAAAGTGGAAAAAGCTTTTTTGCGTACCACGCTCCGACACGACGAAAACAAACGACTTCTATTTTTAAAATAAGAAAAGAAAATCATTTAATTTTTATTTTATCAAATGTGTAGGCTTTTTTTTTTTTTTTTTTTTTTGGGTGGGAAATCATCAAATAACTTCTCCCGCTCTGGGTGGAGCAGGAGGGCGTGTCAGACTTTTACTGACTAAAACCCACCCGTGTTCCTTCAGTAGCCCTTAAGCCAGGGGCTGTGGTGTCTCTTTCGAACAAACCCGCACCCCTGGCAGGCATCGACCCTTGCGGGTCCCATCACTTTTTGTGCTGACATCTCTTTGAGGCGCGCGTGGAACACAACGCGCCGTCGACTTGGGCTTGGTCCTTACCGGACAGCGAGCTACCCATTACTCGCCGTCCGCAAGCCCATGCCTACGGTGGCCGGAAATCGGCCTGGGATTCCCGACGCCCAGGGCGTCTCCGTATCCTGCGGCGGCTGGGGTCGCGAGGGCGCATATGCTGCCTCTCCCTCACGTGCGCCGCCTCCCTCTTCGCGAGCATTACTGCTTCGCTGAAGGAGGTGACGGCTCCCCATGCCCTCTCGCTCCGTACCATGGCTTGGACCAGGGCCGGACGCGAGAGATCGCCGCCGCCGATCGCCTCCACGAGGACACGGCGGTGCTCCGCCCAAGCAGGGCAGACCGCCACCGTGTGCTCCACCGTGTCCTCAGGGCGATCTTCGCAGTGGAAACACCCGGGCGTTTCCTCCCGCCCTATCCGAAACAGGAACCTCCCGAAACAACCGTGTCCGGTGAGGACCTGCGTCAGGCGGAAGGTGAGGACGCCATGCCGCCTCTCAAACCACTCCTCAAAGAGGGGACTTACCGCCGCAATCGTGGCGTGCCCAGCACTGGGTTGCGACAATCGCTCTCTCCATGTCACCATGAGATCCCGCCGGAGCTCTGTCCGCTGTGCCGCGATTTCCCGCGGCAGCGGAGTTACGCCCCGGCGTTTGGCCTCCTCGCGCCACTCCCATATCTGCGCGAGGACCTTTGCCTCCAGATCCCATGGCGGTAATCCGGCAAGGAGGCCCGCCGCCTCGCCGGAGATCGTGCGATATCCTCGGATCATCCTGATCGCCATGACCCTATGGGACGCCCTCAGCTTGCGAGCTGGTTGGCGCCTCAATGTAGGCGCCCACACCGGCGCCCCGTATAGGGCCATGGAAAATGTGTAGGCTTTACGTGCCAGTATTTACTTTTTTGTTGTTCAAAGAGTTTACATCTATGCCATTATTACTTTCAACACCCCTAGTATGAGAAAAAAAAAACACCCCTAGTATGTATCTATAATTATTAAAACAAACATTCGCCATTGTCACTTCATTACGATTATAATCACTTCTGTTTCACAACAGGTAATTTTCTACAAATTACACACGTTATTAAACCGATGTCATGCGTGATATTGTACGATAAATGAGGCCATTTTAAATTTAATCTGATTTAAAATGGCGTACCTAATGTGTTTGTAACAAGGGTCATAGGTACGTTCTTACGATAGCGTGGTAAAGATTGGTGATAAGAACATCAAATGATTGCTCCTCATTGGTGCAATCATTTTGATCTTCATATCAGATTCGTTACCGTTTGAAAGATCAGGTAAAAACGAGAAATGAAATAGGTATGTAACTAGCTATCTCCAAGAGTTCATCTCTCTTGCCCTAATTGGCCTTATTCCACTTTATTTGAGGACGGCGCAAATTTTTTTTTTACTTGCATAAAATACTTATTTTTAGGGTTTATTACTAAGCCTCCGCTGCCGTCTGTCGGTCCGTCTGTCTGTCAGCGCGCTGTATCTCATGATCCGTAATAGGTAGACAGTTCAAATTTACACAGAATATTTCTGTTGCCGCTTTAGCAACGCATAAGAAAAATAAAAGCAAAGTTAAAAATTAAAAGAGTCTTCATACAAGCAAAGTCGTTTCTGTCCGGAACCCTTCGTGTGCGAGTCTAACTCGCACTTGGCTTGTTTGTTTCTATTAGTCGTCATCTCGTTAGTTACTCCCTTTCTAGCCATTACAATATTTCACATAGTCCATCCTTTGTTTCTACAGACATCAATATATACATATATATACACCGTGACATTTTTGTCGTCTTACAACGGCAGCTCACTTCACGGGAAAAAAGTATTATATACGAAGGAGCGGTTCTGTACAATAAATTGCCAGATTTGATTGTTAATGCTAAAAATCTAAATATTTTTAAAACGATGTTAAAAATGTATGTTCAAAAAACAATAACTATCAGCTAGAAAAGAAAAAAAAAAAAAAACATGCCTATGTTTTGTAATCACCTTTTGTATAGAATTTAAGTCCAATTTTTACCTTATCAATACTGTTTTCCTTTTGTCGACTCACGGAGTCCAGTATGTACCTTTAAACTGCATGACTTATTTTTGTATATCTCATATTTTAAGTGAACTGTTTGTGTTCTTTATGAGAATAAAATTCTTTAAACCGATGTATCCAATGACTATAATACATTTAAATAGTTATAAAAAAAAAAAACCTCTTATGAATAATTTAAAAAAAGAAAATATTCATTAAAAGGCATGACGTTGTTTGAAACACCCTGATAAGGCCATGGAATGAATGATCTAATGTAATGGTATAGGTATCTTCTCCCTTTGATACGTAAACATTATTAACAGGGTGTTTCACAAGTCTAAAGCATTATTTCTATCTTTGTACCTATTATCTTAATTAATGGTAACAAGTTTTTAATCGCGCCGAGCGGTATTGTACGTCGGATACATTGAGTGCACCATCTTTGTAAGACGACTAAAATGTCACGGTGTATACAGGGTAAGTTTTTATCCAGTGCGCAAACTGTAACCATGAATTCAGCATATCATTCTAGACCCCCGACCACAGAAATTTTTCGCCGGTTATTTAAAAAAAAAAACTGCTGTTTCATAGAAAAGTGCAATACCTACGCGGTCAAAATGTATGGAACGCTGATTTTTTTTTTGTATAACTGGCGAAAAATTTCTGCGCCAGGGAGTTTAGAATGATAGACTGAATTCATGGTTACAGTTTGCGCACTGGATAAAAACTTTTCCTGTATAACCATCCACAATTATATATATACAAATCTTTCCTCACATTTTTCTCATTCGTTCGTAGTACCTATCCCATTATTTCTGAATTGAAATAGGTAAATAGAAGTGCTAAGTTTACTGTGTTAGTAGATTGTGATTACAAAAGCAAAAAGGCCAACGTCACGTGGTGTTCCCAGGCGGTCACCCATCCAAGTACTGACCACGCCCGATGTTGCTTAACTTCGGTGATCGGACGAGAACCGGTGTATTCAACGTAGTATGGACGTTGGCGATAGCCGAGTCGAAATGACCAAACTTTATCAGATTAATAATATCACTTAAGACACTCGTCATGATTGTTTTATTAATATCAAGGTGATTTGGGTGTATAACGCTTTTCGACGCTTTATTTTAGTTTATTGTTATTCGTTTTAGTTAAATTATGATTTAGGAAATTTGTTATTTTTTTAATTAATTCAAACTACTTAAGGCGCAGACAGCCGACTTTTAACGACTTTTTATTGAAGATCTCGCCTAAACGGCTTGTCTTATGTATTTGAAAAAAAAATATGTGAATCGAGACAATTTTCTTCGTCATTTGATATGTGAATATTTTAAATAATATTTTTATAACATAATGTAATTAATTGGTAAAGTAATGTCTATCGCGGACATAAAAACGATAATCACGCAAAAACTAGTGGGTGTATTTCCATGAAACTTTCACCATCTAAAAGACAATTTAATCACCCAAAATTTAGTATACGGTTTTTCTTTGAATTGTGTTTGATAAATCAACATGGGTTGTTTTTCGAAAAACATGATGCGCGTTCAGGCGGGGTCTCTTGCGAGCGACGGGCGGCAGTGCATCGCTGTAGGTAGCTATCAGCTATCGTCGCCTTAAATAAAACACCTCTTTTTTTTTTTTTTTTTGGGTGGGAAATCATCAAATAACTTCTCCCGCTCTGGGTGGAGCAGGAGGGCGTGTCAGACTTTTACTGACTAAAACCCACCCGTGTTCCTTCAGTAGCCCTTAAGCCAGGGGCTGTGGTGTCTCTTTCGAACAAACCCGCACCCCTGGCAGGCATCGACCCTTGCGGGTCCCATCACTGTTTGTGCTGACATCTCTTTGAGGCGCGCGTGGAACACAACGCGCCGTCGACTTGGGCTTGGTCCTTACCGGACAGCGAGCTACCCATTACTCGCCGTCCGCAAGCCCATGCCTACGGTGGCCGGAAATCGGCCTGGGATTCCCGACGCCCAGGGCGTCTCCGTATCCTGCGGCGGCTGGGGTCACGAGGGCGCATATGCTGCCTCTCCCTCACGTGCGCCGCCTCCCTCTTCGCGAGCATCACTGCTTCGCTGAAGGAGGTGACGGCTCCCCATGCCCTCTCGCTCCGTACCATGGCCTGGACCAGGGCCGGACGCGAGAGATCGCCGCCGCCGATCGCCTCCACGAGGGCACGGCGGTGCTCCGCCCAAGCAGGGCAGACCGCCACCGTGTGCTCCACCGTGTCCTCAGGGCGATCTTCGCAGTGGAAACACCCGGGCGTTTCCTCCCGCCCTATCCGAAACAGGAACCTCCCGAAACAACCGTGTCCGGTGAGGACCTGCGTCAGGCGGAAGGTGAGGACGCCATGCCGCCTCTCAAACCACTCCTCAAAGAGGGGACTTACCGCCGCAATCGTGGCGTGCCCAGCACTGGGTTGCGACAATCGCTCTCTCCATGTCACCATGAGATCCCGCCGGAGCTCTGTCCGCTGTGCCGCGATTTCCTGCGGCAGCGGAGTTACGCCCCGGCGTTTGGCCTCCTCGCGCCACTCCCAGATTTGCGCGAGGACCTTTGCCTCCAGATCCCATGGCGGTAATCCGGCAAGGAGGCCCGCCGCCTCGCCGGAGATCGTGCGATATCCTCGGATCATCCTGATCGCCATGACCCTATGGGACGCCCTCAGCTTGCGAGCTGGTTGGCGCCTCAATGTAGGCGCCCACACCGGCGCCCCGTATAGGGCCATGGACCGCACGATCCCCGCGTAGAGCCTCCGGCAGGAGGCGTTTGGCCCCCCTAGATTGGGCAAGAGCCGCTTCAACGCAGCCCCGGCCCGCTCCAGTCTGGGAGCCAAACGGCGGAAAGGCTCCGCGAAGTTCCACCGGCTGTCGAGGACGAGTCCCAGGTACTTCATCGTCGACTCGACGCCGATGTGAACCCCTCCCACCGTTATCCGGGAACCCGTCGGTGGCGCATTCCGAGGACCATGAAACCACATGGCCTCGGACTTGTGCAATGCCACCTCGAGTCCCAGTTGCCGGATCCTATCCACGATTGTCGCAACCCCTTGTGTCGCTAAGTCGGCCGCCGCCTGGTACGACCTCCCTTGCGCCAGGACCAGCGTGTCGTCAGCGTAGCAGACTACACTGACGCCGCCAGGGAGGTCGGCGCGCAGCACCCAGTCGTACCCGATGTCCCACAGATACGGCCCCAGGACCGATCCCTGAACACCTCTTAGTTCATAACTGCTTTCTTGCAACAATTAACCGTCGTGCAACAATTAAAATCGTGCTTTCAAAATTCATGCTTTTTTCGATCACCGAAAAAGTTGTCACTAATTACGGGGAATTAAGATACGTTAGTAATTTTAATATTCATAAAATTGAATGAAACAATGAAACAAAAAAGTCTAGTTGCAACAAAAGCAAAAAGCCAACGTCACGTGGTGTTCCCAGGCGGTCACCCATCCAAGTACTGACCACGCCCGATGTTGCTTAACTTCGGTGATCGGACGAGAACCGGTGTATTCAACGTAGTATGGACGTTGGCGATAGCCGAGTCGAAATGATCAAGCTTTATCGGATTAATTACATCACACTAAACACTCGTCATGATTCATTATTTCATCAAGGTGATTTTATTTTTAGAACCTAACTGTTTACTTGCAACAATTAAAATAATCGTGCTTCCAAAATGCATGTTTTTTTCGATCACCGAGGAAGTTGTCAGTGTCACCAATTAAATACGGGGAATTATTAGGAAATCTTACAAATTTCAGTATTCATAAAACTGAAAAAAACTATTTTTTCTTTTATTGTAAGAAAAAGCAAAAAGCCAACGTCACGTGGTGTTCCCAGGCGGTCACCCATCCAAGTACTGACCACGCCCGATGTTGCTTAACTTCGGTGATCGGACGAGAACCGGTGTATTCAACGTAGTATGGACGTTGGCGACAGCCGAGACGAAATGACCAAACTTTATCGGATTAATTACGTCACAAACACGCGTCATGATTCATTATTTTATCAAGGTGATTTTATTTTTAGAACCTAAATGCTCTCTTACAACAATTAAATGCCAACTATGCGACTTGGCAAAATAAAAAAACGGGTCAAGTGCGAGTCGAACTCGTGCGCCGAGGGTTCCGTACCTTCCCATTATACAGCCATAATAAAAGATATGGGTAAATGTTGATTTTCGCGAAAACTTGTAAGTACCAAAATTTACATTTATTTTGCAACTGTTTAAATTTTTTGGAATTTTTCCTTTATTTCCGCTGTAAGACCTTGCTTTTTGCCTAATTTCGTTATTCTAGTTCAACGGGAACTACCACGGAAAAGAAAAAACAGTGGAAGTGCAAAGTAGGCGTGGCACGCTTGTCACAAATAAGCGTTACTTGGTCCCAGTCGTGTTCTAACAGCGCGTTAGCTATGCCGTATTGTTCAATTTTGCAGCGCAGAAATGATAGTAGGAGAATATATTTTAAAAATGGAGGTGTTTTGTATCATCGATAAATACAGTTTCATTTGTTTTCTAATAAAATCTTAGTTAATTTCAATTTACAAATAATTTAATATAACGTCTAGTTAAAATCAACCTTATGCCATTAAAATAAAGTTTATTTTGGATTGATTATATTCGCTATTTCGTTCTAGAAAGTACTTTGCTAATCAATTAGTGATTTAGTCGGGTCGGATGTTGGAAAGAAAATTAGTCAAACACAAAATAATATTACAATACAAATATAGGTTGCTTAACATTCAAGCACGAAATTTATTTTAAGAAGTGTATTAGGTTGCATAAATGCTTTTTTATAGCAAAAATGAAATCAAAGTTATACGTAATGACGTAATTTTTTTTTTTTTTTTCAAATAACACTACGTCATTCTTCCTGCAGTTTTATTACTGAACTCCCAACAAGACTTACCCGATTTCTGGTTTAATTCGAAAAAAATATCGATCGATAATGTAAATCAAAATTAAATGTATTCTGCACTGGTGTGACCTTGGTCGAGTAGCACTAGATATCAACCTACGACGCGAATGTCAATCTTATGGTTATCACAATTAAGTTTAAAATTGCAACTACTGAGAATACTGCCATCTATGGTCGAGTAGCGGAATTTATTCTGCAATCGAATCTAGCTCGACTTTAGATTACAAAACGTTGTAAATAATTTCTGAGCGAAATCAAAATAAATCCTATCTGACTATGAAGGTTTATTTCCAAACGTAGGATCTGTGGCTTTTTTTTTTTTTTTTTTTTTGGGTGGGAAATCATCAAATAACTTCTCCCGCTCTGGGTGGAGCAGGAGGGCGTGTCAGACTTTTACTGACTAAAACCCACCCGTGTTCCTTCAGTAGCCCTTAAGCCAGGGGCTGTGGTGTCTCTTTCGAACAAACCCGCACCCCTGGCAGGCATCGACCCTTGCGGGTCCCATCACTTTTTGTGCTGACATCTCTTTGAGGCGCGCGTGGAACACAACGCGCCGTCGACTTGGGCTTGGTCCTTACCGGACAGCGAGCTACCCATTACTCGCCGTCCGCAAGCCCATGCCTACGGTGGCCGGAAATCGGCCTGGGATTCCCGACGCCCAGGGCGTCTCCGTATCCTGCGGCGGCTGGGGTCGCGAGGGCGCATATGCTGCCTCTCCCTCACGTGCGCCGCCTCCCTCTTCGCGAGCATCACTGCTTCGCTGAAGGAGGTGACGGCTCCCCATGCCCTCTCGCTCCGTACCATGGCCTGGACCAGGGCCGGACGCGAGAGATCGCCGCCGCCGATCGCCTCCACGAGGACACGGCGGTGCTCCGCCCAAGCAGGGCAGACCGCCACCGTGTGCTCCACCGTGTCCTCAGGGCGATCTTCGCAGTGGAAACACCCGGGCGTTTCCTCCCGCCCTATCCGAAACAGGAACCTCCCGAAACAACCGTGTCCGGTGAGGACCTGCGTCAGGCGGAAGGTGAGGACGCCATGCCGCCTCTCAAACCACTCCTCAAAGAGGGGACTTACCGCCGCAATCGTGGCGTGCCCATAGGATCTGTGGCTTATGCTAATTTTGACTAAAAGTAAAACGACAAATCAAACGAATTATTTATTTGTAGTGCATTAAGTATATGATTATCGGTTTAATTGTGTGAGTTTGGCGACAACGGTTCCTATACTAATTTTGTTGCATTGCACTTCCACTGTTCTTTCTGTTCCCTGGGAACTACCATAAAGGTTTTCAAACCAAAACTTATAGGGTACTTCCGGTTGACCTAGAATTGTCAATTTTGAAAAGCAAGGTCTTATAGCACAAGTAAAGGGAAAATTTCGAAAAAGAAAATGTTGATAATTAAGGTAAATTTTGGTACTTACAAGTTTTCCCGAGAATCTAAATATCAGGACCTTGAATTTTATATACCTAATAGGGACTACAAACCTCAGTATCTGTTTTAAATTTCAACTTGCTAGGGCCACCCGTTCCTGAGAAAATCCGTGGTGACACACGGACAGACAGACGGACAAGAGAGTGATCTTATAAGGGTTCCTTTTTTTACCTTTTGATGTACGGATCCCTAAAAAGTAAATTGTGCTACCAAAACTAATTCTTTTTTAGATCAAGTAGAAAGTTGGCACTATTGTCGAAGAATTTATAGGATATCTACCTAATTTCATAAAATTTTAAAAAAAACAAACAATTTAATTTATTAATTGCAAAAAAAAACAAAAAGCCAACGTCACGTGGTGTTCCCAGGCGGTCACCCATCCAAGTACTGACCACGCCCGATGTTGCTTAACTTCGGTGATCGGACGAGAACCGGTGTATTCAACGTAGTATGGACGTTGGCGACAGTAAATTCGAATTGATCAAACTTTATCGGATTAATTACGTTACACTAAACAATCGTCATGATTCATTATTTTATCAAGGTTATTATATTTTTCTTCTCCATAGGAAACAACAATTTGGAACCGTGCACCTAGCTTCTGACGTTTCTTAAGTGCCCATGCAGGTTTGTATGAAATAAAATATTTTGATTTTGATTTTTTTTGAACCTAACTGCTTTCTTGCAACAATGAAATGCCAGCTATGCGAGTTGGTAGAATAAAAATGTGTTAAATCGTGCTGCCAAAATTCATTCTTATTTAGACCAAGGAAAAAGTTGGCACTAGTATCGGAGAATTCATCGGATACCTACATAGTTAATTTCATAAAATTGAAAAAAAAAAACAATCAATTTAATTTATTTATTAATAATTCCAAAAAGAAACAAAAAGCCAACGTCACGTGGTGTTCCCAGGCGGTCACCCATCCAAGTACTGACCACGCCCGATGTTGCTTAACTTCGGTGATCGGACGAGAACCGGTGGGTGTATTCAACGTAGTATGGACGTTGGCGAAAAATGTACCAAAATGTTCGACTCGTATCATGAAAATTACGTCATAAGTGTATGTTTGTTGTATTGTAAGTAAGTATTCTCGAGGCCACCACCACCAAGTACAATACCCAACGATGCATAGAACTGCTACGAATTTTTTGGCGTAGCCGCTACGTCGCTGCTACGAAAACGAATGTATAGAAATTGTACAGACGCCAGAACGTGTGTGTTTGTGTATGAAAGAAATTCAGAGTTGGGTAAAGTGGGGTAAATGGCCCGTTGGCATTTTGGAGCAAACGCCATACCTACTGCGTGAAAACTTTTAAACCATGATTTTTACAATAGGTACAGGACGCCAGCACTTCAAGCTACTCCAAACTGTCAAATTTTACCAATTTAACATGAACCTTAAGCTTATGTTATAAAGTTGAAAATCTATCAAAGACATTTGACAGATTGGGGTAGCTTGAAGTGCTGGCGTCTGTACCTATTGTAAAAATCATTGTTTAAAAGTTTTCACGCAGTAGGTACGGCTTTTGCTCCAAAATGCCAACGGGCCATTTACCCCACTTTACCCAACTCAGATTTTTTTTCGTACACAGTGTTGCAAGTTACAGTAATGCAAACGTTACACCAATAATCAGGTTAACAGGTACAGCTATAAACCTGATACAGAGGCAGCCATGGGCTTAACCAAATATTTCATAAACTACACATCGAATCGTCACAAAGCAATGTCGCGATAACGCAACCCGAGATACAGATGACATGGTCAGCGCCTGGCAGTTTTCATATTTTTTGCTTGAAACGGCGCTGTTTAATTAGATAGGAACTTGTTAGTGCCTATGGGTGTCGCTTATGCTTTAACCGACGCTTGTCAGCGATGAGAATAGCTGGTATACTGGCGCGGTTTAACAGCGTTCAGCATGAATACACCCTAGCAAAATAACTACGATGGAAGGCAAGTGTCCAATCATATGTAACCTGTCTATGGTCCAGGCAGGCAAAGGATAGATTCACCTGGAATGGTTTGCAGGAGGCTTATGAAAGCCTCCTGCAAACCGATGGCCGTCTATTGCGGTGATGACACCGCAATAGACGGCCATTACCTAAACCTAACAATACTAACCTTATTTAAGTACAAAAGTAACATTACTAACAAATTAATAAATAAGTATGCACTACATAGGCACATGTAAGGTATAAAAATAAAGCTAATGAATAAAATAAAATGGTCGTGCTGGGAAGCGTCGTATGTTCAGCAATGGGCGTATTAGGTGATGACTGACTGTCATGATCTGTTAAAATAATTAGGTACACTCCTATTCATATCTGGCAATACTTTTTATGATTAAAAATGACGTTAGATACTAAGTCCTGGTAACACTCTTCTTCTTCTGCTGTCACCGCCAACTCTACAACCTAGTAATGTATTTCCTGTAATTAATTGCTGTAATTGTAATAAAAAGTGTTCTGCCCAACTCTCGTTTGCCTTTTATCCACTGCTCCGTATACTCGCGAACATGATCTAATCAGAAATGCATACTCAGAAAGACAAAATAATCGCGTTTAGCATTTTCTATAAGTCCGTGTTTTTAAAACCATTGCGTAGGAGTGCGTAGGTACCTACCTATTTGTAACTTACAAACTTCGGTATCTCGCCAATTAGGTTCTACGAAAGGTTTTGATAAATTAGTTCTACGCGTGTGAAACCGCTTCTGAGTTTCGCATAACACTAGACTCGCTGCTAAAATGATTTAGTGGCTGTAATTATAGCATGTTCACAGTTATGACTGTAACAACCGACGCAGGTTTTGAGACAGATTAGATATACGTACGAAGGTATTTAGTAGAGGTTTTAACCTGGATATCTTTCTCATCCAACCTCTATGAATGTTTGATAAGGTAGTGGCATATTATATTGCGAGCTCAGAATACAAAAACAACCGAGTATGTAATTAGTATTTAGAATAAAAAAAAAAAAAAAAAAAAAGGAGCAATGCGAAATGTCGGTGGTCGGTGGATTATAAGTAGACCTCTGCCCAACCCTTCGGGGATACAAGGCGTGTTGTCAACCAGTTTTTTATTTTTTGCTTATTTTTATGATTCCTGTGAATCAGACAAGGGTTTGTCTGGATGATAAGTGTTTTACGGACTTTTTGGATTGAAGACGAAAAATAAAACCAAACATGCATCTTTTCGTAAAGTTAGAACCATCACCCGTATATTAGGTATATAGGGGATGATGGTTCTAACTTTACCCTCCTACGAATCTAGATTGACACGCTAAAGCAACGTAAGCGCCAAAGATTTTCAGAAAAGGCGTAACTGGACTTCTTTGGATGTATTTCAGCAATGAGACTAAACGCGAAAGCACATGTAGGTAAACCACGTTGAGGAGCTGTCAAATACACACAAACACAGTGTATGATACGCATGTGCTCTGTTACACATGTCACTCACTGACAGTTCTTGAACGCCGTTAAGCTGAACTGCTGATCGCGTTCATTTTCATTGGTGAAATTTGTCCTAAGTGAGATTGGGTAAACGTAAAAAGTACAGACCGTTAATTTAGATTTTTCTATATCGGAGGAGCTTACAATAAAAAAAGTTTCGCCAGCATTCCTCCGGCAACGGCTCAAAGAGCCGTTTTTTCATCGTTCGTAAAATTTTCCTCCGTTCAGAAGTACATAATAAATCATAATCAGCTTGAAAAGTTGTTCACTAGTGACTTATTTCTCAATTTCAGCCGATACCAGCCTAGGGCCGTTAATAATTGGTAAATTGGGGCGAAAAAATAAACTTGATGGGTAACATGATATACTCCCTTGGGTTGCGTGGCACCAAATTGTTGGCGTGGCTATCGAGTCGTTTTGAATTATTCACCGCTCATTTGAAACGCGAATTTCGTCAAATTTTTGACATTTCAATTTTTTTATGCGTTTTCGTGTAATGGAATCGTTTAGTAGTGCCTTAGGGGCGATATCTATCATGTTTCTGTTTGAAGGCCTGTTATTGAATTCTGTTTTTTTTTGGGGTTACAGTTGTGAAGATTGTTTATCTGCCTACTGTGCGTTGTTAGGTGCGCTTATAGATTACAAGTACCTACACTCTACACTTACACCCCACAGACACGCACTACCCTATCATACAACACTCCCACATGCACAACACTTAGCACTTACATTTTTAAATTTAAAAAACAAAAAATTGTTACTATTTTATTTATTACTGCTTCACTTTCTCTTTTTTTTTTACTATTTTAATTTTTAATACTGTAATTCATATCTAGAATCTGGAACGCTGTGGTCACCCTCTTGGAGGTGGGCGTTAAATGTAGCTATTTACGTACGAAATCAATGTGTAAAATGTGTTTTTGTTCCAATAAAGATAAAAGATTTAAAAAGATTGGAAGCTGTCTAAAGTCACTAGGATGCGATCTAAATATCAAAATATGTAAGTGGATCAGACGAATTTATAAGTATGTTTTCTCATTTTCCCTCTCTCGTCCTTTAACTCTGGGTCCACATAAACAGGGTGGCAGGAACATCCACGCGCAATCTATAACAATGAATTCAGCACATGTTTTAAGACTAGCGTAGAAAGTTAAAAAAATCATCTGTTTATATAGCATTTTTTTAAATAACCTAGGAAATTTTTCAACGCTTATTCATGTATTGAATCGATGGCAATACGTTGCGCGTCGATGTACCTACCACAATGTACACTGTGCACTGTGTACTCTTCTCGCACATTGACAGTTAAGCAGCAGCAAAAGTATAAAATTCCGTTACACAACACAGAAACATCCCAAAAATATTGTTGGAAACCATCACCAAAAAAATCCACCACCCACAGAACTATCCCATCTAACATTCGGCAGCTCAGCCTAATTTCAATACCACATCCTTTATTCCTCATGCATAATAAAAACAAAAGAAAAAAAGAAGACTCCTCACGTCGATTCCCACCTTGGCTCAGAAGTTCAAACATCGTCAAATATCGGGCCCTATTGCCCCCTCCCCTTTGTACCCCCTTCAATAAAATAACGCCCGGTTCAATTTCATTTACATATGGTATTGGGGGAGGCCTAAATTAATTTTGCACATGAGATCGTCTTGCGTTAGGTAGGTACTTTTAAAGCTTATTTCTTGAAACCTTACTCTATACCCTGCGGAGGCGAAATCGGATAAATCAGATTTATTTCCATTGTGTTTTTCCACTCTTGTGTGTGTAGGTGTGTTTGGTAACCCAATTTGTTGGGTAAAGGTACAAAAACACGTTGTTTGTTTGTTTAAAAATAAGTTTTAAAAACTGTGTTGAAAATACTGCGGTGGAAATAGAAAGGTTTTAGTGATGTGTGAGGATCTAATTTGTTGATCTTTTTGTTTGTTGTTCTCGATGTATTTATATAAATAAGTAGGTATACCAAAAAGATAAATAATAATCCACTATAAACTTTGTGAAGGTGTCATTGATTCTCACTTTTGAAGGTATGCGAAGGCACAATTTAAGTCTCTTTCAAGAGGCAGAGATTTAAATTGTGTCTTCACACACGAAAAATAAAGATGTTTTTTGGGTACCTAATGAGTTTATTCTTACAGGAAGCCCCGACCGTTTTCAGACGTCTATTTTCGAAATTCACTTTTTTAAAATGTTTCAAAGATTAATGTTTAAAAAATTCCATCAAACAGGAGCGGGACCGCCATTCACAATTAACGTCATTTTAAAAGTAAAAAAAAAAGAAAAATGTCATTTCCATTTTCGCAAAAAAATAAAACATCGCAATATTAATTACGAAATGTAAAGAATACCGTAATTGTTGAATATTTGAGACAGTCACATTAAGGAGGGCTTAATAAAACGCAGCACTTGATCACCATTATAAAGCCTGAAAAGAATCGCACAATTTGTTGGAGCAGTAATAAAATATAGACTACTATTCCCTTTTTAATTCTTAAGTAAGAAAGGCAAACGATGTCACGCAAAATAAGACTTAATTTAGCTAAAGTAATGGATATTACCTCTCTTGTCGACCTCCATTTTGTAAAATGCGAGATAAAAATTCTTGTATTAAGTAGGGGAGTGCCTGAAGCGGCAAATATAATTTTTACTCGTTTATTAATAATGTTTTAAGAAGCATTTTTGGTTGTTCGTTGCGATATGGTTTGGGTTAGTAAGTTTATTCATGTCTTGTTAAATCTTGATATCTATTCATTAGGTTACCGTGTACCCAGGTAGCAAGATGACGTCTGCGACGAAATAATGACGTCCCACTTTAGTCATTTTAGGGTCCATCCTTTATTCGTCGAACATGTACGTCAAACTGACGTTATTTTAGGGCCGATCCATAACCAACCCGTGTTAGTCATAAATGATACGTCGTAGCAACGTCTACTTAGGGTCAATTTTGTGACGTCACGAATGGTACGTCCTGATGACGTCTATTTAAGGTCACCAGTGTGACGTTCTGTGTCCGATTTATTTCAGCCGGTGTCGGTCATGAATGGTCCGTCCTAGCTACGTCTATTTAAGATCATTCTGTGACGTCCGGTATTAGTCACGAATGGTACGTCCTGATGACGTCTATTTAGGGTATAAAGAAATCATCTGACCGACATTATTCCATGAGTGAAGTCAACCACCATCATAGCGAATAAAAGGGCAAATACTAGTACAACAAACAAGGATTTGTATAGCCGGTACATGGCCGGTAATAAGCACAGAAATTTGAACAGTTTCATATCGTTACAGCATCCGATAAAAAAATAACGCGTTTCGTTTCTTGATATCAATTTTTCAATCTTGTGTTGGAAAATATTTATAGAGTAAAGAAAGAAACATTTCCGTCTTTTAAGGTAACTCCAAAGTTTATAGTAAAATAATACAGGTTTTTTTAATTAATAACAATATCAAAACAAGCTTAAAAATGTGATTTAAAAAAAACATAAAACGGAATGGAACTAAATTCTGACATTTTGATTGAACTGTCAATAATTTCCCTCTTTTTTCGGTTGCCCGCCGCCGCGCGCGCCAGTCCGTTTCAGTGTTGCCAACCCGTACGATAATTATGGTGGCGTACGATAATTTGGCTAATGGTACGATGTACGATAATGAATATCTAATGTACGATAATTTTGTGCTTTGGTCAGTAGTTGTCAAATAATCTCAATGGCAAATGTAAAGAATGACAGCGTCAACAAGTAAATGTCTCTCTTTGACTCTTTCCCTTACATTAACTAGCGCACAATCCTGAAAATTTTCTTATGTTTCCATTCGCAATAAGCACATAGTCGTAAACAAAACATCAAATAGCTTTCTGGTGAAAAACTTAAGCAATGATTCTTTATTTATGACTTTATTTAATCATATACTGTGAAAAAATTAAAAAAAAACATTAATTATCTGAACACTACGACAAAACACGGTTACAGTTTGATCTGCTGGTGAAACTTGGCACATACTCCTCCTTTGACTCTATACTTGTCGTTTGTTTTCAATTGAAATGAATTAATGAGGTTTTTTTTTGTGATTTGGATTTTGTACGATAATTTTGCCCGGAATACGATAATTTTCGGATCGGAACTCGATAATTTGAACTTTTGGAGTTGGCAACACTGGTCCGTTTCCGTGAGGCTCATAGTGTGTTGTGCGTTTGCGTTTCAAGTATGTACTCAGTAATACAATTTAGTGAAAAAGACGGCGGAACCGTGTCGATAATAAACAATCAGTGGTTTACGCCAAGGCGTTGTGAAGTTTTTTGGCCACCTGTTAAAGGAACTAAAGCGTTTGAAAGAGTTTTGGCTGATGCTAAGACACCAGATGAAAAATGGAAATTATACAGCGTTCAAAGAGTTTTTTGTGAGACTGGTACGTATATTTTAATATTTTTTACGAACCACTTGGATTTGGCTATGGGTAATTGGGTAGGTACTTAACGAAATTAAGGTTCGTTTCCTGACTTGAAGGTATGGTATATTCTATCTGGATGCAATATTTACTGATTTACCGAGAGCTTACTGAAGTTGGTGAAAGTTTTCTGTTTTCTGTGACCAGAGTTCAATTTTTTCAAGATATAATATGTATTAGTATGCATTCTTGTTGGTATATTGATTAAAATATGTATGTCATAGTTTGTTTGAAGTTACTAACAATCAAATTAACCAAAACTTACAATTTAATACATTTATGTGACACATATAGACAGATTTTGTAATGACTGTGTTGACAAGTAGTCACAGTATCAGTACATTCAACTAATTTGATAAGTAGGCAATTTTGAACCTTTTCACTATAACAATTAATTACTTATATCAGGCATGCTGACATGACTGTCATCAGCATCACATCACATTACAAGATTCGTAGTGAAAAGGTTCAAAGTGGCCTCCTAATCAAACTGGTTGACCATACAATTTCAGGTTGTTTTTACTAATACAACTCCATCCAACATATTTACTAATAACCTTGTTTTAAATGACTGAGGGATGCAATAAGTTATGTTCATTTATTATTTTTGCTTGTTGTGTGTATTTTTTTTATTTCATTTGCATGTAAAGATGATATAGAGAAAGCCAAAAAAAAACTGAAACTGGTTGAGGATACATCAGACTTACAGAGTGAAGCCGAAGCAGAACCAAGTCTCAAACGGAATAGGGCAAAAATATATATTTCTAGCAGCGATGAAGACAATGACAATCACATAAGGCCACCGCCATTAAAGAAAAAGACCTTTAACAATTAATTACAAACATTTCAAGCTGCTGGCAATGTATGCTTAGAATCCTGTTATGGAGGTGAGTTTTATAGTCAAGGGCCGTTATGAAGTAAATCCTGACACATTGCACAGCTATGAAGTTTCTGAATATTGAAAATGTGAACAATGGGAAAAAATGCTGTAAATACTTGTTGCATGTGTGAGAAAAGGATAGTATTTTTTCCTAAGGTTTATACTGTCAATATTCAGTTTAGCAACTTCATCTGTGTGCAAAGTGTAGTTATTTTTAGTTCATTATCATATTTGCTGCATTCTCATATTCAAAGAACTTTCAGCCAGTTCAACCCTGTTTGAATTTTTTAATGTATTTTGGTCCTATGGTTCCCATGCAAAATTTAATTATTACATGTTTTGCAATGCAATATTGTGGTACCATCGAGCTGATCTGATGATGGAATCCTGATTCCATCCGTAGATCATATATACCCTAACATACCTAAATGATGAAAAGTGCTGAGATGGTTGAGTTTCGGCACATTTGTTTCGTTGTTTTGAGTACTTTCTGATAGTACAAGTACAATTAACAAAAAGTACTAGTAACTATTGAAGGAATCTAAATCCACTGTAAAACCAGACCCGAGAGTTTCTAAAATTATATAATTACCCCGGTAATATCAGCAGTTATTGTGAGCACCTCTAAAAAATCGGCGTGCGGTGTTGCCATCATTGGTATTACCAGCTTGCTGAGTCGGCAAATCCACTAATAAACCCCGGGTAAAGCAGTCGTTTAACCAAGTTATACATATTTTTGTTTAAAAATCGTTCACGATGTCTACCGCTTGTTGTCCATTTTTGGTTAAATTTGTAGGTACATAACCTCCTTAAAAAGAACTTAATTTCATTTAAAGCACCTTTCGAAAATGTTACTTGAGGGTTACCTATGCGGTTTCGGATAGGGCGGGAGGAAACGCCCGGGTGTTTCCACTGCGAAGATCGCCCTGAGGACACGGTGGAGCACACGGTGGCAGTCTGCCCGGCTTGGGCGGAGCACCGCCGTGTCCTCGTGGAGGCGATCGGCGGCGGCGATCTCTCGCGTCCGGCCCTGGTCCAGGCCATGGTACGGAGCGAGAGGGCATGGGGAGCCGTCACCTCCTTCAGCGAAGCAGTGATGCTCGCGAAGAGGGAGGCGGCGCACGTGAGGGAGAGGCAGCATATGCGCCCTCGCGACCCTAGCCGCCGCAGGATAAGGAGACGCCCTGGGCGTCGGGAATCCCAGGCCGATTTCCGGCCACCGTAGGCATGAGCTTGCGGACGGCGAGTAATGGGTAGCTCGCTGTCCGGTAAGGACCAAGCCCAGGTCGACGGCGCGTTGTGTTCCACGCGCGCCTCAAAGAGATGTCAGCACACAAAAATGATGGGGCCCGCAAGGGCCGATGCCTGTCAGGGGTGCGGGTTCGTTCGAAAGAGATACCACAGCCCCTGGCATACGGGCTACTGAAGGAACACGGGTGGGTTTTAGTCAGTAAAAGTCTGACACGCCCTCCTGCTCCACCCAGAGCGGGAGAAGTTATTTGATGATTTCCCACCCAAAAAAAAAAAAAAAATGGTTACCTATTATAAAAGCAAAAATAGCATCAATTCGCTCCTTTTTCGCATTTGAGGTCCAAATATTAAAAATTAGATTTTTTGTAATTTCAGCGGTCATTCTGAAAACCGAAAAAAAATGTATGACGGTCGCACAAAATCGCAAGTTTTGTCAATTGTTCTCAAAAGTTAAGACTCTAAACTATAAATTAAAAGAAATAGCACATCGGGATATTCAGGTCATTTTTTTTAATACACCTTTTGTTTTGCAAATCATCTCTAAAAATGCTTAATTTAACTGTGCTTTCAAATGATGTTAACGACGATTTTCAGAAATGACGTATTAAATGGATTCATCTTTATTTATTAATAGGTAGGTAGGTAGGTACTGGAAAAGTTCTGTATTGTTCATATTTTAATATGTTTCCCAGATATAGCAGAAGACGGCGAGGGGCGGCTAACTCCGGTTGCACGCCTAGGTAGTCCTCGGTGTCGTTATGAGCAACCGCCGAATCACGGCAGCAACGTGCCAGAAACGTCATCGTATGTTCAAGGTTCAGGATTAACGGGTAGGTAATTTACTATGATGTATTATTTCATTCGCCTTTTGGGAAAGTTAGTACTCTCTCCATATTTTTGTTGTAATGTAGTAATCCGAATCACTAATGCCGGGTGTACGCACCCGCCGGGACAGTACCTACGAGACAGGTTTATCCTTTCTAACTTATTAAAAACTAGCAGTTGACTGCGTCTTCGTCTGCTTAGATTTCGGTTATCGCTATCCCGAGGTAACTAAGTATGCAATTTTTCGAGATACAAGTAGCCTACGTCCTTCTCCAGGGTGACGGTGACGGATGACTGAAATGGCGTGCCCATCTCGCGGTGTCTCGACCTGTGTGTACAGTCGGCACAACATATACATATGTATAGCAGCAAATATATCGTAGCGACCAAAGTCGTCAAATATACTCGCTCTTAAGTCCTTTACAACCTACCCGAAACTGTAAAATTTTCCCAATCAACCTTGAACCTAATGCTTTAGCGATAATCGAAAAAATCTATTAAAGAAATCTGACAGTCTACATACCAAGGTGATACAAGACTTTTTATTTTATTTTACTTTATATTATATATTTGACCACTTTGCACTTTCGTCGCTAAAATATTATCTGACGCTGACCTGAAGGCCAATTCTACTAATTAAAAACGTTCGCAGTGTCATCTCGGCGACAATCGAATTTCAAAAATTTGACAAAAATGTATGGGAATTTTTGACAGATTGACACTGAGATCAGACTGTGAACGTTCTTAAAATTAGTAGAATTGCCCCTCTGATCCTACTAATAGGTACTGTTTATTATTTTTTAGGTTACCAATCAAAAGTGCTGTCATTATTGTCATGTATAAAAACCCAAAATGATCAAATAATAAACCTATTAAAGCATACAAGCACACTGAAAGGTACTCTAAAACCGGAACTAAAATTCCCAATTCAAAATACCGATGAATTAAATACAATTGAACCATTATTGGAGAAAAAAGAAAATTATGCTAGTTTGGTAAGTTACAATAATAATACAGTGTTACCACATAATAAGCATTAACAGAAAAAAGACAAATAGTGAAAATTTGCACCAATAGGCGGCCTTGTAGTTTCAGAGCGATCTCTTCCAGACAACTTACAAAAAAGAATGAAGGAACAGCTTGAAGCAGGTGGTGCAATTTATAGTTATTTAGTAGTAATTAAATAAAAAACATAAAATAAACACGCATACAATACCTACACACTTACAACATTATGTAAAAAGTTATTTCTAATCTTCACTCATTTGACAGTTTTGAATGATTCACGGTTAGTTTCATTGGACATATACATATATATATCGACCAGGATATTGACCGTCTGCAATTAATTTGGTATTTTACAAATATACATTATTTTGTTTGTTACAGGTTTCATACATGAGAACTTTTGGAGGCAGGGATATTTCCAGCAAAGTGTCTCGGATAATGAAATTTTGTTTCACTGACCAGCTAGCTGCACAGTATAACTTCTATGGGAAGAGATCCAACAAAAAGCCTTTCTGCCAACTACGCCTGCGAGAGTGTATCGTGGGTAAGTTTAATATAACACGCAACTGTGAGGCCTGTGCGCAGCAGTGGGGAATATGCTGGAGATGAAGTTTAAAGTTATAATTTTGGTAGTTATAACATTAAAAATTGTATTATGTCTTTATAGAAGGAGTTGTCACCACAACATCTGGGTCTACAGCTAAAGAAGTAGAAGATTCCATTAAAATTTGGCTAAAACATGCCCCTGAAAGATTAAAGAAGAGTAATAAATAAAAATAAACATGGCAGAGAAAATAAAATACTCAAAAAAGGCTATAGTTGGCAAACGTCAATTATTAAGAAGAGCAAAGGAAGCAGAGTTAAGTGTAATTTCAAATTTACAAGAGAGTACTGCAGCTGTAAGTGCGTCCTCTTCCATAGTTAATTTGCCCTGTACTTTATATAATAATTGTCAATCTGAAATTGTATTGCAAGGTTCTAGTAATAATTCCAATTTATTGATGCAACATGACATTTCTCATGAAAACCAAATTACTACTTTTGATGATGAGCATTCACTATCTGAATCAGATTCTGTTAAGTCTATAAAAGATGATGATTTCGAAACAGAGTTAAAACATTGGGCCACTCAATATCAAATACCACATAATGCTTTAAATAGTCTTCTTAAAATTGTGTCTCCTTTATGCCCTGGATTACCAAAAGATAGCAGAACATTGTTGACAACCCCTTTGCAACTAGAGATCACTAAGTTAGATACTGGAGAATTAGTATATTTAGGTCTTCTTTCACAAATTCAAAAACAAATAAAACTCTTTGACAATGCTGATAATGTTGGGAATAGAGAAATTAAAGTTTCTTTTAACATTGATGGACTTCCCATATTCAAAAGTACCAATACACAATTGTGGCCCATATTAGGATTGCTAAAAAATAATGCTAGTGCTAGACCATTTGTCGTCGCTCTTTTCTGTGGTCGATCTAAACCTTCACCATTAGATGTTTTTCTTAAGCGATTTGTCGACGAATTAGAAAAAATACTTAGAAATGGTTTCGATCTCGAAGATATTCATTACACTGTTAAAATCCATAGCTTTATTTGTGACGCTCCAGCACGAGCATTTATCAAGTGTACTAAACAACATGGTGGCTATTCAGCTTGCGACAAGTGTGTAGAGGCAGGCGAATACCGCGGCCGCGTGATCTATGAAAGTGTGTCAGCACCCACGAGGACCAATGAATCATTTCGTTCGCAGCTTGATGAAGACCATCATGTTGGAGAGTCACCACTTTTACGGCTCCCTATTGATTTGATATCTTTATTCCCTACCGAATATATGCATAATGTTTGTTTGGGGGTAATGCGTAAGCTTTTAAATGTGTGGATTAGTGGCGATTTAAAGGTTCGTATACAAAGTCACTTGATTAAAATAATATCTGAAAAACTAATCTATTGTTCAAAATTTATACCAGTTGAATTTAATAGAAAACCGCGGAGTTTATCAGAATTAGCTCGATGGAAAGCAACTGAGTATCGAATGTTTTTATTATATGTGGGTCCAATTGTGTTAAAGGACATCTTGCCACGTTCACTTTACGAAAACTTTCTACTTTTTCATTCAGCTATTACGATTTTATGTTCAAACAAACATATCAGAGAACTTGGTATAAATTTGGCTCAGGAATTACTTCTGATTTTTATAAATCATTCAAAATCGGTTTATGGATTACATTTTTTGGTATATAATGTTCATATGTTATGTCATATATGCGATGATGTACGCCTCTTTGGTACACTAGATGAATATTCGGCATTCCCATTTGAAAATCATTTAAAGAGTGTAAAGAAGTTAGTACGGTCGCCTAATAAGCCATTACAACAAATTGTAAGAAGATTGAAAGAAATGGAATCTTCAAAATTATACAGCTTCTCATCGAAAATAACTGTTTCTGACCAGTTTTATTCTGGACCCCTACCTGAGGAAAATGTATATGAATGCTATAAAAAACTAATATATAAAAAATATACGTTATATGTAGCCGAATCTCGTGAAACTGATTGTTATTGTCTTACTAAGGATAAGAAGGTGTTTAAGATACACAACATCCTTAAAAATCACACTTTATTCATTTATGGAAAGGAGTTTGTAAACTATCAGCCGTTCTTTGAGTACCCTTTTAATTCAGTAGCTATTGATATTATGGTAGTAAAAAATTATTCAATTTTTAAACTGATGCCTGTTAATGACATTTTAACCAAATGTGTGGTTGTCCACAATAACGGCTATACATTAAGCATTCCGATGCTTCATGATTATGATTGCGATATGTGATATTGTGATTGCTTTTTAGTCGAGTGCAATTAGACAATAAGGTGGAACGAAGTTTATAATGGTCGGATTTTCATGGGGTTTTTTTTGTTAAGTTCCTAGAGGAGTGGTGAAGAAAGTTACAAAAAAATAATTTCACCGCACGCCACTTTAGCGTTAGAGGTCTTGATAGAGTCACTTCACTCGTAAAAGTGGTTTTCTTGAATATTTTTACGTCCAGTTATCTGGTAAAAAACATCCGTTACCAATATCGAAAGAAATCTCAGTCTCAAAAATTCGATATTTTATAAATAATTGAAGAAAATAGGAAATTTTCAAAAAATATGCATTACATCGAAAACAATGAACAAATAAACAGACCAAATTGGCGTTTAATGGATGCACGCAGGTCACACTATTACGCCACAATATGAATTCAATTTAAAAAAAAATGTTGCGAGCGGTAAATTTTTTTTAACTTTCATCTCCACTCCTTTAGAAACTCGAGAAAAAAAAACCCCATGAAAATCCGACCACTATAAACTTCATTCCACCTTTTGAGTATTTTTTTTCTAATTGCACTCGGCTATTTATGAATACAGAATGTAATCGGGGGCGTACCTATCAGACAAAGGCAGGTGAGCATGAATATCGGTACCTAACGAATCGACATGTATATGTTTACCATATTTTTTAAAGTTTTCGACACCATCGTCGCATATATTGATCAGTACGTACAATAAAAACTAAACCTTAACACGCAAAACAAGATTGAAATTCGTGTTAAATTTCAGCCATGCTTAAGTCAGTGACAACTTTTGCATTTGACGTGGCGTCGAAAAGGTGGAAGCGTCAGGGTAGAGTGTGAAATACAAATGTTCTTACGTTTTTTGCAATTTGCAGGTCAGGATCACGCTGTTTAATGATGAAAAATGAGTCGCGCCAGTAACACGTAGGTATGTAGCTACAGAATTATAATCATAAAATCATTAATACAACCCTCTAATTTCAGTTAGGGTTAACAATGTAAATAGTATATGTGTGAATTCTGTAACTATTTATGAAAAAGTCATTCAATGGGGTTAAATGAACTTAGAGGTTTATATTGAGGATTTTAATGATTATAATTCTATAACTACATACGTGTTACAGGCGCGACTAATTTTTTATCAACATACAACCTGACACTGACCTGCAAATTGCATAAAAATGAATTTCGCTCTCTACCCTGTTCCACCTTAAAGTTATGAGCGTTTTTTTTTTTAAATTTTGTACATCACCGAATTTCAGGTTAAATTTAATTTAGTTAAATGTCGTTGTATGTATGAAGTTGTAGGTAAAAGTAGAGGCAACACTCCCTTAACCTACATGAATACGGCTGGCCGCATGCTCTCGCTCACTTTGGTCCCCCCTCTGTTATTAATACTCATTGACCGAGCGAGCGAAGCGTCTCCGTTTCAGCTTGGGTAAAAATGCTTTCCTATGTCCGTTTGTCCGGATTTCCGTCTGATCTCGCCTAAAGGTCGTATTTGTCAACCGATTCACGTGAAATTTTGTGAGCAGGTTCGTTAATTTTATAGATTTTATTTTGTCATCAGTTTTTCGAAATTTTGGAAAATTGCGGAGATATGAGTGTAGATTTTTTTTAATTCAGCCATTTCGAAAACTCGCGAGGTCTACTGTAGACCTGTTAAAGCTCATAGAGCCACTAGTATTTAGAAAGAGAGGGACCAATGTGAGCGAGAGAGCACGCGGTCTGCCGCCTTCATTGTTGTACTTCATGGTTTTATGTATCTAAAATTGTCAAACCTATGATAGTGTTTTTATATGTTTACTAGTCCGGTGGACATAGAGAAAACTAATGTTATTTTAAGTCATGACCTCATACATTTTAAAACAAGAAATAAAAACTACAATTAACTATAACTTGTATTTTTTTTAGCAATAGAAATAAGGTAATTAGCAATCTTGAGCCGTCTTTTTATCGAAAACAGCCAGGACGGTTCTCTTTTTACCCGACTGCATAGGAAGGGTTATGTTTTTCGCGCCTATTTTTGTATGTTTGTTTTTTAATAGACTACGTTACCCACCCATGCTACCTACGGGAAGCATATTGCCATGCTTACGATATCAGCAGTAAGTGTGTTCTGGGCGTTTTTATTCAAATTTATATAAAAGTGAAAATCGCTTGCAAAACACACTTACTGTTGGTAATCGTGTACACGGCAGCATAATAATATTCGGCCCCGTAGTTCCTGACGTGTACGTCCTAGTAACGTCACTATGAATCCTGTGTGTGACGTAACTCCAACGTCAGTGGCTGTCCTAATATGTACGGCCCAGTAACGTCCCTATGAATTCAGTATATGACGTCACTCCAACGTCGGTGGCTGCCCTAATATGTACGGCCCAGTAACGTCCCTATGAATTCAGTATATGACGTCACTCCAACGTCGGTGGCTGCCCTAATATGTACGGCCCAGTAACGTCCCTATGAATTCAGTATATGACGTCACTCCAACGTCGGTGGCTGCCCTAATATGTACGGCCCAGTAACGTCCCTATGAATTCAGTATATGACGTCACTCCAACGTCGGTGGCTGCCCTAATATGTACGGCCCAGTAACGTCCCTATGAATTCAGTATATGACGTCTCTGTAACGTCTGTAAACTGACGTCTTGAGGCTGTGACAAATTGACGTCATCTGATGGGACCCCCCGACGTCAAGACATGACGTCTCTTACGTCGAGCAGTACCGTAAACGGACGACATAATGACGTAAAAATGCTACCTGGGTACCTATAGATAAGTCTGGAGTTATGCCCGGTAGATGGCAATAGGCTCGCCCCCAATTACATTGGACATGGGTGTAATATAGGTACACCTCAGTATATCACAGGCTCAGAGAGCAGAGCTGCAGTGAAACGAATCTAGGACTTTTCATACACAATGGAATATTTTAGCTACTTCCAAATTATGGAATTTGGAGGTTTTCAAATGCTATCAAACTCAAACCATTTATTTCAATTAACCCTTTGTATGTATGTAACGTGGATCCACGCGAGACACAATTACTTTTCAATTGTTTTTGTAATTACGGCATTCAACCGGTATGGCTTTTGAATTGTCAAGGAGTTCGTCAGTCAGAAATATGAAGCTATTTGCCCATTCCAGAGCGTAGTAGGTAACTATGGAGAACAACGGGCAAGAAAAATATGGTTACAAAATATTGGTAACATCTTTTATGTTGAAATGAGGCACGTGAGCACGAAGCAGAACGTTAAAAACGTCCGTACCTAATAAAAAGATAGAAATAGAAATTCAAAAATTAATTTAAGTTAAAATAAGCGCAGCTAGAGGATGACCAGTCCCAACTGACGGCGCCTGTTCTAGAACAAGACGAATAGATCTGCACCATTCAGCTCAACTATCTTTGCGGACAGAGGTTCCCAATTTTATTTGGCCATGGAACCCTAATTGATTATAGTTTTTTTTTGACGGAACCCTAGCTGGCTATTTTGATAACTAAAGTATTTTCCTTGTAGTTTGAATAAATACATGTTGGACTCGGAGATAGAACCATTTATAAAAATTGTAATTATACGTATTGCAAAATATTTATTGTAACTAAGAAATACAATGCAATGATTATTCAATGTGGAGAATGTTTTTTTTCACATATTTTCTTATAATAGCAATAAAATTAGGCTTTCGGACAGACCGCGGAACCCCTGTGACCATTTGACGGAACCACAGGGTTCCGCGGACCACCTTTTGAGAATCGCTGTTTTAGGGAGCTAAATGATACAAAACACGCGCAACCGTCAACAAGAAATGAGATTATGAAAAGAGAATGATAATGAAACAAGACTAAATTAAGCTTAAGATGCATAAACGTGTTAATACGTACTCATAACAGTTCTTAATACCACTGTATTAAGACCCAGTAGGCAGCAACCAAAATATAAGTATTTCGCAGAAAAGTAGGGGAGAATTCTGACATAACGGGATTATGTCGGCGAATCCGTGTCAGGCATACACGACGGATTAAAATTTAATAAAGTTGTGCCCCATTTTGACAGTTTGCCAGCCCATCAGTCTGCTCCCAAGAATCCTTTTCCTTAGGAAAAAGGTTTTTCATAAGTTGGAGAATTATAAGAGCTTGAGGAAATTTAGTCTAAAAAGATTCAGTCCAATTTCTTATGGCGATGTTTCATGCTTTTGCCTTTCACTGGGTTTTTTCTCATAATAGGGAATTTTCCATTTTCTTTTAAACTATTCTAATTTGAAGATTGGGACGGTATATTTAAGGGAAAAATAAAAATAAATTTATTATATCCATTTTCTCCATTAAAAACGATTGAAATCAAATTTATTTTTCGTTGTTTTGAATTTACCGCTAAAACGCTCCTTAATATGACTTTTTATCACATGACATCATGACGTCAGCTTTGTGTAAACAGCACTAGTACAAATACTTAGTTTGACGCAGTTTTAGAAATATTTGTGCACAGAGGCACCGCACACCAGTGATTTCACTTTCTATCCATAAAAATCTTGTTAATTATAAACACGACATTCACTTGTTTACTTACTAACTACTTTATTTTACACAAAGTTGAAGTCGCGTGATAAAAAGTCATCGTAAGGAGCGTTTTGGCGGTAAATTCAAAACAACTAAAAAATAATTTGGTTTAAATCGTTTTTAATTGAGAAAATGGACATAAATCAATTTTATTTTATTTTTCTGTTATATGTTTCGTCCCAATCTTCAAATTAGAATAGTTTCTAAAAAAAACGGAAAATACCCTATTATTTATTGACGCAAATAATATATACCTACACAAATAGCACCCAGGCGAAGAACTCATTTTAGTCTAGAATATTCGAATATTTCGAGGTATCCTCTCTAATATTAGGGTTTCGTATTTAAAGGGTGCTATCAATCAGCTGGCTGTATATTTTGAACCGTATATAGTCCTTGAAATTTTCATGTGGGTACTGCTATGGCCGCTGTAACAACATAAAAGAAAACAAAAATGTAGTGTTAAATACTGTGTTAAATACTGTGATCATGTGCGAGTTCAATTTGCTGTTTTTTTTGTTAGTATTCATCATCATCATTTCAGCCGAAAGACGCCCACTGCTGGACATAGGCCTTCCCTATAAGCTCCGCCACTTCGACCGGTTCTGTGCTTCCCGCACTTAGCGGACTACTGCGGCCCTCACCAGGTCATCGGTCATTATTAAACTATCTCAAAAGATATTTTGCTACAACACACAAGTTCAAAAACTAAGCAAGCCTTTTTCGCTAGATTTATTTCTTAGAACATCAAGCTTAAGAATTTAAATAACCTCTTAAGAATGTTCGTCACTAAATCTAACTTGTACTCTAAAAAGCAAGCACTTAATCACCGAAAATAGTTTCAAGACCTAAACTACCAGCAACATTAAAGTAAAATTTACCCCTTTTTGCAGGAGTGGGTAATTCAATCTCTTCAAGCTTTGTCAGCATTTGTCAAAAAATTATTGTTAATTATGAAACGACGATTAATCTGACTCCTTTTTCCGCTAAACAAATCGTGTCAATTAATAAAGATAATGACAATCTAAGACTAATAAATATTTAATGCTTATAGTGTATCGAGTTCATTAGTCTCTCTTGCGAATTTTGAAAATCTTTTAAGAAGAGAGTAAAAAGATTCCTAATCGTTAGAGAGAAAAAATGTCGTTGGTTAAAACCAATGATATAGTACGCAAAACACGTGCTTTAACGTGGAGTTGCAGACACCAGAGGGGTAATTCCACTATCAGTAGGAATATTTTCATTTTGACAGTTCCACAACATTCATTATGTTTTTTAGGTACGTTGTTGAGCAGACAAATTATACAAGCAATGGATTAACAATAAGCTTCAAAATGATTTAGATTCTGATTAGTGTTACGAAATTAGGGTGCAGCCCGTATTACCAACGATATTATTATTCTCTAACAAGACATCAATGTGAAGTTGGCCGGATATCAACGGTAATAAACACCAGTGTAAGCTGGCTTGTGTCCTATTTCATCTCCGTACTACTTACTACTTCTAATGATTATAAGAACCTTTTCAGTTTGAGACACAGATGAGAATGGCGTCTTTGTAATAGGTACCTAATTTAAGGTAGCTACCCGTCTTTGTTTTTTTCATATGAATTGGGGCACCGAATCACTGATCTGGGATCTGGGATACACCAGAGGAGTCAATGGTGACCTTCTCTTTTAATGGTTTGTTAAAGGTAACATAAGGTAGGGTAAGATAGGGTAAGATCCTCGAACAACTATAAAGATTTAACCCTAGTTATCATAGTATTCCGAAAATAATATAATTAGCAGTAAAACTTACTAACGAGTACGAATATGTCAATACTAACTAACTTTACTAAGGCCTATCATCTAATATCGGTTGGAATAGGTTCAGTGCCTCCTCCAGACATAATTACAGGAAATCTATCATTTTGATCCTACACTTGTACAAAATATCTAAAATTAACCCAATAATTAATTGTAAAAATTATCTATAGAATTTGTAAATCAATCAGGTGATTAATAAAAAAAATCCTCTAAAGCCATAGACAAGCGTCAGTCAGTTATTTATGGTAGGATTAAAAGCGGGAACGGCCAACCAATATGGCTACCGACGAACGCTAAGCTGGTGATTTAAACACAACCCATCGATTCGCTAAAACGCGAAACGTAATTAATCATATTTTAGCCGCCTTTAGAAATACTAGGGGATTGAAAGGACCTATTAAAATATTGTAAACAAGTAAAAAGCTTTTGAATGTGGAACATTTTGTATAGATCTGTATCTTGTTGTGAAGTATGGTCTGTTCCGTAAGTATCTGGTGAAAATGTAAATAAATGAATTCATGCCTGGGGATCTTTTTATTTTTAACTAGCAGCGCTCCGCGGTTTCACCCTCGTAGTTCCCATTCCCGTAGGAATACGGTGATAAAATATAGCCTATGTCACCTGTGGATAGTGTAGCTTCCCATCAGTGTCATCAGCTTTTCGATTAATTAAATCGAAAAATTGGTGAAATAAAGTAGAAATTTCTAAATATTGATGAATGTCTTACTTATTTATTACCTTCAGTGAGTGATTGCGAAAGAATTTAACCTGAACAAAGGGGTAATTGCGAAATACTATCAGTGGCTTTCATTTTGACCGTTAGGATATCACCATTCTTGCGTCTACCAGCATTATACAATGACAAATACCCAACATTGGACCCCTTCAATACCACACGGAACTAGAGATGGGTCGTCGACGTATTTGGCGTCGACGCAACTAGACCGTCCATTTTCGTTTATCGACTAGTCGATCAACTAGTCGAATTCGTCGACTAGTTTACGCGTTAACTTAATAAACTTTGCGTCGTCGTCTACGGCAGTCGACGACGCCGACGCGGACGGCGTGAACGTAGGCGGTAGACGTCTCATCTCTCGCGGACTGTACCTATTCATTTGAACTTCCCTTCATACTTTTCCAGGCTTAGGACCATAAGAGGAGAGTAATATATCGGGTGCTTAGGACTGGCTGAATACTGAATAGAGTTAATTATAAAGTCGTATTCACTATACCTGTGTCCCAACAGTGGGAACATTATAGGCTGATGATGATGATGATGATGATGATGCACTATTCTGGCTTAGTTAGAAGATCAATTGATTTTATGTACATTCATTATTATTTTGTTAAATATTTACAAATTCAAAAATCAAAACAACATGAAAACACACACAGTTTGTTTAAACAAATACAAACCGGCTGGTCTCGCATCGCCCGACCAGTCCATCGCCTTCCTCTTCGCACACGCGAAACTACTATATCTGCATACTTTCCTTCCCATGACAATAATAAAATAATAAATATTCGACCCGTACAATTAACAACTCCCTCTTAATAGATTTAAAGTTCAAATTTGTTTGCACGATTATTTTATTTCCAAGGGCGCACGGACGAATGAATCGATTACGTTCTCGTTTACGTTTCAGTTACGCCGTCAGAGGCGTCTACGGATTCGACTAGTCCATTGATTAACGGTGAACCGTCGCATCGTCGACTCGTTCACAACTTGTCGCGTTCCGTGTTTCGGCGTCTAGCGTCTACGGATTCGACTAGTCCATCGATTAACGGTGAACCGTCGACTCGTTCACTGTACGTCGACGGTCGAATTAACTAGTTCGTTCATTCAACGCCCATCGCTACACGGAACAGATTAAGAAATGAGATTTTCCAAATCCTCCGCCAAACGCCGGTAACTCGGCTAACCCAGTAGTGCCAGTTTAGTCATACAGACACACACACATCATCACACACATTTACAGCACCTACATCGCACAGATACACGCACACAAACATTTTAAATATTAACAATTATATCACTCTCTGTACTTTTTTATTTTTTGTGTACTTTTCGTAATGTTTAGAATAATTATTAATGTTACACTTGTTGTCAGCTGTGAAGATACCTTATCAATAAATAAACATATATTGCGTTACTAACATTGCTGAGCAGACAAATTTCACGACCACATGAAGCAATGGATTAGCGTAGCTCCCTTCAAAATTATTCAGACTCTGATTCAAAATTTAAAAAAAAGAAGTGTTAGGGTGCATAGTTTGCTTACACTTTCATCAGCTAGTTTTTGAACAGACTGTAAGCTAGGACGTGCCGTGTGTCGGCCTATTTTCGAGCTCTGTGCAATGTCTATACTTGTGACGTTTAGGTATGAGATTGTAGTCGCGGATACTCGACGTACGCAGACAGATAGTGCGGGAAATGGAAAAATGGATTTACGTGTCTTATTTTCAGCTATACACATGTGATATCCCAGAACTGGAAAACAACACCATTGCGACCTTTGCAGATGACACTGCTATTATGGCTACTGGATCAAGCCACAAAGAAGCAGTAGAGAAAGTTCAACAAGCTGTGAACAAAGTGTATGACTGGACACAAAAATGGAAAATCAAACTCAATGAGTCAAAATCAGTTCATATTGACTTTACTAATAAACACTGCGATTACCACCCAATCTACATAAACGGCATGCAAGTGCCTTATGCTAATACAGCCAAATACCTTGGCATAACTCTTGACGCCAAGCTGCGTTGGAAATCCCACGTCAAAAAGAAAAGACAGGAACTTGACATACGTTATAAAAGTATGTATTGGTTATTCGGAAGGAAATCCTGCCTATCAGTACATAATAAAATTATATTATACAAGCATATTCTTATGCCAATTTGGACGTATGGAATCTAACTTTGGGGCTGTACCAAAAAAAGTAACGTTAAAATAATTCAACAATTCCAAAATAAAGTACTCAGAAATGCTGTAAATGCACCATGGTATATTAGAAATGACGACCTCCACCGCGACCTTAAAATAGAACTCGTCACCAACATCATCAAAAAATTTGCTGAAGCCCACGAACGCAGACTTCACCGACATGTGAACATTGAGGCAATTCAGCTGCTAGATAACACGGACATAGTGCGTAGGCTAAAGAGAACTAAACCATTTGAATTAGTGTAGTGTATAAATAGTGTATAATAGTGACAGTGATGTGCTATACATGTAACACATGAACAAAGTGTTTTTTATTTTTGTTATCAGACCCTAAGAAAGTGCAACGGAATTGTGTAAAAGTGCAAAATGACACTATTCTTAGTTATAACGTAATCTACCACGTAAAATATTAAGTTAGAGTTAAATTACTTATTAGTCTATTAGGCTAGATTGTAATAAATTACTAAGAACTTTAGTTCTTACTAACAAGGGAAAAAAAAAAAAAATCAGTTTATATGTGAAATATTTGGTTGCCTGTTGGAGTTTTGGAGTTTCGTATTAAATAAAAGGTACGTCTCAAATCGACAGCAGCAAAGTAGAAAGAGTCAACTGCACTTTTTACGAAGTTCATTCACTCTTTTACATGATTCGACTCAGAATTCTTTGTTTATTCATAGGTTTTTTTTGTTTTGCTCTTGGAACAACAACATTACAGTAATATTGGCCTTAACCATGTTCTTAGTTATGCCAGAATAACTAAATGATGCAAAATAGGAGGTTTGTTCTTCTATTAATTATCACAGTTTTGCGTTCAAAACGCTCTTCTGTAAAATCATGATTTTGTAGATAACCGTATTTTCTTTGTGGCCGTCGAATGATCAACTGTTTGCTTTATTGCTACGGTTTATTACATACAGTTGTGTCTATTATTAGACTATTCAATTCGTCGAAACGCTATTTTTGGTTTAATTCTGTTGTTTCTTAGCGCTGAAATTGTTCGAAGGTTATGCTTACAAAACACAACGTCGTGTGCTTACAAAACACAACGTCGGCTTCCAACATGGAACGCCTACGATTTCACAAAATATCTAATATTAACCCCAGCCATTAATTGCTAAAATTATCTTAAGAATTGGGTTTTATTTACGTAGATAGTCAAGTAGTCATATTTCTGTTGACGTACCCTATTTTTAACCGACTTCAAAAAGAAGGAGGTTATCAATTCGACATGTTTATATATATCTCTTTTTTATATATTATCAACCCTTTGTACCTCGTTGCAAGTCCTGGCTGTCATTCATGGATCTTTGGCAGTCGTTACGGGTCGTCGGAAACCCGAAAGTCTGATAGTCTTACCAAAGGGCTATCGTGCTAGTATAGTAGTGGCCAGTAACTGGGTTGTGGAGGTCAGATAGGCAGTCGCTCCATGTAAAATACTGGTATTCAGCTGCGTTCGGTTCCACTGGAAGTCGATCCCAAAATCATTGCGAAAAGACTAGGCAGATTTATTGTCTATTTTATTCAAATCTTTATTACATATCTCATGTGTGTAGGTACAAGATCTTAACACTATTAACAAAGTTCACATGGACCCTGTCGGGCACAGAAATTGAGTAAATTCTAAGTAGTAGCAAGTGTATAGAACGTCATAATTTACAAAACATACAATGCAACTCCACACTCTCTATTAATAATATAATTTCACGCCATGCTTTTGCAGTTGTGAAACTTCACAGCTGATAGATCAAGTAGAAACTTTGAACTAGAGCAAGGCAAGTATGCTACAATAAATCAGTACCTAGTTGTATTATTATTAGTTTCTATTTAAGCCTCAGCACACACAATAAAGGGCAAGCCTCTCAACTTTTTCCAATCTGTTTCTAGCTTTTACCAACGAATTCTCCCAACGTGGAAATTATCCCGCGAGAACGTACTACCGGGATAAAAGTATCCTATGTGTTAATCCAGGGTATAAACTAGCTGTGTGCCAAATTTCATCCAAATCCGTTCAGTAGTTTTTGCGTGAAAGAGTAACAAACATCCATCTATCCTCACAAATTTCGATCAATTAAGTAGTAGGACTTAACTATTATTATAAAGAGAAAACATTTGATATTTTGTATACATTTTTTTGTTACATTTTCACGCTAAAACGGCTGAACGAATTTGTATGAAATTTGGCATGACTTTCATTAGAACATAGGATACTTTTTATCCCAATCCTCCCATGGGATCGAGACTTACGCGGGTAAAACCGCAAGGCGCATCTAGTATGGCTCTAAATATGAAATGTTTTAGTGTTTATCTCTTAACATAATTATTCCATTAAATTGTAACATTCGTGGAGGTAGTATAAGTAAGCCATGTCGTTCAAAGCCTTTCTATAACCCCCATTCACATTGAACATCGATAATCTAAATAGTCGTCATCGCTTATCACAATTTGAGTACAAACGAACAATACTATTCATATGCACATCACTCCGACTCCAATATATTCAGATTCATATTCTGAATCAACTTAAGCTATCGACTATCGAGGCAAGTTGCATATCTTGCATATTGTTAGGACTCAAAGGCTCTAGATGTCTCGGAGTCCATTATGCTTAACAATAGACTGAATGAGATGTCTGTGTAGGCTAGATGAACCTCTTCATGAAATACCACAGTAATGTATTATCCAGGTCTTGTATAGCTAAGGTATTCTGATTGAAGTAGGAATCTATCCATACTACTTAGTGATGTGCCGGATCATTAAAAATGTAGATCTGCAGATACGGATCCAGATACGGATAATTGGCGTCAAGATCCGCGGATACAGATTTACTCAATCGGTGTAGGTGCGCGTGACTTTGAAACGATACTTGACGCCACTTGATACTGCGTGACAGAAGATGTTTCGACTTGCGTTGCGCGGGTCTTTTGTTTGTTTTGTCTATAGTTTAGTGTGACACTGGGCAGCATAGATAACGTTTGTGTTTGTTGTACGAGTTTAAAGAATGTCTACAAAGTTTAGTAGTGCAATTTGGAAATTATTAATAAGGTAAAAGATCCGTAAAAAATGTAACGGACGGAATGGTACTCCCGCGGATATCCGCGGATACGGGTACGGATATCCGGAACATCGCTAATCCATAGATTATATTTTTTTCAACACACTTGCTTAAAATGGCTCTAATTTCACCGCAATTAGGCACATAATGACACCTATTATAAAACTGTGACTTTTTCATTACTATTGAGTAGAATGATATTATTCACTAGTGAGTTATAGCTTTTTTTTTTATTGGTTGAGTTGCTTTTTTCTTAAAAAGTTTCGATACAAAAAAGGTCGTGCTCAATAGTACAAATAAATTAACATACCTATTGCTTGCTCATTTCATGCAACTTCGTAATTAAATAGATAATTTCAGCTTGTACGTTTTTAATAAATAAAACTTTCACTCAAATATAACTTTTGTTTTTTTCTGTAATAAAGAAAACTTTGAATTCCCCATTTTGTACATAGCTTAAGCCCTATCCGCGAAAAGGCAAAAAAAAATTAACGTCATTCTGTTAGGCCACGTTCCGAGTTACAATAATATCGATTTGACCGCGCTCCCACACGACGTCCCGCGAATCGTCGTGTGGGAGCGCGGTCGTCATGCGCCATCTTGTCAAAAATGACAGTTGTGCTGTTTTGTTTTAAGTCACATCGAATCTCTAGTTAATTTAGATTTATTTGAAACAGTGCTACTATCTAAGAAGAAAAAATGTGTGGTTTATACAAGTTTAATATGGTGAATATATGTTTTAACGTTGAGTGAACACTTTTATCGCGATCACGAGCGTTCCGTATTGATGACAAAAATGACGCAGAATCGTGATGTCTAACTCGGAACGCAAAATATCGATGTCAGCGCTCGCAGCGTTATTTTTCTAATTCGGAATGCGGCCTTAGTATAAGGCCGATCGCCATTGTTAGATGCGCGCACATTGGAAAACTGATTACTTTTGTATACTAATGACTCCAAGTACTAGTTATGAAGAAAATTATTTATGTTGTAACACCGCCCGAATATAAGATGTGAAGCCCTTAACGTTATGGAAAGTTTACTACCTAAAAACTCCAAGGACAAAATGATTTTTTAAGTATTATTTTCTTCACAAGTGTGTTGAAAAACGTCGTATGATACACGTGTGTATTGATGATTACCGTCCTCGGCTCTCTTAAGACCCTCGCCTGACGGCTTGGGTCTCAATGGCGCCTCAGCGGTAATCACCAACGTTATACATTAGTACTATAATGTACTAATAGAAGACTAAACTTTGCACTAAGATTTCTTGCCATTGTAGAGAGCTTGTGTTCGAATAAAAATGGCAACTGAAGAGTTTGACAAGATCATAGCACAGCGTTTCGCTACGCCGTAGCTAGGTTCGTAGCACTGGCTACGCCGTATGTAGCATGACGCGTAGCACTCGTTATGTTAAAGTGGGCGTAAGACGCACACAGATTTTTATTCCACCACATAACCACTCGAGAATGGCGTAATTTTCTAATAATGTTTATGTTATTCGGAATACTCACCCGTTATTACAATCTCATATAGGTACCCTTCTTGTAGGTACTTCAGCATCTTCCATTCTCCTTCAATTCCGCGTTTCTAAGGATGTAACAATGGGCACTAATCTTACGGGACACGTCATTCTCATATCATTATTATAACATTCACCAATAAGTGATCAATGTATCTATTTGTGGACGATATACTTTATTACAGAAGGTTTAATTATAAAATACTGGCGATCCACCTCTGCTTTGCAAAGTTTCCTAATAGATTTGACAAAACCTCGAGATTTCTTTGTTTTAAGGTCAATGTTTTAAGAAGATATTATGTGGGTGTCATTTCTGTGAATTATATTGTGCATTAACTGAAACCGCGGGTTTCACCCGTTTAGGTCTAAAGTATCTTATGTCCTAATCCAGGTCATATGTCCCAAATTTTATCCAAATCCGTTCACCCGTTTGAGAGTGAAAGCTTAACAAACAAACATACAAAACATCTTTTTTGCTTATAAAATAACATAGTTTAGATTTGGAAATACCGAAACGAGGAGACTAAAAGGACATTTATTGTGATCTTATTGGTGATGTATTTCAGAAAGGTCAGGTGCGTTTTAGAGGCAACCAGCATGTGTGTATGACCAGAGGGCAATTTTCGTAATTTTAATAACGTTCACAGTCTCATCTCAGTCTCAATCTGTCTAAAATACCTCGAGTTTCTATACATTTTTGACAAGTTTGTAACATTTGATTGTCGCCGAGATGACACTGCGGATAGATTTTAAACGTTTTTAATTAAGAGAATTGGCCTTCCGGTGAAAGTTTTATTAATTTAAGGAAAAAAAAGTAGCACAATAAGAAATAGACATAAATTATCTTAAATATTACGTTTTAAACAATTATGCTACCCCCTTTTTTTTTTTTTGCATACCCATTACTCGCCGTCCGCAAGCCCATGTCTACGGTGGCCGGAAATCGGCCTGGGATTCCCGACGCCCAGGGCGTCTCCGTATCCTGCGGCGGCTAGGGTCGCGAGGGCGCATATGCTGCCTCTCCCTCACGTACGCCGCCTCCCTCTTCGCGAGCATCACTGCTTCGCTGAAGGAGGTGACGGCTCCCCATGCCCTCTCGCTCCGTACCATGGCCTGGAACAGGGCCGGACGCGAGAGATCGCCGCCGCCGATCGCCTCCACGAGGACACGGCGGTGCTCTGCCCAAGCAGGGCAGATCGCCACCGTGTGCTCCACCGTGTCCTCAGGGCGATCTTCGCAGTGGAAACACCCGGGCGTTTCCTCCCGCCCTATCCGAAACAGGAACCTCCCGAAACAACCGTGTCCGGTGAGGACCTGCGTCAGGCGGAAGGTGAGGACGCCATGCCGCCTCTCAAACCACTCCTCAAAGAGGGGACTTACCGCCGCAATCGTGGCGTGCCCAGCACTGGGTTGCGACAATCGCATTCTCCATGTCACCATGAGATCCCGCCGGAGCTCTGTCCGCTGTGCCGCGATTTCCCGCGGCATTATGCTAACCCCTACATTCTCCACAGATTACAATTAAAGTATTTAAAACTAGGTAGTAACACAGATACTCGTACAACAGTAATTGTCATTGAAATCATATCTGATTTTTAAAGAAAAAGTAAATTTATGTGCGTATATTATAACATATTTCTGCTGATCTTGACTTTGCTGATCCTATAAGGTTGCTTGGATTTGCTTCTTAAATACATTTTTACTAAGAAAAATAATGTCGAACGTTAACGAAGCAAAAGGAGTATGTAAGGATCGTACCAGGTGGCTTTCTGTAGTTTCTGCCCACCCCCGTGGGAAGAAAGCGTGAGTTTATGTATACATATTCAGCCTATAACGTTTCCACTGCTGGGACACAGGCCTCCTCTCAGTGAGAGGGTGTGTGCCGTAATCCACAAAGCGCCTGCCTGGGTTCGAACGCACGACCAACAAGTCGTAAGTCGCGGCCTACGCGGTTCCCGTGTTTATGTATATTTTTTTTTATTGTATGAGTAAAATAAAATGAAAGCATTTAAAGAATAACTTTCATCATTAAAGTGTTACAACGTTATCTGAAATCAGTATTAACACTTATATTTTAAAACTTTTCAGGATTTTATTGAGTGGCATTAATTTAAAACCGTTCAATTTATGACAACCTCCAGATTTAAAGCGTACAGTATATTTTTCGGAGTTATTTTTATTTTTTAATTTCGTTGAATTGGGGAAAGTTTATCTGATATGCTCATGAATGACGTTTTAAAATGCAATACAGTTACATGAAAACTTTGTACTCCTTTTTACGAAAATTACGCGGACGGAGGAGTATACAATTTGGCACAGTTAAAGTTTATAATAGAGAACGAGAGTAGGAAGCTATTTTTTTCATAATGATCAAATTTCGACTAATAGTCACAAGTAAATTCGTCACTTATTTTAAAGTCGTGCTCGTGCTCAAGCACGACTTTAAAATAAGTGACGAATTTACCTACCTATTTCATTTATTGACGATTTTAGGTAATAATTCCAATCTTAATTAGAAACATTACATTTTATTTTACTTTATTTTTTGTGAATGTGAGGGCTATGTGTGTTACTTTTTTCTCTCTTTCTTTCTCTGTTAGTTTTAATATTGGTTTCAATATTTATGCGGCCTTCCTAATTCCCTTGTATTCTTCGTCGAATCGTTGAGCTACACGATTACATGATGGGACTTAAAAAATCCTGGCTAAATGTGGGAGTTACATTTAGTATATCTGCTTAAAACCTTAAGGGATTACAGGCGTATTATTTATATTGATATGTTCCTCTAAAAACATGCTATTGTCCCCGCTACATGCTACATGCTATTGGGCCGAAAGGTTTTGGAGTGGCGGCCGCGTACCGGAAGACGTAGAGTTGGAAGGCCTCCCACAAAATGGACCGATGACCTTGTGAAGGCCGCAGGAATCCGCTGGATGCGAGAAACACAGAACCGGTCGAAGTGGTGGAGCTTGGGGGAGGCCTATGTCCAGCAGTGGACGTCTTTCGGCTGAAATGATGAGGAATGAAAGAAAACACTCAGTTATGGGTCTCACATAAATTTATTTCTCCATATACATATGTATAATTTTGCGAATCCACTGTGTCCCGAGACGCAGCGCGGGAAATTTGACAAAATAATTGTTGTCTACTAACGTCTACATTACATTCACACATCGCCCCGCCAGCCATATTGCGTTCGCAATTTTAATTGCACTAAAATAATTATCATTAAAGCTAGGGCGTTAGATAATTGATTTGTTCATAGCAAAAAAAAAAATACGAAACACTTGGATTGGCGAGCCGTTACAATTTTTTTTGTACTCGATATATGCAAGAAAAATAAGCAACTCATCATTGTATCCAGGGCACTGTTGATCGGAGAAAAAAAGTATTTCAACGCGAACAGTTTGCGACGAAAATTTAATATATTTTGGAGATCGAGTTAATTAAAAAAGTTCGTAACTGAGTGACGGATCCATTAGGCACATTATATTTCCTCCACTTATTTTTTTTTATAAATGTCACATCGGAAATATTTAAGTACTTCGGTCTAATGACCATTTTAATATTTAACAAGACTTTACAAGCAACAATACCCAGACTGGCAAGTGAACTATGTTAATTAAAACATAAAATTACAATTATTCGGCATTCATGTACAAAAACGATTAACAATAAAGAATTTCATGATGTAAACTACATTAAAGGAGATACACAAATAAAAATTAAGAACACATAAAAATTAGTTGGTAAAATCAGTCTTAACATACCGAACATAGGAAGGTATCAATGATGATTTTATTAATGACATGCGTACGTTTAAAAACAACCGTTTTGTACTAAATAATGGAATAATCAGCACCTTAATATGGCATTATATACTTAATCATTGAACACAATACCGCGCAACTGAATAATTAAAAAATATTTAATTAAAACTGCACTTTAAAAAAAACCTGTCAACACAATTTAATTTCAGTCAAGCAAAATTGGTTTTATTACTTGTCTTTGATTCTTGATTGTATTTGATGATTCTTTGTTAAAACAAAGGGAAATACAATTGTTTAAATTGTTTAGTTACGCGTTATTGTGGTACGTCAGTGGTTATTCGACATAAAATATTCCCTAATGGCAGAATGATACATTACCTAAGTCTAAGAATGCAAACACGAAAAACTGTACAAGAGATCGTAATGTGCGTTCGGATACGTTTACAATGAATGATACGACGCGGCGAGAAAACAAATACACGTATATAAAAATAAGAGAAATAAAAGGAATGATAGAAAAGTAAAGCCTCCAATCACTGATTAATTTTTACAAAAAAGTTTGTTCAATTTACGTAGCCTCCTAATAATTAAAGCAGGTTGAAAGCGGCCATGCTCACTAGCGTGTAAATGTTACGAACCTCGCTATAAATGATTCAATAACGAGTATTAAATTTTCACTATAACCTCAATTTAACAATTATTCTCATTACTCTACGTACGTTTCGTATTTAATTGTATTTAATATTTTACTTCCATTATAGCTAAGTGAAACGATTGGCAGTTACGAATGTCAGCGGTCGGTTATCCGACCGAATCAAAACGTACTTAGTTTAACTTTAATTCCTTTAGATATGAGCCACTCTTCAATTGTTCGCATATCTACGTGTAACGTTTGAAAACTGCGTCAACTTTTTTACACTCCCTAAGTTTCATACAAGCTCAAATTTAACTTATACGTAGGTAGATCGATACAAGTAGGTATATTGTATAAAACGAGTGAAAAACGTAAAAATCTTATACATTTACTATGCAAGGGGATTACGGTAAAAGATTAAATAACATACTACACTTAAAGATAGCTTAAAATAGTGTCAGAGTCGTGGCAGTCACGTTGAGTCACTCGAAGTGTCTTTCTTGTCGTCCGTTATTATTCCACGTTTTAATGAGAAGCATAAATTAACGGAGGAAAAACGCTTAAGGAAAGAAAATTCTTGACATTATTTTTTCGCAAAAAAGAAATATAAAAAATTTCCCCTCCCGTTGTAGCTCCTTGAAACTCTCCATGCATTTTATAACTGTTCATACTTCAACATCACACCGTACATAGCTTTACGATCCAAATATAATTGAATCGTCGTTTCCTTACTTCTATATCATTACCACACCGAAACATATTTATCTAACTACATATAGATATGTCATCGAATCACGATCATCCTCTAAAAGCAAGCAGTGATTGTTCAAAGAAATCAAAATGAGAACTGACATCTCGAAGTCAAAAACCTGACTATACTATTGACTGTTTCATTCGCAAATTATAGAAAGTAAATATTTGGGCCGATAACATTTTTAACATAAGATTAGATTGACATAAGTATCTATAATTAATCATATTAAATTTTTGTTTACTATTATATTTTACACAACAAATAGAAATGGTTATACTAAAATGAAGCTAAAATAATGGGTAATTTACTAACATAATGCTAAATATGTTACGGGCCACGTTCATGTCTGTCACGTCAACATGATTGGCTGGTTTTTTGGGCAAGTTTAAAATTACAACATAAGCAATACAAAAATTATGTTAGAAATTACAAATATTTACATAACATTATGTACTACGCACAGGACAGACACAAAAATCACACGACACAGCCGATTCGTCTAAAGTTCTCATATAATATTGCAATAATGAAACGTGTTATACCACAATTTACACTACTTAAACATATTTTAACACCCGATATGAAAAATAAACTTCTAATTACAGCTGCAATAACTATTTATACATTTTACAATATTATGTTTGTATATATGTGTGACGATCAGAATTGAATATCATAATATATCGCATTAAGTTATTATTAGTTATTATTTAAGTCTCTAAGCGCACTGTTCATTCACTAATGTAACGTTTATATTTTGATCGCAAATTATATTTTCACGGCGTAACCATTACACTGATCATTAAATACTTTTCAAAACTCTTTTCGTAATATAAATGCATCTAAGTATAATTCAACTGTTTATATGGACTTTAACATTTTAACTGTTCCGATTTAGAGACAAAAATAGCACGAACAGCTGCGAAAGTTGGACACACATTTAGTGACGTTAAGATATATCCGCAATCCCTAACATCGCGTCGCATCGTAAACACTTTATACAACCGAACTAACATCAAGTAAGATTTTACGAGTTCTCATCATGAATATAGAGAAATTTTATACTGTACTCAGTCGTGCTAACGTCGTAAATAACTGGGGTATCTTATGGCGTGTACTAAATATGTCTCCAGCTTTATATTCTATCATAAGTTAGGTTATAGGATAATAATTAATTATATTTATTACCCTTCCGACTCACAATCATGATTTTTAGTGGTCACAGTCGTAAAATACATCATAAGTAGCGTTCCTAGGCACTCATACGTGTTTTAGCCTCATATACGAAGTTGAAAATGACAGTCAGTCGATGTCGCGGGTACATCACTACTTTAGGGTCATATTCAGCGCGTGAACTCTGTCGTTAGATATTTATTATCTGTGGCGAAGGCAGAACAAAGAAGTGTTGGACATTTTTATTAGTAATGGCGGGAAACTGTGAAAAATGATGACAACTATTTCGACTATTTATAGTTTTAAGGTGGGGTTGAATTTACATGTAAGTTCTATGTTATTTAATATTATTATTGTCTTCATTTTATGGCGATGTAGATTAAAGCATGTCTAAGATTTGTTAAACTATATTAAATACAAATAATTGGTACCCTTACGTGACATAAAAGTATTTATCGTTACTAACTCAATGTTACTTGAATCTACGTCCATTTGGAACGAAAGTTTACGTTGTTCCAAACAATTTTTTGAAATTAAGAATAAATCTAAAATAATTTGTTTTAAAACTTAAACTGTTTTACTTTGATTCGACGCTTTGCCGTTGGTATAAAGCAGTGTCTGTCAAATGTCATTATTTAATGACGCCATCTTTCTTTTCCTGTCATCGAATAACCGTTAAGTTTAAAAATATTTCTGCATGAATTGTTCGCAATACTTCTTTGTTCAAAGCATATATTAAGTACATACGTCTAAATTCCGCGCGACAGAGTCCCTTGGAGCGCGTTTAGACGAGTATGTCTCATCGTCAGTTAGCGTAGTGGTCGAAAGATCCGAGGTACTCCAGAGCCGCGCGGTAGCAGAACTCGTACTGGTCCTGTGGAAAGCAAGATCTTTAGTATCTACGTCATAATAAATATTTACAGTTACCAAAAACCTCCATTTTGAAATCGGTTAAAAAGTGAGGTTTTTTAAACCACTACACAAATGCCGCGGAACTCTGTTATTGGCTTAAGAGATAATTGTCATCATCTCGCTATCACTGAGCAGTGTATGCAGACTGTTAGATGCTAGTAACTTTGACGCAATTGCATTGAGCTGTTCATTGATATTGAGGTGAACATTCATAACTCATGTAAATTAATTATAAGCCGTTGAGTTTCTAAATAAATACACACCATTGATGAAACACTAATGATTGTGTTATATTTTAAAGAAAAAATTAAATAAGACATGTGTAGTGAAGACACGCAACTAAATATACTTAGAGTAGTTCTTTTTTTAATATCATGAAATAGTAATTTACATTACAATGATCCTGCCTAATTTAAAATAGTTATATAAGATCTAAGTGACTTAAAAGGAAAAAGCAAGGAAAATAGTTTCCAAGTTCGATAAACACGACTCTTTTTTTATGGATCCCGGGCTCGTCCCTATTACATGGTATTTGAACATAACTACTTTGTACTATAGGTATATACTATAACTACTCTGCCTCACCCTTTGTCTTTGCTTAGACTCGCAATATTCTATGATAAAATCAAAATATTTAAATTATTGCACAGGAGATACTTACAAAAAAGAAACAGAAATGAAAAACAACAAAAGGAAGCAAGAATGATCATTTGTTTGTTCTAGCAACTAAAGGAAGTTTTTGAAAAAAATAAAATGGCGCAGCGTTGACGTAGTTAACAGTTAGGAAGTAGCTAACTCCGCGAGTTTGTGCTAGGCCCCGTAGGCCTAGCACAAACTCGCGGAGTTACTTTAAATTCTTACGATTTTATAATTGAATAACTGCAGCCTTAGCACGAGCACCGATTTGTCGACGGAAGAATAGACATGACTATTTACTAAATGATGTACAATAGGAGAATATAGCTATGTTTTTCTATTAATTATCACAGTTATGCGTTCTAAACGAATCATGATTTTGTGTTTAATCCTATATACTTTGTGGCCGTCGAGTAGAAAGTTTGTTGTCAGTGTGATTTTGACAGTTTGGAAAGAAATATTCTTCTGAAATAGTTTACATTTATAAGGAGCTAGACAAAGATCGTTAGAAATGAAAGACAAAATGACAGATTGTAGAATGATATCTACGGTGCGATGACATAAATGGAGAAACGAAATGTCACTATGTATCGTCGGTTGCCCACGACGTCGTCTGTAATCCAAGATGGAAAATAGCCTTTGTCCATCTCCAGGACATGGTCTATCCATGTGCCTAATTTCATCCAATTTCGTTCAGCCGTTTTAGCGTGAAAGCGTTACAAAGAAATCAATGTTTTCTTTTTATTTATAAAATATTCGTTCCGCAAATATTCGCACATAATATATACTTGCTCAGGACTACATTCATATCTATAGGTGATACAGATTGTGCATATAGCACAAAAGTTAAACAAAAATGCTATAGGCTAGTTATATTTCCAATTAAAAATCGCTCAAAATTCACGTTACGTTTAAGTCGCACGTGCAAGGCCAATGTTTAACGTTTTACGTTCAACTACATAAAATGCATGCAAGCTTCGCTGTCAACACCTCTGTGACCTATTTCTGTCAGCCGAGTCTTACAGCAAACATAAATCACCGCGTACGCTGCGTTGAAGTAAAACACTAATTATGCAATTATAATTATGCTAGAATTTATAGCCCCCTAATTACTGTGTGTACAGTTTATAATAGAGCCACTTTACATGTTTCTAAGATCGTTATTAGGGCGTTAAGGAATGTTCACAACATCAAATCTTATGTGCACTTATGTTTTAAACTCATAAGTAGGGTTGCCAACGGTACTTTATAGGACTAAAGGACTTGCCACGCAAAGGCCTCCCCCAAATCCCTCCAATTTTTCTTTTCCAGGACACATCAATTAAATTTGAAAAAAATAATTGTACCTTGGTGAAACAACTATTTTTTAATTTCAATACAAAATGGCGCCGACATGTGTAGAGAAATTTAAAATATATTAATGGATCAAAGTAGAAAAATAAAATACATAAACTAACTAACTAACTACTATATTTTCTTCAGTTTTTCGTCGTCAACTATATTTTTAAAAAGCAATTAATGGCTTCGAAAATACTATAGCCAATTTAAAAAACTTGGCAACCCCAAGCCAAGTCAGTATTAAGTCTCATGCAGTTTCGTATATATATGTGCTTTCTTTGGTCAAGGAGAAAGTATCATTTGTGGGTGTGTTGATACTGCGAATTCACCAATACGTAGTAATCAAATAGGCCAGCAATGCTCTTTTGATTTTCGTGTAAAATGTGAACAATTAAGCGAGGTCATGAATGCTTGTTTTTTATCCATTAATATAACAAGTTAAAGGGTAGCCATTGAAATACAAATTATTTAACGCTTTCTGCAATTTGCGGGTCGGGTCAGTGCCAGGTTGTATGTTGGTTAAAATTTGATCCGGGACCATCATCAATACAACCCTCTCATCATTTCAGAAGAAAGACGTCCACTACTGGACATAAGCCGCTCCCAAAGGTTTTGACATAATCGCCACGTTTGACAGGCGGGTTGGCGATCGCAGTATGGTGGTAAAATGCATAGAGAACGCTGCTGCCCATTCTCTAGTAAGTCCCTTAGTCGCCTTCTACGACACCCACCACGGGAAGAAATGGGATGGTGCTATTCTTTTATGTCCGGCACCACACGTACACACCCAACACCTACAACCCTCTACAGTAATTTAATTCCGTTGAATGACTATTTCAGGAAAAATACATTCATTGATACTGATCTGCAAATTGCAAAAACGTAAGATTTTTTTTATTTCTCTGGGGCGTTTACCTTAACCTTTTGCTTTGAACAGTTGTAGATATAAACGTCATACCCCAGTGTGCACAATGGCGGGGCGTTTCGTGCATAACTACCACAGCTGAGTCATGTTACTTGACGAATAAAGACATTTATTATTTACTAGCAGCGCTCCGCGGTTTCACCCGCGTAGTTGCCGTTCCCGTGGGAATACGAGGATAAAATATAGCCTATGTCACCCGGGGATTGTGTAGCTTCCCAACAGTGAAATAATTTTTAAAATCGGTTCAGCAGTTTCGGAGCCTATTTAATGCAAACAAACAATCAAATTTTTCCTCTTTACAATATTAGTATACATTATAACGTACACATTGATGGGAAACGTCAACAGCGCCTTCAAGGTGCGTACAAGCTACAAGTCAAGTAATAGTGGCACTATACGATTTACACGTCTTACCTCAGTCTGGACCATGGCTGGGCGTTGCGTGCGTAGCGTGCGCACAGTCTGGAATACGTCAACGACTCCTTCATACTGCATACGTTCCAAAACCGTCGACAGTGTGATGAATACCCCAGTGCGGCCGACTCCCGCGCTTTAGGAACAAAAGAAAAACAAATTTTAATTATCTAACGGTCATAACAACTTTCGCATTATAATGAAAAGGTAAAATTAGAGGATTTTTTTGCTAGATTGACATAGCTAAATCTAGCACAAGAAACTTTAATTTGACCAAAATTTTGGTCAATTTATTCAAATCAAATAAAATAAATTTTTTTATTTCACATAAACCTGCATGTGCACTTATGAAACATCAGAAGCTAGGTGCACGGTTCCAAATTGTCGCGTCCTATGGAGAAGAGCCGGCAAGAAACTCCACGGTTACTCTTTTAAAAATAATTGGCTTTAACAATGTTTTCAAATTACAGTGATATAGGGACAGTGCAGGCCTGTCAATAAGTACCAGGTACTTAGAGGAATGAAAATACAGATTAGAAAATCGTCTACAAATCTAGTCTGTAAGGCCTACAACGTTCTCTCATTCATAGCGTTCACACGGTATGTTGGCACCGAGCTGACACTGAGTGATCGCTGTTATTCTTTAAATTCTATTTAGCGTATAAAACAAATTAATGATAGAGTGCAATATACTGTGGTGTGCCTTTTTAAACTATCTATGTGATCGTGAAAGCAGAACGAAAAAATAATAAGTGGTTATCAAAATTATTCACAAAAACAAATCTAAAAATTGAAATAACGAACCATAAGAAAAAACACTGTGTCGCCTAATTGGAAAGGACCGCGTTCTGTGTCGATCTGTGTCTCACCGTGTCATCGCGGCGGGTGACCGCAGCGGTAAGCCCCGCCCACTAGCACTGTGTTGCACAGTGTACGACTGTTGGAAACGACCGCGGTCTGTGTTTGATCTATGCCGATCCCTATAATTATCCCTATAATTATCTGCAATCTACAACTGCGTGACTCACGTCGTATTTACTATTTACCATGTCTAAAAACTCTGAGTTACCTTTTTTATCACTAGAAACTGATAACGTAACCGTTAGAAAACAGCAAAGCAAAATAACCATAAGTACAGAAAATTCTTTTGCATCTTTGTCAGTGGACGATGACAACGAATACTCATCTATTACATCTAACGACAAACATAGCATAAGTTGCCCCCACTTACAACATAGTGTAAATGAAACAATAACAGAATTAAGGGAATTAGTAAACACCCTGCGTGAGAATTTGGCTTCTGCGGATAGTGAAATTGAAAACTTAATAACAGAGAATATTTCACTTAAAAATATTATAATTAACAATGAGAAAGTTATAAACAACCTGAAAAAAATATGTAATAGTACACCTAAAAGAGTTTCAACCGTAACTAAGAGGAAAAGTTTAAGTAAATGCAAACTGAATTTTTCCCATGAAGAAGATTTCTTGCTTCAAAAACGAAATGAAGCCGAGAATCAAAGGGAAAATAACACACCTAAATCTGAAATAAAAACACAGAAGCTAAGCAGCAAACAGACTACAACCGAAAACCAACAAAAGAATCCTTTATGCACTACAAACACAAAACAAAATAAAACAACTCAAAGCACAGAAATAGAAGACAATGTCAAATCTACCAGGAATAGGTTATGCATTGTCAGCGCAAACAAAACAAATAACATTCTGTCAATCGCAGAAGAGACATTCCAAAACTTACATATCTGTCACTATGTGTCACCGAAATGCGAATTGTTACAACTTATTAGCAATTTGCACCAAAAAGTTGTGGATTACTCGTTTAGCGATTACTGTGTGATTTTAATTGGAGAAGAAGATTTTAAAAACACTAAAAACTATGTAGAAATCACTATAGGATTGAGGAAAACACTGCAAAAAATTCAGCATACAAATATTATTTTGTGCCTACCCACATTCAAACTAAGCGATTTTTCAACGATGTTCAACTGGCGCATCGAAACGTTTAGTAACTTACTTCATTTAGATTTGTTGTCACATAATTATGTAACGGTACTGGACTCAAATTTAGACCTATTGTACGATTTTACTATGTTCTCAAAATATAATAGAAAATTAAATAACAAAGGAATGAGAAATATTTTTCAAAATTTGCGATTACTTATAAATAATATTAAACTCTCAATGTCACCACTTGCACTTGAACCTGATCTGACAAATAATCTAAACACAAATGCGGTCACACATACCGAGTTTTTTCTTTGATCACATGTATGTTATGCATCAGAATATTGCCGGACTTATAAATAAATCTGATCTATTGACCGTGTACATTCAGGAGCTGTTAAGTAAACAAATAATTGTAGATGTTATGTGTATAACCGAGCATTTTATAATGTCGGGCCAGGAAAATTTGCTTCATATACCTAATTATAGGCTCGCTGCGTGTTATGCAAGAGGCAACATAAAGCGCGGTGGAGCCTGTATTTTAGTCAAAAAGGGTCATGAGTATAAGGAACTACCCGACGTAGTGAAACACTCGGTTCCAGGTATAATAGAATGTTGCGCCATTAAAATGACACAACATAATTTAATTATTTTATGTATCTATAGACCGCCTAAGCTGTCTAACCTAAGTAAATTTTATGAGAAATTAGATACTATTTTAAAAATTATATGTACTAATCGTCACACTAAAATAATTGTATGCGGCGATTTTAATATAGATATTTAAAAAAATAATAGAATTGCTTTGGAATTTAAATGCTTTCTCTTGAGTTACAACCTTATTTTAGAAATTAATGAAGCGATACGTCTTATTAGTAACACCTGTTTAGATAATTTTGCACACAATACCAGACAAAAATGTGAATGTCAAGTAATAGACTTCGGACTATCAGATCATACAGCTCAAATAACTAGGATAAAAATAAATAAATTATGCAAGATTACAACTTGGAAAGCGAAGATTCGAGATACTCGTAAAGAAAATCTCATTAAATTTAAAAACTATCTGAAAAGTCTATCGTTTTCTGACGTTTATAATACAGAAGATTCGAACGAAGCGTATGATAACTTCTTTGAAATATTTAAACTCTTGTATGACTTATGTTTTCCCTACAAGCTAGTGACAATAAAATCAGAAAAACCAATTAAGTGGCTATCGCGGGGCATAAGATTATGCAGTAAGAAGCAACGAAGCTTACTTTGGAAACATAGACTAAGGCCATCACCAGAAAGTAAAAACGATTTTGTCAATTACTCTAAGAGGTTTAAAAAAGTTATTAAATTAACTCAGAAAGCCCAAAATAATTACTTGATCAAGAACTCCAAGAATAAAGCGAAAACCTCATGGCAAATAATAAATAATAGCAAAATTAATAGAGAACCAATTTCACAGATAAGAAATAATAATCACACCATGACGGATCCGAAAGAAATAGCAGAGTCTTTCAATAATTTTTTCATTGACCAAATTACTAATATACCTAATAACCCAATGCACGACGTTAAGGAAATAGATCATAACCCAAACTCAATATTTGTGCCACCAGTCATACCCCAAGACGTGATGAGAATAATTAAATCCCTAAAAAACAAAAAGAGCTTTGGTTATGACGAGATTTCCACTGAAGTCATAAAATTTGTTGCTAATAATATAGCTAGCCCTTTAGCCCATATTATTAACGTTAGCATATCATCAGGAACATTTCCTGAAAAGTTAAAAACTGTTATTGTAAAACCAATTCATAAAAAGAACAGTAAAGATGATATGTCAAACTACAGACCGATAGCTTTAATTCCCGTTTTTTCAAAAATACTTGAAAAAGTCATATATGAAGCGATATTATCTTTCCTGACTAAATTTAATATACTGTGCCATGAGCAATACGGGTTCAGGAAAAATAGGAATATAAACATGGCAATTTTTGACCTATTGAATGTTATTATGTCGAATGTTGATACAAAAACGCCTATATGTGCTATATATACAGATATGTCGAAAGCATTCGATTTTGTCAACCATAATATTCTGCTTCAAAAATTAAACACCTATGGCATTCGAGGTAATATCCTGAACCTAATTAAAACATATTTATCTGGTCGCAAACAGATGACAGAAATTTACAAAGTATGTGTCAAGTCTAAATTAGAACAAAAATACGTATCAACCATTAGAGAAATTAAATTCGGTGTACCGCAGGGAAGCGTCCTCGGGCCTTTGTTATTTCTAATTTACATTAACGATCTCCCACGCCAAATCCACCATCGCATGGTACTGTTTGCTGATGATAGTACAGCTCTCTTGAAATGCGACAACATTGAAAATTATGAAAACGATATAAACAACACCATTAAAACTATTATAAATTGGCTAAATAGTAACAACTTACAAATAAACATACAAAAAACAAAGATAATGCATTTTTACCAAAGACTTCGTATCAATGATCTTAATATTAATTATAATAGTCAAAATGTGGACAGAGTAGATGTTACAAAATTTCTAGGAATTTTAATTGACAGTCAACTGACATGGAAGGCACAGGCAGAAGCAATCTGTAAAAAACTTAGCACATCTGCATACGCACTTTATAATCTTAAAAAAAAAGTTAACATCAAAACAGTATTACTAGCATATCATAGTCTTGTCGTTTCAATTTTAAGGTTTGGTATTATATGTTGGGGCAATTGTGCCGAAAGAGAGAGTATTTTTAGGGCCCAAAAACGCTGCCTACGAGCAATATTTGGCCTGAAAGTTACAGACAGCTGTGTTCCAATTTTTAAAAACCATAATTTGCTGACATATCCGTGCCTCTACATTTTAGAAATTGCTCTTTTTGTAAAATGTAATCGTAATCTATTTATAAATTTATCGGAAAGCAGATACCGAGATGTAACCTTGCGATCTCAATACCAAAACTTATTACGCACAGGTGGACATAGGACTGCTTTGTTGAGGAAAAGTGTTTTTGGCATGGCACCAGCTATTTTTAACCACATTCCTAACTCCATAAAAGAGGAACCAGTAACCACATTCAAAAATAAATTAACTGCACTTCTATTAAAAAAATGCTACTACTCTGTATTGGATTTTCTAGCAGACAAATTTTAGTTATATTTCATAAAGAATTCGTAGTGGTCTGTATTGTGCACAAATGTTTAGTTTGTATGTTTGATGATAAACCTCATCAATATTTGCATGCCAAAATGGTAGAATGTAAAAGGATTCTTTAATATTGTAACCACCTTATTGTAAATACCTACATTCTAAGCAAATAAAAATTCTATTCTATTCTATTCTATTCATAATACGTAAAATAATTTACATAAATAAAATGAACCTTTTTAAACCAAGTGACATGATTTCCATGAGAGCACTAAAAAAAAATATATATAACATTGATTGTAGCTGAGATAAGATTGTGACTTGAATTTGATTTAACTACGTCAGTAAATTGGCGTGCATAATGTTTACGATAATTACCTGCAATGTACAGTTATAGGTCCATCTTGTCCAAATTGCTCTTTAGTCTTGTGTACTTGTCCTAGGAAGTCGATGAAGCCTTCGCCACTCTTCGGCACTCCCTGTTCTGGCCAGTCAGTGAACTGGAATTGACGTACCGTCCTCGACGACCCATCGCGTGCGTCCGTCAGCTGTACACATGGAATTAGTAAGTACTATATTGCCTGAGCAATATTCAAGTTGCATCATCTGCCTAGCCTTTTTCCAAATATGTTGGGGTCGACTTCCAGTCTAACCGGATGCAGCTGAATACCAGTATTTTACATGGACCGACTGCCTATCTGACCTCCAACCCAGTTACTGGGTTACACGATACCCCTTCGTAAGACTGGTTGTCCGACTTTCGGGCTTCGGCCGACCCCAACTGTCAAAGATCCACGAATGATAGCCGGGACCAACGACTTAATGTGCTTTCTGAGGCACGAAGGGGTGACAAAGATGGTCACCCATCCACGGACCAACCGCAGCAAGCGTAGCTTAACCTGATCGATCGACCCGTGTGGCTGTCATTACTTGGTCACAAGCCCCCCTTGCAACATTCAAGTTAAAATTTAGATTTTTTATTCTATTTTCTCGAAGAAGAGCGAATGACATCGACACTAAGTCCACAATGTTCAAAGTTTAGTAACAAAGTAACAAGGTATTGGAAAACTGGAAGTTAGATCAATAAAGTTTTATCAGTTATTCAAGAATTTCAATTTGTTTGTGAGGACGTACCTTGAATTCCCTCAAGATGTACTGTGGCATGTTATACTCAGCGATCGGGTCAACCACGAAGTATTGGTAGCGTACAGAACGGTCTGATGGCCAGTATTGGTGGCACTTTTCCTAAAAAACATAAGAGCTATAGAGAAAAGTTACCATTCACATTACTAAAAGAAAAAGCGCATGGAAAATTACTTACTCGGCCCATCTCCTTCAATTTAGTTAACATAACAATGATCGTAGAATTGTGTTCCCAAAGCATCCGCCAGAAGTCTTCAGTAGTATCTGGCAGCGTCCCTTGTGTGGCAATATAGGCTGATCTGTATCTGTAGCCATCGACGAAAGACGCGTTGATATAGTCAGAGCCATCGCGAGGAGTCAAACACACGCGGGACGATTCGTACGGCAAGATGTGGACCAATCTGTTCTTATGCTTGTTGCAAGGCAGGCTAGCAGACACGAACCGACTAGAATCAGCCTTCATATTAGCCAATTTCTTAAATTCCAATTCCATTCCAGTGATATTTTCAATAGGATCTATGCGCATCAGCTTTTGGATGTGAGCGTGCAAATTACGAGCGGGAACTTCCGTGTCGCCGCAGATCACAGCTTCCAATAATGCGTCGTGAATGAATATGTATTGGTCTTCAGTCTGCACCATGTAGTTACGCTGGGCTCGCAAACAAGTTACGTGGCCATAGATGTCAACGGTGCGTTCATGACGAGCTCTCTCAAGCATCGAATCGATAACAATAAAACAGCCCGTACGACCAACACCAGCAGAGCAATGGACGACTAACGGACCAGCCTCAGGAGGATTCAAAGCTCTCACACGTCGCAAGAATTGAAGGAACGGTGCAGGATGATCAGGAACTCCATGGTCAGGCCAGGCTGTAAACTGCAATTGTTTGATCTCACGACGCTCGCTACTATTCCCATTCCGTTCCACTTGGAAGGTTCGGATGCAATAGGTAGCTAGCTCTTGAACTTCTGCAATCGTAACCGTCATCATGCCATACGTTTCCGTTCCCCTGCTAGGCCAGTATTGGTCACATTTGATTCTGGTTCTTTCTTCTAGTTTAGTCATCATTACGATTGTAGAAGTTCGGAGTTCCCAACACATCCTCCAGAAATCTGCTAACGTTTCTTGAAGTGGGCCTTGAGTAGCCACATAAGCGTTGTGTTTACGATAGCCATCACAATAGTTGGCGTTGATGTAGTCACTGCCGAGGATTCCGTCAATGGGCTGGAGGATAACACGACTGTGATCATAAGCAATGACATTAGCGTAGCGGTTCTTGGGTTTGTTCACTTCCATGTTCGAGTGATCCCACGTGAACTGTTGACCAGGTTCGATACTTTCGTATTCTTGCGAGAACTTGAGGTTGTCATTGGTTTTAAGTCTTTCTATATGTTCCGAAAGTTCCAAAATAGGAATAGGAGGATGGGAAATCATAGCCGGAGTTTGGAAGTTCAACCGTCTCATTTCTACGGGATCAGACGGCGCTCCGAAACCAACATCTGCTGACATTAACGGCCTCGTCACAGCTGCCTGGTCGGGAGCTTTGCAGGGTTGACGTCTCCTCTTAAATATGAATAAAACTACCAAACATAGTGAGAGCATCAATGCTGCAATAATTGGGCCAATAACCCACACCATGCCGGCCTCTTTCCTATTCTCTTCTATTCTAATTTCAGGGTCTCCGTGGATGTCTTTAGGATCAGGTCTACTGGGCTCTTCGCCGGGAGGCGCTTCTCGCATATCTAGCGACAAATATTCAGAAAATGGACTGGACGTATACAGATGCTTTTGAGGAGTATCTACAACCGCACGGACAAACACTCGATACTTTTTACTAGGATTCAACTTTCTGTTCAGAAAACCTTCATACATTTCATCATTACCGAGGTGGAATGTATACAAAATATTTCGTTGTAAGAATTTGGCAGCAATGTATGGTGCGTTTTCATCATCTGTTCGGGCGTTATTTTTAATTAAATCGTCTGTTAGGAACTGATCCGGATTCTTATGATTATGAGCTTTATCATCGGGTACTACAACTAGATAATAATGCGATATGGGTCCATATTCTTCAGAGGCTTGAGGTAGTATGACGAGTATTTCGTTTTCAACGACGCCATAGAAGTCCGGCTTCACCATCGGTTTAGGCGCGGCCATCTGTGTGGTCACAGTGATTTTCGTCGGCGGTCGGTACGAATCGTCATTAGGTATGGCACTTACATTAACATTATACGTTGTGAACGGAGACAGATCATTTATCGAATACGACGTTCTATCATGCTTCACAATGATTTCCCTTCTTGGTATTTCTTGCGTTTGCGTCATACCAAGGGAGTCGACGAATTCTTTAATTGCATTGTAGGAAATCTTATAGCTAACGGGGTTTAAGCGTAACGGAGGCGACCATGACAACGTCATGGAGTGAGTGGACACATCTTGAGCCCTAAGATGTAAAGGCACTTCTTCTGGTCTGACCTTCACAGTAACCTTCTCTGATAACCTTCCAAGACCATCTGCCGTTCTTGCAGCAACAGCGATAGCATACTCTGCAAACTTTTCCAAATTATCCAGATCTGCAGAGTGGGTTACATGAACATTCTTTTGCTGCCATTCATCCAGATCCTCGACTGGCGTCATTGTGTAGAATATGACGTAACCGATGATCTTCTTTCTTGAACGGAATGTTTCCCACCAAACTTCTACACTTGATTCTGAAGTCGCGACGGCTTTAACTGACATGGGTGCTCTTCCAATATCCCTTTCAGTATGAGCCGTCACGTCTTTGCTGAACGGGCCAGCTCCCTGATCAGTGTACGCTCTAACTTTGAACACATAATGCGCATCTTCTTCTAAACCAGTAAACACAGCTTTAGTTAATTCTGAAGTCTTCTCTGCAACAGAGGATTGATCTCCTCGCTTGAAAAACTGTACATCGTATTTCTTTATCTGGCCGCTTCGGTCAGCACGAATTGGTGGCTCCCAGGTGATACTGATGATGTCTGGCGTTTGGAAGTGGTACGTGACATTCGTTGGAGGCCCTTTCGGTGCACCTTCGGGCGTGAGCCAATACTTGATTGTCTCTTGGCCTACTCCGATATGGTTTTTACCTGCTAATCTATATTCATATTGGACGCCTCTTTCTAAATCATTAATTTTATACGAGTGTATTTTAGTACCAGGAAAATTGATTTCTTCGAGAGGGTGATCTTTTATACCATATCTGAGTCTATAGCCCAGTAAATCACCGTATGTTTGTGATGGCTTACTCCATTCCAATTCTATCGATACAACCGGCTCCCTTTCCAAAACCCTGCAAAGGAAATATCGGTTCGTTATGGCTGTTCAAAATGTCGTCAGAATGTAATATGATTCGATAAATAATTTGGACTCACTTCAGGTTGACGGTAGGCCTGTTTGGCACTCCGCCAGGCGTCTTCACAGACACCGGCGCACTTCGGTCCCCGTCGCCCTTCCTCGTAAGAGCCGCTACTTGCACGTTGTACCGCGTATCCGGCTGCAGTCCCGATATGTTCAATTCGAGAGTCGTGTCGTCCATTACGTTGAACCGCATCGGGTCGTTAAGAAGTCCCTTGCCCTATTGAAATGATAGTTATATTTGTGTAAAGAAAAATTATTGAAATTTTATACATAAAGTAAGAATGTTTTCATACCTCATCTCGTACTTCTTGTACATGCACATGGTAGCCTCTTATGATTCCGTTTTTATCCTTCTCTTGCGGCGGTTTCCATGTGACATGGACGGACGTCGAGTTGATGGCAACGACCTTCACGTCTTGGGGCTCTCCAGGAACTGTGAGCACACAAAAAATATGTGAGATATCCGAGCCGTACCTGTTTGTATTTCGACCTAAACTGCCCTATCAGCATCTACGGGAGCGTGCTAAAAAACTACCTAAAGCGACTCTCAAGGGTCTAGAAATGGAATTAAGCATCGGCGTCAAAGGCTTGTCAGTTAAGCGCTGCGATTGGTAATTGATCGTAGTTTTATAGTGCGGTCGGTAATCCCCGTCGTTGATGCTGATAGAGCACTTCGGTCGCGGCGAATGTCTACATACGCCGGTCAGCATCTCGATCGGGCATTTGAATACCAACACACACTGAGACATTATCATTTACGCCCTTTCACATCACCATAACCAATTAAAATCCATTACCTTCCAATCCACATCGTAAAGAACAACTAAAATCGTCAAGCTTTTACAAAGAGTCAACATTTAGTAAATAATTCATCTATTAGTTTCCAAAGCAGCATTTCTATAACTAAAATCCTTAATTCACACACTGCAAGGGATCATGCTCCGGGACGTCAAGACTTGGGGGAATAAATTCAAAATTAAATCACAGAAAAAGGTACACAACCAAGTCTTTAAAATCATCAACAATGTCGTCTACGAAGACATGCTTTCAGAGGTTACCGCTTGCAGTTTGTTTCAAAGTAGTCATTAGATTAAGGAGCTAGGAAGATTGTCTACACAAAGCTTTAAGGCACAAGCACAAACGCACATCGAAACAAGCACTATAGTAATTGGTACTCACTCCTTATAGCTGTACGGGGTTACCAGCGGCCCATACAAAGTCAGTGACGAGAGAAAAAAGAGAAAAACGCATTCAAATACATTTAAGACAAATTGTGCGAACATTGCAGGGCGAACGGAACTACTAAGTGAGAGATTACGAGTAGAACGCTTGTCGGCGAAATGGGGGGCACTCTTATTTTATTTCCTCGTGTATTTTGAGCTCTTTAGGAGGCGCATTCGGTTTAAGCCGCTTGGGACGGTCTAGGTTCGCGTGCATTGCCTTTTTCTGTACGCCGCGCGGAACACAAACGGGAATGGGTATTTTTATTTTTTGAATAGAGTGAAAATTTGTGGAGTTTGTATGTAACGAAGGATCTTTTTCGTGCAACTGAGCTTACACGAGCGTTTAACATCGTTTAAAGAATGTTGAAGTGGGACAGAAAAAGGCAACGTGCACACGTCAGTAGCCGTTCGTCGTCCGTCGGTGCAGAGAAGTCACTCACACGCACATGTATTGATTAACGCGACGGCGCCAGTCTATGTGTGTGTGTGCTTCTATGTGTTCAGTCAATGTGCGCCTTCGTACCTTCTGTGTATGTGATGCCTCGAACCTCGTGTATCCTCTGTGATGTTTGTGACAGTGTCAGAGTGTCCGTTGGCTGTGCTCTTCAATTAACTCGTCTGTATTTGATATTACTCGGCTTGTACTTTACTGGAGTGATTGATGTCTGGTATATCACGCAGCGTTCTTTAAGCCCCACTCGTTCGTTGTTTACGGCAATAGCGAACGTTAGGCATAATAGTTTTCTGTTTATGTCACAATATCTAGTGTGCATGCACGACGATAGTCTGATAGAGTATACAGAAGAAAGAAGAGAGGCGAGAGTGAAATTGCTACTGCCAAGAAGATGTAGCACAAGAGCAAGTGAGATAGATAGAGAGATAGAGATAGGAAGAGAAGTAGCGCGTAGTCTAGTAACCGAGCTGAGCAGTCCGGGAGTAAAGGCGAAGAGTGTCGCGCACCTATCCCTGGGATCCGTCGCGAGAGTAACCAATAGGAGTACAGTTGGTACAAGATAGGAATTTAGACGGAGGATCCGGGGGACGCGGCTTCGACCGCAGCCTTCCCGCTAATAGTAGATAGTAGTCAGGACAGTACAGTGAGTAAAGAAGTAGTAATTGTGAGTAGTTCAGTAGCATGCGCGCGTGTCGTGTGGGGACGGTATTGGTATTCAAATGCGGCGCTCGGGCCGTGGTGCGTGTTGAGCGGCGTGGAGTGTATAGGCGGGTGCTCGCTCAGCTCGCTCGCTGCGAGCTCCGCGGTAAGCGCCGATGGTCTGCGACACATCAGCGCTTACAGCGAAGTGCAGCGCTTGCACTCTGAGCTTTGCAAGCGACTATACCATGTGTGACGCACTCGCTCTCTCACCTCGTGTCGTCGCTAGTGGTGCTGAGTGATTCCTAAAAGTGCAGTATTTACCTCACGCAATCAATAAACATTTAAACCGTAACCAATTGCGTGCAGCAAAACGTGAAACCTATCTGGTGCCCAGTGAAAACTTAATTGAACGAAAAACGGTGCGGTGTCGGTAAAGAAAGCATGCAAAATTGTGTCCATTGCTAAATACTTAACAACTGTGCGCCAAAATCAATAATATAACGGTGCCGTCGACACTATACCAGGTGCATTATAAACTTTGCATTTCAGTGAGTGCCATCTTATCGAGTTATGACGTATCATATGACGCGTCATCATAAGAAATCATTACATGTGACAAGTGAGTGGAAATGTCAACTCTATGCCGCTGTGCACAGCGGCTATAATACAGTGAAACCAAAATGATCATCTGTGACATGATTATAGATATACATGGAAATATTATCGGCAAGCATAGTATTACTTTTTACGAGAACGGAACCTCCTTGTTTAGAATCCTGCTATGTGCTCACAAAAAAGGAACAAAAGAAAAAATGACATTAGTATTTTGGTAGTAGTTGCAGCGCATCGAGTTTGCTAATGTGATATGAACTATTCCGTTATGGTAATAATGGTTTTGATAATAGCCCACCACCAATGTAAGACCAATAAACATTTACACAACATTATGTTCAGTCACAGTCAAAATGGAACTGATTTCGTTGCTTACCATTTTAAATCGTTCATCACAAACAGTTCGATTTCCACTGTGGTCATATTATATTTTATGATAAAATCATTCATATGGCTTTTATAAAGATTCATATATTATTCTTTAAAAAAAATATTAAAATATTCCACTCATATGAATTATTTTATACACCACTTTATACCAACTTTGTAGAATCCCATGGTTTTTGTTAGTAAATATAGATCATGTATTATTATAGAAATCATTTTCATCAAACATACGTATTGTAAGGGAAGGATAATCAGTTGTAATAACAGAGGATGTACTTAACGAATGTACATTACAACGCATTGAAACATTCATAGCTAATTCAAAAATATTTTAAAAGTAAATTAACTCCCACAACTCCTCTGATATTACATAGCCAAAGAACTTTGTTAATTTGAAAGATAATTAAATTATTCATCAATTATTAGCAATTAATTCTTTGGCCCGGCATCGCTCAATTTTATGATTTTATGTTTATTAACGCTCCCACAGATTATATTAAAAAGTTCATCTATCGAAAGTTTTTTGTTTCAGAATTCTTTCGGATCAAGGAGAGTGAAGGGAGTCATAAGATTGAGCCGATATGGAATAGTGGGAAGGTTAGTGAATGTCCAATGATGGTAGTGACACGTACCGTCTTCATGCGTGCGTACGGTGACGGGGTACGAGGCGGGCCCGTCGCCCACGCTGGTGCCCGCCAGGACCCAGATGCGGTACTCAGTCCAGCGCCGCAACTCGTCCAGTACAAACGTCGTCTGATTCAGTCTGACGACCGTCGCTTCAGAATCCCCCCTCCCAGACTCCACACAAAGCAGCTTGTAGTAAGCGATCCGTCCGTTGGCGCGCTCGGCGGGCGGCGGTTGCCAAGACACGCGCACGGCGGTAGGGGACACGGCCACCGCCGTCACATTCATCGGGGGCGCTCCAGGAACTAAACAAGCTCAACGGTAAGAACGAGCCGGCACAGATCCGGGGATCCGTGCCGCACCTGCAACTGAAATGACGCGCGACTCTCGGGCCGCGCGCCGCGTTATACCCAACACACAGCCGACCTATCCGATGCAATCACTGAATGCGATTGAAACAAAAAATAAAATGTGCCCAAAATAAAAAAATAAAAAACGACGTCAGTCGTCAAAATAAACGAGCATGCACTTTTTGTTTGTGTGGTGTGATTGTAGGATCCGCTCGCCCATACATCTCTAAGTCTCATCCGTCACACTTCCCCTGTTGGAAGAAAATTGTGATGATTATGTACTAGCTTACGACGCGGAGAACACTATGTTTTATCCCAGTGATAGATGGCGTGGCAGTCGGCAGATCAAGACAATGTGATTGATGGAGCCCGATGAACTTAATGAGAAATGAGCCAAGATTTCCAAATGTCGTCCGCGTCGTCGGCGTTTGAATAAAAAAATGTCATTTGAGGCGTTAACCTCGTATTTAAAAGTCTGACCTACGAACAACATAAAGCTACTACTAAGGTACGGTGTACGCTTTCAATTAAGCAAATTCTGAACAACTTCGACAGTTCCGTAGAGTCGCGCAATCAAGTTACGGCGTACACTTTACCGTTTCGACAAATTTACGATTACAAAACACATATTGTGATATAAAACTTGGTGCTTGTGCTGTATTACTGGCAGCGTGCCGGGCAGGTGCTCTTATGTGAAATATTACATTAGGAGTTACCTGGTACACCCACAATAGGTTCACTCACTCATATTCTCAAGCGATGATTGGAAAAGAGCCACTTGGTAAATTGCACAAATAACAAAACGTTTGTGAATTCTTAAAAGAGAGCAGTTGAAAACGTTTTCTATAAATTGTTTGGACAGCGAAGTTTTATTGCGGAAAGCGTGTAAAAAGTATGCAAGTTATTTTATATTGAAATCTGAGAATTTGGGATCCGTTTGTTTTAAAATCGTCTTTGGGGGTCCTGTGGCTCGTTTCTCCTCATCCTATCTACACTCACTCTCCACGTGACGTCACTCCAAGTGTGCGGTGTGAGGACATACCGTATTGTTTCGTGCGCGCTGCGATAGGGGGCGTGGTGGCGCCCTCGCCGCGCTGCGACCGAGCCGCTAACCAGATGTAATACAATGTGTTGGGGTAGAGGCCGTTCAACGTGTAGGTCTCTGTTATTGGTATCCGCCTGGGAGAAGTTTGACATAGATAAACTTTTACGTTTACACAATAAAGACCAAAAAACCAAACGTGATATGTAGAAAAATGGCGTAGATATCATGTATCACTAAACTTAAGACACCAGGAATTTGTTGATGTAAGACGAAGTTGAAATGTCTAATGTGCGCGTGTCTCGTAATACAAAATTAAAGTATTACCTACCAGATGTAGCTTTTTTGACCAGCTCTACTGGGTCAAATTAAATTAGCTGGTGATACTTTAACCATATGTTGGGTATCGATATCGTAAAACTAACGAAAAAGAAAACCATCATCTTTCAATGGGCGAAAGTTTAATGCCCGTAATTTTTCGTGAAACTTAGCTTTTTTTTTACGTATCTCCAAAAACCGTAACATAATCGTTTGGTTGTCTTAATGTACACGTCACAGAGCCATTTTAAGTTTTGAACAAAGTTGGAACGATTAATTTTTTCGTGTCATTCGTTTTCGTTACACAGGTAAAGAAAGCCCGCTAATTTAATTTGACCCTTTTTACTAAATAAAAATAAATAAAAAATAAAATTAAAAAACAAATTAGTATGACTTCAAGGATCGAAAAGTGATAATCCGTCCATCCTTCGAAAATGTAATTCGTCAAGAACTCCTTACTTCCTATGATGTTCCTTGGCATACGTGTCGTTCCAGTACAACTCATACGACACTATGTTGTCTCCGGCATGGGCCGGTCTTCTCCACGAAAGCGTCACTGAGGTCTCTCCGGCTTCCACTGCCACCAGGTTTGAGGGTTGAGATGGAACACCTAGTATTAAAAAAAAAAGGTTAATGTTTCAGATTAATATTGTAGCTTGGCATTATGAATTTTATATTTTCTTTTGGTAGACAATGTAAGTGGTGAAGAAGTTTGACTAATAAGTTAGTTTATTATTATTTATTTGGATGTTATTCGCAGTATACTTTGAAGAGATTTTAAATATTTAATCTCTTAAAATATACTGTAGATTGTCTACCAAAAGAAAATATAAAATACTCATAAAATACTGTCAAAAAAAAAAAATAAAAAAAAAATCAAAAGTCATTTATTCAAACTAGGCTGAGAGTCAGAACTTTTCGAACGTCAAAATTACATAAGACAGTCCCCCAAAAACGCCCAACCTTCGACACTTCCTAGTGCTTTAGCTGGGAAGAAGAAGTGGCGCAACAAACTCCCCACTGTGAACTATTACAGACTCCACAACGTTAATTTCGCAGATACTTTTTGATCGTTGTTTTGATGTAACTTTAAACTGGCTTGTAGATTTTAAAGCCATGTGAGTACGTAGGATTTAAAAAAAAATTGGCACCAAATGTAGACTTTTTCAGTCGTTCAGAAACCGGGTCATTAGACACAACCTGCTGTTGGCAACTCCAACAAAGTATATTTTTTATTTATAATTCATTTCCTGTTCCTTATGTCAAACTACTGTCATTCAGTTCAGTCTGTAATAAAATCCGCTCCACTCACGTAACGCTAAAAAGCCTGCCTTTTTATTATTCTGCTTCCACACATCAAATACCTCAAGAACTGCAATACTCCAACACTAGCTATCAGACAAAAGTTTCTACATCTTCAAACGTATGTACAATTTACCAGCATCAGACTAAGGCCACGTTCACAGCGATGTGAAAATATCGCGGCGAGACATTATCGCGCTGGATTTTCAACCCTCTGCGTTAAACCGAGCGTTGAGAATTCAACAGCGTGCATCCCAGCACAATGAAAAGACACAGTGATCGATTTTCAACTGGCGGTATGCAGTGCGTTGAAGATGAAAACAATCCCGATTAGGTTGTGGGTTAAAAAAAAAAAAAAAACAATATATCCGTCTAAGATAAATCAATGTTGCCAACATACCTTGCTGCGTCTTCACCTGTACTGGCGCCGATATAGGTCCCGGTCCCACAGACGTGAACGCTTGCACTCGGATAGTGTATACTGTGTGGGGGGTCAGCTCGCTGATTGTCGTTAGGTGACTGTTGTCCATCTGCAATGGAGGGTCGTGCGTAACTTTGCAGTTTAGGGAAGTGGGTCAAAGAGGTTGTAGTCAAAGAGGAACATGGTGTAAAGGTCACTCATTCTCTATAGAATACTGAGGATCTCCGGCCAAACGGGTGTTGTCTGGCGATCCATGCCGGGTTGTTGTATATATGCTAGTAGCGCGGCAAACTGCTTGCGCGATACAGGATTTTTGCGTTCGTATGTCAAGACCCAGCCACGACTTACGAGTTGTGGGTCGCAGGTTCGAACCCAGACAGGTGCTTCTCTTTGTGTAAATTATTTCATCACCACTGCTCTCAAAACGGTGAAGGAAAACAAGGTGAGGAAACCGGTATGTCCTAGAACCAAACATTCGAAGACGTCTACCAATCCGTACTAGGCCTACGTGCCACTGAAAAGAGGTCTGTGTCCCAGCAATGGGAACAGTATAAGCTGATTATGCATTGATACTGGCAGATCCTGGAAGGATTCATACTGGAAGGTAACCGACATAGCCCGAAGAATTGCCAAACTTAAGTGGCAGTGGGCAGGGCACATTGCTCGCAGAACAGATGGCCGATGGGGCCGAAAGGTTCTGGAGTGGTGACCGCGTACCGGAAGACGTAAAGTTAGAAGGCTTCCCACAAGGTGGACCGATGACCTCGTGAGGGCCGCAGGAGTCCGTTGAATGCGGGAAGCACAGAACCGGTCGAAGTGGCGGAGCTTAGGTGAGGCCTATGTCCAGCAGTGGACGTCTTTCGGCTGAAATGATGATGATGATGATGACTGGCAGATCCTGAGCGCGGTTCCGTTTTTCTGGGGGAATTCGCTTTACGCAGATATAGAGTATATATATACTTTAAAAAAACCAACAGTCTCGTTTCAAGACAGTTGGTTGGTTAAAAATGAATTATCAAGTTTGGCAGTAGTGGAGACTTCACAATAAAGAGTCAAAAGGTTTCAGTCCAACAACATTGTTTTGTCATAAAATATTTAGTAGTTTCCAAAGTTATAAACCAATTCGACATTTGGAAGTGGATGAAAATTGATTTGAAAAGTTATTTTACTTAGTTACAAAGTAATAAGTGTACTCATAAACTTGTGTTAGAACGAAAATAAATAACCAAACGTAAGCAATATCGAATATACATATTTAAAGTTTAATAAGAAACCGATAGATGATTTCGAACGAATTTTAATTTAATATTATGATGATGATTTGATGATTTGAATTTAATAAGTAAACCGTTTGTTTTCGTAAGTAATTAAGTTAAATTTCAATCGGTGATTCTTTTGGTGACTGTACTTACTTACTTATTGTTAAGTAAAAGTGTACTCATAATTGAGGAACCAAATAAATAAACAAAATATTTTAAAAGCAAATCAATGTATCTTATAGTACTAGGATCTCAGAGGGAACGAAGAGTCGTAAGAATATCAATAACATTTAGAACTTACCATTTGTGAATGCCACGACTGCAAAAGTTGTGAAGGGTCCGTGGTGTAGTAGATTTTGTAGCCCTGCAAGAAAAATCATAGTTATACTTTACCTTAATACTAGCTTTTGTCAAAGGCTTCGTCGGTGTGGAGCTCGGAAATTATCCCACGGAAACGTATTATTGAGATTAAAAGTATCCTAGGTGTTAATCTAAGCTATAAACTATCTGAGGGCCATTTTTCGTCCAAATCTGTTCGGCCGTTGCTACGTGATCGAGTAACAAACATCCAAGTATCTAATGATACAAACTTTCACATTTATAATATAAGTAGGATAGTAGAATTTCCTTAATAGTCTGCAAAGTAATTGTTTCGGAGAAAGCCTCACTAAATTCTGCAGTTTTGATTTCACGTCCTACTTCTCATATAGTTTAACACTTGCGCTTTCATCAAAGCCGAATTTACGAGATCTAAGTGCCTATATCCAAAGTTCGGGGTAAGGCGATCAAATCTTGCAATCTAATTTGAGCAGAAACTACATTTACAATTTAGTTATACCCTCACCGTAACTTGTCCGTTGGGCGTCTCCGGCTCATCCCACTGAATAACCATAGTGCTGGAGCTTAGAGGACGAACTTGGACATTCCTTGGTGCTGAACCCGGTTCTACGAAAAAAAAAAACATTTTGATAGTGATGTGACATTTAGTTTGGGTTGTCACCCCACGTTAGTCGATTTTATTGTTCACCACGTATTTTGCATGCTTATGTTTTTTGGTTCTGTGTACCTTTATCATTCCATTTAGGTAGGTATATTCCTATCTGAATCTAATAAACAAATGTGAAAAAAGGTCTGCCATTTAAAAAGTAAAAGGGGTCCTGAGTAATTCAAAAGATTATTATGATAGACGTATCTACTTTCTAAATTTAGACATAAAATAATCTTAGAATACTAAAAGCCTTTTCATAAAATATATATAAGTGATTCAATTCCAAGTTTGATATACGTAAGAATCCATTTTGAAAGACTAAGTACCCAAGAAAATTTTAATTCATTCACTACGTTTCGGTTGTGATTGAAAACAAGATACCTACTTAATATAACACACATTCAAAACACATAACAGTTGTTAAATTACAATTCATAAAAATTAACAACAATAACAAGCCAATAAGATCAAAACATACAAAGAAGATGAGATTTAAGACCTTTAAAACTACAACGTCTTTTATTCTAAACGTTAAGAAAATTAAAGAGGAAAAGGATGGTACTCTTGTTTTATGAACCGTAAAACATAATGCCGGTGTCCTACAGAATTGATTAACAAAAATACTATCAGAAACCCGGGTAGGGTTTCTGATAGTATTTTTTATCTCAGAAACAATAACACGTAAATATCCCGATGTCAAATTAAGAAGCGACTCGACTCATCTCAATTATGTTCAAAATGAAAATAAAAATAATAGGACTATAACCGTCGGGGGCACAATGCCCGTCTTAATAGGATTTGTAATCGCAGCTTCTAACACGAAAAACGGGGCGTCACTCAATGAAAAAATCTCTTTTCTGTTTATAAATACGCGCGAAGGGCGAAACAATAAAAGTTTCGGGACTGTGCAATATTAAAAGGCTATAATCTTGTTTGGGTCCAGAATCCGGGTCGGCGACGTCAGACCAAACTTTTCCTTTATTAGAAATATAAAGAATATCAAAAGACCTGTTGGTAATTTTATATACCAACGTTTTCATTAGCAATTCATCCAAGTTTTTATCTTGCCTGTTTTGTGACACCGCGCTATAGGGACGTAGGCGACGCTCCACGAGTCAAATTTAATATATTTTGCTGAGGGAAATTAGATATGATGGTTTAACATTTACGAAGCGAGAAACGTTCGGGGCATGGATAAAGAAATGAATTTCCACCTCAGGGTAATTGTAAGGTAAATATTTAATATGTAATTGAGGTGAACGAGCAGTCACACCAATTTGTCACGTATCACAGACAAATACAATAAACATGCAAATTATTAACAGATTAACCCTTTTTGTACAAGCGAGATATTAGCTACACCCAGTCGACTGATTAAATGTATTAAATTATGAGACCACCTACCTATCTAACATGCTATCCACGCCCAAATTTTAGATGTTTAGAAGTAGACCCACAAACAACGCCGTTAGGTAATGATTTACGAAAATTCATAATAGTATACTTACTGGCACCTCCATACAAGGAATCCACTGCAAGAGAGCAAGGAAACAAATAACAGTATTAGTATGTAGAAGTCATGTGAGCAGTAACATACACATCACACAAAAGGTGCCGCAGAAGAAACTTTAAAACGTGTGACACAGAACTGACCGCGTAACTGATCCTAATATCGATAAAAACGAAATGGTGCATGATTAAACGAACAAAAAGTATTACGCACTACATCTATATACTAAGAACAAAGGTAAATGTGCAAATGAAATAAAAGTCTATGATAATTCAGAAGCGAACTTACATGAAGCATCGGCGAATGTCGTACGTCGGTTATACGCGTAGGCATGAAAAAACGATCAAAGAAAATACCTTAAAACTGAGAATTCAGCGCAAGAAACATAAAACAAATCTATTTACCCAATTCAAAGCAAGTAAAATTAATTGTATACTTGACAAAATTGAAAGCGAGACGAGAGAAAATGAAATTATAACAAGCGTATGGGTAAATGCGTAGAAATGATAATTTTTCATCGTCTATTATAAATTGGGATTATTAAGAAGATTGCGTTATTAAGATGATTTATAAATCTCGTTCGTCATAAGTAAGTGGAGAAGAGATGATAATCTTGAGAGGGGGCCGATAGAACATGATATTGATGTCGTTTATTATATTAACGGGGTTCTAAATTATCGTGAAACTTTACACTCTTTATTTTAACGGAAGAAAGCTATTCGTTGATTCTCCATGAATTAGGTGAAAACCAGAATTAGTAGTATAGTGAATAAATGAAATGAGAATGTTCTCAATTAGTACCTACCTAGCCATTATATTTGATCACGAAGACGCGACTCCTTTTTTCAGGCTCCTATTTTTTCCCAATAGCACTACACGTACCTTGTATTTGTCCATGTCTCTTCATAGAGTTAATGTCTATGATTATTGAATAACATCACCAAAAATCATATCGAAAATCGATACCTCACTTACAAAGAACCGTGCCTCACTCGAAGCCAAACACTCTCCAGCTACTAAAATGCTTCTACATACCAGTTTCTCCCGTGGTGATGACTGCCGGAGCTGATGGTGGACCCCTTCCGATGTTGTTGACAGCTATGACGTACATCTCGTATTCCGTGTAGGGTGATAGGTTCGTCACAGAATAGTACTGTGTGATGACACCTGAGATCTCGCTGAAAGCCTGTGGTTGGAAGGTATAGAGAGTTTAGATTGTTGAACAACTTTCACTTCTATGTCTAGTGCTATAAGGACCAGTCTTTAACAAAGAAGTCCAGCTGTCTGGACCTGTCCGCATGACAAGCGGCATGCAAAAAATAGTCAGTTTTGAATTGCGAACAGCCTACTTTTTCAATTAAAATAAAATCGAATTAAATAATGGCATATTCGTTACATACATAGTCTTAAAATAAAATATTTTATTGGTACGGTTATTATTTTATTCATACTTTGTTTATTATTTATTCTTGTAAATTCCATTGTTTTCTAGGAAATTAACCTGACGTGGCGCGGTGTCGATTTCCAGTAATTGAATAAAAAACTCCTAGCATGTTTTGTATATTTTTATGATAAAAAAATATAGAAATGCGAGACATTTTCCAACATTTACAATGAGGTCACGTCATATTTATTAACTATAACGCTATAAGGTTCTTTTGGAGCGTGGTCAAAATCGGAACTAACACCGCCATCTTGTTTTTTCAATACATTAAACTAAACAAGTAAAGAATAGTGGGGAAGCTCGGCCAAAGCTAATTTTAGATGGCGTGATCATAGCTAAGTTCCTATGGCCTACAATGAATTTGACATTTCATTCATTCCATTTCGTGTTCATTCATGAGTTAAGTATTATTTAAATATTTCGTTATTTTAGGTGATTTCGGAACGTAGTAAAAAGTATCCAATTTGTTTATCCAGGTCATAATTTCATTGAAATCCGTTCAGCTGTTTTTGCGTGATTGAGGAACAAACATCAACATTTATAATATTAGTTTGATTTTGTCTTACCTGATTAGCGTATTTAGGCTTGTATTGTATGACGTAGTATTGCGGTTCTTCAGGTCCGTTGTAGGTCCACGTGAGTCGAACTGTGGTCGCTGTAACTTCTGAAGGACGGATCTCCGTCGGTGCGCCCGGTAACGCTGGTGAAATAGTCATTATAAGAAGCATTTCATTTATAGACAAAAGATGCCAAATGTAATAGTTATTTATATAAAGAACTAGTGTGAAGTCAAGCACTTCTAATTTATCTCAGTGCAGCAGTGCGAAGCGTAATTACTTTACAGGGTAATTTTTTGTGTGCAAACTGTTACCATGAATTCAGCATATATCATTCTAGACTAGCGTAGACATTTTTCTACGGTTATACAAAAAAAAAAAACTGCCGTTTCGTAGGAAAGTGCAATATGTACCTACGCCAAAATGTATGGAATAGCTGCTAGAGCTACGCTAGAGGGTCTAGAATGATATAGCCGAATTCATGGTTACAGTTTGCGCACTGGTTAAACACGTATCCTGTAGGTACACCTCTGCCTATCTCTTCGGGGAACCAAGGCGTGATGTTGTGTGTCTTGGAGGAAAAGTTATTAGTGTTTGCGATCATATCATACAATGACATACTCTTAACAATAAACAAAGCTTTAGTATGCCTTTGTACATAATACACAATAATAATTATGTTTAATGTTTAAACATTCATAAACTGTAATTGTCACATTAATAGTGGATACGAATTAATTGATGTTTAATTGTTTCGCTTTAATACTCTTAAATATTTATGCATTGCGGCACAATGACAATCTGGATCTATAATTCATTATGTCAATAACCGTGTACCGTGTACGTTATACCGTGTGGTGTTGGACGTAAAAGAATAGCACCATCTCATTTCTTCCCGTGGGTGTCGTAGAAGGCGATTAAGGTAGCATACTAGAGAATGGGCAGCAGCGTTCTCTATGTATTTTACCACCATACTGCGATCGCCAACCCGCCTGCCAAGCGTGGCGATTGTGGCAATCCCCTCCCTGTTTGTAGGAGGCCCATGTCCAGCAGTGGACGTCTTTCGGCTGAAATGATGATGAGGGCGTCACACGAATAGGATAGCTGCGGGGTAATTGCGTAACCCAGTAACACTAGGAATGGGTTTTCATTTTGACACTTCAGCAGCATACATTGCTTTATTTACGTTGTTGAGAAGACACATTTTACGAACCTAAGAAGCAATGGATTAGCATTCTTTTTTTAAATGATTCAGATTGTGATTGATAGTGTGTTACGCAATTCGGGTGCTGATTTTACTATAGTGAAACGAAGTTCTTTAACGCAGCTGGCGGTTGGAATGAAATTGTAGAAATCGTCACTTAACGTTTTGCCTCTAACTTAACTTTTAATTACATACAATAGAAAGAGACAGATAGAGTGATATAGTTTTCATGGTTTTTGAGGGTGCTGACGGATCCAAATGAGGTCAAATTGAAAATGCTAGATGGCACCTGTGAACTTTTTTGGTGAAAGTGAGGTTAAAGTGAGCTTGATGGTGGGATTGACACTATTGACAGTTCACTTCAGGCTCACTTCACCTGAGTGAAATTTCAAAACACGGTGAGATTTTTACAGAATAGTTCGGCTGTTGCACAATAAAAAATAAACGTTAAAACCGTCCATCAACCGAAAGTTAACGAACACTAAACGCATCAAACAACGAAATCCTTCGAAAATTAAATTGAGAAAACGTTGCTTCGAGTTACAATAATTAATCATAAATCAAGCTGACATTCGTTTGTCTCCCGGGCCCGCGCAACTTTCCAACCCTTTCAATTATGAATTATAACACTAATTCATAATGGATGTCTTCTCGCCTTGCCGCAATTTATCAAATTGATTTTCGTAAATCCCTCTTTCCACCGGCGAAGTTGTTACCATAAATTTGCAACAGTTATCCCAAGAAATTATGAGTGTAATTTGATTCAGTCAGTCATCTACTCGACTCGTAGTCGGGAGAAATGGCTCAGATTATTGGAATGGAGTATACTAGGAACAGTGTGGGTTGAGTTGCGTTCGGATTTTGAAAAGTTGTTCGGGAAATAGAGCGAAAGGATTGGTCGGTGTATCGAACGTTGATTTGAATGTTTAAAAATGGAACGGGATGTTTCATTGCGATTTTTCTTTTCGTTTTGTAGTGATGTTAATAGCTTGTGGTTTGTTTTATAATAAGATACACACATACAGGTATTACTATTACGAGTTTAATAATCGATTCGATTTTAATGTTCACATGTTCAGAACGTACGGCCAGAGAAATTTTATTCCTAGAAATATTGTCATGTAGTGGCACTTTCAAACGAATGGCAGTTCTAACAAATTACAACCGTCAACGGTCAATTTATTTAAGTTGATGGTCAGTGTACCCGGCAATCATTTTCCTTGACATTGAATCAACACACAAAAAATATAGAAATCGTCATCAGGTCAAGGTAAAGGAAATCAGCCATATTGGGTTAAAAATCCAAAGTACGATTTCGAGATTCAGCAAAATAGTAAAAAATGATAAACAGACCTTCCCCAACCAGAATAACACATTTTTTTTTTACTGGCCGGCCACTTTGGGTTTTGGGCCCAACTCTGTATGAAACGCGACTGATCTTCTTGTAATATGATCATATTAAGAATTACTTACACTGCACTTTAACCTCTGCAACTGCTTCGATGACACCAAGAACACTAGCGGCCTCACACGTGTAGTTCGCAGACTCCCTTATATCTTCCAATTTCAGGGTATTTAAGCCTAGAGGCGGGTTGTCTTCCGGCGTCAGCCATTTTGTCAAGCCTGCGTTAAAAATAATGTTAATTTTAGTTATTATTAAGCGACACCTAAAAATAAATAAGCAGAATTTGAACACTGTGCCGGTAAACATTCCTTCAAAGGTATTCGCGTCATGTCCATAATATACAGGGCCCTAGCGTAGAAAATTGGAATTTTTATACACATAAATGAATTTTATATATCAATGACATGCATATTTTCTTTGTAAAGTAATTATTTAATTATTGTGAATGTGAAACCGGCATGTCCTAGAACCAAAAATTCGAAGACATGTGACATCTACCAACCCGCACTGGGCAGGCCTCCTCTCACCGAGAGGAGGCCTGTGTCCCAGTAGTGGGAACATTATAGACTGATGATGATGATAATGAATGTGAAGACTATGTAAGCCGTATTTTATGAAGTGAAAAATTCTTTAGGCGCGTTGGATTTATTTTGAGATGGGAAAAAACAATTGAACTCGCGACACCGTTATCGACACCTCTGTTTTTTAGTAGAGGTATTTCATTAGTTTAAATCTCAAAAGATAGCTTTAGGTCCAGAACTAATATTCCAACTGGAATTATGAAAATCGGATAACCCGTTTAGAAGATATGACCAAAATTATGATTAGGTATGAATAATGTGAAATCCTCGCGACACCGTTACCGACACCTCTGACAACACGAACGAACAACGTTGAGCGTACATTAAACGTTGGACGTGGTTTAATCTGACGATTCAAAAAATATTTCCTAACGTTAATAAAATACACACGAAATTGTTCAAGTTTTCACTTCTGTCTGCACTTCCGGAGAGCCACTGTTTTTTTTAACACTATTTTGTCAGTTACTTTTACCCCCTTAATTATAAACGCTGCTTAAAGTTAAGTAATGATTAGCAACTGATTAACCATACATTTTTGATGTTTGAATACCTCTTAACTTTAATCATCGTTTATGAATATGCCCCTTATTAATTTATCGTGGTCTGGCAGTTTAGAGTAATATATGCGGCCTACCCATATGTCCTTTCTTTGGTATTGTACATCGAATCGTTTTGAGTTGACCTGCCCCGGGGCTACTAACAAATGTGTGTACTGACTGTACAGATCCATATCAGACATCAATATATATGGTCTTCACAATCATCTGACCAAGGTAATGCCGGGGTGACCTCTGAGTTGGTTTCGGCCTTTCTTCTCAGAGTAGTCATATAGGAAACGCCAAACTCATTTAGTTTTAAAAATATGATTGACGTTTAAAAGTGTTTATACAAACCTATTTTCATAAATAATATAATTTATCATTACATTCACAATTTACCTCTTGCAAACAATTTTACCTCTTAATAATGTAAGTGTAGATTGCATGAAATATATCTTACCTTTCCTCCATTTAACAGTAGGCATGGGTGATCCGAAGGCGACACACTTGAGGGTCAGATTCCCGCCCAGCATCACCTCTGACTTCGGGGGCGGCGGTATCGAAAACTGCGGGGCTACGCGTCTTACTGTGGACAAAGAAGACATTGGTAAATCGACTGACATGGGTCTAGAGGTTTCCTACAAAGAATTAGTTTTGAGTTAAGGAACGACGGGGAAACAAGTCTTTTAGCTTGATTACCAGCTTTTTTTATTTTTATTAAATATTTTAAGTACTTAGACACTATGACATTTTATACGTCTTACAACGGCAGCCCACTTCATGTAACTGAAAGTTATATAGTCATATTGTACAGTCATATCTATGCAAACTCTGTCAAAGTAATCTGACTATTGAAAAATTTGCCATAAGTGTAGTATTATTATTGTATACTGTTAATAATTAAATGGATTTTCCACAGTATAAGTGAGTTTTGCTTCACTTGGCTGTAACTTATAGGTCCTTTGTTATACACAAAGCTCTCACAATACACGTCAAAATATCATAACTATGTGGACTTACATCCCTAATACACGTACGTTATCTAAACTAGCTCGTGAACCCGTCACTCCGCCAATACCACTCCGTAATAAGTCAGGAGTGAGTGGGAGTTATGTGCGAAATAATTGCACTACTTCAGACGACCAATGGGCGTCACTAACGTTGCTCATTAACATTAAGTATTATGGTAGTGGAGGGGATGTGAGGTGCGTTTATATCCGTGTTTTCGTCTATACAGGTACTGTTGTAGTGTAATATAATCAAGTCGGTTACTCTTAATCAGTGGTATTGGTATGGTTCTTCAGGTATGGTTTAAACTTAACAATAATCGAAATACTTTCAGTTCCTTTGAAAACTGATAACTTATTCCGGTTCTAAGTTTATCGAAATAAAGTTGGAAATGCAAAAAAATACAACGGAGACGCATTTCAACGTTTGTAAATTAGTATATACTTGGCCCCCAGATCATCCATAGTCAGCCTATAATGTTCCCACTGCTGGGGCACAGGCCTCTTTTTTCGAGAGGGAGCCAGGGGTGCGGGTTATTTGAAAGAGATACGTTATTTGGTGATATCCCACCCTCAAAAAACAAAAAAAACTACCACGCGGGCCCAGTGCGGGTAAATGTCACATGTCTTCGAATTTTTGGTTCTAGGACATGCCGGTTTCTTCACGAAGTTTTCCTTCACCATTTTGAGAGCAGTGGTGATGACATTATTTACACAAATAGCGCCTGTCTGTGTTCGAATTCACGACCTATTCGTTTCGTAAGTAATACAATTGGGCCACCACTGTTCTGCCAGATGATGACCAGTAAAATTGAACAGCTTGGATTTCCCCAAAACATACTTTCGCAACCATATTTCAGATCAGCATTCTACACAGAAGTTAAAAACCTCCCATTTCCATTACTCTACAAATAACAAAAACGATTTACCCCAAACATTTGCACGTTGACTCTGTATCATTGGAGACAATAAAGCCCAGTAGAGTGAATCAGGTTAACGATACGATCGTATGCGTTGACTAGCCAGTATTAGTGAGGTATTGCGCTTCCCGACCCGAATCATTACTCCCGACGCCGATTACAGCCCGCAATGTACAGGTAATTGACTGTAATTGTCGCTAAGAGAGGTCGTTGAAGGGGTTTGGTTATTTGTTAGTAGGCAGGTAAATAGTTACATTTCGGACTCATTGAAGTGATTTTTGTAAAACATCGTGAGGAAACTGGCAAGTCGTAGGACCAAAAACTTGAAGATATGTGACAACTACCAACCCGCACTGGGCCGGCATGGTGGATTAAGGCCCACAGAGAGGTTGCCTGTGTCCCAGCAGTGGTAACATTGTTGGCTGATTATGTTTTAGCGATAGAAGGAAAGAGTGTGACACAAAACCAAAGAATCAAGCTAAACGCGGTTACAATGTCGACGTACTTTTGATAAGAGTGCATAAAAAGCATTTTTTTTTAAGTAAGTAAGTAAAGTAATATCGCGCATGATTTTTATTCCCATTGGGTCAACATACTTGATTTAACAGACTGCTGTGTCGAGTGTTGAAAAACGACCAAGGCCTGAATTCACTACGACCACTTAACGATTCCTTACCTACTCGTAACTAAATCTGCTAATCGTATTAATAATATCGACAAATTGGCTTGGAACATACAGAATATGACATATCTATTCCTCACCGTTACATTGGTTTCTAAAAAAAAACGATATTGACGTAGTTTGAACGTACAACAAAAACGAGAGAGGCTTGTGGTTAAGTAACAATAGCTGCACGGGTCGATCGATCAGGTTAAGCTACGCTTGCCGCGGTTGATCCGTGGATGGGTGACCATCTTTATTTACCAAGACCCCTGCCTCGGAAAAAACGCTAAGTCCCGGCTGTCATTAGTTGCTGTCTTACCCATAGAACAGCATAACAACCCCTATCTTACATTCTTACCAACTCATCTCTCCACTATCATAGCCCGTACATTTTTAAAAGGCGTGCCGTCAAAGGGCCCTCACCACAATAAGCTCATGACCTAAATTAGTGGGAAAAAGATTAATTATTTAGTACTAGACCTTGCCTTTTTGCGCGTTAATATGCAAAATGTATTGTAGTTTACATTTTGTTAAGGAATTTTAGGTGTACACTTTGGTTTCTTACGAGACGGTTACATAATAACGGTTGTCCGAATACAGAGCAATGGTGAACTAGTAGTATCGGCTGTGACTTACGATTTGTAGGTCGTGATTAGGTGCTTTACTTTGTGTAAATTATTTCATCACCACTGCTCTCAAAACGGTGAAGTAAACATCGTGAGGAAACCGGCATGTGGTCGAACCAAAAAAAAAACGAAGACATTTGACCTCTACCAACCCGCACTGGGCCGGTCCCAGTAGCCCCAGTAGTGGGAACATTATAGGCAGATTTTGGAAATACACGCCTTTTGAAATCTTCCTTAATGCCAAATTCTGGTAGAAACAATCATATAAGAATATACATTTATACAAACATACATACTACTAAAATAAATATCACTAAAATATATAATTATAATGTAATTTAAATAATAAATACAAATGCAATTTATGACAAAGTGGAGAGATAGTGCTCTTTCACTCTTCTTTTGAATGCTGCTACAGTTTGGCAGTTCCTAATGTCAGGCGGAAGTGAATTCCACAACCGGACCGCGTGCACAGTGAAGGAGTAGGAGTAGAAGCCGGTTGAGTGGGGAAGGGGATAAAGGAGTTTTCTAAGATGAGACCTGCAAGGCGCATCAAAAGGACAGGCGTAGGAGAAGCGTTCCCGCAGATAGGATGGGGTTTTACGATTGTGAAGAATGTTAAATAGCAAACACAATATCCGAGAGTTTCTGCGAAGTCGAATAGGGAGCCACTTGAGGATCTTGCAAGAGATAGAAAAGTGATCGTATAATATTAGTATAGATAGTGTAGTAATCTACATGGCAAGTAAGAGAAATTAAAATAAAACAAACATGCGCCGAGTTACTGAGTAGGACGTCCTACCTATTATGCTAATTAACGTCAAAAGGGGTATTTTATTGTCCGCCATTGCGATTGTATGAGAACAGTCGATCGATACGGACCAGCACCCTAATTGCGTAACTCACGATTCACCATAATCTGTATCGTTTTGAAACGGATTGTTAAACCATTGCTTCATATGTTCGAAAAATGTGTCTGTTCGACAACATAAATAACGCAGTGAATATTGTTTAACTGTGAAGACGAAACCAATTATGATCAATCGTGAGTTACGCAATTAGGGTGCTGGTTCCATTCAGTTCGCGTTTACAGATATAATTATGTTTTATTTTAATTTATTTAATATTGTATTTCGTTCTAGAAATTGCGTTAAAGCTCTTTAAGTTACAATATTGATATGCGTAAGTGAATACATAAATTACTTTGATTTTTGTTTTTGTGTTTCATCTCTTTCTCAGTTCGTTTTTAATGTTAATCTGGCTGTTTGAGTACTTTATGCGGCCTATCCAAATGTTCTTTCTTTGGTATTGTTCGTCAAATCGTTGAGCTCCTCAAGTTCTGAGTTGAGCCGCATGGTAACTGATAAACGCGTGCATTGAATGGACAGGTCCACTCAGTCTGTGTGGTTCTTTTCTCAAAAGACGATTTCAGATACCAATCTACATGGTCTTCACATGATCTGGCCAAGATTATGTCTAGACTTTAAAAGAGACTGTGACCTCTGAGTTTGTTTCGGCCTTTCTTCTCAGAGTAGTCAGATAAGAAACGCCGACCTCATCTATGTAGTTTAAAAAAATATGAATGACGTATAAAAGTCTTTGTACAAACCTACTTACAGGAATAAAATAATTTATCATTTTATTGTCTGTTCAAAGCCGTCGCCATTTTATAATTAGCAGTGTACAACATTAAAATGTTTTTAGCAAATATGGTACGTGTTATATGTGTAGGTGCTAACAACGGACCGAATGGGAGTCTACGTGCGGAAAATGGAGTCCCATCATCATCATCATCATCATAGGTGCTAACACTGTTTAAGTGGTTTTTGTAATTACTAAATAATATTATTATTAAAACAAAAACCAGGACAAAAATGGTCAGAGTTTACCGAGTTTAATTTGGATTTTTTTTGAAGATCCCAATTATTCCTATTTTAGATTTCCATCTATCTACGAATTAAACTAATTTACCACGGTGAGTCCAAAACCATATATTTCCTAAAAAAAAAGAGCTAAGAGTCATTTCGCTATTAATCCATCTTTTCTTAGTTAAAATGAAAAAAAAAAAGCTACTACACACCGAATCGACCAATGAGAAAGCCTAGTTCACCTAAGCATGTCAACAGCTCCAGCTGGGCATCTAAACGGACGTTTTCATCAGGTCAATTTGTGGCGAACGGCTAACAATTTAGCGACCACCTCTTACTCAGTCCATTTTGAGCATGACACCAGCACTGGATTTATACCACAAAGACTCATTCGACGAATATGGTAACACTATGTGAATAATATACTATATGGCAACACTATTTAATCAGTCGTGTATGAAAATATTCCTAGTTTAACATTTGTTCTGCTTGAGTACATTTTTAAATGATTTTTTTTGGTATTTTGGCGTGTGCTAGCTGACATATGGCAAATATTTCTATTTTATGTTTCGTAACGTTAATTACGCCTAACATTGTATAGAATCAAGTTCTTCTAACGTAATAGACAGCTGTGCTGCTGGAGAGTTTGTTGCGCCACTTCTTCCTAGCTAAAGCACTAGGAAGTGGTGAAGAGCGGGCGTTTTCGGGGACTGTCTTATGTAATTTTGACGTTCAAAAAGTGCTGCCACCAGCCTAGTTTGAATAAATGACTTTTGATTTTGAATCTTCTTCTTCGTCGTGTCGATGATTCCAATTATCAAGCTCAAACAAGTTTCAACCAGAATTCTGCCACTTCAACAGCGTTATCGTTGGCCTCGCAAAGATTTTGAATGCTGGCTTTATTAATAATGACTGCTACTAAAAACGTATTGTTATTTTTTTGTAATTATTAAGTAAGTGCAATTTTATTTAAAACTAGCTGACCCGACAGACGTTATCCTGTATCAACTATGAATATTCAGCTTTCTAAATTTTTTCTTCCCTAAGAACCTTCTCCTGACAATAAGAAACAACAAAAAAGAATGATCAAAATTGGTCCAGCTGTTCACGTGTGTCACGTGTTCACGTCACCAAGGGAAATTGAGATTCATTTTTATAAGTAAGATTAAGCAATTATCTTACAGAGGAAAGAAGTGTTTTTTTTTTTTGTAATGGATAAAGTCAAAAACTACTTAACAGATTTAAAAATTTACTATTATGTTACCTATGGTAAGCTACATTATTCCGAAGTAAAATCAGATATAAATGTCACGCGACCAAAATCGCGGGCGTAGTGCTACTCAACGTTTTCTTTCAATGATTTGTATGTTTGTTACTCATTCCAGTTTGGAAGACTGGACAGATTTAGATGTATTTTGGCATACATGAAAATTGTGTCCCGGATTAAAATATAGGTTGTTTATTTTTCCTAGTACATGTAGCAGTTTTATTAGGATATGGGAATAACCGTCACGTCAAAACCCCCTGTTACATGGAACTTAAACTTAACTGTCAAATTCTGGGCGTACTATAGGTGCATTTTAACCTAACCCGTCGGGGATTGTTTAAGGGTACCCTAGTCGCGAGCTCGAACTCACTGGTGGGTCTGGCTAAAAAGCACGCTGTCTCACCAGGCTTCGTGTCCGACAGAGGTAGTATCAGTGATGAGCATTTAGACGCTAGTCTACACGCGCAAAATTATTGAGTGAGCTGCAGGATCAGTCATAGTAAAACAGGCTCGTAAAAAATTAAGAAAAGTCCTTCGGAAGTTCGGGTTTTCTGAAAAAAACCACTGCATAAATCAATGACCAATTAAGTTTATTGAACTTTTAGATAATTGAACTTTGTCGGTAACGACTTGGTTTTCGAGATTTTACACTGCTTTTATTACTTAAACACGCCCAAAGTTAGGTTAAATTAGCAAGAAAAACTAATCTTTGTTGGCTCATAACTTTTTAATGGCTTCTTATTTTAGTATTCTGTTTCCGTACAGACAATATTGATAATGAGACAAAACCATACCATGTTTAATTTTTGATGTACATAGTCAAACAGTGGTGTAAAATCCTCCTGAAGTTTGTATGGAAAAAACGTGGACAAGTGTCACCTTAAGATGTTAGGAGAAAAAACCGTAGATTACAGCTAGACAAAAATATTTTTGATACGCCATTACTTAAGTGGCGCAAAACATTTACTGTTGGTCTCGGCTTACAGTGTCCAAGTTGTCAAGGGGAATTAACTTAAACGGGGACGAAATTCCAAGTGGCGCAGGTGTATAATTAAGTGCTTATAATTTTCTTGCCCTAGTTGTACATTGGCTTTGCGGAATTCGGAATAACAGCTAAGTGATTCTGTAAATAGGTTTCTTCAAACAGGCGCGACACTTGTAGAAGAATTTCCATGAAGTTTTCATTGGAATTTGTTCTACGAGAGTTGCGTCGCGCTGTCGCGTCGCGGTGGCGCGTCCCGCTGTCGCGTAGCGCTGTCACGTCGCGGTGTCGCGTCGCGCCTGTTCGCGATTTTTTTTTTGTAATGTTACGTTTTTTTGCAATTTACAGGTCAGCGCCAGGTTGTTTTTTGATTTAAATGTTTCGCAACTGAAATAAATGTTGTTACACTGTTATTGATGATTTTAATGATTATAGACTTTCATCATCATTTCAGCCCAAAAACATCCACTGCTGGACATAGGCCTCCCCATAGGGGGTTTTGCCATAATTGCCACGCTTGGCAGGCGGGTTGGCGATCGCAGTATGGTGGTAAAATGCATAAAGAACGCTGCTGCCCATTCTCTAGTAAGTCCCTTAGTCGCCTTCTACGACACCCACGGGAAGAAATGTTATATAATCCCATTAAATTACTTTGTCATGAAATAATCATTCAATCTATATCAAAATATATAAAAAGAAAAGTCCTGACTGACTGACTGACTCATCAACGCCCAGCCCAAACCATTAGACCTAGAAAGCTGAAATTTTGCACAGATGTTCCCTTTATAATGTAGACAAGGAATAACGAAGGATTTTTCGAAATTCAACCCCTAAGGGAGAGTTAAATAGGGAATGAAAGTACCGCGCTAGCGAAGCCGCAGGCAAAAGCAAGTGGGATTATAAGAACTTAGTGTGTTGTATAGATGATTTTCATGATTTAAATTATTTTAATTCCGTTAATACATACTTGTTACCAGTCACGAATCATAATTTCTTCAACATATGTACAGTCGAACACTCACCTGCGAATTGCGAAAAATTGAATTTCGCAGGCTGCCCTGGCGCTTCCCCCTTAAGTACTTCTTGTATCTGGATAGCCACTAGTTCCATCAGTCAAATAATAACCTGCAGGCTTAGCATAACGCTTACTATTTCCACTCTACTGTAGAATAGAAATCGCTAGTCTACATTTCTGGGTGAAAAACTGTCAACTGGGTATTCGGAAACGTAATTTTTGTCTACTCTTCGGACGACAAAACGCTTGTCTACGGTTTTAGTGCTAAGTCTGCTGGAAGAAAACAGGACTTCTAAGACTCCCCATGTTTTCTCTCAAACATAACATATTACCGTATTTCTTAACATAACAGTTGACAAGATTATATAAAATACTTTTTCGTGTCAGATATTTTTTAATACACACGAATAAAACAAACAGTACCGTACTCCTCTATTCTAATTAAAAAGACAACACAGGTTAAACGCTGGCAATTTTCTTATCCTCAAGCAAAATGAAGAAAAAACATCTTCATTACTACGTGTAAGGAGTGTGTAGGACAAAAAAAAGAACTAACTTGGACTAAGAACAGTCTGTGGTACTTGGCTTGGTTTAATTAAGGTGAGACGAGGGGGGGGGGGACAGCTGGGCTTTTACACGATCCGTGGTGGCCATTCTTCACTGACACCAATGTTTGAAGATGGAACGAGTATGGAGTTGTGAGCGGCCAGTAACTTTGATGTGAACAGTTTCAAATGTGGAATGTGATTTTTTCGTAGCTTTTTGGTTCAAATGGGGAATAATACTGTTACTCGTAATATTCCCTTGTTTCGTATAAGTTCACTATTGATATGAACAAAGTGATCATGATTATAAGACAGCAAGCGAAAATGCAATTAAAATAAAATAACAAACGACGTTTACTTACTAGTTCACTAAAGGAACCAATTCTTTAATTTCTGTGTCAGAAAGCCAGAACATTTATGCCTATAATGTTCCCACTGTTGGGCACAGGCAACCTCTCGGTGAGAGGAAACAGGGCGTAATCCACCACGCAGACCGAGTGCTAAATGTCACATGTCTTCAGACTTTTGGGTTCTAGGACATGCCGGTTTTCTCACGATGTTTTCCTTCACCGTTTTGAGAGCAGATGAAATAATTTAGACAATTGACACAGGGCAACCACTGCTCTGAACTTTAAATTAACAACATGCAGTAACAGTGATTTACACTTTCTCTGTATAAGAAGCGGCTTCTGCCTAGTGATACAACAAAACGTAAGCTATAAACAAGGCGTAAACTAAAATTTTCCACTACGTTGCTTGAGTACCCGCTGTTTCCCACCATTTAGGCCACCTACCCTCATTCCTGCTAGAGAAATTATTATTCTTTTATTCAAAACGCTTCCGGAAAGCGCTTCGCTACTTTGTTTCCACGATTAATTAAAATTAGTTGGAGCGAGCGGAGACGCCCGTCCTTTGCTTTTTTAGGATGAGCATAAAATAACGTTGTGAAAGCATTTCACGTCACTTATCTGGTTCGCGTTAATTTTGGAATATTTTGAGGGTCCTAATGTTAGTTTTGGGTTTTAGTTTTGAATCTGTGTACGAATTTTAGTCAAGAAATTTAACGAGACTTACGGGTTGGGTTGAGTCCATGATAAAGTAAAGAAATCCTGCACAGGTGGAAATTCACAGATGACTCTGCTCAACAGGCCTAGACAAAACACATTTCTGTTAGCGTGCATGCCAAACGCAACGCCAAAATGTATGGGAATGACATTACCTGCGGAAAGGCTACGTCGTGTTCTTTCAGCAGGTAATGTATTTCCCATACATTTTGGCGTAGCGTACGGCGTGAACGCTAACAGAAATGTATTTTGTCTCTAGGCCCTGGAGTGAAAATGTGGTGCTTTCCCACCAACAGTGGGGTTCATGATAATTCGTGCATATTTGAAATGTAGATAAATGAAAATGTTAGTTTTATGTGTTGTATTATATGGATATTATTTTTTCTAACTGTTCATTTACATTATTTTTATTATTGATCTCTTAGGCCATTAACTTTGTTTCATTTTAGTATGATTTTCGTGCTTATGATTTCTAAAAAATAATGGTACTCGTAAACCTGGATTACAAGTAAATGATTATGTTCTCCTATAATTGGAAGTGCACAGTGTATTCGTTTCTGCTCAATGTAAACTTGCATATAACTGTGTAGCCTCTGTTGGAGATCCAATAAATAATAATAATAATAAAAAAATATAGTCTGTGTATTTATAAGCTAAGCTTTTTCAATTTTTCTTTAGATGAATGCTGTCTTTATACCACATTAACTACAAACGTTAAAACACTAAACACGTCCACTCTTATCAAAATCATCATTCATCATCTGCCTAGCCTTTTCCCAACTATGTTGGGGTCGGCTTCCAGTCTAACCGGATGCAGCTGAATACCAGTATTTTAGATGGAGCGTCTTCCTATCTGATTTCCACAACCCAATTACGGGGTAATACTGGTTGTCAGACTTTCGGGCTTCTGACGACCCGTAACGACTATAAAAAGTCCAGAAATGACAGCCGGTACTAACGGCTTAACGTGCTTTACGCACGGAGGGTTCTTGGTATGTCAAAGCATTTATTTCAATTAGACACTTGAAAGGCACTTTTGAACGTCAACATTTATATTTAAACGGAATTGATTCTAGTCGCCCCTTCCAAAATGTAGTTTCGTATGGAGAAGAACGGGCAAGAAACTCCACCATTACTCTTTTAAAATGTGTTACATACAATTTATCATAGTGCATTCATTACATAATTATATGTGAAAACGATGCACCCAGAATAAAATTACTATACCAAAAAAGGTAACAAAATGCAACTGAAGCAATAAAGATAAATTAATTCTATGATAGATACATGGTGCTCACATATTTACAAACATTGTAAGAGTATACGATTTTCCTAGAATATTAACAAGAAATAAGTCAGTGTGTGAGTGTAAATCAATGTCATAAATATAATTAGTTATATAATTCAATTAGCAACCAGTTTGATTTTGTCTAGACTCTAGATTGTCCTATGGAGCAGGACCAGCATGTTTCCAAGCATTCTTATCTTGGATATAATCCTCTAATTTATAATAGGCTTGTTTGCAAAGTGTACTTTTAATATGAGTTTTAAATTTCCTTTAATTTAATTGCAATATATCACAAGGTATTTTGTTATAACATTAAACACAGTACCCCATAAAAGATGAATGTACTTTAGCTAATCTGAAAAATGTTTGATCTATTTTGTCTTTGTTTCTAGTATTAAAATTATGCCTATCACTTATCTTATTAAAAAGATGTCGATTTTTTCTTACATACATGATATTTTCATAAATGAATTGGCAAGGTACTGTCATAATATTAATCTTTTTAAACAGTTCCCTGAGGGATTCGCGACGACGTAGATTATAAATGGCTCTGACAGCTCTCTTTTGCAAAATAAAGATGGATTCAATGTCAGCAGCCCGACCCCACAGTTAAATGCCATACGACATAATGCTGTGGAAGGAGCTAAAATAGACCAAACGCGCGGTTTCTACATCTGTTAACTGTCTGATCTTTCTAACAGCATAAGCGGCCGAGCTTAGCCGCCCCGCAAGAGATGTTATATGAGGTCCCCATCGCAATTTATCGTCTAGTGTGATGACCATTCTCATCAAAGTATCGAACGTAAATGGCTACAAAACTGCATTCCCGCCCCACCACCATTCGCAAACACGTCGTCGTACCAACCTACCCACACTTTCTTATTTAATACCTGTGACAGCTGGGCTATTTCATAAACTCACGGATGACAGCTAAGCCATGAATAAGTTGTGTTTTACGCCTACAACCTTATTAGTGTGGCCAGATTGGAGGCAAGGACTGGCCGGTAGTAATATGTCTCTCTTTATGCCTTTCATTTCGGTCTCAGATTTCGGTGTGTTTTTGGCCTTATTACAACGGATTTGGTAGTGTGTCTAGGTTATTGGGTGAGTAGGTTGAGGAGTGAAATCTGTAGTATAATTCTAGTTTAGTAACAGTTATACCAAAGGTAATAGTTATACCAAACTTCAGTACAAGTTACATCAATTAGGTCTCGACCCCTGAAGTAGGACATCCTGTATGACAGGGGTCGAGGTTTCTCCGAGTTTGTCTAGTATCTTATATATTTATGTGTATATTTCTTCTGTACGCGCGTTTGTCACTGAACTCCGCCTTAGCGGCTGGACCGATTTTTTTTGTGTATGTTTGAATGGATTCCTGGGTGGTTTAGATTTACAATTGGACCCGGTAAGTGGCGCTGCGATCGAGTAAAGGAAACAGGACAACGTCTGTCCGGAAAGTTAGTATTATAAACAAAAAAAACACCAATAACACTTGTGTTGCTTGGTTTTCTTGGATTCCCGACATAATCTGTTAGTTTATCGGTGGCAGCCTTTTTTTTTTTTTTTTTTTTTTGGGTGGGAAATCATCAAATCACTTCTCCCGCTCTGGGTGGAGCAGGAGGGCGTGTCAGACTTTTACTGACTAAAACCCACCCGTGTTCCTTCAGTAGCCCGTATGCCAGGGGCTGTGGTGTCTCTTTCGAACAAACCCGCACCCCTGGCAGATCAGTGGCAGCCTGGTGTACGTATTTGTGCCTTATTAAAGACAATAGGCTCGCCTCTATTACATGAGACTTGATGACTTGACTTGACAGAAACTAAGTTATTCATTGAAAGTTATACGTGTAAATAATAATATATTTACACGTGAAACTTTCAATGGATAACTACTAGTTTCGTTATGTAAATCCGGCTTTAAACAAAACTAGAGAAATAAGGATGAACTTATAGGTCACCCCTGCCCAACCTTTTGTGCAAAACAGGCGTGATGTTGTGTTATGATTTTTTAAGTTGATCTATTTACCTATTCATTGCCATACAACGTGGCAATGCTGCCAGCATTTTGGGCACATTTCCTATTGACAACGATGCGGACGTATTTTTTATGCCTTATGATTATTTTCTTTTTTATATACCTGCACATATTATAATTTAAAGTTTAAAATTAAAGTGAAATGCGTCATCTATTTAGGCATGTTATTTAGTTGTGCACGAACAGTAAAATAAACATTTAGAACCATCAGGAACCTTACCTTTTTGGTATAGCTGGAAATAAATTGAAAACCCCTTAGCAGGCACTACTTTCACATTGCAGTCTTTACTTCACAACATAGTTGCTAACATTTTTAGTTCCAGTTACTTTGTAGAAAGTACGAATTTTATCGGAACTTACATAACCTTGTTTGAGACTCTTTCGAAAAACTATAAACCGTTAGTTAAAAACTTATCTGCACGTAACTTGTTTCACATAGATAAATGAACATTGTGTCATTATTATAAAGGCAAATATACCGATCCTCTATAAATATAATTGACCTTTTAATGATAGACACTTTTTAACATTAATTAACCTTTAGAACATTTTGCCAACTTTTCTAATGACGCTCCCTTTTTGTAATAAATAATAGAACCTCCTTTTTACGTTTTGCTGTTTTTCACGGGACGAAACGGGTAAGGTTAGTTTAATAGTCAAACCGCAAGGATTTGCTCGCCCGGATCGGGCGAATCGACACTTAAATAATACATTATATTTTATCGATGACTCGCACGAAGATAATTTATTTGTGGGCAAATCGACAAGTGCAGAAATACGTTTTGGCAATGGGCAGGTTTTGAATTTTATACCAAAAAGTTGTCAAAACTGGTCACGGAAGTCCAGCTAATAAAGTGCATTAAATTTAAAACGTGCCAATTGCCTTCTGCTACTTCGTGCGAGTCACCTATTAATAAAAGTAAATAATATTATCTAAAATTGTCAATTCGCTCAGTTCAAGCGAGTTATTTCGTGCGAATCAACTAAAAAGCCGTTAGGTTAAGAGCTGCGGTAGCGGCCGGCGAGCACGGCATTTAAGTTGCTCGCAGTTTCTCGGGTATTTCGTATTTTAGGATCTCAAAAAGGTAATCCTTTTTGGGGTCCTAAAAATACGAAATACCCAACGCTCTAATATAATGATTACGCCTCTTTTTGTGAATATCAACATTATTTGATGATCAAAATCATTATATTAGAGCGTTTAATAATATTTTTTATTAGAAATTTGTTTGGTTAAGTAGTTATTTAATACATGTTTATATGATCCAAAATCGGTACTGAATATGAGCTTGAGATGGATTAACCTATGGATTGGTGGATTTAAATTCCTCTCCCAACGTCACATAGTTAGAACAATGACCCCAGTCAGTCAATTCAACGTTTTTTTAGAACAAAAAACAGATATGTACGCAAATAAACGGGACGGGATAAAACGGAACGCAAATAGAAAATAAAAATGTAAGTGAGTGACAGGAGGGCAGGTGGCCGCAAAAAACAAGGAGTTTGTGTGAAAAGCACCGTTATACCTCTTTGTACGGATAGCAAATATACGATATTAACCTTCTTTGATTGAGCCTTTTTTCCTATAAGGTCAGATTACTCCGTGTCAATTTTTAGTACAGTATTTTTGGATAGAATTTAAATAGGTATGCGAGGTGGTGCTCCTTGAGGTCAATTATTACTAATATGAATTTTAATTTTTTCGACTACGTTATAGCAGCATAATAAAAAAAAAAGTATTTGATTTAAAAAAAAATCTTCAAAGGTAAAACACTAGTGTATCAGGGGCTGTATTTTTTTTTTTTTTTTTTTTTTTTTTTTTTTTTTTTTTTTTTTTTTTGGGTGGGAAATCATCAAATGACTTCTCCTGCTGAGTAGAGCAGGAGGGCGTGTCAGACTTTTACTGACTAAAACCCACCCGTGTTCCCTCAGTAGCCCGTATGCCAGGGGCCGTGGTATCTCTTTCGAACAAACCCGCACCCCTGGCAGGCATCGGCCCTTGCGGACCCCACCAGTGGTTGCTGACATCTTTGACGGCGCGCGTGTGGAACACAACGCGCCGTCCCGTCTACCACTTTTCGGCCGCAGGGGATAGGGAGAGCGGCTGACGCTATACCGACACTCCTCTTCCCCTGCGGCCCCACCGCGTCCGCCATCAAACGGTGGCGGCCCCGTCCAGGCCACGGAAGGGAAGAGCGCTGCTCAGAAGCACCGGCACTCCTCCTCTACCGCAGCCTGTAACCCTCAGCCGCGATGCCTCCCATTCGACATCGCGGCCCACCTCAGTTGCGGTGCACCTCACCGCAACCTACTTTTTGGCCGCTACGTCAATGGCTTGAAGGCAAAAGCCCTGACGAGCGGCCCCACCGTTGGGTTCCTCTTGGCTTCACCGTGGATGGGAGACCACGGTTACTAAGCCCCCCCGCAACGACAATGCGGGAACCCACTCGGGGGGGAGGGGCTGTATTTTGAACAATGATTTTGGACCGTATCACGTACGTATTTACATATTACGTAGTATTTATTATTTCATGAAACAGTCATTCAATGGCATTAAATTAACTTAGGGGGGTTTCTATTGATGATTTTAATTATTATTATAATTCTGTGAAGCCATCTTTGTTACTGTTGCGAATCATCTATACAGATAAATTAAGTTAAGAGTGTCTGTTTGTTACATTAAAATAACGGCTTTTTACTAAATGCATATGTATGTATACACGGTACATTTACCAAAATATTTTTTTTTTCCATTTTTGTCTGTCTGTCTGTTCCGGCTAATCTCTGAAACGGCTGGAACGATTTTGACGGGACTTTCACTGGCAGATAGCTGATGTAATAAGGAGTAACTTAGGCTACTTTTATTTTAGAAATTTGTTAAATTCCACGCGGACGAAGTCGCGGGCACGGCTAGTATTTTAAACACAACACTGACCTGCCAATTGTAAAAAATTGAGAAAATTTGCATTTTCTCGCAAAATCAAACCATTTTTTTCAAATAGACACATAAAAGGCACTTTTGAATGTTAACATTCACATAAACATAGAAAACATTCACATAAACATAGAATTGATTCTAGTAGACTCTTCTAAAAAGTTTTTATGGGGAGAAGAATGGGCCAGAATCTCCACCGTAACACTTTTAAAATTTTGGTCGCAGGGTGGTCACCACTAGCGATTTATAGCACTAGAATAAATCTCACCCCGTGCCTAAGTATAATTTAACCTTTACAGATTTAACACAGTCTAATAATTCTCACTTTTGCTGTCTCTACCAGGTGACATTGACAGAGGTTGTGTAGCAATCACGTTAAAAATAACGCCTTTTTGCCTCAAAGAGCTACCTATACGGATAATTTCGTTGGTAAGCTGTACGTCTGAAGGGGTAATCTCTTTCGAAATACTAATTCCTATAAATTGTGTATTAGTAAGAAAGACGAGAAACTAAGGGACTTCGTCTCGTTCTTTTTTGTGTAGGTCCTATAGCATTCTTATACCATTTGTTGTAGGGTAATATCAAATTGTGTGTTCTGTTTTTATAATTATTTTATTTTGTTACTTGTTTTGTCTAGTTTGTAAAAATCCTGGCGTGATTTTCGTACGTTGTTTTCGGGTGACCACTGAAAATCAGCGCTGTGCAGTGGGTCCCATAGTACAGCATCATGCTGAGTGGAAGCCTTCTTGTCACAGTCACGGCGTGCAGCTGCCGACTATTTATGTTCTGTATGCCTATGTGTGTTGTTAATGTTGTTATCATGTTTTTTTTATATGTTATTTCATATTTTTATATGCACGTGTTTCTGTGACGTGAACTTAAGTTACCTATTACTAGAATCAAAATAAAAAAAAAAACAATCGAAATGAGAATAGAAAATTGAACAATCTTAAAACAATATCGTAATCGAAATGAGAATATATAAAATAAAAACGAAATTAAAATTATTGCTTGAATCAAAATTATACATTAAAATTAAAATTTAAAAATAAACAGTCAAATAGAAATTCAAAATTCAAAACGGTAGAACACGATAACAGTTATGTTCTGTGGACTACCCCAGCTGGATGGATTGCTCAGGTCGCGCCAGGTATCATTTAAGTGTTATCATTTGTAGAAGCTTCAACCAATATTTTTATCTTTATTAATGTTAAATCAATGGTGAAGCTCATTAGTATTCAAGATGACAGTTGATAGCTAAGCGAGGGTACTTGTCACCCATCGTAAGCCCGTCTGTAATTTCGAAGATAGTTCCAGTCAACTGCTGAATCGATAGTGGAAAGATTGATCGGTGTTTAAGACTACGATTTATTTGATAAGCGGTAGCGGGGAAATGAAAGTTTTTGAAGTTTTTACTTAACACTAAAACATAACAGTATCCATTGAAATAAAAATAACAACATAATGGAAAGTGTAGCTTCTAAAATCAAGGATAAAAAGAGTTGCCAAAACATATTATTATAACCAGAGTTTTTGGGACTTGGGCAGTGTTTCGGCTTTAAAGACCTTTTAAGGAATCATGTGACATGATGGCCGATAAAGCTAAAAAACGAAAAAGACATACTGCTTCACTCCTAATAAATTGCCAATCTATAATTGCCGGGGATATCGAGTACTATTTGTACAAAAAAAACAACAGTCGCATTGAGAACCTCCACATTTTTGAAGTCTTTTAAAAATTGCCTAAAGGCAATCTTATCAGCGAAGCCATTAATACCTACCCGCTAATCTGCCCCACAATATTCTCACCTCAACAAATAACAATACTAACAGCAAACTCAAACGAAATAAGCGGTTATCATCACAAACCACATCCAGTCAGCAATAGTTTGACTGTTTAACTATCCTCTCGGCTGACTGAACACAGGTAAATACTCTTTAACTGTATACTATGGTAAACTGAGGGTAGATACTTAAGTTTCAACTGTGTGTTCTTCGTCTTCGAATAATGGGCTATTAAAGGGTATCAATCATTTATTTAAATAGCAAGTATTAGTAAATATAAAGCATAGGTTAGTTTATTGGTTTTGTCAATATTTAGTTTTAGTTTTTTTCTGGCTAGGAGCTTCCTTCAAGTTATCAATAGTTAAAAGTTTATTGAAATATTAGTATTTGCCCGCGGCTTCACTGGCGTATGACGCTATAATGGGATACAATGTATTTTATATCCTAACCCAGATCATGGCCTACCTGTGAGTCAAACTTCTTCCAAATTTTTTCGGCCGTTTTTTTTTTTTTTTTGAGTGATTGATTGTGAAAGTTTGTCCAAAGATTCCACCTTTCACATGTATAATAATATCAGTAGAATTTCTCGGTAGTATTTACACGAAATTAAAGTAGAACTAAACAGAAGAAAATCACCCAAAGTTTACAATGAGCAAAAGTTGAAAAACTGTGGCGGATGAATAGTACAAACTGCATAGATAATCGTGATTGGATGTTGAATGATGTTATGTTTTTTTTTATTTTTATTTAAGTGTCCTTTTGTTTCTGTAAATAATTATAAAAACATAAAATAATTAATAATACTATTGCCATTGGCACGTTGAATGGTAATGCTAATTCTTTGGCCATAAAATGACCCAGCCCTCTGGTCACGTGACGTATCAACCAGCCGGCGAGAAATTTCCTTAAAGAAGAGACATGTACAGTCACGAGCAATAATATGTATACGCTTACCAACTTTTAAAAGTGATTTTCTCCACTTTTCCTCATTGTAATCTTATTTTATTATGAAAATAAAAATTTTGGACCCACACTTTAATGAAATACCCAAGTTATCTCAAGGTTGCAATCGCTATTTAAAAGAAAATCGCTTTTGATTTTGGCGATGTGTATACATATTAATGCTCGTGACTGTACAGGCCCCATGACCCAAGCGTTTTGACCCTAAAAGGCTCAAAACTGTTGTTACCCATAAGGAATAAAGTTATGGAATTATATTTTTGTTAAAAGAAAAGGTATTTACATGGCAGATGTAAGTGGAAACACTGAGAGGGGGACATCCTAGAAGAACTTATTGGTGATGTTGTTCAAAAAGATCAGGTGCGTAGTATTCATATTCATTTATTGCATTCCATTTGTATTAAAGATGTTACAATGGGCTTCAAGCTAGGTAGGAAATATGGACCCTGTAAGGGCATAGCAAAACGATAAAATTAAGATTACCTACTTAGAATAAAATTAAAGCTACTACATAAATAAAATAAATAAATATAGGTATTTAAATTAATTTAGAAATAATAAAAGAACATAGATTGCAAACTTTTACTTTGAGACATAGGTATGTGTATTGCTATTTTGTTTGCTACCACAATTGCACACATTTCAACACTCCATTCTACAATATGAACAAAGTGGTAGGTTTTACCTACAGAAACATGGTCGTTATGGACCCTATTCGCAACGGGCGTGCGTGTATGACCAGAAGTATGAACGTAGACGAAGCAAAAAGAGGATGTAAGTATCGTAGCGTTTCTAAAATTGTTGCTTTCTCCCATGGGGCAAAAGGCGTAAATATGTATATAGATACTTTTTGATAAAACGGCCTAAATAATTCATATTCAGACCTTGATAAGAAATAAACTAGTAGAAGATATTTAAAATAAAATGTGAATACCCAAAGGCAGAAAGTTTAATAAAAATAAAAAAAAAACAGAGAGAGAGGAATCGTTCCAAGATGAAAATAATCCAGTCGCTTTCGTCAAGTCGGAAACTAATTCAATAAGACTCGGTTACTACTGCGAGTTCTCTTATATTGACGTGTGGCTTAAGTTGCCGAAATTCTTTGGTTTCCTTTGAAAGTAATGAAGAAATTCTATCGATTCCTTGTCTACCTTGACTTCTATTACTTGTAAGATGTATCCTTTCCAACTATAATCTTAAAAATGCGAAAGTTTGTATGTTTAGACGTTCAAATGTTTGCTACTCGATAATTTCTCATTTGGCACACAAAAATTTATAACTTGGATTAACACATAGGATACTTATTATCCCGGTAGTACATTCTCGTTGGATAATTTCTGACTTCCACGTGGGTGAAGCCGCTGGCAAAAGTAGTACTGAATAAATATTTAGAGAAACAAATTGAATCGGACTATATATTTAAATGATTTTATTTCTTTAAGAAGGTTTGTAAGTAACAATAGCTGCACGGGCCGATCGATCAGGTTAAGCTACGCTTGCCGCGGTTGGTCCATGGATGGGTGACCATCTTTACATACCAAGACCCTTCCGTGCCTCGGAAAGCACGTTAAGCTGTTGGTCCCGGCTGTAATTTGTGAATCTTTGACAGTCGTTACGGGTCGTCAGAAGCCAGAAAGTCTGACAACCAGTCTTATCAAGGGGTATCGTATTACCCAGTTACTGGGTTGTGGAGGTCAGATAGGCAGTCGCTCCTTGTAAAATACTGGTATTCAGCTGCATCAGGTTAGACTGGAAGCCGACCCCAACATAGTTGGGAAAAGGCTAGGCAGATGATGATGATGTTTGTATTTTTATACGTCAATCATATTTTAATAACTATATGAGGTTGGCCTTTCCTATCTGACTACTCTGAGAAGAAAGTCCGAAACAAAGGCACAGGTGACCGTCTCTTTTAAACTCCAAACATAACCTTGGTCAGATAATGTGAAGACCCTCAAAGAGATGTCGGCAACAATTGGTTGGGTCCGCAAGGGCCGATGCCTGCCAGGGGTTATTCGAAAGAGATACCGTGGCCACTGGCATACAGGCAACTGAGGGAACACAGGTGGGTTTTAGTTACCTAGTAAAAGTCCGACACGCCCTTCCGTTCCACCCAGAGCGGGAGAAGTTATTAGATGATTTCCCACCCTCCAAAAAAAAACATTGAAGACCATGTAGATTGGCGTTTGAAATGATCTTATTAGAGGTCCACATGGTCATTTCAGTTTCAATCTGTCCAATATACCTCTAAATAAATTAATCTACATGTTTTACAAGTTTTTGACTTCGGTCTCAGATGGGATTGAGACTAGATTTTGAACGCTTTTTCATAACGAAAATGGGTCTCAAGAGTAATCTAAATATTGCAGTATGTTACTCGTATCTGTGGGTTGCAGTTGGAGTTCGTTCATTATAAGGCACACAGATATTTCAAATCGATTTCTGGGGTAGTTATGATACAATCTCTTTTAGCAAAACTAGCTAAGAGTAATGGATAACCTATTAAGGGCGAATTCTACTTAACTTTTATATCTGGAATATGTCTTATCCTGCGATTAAATTTTGAATTTTTGACAGTTTTGCCATACTAGAACTGTCAGACGTCAATTTGGTTCCTTCTACGGATAAAACTAACTGACTTTGGTAAAATCTGGCCATAAGTAAAATAAGGCATGAAGACAGTTTAAAAAGGGCTATAATTTTGCATTTATAATTTTTTGAATTCTCTTTTAAGTTTCTATGGTTTCAGCCGTATCGTATTAGCCAGTATCAGAGTTGTGGAGGTCAGTTAGACAGTCGCTTCATGTAAAATACTGGTATTCAGCTGCATCCGGTTAGACTGGAACCTGACCCAACATGGCTGGGAAAAGGCTAGGTAGATGATGGTTATCCGTTTCAGGTCAACGGCTCACCTGATGCAAGTCGTCACCACCACATACCAATGCAATTCTAAAGGCATCGCAATGGATGTAGGTAATGGATAATTTCGTTTTATTGTTTCCCAGAAAGCCCAGAATGTACATCGCTTCTGCTTATGACTCGCGCCAGTCATTCAAGCGGAATGATTACATAGAGGTTTCGACAACTGTACGCTTTGTTTTAAACTCACAATGTATTTGTTGGAAATCCACTTGACTAGCGTTTCAGATTGTTAGTTTTAAAGAATTGTAATAAGATTAGGCTTTGTTGGGTTTCAACAATATTGTTTTTGAGAAATATTGTTTTGATGTGAATTAAAAGGGCTGAGGATTAGACTGATCTTGGTGTAAAAAAGGTATTTCCCTTCGCCATTTTAATCAAGGCATCGTCTTACTGATTAAATTCAATTGATGTCAAATTCCTAATTTTTGGAATAAAAATATTGTTGGTGTTAATTATGAAGAGACTCAGAGTATCTGTCTAACAGCTCATCGTTGTATTTTGAGTTATTAAGATTCTTTATTTAGTAACCACTAGCTTCCGCTCACGGCTTCGCCCACTTGATATGTCCACAAAAAGTGTAATATCCTCATACCAAATTTCATCAAAATCGGCCCAGCCGTTTCGGAGATTAACCGGAACAAACAGACAGATAAAAAATACTTTTTTTTGGTTTTACGTACAGCATAACTTTCATATGCATTTAGTAGAAAGCTGTTATTTGACCATTACATACAGACATTTCAATTTTATTTCTTTGTACAGAGGGCAGCACATCAAGCTACCCCAATCTGTCAAATTTCTTTGATAGCTTTTCAACTTTATTACAAAGGAATAAGGTTTATGTTCAATTGGGAAAATTTGACAGTTTGGGATAGCTTGACCTGCTGGCGACTGTACATAATAAATGTTGAGATATTTCTAGAACTGCTCAAAACGACCACCTCCGCCCAGTTACACGGGACTTAAGCATAACTTGCGAAATGTTGGTGTACTATGGTTTACCTCTGTCTAACCCTTGGAGGAAAACAGGCGTGATATTATATAATGTGTGTACCCAAAATGAAATGTAACCCAATAGCTTTATACAAGACTAATGTCAATTACAAAAGTTTCATTAGCACCTCGATAAATGGGCCCGATAAGAGCGTTCACATATGCAAGTTCATATGAAATGGGCATTTCGTTTTATCACCAAAACTTAACTAACTTAAGTGGCGAACTTGCACTGGTATGCCCTTTGAATTGGTGTAAGTCACGCGAATGGCAGACATACAATTTTCAAAGACCGAACATTTTCTATTCGGGATAAGGGTCACCATAAGAATCATTATTTCTCTATAGGAATAATGTTCTGTTTTCTAAAGAACACTGATACAGAATATTTTCTCTATTATTTTTCGATAAGACAAAGTACCACCAAACAACTCACTTCACCTTCAAGGACACTCACATAAACAAACACACACACACGCTTTATTAAACTAGCCTTGTGTGCATAATCAGCCTTTACCGTTCCCACTGCTGGGACACAGGCCCCTTCTTTGTGAAAAGGAGTGGGCCATAATCCACCACGCCAGTCGGTGGATGTTACATGTTTTTAAATTTTTGGTTCTAGTACATGCTGATTTCTTCCACGATTTTTTCCTTCAGCGTTTTGAGAGCAGTGTTGATTAAATTATTTACGCAAAGTAAAGCGCCTGCCTGGGTTCGAACCCACGACCTACAACTCGTAAGTCGGGGCCGTTATCACTGCGCCACCACTGCTAGCCTTGTAAATCGACATAATATTTTATTCCTTTCATTCTCGCTCCAACCACCACGATACAGCTACTGCTAGGGCACCCCTGGCAGTAGCAAAAACACACCTATAATCCGGCCACCGTAGGCATGAGCTTGCAGACGGCGAGTAATGGGTAGCTCGCTGTCCGGTAAGGACCAAGCCCAAGTCGACGGCGCGTTGTGTTCCACGCGCGCCTCAAAGAGATGTCAGCACAAACAGATGGCAACCGACCGCAAGGGCCGATGCCTGCCAGGGGTGCTGGTTTGTTCGAAAGAGATACCGCAGCCCCTGGCATACAGGCTACTGAGGGAACACTGGTGGGTTTTAGTCAGTAAAAGTCTGACACGCCCTCCTGTTCTACCCAGAGCGGGAGAAGTTATTTGATGACTTCCCACCCAAAAAAAAAAAAAAATCCACCACGATACAACGCCCTGTTAGTTTGGGTGTCAACGGTAAAACCAAAAATTGTGATTGTACAAACAAAATTTGTGATTTAGTGAATTATATTTTAGTGTTTTTAATTATTCAAAAGTTTAAAAAAAAGAAATGTATCGAAGTCATTGGATGCATGAACTGGGCTGACAGGCTCGACTAAAATGCCACGGTGTATTATTCCTGTCTGTCATCCATCACGTTTTCTTAATCTTTGTGAGTGGACAGCGCAGAAGTGCATCAAAAGTGGACAGTGGTGTAAACATCCACATTTTGCCAGTTCTGTCCTTTGAAGAGGCTGATACTATTACCAATTGCCATAAATCAGGTACGTCAGCCTGCTACTTCGAACATCCTGATGACTCGAGACCCTATTTTCAGTTGCTTGCCATACTCCTTTGGCACTCGTACGGTGAGAATGTCCGTAATGAGTTACTTAAATTACTAAATATCTACTATGCTCAGGTATGTCTATATTTGTTCCCAAATATGTTATGTGTGTGGTACTATGTACTATGTGTGGGTCGGCTTCCAGTCTCACCGAATACAGCTGAATACCAGATTTTGCATGGAGCAATTGGCTATCTGACCTCCACAACCCACACAAGTTACTGGGTAATACGAAACCCCTTGGTAAGACTGTTAAAGATCCACGAATGACAGCCGAGACCAACGGCTTAACGTGATTTTCGAGCCACGGAGGAGTCTTAGTATGTAAATATGGTCACCCATCCAAGGACCAACCGCGGCAAGTGTAGCTTAACCTGATCAATAGCGTGCGGCTATTATTACTTAGCCACAACCTGCTCCAGTTTTTGACATCCATCTCTGAATTTACATACTAACTTGGAGACATCAGTCCACCCTAAATTCTGGCAACCTTACGTCTACGTAACAGTTCCCCCAGACAGATTAAACATCCACAAAATTATGCTCTCAAAGTCTAGAACTACGCAGTCTGAAGTACCTTTACAACTATTTAACAATGCAATCAGCCCCGCTCCATCTAAATGTGTATGAAAGTTAGGTAAGCGGCGACACGTCGCGTAGACGCGACGGGGCCGCGACGGGGACGCGACGGCAACGCGACGTTATCTCGCTAATATATTGTGAATATTATTACGTCTGTGTCAGTAATATGTGGTCTACTTTCTAAGTGTTGGACCTATTTCAGTCTAGGTGTAGTGTAATGTTAAGGTAGAAAATATGTGTCGTAAGTGGTAATATGCGTTTGTAAATTTTCCTCTTTTTGGATGCTTTTTATCCAAAAACTTTAATTTTGTTATATTTTTTCAGTTGTATAGGGTGGTAGAGAAATAGACGCGCTGACACCAAGAATTTAACACATGCTTCTGGATCCCCTAAGAATGGACATTTTTCATCGGTTGAAAAAAATCTGCAGCATCATAGAAAAGATCTTAGACAGCCGTTACGAGTCGTCAGAAGCCCGAAAATTTGACAAACAACTTTAGCGGACGGCGAGCAAAGGGTAGCTCGCCGTCCGTAGGACGCAGGACCAGGCCCGTTGTGTTCCACGCGCGCCTCAAAGAAATGTCAGCAATAACTGAAGGGGCCGCTAGGGCCGATGCCTGCTAGGGTCGTGGATTTGTTCGAAAGAGTTACCGTGGCTTTGGCACAGGCAACTGAAGGAACACGGATGGGTTTTAGTCAGTAAAAGTCTGACACGCCCTCCCGCTCCGCCCAGAGCGGGAGAAGTCATTTGGTCATCCAAAATCCACCTGTCAAAATCACCGGTCAAAATTTATGGAACAACATTTTTTTTTTTATTACCGACGGCAAATTTCAATGCAGAGGCGTTCAGAATCATGTATTGAATCCAAGATCGATGTCCCTGCCAACCTGTATTATTTTGTAGCCATGGTTGTCTCTTAGGAAAAAACAAAATCCCTTCGGTCGTCTTTATATAATATAATAAAGAGGGCATTGATAGCTATAAACGCTAGCAACACCAAGTGTAATGATGCGTAGCTGAACTTTCGATACAAAGTTGGAAAGGCTCTGTTTAGAATATTAGCTATTGTTTTTAATATTAACAAAGTTGTTATCTATTTAATTAATAGTGTTTGAATGGTTTCAGTTCATTACTAATTCAAATCTTAGTTAAGAATTTTCAATTAAAACTTAAAGTTAACGTTATCGAAGCAATAAAAATCTGTTTAGCTTTAGTTAACAAACTCTCCGAACCGAGCGATAACTGGAGCATTAATTCGAGCTTCTAATTTAAGGTACAATTTATTATTCACTACAAAATTCGGCCTCATTTTGTTTAAAATATTTCCGGTCGAACTCCCCCTTAACTTACGACCAACCACATGGTTTTATAGACAAATGACTTCTTGCCTCCTACTCTTACGTACGAAAGGTTCTATCTTCTGTCACTTTTTGCCGTAATGATAGTCGCGTGAGGACATTAATGGGTGATCATTAGGTAATTTGACCGCACGGGTCCGACTCTGAAGGGACTGGACTTCATAGGGTCTTTGATGCGGTTTGACCTCGCATTTGTAATGATATCTTAGATTTGTTGACGTTTCTATATAAGCGGTTTTGCGGTTATGTTAATTAGAGGGAGAGTTATTTATGGAAGTAAATAGAACTTTAAAGGTCTTGGGAAGTGACCTATCACTTCCCAAGACCCCTAGAATATCAATGATATTGTTTTCTTAGGTAACTGACGAGATGCTTGGTATGTTACTGAGGCAGTTGGCTTAAAACCCGAACTATTTGAGTGTAGTTGATGTCGCCTTTTTTCTTGCTCTCTTCTTCTTGATGCAATCTGTCCTGGGATATTCAACAATAGGTAGTTTATGGTTCCTAATCTTGCATGGTATGAAGCTGCTGCCCTATCCGATTGATGCTACAGCTCATTCATGCTGGTTGTAAGTTAGTCTTGGGGTGCCCTACTTTTCAGTATCGTGACGTAACGGGGTTTGACATTAGTTCCATTGCCAATATTGATTTGGGTCAACTTTTCATCTGGTGGAAACTGTGGTAATATTAGCTGTGATGTCCTGTTTGCCAGTTTTTATCTTTAAATCCTCGTGGATTCTCTCCTTTGTGACGTACCAGGGAGCATTGAAGGGACAGAGTTTTTGCCCTAATGCTTTGCGTTTGTTAAATATGTGGTGTCTCTACGTAAAGCGTCTAAAACTATATGTTCCAAGGTATCGTGTGACCTTTGAAGTACCCCATACTTCTATGTCATAGGTAAATTATTTGCCAGTCAGAAAAGTGAGATCAAGAGAAGTGCTGGCTCAGTGGTGGTGGTAGTCACGGTGACTACAGGTCGCAGGTTCGAATCAGGTAGGCGCTTTACTTTGTGTACCTACATTATTTGATCACCACTGCTCTCAAGACCGTAAACACACTCAAAAACATCCTCAGGAAACCGGCATGTTCTCTAGATCCAAAAATTCGGAGACATGTGACGTCTACAAACTCGCACAGAGACCGTGTTGTGAATTAGGTACGGTCTACTACCTCTCGAAGAGAGAGCTGTTAAACAGATAAGTGGTAGCGTGTTTGTTGGGAGTACATTTTAATATTAGTTTTAAGGTTTCTTTGATACTAATTTATGAGTTGTTAGAAATGGCAGTGTACGACTAAACGCTGACAGACACTACGCCGACAGACTGAGTACCGACAAGACTTTACTTCGACGGGACTCTTCGCCGACAGAACTCTTCGCCGACAGGGCTCTTCAGGTAGGTAATATGTTAGGTTAGAATTGCGACCAACCGCGCGCGAGCCAAGCGAGCGCTACTTCCATGCTAATGATAGTTACTTGACTATTTAGTAATAGCGCAAGGATGAGCCGTCGGCGAAGAGTCCTGTCGGCAAAGTGTCCTATCGGCGAAGAGTCCCGTCGAAGTAAAGTTTTGTCGGTGTTCAGTCTGTCGGCGTAGTGTCTGTCGGCGTTTAGTCGTACACTCTACAAATGGTATGGATATTTTGGACAGTCATATACTATCTGATTCATATGATAGTTCCTTCAACCGCACAGTTCGGAAGCACCCCTGTGCACTCGAACCTCCGCTGGCTCGGTAACGGGTCCCATTAGACACAAGAGTGACGACATACGACACCCTAAATTGATTATGTGTGTATGTATAATGCTACCCATCAAATTTTATGAAATCTGCGTTAGTTAAGGGAGTTGTACAAAAAATATAAGTAACGCATAAGTTAACTCCATAAAATCTTTCATATTTAGCTCGCAAGTTTCTAAATGTGTTTGTGTTGGTATTTCTATTTCCATCCTAGAAAGATAAATTGCAAAGGTTTTCCCTTTTTCTGCGAAGAGGTTTTCTTGGTTGCAGTTCACTTACCTTTGACATACAGTACCGTAGGTTTCGAGAACTCAGTCCCGATGGAGTTCTCGGCGACGCACTCGAACTTGCCGTGGTCCTCCTCTTCACTCTTTACTATTTGTAATGTACCTGAAAGAGAAAGAGAATGTATTAATGTCTAAGTACTGATTTGAAGCTGCGTTATAAAAGTTTGGGAAAGTTGAAATTTGTTTTGAGAAAAATCCAACTGATGTATTACCAGAAGACCAATTCTCATAGTTAAAAATGTTCTAAGTCTAGTTGCAATCGCACCTCAGCGACAATCAAATGTCAAAAACTTGTCAAAAATTTAGGGAAGGTAGATGTATTTTTGACAGATTGAGACTGAGATAGTTGAGGACCTCAGTTTGGTTCACATTAGTAGCTTTTCAGCTCCTAACAATAATTATAATAAGTTGTAAGAGTAGTTAAATAACTAAAGGAACAACGCGTTAATCTGTTAAGAGGTTAATGTAATTAATTTGATTGACTTATGTGATCAGAATAGGCAGAATTTTGAACTACATCAATTCCCAATCTGCTTTACTGCGTTGAGTTTGGTTTCCAGTATAATCGGATGCAGCTGAATTCCAGTATTTTACATGGAGCGACTGCCTATCTGTAGTCCACAACCCAGTTACTGGGCAATACGATACCCCTTGGTAAGACGGATTGTCAGACTTTCAGGCTTCTAACTATCCGTTACAACTGTCAAAGGTCTACAAATGACAGCTGGGTAGAGCGGCTTAGCGTGCTTTCCGAGGCTCGGTGAGATCACGGTATGTAATGGACAACCGACCTCGGCAAGCGTTGTTTAACCTTGAGGATCGACACGTGCCGCTATTAATATGTAGCCACCAGGTAGTAGTAGCAGTATATGTAGCCCCAATTCTTAGCTACATTGTTACCACTAAAACGATAGTTTTAACCACACTAGAAAATACCTAGAATTCCCTGAAAATCTATCCCTGTACAGTCACGAGCAATAACATGTATACGCTTAACAACTTTTAAAAGTGATTTTTTCCACATTTACTAAATGTAATCATATTTTATTATGAAAATAATATTTTGGAACCCATACTGTAATGAAATATCTGAGTTATCTGAAGGTTGCAATCGCTTTTTAAAAGAAAATCGCTTTTGAATTTGGCAATGTGTTTACATACTAATGCTCGTGACTGTACGTACAGTACATACATTCATATTGTGAATATTCTGTTAGCCAGGGAATCCCTCAGGACCTCAGCTGGTCGTACTTGCATGAGTGGTCTAGGATTTTCTCTCAAGCATAGAGGTCCGCCATCAACAGAATACAGGCCGCTAAATGTGCCTTTTTAGAGTAATGTAGGATGTTAGTTTGTTGGTAGAAAAAACTTTTACCGTCGCATCGAATCGCCCGTGCGTGTACTTCGTATTCGTGATTTCTTTTTGCTCGGCTCCCAATGCTCCTAGCGAAATGTTAGATAGTCTTACTGGATAAATGGGCTATCCAACACTAACATATTTTTTCAATTCGTACCAGTAGTTCCTGAGATTAGCGCGTTCAACCAAACAAACTATTCAGCTTTATAATATTAATATACATATAGTAAATATGATGACTAGTAGAGTTGCCGCGAATAGTGTTTATAGCGAATAATCGAATACCGATTAATCGCCATTCACTTTGGCGAATAGTCGAATAACTCGACATTACTATTCGACATAAAAAAAAACATTAAACACATTAAAAATATTTCTAATTTCTTCTAAGGTTGTGAGAAAAGAAAACAATAAAGTTAAAGAAATCTGTTTCATGTTATACATACCTACATATATGTAGTAAATTTAATTTTCCATTTTTAAATGCTGGCAACCCTTTTCTTGTACAAGTCTTTCTTTACGTTCTAAGTTTAGTTTACGTTACGGGGAATACCCCGTTTTGTATAACCCAGCGATTATTATTGTAGGGGATTTCCCGCTCAATCAATACGCTTGTGTTTAGGATAGGCGGCACGCATTTGTTAATTGATTTTCGACATCGGTTGACGTTTTTTTATTTTTTATTTCTATACTTATTTAAAAATTGCTATTGAATTAAAGACTTGATGAATACTTAATTAGTTAAAGTGTTACTTAATAAAAAAGAACAATCATGCCAAACCCAGGAAAAAAATCTCATGTTTGGCTACATTTTGAAGAGGAAGAGAACAGTGCAAAATGTGTTTTGTGTGGTGTAAAAATAAGTAGAGCAGCAAAAAAAGCAGGAACAACGGCTTTGCAGAATCATTTGAAATTCAAACACCCAGGTTAGTTTTTTTTTACCTATATTATTTATTTTACCGTTACTAAGTAATAATAAAATAAGAACGTTATTTAATATAATATTTGTTTCAAAAGTTATTTTCATTTATGAAGTATATAATTGTACTATTGTGAGTTTTGTAGCACATTATTTAAATAATTGCCGCTACCTAAGTTCCTGATTAAAGGTTCTTTTCTTTGTTCGCAGATGAGTATTGTAAAATGTATGGAAGCTCAAGTAGTCATGCTCAACATAATGCTCCCGCAGGAGCATCTTCAAGTACCTCCTCATCCACCCAGTTGCCCAGTCAGCCTTTGGTGCAACAGTCACTGCAACAACTACTTGAAAAAAAAAAGCTTTGGGACATCAACGATAGCCGAGCAAAAAGATATCACTACTTGATTGGTGAAATGATCGCTGTTGACAACGAGCCACTTTCCATCGTCGATCATCATGTAGGCTTTAAACGTCTTCTTAATAATGCTTTGCCGCAATACACCATTCCTGGCAGGACATATTTTACCGAGAAAATAATTCCAGACATGTATGAGACAGTGGTTAGCAAACTAAAAAACGAGTTAGAAAAGGCTGAAGCTATAGCATTCACTAGCGATCTTTGGACTTCTTCTGTAAATAATGCTGCATTTCTGAGTTTCACCGGACACTGGATATCAGAAAACTTTAAACTGAATCATGCCGCTCTAAACATGGCGCATTTTCCTGAATCACACACATCAGAAAATATCAAAAGAGAACTGTTACAGTGTGTAACGAAATGGGACATACCCATCACTAAAATTCAAGCGATTGTTCACGATAATGGGGCGAATATGGTTAAAGGAGTTAAGGAAAGTCTACTTCCTTCACAGCGTTGCTTCATACATACTCTCCAGCTGGTGATAAATAATGCATTAGATAACAGTTCTCCAATAAAAGAAATTCTTACTAGTGCCCGCCGCATACTGACACATTTTAATCATTCAGGATATACAAAACTTGAAAGTATTCAATCTGAGCTCGGACTTCCTAACCATAAACTGATTCAAGATATTCAAACTCGCTGGAACTCAACATATTACTTACTGGAGCGTCTATCTGAACAAAAAAGAGCAATTTCGGTGTATATTTCAGAATCAAGGAGCGTGAATTTTGAAAATTTGACCAGTGATCAGTGGGAGGTTATAGAACATCTGTTAAAGCTCTTAAAACCTTTCGAAGAGATAACAAAAATCACGAGTTCCACATATGCACCCATATCAGATGTGATACCTAGCACTGTTTCATTAATCAGATACCTAATGAAAGATGCGCTGATTCAACAAACTGCACACGTTGATGATTTTAGAAAGGCGTTGATAGAAAATATGGAAGCCCGTTTTAACTTGGATGATCTATGCTTTACGAAGACATATTACTTGTCGACATTTTTAGACCCCCGCTACAAGAACTTTTACTTTGACGCTACCCAAGTTGAACGGATCCGTAGAGCTGCGCTCAGAGAAGGTCTTAGGCTTTCTTTAGATGACGAAAATGATGATTCGGATCCAGAAACGGCATCCAAAAGGTCTCGTTTAGACAATGTAAATGAGCATGATTCGGAAACTCATAAACTATTTTGGGCATGTTTTGAAGAATCACCTATAGAGCAACCTACTGAAGAGCAACCCAAGAATGCCACTGCTGAAGAAATCGCCAACTACATCGCATTAGCAAAGGCTGACAGAAAAATAAACCCATATGAATGGTGGGCTTTGAGTACCAATAAGAATAGATTTCCTATTTTAAGTAAGCTTGCTAAACGATACTTAATCACACCAGCAAGCTCTGTTTATTCAGAAAGACTATTTTCCGAGGCAGGTTTAATTTACGAGGAAAAACGAAACCGACTTGCTCCAGAACGTGCAGAAAAAATTGTTTTTTTGCACCACAATCTGCCTCTGTTGGATTTTAAATATTAATTAAAAAGCCTTACTAATTTAATTTCATGAATATGATAGGCACAGGCACATATTACAGATAATAATTGATATTGTGTATTGTTTTATTAAGTAAAATAATTTAAAAAATGATTATTTTTTACTCATTAGTTCTTTTGTTCGTTAAAAGTTTATTTTCGACGACTATTCGCCGAATGCCGAATAATACTAGCTATTATTCGGTATTCGACGAATATCAAAAAAATGACGAGTAATGCCGAATACCGAATAATAGCGAGTATTCGCGGCAACTCTAATGACTAGGTACTTTTTTACCATTTCGTCACTTTCCGATTCACCACAATAACAAAATAACAAAAGTGTCGTTTCCTAACTATTTTGATCTTCATACACTATTTTATTTTTTGGGTCTTGTGGCTAAATAACAATAGCTGCACGGGTCGATCGGCCTGGTTAAGCTACGCTTGCCGCGGTTGGTCCGTGGATGGGTGACCATCTTTACATACCAAGACCCCTCCGTGCCTCGTGAAGCACGTTAAGCCGTTGGTCCCGGCTGCCATTTGTGGATTTTTGACAGTCGTTACGGGTCGTCAGAAGCCCGAAAGTCTGACAACCAGTCTTACCAAGGGGTATCGTATTACCCAGTAACTGGGTTGTGGAGGTCGGATAGGCAGTCGCTCCATGTAAAATACTGGTATTCAGCTGCATCCGGTTAGACTGGAAGTCGACCCCAACATAGTTGGGAAAAGGCTAAGCAGATGACGATGATGACACTATTTTAAACCTAGACACAAGTAACTGTTTACGTCATACAATTTAGACTCCTCCAAAGAGCATTTAGGCCTTCAAAACACTGAAGCGTTAAACATTCCCAAAATACCGTAAAAAATCACAACACCAAGAAAAACACCCAACTACCCTCACCCGCTCAAAATTATTACAAAAACGCTTACAACCAAATTACTCGCCAGACACGGAGGGCGTCTTAAAAGGTATTTTATTCACGCTAAGCTAAACATATACAGTGATTTATAGCCTAATAACAGCAGTAGAGAGGGAAGCCATTAGGGACTGGCCAGAGGTCCCGGCACTCTTGGGGGCCTTTATAGTGTTTCATAGAGGTTATTAAGTTGAATTCCGATGCGAAACACCTGTTTGTGGTGCTAACTATGGTTCATTAAAATTTTGGAGTAAATTATTTTGGAGTGGAGTGGATGGTTTAGTCATTTTAGTAGTATTTTGGTGGGAATTGTTTTATTTGATAATGATACTTCTCAGCAAGTGGATGGGCTTATAGCTTAGTGCTAACTGCTGCACGGATCGATCGAGCAGGTTAAGCTACGCTTGCCGCGGTTGGGCCGTGGATGGGTGACTATGTTTACATAGCAATAGAGACCCTTCCGTGCCTCGGAAAGCATGATAAGCCATTGGTCCTGCTAATATCGTATTAATAATATCGACAAATTGTCTTGGAACACACAGAATAACATTTCGATTCCTTACCGTTACATTGGTTTCTAAAAAACACGATATTGACGTCAATATCGTGTCAACTACGTAGTTTGAATGTAGTAAGTTTCCGCGGGGAATCATTATAACCATACAGGATTGGGGCCCAGTCTCAACTGACGGCGCCCGTTCAATACACGACGGGGGATCAGCACCATCGCCAACAAACGAGCTATTACACGTTTTATATTAGAGATGACGCGCTTGGACCGTATTAGATGATAATAGGGTATTTTCCGATTTCATAAAAACTATTTTAATTTGAAGATTGGGATGATACATGTAATAGAAAAATAAAAATAAATTTATTAATGCACATTTTCTCAATTAAAAACGATTAAAATCTGATTTATTTTTTGTTGTTTTGAATTTACCGCCAAAACGCTCCTTACGATGACTTTTTATCACGTGACATGTGACGTCAACTTTGTTTATACGACACCGGTACAAATACTTAGTTTGGCGCCGTTTTAGAAGTATTTGTGCATAGGGCACACCAATAATATCACTTTATATCCATTAAAAATCTTGTTAACTATCAAAATCAAAATCAAAAGTCATTTATTCAAATTAGGCTGAGAATCAGCACTTTTCGAACGTCAAAATACATAAGACAGTCCCCCAAAAACGCCCACCCTTCGACACTTCCTAGTGCTTTAGCTGGGAAGAAGTGGCGCAACAAACTCCCCAGATATAGACTCGACACTCACTTATTTACTTACCAACTATTTTAGTTTACACAAAGTTGACGTCACGTGATAAAAAGTCATCGTAAGAAGCGTTTTGGCGGTAAATTCAAAACAACGAAAAATAAATGTGTTTTAAATCGTTTTTAATTGAGAAAATGGATAGAAATCAATTTATTTTTCTGTTAAATATCTCGTTCCAATCTTCAAATAAGAAAGTTTTTGAAAAATTGGAAAATACCCTATTCCGGTGTTAATTTTGTTCTTGTCGGAATTATAAAAAAAAATCCTTTTTAGCTTTCCACAGAAATATTGATCGTTCTAGGTACCGAGTTTAATTAAACCTTTAGATACGAGAAAGTCAACCTTACTTCTAATACAATAGAAGAATAATATGGCAATCTATCTGCCTGGCTGCTCTTTGCATTACAGCAAGGAAACACCAACCTAAATCAACAAGACATAAGGTAGGATTTGAGCGAACAACAGACGTGGATCTAATGGAATACAAAACGAACTCGCTTTGATGTCAGTATGTCAAAACTTTGAGCCCGGACGAGTGAAGCCAGGCATGAAGTTAGTCGGACGTATTTTTATCTGACTGTACGGTAGAGGCAAAGGATAAAGTTGTATGTAATTATAGTATTTTACCTTACATTATGTACAAAAAAGGTTCTAAGCTTTGTTATACAGGATAAGTTTTTATCCAGTGCGCAAATTTTAACCATGAATTCAGCATCTCATTCTAGACCCCCTACTGCAGAAATTTTTCGCCGGTTTTACAAAAAAAAAAACAACGGTTTCATAGAAAAGTGCAATACCAACGCGGTCAAAATGTATGGAACAGCTGATTTTTTTTGTATAACCGGCGAAAAATATCTGCGGTAGGGGGTCTAAAATGATATGCTGAATTCATGGTAAAAATTTGCGCACTGGATAAAAACTTACCCTGTATAAACTACAACTAATTGTCTGCCTAGCCTTTTCCCAACAATGTTGGCTTCCAGTCTAACCGGATGCAGCTGAATACCAGTATTTTACATGGAGCGACTGCCTATCTGACTTCCACAACCCAGTTACTGGGTTATACGATACCCCTTGGTAATACTGGTCGTCAGAGTTTCGGTTGACGACTCGTAACGACTGTCACAGATCGAGGAATGACAGCCAGGACCAACGGCTTTATTGTTCTTTCCGAGGCACGGAGGGGCCTTGGTATGTCAAGATGGTCACCCATCCACTGACCAACCGTGGCGAGCGTAGCTTAACCTGATTGATTCATCCGTGTGGCTGGCATCACATAGCCACAAGCAGCGGCTTAAATTGGAAACCTTTCAGTATGCTAGGCTGTTTTGATTACAAAAAAAAACTAATTATTATGAGTGTCGAAAATGAATTGTTTTGTATTCTGATTTGAAGAAATTCCTCTTAATCCTTTCCTTTTCCTCTTATACTTTGTTGATTAATTAGCCATTACTTAAATTGTTGTTTAAAAAACCGGACTTATATAAATTCCCTTAAGGCGGATGCACTAAGGTAGTCTACGAGAATCAAATTTTCTTACGCGTTGTGCAATTCGTAGGTGGGTACCAGATTGTATGTTGATCTAAATATGATTTGCGTACCAAAAATTTAATTTTTTGAGCAATTATTGCTCGGCATCACTAATAGATCAATCTGGATCAATTAAATGGAGCAATCTGGAGCAACAACAATAAATTGCCGATGTGTTTCGGCGTATCCAATCGGTTTGAAGATTTTTAGTAAATTTTCTTTCTACCTCGTTTGTACCTACGTATAACTACATCTCGTTTTTGCGAGAGGAATCGGCCGTCGGTGGAGACGGCGGGGGAGGCGCATTGCCTAGTTTTTTAAGTTGCTCCATACTGCTCCATATTGTCTGGCCGTATCTCTGGCGACAGGTTGCTACATGTTGCCATTGCCCTAAATTGCTGGATGTAGTCGTGACGTCATATTTGACGAGAATTACCCAAGATGGAGCAATTTTAATTGTTCGTGTAAGCGCACCTTTAGTTCATATCTCCATTGAACGTATACTTCATGAAATCATGGCATTTGAGGCAAAATCTAACTTAAGGACTTGTATTGCTGATTCTGATAATAATTCAGTGAAGCCATATTTGTAATGGTCACGAATTGCAAATTGACATAAAACGTACGAAAAATTGAATTTCGCAGGTTACCTTCGCGCATCCCACTTACATTAAATATAATTATTGTCGTTGGCGCATAGGTTTCTAAGCGAGTTTCCAATTAAAGTTAGCCCAAAGACCGACAAACGGTGTTCTGTAACAACGATGGCCAGAATTACTATTTTAATCCCCGTAATCCGGAGCATTCAGCTTCATTTGCCCGCCATTCATAAACACGTCTAAAACAAAAAATCATATCCCGACATCTCCCTATAGACGAACATTTTTGCGTCACAAAATGCGACCTCCTTTTTCGAGCATGCACCGGACTAAAACAGGCAACAGAGAACTTCCGCAACAGTCAGAGCATGAAAAAAAAAATATGTAAACGAACGTTCTCTCTCAAAGAAAATGTAATTACGATGAAACATGTTGTACCAAGGCCGAACGTGTTCTGGACGTCATAGTTTCGACAAATGCTGTATGAACGAACGTGTAATACCCTCGAAATTATATCAATGGTTCTGCTTTGAACTTTTTGGTACGTGTTTTTTGGTTGTGTATTATTATTGGGGTGTTATAATAGCCCAGTAGTTTCGCCTCTCATGGACGAGGTTGTGGGTTCAAATCCGGGTAAGTACCTCATGTGAGTTTAACAATTCCTATGTCAGGCACTAGTTGCCTGGTATTCCGTGGTTGGTCTGAGGATATCATCATCTTTACATACAAAGACTCCTCCGCCTGTTATTCGTGGCAGTCGTTACGGGTCGTCAAAAGCCCGAAAGTCTAACAACTAGTCTTACCAAGGGGTATCGTATTACCCAAATTTTGGGTTATGGAGGTCAGATAGGCAGTCGCTCCATGTAAAATAGGAATTCAGCCGATCCCAACGTCGTTGGGAAAAGGCTAGGTAGATTCCGTAGATTGTAGATTGCACAGTGATTTCAGACAAGCAATCGGTAAATTGACGTAAAAAGAAGATCTCACCTAAATGTTATGGTTGTGAATAAATACTTGTATAACTAAAATATGATTTGCACATTCGAATAACAACAAACAACGACAATTTTCGAAGAGAAAATGAAAATCATAACCGAACCTGTCAGTCCCGTGTCGGGCGCCAAAATCCGGGGGAATCCCCGGGCGTTTTGCCCTGTAATGAAATAAAACTAGCCACCGCCGGTTCCCTACGTGGCGGGATTTGGGGATTTTGTGACAGCCGACGATTGCTCGGGCAGTAACTGACGAAGGTCGTTCGTTTCTTGAATTTGAGACAATTGTGCTTATTGGTCGCTATTTGCGGCGGCCATTTTGGTGTCAATTGTTATGAGCCTTCGTTATTAGTTAGTGGGATGTTGCTATGTGATAACCGGCGTTTCCTAGAACAATCATACGGATATGATCCAAGGAATCGTAAAAAAGTATTGATATTGTTATTTACCGATGTTTTTCTTGCCTTTATTCGGATAATATCAGATTCTCAAAATATTAGAAGTACAATCAAGTACTCAAAATAAATAAAGAAAGACTTTGTTTTGTCTTTTTATTTTAAAATCTTTAGACAAAAAAAAAAAAAAAAACCTAAAAATTGATAAAGTGACTAAAGTTTAAAAAATAATAATGGTAAGTTATTCCTATTAAATTCCATTGTTAAGTGTCAAGATATGACATCAATGAAAAATTTGTGACTGCCTCGTTGGTCTAGTGGTCTGGACTGAGTATGAGGTCCTGGGTTCGATTCCCAGGTCGGGCAAATTATTATTGGGTGTTTCTATTTAGAATGTTAAGATGATATACGTGATGTTACATATAACGTATATTCTTGTTTTGTGGTTTTCGTGCTTATTTGGTACTAGTTTCCGCCCGCGGCTTCGCTCGCGTGGAAGTCAGACATTATCCCGAGGGAACGTACTACCGGGATAAAAGTATTCTATGTGTTAATCTAGGTTATAATCTATCTGTGTGCCAAATTTCATATAAATCCGTTCAGCCGTTTTTGCGTGATTGAGTAACAAACATTTATACATACATACAAACTTTCGCGTTTGTAATATTAGTTAGGATACGTTTATAATATTCTTAGTAGGAAAAATAATTTATATTATTCTACTAACATCCCTTTGTTTTAAAGCAATCTAGTTTGAAAAAAAAAAAACATTCAAAGGACGAGTGGAAATTACAATAATATGAACATTGATTTAAAAAAAAACACTCACGTGTAAATAATACAACGAAAGGGGAAAGAATATAGATATGGTGCGGTTCACACGTTCATAACGAGTTTTAATGTCGGCTGTTATGGGAACGGCAATGGTCAGTGCCACCTGCCATTTGAGGAAGTGGATTTATAAGTTGGATTTTAATATGGGATTGGGATTTTAATATTGGTTTTTTATTTTATTTATGTAGATTATTTTACATATTGTGAATGGGAGAACGTTGTAGGCCTTACAGACTGTAGATTTGTAGACGATTTTCTATTCTGTATTCGTCTAAGTACCTGGTACTTATTGACAGGCCTGCAATGTCCTCCCATACATTTTATCTCTGAAAACATTGTTAAAGCCAATCATTTTAAAAAGAGTAACCGTGGAGTTTCTTGCCGGCTCTTCTCCATAGGAAACAACATTTTGGAACCGTGCACCTAACTTCTGACGTTTCATAAGTGCCCATGCAGGTTTATATGAAATAAAATTTTTTTGATTTTGATTTTGTTTAATTTATTTTATTACTAGCCTTTGCTAGCGGCTTGGACCACGTGTATGCCAGGAGTTACGTCACGGGAACGTGCTACCAGGGCCTAAATTCACTATAACCACTTAACGATTCCTTACTCGTAACCACGTCAATCACACACGAAATCTGCTAGTATCGTATTAATAATATCGTCAAACCGACACCGCGTACCGGAAGACGGAGTGGGAAGACCAGAAGGTGGACCGATGACCTTGTGAAGGCCGCGGGTATCCGCTGGATGTGAGAACCACAAGACCGGTCGAAGTGGAGGAGCCTGGGGAGGCCTTTGTCCAGCAGTGGACGTCTTTCGGCTGAAATGATGATGAAAATCGCCAAATAGTCTTGGAACATACAGAATATGATATTTCGATTCCTTATCGTTACATTGGTTTCTAAAAACAAGATAATGATGTAGTTTGAACGTAGTAAGATTCCGCGGGGTATCATAAACATTCAGAATTGGGGCCCAGGACAAAAGTAGTCTATGTAACTCATTATATCAGCTATCTGCCAGTGAAAGTCCGTCAAAATCGGTCTAGACGTAGATTAGGCGGAACAAACAGACAGACAATTTTTTTTTTTTGTTAGAGGTACCGTTTATTCTTTCATAAGCATTTAGATGTACAGTCACGAGCAATAACATGTAAACACATCGCCAAATTCAAAAGCGATTTTCTTTTAAATAGCGATTGCAGCCTTCAGATAACTTAGATATTTCATGACAGTGTGGGTTCCAAAATATTATTTTCATAATAAAATAAGATTACAATTAGTAAAAGTGGAGAAAATTACTTTTAATAGTTGGTAAGTGTATACATATTATTGCTCGTGACTGTACAGACAGACACTTCTGCTTCTGCTATTTGTGTAGATGAAAGATTACTCTTACGCATAATACGCATGGTGTATTCTGTTGTATAAGTATTAATCCACGACAATAATCAGTTTATAATTCTGTATCAAATTTTTGTAAGTTTAGGTATAAGTCGGCAACCCCTTTATTTATAAACGTTGCTTGAAATTAAGTAATGATAAGCGACTGTTTAACCATACAATTTTACTATAAGCGGTGTGCGGCTTACCCAAATGTCCTTTCTTTGGTATTGTTCGTCAAAACGTTTAGCTCCTCAAGTTGAGCCGTATGATTACTGATACATGCGTGCACTGAATGGACAGGTCCACTCAATCTGCGTGGTTCTTTCCTCAAAAGACCATTTCAGATACCAATCCACATGGTCTTCACATGATCTGACCAAGATTATGTCTGGACTTTAAAAGAGACTATAACCTCTGAGTTTGTTTCGGCCTTTCTTCTCAGAGTAGTCAGATAGGAAACGCCGACCTCATCTAGTTTAAAAAAATATGATTGACGTGTAAAAGTGTTTGAACAAACCTACTTATAGAAATTAAATCATTTATGTCTTCTCTCAACCCTTTAATGTCAGTTGTCTAAAACCATAATCTAACTTTTTAAATGATGATGGAGATAATAATTTTAAAATCGATTTAGCTTATTATAAACGTACATAAAATGGTTAAACTGGCAGATAGCTTAAAAGTAAACAGATAATATCAAAGGAAATACAATTCCTACTAATATTATAAATGCGAAAGTAACGCTGTCTGTCTGTTACGCATTCACGCCTAAACCGCTGAACCGATCGTCATGAAATTTGGCAGAGATATAGCCTGGGATATGGAGAAGGACATAGGCTACTATTTTATGCGATTACCGACATCCACGCGGGCGGAGCCGCTAGCAAAAGCAAGTATTTTATAAATGTTGGTAAAAGAGAATGTGATCGATACTGTTGATAACGCGGAAGATAATCCTTTTGAGTGTGTTGAATGAAACGCAACGAAATAAAAAAAAGATCGCGCGCTCGACCATCGCGTACCGGAAGCTTTCTGGTTTATATCTTAGCGTGTGGTGTAAAAATAAAATACTACTTAATTTAGTTCTCAAAAATCTAATGAATAAAAAGCAATTATTAATACAGAAGTTAGGTAAGAGAACCTATAAGTAGACAAACATTCTTCGGGAGTTTTATTTCAAACTAGCTTTTGCCAGCATCCACGCCCGCTTGGAGCTCGAAAATTATCCCACTGAAACGTACTACCGGGATAGATAGTATCCTAAATGTAATTTCAGCTAATAAACTATCTGTGTGTCAAATTTCATCCAAATCCGTTCGGCAGTTTTTCCGTAATTGAGTAACACACATTCAAATTTACAAACTTTCATAAGATTGAAATCTGTTTTTGTTTACATAGATTTGTGACCCACAATATTCAACAGATTGCGCATGGAACCTAACATACATAGTCATACAAAACAAACAAAATTCATCATCATCATTTCAGCCGAAAGACGTCCACTGCTGGACATAGGCCTTTCCCAGAACTTTTCGGGTTTTGCCATAATCGCCACGCTTGGCAGGCAGGTTGGCGATCGCAGTATGGTAGTAAAATGCATAGAAATCGCTGCTATCTCTGGTAAGTCCCTTAGTCGCCTTCTACGTCAACCACGGTAAGGAATGGGATAGTGCTATTCTTTTTACGTCTGGCACCACACGGAACAAACATAAATACATGTATAATTCAACCAACCAAACAGACTAGTTGGAGTCAACTCTAAATCAGAGCAAAAATCTCTGCGTCCAAATATTTGTTCCTACCTATGTTCCTGCTTGTAGTGTGTATGTGTAAAAGCACCTACGACAAAGAGAATTCTAGTGCGGTCAAATGGAAGCCGAGTAGTGGCCGTATGGTATCTATCTTTATTTTCCGTCACCCCGAATTCATGGAATGTTGGGTAAGCCTTTTTTTGTTTTGGACACAGGTCTCTGGTTCCAACAGGTAGTAGAGTAGGTACATTAATTAAGACTGTGTCTGGCCAATTTTTCTTTTTCGTGAAGTAGTGTCCATTTGGAATATTCACTAAGGAAAACAAGGTTACACAGTACCATAATGAGTATTGTCGACATCGACATTGACGAAAAAAAAAAAAAAAAAACGACCTGTGATTCTGAACGCCGCCGCAAACAAAATGCCGTTCTATACCATTTTGCCGCGTATTTATTCATTTTTTTTTTAAATAGCAATTTTGTTTGAAACGAAGAAACTGCGTTAGGAAGTCTAGAATCAAAAAAATATGCTGAATTGTTACAGTTTGTGCGTCGATATCGTTATCATCCTGTATTGTATGAATGATTTCGTTGCATTTGAAGCTGAACGAAGTTTTGAGTCAAAACTGAAATGATAAATAAATGATTTAGCCTTGGAAAAATTATGAAAGCTCTTAGATATTCAGTAATGCTTGTATTTGACATAGCAATTAAATCATTATTGTTTTGACTACACACTAAAAACGATAGGTCAACACTCTTAAAAAATTTTTTCACTAGATGATAGTGGTAGCACGCTCCTCTTCTAAAATTAGACCACACACACAGGTGCCGGAAGCTCAAAGGCGCTTCGGAGAGCCGAGGAGCCCTTCAGCCCTTGTTTCCAAGCTCTTTGATACGGCAGTCGCGGCCGGCCCGGATCCATGCCGGATCGCTATCAATTTACCGGATTGCCATAACACTCGTCCATCTTGCTATTTGTTAATTGGATTTTGATATTTAATGGACGTCAGATGATATGGGTCAGTTTTGATTGTTTGATTGGATCCCATATGGGTCAGGGTGGTAATAAATACATTCACTTATAGATGAATGGACGGGTGATTTAGGAATTGTTGGAATTGAGTTTGTCTGTGTGTTTTGGCGAACTTCTGTAGAAGCATTTTATGTGGTATTTGTAGATACTTAGGTATCTAATTTTAATGTGTTTAAAGCTAAAGTGAAATCCAACCTTTGTGCAAAGGCATTCTATTCTATCAATTACTACTTACACGATAAGAATAGTTGATCTCTGTGATTAACTCAAGACAATGTTTGTGTTCTTTCACCAGAATTTGCTTGCTTACTGACAGGTCATATCTTTATCAACATAACTGTTTGTATTATTTGACTGTTTAATTTAATTTTTATTTTCAATTACTTAGTATTGACATAATCTATTCAATACAATGTATTTTTTTTAATAATGCGTTATATTGCAAGATGTAGTTAGCTAGCGACCTCGAAAATTGATCTAGTATTTCTAGAAATATTTTAATTTTATGTTTCGTAACGTTAATTACGTACCTACCATTGTATAGAATCAAGTTCTTTTACCATAACAGACAGCTGTGCTGCTGGGGAGTTTGTTGCGCCACTTCTTCTTCCCAGCTAAAGCACTAGGAAGTGGTGAAGGGCGGGCGTTTTTGGGGGACTGTCTTTTGTAATTTTTGACGTTCAAAAAGTGCTGACACCGTTTGATTAAATGACTTTTGATTTTGATTTTATCAGCAAAGAAATAGATAAACAGCTGATCTTTATGGCAGCAAATTTTCTAGCGTTTATGTTTCTTCTATACGAGGTGTGACAGAATACGCGCAAGTCCTGAAATTAGTTTGTTCGTAACTTAATCGATTTCAGTGAATTTTAATATAGGTATTATTATTATTTACCTATTCTGCCATACTGACCGTCGATTCACAGGATCACAGGCTTGTCAGAGGCACTCTAAATATCAATTTTCGATCTGAGAGAATCCGCATGATGCGGCCTACCCTCCGACCTACGCAGCTCCAAACTGCTCTAGGATCCGAAAAGTTCCAACTGGAACTTCAAAATCGATTCGCCCTGCTGGAAACCTCAGGCACTGTTGACGAAAAAGCCGACGAGGTGATTAAGGCACTACGTGACGTGTCCCGCAGACTTTTCCCGTCGCAGCGAAAAAGTAAGGTGTCCAAACTTTCCTCGGAGACTCTCGGACTTATGAGGGAAAGACGGGAATTGTCATCCACGCAGCCGTCTTCGTCAGAAAAGAGGGCCTTAAACCTAAAAATACGAAAGCTGACGCGACGCGACCTTCGGTGCTCCAACACCCGCGACATTGAGGCCGCCATTGAGCAAAACCGAGGGTCGAAAGTGTTCGCTCAGCAATTAGGGAGGTCCCATCTGACGAAACTAAGAACTGCGGATGGCAGAATCGTGACTTCAAAGTCCGAGATACTCGAGGAAGTCGAGGAATTTTACGGGCAACTTTACTCAACGCGGACGGCAAAACCAGCGGAACATAGTGCAGATGACCACCGAGCCGAATTAACGCGCCACTACACGGAAGACATCCCAGATGTCGACCAGTGCGAGATTAGGGCGGCTCTCGAGCAGCTTAAGAACAACAAGGCACCGGGTGATGACGGAATAACGACAGAGCTCCTTAAAGCGGGCGGGGCTCCAGTCCTAAGAGAGCTAGCGAGTCTCTTCAATTCCGTCATCCAAGAGGGTACAACGCCCGAGGCGTGGAGCAGAGGTGCGGTGGTTCTGTTCTTCAAAAAAGGTGACAAAACCTTGCTGAAGAACTACAGACCCATCTCACTTCTGAGCCACGTCTACAAGCTGTTCTCGAGGGTCGTCACGAATCGTCTCGCCAGAAGACTTGACGAGTTCCAGCCGCCAGAACAAGCCGGATTTCGAAAAGGCTTCAGTACCGTAGACCACATCCATACTGTTCGGCAAATTGTACAGAAGACTGAGGAGTACAACCAACCGCTGTGTATGGCATTTGTGGACTACGAGAAAGCCTTCGACTCCATCGAAATATGGGCAGTTCTGGCCTCTCTGCAACGATGTCAAATTGACTGGCTATATCGAGGTGTTGAGATGTTTGTATGACGCTGCTACGATGACTGTCCAGATCCAGGATAAGGAAACAAGTCCCATCCAACTCCTCAGAGGGGTGCGACAGGGGGATGTTATATCCCCGAAACTGTTCACCAACGCGTTGGAGGATATCTTTAAGACGTTGGACTGGACTGGACAGGGTATCAATATTAACGGCGAATACATCTCGCACCTTCGGTTTGCCGATGACATCGTCATAATGGCAGAGACACTGGAACAGTTAGACCAGATGCTGCACAGCCTAAGCGGAGCTTCTCGGCGGGTTGGCCTCGGCATGAATTTGGACAAGACGAAAGTCATGTGCAATTCCCACGTCTTGCCGAGTCCAATCCACATCGAAGGGTCGCTTCTCGAAGTTGTGAAGGAGTATGTTTACCTAGGACAAGTCATCCAGCTCGGTAGACACAACTTTGAGAAGGAAGCCGACAGGAGGATCCGGTTGGGTTGGGCAGCGTTTGGGAAACTACGTCAAGTCTTTTCGTCGCCTATTCCGCAATGCTTGAAGACTAAGGTCTTCAACCAATGCGTCCTGCCCGTGATGACATACGGCGCCGAAACGTGGACACTGACAGTCGGGCTGGTCCACAAATTTAAGGTTGCTCAGCGCGCTATGGAGCGGGCTATGCTTGGAGTTTCTTTGAAGGATAAAATCAGGAACGAAATTATCCGGAAAAGAACCGGAGTTACCGACATAGCTTATAGAGTGAGCAAGCTGAAGTGGCAGTGGGCTGGCCATGTTTGTCGAAGGACCGATGGACGGTGGAGCAGACGAGTCCTGGAGTGGAGACCGCGTCTTGGCAAACGTAGTGTGGGACGCCCCCCAGCTAGATGGACCGACGACCTTAAAAAGGTGGCTGGGACAGACTGGATGCGGAAGGCGGAGGATAGAGTATTGTGGCGCAGCTTGGGAGAGGCCTATGTCCAGCAGTGGACTGCGATAGGCTGAGTTGATTGACCGTCGATTCAGCCAAAGAAAATAAAATGTTATTAATTTGTAAGACAGTAAAACTCAATTTTAAATGCATAAAGAAATGCTTAAGAGCATTCATTCCACGCGGGCTGTGCATGGCTGAAAAACATGTTTACTTTTGTTTGTATTTAATGAAATAATCGCGAAAAACTGCTATAAATACGCCGTTGCCAACCCACGTGGGACGAATGCTCTTAAGTATGATATTTTCTAAATAATAACAGTTTGTTGTCCCGTGTGGTGCCCGGGCGTAAAAGAATAGCACCATCCCAATTCTTCCCGTGGGTATCGTAGAAGGCGACTAAGGGACTTACTAGAGAATGGGCAGCAGCATTCTCTATGCATTTTACCACCATACTGCGATCGTCAACCCGCCTGCCAAGCGTGGTGATTATGTCAAATACATAGAGAACGCTGGTGCCCATTCTTTAGTAAATCCTTTAGTCGCCTTCTACGACACCCACGGGAAGAAATGGGATGGTGCTATTCTTTTACGTCCGGCACCACACGGAATAGTTAGTTTATAAATCAGTCTTAGTTATTGATAAATCATCAACTGCCTAGCGATTTCTGAACTATATTGGGGTCGTATTTTTATCTGAGTATACGGTAAAGGCAAAGGATGAAGTTGTATGTAATTATAGTATTTTACCTTACATTATGTACAAAAAGGTTCTAAGCTTTGTTATATAAACTACAACTACAGTACCCGGCGATAAATATTGCACATCAACCTTTGGAAAGAGACAATCGGCTAATTTCGGCTTCGTAGAGCGTTATCTCTGTCGCATGAAATACAAACAGTCCGGTATCTATTAGGAGCTGTTAAAACAATTATGATTTGCTTCTTTTGATAATTCTTTTTATTCGTTGTATTAAAAATACACCAATTTTTCTATAAGTGATAGCTTTATGTTGGGGTAAAATAAAATACCATAGACACCTATGCCACAGATGCCATAGTACAACTTTAAATTATTTAAATTTGGGGGTGTTAACAACTCTAAATATATATTTTGAACTGGACGCGACCGCACTCTATCGCACTTGAACAACGACTGACAAAACGTCACATAGGTAGTGTGCGACAGAGATATCGCTCTACGAAGCCTAAATTAGCCGATTATCTCTTTCCAAAGGTCGATGTGCAATATTTATCACCGGGTACTGTAATTGTCTGCCTAGCCTTTTCCCAACTATGTTGGCTTCCTGTCTAATGAGATGCAGCTGAATACCAGTATTTTTCATGGAGAGACTGCCTATCTGACCTCCACAATCTAGCTATTGGGTAATACGAAACCCCTTGGTGAGCCTGGTTATCAGACTCTCGGACTACCCGTGACGATTGTCAAAGATTCACAAATGACAGCCGGGACCAACGGCTTAACGTGCTTTCCGAGTTACGGGTTTTGGTATGTCAAGACGGTCACCCATGTACGGACCAACCGCGGCATGCGTAGCTTTACCTGATCGATCCAATCGTGCAGCTATTATTATTTAGCCACAAGCCCCTCCCACCCCTCATTGATAAGTATGAATCATAGTAACTAAAATGATCTAAATATTTTTATTTAAATATTGGTTTTCTATTTCTTCAATTTAATATCTCAAAGCAGAGTTCAGCAGTATCACAAACATTTCTAACAAAATAGATTTTCACTCAGATACATTTATAAAGATTTTCTTCTATTTCCTTGCAAAGTATTGCATCAGTTTTCCCCTTTACCGCGCGGTGAACCAATCTCAATACGGTTGCATACATCCTATACAAACACACATACACTCCGCCACGTCAATTAGCTATTTCTATTCACTACACGCTCTCTTATTAGAACCATTCATACCTCTTATAGATCCCACTCTATTTATTCATCCCTTAAAGTCGGTGAAGCCATGAATAAATAGAGTAAATTCTACTATTCTACTTCTTATTAATATTACAAACATGAAAGTTTCGATGTTTGAAAGAAAGGTAAAGTATGTATTGTGACTAGCACAAGAAACTAAACTAAAACTAATTATACTTTTAAATGAAATTAAAAAGAAATGAAACTAAAATTTAAATAAAGACAAATTCCCGTACGACTCCGTACGAGGCCAAAATGCCTCTGATGCTGCGAAATCCTACTAATATGTATTACAAATGTGAAAGTTTGGATATTTGGGAGTTTGTTACCCAATCACGCAAAAACGTCTGAACGGTTTTGGATGAAACTTGGCACACCTATGGTTTATAATCTGGATTAACACACAGGATACTTTTCATCCCTGTAAAACGTCCCCGGGTGATAATTTCCGACCTGCAAAAGCTAGTTCACGAATAAATCACAAGGATTTTAGTTCGCTTGAAATTCTATAGGCAGCGTCGGTTTGACAACGATGCTTTTTACCCTTATCATTACAGTTTCTGTAATAGCACCCGTCTAGACGTACGTAGGTGGGCTATAGTTCGCTGACGTGACCAAATTGTGTAAAGATGTTACCTTAACAGGATCCCTAATAAAAGTGTTTTGTTATTTATAAGGATATTTAGGTCTTTCCACAGGTTATTCGGGCGTAAACTCGGTTTCATATTGTTTTCGTCGGCTTTTTATTTAATCTACAGGGTGTTTGGCAGAACGTTGAAAATACGAAACTGGTGGATAAGTGGGGTCATCTGCTACTTACTCAGCCCTAATTTATTTGGCCCCTGGCCCCCTGGATATTTTTTTTATGCAATTTTAAATTAAGTTTTTCAAGTATTTTTTACATCTTTCTGTAAATTTAAGGATTCATAACTTTTTTTCTAGCTAACATCTGAATAAAGCAATAATTTTATAAGAATCTGCCAACGATTTTTTAAAGATTAAAAAAAAAATTGGTTGTTTTACCCATTTTTAATAAAATTTATACTTTAAAGTTAAGAAAGTGGTGAAACTAGAAGAAAGCAATAAATAAAAAAAAAACAGGGGGCCAGGGCCAAATAAATTAGGGCTGAGTAAGTAGCAGATGACCCCACCTATCCACCATTTTCGTATGTTCAACGTTCTGCCAAACATCCTGTATACACTACAAATAAAAGCTGAAAAGTGTGTTTATTTTTTGTTTGTGTTTGAACGAAAATAAGTTTACAAATCCGACTTGGTAGTTCCAGAAATGAACGGGAGGAATCACTTAAAAATACGGCTAGTTACACAAACACACGTCACAGATGACGTGACGTGAACTGAGTGTGCATATTTCCGTCACAAGCGAATCTAATAGCAAACTTCTACGGTTGGCTCGCAAAGTGACGACAAAATACATCAACAGACAGCAGGGGGGCGTAATTAAAAGAAAAATAAGCGCTATTCATAAAAGTCCAACGGTATAGCGGGGTCGTTGCGGCTTTATATAGCCACCAGCTTGCGCTGACCTCCCTCACCCTTTGGACAGCTACAAAAGTACGGAGATAAAGGGAGGTGGTCACTTCCTCTGGAGGCTCAAGTAATGATAGCCATCAGAGTTTATCACACAGGCCCGTTTAATCTAGCTCTTAGGACGGGGGGACAGCAGAAAGGTTTATTTTACGCCCCACAGAGGTTGATTAAGCGCTATAAGGTGATCTTATTTCCTTGAGACAGTTATGAGACCATCTTTCGCCGTTCTAATGAATGTCACATAAAGTATAATTGTGGTGAGTGATTTATAGTCGTATATTATTGGTGTGTGGAAGGTCGGGGATGATGTGGGGACCTTTAAGTTACTTCCGTAACTGTCGGGAGGAAGGCTCGAAGCGATAATGAATCAGGTTTGGAATCTATAGCCAAAGTTGTAAGGAATCGTGTGCGAATAATTATGGTTTGTTTTGGTTAAATTTGTGGGAAATGATTTAGTGTTTATATAGAAAACACTATAGAGCTTTTTATTTGATGAACTACCACATTAAGTTTTTGAGTATGGTCTATGAATATATGTAATTAACACTTTTTAAATGTCGCAGCATCATGCTGAGATAGGATTGGCCTTTTGGCTTCGTACAGGACTTTGTTTTTTTTATTCTACTTTTTTTTTCGTTTAAATCTTATTTTAATTTTATTAAGTCGTGTAGCGTAGTCGTGTTTTGATTTTTTTATAAATGTTTTTAATAATTGTATTGTGTTGTAGTAAGTTTGTAATATTCCTGTGCGAGTCCAATAAATACTTTTTCTTTTCTTTTCTTTCTTTTTTATCATCCTGATTTGTATTATTTACATAAACAAAATAATATGACACCTTGTTTTCCCAGAACTTCGGGCAGAGGTGTATGTTTAAAATAAAAATATACGCCCATTTGTGTCAAAACAATGTCACTGTGATCCGATTTCGATCATTCCGTTTCTCCTCGAGTTGCGTGAATGTGTTGTACTCCTACTGATCGTATGTGTGTATAAAAGGCAGTTACAATTGTTACTAGGAGGACTTAAGATGCAAGAGCAAACGAAGCGAGCCCGGGACTTGGGGCACCCCGACTCGGACAGGTTAGGTTAGAAGGGGATGGCGGGGTCTATGGTTGCTCGCTCCGCTCGCTTACTTGACCCCGCCATCCTCTTCGTGGTAATTTTTTTAGATCGGTGAGCCCCGCTAAGCCGGGCTCCAACTACGCTTTTTAGGCAACTTTTAAGTGTTTTGAGGTTAGATTCCATAAAAACATTTTTCTCAGAAACGGTGAGCTACCTTTTCATGGGAGTGGTACCAAGGAGGAGGAGGGGCACCCCCATGCCCCTTCCCCATTCCCACTCCCCCCTCCTGCCAAACGATACTACATATTTACTAAAATTTCTACGCTAGGGTGTCTAGAATGAAATGCTGAATTCATGGTTACAGTTTGCGCACTGGTTAAAAACTTTTCCTGTATAAAATATTTTTTGCTGTGAAAACTAAAAAAAAAATCAAATACAGATAAAATCAAAGGAATTACTATTTAAAAAAATATACTCATCATTTAAAACTAAATTTAATCGTTTTATCAACACCTTTTATTTCGCGACAGTAGGTAATAAGATCTCTTCTCTGTTCACCCCAGCATTGGCTGTAAAGTGAGCGATACATGTTCCATGAAAGTTGTTACGATAAACTAGATTTCAGAGTGTTCCTACCGCACCAAGTTGGATGAAACATTGCTTCAATAAACCCGAGAATATTTTTACCTTTTTCCAAAAAGATAAACACGTGAACGTTTTTCGTATCGAGCTGCGAGAGCTCTGATTTTATAGTTCATTTCACGTTTAAGGTTTTAATATGGTATTGTGAATAATGGAGCATTTTACCGCCCCTTTTCAATAGAATAGCTAGATAAGATAATGTTTATTTTACCAAAAACAGCGTTTTACAATTCCTTAAAGTCTATATTAGTGCCTAGGTTGACAAGGAAGAAAGAAAAAAAAACAGAACTGTTTATCCGCTTAGATCTTTTAAAATACGCAACGATTTTAATGCGGTTTTCATCAATAGAGAGAGTGATTCAAGAGGAAGGTTTATATGTATAATACACCGACCTACACGCCTTAGATATAAAAACTTAATAAAGTTCAAGCATTACATTTATGACAACATGCAAGACATATACGCGACACCACCATACTGCTACCACATATTATAATCCTACCCGTCGCCGTAGACGTAGAAAAATGATCCTTACTGGATGTGACAAGGGGCGGGCGCACCTAGCAAAGGACAAGTGACCTTAATCAAGCCGGGGTACGCCCAACCGCTGTTATTGTTGTTCAAATAAGGCGCAGCTTTTTGCTAGAACAACAGTGGCCCATACCGTGCCATTCAAAGTTGAGGGTTCCGGCATTTGTATGTAAATGATTCGTAATCTCTGCGCGTCGCAATCATGGTGTCTCTGCGACCCTTGCCTGGACCACGGAAATAATTGTACTGGATGAGGTGATAAGTGATGTCAAAGTTGCTCTTCCAAGGTCTGTTGGGCGTTAGAAGGTGAAGTGTCGCGCAATTTAGCTTGAAATATTCTTTTTTAACCAGATTTTCTTTAGTCTAGACAAGTTTTTTTGTTCTTTTGAAGTTCTGAAGGTCAGTAGGCTGTCTTTTAAACAAGAAAATGTACAGATTTTAGCAACTTTAAAGGGTCTGCCCGACGCTATTTTCAAAGATAATAACCAAAAATGTCTAAAGTTGGTTGAAGTTCTGTATAGAACTTAGCCTAAGTTATATACAAAATTGAAATTTTAGTCATATCGCGCAGCTTTTCATTTAATATCGCTCATTTTCTCGGTATCACAAAACATTTCCATATTTTGTAAATTATAATAATTTTCACATTTAGGCACTGTATCTTTCTGAAGAAGTCTGGCTAGTAATACAGATATAGCTTTCGGTACAATCGCTCTACGTTCTGCCAAATGAGAAAGTAACAAAAAACGGAATTATTCATGAGTCCTTTGGTAATAAATAACAAAATATTGTTTGTCAGTCATTTGAGGTACGCTTGTTATATCTGTTTGTAGTTTATTAATAAACATTTATTCTGAATTAGATCATAAGTAGATTAAATTCAGAATTTATTTTTACCTAATGTCAAGGTCGTATATTAAAAAAAAAACCCGACGGCAAGATTGAGACAAATCTATTGAAGTAAGAATCATTAAAAACGGCCCACGCGTTTGGTCTCGTAGAGTGCTACAAAGGATCAAACATACATACATAGGCTGATAAACACATTACCCTCATTTGCGTCACGCTCTCTCGGGTAAAAAGATGAAAGTAATTTTAATACTGAATAACATAAATAAAGACGTCACTCAGAAGAACTATCCATCAAACTCATTCTTTAACTCTGTGCTTTTTATGACCCCATGATCCCCCATGCGGTAACATTACAACAACTAAACATTTTACATGGATCATCAAAATGAACCCCATCTAGCATCTTTAACGCTGCGCAACCCCCATTATTGTCAACCGCTAACTTTTACTGGTTCATTAACCAATGGGAGAAGCCGTAAACCATTGTCTTTGTGACGTTTATAATTACGGGCGTAATATAAAAGAATATTATTTCCAATAAAGGTAGGGTTTGCTCGTAAAGCAGAAAAATCCACGGTTCACTTTTATTATTAGAGCTAGATAGGCGAATTTTGTTGGTAAGGGCGTTGTTACACTGGCGAGTGGATTTCTTAGAGGCAGTTCCTATACTTTTAAGAACGTTCGCAATTACAATCTGAACGGCCGGTCGGGGATTCGGTTTTTTTTCTGGATTTTTTACGTACCAGCCCGGAGTTCAGATTTGTGCCCGGTTGATGGCAATAGCTCGCTCCTTATTACAGGGGCTTAAACATAACTGGCAAGATATGGGTGTACTATAAGGTGTACCTTTGCCTAATCCTTCGGGAATACAGGCGTGATGTTCGCAATTCCCGTATTCTAATATAGTTTCCCTAAATTTTTGACAAGTTTTTGACCATAATTCTCACTGTGATGACATTGTGACTAGAATTATGACGTTTTTTCAGTACAAGAATAAGTTTTCTGGTGATCGGTCAATGTATAACCGCGTGTGAACAACGATTTCATCGTGTGTCCGTAACAAGCAGTGTACAAGAATAAGTTTTCTGGTGATCGGTCAATGTTTAACCGCGAGTGAACAACGATTTCATCATGTGTGCGTAACAAGCAGTGGCTGACAAGAGACAGTAAGAGGACCGAGTTTAGAAGATTGAGAAAAAACTCGGCGAAGTTGTTCCAAGCACCAACTCAAATCGCGTCGATGGAAACTCGCTCGCAAATCTCCAGTGTGATACCGGTCTAAGGCAGTCTAAAGCTTTATCCTAGGTGACGACGCTTTGTGAAGCCACCGCCGTGTAAGAGAAAATAAACAATAGCTGTTTCCACATGGAAGCCGGGCTTTTGTCACGCTACTAGCTAAACTCTGTTACAAGAGTATCTTATGAAATTGTAGATAAATGGATAACGTTTATGTGGATGCCAATTTATAATGGCACTTACGAAATGATATGATCATTTGAATAATTAAACCAGAAATTTTAATTTTTAAATGACTTTTGTGATGTTTTTATTCATTTGACAAATGGAAAGGGAAACTTTTATCATAAAATTAACCTCTAATTTTATGATAAAAGTTTCCCTTGATTTATCAGTTACAATTTAATTTAATAAAGATATTCAAACAATAATTCATGTGAAAAGTAGTAAGATTTACAGTTGAAACCTTCTAAATCCAGATAAATGAGTTACTATTTCTCTTAAGTGACAGATTGCGTAAGAATTTGACATAAAAAGGGTTTGTTTATACTATTGACGGATACTTTTGAGATAGACCATACCTCGCAAACTTCAGGGAATAGGTATAAAAGAAATAAGAATTACCAACCATTAGATTACCAACAAATCCTATGCTTTGTAAACCGAGCTTTGTAGGACGATGCCTTAGCCAGCATAAACATGCTCTAAAACTTCAATATTCTAGATGGTATCGTATTCGGGTCGATTAGTCATGAATTCTGAGGGGTTTGTGGCTAAATAACAATAGCTGCACGGGTCGATCGACCAGGTTAAGCTACGCTTGCCGCGGTTGTTCCGTGGATGGGTGACCATCTTTACATACCAAGACCCCTCCGTGCCTCGGAAAGCACGTTAAGCCGTTGGTCCCGGCTGTCATTTGTGGATCTTTGACAGTCGTTACGGGTCGTCAGAAGCCCGAAAGTCTGACAACCAGTCTTACCAAGGGGTATCGTATTACCCAGGAACTGGGTTGTAGAGGTCAGATAGGCAGTCGCTCCATGTAAAATACTGGTACTCAGCTGCATCCGGTTAGACTGGAAGCCGACCCCAACATAGTTATGATAGTCGTGAATTCTAAACGAGGAGGTCTTAGACTTCCAACGATCTTACCTCCGTTTTTCATAGAGAGGATAACAATTTTGCTTCCTTTAATAATTGTTACAAGTCATTGGTTATTTTCCAGTACTTCAGATAAGGGTCAAAATATATCTCTTCTGATTTTATAGGTACACCTAGAGCACGTTTCGGAGGCTCCTAAGCCATAGTAGCAAGAGGAACGTCGTTATGGTCTTAGTCAGGTGAATTCTGATATAACCCTCCGATATTCCCAAACGGAGAGCTTCCTAGAGACCCTAGAAGCAAATATAGACCTGCCTTGTTTTTTTCCTTTTGTAGTAATTAAAAATAATTATAATCCAGTGGGATTATAATTTTTTATAATTTTACGTTCCCGTGGGCTAATTTCCGACATGCAGGCGAAGCCGCTGGCGAAAGCTAGTCTTAGAATAAACCTAAATGTTTGCATGTCACATTATTATGACTAAGTGAAATATGTATTATTTATGTAAAGACCGAAATTGTACCGACATTTATGGCAAATGATTTGATTTAATTTAACAGATTTGGTGAGTAATAAAATAATAATATAACATACCTGTTCTAATATTAGTTCTACTTATACCGTATTACCTAATCACACACAACTATCTACCGCAAAACCAACCAAATAGGTATTAATCATTCACAAGTGCCAACGCTATACGTAATCCGGTAACGACATTGCTATCGACTAAAACTCGATACGGATGGTAATATCGATATCGATGTTCCTAATTTATTTATGTTAGGGATTCGTTTTGCGAGTTTCGTGGTAACCAATTATGGTACTTAAATAGAATTAACATTAAAAGCTAATATTTCGTAATCTTTTTTAGTTTTTACCTGACTACGGTGAAGCAAAAAGGTCATGATTTTGCCTGGTATGTATATTCATCGGTGTCATTATAATATCAACTGTAACACTGTCAAAGTTCAAATTACTTACATTTTAACAAACTTTTAAATTATTTCACAATAATATAAAATTATGATTTACTCCCTCAATCTGTGTTTATATAGTACTAGCTTCCGCCCGCGGCTTCGCCCGCGTGGGTGGCGGAAATTATCCCGCGGGATAGTACTACCGAGATAAAAAGTATCCTGTGTGTTAACCTGGGTTATAATCTGTGTGCTAAATTTCATCCAAATCCGTTTAGCCGTTTTTCTATGATTTAGTAACAAAGATGCAATCATCTTCACAAACTTTCACATTTATAATATTACGGACTATCCTTTTTTACCCCTTTAAGGGTAAATTTTCGAAAAATTCTGATACCGTTACTCTTTATTTTTGGTTTTAGGTATAAATACTGAGTTTGGAGTTAATCAGACCGCGCGTCAAAATTCTTCCATACAAACTTTGACAACCCCAATCCCCCTTTATGGGGTAGTTTAGAAAAACAATAAATGGCCAACCTCATAATTTACTTAACTTAGTATTTGTGCCAAGTTTCAAGTTTATTAACTCAAGGAATAAGATTTTTCATACAAATAAAATCCCCCCTTTACACCCCCTTAAAGGTCGAATTTCCAAAAACCCCTACATTATAAAAGGAAGCCGTGTGCAAAATTTCACGTTCCTAGTCCTAGTAGTTTCGGCTGTGCGTTGATTGATCAGTCAGTCAGTTTCTCCTTTTATATATAAAGAAGATATGTATTTTTAATGTTCTAACAATTATATTTTGGTATGTAATTATTTTTTGTTTGTTTCAGTCCCGTACTAACCCCACAAGATCAACATTAAGCCCAACTGTATCATCGAAAATTATTATCTACAGTTTTTTTTTTTAACAACGCACACTTGCTTTTCCAATTCATTTTAGACATTGGCAGAATAGTCGACATCGGCTTTGCTTGCCATAATAAAAAATAGAATAGAAACTTTCAAATTTATTTTCATAATGGCAATGGCAACTGACTACTTTGTCAACATTTCGAAATAATGGTTATGCCATTATCGTTATTTCTGGGTGGGTCAAAAAAGTAATTTTGAATGGTAAAATGTTAAAATGGTAAATTGTGTTACTCATTGTTGGATTGTGGAAGAGAACAGTTGCGCTATAAAAAGTATTTGCAAAAAAAGAGTGTATTCCTAATATTAGGCATATCCTCAGTTGACTTTCCGGCTTTGTAGTCTAACTAGTTTATTAGCATTTAGGCAATATATCGGCGTGTTCTTTGTAAGCGATAGGCTAGTGACCTCGTAAATTTTTACTCTTGCTGTATTTTACGGACTGTTCACACGACGACCTATGAAACACAATTCAACATTCTTTTTTTTTAATGGATCTGTTTCCAGAATTTTTCAGCAGGTTTACCTGCGTAAAAAGTTAAAGATTCGTTGTCAGCTACAGTTCTTATTTAATCAGACTGCCAGTGCTCGTTCTTAAAAAAAGGAAAAAAAAAAAACGAATTCATATCGTTGTGTCAGAGACAATAATTTACTGACGGGACACATTTTTTTAATGTAACCTATAATTTTGTATGCTATGTTATAAATAAAACATAAATGCTCTATAATGTATTATGAAAAAGAACTTTTTACACCATGTTTAATGCAAATAAATATCATTTATATTTAGTCTAGTCTATGTCAAAAATTTGTTAAAAATGTACGTAAATTAGAGGATTTTTAACTGATTAGAGACTGCGATTAGGACGCAAACATTCCTAAATAAAATAAAAATAAAACTCAAATACTTGATACGGCACGTTTTACATATCCTTATATAAATTTATCAGTATGAAACACGTAAGCCATTAGGCCGATGAATTTTCCAATAAATAATCATGTTTATCGTCTAAAACTACCATAAACCCTACACAGACTAAAAAAAAATACGCAACCTAACGAAAACTATAGAATACCAGCTAAATTGCTCCTTAAAAACCCCGACCGTCCAAAGCCTTTGCACCGTTCTGAAACATTCTGTATCGCAAGCCGAGCTTAGGAACAGACGGAGCAATGTAACGCCCACACTATGCCCCCCGCATTCCGCACACTCCTCTATGATTCTGCATCAAGTTTCCGCACTGATTAATAATGCGGGATTAGAATTGATAATGGGTGTGTTTCTCTGGATCGAGTGCTTGAGTATTCTGATTGTTCGATAAGGATTGTAAGGCTAGTTGAAGTGTGACTTAGGTAGTCAGTTCGAACAGTTTCGTGTTCAAATTCTAGAATTGTAAATACAAAGAAAAGAAAGAAAATTTGTATATTCTGCCCAAACGAAATGCACGTTACAAAAAGAAAATAAATAATAGTAAAAAAAACACGAAGAAACACGCTTTGAAAACGAAACTAAAAAAGTAGAACATAATTCTATTATAAAGTGTGGGGTGCTTTTTGAGGTATTTTTATAATAAATTGATATCAAGCACCTCACGCTTTTTAATAGAATTAAATTATTTTCTACTTTTTTTAGTTTGGTTTTTAAAGCGTGTTTTTTTGTTTTATTTTTATTTATTTTCTATTTTTTAGTTCTACTAACTGTAAAAGCGTGATTTGAATATTTTTTTCTTTCTCTTTTCTATTATTTTATTGAAATTATTGAATTGTCATCGGTCCTCGATAAATCTACAAAGTTTAAATGAAATCTGACCGTCAAAATCAAGTCCAAAAAAGGAGTGGGTAACAAACGAACATACAGGTGAAGCAAATAAAAGTGCGTTAAAAACATTAAATGCACGCAGACAAAGTAGCCAAACGCCTCATATTCAATCAAAGACATGGACATTTTTAATGAGACTACTAGAGTGTATACAAATTGTTTGAATTAGACAAGTTTTTTACTGTCACCATCTTTATATATTTTAACAATTTATGTTAAAGCTACTATAGCGTAACCAATTAAGGAATTTGGACACAAAACGTTTAAAAAAAAGTCGTCTACTAGATCAAATCCAATCGCCTGTTTTTGACGTCATAGCTCTTAAAAGAGTGAACTAATGTTTTTTTTGTTACTGCCCGGGATACTTATCATCTTGATGCATTTTCTCAATCATCACTTCCGTTAGAAATTTATCTACATGCAACTCAATAACCCACGAACGTTATTTGCTGTCTTCATACACGACATCCTATCTCATATCCTCCTTCCATTAGCAATTCCCCTAAACTGTGGATCGATCGAGAGCCTGCAGTGAGCGAGTACCTACATCCTAACATGTAATAAGGTACGGCGGGCACCTGTGTATAATAATGTTACTAAGTTATCTTACGTCGGCGACACTAACCCGCCAGACACTCATTGGATCGGATCTTCGGAACTAGGATCTACAAGACTTGGGTAGTATAGTAACATAGCTATATCTTGTGTTTATTGGCTATCACTCAGAACTAAGAGGGATTTTATGAAAGATTAAGAGGCTCTAAATAAAAAAATAGGTATTTAAATTAGCAAAAAGGGTCAAAAGCATCAAAATGTCATAAAGTTGTGGTCTAAATGTGAAGGCAGCTAATTTATCCGGAAAAAAACCCCCTTGATTTATCACGCACAATACAAATAAAAGCAGAGCCTTTACAAAAATTTGGGTACTGAAAATATCTTTTAGATGGTGAAAAGATTCATGAAAATACGCTCGATTTTGTGTAATTATCGATTATTTCCCCACGTTCGACACTACGTTACAAATTAATTACACTATGTTATAAATGTTAGTTTCAAATATTCACATATCAATATACGGTCTAGTATAACACTTTTTTAATTTCAAAGAAATAATATCAGTCATTTAGACGTCATGTTCAATATAAAATTGTTAGAAGTCATATATTTGCGCCTTAAATCCCAGTTATAAAGGCTTATAAAATACCACTCTTTGTACAGATTGCTTTAAATTAGAAATAAAATAAATTCAACAAAAACTTAGCGTTAAATGTTAGTTTTCGTTTAACTCAAAATGAAAGGCTACCACTGGAATTATCCGCAAAGGCGATTGCAGCGAGCGCTGAAAAATCGAGCTGCAGGCCGGCTATCAATATTTACGCCCATTACCGAGAGCTACGAAATATTCGACCGAGGAGAAATAATCTACTCGAATAAATTAAAATTAATGAGATTAAAAGAGCCCACAGTGAGTTGCTCCTGGCTTGCTCTAACTGAATTTAAATTACTTTCTCACCTCTTGTGGAGTGCATAATGGCATTAAAATTGAAATTATTAACATTTCAGAATACAGATGGACGATTTAATTGTTGCTGAATTTTTGATGCGGATTTTACTTAATACTAGCTTCTGCTCGCGACTTCGTTCGCGTCAAATTTCTTGCTCCCTCAACCCACCCTGTCACTTCGAATCGCCTGCCCTAGCGAGTACTTCATATTCGTGGCTTTTTTATCTTTGCTCGGCTCCTAAGGGTCATAACGTGATGTTATATAGCCTACAGCCTTCCTCGATAAATGGGCTATCTAACAGTAAAAGAATATTTCAATTCGAACCAGTCGTTCCTGAGATTAGCGCGTTCAAGCAAACAAACAAACAAACTCTTCAGCTTTATAATATTAATAACATATTTTTTTTTTTATATTTTTAAATATTTTTATATATTTTTATATATTTTATATTCTAATATTTAAAAATGTAAATTATATGTATTTATTGAAATATAGGAATAATATATTAGTATGTATAGATACAGCTGAAAATCACAAACTTATGTTTCACAGAAAAGTGCAACACTTACGCGGTCAAAATATATGGAAAAGCCATTTTTTTTTAATAACCGATGATTTTTTTTAACACGGGGCGTGTTCAGATTCTAGTACTGCATCCATATTAACACGTTCTGCGTCGATGTTTCAGCCACCATGTTTATGGACATTGGAGTGTATTTAGTGATAATTGTATTGATAGGGATGTTTAACAGAAAAGGAAAAGTTAATCCTTCTTTGCAGCCGGGACGCAGATTTGAATGCCTTTACTTACAAATACGCAGTTCTGGAATTACGCAGAATGTATTCTAATAAAATATTATGTTACATGAAATCATGTTATTGGTACGTTTCATTCCAATATTAGTATAGTTTGGCTGGCGATGTTTGGTAAGCAAATTCGCAATTCGATGCATCGTCAATACGAGACGTTACTTGGTTCTATTGAGGTATGCTTTACAGCTTGCACGAAACCCATATTTCTAAATCTGTATTTAATAAGTGGAGACCTGCACCCTAATTGTGTAACTCACGATTGATCATAATCTGTTTCTCTTTGAAACAGATTGCTAAACCATTGCTTCATATTTTGAAAAATGTGTCTGCGCAACAACGTAAATAACGCAACGAATACTGTTGAACTGTCAAAATGAAACCGATTAAGATTAATCGTGAGTTATGCAATTAGGGTGCTGTAATTGGCTTTCTGACTAATTTACTGTCCTTGATCTGTTTGCTTTAGCTGTACTCTCCCATCTCGCATGTTATTTTAAATAAATAAAATGTAAAATTTCACAGATGTGATTACAAATTAAACAGAAAATGAATATACATTTTCATCTAGACTTCTGTCTGTATCCGCGCACATCAAGGCGTTTTTCGCGGTACTTAAAACTTGATATAATTAACATTTCGTCGGGATGCTTCTTATCATATTGTGGCTCCCAACCTCGAGCATACGACGAACTTTCATTAAGATTTGCAAATTAAATTCGTCTCTACGGCGTGTTTTAATCGTGCCCATCTTTTCTTAATTAAACTTAATTATAGGTGACACTAAGTGATGCAAGAGGTCGCTAAAACAATTTCATGTTGAGAGCGGCGGCCATGATTTATCGTACCGTATGGCTGCGGCTTTATTTCAAATTCTTGAATTGTTTTTCAATGTGACGTAATATTTTTGTGACATTACTTTATTTTTGAAGTGAAAACTTTTTATATCATGTAAACCTTGCGCTATTTCTGAACAGTGAACGAAACTGAAGCGTCACGCTCGGGTCGGTGACGATGAATCGGGTATCCTCACCTGCGGTCAGTCGGTGACTGAATCACGTATAGTCGGCGCATATACTCGTAAGCATTTTTACTATATTTTACAATTAATTTTAAATGGGATAATTATTTTAGTACATACCTAGTAGATATAATGCTTTTTTGTACATGTTTTACCTTCCAATACAGCGCATCAAATTATTCAAATATAAGTACAGAATAAACGAAGTGGTAAATAAAAAAAGCCTCTGCATCTAGCTAATAAAAATGGTTCAACTTTTTCGAGTTTATTTTATGAATTAAAACTATTCATTTTTTAAATTGCCTTCTATATGTAGACTGTACGTAAAATACTGAAATATATTCTCACAATATTTTTCATTTACTAAATTACAAAAAGGACTGCATTGCATTTTTTTCAATTTGTCTACGATAATCACGAGGATATTTCATGTAAAATTACAATTTTTAAATTAATAAAGGTTTTGGGTTAAATAGAACAACATTTGATTATGATGAAGTGTCACACAAGAAGTCATTTTGATTTAAAGCGATCAGTTTTTTTCAGATTCGCATCATCATCATCATTTCAGCCGAGTGACGTCCACTACTGGACATAGGCCTCCCCCAGACTCCTCCACTTCGACCGGTCTTGTGCTTCCCACATCCAGCGGATACCCGCGGCCTTCACAAGGTCATCGGTCCACCTTGTGGGAAGCCTTCCCACTCTACATCTTCCGGTACGCGGTCGCCACTCCAGAACCTTTCGGCCCCATCGGCCATCTGTTCTGCGAGCAATGTGCCCTGCCCACTGCCACTTAAGTTTGGCAATTCTTCGGGCTATGTCGGTTGCCTTGGTTCTCCTGCGGATCTCTTCATTTCTGATTCAATCACGTAGGGCAACTCCGAGCATAGCCTTCGCATAGTAGACCCCTATTTGGAAGTACCTATTATAGGTAAAATAAGCTTACGAAACTAAATATTTGCCGAGTTTGAAAAAAAAAAGCTACCATTGGTAAGCAAAATATCCGTTTTTGTTTATAGTAATCGAGCATAAATAAGAAAACGCATTCAAGAAAACGCAGTCTCAACTCCATCGAAACATCCAAACAGACATTTTATACATCTTTTTTAAGAATCCAACATTATTATTTCCTCAATACCCTCGGGTGAATCGTCAGACACGTTAAAACAACACATTATTGAGATTGAAAAGACAGTTTTGCATCAAAGGACGTTAGAACGGTGCAGACTATCACTAGAATAGGAAGCAGTTCCCAGATACAGGGCGATTGGATATTCAAATTCACTACTTTCATTGCTTCATACCGGCTGTGTAGAGAGACAGCACATAAAGGTATAATGCAATCTGCATTATACCTTTATGTGCTGTCTCTCTACACAGCTCTCTTTGACGATAAAATGCATAATATGCTAGTGTGTACCAAACCTAGCGTTGGCATACTATAGGTTTATTTTGTTTTATTAAGGGTCCTGAAGCGATCAATTGCAATTGTCAATATTTACGTGATTGATACACATTGATACGCAAATTGATCGTCTACAAAATGCATGAAGCGATAAACTGATTATGATTGAAAAAAAATGATTATTTTCATTGTGATTATGAACATATTACTAAGAGATTAACAGCACTGACGTGCCATGTATTGATGTTCAATCACAGCACAATACAATCGTTTTTAGGGTTCCATATAGGAATATAAGACCTCCGTGCCTCAGAAAGCACGCTAAGCCGTTGGTCCCGGCTGTTATTCGTAGATCTTTGACAGTAGGTCGTCAGACGCCCGAAAGTCTGACCACCAGTCTTGCTAAAGGGTACAGTATTACCCAGTTACTGGGTCGTGGAGGTCATTTAGGCAGTCGCTCCGTGTAAAATACTGGTATTCAGCTTCATCCGGTTAAACTGAAAGGTAACCCCAGCATAGATTGAAAAGGCTCGGCAGATGATGATGATGTTTGCGTAGTCTGCATTGGTAATTGCCAGCATTAACAATATTTATCTCAATTTAACCTCAATCAGCAGTAAACCGATTGCTTTCTAGTTAACCTCTTACAAGTCAACGAGTGTACTTTGTACAGCTGGAATTTATTGGGTGAATCGAGTTTGTAAGCCCACAGGACTAGCTTTCTAAATATGTGTGAACATGAGGTTCTTCTGAAAGAGTTTCTTCGTGTTCCAGGCTGGAGGACGGGCGATTTTTGAAAGTGCGCTTAACTGTGTTTTTTATAACGAATTGTATTTTCGATTACAGTTAATTACCGCTTATTAATAAGTTTATTAAGTCGTGATACACATAGCTCCCAATTAAGTGGCTTTATCTGATTGAGTTTCTAATACAAAGTCGATTTGTGCTGGTTATGGAATTTTAGTACCAAGCGACCCGCCCCTTCTTCGCACGGGTGCAATGGCGACATATCAAAACAATGAGATTTCTGTGTAATATCCAAGTAAAATATTAATGTTTTTAACGCATAATCCTTCCGATATAAATTCTCTAAGTGATAGTGAAAACTGCATAAAAATCCAATGCGTAGTTTAGAACATCTCAGCTGTTACACAGATCGATACGAAAAGTGACTTTTTGTGTATATTATACAACGTGTTGTTTTGCATCCTCGTCAAATTCAAGGAGGTAACTATGCTAACGATTCTCGACACGAATCAATAATAAAATAAGTAGGTTTTTTTTTTCATATTTTCGGAAATCGGCGTTTGGCATTGTTTTTTTCGGACACGCATGTTAAAACGCGGCCCGTGTGATACCGCACTGTAACACATAGCGATATAGTCGTGCGACACTGCCTACCGCATACGGAACGGGGCGATTCTGTTCTTTGAAAGAGGTGTTTTCTGAAATACTGTTAAATTTAAATAACGAAAAAAAAAAACAAGTATGTATTCATTAGTGAGCAAGTACCGTAATTTTATTTGATTATTTATGTCTTTCATAACAGCCTCCTGAAATTTGACGAGGATGCAAATCAACACGTTGTATAGATGTAATGTTTGAAATCGCCAACCCGTCTTGAGCAAGCCTGGTATCAGAGATCGTGCCTTCTCGGTATGAGATGAGGCCCTTGACCTCTTGTGGGTGGATAATGGGCTGGTATCAAATTATATAATGTCAAGATAAAGATAGATGTATCACTTACCATGCATCTTGTCATTCAACAGCGCGTATCTCGGGTTGGAAGCGACGTCCAGCGGGAGTGAGTTCCAGAGCCACCGGACCTTGGGTGAGGGGTTACCAGTAGCCTGGCACGGGAGTGTGGCGGTGTGGCCCACTTCGACAACCATGGTGGTTGGCGGCGGCGCGATGTTCGGGAAGCCGGGAGGGGCTTTGTCGGCTGTAAAGACGGAAAAAGGTACATTAATAAAGGTACATTAAAAAAGACCCATCTCGAAGTCGACGTTGACGCATATTTTACATCAAACTAGGTAGCTTTGTGCAAAAATAATTTCTGAGAAGCGACATTTATTTTTTGTACTGACAAATTACTGTTTACAAATTGTGCGCAAAAATTTCCTTATGGGTGCATGCAACGGTTCAGGGATCGTGGAAGTATTTAAAATTAAGTTTATTGCATATTAAATTAGTTTTCGTAAAAAAAAAACGACCAAAATAGTTGGAACTTCAATGTCTCCGTTCCAGTATAAAATAAATACAAAAAAAAAAACATTTTAGCCGAAAGAACAAATGACTCTCGGCTTGGTTATTTTGGCACGTGTTAAACAAGTAACATGGCAAGAAATTCTACTTACAGAAGAATTTTAGACATAATTAATTAACAGCGGTATTAGGCATAACCTGTATCTTGGTTATCTAATTCTAAACCCTACACAAAGTCGCGGGCTTGCGGATGGTGAGTAATGGGTAGCTCGCTATCCGGTAAGGACCAAACCCCGGTCGATGGCGCGTTGCGTTCCACGCGCGTCTCGGGCTGCGGGTTGTTGGAAAGAGATACCGTGGCCCCTGGCACACAAGCAACTGAAGAAACACGGGTGGGTTTTAGTCAGTGAAAGTCTGACACGCCGTTCCACCCAGAGCGGGAGAAGATAGTTAATAATTTAACGTGTCCTACTGTTAAGGAGGATGTGGTAAGGCAGCCCGCAAAATTCAAATTTACTTACATATTTTGCGATTTGCAGTCTGAGTCTGGTTGTATGTCGAACAAAATATGGTTGGCGACCGGAACACGATATGTATAAATACAGAACTCTAATTATACAATCGTCTAAATTGATTGAATACCATTGAATGATTATTTCATGAAAAAGTCATTCGATCGCGAATCCTATTTTGTTCAACATACACTGACCGGCAATTTGCAAAAACCGTAAGAAAATTGGAATTTTGTGGGACACCCTGGCTAGCTTCGGTTTAAGGGGACTACCCACTGAAGAAGAACTGGCTGATAGAGGCAGCAATTGTATTGATATAGGACACAATAGTTATGTATTGGATGATTTAGTCTCAAATTTTGGGCTGTAATTTTATTCTTTGTACGATGTAAAATTGCCTACTCGGTCTAGTCTTTACATTCGCGTAATCAAATAAGTACAGTCACTAAAAGAGGTAAGTAACCAGTATCGTCGGAAATACTCGTAGTTGAAGTTTAGTTAGAAACCGCCATGGATGTTATCGAATCTGGGGGCACGGTTGATATCTAAAAAACCCTGATTTCGTCAAATTCTTAGGGTAATTCCTAATGCCCTAGAAAGCTGAAACTTGGTATGTAAGCTAGTATTCGTACACAAGCAACAAAAAATCTAATACTAGGAACTAAGGTAGTTTGTGAAGTTAGGTCTTGTAAAGTTAGGGTCAAAGTCAAAGCATTTATTTCAATTAAGCACTTAAAAGGCACTTTTGAACGTCAACATTTACATTAAAATAGAATTGACTCTAGTCGCCTCTTCCAAAATGTAGTTTCGTATGGAGCTGAATAGGTAAGAAACTCCACCGTTACTCTTTTAAAATGTTTTAAGTACAATATTTAACATAGTACATTCATTATATAATTATGTGTAAAAACGACGGCTCTACATGAGATCTGACAACTTTTTGACAGTGCGAGTCACATGACCTCGTCTTGGCAACATTTTACATGAAAATGTTTTTGGTAAAATTTAACTAACCATTAGAAAACAAAGAGTTCACTTTTCAATTTTTGAAAACAATAATCGGTTTTTTACTAAACTTGCACTAGATCCCACGACCCTGGATACTATTCTCTTTTAGTGACTACACTTTTGTAACGTCACAATAGAAAACAAAAAAGGGACCTTAATCTCCGTCGATTTCTTTAATTCGATAATAAATAAACTGTAGACCAAATCCCCAAGGATGATTCTTTTCTTTTGTCCAAATGAACTAATTAAACGGCATCAACATGCTTAGTCGTAATAGTGGATTAGCAATTTGCATTTAATTTGTAGCTCAAACAACCATTGTTGTACAAAGTGGACGGCGCTGCGGACAAAACGAATGCAAATACTGTGTGTGTATCTTTCTAATATCGTTTCGTTTGAGAGCTGACAAAGGGTGGGGAAGCTTTAGACAATAATGGTTTAGTTTTTGGAACGATTTACATCATTTTTAACCGACTGTTTTTTTTAATGCATGTTCCGCGATATCTGCGGCAATTGTGGATCGATTTCAAAAATTCTTTTTTGTTTTTTAGGTAATAATAAAAAAAAAAATACACTGCTTTGGTAGTGTAATTTTTTTGCAAAGGTTTGCTTTGGTAGTTTTTGCGTTAGCTAGACTACGTTTTCAATTCACTTGTATACTTGATGATGTTCGAATATATCCTGTCACTCTTTTTCACAGCAATATACGAATTGGTGTGCGGTAGGCACCATAACTAAAAAGGGAAAAATAACTTTAATTTTGGAAGTCGATGGCAAAAAACTAAAATACAGCTCCAAAGACACCGTCTTCGGAAATTATAGTTTGTTTTCACTTTGTAGTGTATATTTAGGAAGGTTGTATTTTTTTTTTTTAATTCTTTTACCACAGTATCAGCTACTACCGTATAATTTATGTCGACGCGAGAAAAGATGATTTATTTTGATAACAGAAATGGCAATAACATCAACATCAAATATATCTACAACCTCAAATATTTCCGCAAAAGCACACAAAACCCTTAAATCTGATGAACTAAGCATTTCAGTAATGAAACTATAAGCTTGTATACCTCAATAAATTATTCAATTAAATAATTTACCCATAGACAACACAGAAACTGGAGGAGAACTTATAATTTTCAACAAAAGCTACTCCATTAGCTGAGTCAGAATTGATCACACAGTTTACACAACGAGTTGGAAATACACAACTTTTGACATCAACCGCTTTGAAAAAGTATGAGCTTTTAGTTCAGTCAACAGGATATTTTTACTAGGAAGCAGAAATTGATCCTGTAGTACCTAGTCTGGTTAGTTTTAAGTATGATTGGTAATTAAATTATTTATTTGATCAACAGTGCTCTCAAATGATTTCCCAGCCGAAAAAAAAAAACACTGTTCTTAAATAGGTGAAGATACCAAAAATTCGAAGACATGTGACATCTACCAACCCACACTGGGCCCGCGTGCTAGATTTCGGCTCACTCCCTCTCACAGAGAGGGGGCCTGTGTCACAGCAGTGGGAACATTAGAGGCTGAGTTTCCCCCCCGAGTGGGTTCCCGCATTGTCGTTGCGGGGGGGCTCAGTAACCGTGGATTCCAGCCACGGTGAAGCCAAGAGGAACCCAAAGGTGGGGCCGCTCGTCAGGGGTTTTGCCTTCAAGCCATTGACGTAGCGGCCAAAAAGTAGGTTGCGGTGAGGTGCACTGAGGTGGGCCGCGATGTCGAATGGGAGGCATTGCGGCTGAGGGTTACGGGCTGCGGTAGAGGAGGAGTGCCGGTGCTTCTGAGCAGCGCTCTTCCCTTCCGTGGCCTGGACGGGGCCGCCACCGTTTGATGGCGGACGCGGTGGGGCCGCAGGGGAAGAGGAGTGTCGGTGTAGCGTCAGCCGCTCTCCCTATCCTCCCTATAGAAAAGTGGTAGACGGGACGGCGCGTTGTGTTCCACACGCACGCCGTCAGAGATGTCAGCAACCACTGATGGGGTCCGCAAGGGCCGATGCCTGCTAGGGGAGCGGTTTGTTCGAAAGAGTTACCGCCGCCCCTGGCACACGGGCAACTCAGGGAACACAGGTGGGTTTTAGTCAGTAAAAGTCTGACAGGCCCTCCTGCTCTACTCAGCAGGAGAAGTCATTCGATGATTTCCCATCCAAAAAAAAAAAAATAGGCTGAGTTTTATGTATGTATGGTATGTGGTTTGTTTTTTAAAGTTACATAGCCATGAATAGAAATGCAGCATTAAATAGACACTTAAACTCTCTCGCAAGGAAAACCCAAATTCTTCTGTTTTAGGTCTATAGTAACTTCTATCCGGCTGTCATTTGTGGATTTTTGACAGTCGTTACGAGTCGTGAAGACTGAAAGTCTGACAACTAGTCTTACCAAGTGGTATCGTATTACCCAGCTGGGTTGTGGAATCATTTCAGCCGAAAGACGTCCACTACTGGACATAGGGCTCCCCCAAGCTCCTCCACTTCGGTCGGTTCTGTGCTTCCCGCATCTAGCGGATTCCTGCGGCATTCACAAGGCCGCCTGTCCACCTTGTTCCCGAGGCTTTCTAACTCTGTCTTCTGGTGAGCAATGGTAATGATAAGCAGTCGCTCCATGTAAAAGACTGGTATTCAGCTGCATCCGGTTAGACTGGAAACTGACCCCAACGTAGCTGGGAAAAGGCTAGGCAGATGATGATGATGATGATGATGAGTACCTTCTCTCCAAAGCGTTAACAGCCCTTTAAAAATACCATCCCAGGTACGCAGCAAACTTAACACTCCAAGCTAATTCGCGGCTCACGAATTGAAACAGAATTAAACCCGCGGAAATCTTAAAACAGTACAGTAAAATTTCAAATAGTGAAATGTTAATTCACTAAATGAAATTCCGTCTCGTCTCACGGCAAAACTGAACGAAATTTGATTAAGTTACAAGGCTGACATTATTTCTCCTAGATTTTAAGCTTCATCAGCTGTCGAAAGTGTGAAAGAGATAGTTATATTCTCTGTAGGTTTGAGTGAGAAGATTACTTTCAGAACTTTAAGATCAGAATGAAATTCATTGTCTGGTAAAACTCCCCGCGATTAATTGGATAAACAGAAGGGTTTCGTCGGCTCTCAAGTTATCCAATTCCGTGTATTGTAGTTAAATTGTAATCTTGCGTTACTTGTTAAGCGTCGTTTTTTAGGCTATCGTAATTCGATTTTATGGTCTTTGTTTTATATTGAAAAGTAGAGATTGTTAATTGGAAATTGTCCCGAAGTTGCGTTGTTAAGTAATGATTAGCGTCTGTTTAACCATACATTTTGACGTTTAAACGTCTGATAACTTTAAGCAAGTTTTGAAAATAAGAGAATATATATCTAGTGAGAATATTAAAGTATCATATAATCTTGGCGGTGTGTTAATCATTAAAGTTATTATTAATTTATAATTATAATAAATTCTTACCAAGTTAAAATCTCCAGGGGAATTAATTTTAATCTCATTTGCCGTAATTCAACAGTTATGGCATTCTAAAGCAAAAACTTTACTATTCCCAAGTTGTAAACTTAAGCCGTAAATACAGATCAGGAATCACTTCTCGAAATACCCTCCAAAACGGAACCAAGTCCGATCCCTCTTTGCAACATTAATTTAGTATAATAACCTTGGTAGAATACCGAAGTGTGCTCCTATGATATCTTACGAGGTCTAATACGAGCCTTCCGTTGGCTGGACCAATCCCCAGCGATCGTCGGTTTCCTTGGGCATTAATAATAATAAACCTATGTTAAACCGGCAGACCTGAGTCTACTACATGATTTGTACCCCGACATAACCCGACGTAATTATTATTTAAGTATGCCCCTAGTTATACGTTTGAGGGTATATAATTTACATAAAGTTGCTCGGACTGGAAATCATTTCATGTTCTTCACTCTTTAATTATTTAGCTACGGTTGGTGTAAAATTTTAATAAGTTGTTTTTGCGTTTTATTAAAGCCGAGTGTCTGGTGTTTTTATATCTTTGTACAACTTTTATGGTGCCGGTTTTTATGTTGCAGATGTTCATATGACATCATTTTCAACCTCTCATTTCACGTCCATATTAATACCGAATTTTCTCAATTCTGGCATATAGGATCTTCAAGCAGGGTTTAATTTGACCAAAGTGCAAGAGCGCATAAAATTACCCCAAAGAACCCAAGTGAATCGGATACGGCTTACCTACAAATTGCACTATACACTTAGCTGAGCCAATATAAACAAATCCGTGTGTAATCTATTAAAGAGAAAGTTTCTCCGGCAATATTTTCCTTTACAAATTGTATCCAACACTTTCTGGAAACGAAAAGTCAAGTAAAGATTATGCCTCGTGTATGTTTGCAATGGGGGAAGCGCCGAAGCGGTAAGCAGTTGCCATGGTAACGGAGGATATACGCAGAGTCATCATGCACACGCGATTGTATGGCGGTAGAATCCGTTTATCGTAGATTGTTTTTGCTAGAGAGATTCTAAGAATATCTGTGACCCAAGTTTTGGGACCCGGGCGGGAGTAATAACTTAAGTGCGGATGTGAAAAGGCACTTCGTTTATCAGAGGCAGATAATTCACTTGTTCGGCTCAATGTTAACCTGTATTATTTTGTCTACTTACAGAATTTTTGTCGTGGTATTTTACAAGACAAGTCTTTATTAACTTTCCCATCAAAATTAATATAATGAATGTCAAAATAACAGCTGTTTACTATATGCATAAGAAAGAATATTTAAAAAAAAATATTTAACAAAACACAAAAAAAAAAAAAAACATTCGTTTCTATTGCCATTTATATTCAAATATTCAAACTTTTTGTATTTAATTGAATCATTGAGACCTGCCTGGCTTGATACTTTAATTTTTTATTACTAACAAACATTTGTACGCCCTCTGGCATAACATCGCGCACTCTATATTACCTTTATATTTCATCATTATTGTACGTACCTATGTTAAACAAATGAATAAATGACTTATGACTTACCTATAACAAAAAAACAGACAAACAGACACTTTTTATCATTGTCCGTCTGTTTGTACCGGCTAATCTCCGAAACGGCTGGACCGATTTTGACAAGATTTTCACTGGCAATGAGCTGACGTTATAAGGAGTGACATGGTTCTTGTCCCGGGCGGTGGCACGTTTACATGGAATAATATCCGATATCCATAAAATAGACATAAAAAGGACCATATTTTAGACGCGTCTTTGTTATAGTACTAGACTACTAGAATACTGCCGCGGCAGAAAACACAGGCTGTTTGCTGTGCTTCCCAGTATCGCGTACTCTCGCCGCTCTTAATGATCTCTTGGACACTAACCCAACTATTTTCCCCTATTATTTTCTCTCTTTTGTGCATAATGTTTTTTTCGTGCAAACTAATTAAAATGCGGTTTTAAATTAAAACTCTTTTCCAAATTTTCCTAACCATCTCAGATCTTAATCAACATAAGGAACAGTTACGTGACATGAGTCGCATGTATGCTCACACTAAAAGCTTCAGGTTCCAACTTAGTTCCTTTGTTTGCAAGTTCGCAGTATCTTGCGCCACACCATAACTCGATTACGAAAGTTTAAAGACTATGTCGCGTTGATATCTCCTGACAGCATGTGGTTCAGGTGATGTTGCATCGCTGGTATTATGCTAAAGCTCTTCCTGATAAGGAGTAAACATTGCTTGCACACATTCATATTGGCTTTAAACATATTCTGCATTGACAACTGCCGTAACTTACAAGTAGTCACTTATAAATCAATATATGTATTTCTGCTTGAGTACTTATAGTTTTTTAAATGTTTTGATTCAACAATTTGTTGCGTGTGCTAGCTGAAATATGGCAAAAAAAAACATTCAATGTTTCGTGTTTCGAAATGTTAATTACTTCCCTACTATTGTATAGAATCAAGTTCTTCTAACTTAACAGACAGCTGTGCTGCTGGGAAGTTTGTGGCGCCGCTTCTTCATCCCGGCTAAAGCACTAGGAAGGTGGTGAAGGGCGGGCCTTTTTCGGGGGATAGTCTTATGTCATTTTGACATTCAAAAAGAGCTGAATCTCAATCTAGTTTGAATGAATGACGTTTGTTTTGATTTGATTTTGATTGTCATTTTTGGATATAGCCGAAGCGTATCATCAAGTAAATGAATAAGAATTTGAACGGGGAATTGTTTAAGAGATAGTATTAAGATCTTGTTCTGTTCTTGTTGCATTCAATTAATTTACTATGCAATATCATTTAATGGAAGCATGATTTTATCATAAATTATGTGTGTTTTTTGAGAATTTCTATTATTTTTATTATGCGATTCTAACTTGTGATGATAACGCGTACCGTGAATGCTGGCTTGAGGTGGCGCGGGAGAAGAGTTCCTGCGAAGTCTTAAGCCCGGCCTTTGTGTATAGGCAAATAATATTTAAAAAATAAACTATATACCGAATAATAAAGTAAAAGGTGACGTTTGATATAGCTGAAAGGCGATTCTAAAACAGTCACGTTAATTCAAAGTTAAACGTAGACCGAATAAACGATTAAAAAAAAAACATTGTAAATTGAAAATGTTCTCTTAAATGGTTTGAATTTAATTTTTCTCAAATTTTATTCATATTTATCGATAAGGGATAGCAAAGAGTAATATAATACTGAATCAACACATCAAAAACATAAAATGGCCATAAAACTCACTGTTTCCGGAATAAAAAATTCTCTCACCTTTGCATTCGAGGTTTACAAAGGCAATCTTTCTCTTTTACATCCTATTGAATAAGCACTTTGGTGCATTTAAAATAAGGTTTAAAATCGCTGCATAAAAGTACCTGGCTGGGCGCCCTCATAAATTTATCGCAAACTTGATATTAATTACGCCGTTCGCTCCCAGACTACCCACAAATTGTAATATATTGCAACGCTAGTTATAATTACATTTCCTCATTGTTTGAAGCCATACCAAAGATTCTTCTTGTTTATTTTAACTTCTTTGGAAGTCTTTCAATGAATATTCAATGAAATATTCATTCATTTCATTTTTAGAATGGGGCCGGTTAGTTTCTTGGTATAAAAACTTTTCTTTTTTTAAAATTTTGTTTTGGTTTCTGTCAACTTTTTCTATTAATATTAGATGAACTTAATACAGAATACAAAGAACTTTCCTTATGTGTTAAAGATGTTTACGATTTTTATCTAATTTAAAACCAACAGTTTTAAAACAAAAAAATAATTATCAAAAAAAGAGTCAAGGGCACAAACAAATTTACGTTCACATCGCTGTCAACAGGAATAGTGCAGAAAAGGCTGGCAGCATTGCTACGTTGTATGGCAATGCTGATACTTTGGCCAAAAAACAGGCAAGCCCTCTGGTCACGTGAAAAATCGACCAACCGCTTGGCTATGTCTCGGAAAACTAAGTGGGCACTCGGATCCCATGGCAGTAATTTTGAGACTATTTTTTTTTAATATTTTATTTTTAAAAGCAAACGTTTTTATAAATTAATTTAATAACAAACGAATATTTGAGTACGTAACACGTATGAAAAATAACTCAGTTGAACCAAGATCCATTTCAAAGAATTCGATTGACTTTGATTACAAATCGTATATAGAGGAGGGAGGGCTTTCAATCCCCTGACGTCAAATAAAAGGCCTCTTTGACATTAAGAGGAATGAATTCAATAATCCTTCATGGCGATGGTCGCTTATCGGATGTGTGTGGAGGGTCTTGAAGGCCTGTCGACACATAAAGCGATGAGGTTGATAAAAAATATAGCGGAGAGATTGTTTATGAAAAATGGTTTTGATGGTTGAATGGCTAGTGGATTGTATCTTTGTTATGCATTGTATGGGGAATGGAGATATTGTGATATTATTCTTGCTTAAGTTACTTGAATTTTAAAATACGTATTTGGTACGTATAGAGCTACTATTATTCTTTCTTTAATGTTTCTCTGTGTATTTTTGTTTAATAAATATATTTTTATTAACCGACTTTAAAAAGAAGGAGGTTATCAATTCGACATGTTTTTTTTAAATGTATGTTCGGGCATAACTCCGTCGTATATAGACGGATTTGCAAAATTCATTCATCGGTACTGTGCTTCCCGCATCCAGCGGATTCCTGCGGCCTTCACAAGGTCTTCAGTCCACATTGTGGGACGCCTGCCAACTGTACGTCTGCCGGTACTGTTCGCTACTTTAGAAACTTTCGGTCACATCAGCCATCTGTTCTGCGAGCAATGTGCCTCGCTCACTGCCACTTAAGTTCAGCAATTTTTCGGGCTATGTCGGTTACCTTGGTTCTTCTGAAGATCTCTTCATTTCTGATTCGATCACGTAGGGATAACACTTTTAGCCTTCTAATAAGGCTCACGGCTCTATACAATACTCTAATACTCACTCGACTCAAATGTATGGGACGGCTAATGACGGCAATTTTATGGTAAAAATAAAAGTAGCCCAGTCTATCTATCAGCCTCGCATCCCCGGTGTAGTCGTTACTCAATAAACTCGGAATCAACTTATCCTCATCGTCCTTTGATACAGATGCCCCTCTCCCATCTAACCTACCTCTCGGTTTGAACGTAACTTTTTTGTGTTTCCTTATTCGTATAATTGCGTTTTGATTTTTTTTAGATGAATATTTTTTTTATATTCTTTATTTACTTTTGGGGTCACCTCGTGTCGTATTCCGCGGTGTGCCCGTGACATAGATTCTTTTTTACGGTGCTATAAATATGGCGTTAGAAGAGGGTATATTGAAATATTGTTAAATCTTCGATAAATAACAATTGAATCGTGGAATTATGATCTAGAATGGCAGTTGTTTCGGGTTTTTTTTTTTAATAAAAACATGAGGAACAAAGATGCTATACAGAGCGCTGATGTAGCTTTTAGAAACCAGGTGAGTTTAAATCTTTTGTTTGATCAACGCCAAAATCCCAGAATATTTCGGTCCTGAATGGTAGTAGCGTAATACTGTTGCGCGCCACAATTAATGTCTGGTACATGGTAACATTAGTTACCACTAGCGCTATCTAGTATCGAGTAGCAGAATTAATAGAGTCAAGATCTTTCTAGAAATTTAGATGCTAGTACTTTCTAGAACAATTGACATCCGTTCAGTCGGGGCCAATATGTACTCGAACATTCTAGATGCTTCTACAGTAGAAGGTTTTGGAACTATCCGAAGGCCCTATAAAAAGCCGGAACGGATCACGACTCGGGGAGCATTGGAAGCGATACATGCGAGTACATCGAAAGCGATCTTCAAATGCGACTTAGAGTGCTAAGTGGTGCAATTGTGTTTTGTAATTAGTGTGTTTGAGTAAAGTGCCATTTTTGGTAATTTATGTTGGCAGTTTTTAATTGTCACGAACCCCAAGCTCGTAATAATACACTATTAGTACGAATTGCTTTCATGGCGTTGTTTACGTTGTTAAGCAACAACGTAATAATTTTTTTAAACATGAAAGAATGGATTAGTAATAATCTTCAAAATGAATCAGATTCTGATTAACAGCGTGTTACGAAATTAGGGTACTCATCAACTTCAAGAACAAAAGTCATTAATTCAAATAGGTTGAGAATCAGCACTTTTTGAACGTCAAAATTACATCAGACAGTCCACTAAAACGCCCACGCTTCACCGTTACCTGGTGCTTTAAAAGTGGCAAAAAAACTCGCCAGCAAAGAAACACATTTAGTGATATTTACTTTAGAAGCATGAATGTTAGTGTATTTTCAAATTGTATGTTCATAATATGTAAATCAAAGAATTATTTTTTGATTTGATGAATTTTGTTTTCTCTTGCATACGCTGTCTACATTTTTAACTATTATCCTATCGCAGGTACGCCAGAAGAGATTTCTTTAGAAATAAGCAGTACTTTTGTCCGTACTTTTCTGTCCCTTTCTTCTCGGCTGTTTATATAGCATAAGCATAATTAGCCGTCCCAATGCTTGGGACACAGGCTCCTTCTCTTCTAGAGGGAGTGAGCATCTACCACGCGGGTCCAGTGCAGGTTGCTAGAGGTCACATGTCTTCGAAATTAGTTCTAGGACATGCCGGTTTCCTCAAAATGTTTTCCTGAATCGTTTTGAGACCATCGGTGATGACATTGTTTACAGAAAGTAAAGCATTTGCCTTGGTAAGAACCCACGACCTTAAAACTCTTAAGTCGGAGCCGATACGGAGCTGTTTACATAAATGTGTGCATAAATATTTAAGTAAATAACACATTAAATGAAATTATTTGCCACAAATATCAGCAAGCACGCGCCAATAAATACTACCATCCCGTAACTTACACCATACCGTAAATAAGAACAACATTATGTAACAAGATAGTTGAAAATAAGAAAGAATTTAAAACAGCAACAGTGTGTACATAGTGAGAGGTACAGAGTGGATGATATAAAACTGAGGCGTTATTGCTGTAAGATATTCTAAGTGGCGCGTGCACATGGGACCAATACCGTTTAAACTTCCATTTATCTAATAAGAAAAAGGAGAGGGGCATTTTCTTACACATTTTCTTTGTTTAGTTAATTCTAGAATCGGACATGTGGACATGTCACATGTGTCAGTTTTATTGAATAAGTAAATAAGAAGGAAGACCCAGGCGCAGATGGCGAGACCAACTTGACGCTTATGATCCCTCATAAGCGTCAAGTTGGTCCATACTGGCTCCATACAGGATCGAGTTGAGTAGAATAAGGAAATTTTCTTCAAACATTTGTTCTTTTTTTTTAAACTAGCTGCTCCCGGCGGTTTCACTCGCATAAGTCTAGATCCCGTAAGGATATCGGGATAAAAAGTATCCTATATCCTAATTCAGGCCATGGTCTACCCATTTGCCTAATTTCATCCAAATTCGTTTAGCCGTTTTAACGTGAAACAAACACAATAAAAAATCAAATCTTTAAACTTTTATATTTTACTTTAGATAAGACGGTAATTGTTGCCCGCGACTCTGTGTGCCAAATTTCATCCAAATCCGTTCAGGAGTTAAAACGACTGAATTTAGAAAATTCTGAATAACTCTTTGATTTGCGATAAGGCGCAAAGCGTAACAAGCAAACAAACATAAGATTTTTTTTTAAATATTAGTTAGGATTATACGTTGTTTCTGGTTCAACATATTTCTCATTGATATGTAACTAACAGTTAACGGCATGGTTGGCACAGTGGTTAAGCGATTGACTGCTGCACTGCGTGTCGCGGGTTCGATTCCCTCACGGAACAAATATTTGTATGAACTACCAGTAGTTGTTCCGGGTCTGGCTGTTTGTGTATGTGAGTTTAAATGTTTGTAAACGCACCCACAATACAGGAGAAATTCATGGCGTGGGGCAAAGTTTAAAAAAATAAAAAAAATAATTACGGTTTAAAAAAAACTGAATTTAACATCAAAACATACAAATGCCTCGTTATTCACCTGATATAGTCCCTTCGTTACCACTTCCAATCAACGCTTAAACGGAAGCCATAGGTATCCATATCCTCAACCAGTAAAAATATGAATATTTCCCTTTCAAATTAAACGATGCTTCTGATATTTACACGGAAAAGATTTAATACCAGCACATAAAGCGTACGTATCTTTAATTAAAATTTTCAAAGCTCTCCATATTGAACGAGTTTTCGACTTCCGATAACAATGCCTTTATTATTTATGTATAAAAATTGCTTTTACTTCCAGTAAATTAATTGAACACAACAGCAGGATACTGTGGCTGTTTTAGTACAAAATGATTGTTGATTCGTTGCCGAGTATCGATTCGATACGATCTTTTATAGCTTTTGTAATTGAATGGTTTTTGTTTCAAATAAATTGAGGTCGATATGGAGTTTATTGTTCGAATTTGTTTTGATTAAATATTTTATTGTAGCGATGGCCCAGTGGTAACAGCCGGACTTAAGTTTGGCGCTTTAGATTGTGTAAATTATTTCATCACTACTGCTCTCAAAACGGTGAAGGAAAACATCGTGAGGAAACCGACGTGTTCTAGAACAAAAAAATCGAAGACATGTGACTTCTACCAAACTGCAGTGAGCCCGTGGGGTGGCTAACGACCCACTCACTGACAGAAGGCCTTTGTCCCAGCAGTGGGAACATTATAGGCAGATTATGCGTAAATTGATTTCAGTATCCTCAAGGTCCAGATTTTATAAGGACTAGATGTCTTTAGCAAACCGAGCAGTATCGAAATGAACTGCAGACTTCCTAATCAGCAGACTTAGCACGAGACTCGTAGAGAAGCGTTTTGTCGACGCAAGAGTAGACAAAAATGACGTTTCCGTGTGGACAATTGATAGATTTGTACTGAAAAGTTGTAGACAAGCGATTTCTATTCTACGGTAGAGTAGAAATATAAAGCGTCATGCTCGGTCTGGCTTTTGTCTAGTGTGAGCTTTTGCTAGAATAAAATATTAAAAATTACTAAACTAGAAAGATGAAGTAACATTTAGTCCTCCATAATTACTGCTTCGTTAGTCGAGTGGTCGCAAGCGCTACCGCTGAAATAAGGCCCTGGGTACGATTTCCGGGACGGGCAGTGTTATTTGGAATTTCTCAATACCAGCCCGGAGTCTGGATTTGTGCCTGTTTGATGGTAATAGGCTCGCCCCCTGTTAAATGGGACTTAAACATAACGGGCGAAATTTGGGTGTACTTTAGGGATATCTCTGCTCAACCCTCCGGGGAAACAAGGCATTATGATGTATGAATTAATAATGACGTATTTTAAGAAAGTAATAATATCATGTTCAACATTGAAGTATGCAAAAAATGCTATAAGCAAAAAAGAAAGAACCTTTTTTAATATCGACGAAGGCTTAAATTCGATCATGTTATCACACGAGGATATTAAATTCGGAGTTAATAAAATACGATGACACTCATATATTGAAGTAGATTCGATAATAAAGATGGGATCATACGTGGCAGTCATTCTGACAGGCTGACTGTACCTGTCAATCGATGAAAAAGAAAAAAAAGTGATTTCTTTTGTTTAAATTAAAAACTACGAGTATTTTTTTGAGGTTTCGAACTTTGAACTCGATTAATATGTATTAAAGACTTTGATGGACAGTCCAATCAAATCTTTGGTGATTGCTCTGGTCAGGTCAACAAATAAAACGAATGAAATCTACACGTGTAAGGTCTCATACCCGCTAATACGCAAGTCACCTAGGAAAATTGTTAAAACCATTTTGTCCTTAATCCCGTCAAAAATAGAATATAAAAAAACAGTGACAGGACAACCACAGACACGTGTAACCGTTTGGTGAGTAGAACACTTAAACTAATAAATAAAATAGATTATTTATTAGACATTCTTCCCTCCAAAAACCGACGAATGAATTTTAAACAGAAGGGTGAAAAAGTGAACAACATTAATTGACCTTTAAAGTAAGGGAAATATTTTCTTTTACTAATTGACTGTTAACTCAAATTGTCAGTATATTCAAATAAGAGCTGTCATTATTTGACAGTCCTATGACATGCATTTATCACGGCAATTGACAGTGTCAATGGGAAGGCAACTGTCAAAATGGCGCTGTCGTGGCTAGTTTCCAGCACAAACGAATAATAGAAGGCGGTATTATTTTATTTTCGCGATAATTAGACGTTGTTGTATTCCTAAATACTCTGTTATTGGAGTCAACCATTTACCGAAAGACCCTAAAATTGGAAAAAAGTGATTACGAGATATTTAAAGTTTTAAATTCTGTCAATTTTCATGCAAAATAATTAATTTAAAAAATTGAAAAATAATGAAATAAAACCAAACTCATGAATGAACGAATTGTCAAATTTATTACAGGTCGGACGGACCTACCTATGATCACGCCGTCTACAGTTAGCTTTTCCCCACCTTCCTCATTGATAAACGATTAATATTCCCCACTCTACAACATTAGCTAGTTTAATTCTAAAGTGATTTAACCAACCACAAAGCAGCATCTTCATCCAAACAAGGCTTTTCTCCAATAACATTGGAATTTACGAGTCACAAAAGGCCTCGTGTTTCTTGATCAACGTCGGTAATTCTTCTCAAGGATTTACCAGCCTGGGTTTCGTCTTCCCCGGTACATTTGACACCACGTTATATGCTCAACGAAACTCGACTAGGCAGGCTTATCGCAGACTTGATTAAATATTTCTTCAGGTATATTAAGACTGTGAGATTTGGAATCCATATCTTACAGAGTGTAGATATGTATTTTATTAGATTCTTGTGTAGGTTTGAAATGTTGTAGGAACATGATTTCTGTGAGGTGAATAATAAAATAAAATCATAAGGCTAAAAATCAACACTTTTCGAACGTCAATATTACATAAAACTGTCTCCCAAAAACGCCTGCCCTTCACATTTTTCATTTTTTTTTTACTTTAAATCACAAACATCGGTGTAGCCCCGGCTCTTGTTCCAGGAATTCCTGTATCACAAGAGCCAGAACAGGCACATTATTTGTTATTTTGGCGTGTTACTCGTACTTGTTGATTGTATGCGCAAGAATCATGAACGTATGATTGATGATGAAGGATATTTTAAGCAAAAGATGTGAATTCATGGAATTTTAAAATGTGATTAAGCGACTTTTTTTTAGTTACACCTACACTGTCCCACTGCTGAGCAAAGGCATACCCCAATTCCTTCCAGATTTAACTACTATTTCGACATTTTATCTCCCAATAAGTATTCATGTCCGTGTGGTGCCGGACGTAAAAGAATAGCACCATCCCATTTCTTCCCGTGGGTGTCGTAGAAGGCGACTAAGGGAGTTAATAGAGAATGGGCAGCAGTGTTCTCTATGCATTTCACCACCATACTGCGATCGGCAACCCGCCTGCTAAGCGTGGCGATTATGGCAAAATCCCCATTCGGAGGAGGCTTATGTCCAGCAGTGGACCTATTTCGGCTAAAACAACGGACGAAGTATTCATTCTTATTGTTAACCTTTTTCTTCGCAGTAAGATTTGAGTGTGTACAATTTTGGTTATCTATCATTACGCTTATACAGGGTAATTTTTTAACCAGTACGCAAACTGTAACCATGAATTCTGCATATCATTCTAGACACCCTAGCGTAGAAAATTTTCGTCAGTTATACAAAAAAATTTAGATAAATTATAATTATTAAATCTCACCGCGAGAACTTAGCTTAACATTCAAGTGAGCTGTCTTTCCATCTGACACTAGGAATTGACACTAATGACAGCGACTAGTAATCACGGTGACATTTTTACAGAATAGCACTAGTATTTACCGAGACTTTCACGGTAAGTTTTTTTTTTGGATATATGTATTTTTTGGCAGAATAAATAATGCTGGTAGCACACTTCCTGCATGTTTTTTTTTAAGTGAAAACTTCTTTAGGCGCGTTGGGATTTTTTTGAGATGGGAAAAAACAATTGAACTCGCGACACTGTTCAAAAATACACACGTATTGTTCAAGTTTTCGCTTCTGTTGGCACTCCCGGAGAACCAGTGTTTTTTTTTTCCTAAGTTTTAATATCTGAATAAGATGCAGAACTCTTTCAAAACGAACTCCACCAAGTACGAAGTCTTCATCATACTTATATTACGAGTAAAACTTCAATTGCGCAAGTATAAATAGTTTTGAATAGTGAAGAATAACGAACTGTTCGCAATGTTGATTCTCTGTAAAGAAGTAACAAGAAAGTAATTATTTCTCCTTCCAGTCGGTGAAGAGTTTGTTTTGAATGTTTAATTACTAATAGAATGTCTGTTTGGTAACTTCGAAACTTTTAAAGGAATATAAAAACTCCGTGGGTTATGCTCGGATCCTATATAAACAAAAACTTTTTAACAAAAAAATTAAATCGCCGAAAAAACTGAAAAGAATAATAAACCTGCTAAAAAAGTTGTTATTTTATGATTTTGGTGGCTGTAATCTACTCATTAATACATGCTTAATTTTTTTTTACTTTTTGTAATATACGACTCAGTATTAAAATCTGTAAGTAAACAATCAATGATCCCCTGTTTTCCTACTCTTAGGTTCGTTATTTATATGGGACCAACGTGGGCGTATACCCTTTCCAATAAAAAAAGAATGATCAAAATCGGACTAATCTGAAAAAAGTTATGCGTGGTCATACATAAAAAAATATATATACGCGTCGAATTGAGTACCTCCTCCGTTTTTTCGTCGGTTAAAAAAAGGATCCTTTTGTTTACCTACCAGTGGTAGCTTTTAAGCTTTGCATAGCTTCTATCGCGTGCCTTGAGCGTGGAGACCGAATCCAGAAATTCCGTAACGAATATAACCTTACTCCGTTGCTATGCAACAGTCCGACCTGTTGCCTAGCAACGAATTGACATGTTAAAATTGCAATTTTGACTGCTTTATCTGAATTTTCATACACAACATCGTATATTTATGGATAGTTTATGAAATTTTCTTAGCGTTTTAGCAGTGTTTATTTACTTCGTAATATGTTCACTTCTCACTCTTACTAAAGCGGTCAAACTACGCTAAAAGAGAAGCACTTAGTATTTATAATCCGTAAAATACAGTTGGTGGTCTGATAAGAACCAACATTTTGTAAAAAGTGACTCTTATATTTGGTCGTGTTACTTATCTGTTACTGTCCAGGCCAATTTGTCCGAAAGCCTATATTATCTTTGGTTTGACGGAATTCATCGCAAAATATTCCAGGTTTATACGTTTGATAACCCACCAAAGATGAAATCAATTTTATTGAGAGTAATTTGCCAGGTTTGAAATCAAAAAATAATTTAAAATAATATTTTGGAAAAATATGCAACCATAAAAAAACTACAGTGATCGTCTACGGACTGAGGCGCGCGTGGAACACAACGCGCCGTCGACTTGGGCTTGGTCCTTACCGGACAGCGAGCTACCCATTACTCGCCGTCCGCAAGCCCATGCCTACGGTGGCCGGAAATCGGCCTGGGATTCCCGACGCCCAGGGCGTCTCCGTATCCTGCGGCGGCTGGGGTCGCGAGGGCGCATATGCTGCCTCTCCCTCACGTGCGCCGCCTCCCTCTTCGCGAGCATCACTGCTTCGCTGAAGGAGGTGACGGCTCCCCATGCCCTCTCGCTCCGAACCATGGCCTGTACCAGGGCCGGACGCGAGAGATCGCCGCCGCCGATCGCCTCCACGAGGACACGGCGGTGCTCCGCCCAAGCAGGGCAGACCGCCACCGTGTGCTCCACCGTGTCCGCAGGGCGATCTTCGCAGTGGAAACACCCGGGCGTTTCCTCCCGCCCTATCCGAAACAGGAACCTCCCGAAACAACCGTGTCCGGTGAGGACCTGCGTCAGGCGGAAGGTGAGGACGCCATGCCGCCTCTCGAACCACTCCTCAAAGAGGGGACTTACCGCCGCAATCGTGGCGTGCCCAGCACTGGGTTGCGACAATCGCTCTCTCCATGTCGCCATGAGATCCCGCCGGAGCTCTGTCCGCTGTGCCGCGATTTCCTGCGGCAGCGGAGTTACGCCCCGGTACGGACACCTTTGATCAACATTGTCTTTGGTTTGACGTTTGACGGGATTGGTCGCAAAATGTTCCATGTGTGTACGACCTTATCGTTATAGCAATAAAGATAATATTCAATTGAAAGTAATTTGGCTGATTTGTTTGTTGACATTTTATAAATTTCGTATTTTTGTAATTTTTATTTATGTTCGAAAGAAAACATTTTTCGTAAGAAATTACGAAAGGTGAACTGGTGAATAGTAATTGCATTTTTTTCGAAAGTGTGTGTTAGTGTTTACGGCGTATTAGTGTTTATATTCAATTTATGTATTAGTACAGTTTTTTAGTTTGAGTTATTCGTTTTATAGTTAGCTAGTTAGTTCGCTTAGTAGTTAGCTCGTTGTAGGTTGTAGCAGTAATATATTTTGTAGATTTGGTATCTAGTGAGTTCGTGAATAGTAAAACGTTTGAAAAACAATTACCATTTCGTGGATATAGGTGGTCACTAGGTGACCTCCAATTAACATGTAAAGCGAAATTATCAATTAAAACCAATCAATCTGCCTAGCCTTGCACAACTAAAATTATAACTGCATAAGTTGATAAAAAATGCTATGCAATAGCTTTACCGCGGCAGTCCCCGAGTGCCACACGTATTTTTTTTCCAAACTGGGTATAAACTACTGTCCGTAAATTATAGGAATCGGCAATGAAAATATATAACATTTAACGTTGAATTTTTTTTACCCTTTCTGCAGCGAAGTCCAAGAGGAGGGTTATTAATTGCCAGTTCAATAAAATAAGATATGTTGTTCACACACACACACACACTTGCATCACTTAGACGTTTGATAATGTTGAAATGAACTAAGTATTTTGTCAAGGTATAATGTTAGTCTTCAAAACCGGAACTGCTTAACTGGCAGTACTGCTATGTGGCAAAAGGAACTGCACCAAAACAGCTTTTACATAATATTTTAAGTCCAAAATGTCGATACAGCAGCGAACCGATTTAAGCACATTTCCGACACTTTACTACAATTTTCATGAAGCCCTATGGGTGAACCATGAGTCAGCTGTTTTTGAACTTGACTGCTACCTATGACTGTCAAAATTGACACATTCGAATTTTATAGTGTGTTAACACAACTTATAAAAGAAACAATTGACTGTCGTATTGAAATATAGTTTAATACTTGTGCTGCTGCAAAAATCAAAGTAACGTAGAACACAACTCTATTTCTAGAACGTAATTAATATTAAAATTATACACGGTTGACAGCTTTCCATTCAGAAGCATTTACTTCTCTTTCTTTTTTAGTGTTAAAATGACATACAAATGACGTTTACGCTTTGACAGCTCTTAAAGCTATGCTCAGACGCAGACAGCACTTTTTTATAGGAACTTTCGTTATAGTTAATTATTAGAAGTCAACCCTTTTCAATACAGAGAAGTACCTCTTGCTCATTCTTCCCAATGCCTTCAATTTAAATGACAAAATAACATAAGTAAGGAGCAGAGTCTATCAACAAAGGGGATCTTATGACAAAATGTGACACCCATTAGAGGGAAGCCGCTAAAAAGTGGAGCTACACGTGTTACGTGCTCCAAATCCCACCAATTGTGGGGTAAAATACCTTGTGGAGCGTTTAAATGGGACAGTTAACTTGATCCTAAGATAAGATCACCTGGATGCGGATTTGTTTTTGTGCTATTTGATGATGCTCGGAGGCGATAGCACGAACAGGATTGTTTCTAGTCAACACACAATGCTGTTTTGTGCATGAGAAAAATCTAAATAACAACACATGATTCAGAACTTTAAAAGACTCTTTGTAAGTAAGTGATAGTAAATAAAAATGAAAGTAATTTTTTTATTAACCTAGTTGCCTTCCTAAGGATAATACACTATTCATTTCCAGTCACAAGCCATCAAATTGTGTTAGTATCTTTAACTATATCGAAATGTCAACTTTAATCAAAACAACTAAATCAACTTGCCTTACCAACGACCCCAGTTCAAACGCAGCACAATAGTAAGTCGGAAGGGTCATTGCGCACAATGGTAGTCCAAATCTTGACGATATCACGGCGACGTGTCGAGCAATTTTCGGGGTTTTGACAACTGGGATTACGCGTACAAGTGACGAATACACGTGCTTAGGGTGCCTCGCTCCGTGTGGACGGGGTCTTATTTAATGACGTCATATTTTTCATTTTTGTGGAAGTGGATTTTGTTTGGGACGAGGTGACAATTTTAGTTGAGAGGATTTTCTAGAGGTTGTTAAGGAGAAATGGTACGCTGTGTTAAGTTGTTGTTTAGGTAGAGAAACGTACAAAATTTGTTGCTATTTTCTCTGCGGACTTATATTTATGATATCGAATTTCCGTGTGGAGTCGGACGTAAAGAATAGCACAATCCCATCTCTTCCCGTGGGTGTCGTAGTAGGCGACTGCGATCGCCAACCCGCCTGCCAAGCGTGACGATTATGGCAAACCCCCCCAAATTGGGGGAGGCCTATGTCCAGCAGTGGACGTCCTGCTGCTGAAATGATGATGATGATATCGAATTTTATTTATTTTTCAATGGAAACCGTCTGTTTTTGTGATTAAGTACCCACTTATTTTTATTAATATTACTCACCTTTGCTTTAACTTTATTTCGACAATTGATCAAAAATTGCTTTTTTATTGGACTGATAACAATACATTTGCTGACTTACTATCACAACATAAGCCAGTATCATATAGCTTCAGAGGAGAGTAAAATATAAGTTCTTTACTCTTTACAATAGTACCATAACGAGTTGCAACTCCCGCAGTTCCCTCTAAAAAGTAAGCACTCATTGTAATAATCAAACTCTTCCACTAACTCTTAGGGTAGAAAAGAATACTTCTTTTGTCATATACTATAAATACATTTACCATACTCTTGTAGATTATTGTACTGTCATCGCCAAAAATATCTGAACTAAACAGTATGAACGAAAAAGTGTTCAAAATAGTTTAAACAACTAAAGTAGATACTATCTATACTGTATTTAAGGAATTGTTTTAAAGGTATCTAATTATGATAATATCGCTACTCATTTTTAATTGAACATACATACATACATACAAGTAAATAAAATTGAAGCATCCGTTTATAATGTTTGGATTATCAGCTTTTTAAATGAGAATTCGTGAATTCGTACGCTTACGACCCATTCGTTTGGTTTCAATCATTTTGACTGCCTCGTTGGTCTAGTAATTGCAAGCACTACTATTGAGCATGAGGTAGGTACTAGGTTCGATTCCCAGGTCGGATAAAGTATTTTTAGACTTTTCTCTTAGTAATTTTTCATTAGCAGCCGGAGTCCGGATTTGTGCCTGGTTAGGCTCGCCCCTATAACATGGGAACTAAACGTAACTAACGGTATGTAGGTGAACTATAGGTAAGTACTCCTCTGCCTAATACTCCGGGGAAAGCAGGCATGATATCATGTTATGAGTGTATTTTGACACGTCAGTTTGGATCGATATTTTTGCCGCTGACTGTACAATGAATTCGAAAAGAAATGTTTTTGTCTGTTTGTCAAAAGACTTGGATTTCTTTTGTAATGTAATGTTAAAGTTGGAAGCTTTTTATCAAGGCGTCTCGTTTCTAAGATTTCTTTTATTTTCTAGGATATATAGTTTGTTATTTTTTAGGTTATTTTTAAGGTTGTGTTGATAAGGAGCTTGTCGTGAAGGTTTTTTTTCCTTATTTCTAGCTAATCGACGAAACGTGAGATGTTATTTTTGTTGATATTTTTTTTATTGTTTATTGTTGATATATAATTATACACTCTCTTATTCATAAAACGCTTTATATTAATACATCTATTACACACAACGATGCCTAAAGCCAAATTCACTAACCTAAAGAAATTACAAAAAAAAAAAAGTTTTCAGTAGATTTCTTTAACCGCCGCGTGTTAGAACTTTCGTCGCTTGTAAATATTATGCTGTTGCATACATTTTGACCATGTAGGTTTAAATTTTGACATTTCACTTTGCTATGAAACAGCAGATTTTTTTTTTTGTTGATAAAAGCATGTATACCCTAAAGGATCTAAAATCATGTGCTAAAATGGTTACAATTTGCGCGTCAATGTCACCTTATTTAAAATTAAACAGTATACATTATAGTATATATTATTATTATACAACGTGTAATGCAATTGACGCAAGACCTCATACAGCTCTGTTTTTTTTTATTAAAAGAATAATACAATGACCAAAACTTATTTTTTAAAGGTAACTCTTACTATTTAGAAAATCCTGTTGACCCTTGCATTCGTTTATGCACTTAAATTGAGTCTTATTGCTTTGAGATAAGATTGAATTTTCTTTTGGCTAAATCGGTGGTAAGTGGCAAAACATATTATAAAAAAAGAACAGTGGCATTCCGGGAGTGCCGACAGAAGTGAAAACTTGAACAATTACGTGTGTATTTTTTAATCGTCAATACACTTTTTCACATTGGGTCCTTGGATCCTGATTGCTCTCGGTAAAAAAATTGATAAGCGAGCGATTAAAGGTAACAGCACAGATTTTTACGATAAAAATACAAAGGGAAAGAAAGGGATAAAAGAATGAGAATTTCCTAATGAAAGAAAGGGACTTTTCCAAAAGACATCAACGCGCGACTCATCCGTGTGCTCGTTCACCCATATTCACAGTATACATACAGCTCATGGAAAGCGTTCGGTGACGATGACGCGAGTTCCATGATTTTTGTTCACTCAAAAAGTGCTCAACGCGCCTAAAGAAGAAAATGACTGAAATCGATTCCGTAGTCGAGAATGAACAAACTCCTTTCAAGACTTGGGTCTATTTTGTTACACCTTGTATATCACAAAAACGGCACCAATTTCCAAACCCACCAAAAACCATTTATTTATATATACCTCAAATAATTCCCTGCTACATCAAATATTCCGATCCGATCAGGCTTTGCGCCCCGTGTACCGCAATATTGGTAAAACAGTTAATAATCACTTAGTGTGCACCGACAGAACGTAGACCAATCCGAAATAAGCTGATTAAAACCAAAATTTAATTAAAGGAATAACAACACCATGTATGTAAATCTTCTTATAGAGGTTGCGTTAAGTCCCCTCTCTAGAGAAATTAATATTTCTCAGATTGTGAAAGTTTTGATCGTTATGATGGTATCAATGGGAGGGACATGAATGCAATATAAAATCTATATTTCTACATACGTATACAGGATCAGTTTTTAACTAAAAAAAATCAGCTGATTCATAGAAAAGTCCTAAGACCTACGAAATCAAAATGTGTGGAACAGCTGACTTTTTTTGTACAACCGACGAAAAATGTCTACCCTGGAGGGTCTATAATGATATGCTGAATTCATGGCTACAGTTTGCGCACTGGTTTAAAATCTTATCCTGAATGCAGATGTGAGTGGAAACGCCAGCAGGGGACGCCCTAGGAAGACATATAGTGATCTTATTGGTGATGTTCTTTAGAAATGTCAGGTGTATATTACTCGCAACCTACGTGTGTGTATGTCCAGATGTATGGACGTAACAGAGGCATAAGATAACTATGTAAGGATCGTAGCAGGAGGAGTTCTGTAGTTTCCGCTTACCCCCATGGGAAAAAGGCATGTGTTTATGTGTGTATGTATGTGTAAATATGATATACTAGCTTTTGCCAGCGGCTCCGCCCGCGCGGAACTTTCATCCCCTATTTAACTCCCTTAGGGGTTGAATTTCGAAAAATGCTGCCTTAATCTTTGTCTACATTATAAAAAGAACCTCTGTGGTAAATTTCAGATTTCTAGTTTGGGCTGGGCGTTGATGAGTCAGTCAGTCAGTCAGGACTTTTCTTTTCATTTATATAGATTAGCGTCGTGTCTGTCAGTCTGTCAGTGTGACCGCGTTGTTCTTCTATAGTATAACATCATCATTTTCATGTGGTTTTCAGCATAATTTCGAGAATTTATTCTGGAGGGTTTATGTGTAAATTAATTAGCCTATATCGTTTCCACTGCTGGGACACAGGCCTCCTCTCTTGGCGAGAGCGAGTGGGCTGTAATCCACCACGTGGGCGCAGTGCGGGTTGGTAGATGTCACATGTCTTCTAAATGTTGGGTCTAGGATATGCCAGTTTCCTCACGATGTTTTCCTTCACCGTTTTGAGAGCAGTGGTGAAGAAATAATTTACACAAAGTAAAGCGCCCGCCAGGGTCTGCTCTAATTAATGTGTACAATACATTCATATCAAACTTACATATTATAATAAAGAAGTCACGATGTTTTGTCAAGTCGTTAAAACCGTACGAAGCGGGAGCGGGCCAATTATAAAACGAATGAATTGTGATAATATTACTTTCCAAAATCAAGATTACGAAAACGTTAATTAAACAGGACAAAACGAGCATACTTTGAATTTATAAATTTTATTAAAGGAAGAACAACACCATGTAGGTATCTTCTTATAGAGGGTGCGTTAAATCTCGGCCACAGAAATGAATATTTCTGATTTGGAATTTAAGGTTTGATAAACATGGTATCAATGGAAGAGTTATATCTGTCACTGTATGATTGTGAACACCGTCCCTTATTATAAAACAAAGTTCTTATTTAGATCATAGGGTTCATTCTCGTTATTTTAATTATTTAGATCATATTTCATTTGCGGCAAATCTCGTAATTTTAAGAACGTTCACAGTCTGATCTCAGTCTCAATCTGTCAAAAATACCTCGAGTTTCCATACATTTTTGACAAGTTTTCGACATTTGATTGTCGCCAGATGAGATTGCGATTTAGATTTGTAACGTTTTTAATTTCAAGAATTGGCCATAATGTTTAAACCACCAACCCGGATGCAGTTCTAAGTGCGTAACTCACGATTGATCATAATTGCTTTCGTCTTCACAGTTAAACAATATTCATTGCGTTATTTATGTTGTCGAACAGACACATTTTTCGAACATATGAAGCAATGGTTTAACAATCCGTTTCAAAACGATACAGATTCTGATGAATCGTGAGTTACGCAATTAGGGTGCTGTGCTAAGTTTTAATTTTAGTATTTAGAACTTTATCCAAAACAGATCTAATACCTACCTTAAAACGAGCAATTGTTGTATATATGTAGGGTGACTGGTAATTAGTGAACGACATTTAAACACATGATTGTACTCATCATTCATCAAAATCAGCTGTTCCCTACATTTTGACGAGTTATGCGAACATAAATGTAGGGACCAACTGATTTATTTTCGCGATTTCATATTTCGTCCCATAGTAAAAGTTGTTCATAATGATGAGTACAATCATGTGTTTAAATGTCGGTCACTAATTACCAGTCACCCTATATAATCTGAATCTCGCTCATACAGATATTTATTATAAGAGACCGATACATTATAAGCTGGCGTTTATAGTCTATCGGTTATAAACTAAGGTTTATAATTAATCTCGCTAGACTAGTAAATTGTCCATAAACTGTGAACGGAACTGAAAACATTCCGCGACGAAGATTTTAATTCAAATTCAAACATTTTATTTTAATTCATAAAGTGTTAGTATGAACTTGGCCTACGTTAGTAAACTCAATACAATAACTTAAACGAGCAATTCTTGTTTATATGTATATATATTTAATCTGAATCTCGGAAACGGCTCCAACGATATTCATGAAATTTTGTATGCAGGGGATTTCGGGGGCGATAAATCGATCTAGCTAGGTTTCATTTTTAGAAACCGCCAAACAAAAAAGAAAAAAACGTCATCATCATCGTCATCCAGATATTTATACATTAATTGGCTACATGAACATTTCTGCCAGCTCAGAGTCTGATAAATGGTCCATCAACCTTGTCCGCCAGTGTAGCTAAAATATTGTTATTATAAACGAACGATAAATGATTTTATTTCTGTAAGTAGATTTGTATATTATATTGGGGTCGGCTTCTAAGCTACTCGTAACAGGATATAGTTCAATACTAGTATTTTACATGGAGCGACCGCGACCTTTGCAATATATGACTTTTGATATTTACTTCCCAAAATCAAGATTACAAAAACATTAATTAAACAGAAGAAAACGAACATACGCCTTAACGTTAACAGTCTCACTTTAAATTTATAAATTCCGTTCAAAATAACGCAATCTCCGGGATATTGTAGATACCCGGGCTTATTTCACGCACGCAAAATGCATAATTACCTTTATTAACATAGACAACCGTGTGGAGGAGGCTTTAACCAGAGATTCCTTCGCAAGATTAGATGGGATTCTGCGATGGTTTTTGTGTTACATATTCCTAAATATGGCAGTCTTGGCTTTAATTTTGTTGGTGGCCAATATTGGAGCGCATGTTTCTGTGCCAATGTTTGGTTTGGAAATGGAGTAGTGTTGGTTAGAACAAGGAGATGTGCTTTTGTTTTTGGTTACCTACTATTTGTATTGTTGTGTTCTTTGTAGAAATAGAGATTACGTTTCATTGTAAAACTATTTATTGTTGAACACTATCTATGTTTTTCGACATAGCCCGAAGAATTGCCAAGCTTAAGTGGCAGTGGGCAGGGCACATTGCTCGCAGAACAGATGGCCGATGGGGCCGAAAGGTTCTGGAGTGGCGACCGCGTACCGGAAGACGTAGAGTGGGAAGGCCTCCCACAAGGTGGACCGATGACCTTGTGAAGGCCGCGGGTATCCGCTGGATGTGGGAAGCACAAGACCGGTCGAAGTGGAGGAGTCTGGGGGAGGCCTATGTCCAGCAGTGGACGTCTTTCGGCTGAAATGATGATGATGATGATGTTTTTCGAAAGAATGAATGGAATGAAATACACTTGAAAGATTGGTCGCTGGTCAATGCTTTCGTGGTCGCCTTCTCAAATATTTACTGATAGCGAAACAATAGTTAATAAAAGAATACACTTGAAATCTAGAGAGTGGACAAAATGTCCAGTAACTTGTAGTAGTTGTGGTAACTAAACATGTCCAAAGTAAACCCGCGCACACACTTAACTTGAACGCGAACGTTTGCGTTAAGCAAAGCCAACACTAGCCTCCTATATGGATATAAACGGAAGCGATTCTAGTTATTACACGAGATTGTCCTTGTTGCGTAATTTGAAAATCTTCGTCGCGAACATTTTCATACACACGCGGTTCCGCAAACGAAACTCGTATGGTATGCGTTAATTCCGCGACTTGAAGGTTAAGTACAGCGTTATAAGAAGGTACTCAACGTAGATATTACACCAAAGACCAAGAAGATTTAGAAGCGAATCACGGTTTCGGATATTTTGTAATTGCTTGATTTTGATGCCGTTTTAAATGTTCAGCTCATTCAAGGCTGAGCACTAAGGGAGTTTCCATGCACTAAATTATTGACAAAAAGCAAGTCACAAAAGGGAAGCGTCAATCAATAATTGAACGTGTCGAAGCGTCAATCCATTGTATGCATGCATATATGAACTGACCTGCAATTGAAAATGGTATAGAGCAAGATGACGCGCTTGAGGTACGCTTTCAAAGTCTACACTTCGAAAGACCGCATAGCTAGGAGTCGCGTCGTATATGGTCGCGATCCTTAGCAGTGAGGGGATGTCGAAGAAGATTATGAGAAAACGTACAAAAGAGATAGTTTTAATTTTTGGTGGTCGACAAAATTGACAACCCTACTTTTAGAACGGGTTTGGAAGTGTTTGGAAGGGACACGGCGGGAAGCCTAAGCTAAAAACGGTACCTCCGTTGGCGATTTCGCCGAAATCACTTTCCGCTGAGTGTGCGTGATGAGTGTCCCTTCTATTTGATTTTTACTCTACGATAATACGAAACACCTTAAATATTAATAAAGGTTTAAATGTTGGTAAGATTTTGTGGGATATTTGTTTTCTTATTAGCATGATTATGTGTGAATTCTCTTCACAGAAGAACTTCTATCACGTTGGCAGAGAGAGAGTAATTGTATCGTGGTGAGAAAAGTAGCTAGTAAGCAAAGTTGGTGGGTTGAGTATAGTGCTGTTCAGTTGTTGTCTTAGCATAATCAACCTTTAACATTTCCACTGCTCGGACACGAGCCTCCTCTTTGTGAGATGGAGTGGACCGTAATCCACCACACGGGCCCAATGCGGGTTGGTAGATTTCATATGTCTTCGATTTTTTGGTTCTAGGACATGCCGATTACCTCACGATGTTTTCCTTAACTGTTTTGAGAGCAACGGTGATTGGTTACAACTTGTAAGTCGTGGCCGTTACCACTGAGACATCACCACAAAGTTCATCAAATAACTTCTCCCGCTTTGGGTGGAGCAGGAGGGCGTGTAAGACTTTTAGGCACTGAATAAAAACCACCCGTGTTCCCTCAGTTGCCTGTGTGCCAGGGGCCACGGTATCTCTTTCGAACAACCCGCACTCCTGGTAGGCATCGGCCCTTATGGACCCCACCAGATCGCCGGACGCTTAGGTACCTACTGCCTAATTATTATCAATGAGCACTATAAGACGCTGGACGCGCGGGCCGGGCGGGGGTCCGCGTGGTGACCATGTTTGTGTAGACAACTAGGTAACATAACAAGCTTATAACTTTGTGACTTTTCATGATACAGTTTTGAAATTTTGTTTATAGATTATTTACATAAAAATACTATACACGTGTTTCGGGTTTTGCATATACTAAAACTAGGGTCGTATACAACCAGATACTAATTTTTATATGTTATATTACCGGTTTCGCGTTGAAAGTTTTTGTAGATTCGTTATTTAATTCGGATGTCAGAACATCTTGACATAATATATCTATGTATATAAAATAGCCTAACCCTCTAACCCCTATAAGAAAAGATATAAATACACAACGTTGACTTTCGGTAAGTCTCCGGTATTATTAATCGCTACACCATTACGGGGTAAATAATATCCACGGGGTTAAGTCCCCGCGGGTCACTATAAATAATAAACAGCCTACATTCACGAAATATTTGCATAATAATGGAAAACTGTAACGGGTAAACAAAAATATGTATACGAACACGTCCTACCTAAAAAATACATGCAAATCTGTTGTTGTGTACATTGTTTTTTATTTTTTTTTATTAATACGAGTAAGCTTGCTTCTACGTATCATTAGGTTTTGTTAAAAGGTTGCTGTATTCAGAAATCATTTTTGTGAAATAAATATCGAATGCTTGCACTCCACTGCGCAGTTCGCCCTGAGGACACAGGGGAGCATACAGTTGGGAAAGGGCTAGACATTTTATGCTTGCCTAGAAATATTTAATCAGGATTAAAATATTGGAGGTTTCGATTAATTTAATCTCATATATTTTTGTTGCTTTCAGCGTGTTTCTCAAGGAGTCAAAATCTAACTGCATAGGCTTGAAAGGATTATAAATTTTAATCATTCATCACTTTAAAAACTATGTTAGCTTGCCACAGTAAATAAATTGTATATCCAATCTGTTAACCACCGAAATATTTCAAGTTTAGAGCGACGGTCTGGTAGCTTACTCTCTGGTCTCGGGAAGGTTTGACCCGGTCAAATAATCTTAGGGATGTCGTGACAAGACCCGGGTACCCGGCTAGTCCTGACAAGAACCGGGTCGGACAGCCAACATGTACGGCTTGCTCAGCTGTGTTGCAAGGTTTATTTGAATATAAATAACGTTTTCGGCGTTCCATGTCGTGCCTGACGTAAAAGAATAGCACCATTCCATTTCTTCCAGTGGGTGCCGTAGAAGGCGACTTAGGGACTTACTAGAGAATGGGCAGTAGCGTTCTCAATGCATTTTACCACCATACTGCGATCGCCAACCCGCCTGCCAAAACCCCCCTTTTGGGGGAGGTTTATGTCCAGCAGTGGACGTCTTTCGGCTGAAATGATGATGATGAACATTTTCGGCAATTGTGAAATATATTTAAGTGTTCGGAGTCAGTTCTACATTTTTATTACTTAGGTATGGCAAGCTTCTCAGAACAATTAGTGACAATAAAAGGACGACCTAGATTTCTTAATTGTTTGTGAACAGTTGAAATAAAATAAATACACCTTTTTGTAGTCAATCCCTTTGGCTTTGTCATATAATTAAAATTACGCTCTTAATTTTTGCCCATGACGACGGCTTTTCGCACATCGATGGGATTTCCTGATGTTGCGAAGGTGGATACAGTTCCGCGCTGGATTTTATTTTAATTGTATTTGTTTATCTGTGTCTGGCCACACTTTTTTTTTAGGGGGACAGAATAAAAAAAGTGAATATTCAGTTGTGTTTTTACTAACCCACTTTATTACTACTTATCTTTTTATTAACCCCCGACGCAAAAACGACGGGATGTTATAAGTTTGACGTGTCTGTGTGTGTGTGTGTGTGTGTGTGTGTGTCTGTCTGAGGCAACGTAGCTCCCGAACGGATGAACCGATTTTGATTTAGTTTCTTTTTTTTGAAAGGTGCATTAGTCGGGAGTGTTCTTAAACATGTTTCATCAAAATCGTTTAAGCCGTTTGAAGATTATCAGCTCTTTTCTAGTTGATGAAGGGATTTGAGCATCTTCCACGGGTCTGATCAACTCGAAATTTGGTATCCTATTACTTCAAATATATTAGACGAACAAAGTAACTTTGAACTGACGCCGGAGCAACGTGGAATTTCCAGGATACCCAAGTTACTCACCAACAAACAGCAAAAGTATCGTGTTTGGGCTCATTGAAAAGGTCTCAATGAATAGATTATAGATTAATGGTGATCAGGACGAGGAATGAAGATAAATTAGTAACAAACTTCACTGTGGGAAAAATACGCAACGTTGCGCAGATTTAAGCGAGGCATTAAGTTTAAAAAAGCAGGAAATAAAATAAAATTTAAAAATTTAAAAAACCCCCGACCCAAACAAAAACTCTGAAAAGTAAAAATAATAATATTAATAGGCCTTTTAAGTTGAAGGTAATATTTTGATCAAGGCATTGTCAAGTCGGGTGACGGTCAATGAAAACGCCAAACAGAGGGCTAGCATTTTCATTGGCCGTCTCCCAACTTGACAATGCCTTGATCAAAATATTACCTTCAACTTAAAAGGCCTATAAATATTATTATTTTTACTTTTTAGAGTTTTTGTTTGTTTGAGTTTCAGATTAAGTTTACAATGATAATCCCAGTCATAGAAAACGTATTTGAATAAAAATACGTTACTTTGCTATACTCATAACAACCACACCGTCGAATAATCCACGAAAAGTGGGACAGAGCCTGTCCGCGCGGGATATTTAATTTTGTACTGAAAATCGGGACGTCTGGAAACACTAGTCTGTTACCTACTAACACTAAATATAACGAAAATTGATCATAGGGACTCCGGTCTGCAATAAAAGTGTTGTATTCTACTCAATTTATCCACTAGACAAGTGTTCAAATGTCATCTACTCGTACAAAATCTTCAGCCCACACAAATACTTAAAAAAAAAAACAACATTTTCGTCTAGCGAAAACCCGATAATGCCGAAACAACAGCAGCTAACGAAATTGTAAGTCAAAAGATTGACGAAGAACTTATTTTCGTTTGCTCATAGGAGGAAATACATTTAGGCGTGGAGGCTCCGAATGTTTTGTTACGCGAATATAGCGCGACTAGCTCAAGCCCGCGGCTTTACCCGTGTGGAAAATATCCTATGGGGAAGTATCTACTTCTGGCATTAAAATAACCTTATGTGTTAATCCAGGTGGGCTAGTAACTAAGCAACAACAGCCACACAGTTCGATCGTTTGCCACGGTTGATCCGTAGATGGGTGACCATTTATGCACACCAAGACTCGGAAAGCACGTTTAGCGGTTGGTCTCAGCTGTCAGTCGCGGATCTTTGATAGTGGTAACGGGTCATCCGAACTCCGAAAGTCTGACAACCAGTCCAACCAAGGGTATAGTATTACCCAGTAACTGGGTTGTGGACGTCAGATAGGAAGTCATCATCATCATCATTTCAGCCGAAAGACGTCCACTGCTGGACATAGGCCTCCCCCAGGCTCCTCCATTTCGACCGGTCTTGTGCTTCCCAAATCCAGCGGATACCCGCGGCCTTCACAAGGTCATCGGTTCATCTTGTGGGAGGCCTTCCCACTCTAGGTCTTCCGGTATGCGGTTGCCACTCCAGAACCTTTCGGCCATCTGTTCTGCGAGCAATGTGCCCTGCCCACTGCCACTTAAGTTTGGTAATTCTTCGGGCTATGTCGGTTGCCTTGGTTCTCCTGCGGATCTCTTCATTTCTGATTCGATCGCGTAGAGAAACTCCGAGCATAGCCCTCTCCATTGCCCTGGGTGACTTTAAGCCTTCTGATAAGGCCCATTGTGATAGGGAAGTCGCTCCATGTAAAATGCTGGTATCCGGTTAGACTGGAAGCCGACCTCAATATAGTTGAGAAAAGGCAAGGCAGATGATGTACATGTGTTTATCCAGGTCATAAAGTATCTTTATGCCAAATTTCATATAAATCCGTTCACATATACAGACAAACGGACAAAAATTCTTCGCTACTATTTTATTATATATGTGTAACTCGATTGTTGGCTTACCGATACACTGGCTCATTGCTCCTGTACCCTCTGATGGAACAAATTGGATAATGTAGCTCTTTGTTATGTATGTGACAGTATTATTTTATTAGAGTAACGTGTGTCAAAGGTAAGGTTTGGGCTTTCTGTCTTTCCGTTTGGGCTTTCCGAATTAGGTTTCGGGACATTGACGGGAAAAACGTTATGGTGGACTGGGATAATGCTTTTTTGGGGTTACTTTTTTGTAATGTAGTCGAGCTAGTATTACATTATTACGTAGGGTAATCTTCTTATTTTATTTATGTATTAAAACTAGTAAAAACAATACTGTACAAAGGGGGACTGGATGCCTGAGGCATTTTTCTACCAGTGAACCTTACGGTGATGCAGAGACAAAACATCGCAGATGCAACATAAGGGATAGATAATTCGAAAAAAGAATTCATAGACATTTACATAACGGTTACAAACGTTGTCTGGAGAAATAACGATAGGTAAAGGAGAAAACGAATCTCAGCAAATCAGCGCTGGGATTTTAGTGTTGATGGTAACTCTTTGTCGTTTTTTTTTAATTGTTCGAGACCAGTAGATGGCTATGTTGATTGCTGATTTTACAGTGGTCGGGTTTTAGATTTTAAACCTACTTTTTGTTTAAAAATAATCACATAGCCTCCCGTACTGTAGTATCATTACATTACCCAAATATCAAACAATAAGTGACAGTTTCCCGCGACATTTCCCCCTCTACCCATCCAAACATGACACGGGAAAGAAAACCCGGACTACGTAATACCCTCATTGTTGTTATTAGATTACTTTAGAGGTACAGTCGGCTGAGAGCATACGTGTGTTGGCAAATAAGCTTCGAACACCGCACCGGTACAGTGCGCCAAGAATAACAGACGATCTCGTAATGTTATATAGGCGAAATGGGATGACGGTTTTGTTGTCTAGTAAAGACGATCAATTGGATTTAATTTATCGGATTTGTTTGTGGAACCGAGTAAGAGAATTGAGTCACTATTATTGTAGGTATGTGTAATCAGCCTATATTGTTCTCACTGTTGGGACACATGCCTTCTCTATGTGAGAGGGAGTGCGGGTTGGTAGATGACACATGTCTTCGAATTGTTGGTTCTAAGGCATGCCGGTTTCCTCACGATGTTTTCCTTCACCGTTTTGAGAGCAGTGGTGAAATAATTTAGAGAAAGTAAAGCTAAGGTTCGAACCTACAACTCGTAAGTCGCAGCCGTTGCGCAGTGGAACCGATCTAACGAAATATCTATAGGTAAAACTCTCTTTTATCTGTTTTGTGGTAAAACTCGGTCACGAATTAATGTCTGGAAACCCTAACAAAGCTGGGAAAGGCTAGCCAAATGAATATTACGAAATACATTGCTGATAGAAATTAGAAATTCTAGTACAAAACTAATTTAAAAAAAAGTCAAATAGGTACAAAACCTCAACCGAAAAACTAAAACAATGGAAATCACAAAAAGGTCAGAAAAACCTTAGGCAGGGGTCCCACTGCTTAGGTCTAAGAATTCTCGAACGTGTTTAATTTTCTTTTTACTTTAAGCGAACTAAACCGGTAATATAAGCTTCTGTTATAAGGGACACTTCTTTTCATTACCCCCGAGACGCGTTGGCTGCGCCGTAGATACGTACAATGACGCTCACAACTGTTATATGAAAAGATCTTTTATTTCCTTTGTGAAATGGTGTTTTGAATGTCGAGTACTGTAGTGGGAATTCCTCTTGAATGCTTTTATAACTAGCAGGAGATTCTAATATTTGAATAATAATTGACGGCGCCGTAAACAAAAACTGAAATTGATATCGAGTCGTCGAGCTTCATTTCATCAAATATTTAGGAGCGATACCGTTGTTGTGCTGTCAATAACCACTTTAGGCTTTTTGTTTCTTTAAACATTTATGTTTTACCGTGAAAATAAATGCGAATTAGCTTTTTGTTTCGTCAAACATTTATATATATTTTTTGAAATTAATGCAAATTAGCTTTCTGTTCCGTTAAACATTTATATATTTTTTTTTATATTAATGCGAATTAGCTTAATGTTTCATTAAACATTTATATTTTACAGTGAAAATAAATTCGAATTACGTTTTAAGTCCGGGAGAGTATTACCATTAGTCAATTGTCGGTTTACCAATATAAATCGATGGAATAATGTGTTGTATTGTTTAATTTATGATAAGTGAATGATGTTTTACGATATTTTGCGAATATAATGGGTTTAAATTTAATCAACGTCACGGGCGATTTCGCTTGCGATGTTTAAAATAGTGCTTTTATGGACGTTTTATGCTTGCATGCATCAAGGAAAATAGTCGGTGTTTTATTAAATCATTGTGCTTGTTTTATGCTCAAAGGTATGCGTTTGTGCCTATCATTATTTTCAGTTTATGATTGTTGAAAAGGCTGTGTGTTAACATTTTCTAGAGTGCATTGAACTCTCATCACGTCTTTATATTCTGCCACTTGCTTTACCGATTACAGCCGCACGCGTCGAAGCGTAGTTTACTACGCTTGCTGCGGACAATTCGGTGGTTGGCCATTCAATACTATTTTCAGATTCCGTTGTGCCTCACAAAGCACGTTAAGTCAGCCCGGCTGTCATTTGTAGATCTAGTTTTAGCAAGGGGTTTTGTCATACCCAGTAACTGGGTTGTGTAGCTCAGATAGGTACAGCCGGTTAGACTGGAAGCCGAACCCAACATAATTGAGAAAGGGATGGGCAGATTGATTTGCTATAGGTACCAGGCTCTTCCCGTGGGTGTCGTAGAAGGCGACAAGGGACTTACTAGAGAATGGGAAGCAGCGTTCTCCATGCATTTTACCACCATACTGCAATCGCCAACCCGTCTGCTAAGCGTGGCGATTATGGAAAAACCCCCCTTTCGGGGGAGGCCTATGTCCAGCAGTGGACGTTTTTCGGCTGAAATGATAATGATGATGAGGTACCAGTTTCACCAGGACTCTAATTTGCGTAACATACTTTTGATCACAATCTGACTCATTTTGAAGCGTATTGCTGATCAGCTGCATCCGATTCGACTGGAAGCCGACCCCAACATGGTTGGGAGCTGCTGCGCCCTGCTGTGCCTACGACACAGCTGTACATTTCGCGTCTGCATCATTCTACGAAGATTGAGGAAGTGGTGCAGTACTTGAAAGTGAAGACCAACTGGACTCTGAGGGTCGAAAGGTTGGAATCGCGCCACGACATCAACTTCAAGTCATTCGTGGTACGAGTTCCAACCCACCATCTACAGCACTGTATGAAGGAAGACTTTTGGCCGAAAGGTGTCGTATATCGACGTTTCCGAGGACGATTACGCGACACCTCGCAGCGAAACACGACGCCGACAACTTTACGTGTATAGTTATAGTTTAAATAAGGTTTCTTAATATGTATTAGTTTGTCATTATTATTTAAGATTATTTGTGTATTTTATCTATGGGCCTTAGTAGCCTGACAATAAAATGATTATTATTATTATTATTAAAGGCTAGACAGATGATGATGATGATGGACAACAAACAAAATGATTTTTTTTGTTGATTTTATATTTTTTATCATAAAATAATTGTAATAGGTTTGTCTATAGTTTAAACAAGCAATAGAGGTTTTAGTCGAAAAGTTAAAACTATTGTTTTTTCAGGCTCAAAATACGTTAGGAATACTAATTATCACCCTAGCTCCCTCATCCCTTATGTAAAATGTAAATGATAAGGACTCATAAATATATCATAACTATAACTTTGTCGGCGCAGTAAAGAGGTATGTTTTGTTCATAGTTTTAAACAAGCGGGTACTAAGTCTCAACAATAATTAACACTATACCTACGACCCAAAAATTACGAAATTAAATAGCAATATTGAACGATAAGCGAATGACGCAATATTCAAAGAGAAACGGTATACGTAGGTATGCTTACATACTCTGCGTATTCGTAATCCAATTACTTTACAGTTCAGTTTGAAAATATACCCCATTCAGAAATAGAGCCGTTCCGATTCCTGGAACTCTGAAAATACTTCCCACATTGGAACAGTAAACATTTTTATAAAAATCTCAATACGATTTTTCGAATATCGTATGTGCCTGACAGTACGAACGTGCGCTGTACAACTCGAGAAGAAATTGCAATTCTACGCGACTGTACCACGTCTGGTCTCTGAGATAGTGCTAACTAGCCCGTCGGAAGACAGCTTTATAACAAAAAAACCGGACGACAACGAGTCGGACTCGCCCACCGAGGGTTCCGTACAAAATTGAATTTTTTGTTGATGTTGTGAATGGCAGGGAATGTTTTTTTTAAATATATAATTACGAATGTATAGTTTTCAGATTTTTGCCTGTACTTATAGTATAAGACGATATTACTTGACAAATTTCATAGTTCCAGGTCAACGGAAAGTACCCTATAAATTTTAATTTCCTTGAGAGTGTCATAATATAAGTTTTTTGCGGCTTAAACGGCCGCATCTTTTTTAACGTTAATTTAGAAATTTGACTTTTTTACAGCTTCAAGGGACTGATACATGAGTAAGTATATTATTTTAGTTTCAACTCGATTTCTCCCCGCGTTCCCGAGATAAAAGATCTTGACAGATAGACGGACAAGAGAGTGATTATTTTGAGGTACTGAACCCTAAAAAGGCGATTGCACTCGACTATACCTTGAAGTCGAATTAATTTAAAACGTTGTGTTAATTTTTAGCTGTTGTTGTTTAATTTAAAGTTTAAACAGAAATATCCATTTTAACTTCAGCAGAAACGAAGGTACCGTTCACAATAGCGTTTTATTTTATTCGCCCCCGCTTTTGTTGTCTGACGATTCTCTTTTATTGTTCTCGAATTATTTTGCGACTTGTAATCTCTTAGTTTTTCTCTTGAATTTATTTTTTTTCGTTTCATCTCGGTTTTACGTTTAAGGTTATTCAGGACTTTCTCGCTGGTGTTACAGTTTTTGCTTAAGTCTGTCTCATTAGTGTTCGTCAGATAGATTTTTTCTGCGGTTAGCTTTCTACAAGTGACACAGTGCTTTTTCGCGGGGGATAAGTACATTCAGAGAGCAAAAAGCCTATTACTTTATTCTAGAATTTTCTCGACACAAAGTAAGTGTTTGTTAGAGATTTCAAGTTCTTTTATTCATGACCTGAAGGCCAATTCTCGTAATTAAAAACGATCGCAGTGTCATCTCAGCGACAATCGAATTTCAAAAATGTGTCAGAAATGTATGGAAAGTCGAGGAATTTTTGACAGATTGACACTGAGATCAGACTGTGAACGTTCTTAAAATTAGCAGAATTGCCCCTCAGGTTTTCCCGTAACTTCATCCGCGTGAATTTTTTTGTTTTAACATAACATTTGTCCTATGACACTCGGCAATACTTTGGCTAGAGATTTATTCGGAATCGGATCAGCAGTTCCGAAGATTACCCCTTACGTACTAACTCACAAATTTTACATCTTTTTAATTTTAAAATAATTATAGTTATGGTAGATGCTAGTGTTGGGGCGTAATTCGATTGTTATTTGACATTCAAAACGCAACTGTGGGCACGATACAACCTAATGCATTTAAGCATCATAATCAGCCTATAATATTCCCACTGCTGGGACACACCTCACAGGGGCCTTTGTCGCATGTCCTCGAATTTTACGTTCGAAGATATGCTGTTTTCCTTACGTTTTCCTTCACCGCTTTGAGAGCAGTGGTGCTAAAATTAAATACACAACGAAAACTTCCTGGCTTACTTCAAACTCACAACATCACTAGGCCACAACTGCTCTCACACAACCTAGTAATCCTTACTAGTCCTCATCCTCACTAATATTATAAACGCGAAAGTTTGTATGTATGGATGTTTGTTACTCTTTCACGCAAAAACTACTGAATGGATTTGGATAAAATTTGGCACACAGATTATAACATCAGATAGGATACTTTTCATCCCGGTCGTACATTCCCGCGGGATAATTTCCGACTTCCAGGCGGGCGAAGCCGCGGGCGGAAGCTAGTTACTCTATAAATCCAAAATGAAACTTAAGCTACGGAAGTTATTTTCACAGCAACATAAGAAAAATATTATGAACGAAAGTTATCATAAAAACTTCAACAAGTAAGAAGTACTTAACTAACCAGCTGATAATACGGAACATCGCAAACTTTTCTTACTTGAAAACAAGTACTAACTCGCGGTACGTGTTCCTATATACCGGTACAAGTACTTGTAACTGACACAGAACATAATATTAAAGAAACCCCTCATCTTGTTACTTGCCTGACCCAAATACATACATACTTGGAACAAAGTTTCAACATCTCGTACAACTTACTTCAAGTACGGGTCTACTGGAAAATATCGGGTAGAGATCGGTACTGAAAAATCGACCGCTTGATTTTTTTTTGTGCATGGTTAAGTCTAGCTTCATCGATATTGCGTTGTAGTTGTGCTGTATGGTAAAACTTTGCATAATATTGCTTTTACAATATTCTAAGTGACTTCAAAGTAAAAACCTATAAGGTACCTTTCCTTTACACCGTGTTAGAGACAGCGGCGTTGTCAGCGGCTTCGCCCGCTTGTTTGGGAAAATTATACCACGGGAATGCAGTACCGGGATAAAAAAATATGATATGTGTTTAACCAGCATCTTAATTGCGTAACTCCCGATTCATCATAATCTGTATCGTTTTGAAACGGATTGTTAAACCATTGCTTCATATGTTCGAAAAAGTGTCTGCTCAATAACGTAAATAACGCAAAGAATATTGTTGAACTGTGAAAAAGAAACCGATTATGATTGATCGTAAGTTACGCAATTAGGGTGCAGGTTATAAACTATCTATGTGCCAAATTTCATCCAAATCCGTTCAACCATTTTTGCGTGATTGAGTAACAAACATCAACACATTTGGATAGTCGGATAACGGTACCAGATACTATTTAACAAAACAAAAGTAACTATTTAAAATAAAAGCTAGATTCTTTTGTACATTATTATTTAGATAAGATTTAGAAGCACTAAAGTTTTTTACTCCGCTGTAGCCACAACGTTAATTTATATCTTCAAGTTGACATAAACTGCTTAAAGAACCACTTTAATAGAAAATACCTTTTCTTTGCTAAAATTATTTACGTTAACCAAAATTGTGTCTTTGTTTGAATGCCGCAAAAAAAAATGACTTTAGAAACTACTTATGAGTTGGTATTAAATTTTACTTCAAGAAAACTAATTTTAATTGAATCTCAACTTTTATAAACACTTACAAACAAAGACACATCAGCAAAAAGACACAGAATAAAGATTATTCTATCTATCTAACACATAAAATCACGCCTGTATTCCCGGAAGGGCCAAACTGTCGTGCACCTATACCTAGTACACCCACATTCGCCAATGATTTTTTCTGTCTCATGCAATAGCAGCTGAGCCTATTGCCCTCAACCGGGCATAAATGCAAACTCCAAGCTGCGACTGAAAAAATCCTGATGGCAAAAACCCAATAACACTTGTTACATGGGAATCGAACCTAGGACTAGCGCCCGATCCCAGATCCGCATCTATCTATCTATATAAATAAAAAGAAAAGTCCTGACTGATTGCCTGACTGACTGACTCAGCAACGCCCGGCCCAAACCCTTGGACCTAGAAAGCTGAAACTTTGCACAGAGGTTACCTTTATAATGTAGACAAGGAATAAGGAAGGATTTTTCGAAATTCAACCCCTAAAGGAGTTAAATAGGGGATGAAAGTTCTGCGCGGGTGAAGCCGCTGGCAAAAGCTAGTCTACGTATAAATGTTCGGTAGACGTGACCTTGACATAATTATGTTTCGATAAAATTTTGCATAATTTATTATGCTAGGAATTCACAACTGTGCTCCAAGAAATTATATGAAATATTTCTCGTAAAGGTGGGTTATCTTTCTGTGCACTGAAGTGTAACATAGGAAACGACAAGTAGCAGAAAAGTATTTCGCTTGAAACTCTAAGTGAATTGGATTTGAAGCGAGATGGAAGTCAGATAAGTTATGTTCAACTATTTATAGGACTGGACAATCAGGTCCTTATCATCTTTTTATTTACTTTGTTTTGGTTATATATTTTTAATTAATATATAATTATTAAAATTATTTGTTATTTATTTCTAGGGCTCCGTATCTAGAAGATGCCAACGAGGCCCTATTACTGAGCCTGCGATGTCCGTCAGTCTGTATGTATGTCAGCTGTATGTATGTATCTCATGAACAGTACAGTACAGTAGACATTTTCTGAGTATTTCAATTGCCACTATAACAACAAATTATGAAAGAAGAAACGTGTTTTTTTTCAGCGTTTTCTGCCTTGTGGTACGATACCCTTCGTTTGCGACTCGTTCTTGACCGGATTTCTTATTATTTTTAATACTAGCGAACCACGCGATCCGTCAAAATATCAAGATTTCTACGCTAAATATTAATGTGTTAAAGGTAACCTTTGTAATTATCCTTTCAGAATAAATGCTCTGAAAGATGATGAAAACCACATCAAAATCCATTATACATTTTGAAAGATCAAAGACAGAGACAGACACGAAAAGCGACTTTGATTTGTATTATGCATAGATTTATACATATTTTCTGCTTTAGCTTAGAGACCACTAAATATTTAGCAATGTATTATTTAAATATTTTACGCCAAAAATGCGCGAACTAATTAAAACATAAGAACATCGCATCTCATAATCTCGGGTGTCGCGACACTACACACTAGTGTCTCCTTGCAGACGGTGTGTCGAGAGCACTCTACGACACCAAACGAGCACACAGCCGAGCCGCGGAGAGCGCTTTAATTTGGATCAAAATATGCTTGATTTTTTAATGAATACCTCGCTAGGGATTCGCTTTTTTTCTCCGCCGAAATTGAATTTATTCAGTGACGCGTTCCACCGTTCCTTTGACTCAATAAAAAGGGAAATTTTACATGTGCCCCGAAGATTAATAATGAGATTGGAGACATAAGAGTCTTATTAGGTAGGCTCCTCCAAGGAATTGATGAAATATTTCCTTTTTTCCAATCTTTACAGATTTTTAAAGATACTAAGTCTTTCGTAAATTAGATTGAACAAGAGAAACCTTGTTAATTTATTTCCCTTGGGGTCTCAGTATTGAAATCAACAGAAACACACTAATTAGTATTTACGTTGGATACTCGTATAGGTCACATTGACATATTTTCGTGATTATTTGACATTCTACATCAATTTTAATATCGACTATTTTCAGTGATTGTCATGGAAATCCTAACACTATGTTTAATTAGGTTCATTTTATTCATGTAGATTATTTTACATATTGTGAATGAGAGAACGTTGTAGGCCTTACAGACTAGATTTGTAGACGATTTTCTATACTATATTTTCATTCGTCTAAGTACCTGGTACTTATTGACAGGCCTGCACTGTCCTCCTATACATTTTATCACTGTAATTTGAAAACATTGTTAAAGCGAATTATTTTTAAAAGAGTAACCGTGGAGTTTCTTGCCGGCTCTTTTCCATAGGAAACAACGACTTGGAACCGTGCACCTAGCTTCTGACGTTTCATAAGTGCTCATGCAGGTTTATATGAAATAACATATTTTGATTTTGATAATTTTCGACTTCCATGCGAGCGAAGCCACTGGCAAAAGCTTCAAAATTAATAAATTATTGAGATAAGAAACTAACAAGTGCACTCATATTACAGTCATGGTAGTCGTACTAAGCAAAGAATAGATAAGTCACAATCAAAATAACCTCAAATGACCCATTTCATGATTCCTTTATTTTCGAATCTTTCCCTTTATTTATAGAACTCGGCGGGTTTCGCAAGGACGTCAAGCCCTTTATCAGATTTGGAACTTGTTCTCAACTTCCAAAACAATATTTTTTGTTCCGCAGCGAGGACGAAATTTAATAATTCACAAAGTCTCGACCAATTCGGACGGACTTCATTCCGTTTTTCAAGGCTCTACGCCTGTCAGATGATACAATTAAGTAAACCCTGTAAACTTTCAGTTTCAGCGTTGAAATTCTGACGAATAACAATTTCTATGAGTCAAAATTTGTTAAGTTCGCAAATTGTGCTCGGTGTATTACAGCTAAACGATTTTGATAATTTATTAATAAATATATAGTCGATATCTCTGATTAAATAAATTAGGCATTGTGATAAATAACCTGAAGAGATTCTTTCCCTTAAACACTATCTCGAAACTATTTTTTATTGCGAGAAAAACATTTTAAAATGTAATACTTGGATGATAACATACTACAACTGGACACTCATTTCCTTCAGCAACATCAAATTATCTACTTAACCTTTCTAACTACATATTTATCTTCCAACAAAACCATAATTCAACAGCACCACATTACTCCGTACACAGTAGACACAATAAGAGCTTCATTATTAATCCATATATATCCGTGATGCGTGTCAGAGCAGACGTGGATTGACAAACATCTCCCGCGGCGATGCACGTCGGTGCACTGGACAGATGGCGCCACTGGGAGAATGCGGTACCAACTGGACTTTTTGTGCAGGATATATGGAGCAGCTTTGAAACGGGAGTACTATCATTTGTAGTGTTAGCTAGAACAAAACCGTGTTTTGGTTTACGGGTGACAAAGGCAAAAGAATATCGTCTATGTATACACAAATATATTATTATCTGGTTGTTTTATTGGAAAATCTTATTTAGAACTAGGTAGATAGAATTGAAAATCCATAGGTGTATAGGATTGAATAGAAATTGTGAGAAATAATACTTGTCGGTCTGAGATTAACATTTGAGAAAAATTAAGCGGTATAAAAAGTACTTGATGGAAAGCTTTGGCTCTAACCATAAAACAAAAATATGAAAAACTTTCACCGCTAACTTGAAATCCTTTAGAACTACACTTCACTGGGTTCACATAAGAAAATAGCCAAATCAATTGGCAGAAAACTCGAAAAGGAAATCAAGCATGAATCATTGCACCAGGTTCGGGTGAAATTGTGTGAACCGATGTTAGCAGCACCAGAGGCGTGTTTAATATAAAACAAACGTAACAAGCCGACGATACTGATAGGAAGCGAAATTACACCTCGTCTCAACACAAACTGCTGTAATCACAAACAATTTCAAAGCGAAGAAGATTGCTGCGATTCGCAATATTGTAAGGGAGATGGTGCAAGGATTAGGCGCGAGCGGATTTTGGGACTAAAATTTTAAAGAATTACCGTATCTTTTATCTATATAAATAAAAAGTCTCGACTGACTGACTGACTGACTCATCAACGCCCAGCCCAAACCCTTGGACATAGAAAGCTGAAATTTTGCACAGAGGTTCCCTTTCTGATGTAGACAAGGAATGAGGAAGGATTTTTCTAAATTCAACCCCAAAGGGAGTTAAATAGGGGATGATAGTTCCGCGCGGGCGAAGCCGCTGGCAAAAAAGCTAGTTCTGTATGAAGTTTTAAATGTTTTTCTTGCAGCTAGTATTCGCAATCAAGCGCCACGTACTGATGTTTTGGTTACAATATTTTATTTATCGAAAAGTAGCCACTAATAACCATTTCTGTACGCTATTGCATTTTTTTTTTGTTTTAACTATACCGTTTCACTGCTGGACAAAGGCCTCCTCCAATTCCTTCACCCTTTTCTCGCGACCCCTCGAACCAGTCCTTGCGATACGCGTCCAGGTCATCTAGCCATCGATTTCTGGCCATCCGCGGCTGCGCCGTCCATCTTCAGACACCCATAGTGTTGAGACTTTTGCCCAGCGGTCAATCTACATGCGGCTTAAATGACCCACCGATCGTAATTTTTTATTCTTATTAGGGAATTTTATAACCGCAATACGTATGACAGTTCCATCGTATCCTAAATACACACTACTGCGGACTAATTTTGGGCCATGAGCCCCGAACAGACTCTTCGCATTATCACCATTTGGTAGACATAATTGATTATTTTCTTAAAGAATCAACATACGTATACAGACTGATTTACTCACTGAATCGCTAAAGTCAGCCGCTTGAACGTGCCACCCAATGGCTTATAAGCAAAAGGAGAGAGATCTCTTAAAGTGAAAATACAGATTGCGACTTTACAAAATGTGAGTACGTAGTTATTTTCTCGTGAAATAAACTTAGCGCGTTGATGGTACGCCCCCAGGCCACTCGGTTCCCGCCAAATTTTATTGTAATAAGGGTTAATCAGGAAGTTTGTTAATTAGGCCAGGCGAAACACGGTGCGAACTTTGACTCGTAAAAATGTGCAGTTTAGCGTACGCTGTTGTGATTTTAATTTGTTTCACGTGTAGGCCTTATTAGTGAATTGAGTATTTGCGCAAGAGCCTGGTGTTTGAAAATACGTTACGTCATAATTCATATGAACTCACTTACTTGCAGCCGTCAATGTGGCACGTTTATTACAAAAAGTTTAGCTTTGTAGATTGACGTCACTGTCACTAACAGCTGTGTGACAGTCGCTTTCAGAAACTCGATAAGCCTTATTAACGCACCAGTAATATCCTTACTAAAGGCTGATTTCATCAATGAAATTGACTGCCAGGGGTGCGGGTTTGTTCGACAGAGATACCGCAGCCTCTGGCATACGGGCTACTGAGGGAACACGGGTGGGTTTTGGTCAGTAAAAGTTTGACACGCCCTCTTGCTCCACCCAGAGCGGGAGAAGTTATTTGATGATTTCCCACCCAAAAAAAAAAACCAATGATATTGAACGCGATCAGCACATCTAGACTGCTGTCAGTGTCATCTTTGTTCGGGAATATTGGCTTTGACAGCTCTTGAACGCAGTTTAGATGTGCTGATCGCGTTCAGTTTCATTGGTGAAATTCACCTTTAGAGGTTTATTTAAGAATGTTGATTCCAGTTAAGGCATGTTTTAAATTAAAACAATGAATGGTTAAGCAAACGTTAACCATTACTTAACTTTAAACAACGTTAATAATAAACTAGCTTCTGCCCGTAACTTCGTCTGCGTCAAATTTCTTGCTTCCCGACCCACCCCGTCGCATCGAATCGCCTGGTTGTGCGAGTACTTCGTATTCGTGACTTTTTTCTTTTTGCTCGTTTCCTAACGGTCCTAGCGTGATGTTATATAGCCTATAGCCTTCCTCGATAAATGAGCTATCTAACAATGAAATAATTTTTAAAATCGGACCTTCAGTTCCTGAGATTAAGCAAACAAGCAAAAACACTCTTCAGCTTTATAATATTATTATATATTATAATAGCTGACCCGGCGAACTTCGTACCGTCATATTTTATTTCTCCAGTAGCAGCTGAGGAAATATAACCCTTCCAGTAAAATCAAATCAGTTGGATTATCAATAATTTCACAATAATTCTGATCAAATCAATATATATTTTTATAAATTTTCTTATATACAAATTTGTCCTGACAATAAGGAACGCATAAAAAAAAGAATCATCCAATTTGGTGCAGTCGTTCGGAAGTTATGCTCGTTCATATATTTCGGCGATTAATTTTTATAGTAGGTTATAGTATAGATAAATGCAATATCTTACGAGTTACTACTACTTATATGATTTTTAACTCTCACTATCACAAACATCAATTTCTTAGCTTTGAGAGCAGTGATGGGGTAACGGCTGCGACTTAAGAGTTGTAGTTCGTCGGTTCGAACTCAAGCAGGTACTTAACTTTGTGTATATTATTTCATAACCACTGCTCTCAAAACGGTGAAGGAAGACATCGTGAAGAACGAAAAATTGGAAGTCACGTGACATCCGTCAATCCGCACTGCCCTCGCGTAGTGGGTTATAGAAAGAAAGAAAGAAAGAAAGAAAAAGTATTTATTGTGACTCGCACAAGAAGATCACATATTAAAATAAACTAGTACAAAAATTATAAAAAAAAACACAAACAAATTTCTTGAGAGTAAAAACGATTAAAAATAAAACAGAAAGTCCTGCACGAGGCCGAGCCTCAGCATAATGCTGCGACATTTAAAAAGTGTCGCAGCGCTGGTATTCTGGTAGGGCCCGAGCGATGTGATGTCACGGGCAGTTAAAGTCTAAATAAATAATCTGAACTAAAGTTCATCATCATCATCATCATCAGCCTATAATGTTCCCACTGCTGGGACACAGGCCTCCTCTCGGTGAGAGGGATTGGGCCATAATCCACCACGCGGGCCCAGTGCGGGTTGGTAGATGTCACATGTCTTCGAATTTTTGGTTCTAGGACATGCCGGTTTCCTCACGATGTTTTCCTTCACCGTTTTGAGAGCAGTGGTGATGAAATAATTTTACACAAAGTAAAGCGCCTGGCTGGGTTCGAACTCACGACCTACAACTCGTAAGTCGCGGCCGTTACCACTTGGCCACCACTGCTGTACTAAAGTTAGATAAATGTAAATATGTTAGTGAATATAACAAAATACCGTCAGTGCTAAGCGTGACCTCATTATTTGTCGATGCCATAAGAGCCTGAGACACTCTGTGGCATTCCTGTGACAAGCAAAGGGTCGCAGGCGCCGACATACATGAAAATAATTACAATTTTTTTTTTCTCTGTATTTACGGCTGTTTATGGAACAGTGCAGTAGTGTAGTCAGTATACAATAAAAGTGGTGTGTGGTAGTGTAACTCACTACCACACACCACTTTTATTGTATACTAAATTGTATACGGCATTGACTAAATGGAATAATAAAAATAAACTAGTGACTGAGAGTGCTGTGTGATTATGGCTTTTACGATAGCAGAACTGAGTTGCGAGAATTGTTTTTTTTTTTTTTACATTTTTTGTTTTTGATGGCATTATTAATATCCTGAACATTACCAGCAAGTATATCTGCTACTTATCCGACTTGCACTTACACAATCATTCATACCTTCAGAAACAAGAAAATAAAGAAGACGTTCACAGAAAATTGACTTTCAAGTAGCATTTCACTCAATCTAAATTCTTCTATTGAATATGTTCGTGTAATATGCGAGTACTAGGGAAAAGCCATTGCATTCAAGTTTATATTCGTTGTGACGCAAATTCGATTTGTTGCACCGAATAGAGTACTATATTCTATTTATTATGACTATATTTTGTTGCGTTTAGAGTAGAAATATTTGAATGCGGGATGACAGTTGTCGCTGTATTTCCTAGTGGTTCTGTGGAATTTGTTCGGTTGAATTTGATAGGCAAATAGTTTTCAGTGTTATGAGATATTAGGTATGTTATTGTGTGTTATTTTATTTTATAACTAAATAGCTTTTGCCAGCGGTTTCGCCCGCGCAATTTTCATCCCCTATTGATCTCCCTTAGGGGTTGAATTTTGAAAAACCCTTCCTTATTCCTAGTCTACATTATAAAGAGAACCTCTGTGCAAAATTTCAGCTTTCTAGGTCCACGGGTTTGGGCCGGGCGTTGATGAGTCAGTCAGTCAGGATTTTTCTTTTTTAACCGACTTCAAAAAGAAGGAGGTTATCAATTCGACATGTTTTTTTTATGTATGTTCGGGCATAACTCCGTCGTATATAGACGGATTTGCAAAATTATTTTTTTGTTCGAAAGGGGTTTACTCCGAAATAGTCCCATTGAAATTTCATATAGATCTGATGATGCGTTTCGGAGACAGACAACGGAACTCTTCAAAAAATTACAGCAAATCAACCGCGAATATTGCTATCGCATAAATATGCATTGTTTTGACGCCAAGGATGATGAAATTTCGAATTGGTGTGAGGTAGGTAACTAAAAAGTGAAAAATAAAAACTTTTTTCAAAAAAATTACAACCGACTTCCAAAAAAACACTACAAAGTGCAAAATAACTTTAATTTCGGAAGGCGGTGACGAATAATTAAAATACACATCCAAAGTCACCGACTTCCGAAATTAAAGTTACTTTGCACTTTGTAGTGTTTTTTTGGAAGTCGGTTGTAATTTTTTTGAAAAAAGTCTTTTATTTACATAGATAGACTACTAACCAGCTAGAAATTATCCCATGGGAATGTTTTACCGGGACAATAAAGTAGCCTATGTTACTCCTCATAACATCAGCTATCTGGCAATGAAAAGCCTGTCAAAGACGGGCCAGCTGTTACGGAAACATACAAACAGACTGACTAAAAAAACCAAAACAATGTTTTTGTTGTATGTACAATAAAACTTTTATGTACAAAGTCGTTAGTTTGATATCACATACAATTCATAGACTCTTCAATCCTATTTATTTGAATAGTTACAGAATCACTATACATAGTTTCAGCTGGTACAGAATCACTATACATAGTTTCAGCTCAAAATAAAATACTCAAAGAATTGATACCAAATTTTCGGTTTAATTTTTTTTTTATTTCAAATTATAAAACAAACGTGTCACCGCACTACGTAGGTCACTAACTTTCCACGTTACTTGCCAATATCACGATAAATCTCTTCCGAGTGATGTGTTTATTTCTATTTAAAAAAGTTGTTTCTAAGTCCTTGGCTGAATATTTTTTTTTAAACTTTTGTTTGTGTTTAATGTAATAATCACGAAAAATGCGTTGTTGCCAGCCCGCGTGGGATGAATGCTCTTACGATGTTTCTAAACGGTCACGTCTCTGACGAGATTTTACTTTAACTTAGATTTTAAGTGTCTCCTTGATAACCAAACTAAAGTAAAATATCGTCTTAAAGATAAAACTCAGATTTTAAACGTGGGTATATTAAATCCAACTCACACTGGACCCGCGTGGTGGATTACTGCCTATTCCCTCTCACTGAGAGGAGGTCTGTATCCCAGCAGTGGGAACATTATATGCTGATTATGCTATGCTTAATGTATTAAATCCATAAGTTCCTCACGTTTATAATCTCTAAACACAACTTCTAATATATTAGTCTTTTTTTTTGGGTGGGAAATCGTCAAATAACTTCTCCCGCTCTGGGTAGAGAGCAGGAGGGCGTGTCAGACTTTTACTGACTAAAACCCATCCGTGTTCCCTCAGTTTCCTATGTGCCCGGGGCGACGGTGTCTCTTTCGAACAGCCCGCACCCCTGGCAGGCATCGGCCCTTGCAGACCCCTCGGTCAACCTGCGATGGGTCAGCACAGTGACCCCGTCGCCTACCACTTTTCGGCCGCAGGGGATAGGGAGAGCGGCCAACGTTATACCGGCACTCCTCTTCCCATGCGGCCTCACCGCATCCGCCATCAAACTGTGGCGGCCCCGTCCAGGCCACGGAAGGGAAGAGCTCGGCTCAGAAGCACCGGCACTCCTCCTCTGCCGCAGCCCGTAACCCTCAGCCGCGATGCCTCCCATTCGACATCGCGGCCCTCCTCAGTTGCGGTGCACCTCACCGCAACCTACTTTTTGGCCGCTACGTCATCGGCTTGAAGGCAAAAGCCCTGACGAGCGGCCCCACCTTTGGGTTCCTCTTCGCTTCACCGGGGCTGGGAGACCACGGTTACTGAGCCCCCAAGCAACGCCAATGCGGGAACCCACTCGGGGGTGATATAATAGTAGTTTGGTAATAACAATACCAATTTCTGCAATGGACATTATTTCGCCTAAGGCCGTTTGGCAGCCAATCGTAGTAAAGCTTATTTTAGCCTATTTTCTAGTTAAATGATTTATTGTCCACTGTGTAATGAGAAATTATGGTTCGTTGTTGATTTATTACTGGTTTAATACCGTTACGGTCTAATAAAGGGTAGATAGAGCTCTCAATCATATATTTTAATATTTCATCAGAGCCCTGTTTTTCATTTTAACTGACTCGTTGTGATTAGTAGCTCAAGTTCTCGCCACAGAATTTATCTTTGAAACTTTTCAATGTTTTGCCTGATTATACATGATATTAATCTATCTATAAATATAAAAAATGAATCGCCGAAATGTATGTACGCGCATAACTTCCGAACGACTACACCAAATGGGATGATTCTTTTTTTTTATGTGTTCCTTATTGTCAGGACAAGCTAATGCCAGTTCAATATTCATAGCTAAGACAGGACAACGTCCGTCGAGTCAGCTAGTGAGAAATATAAGTATGTACTCATTTTTGAAGAGAATCAAATATTTATAAATAGTGTTTTTAACCCGAAATGCTGACAACCAGTCTTACCAAGGGGTTCCATGTTACCCGGAAACTGGGTTGTGGAGGTCAGATAGGCAGTCGCTCCATGTAAAATACTAGTATTTTCCATGGAGCGACTGCCTATCTGACCTCCACAACCCAGTAGCTGCATCCGGTTAGACTGGATGCCGACCCCAAAATAGTTGGGAAAGGGCTAGGCAGATGATAATGATAGGTCTGGTCTTTTTAGATTCGTCTATTTAAAGCACAATTACACAGTTCGTTTGCGTTGGTAGTAACTTCATAAGTATCGATTCATTGCCATTATAACATGAAAACTTTTCGGAATAAACCTTCCACGCGTGTAATATATTCGTGTTAAAAGTATTACGTAGTTAGGCACGTGTATATCATATACAAAAGTTACCAACATTAATAAACGGTTCAAGTTCTATAGAGTTATTTTGGTTTAATAGGTCGCAACTCTACGAGCTGTTTATAGACCATCGTTAAATTTCGTAGGGTATTTTTATTAGAAACTAGCTGAACCGACAGACGTTGTCCTGTCTTAACTATGAATATTGAATTGGCATTAGCTATACAAACCTTGTCCTGACAATAAGGAACACATAAAAAAAAGAATCATCCAATTTGGTTCAGTCGTTCGGAAGTTATGCGCGTACATACATTTCGGCGATTCATTTTTATATAATGTCGCCGCGAAAGCGCCAACCTGTTAAGATTATAACATAAGCTTATGCGTAACTATTAATTCTAACCATTTGTATGGCATCAATCAGTGTCTATTGGTTTTCTTGAGATCAATGGTATCTATTGGCCAGGTTGTAATATAAAACTCAGAGTACTGCTGGTTTAATTACTAGCTGAATAACTATAAAACTAACAACAATGTCTTAGTTAAAACTATAGTCACAATTACAAAGGAATAATGGTTTTTATTGTCTGTGGGCTCTTAGTTTATGATACATGGCTACCTACTGTGCCGAAACAATGGCGCGTATTGCGAGTTTCATGGTCAATAACTGACTGTTATATTTTAATACGAAAACTAAATCAGTTTCAATCAAAATTTACAATCCATATAGTAGCAAGATTATTTCACACACACATTTATTTAAGAATACCTGTTCTTTGATTAAATTCCTTGAACTGCCGGAAATGTTATAAAGTAGTAATATTTGTGTTGTAAAAAGTAATGACGTTACTAATTAAACTTTCGTCTTAAACCGCCATTGAATTTGTGAATATTAGCATTGTTTAATTGTAAAAGAATTAACTGATAAGCGTTTCACCATTGTTAGTAAATTTTATAACACTAACTAAGTAATAAGATTCTTTCTGTGCGATACGCATTACTTCCGCCCACTTGAGGAGATGGTCGAGAATGGCGGCCGGACAGTATCGCTATGAAATTGTGTGAAAAGGACTAAAATTGTAATTGTGGAATAAGAAACCTCTGTAACATAATGTTTTGATTTAAAAGAGTGTCCGTGGAGTTTCTTGCCCGTTCTTCTCCATATGAGACCTACTTTAGCTTTGGAATGGGCGCCTAGATTCAATTTTAACTCAAACTATCTGATTCGCTGTTCTATGAAAAATCCAAAGTGCGTGTAAAAGATTTAAGTGAAAATAAATGGTTTGAGTTAAGTGTTGTGTGTGATTGTAAACCAACTACCCATATACCAACGAAGAAATACACCTTATAGAACAGAGACGGCATGCATTGGGTTTCCCGCCGTCTCATATATATATTTCACTCTTAGCCACTTCGGAAGTGCTATTCTGCAAAAATATCACCGTAATCTTTTCGGTGAAGTGAGCTTAAAGTGAGCTGTCAGTAGTGTCAATCCCTAGTGTCAGATGGAATGACAGCTCACTTCACCTAAGTCATCACGGTGAAATTTTAACAGAATACAGCGTCTGAATGATTTTAGGTCTAGGTTTAAAGAAACTTTATCCTTAACTAGCTTTTGCCAGCAGCTTCGCCCGCGCGAAACTTTCATCCCCTATTTAACTCCCTTAGGGGTAGAATTTCGAAAAATCTTTCCTTATTCCTTGCCTACATTATAAAGGGAACCTCTGTGCAAAATTTCAGCTATATAGGTCCAAGGGTTTAGGCTGGGCGTTGATGAGTCAGTCAGGACTTTTCTTTTTATTTATATGGATAAAGACATACATGTCATTCACTTGAGAACAATTATACTAAAGCATACACATATTACTCAAAACTCGTCATCTAATGTTTCGTCAGTTATAACAATGCCTCAATTTTGAAGGATAAATATTGGTAATCCACTGTCTCATCATCATTTCAACCGCAAGACGCCCACTGCTGGACATAGGCCTCCCCCAAAATGGGGGTTTTGCCATAATCGCCACGCTTGGCAGGCGGGTTGGCGATCGCAGTATGGTGGTAAAATGCATAGAGAACGCTGCTGCCCATTCTCTAGTAAGTCTCTTAGTCGCCTTCTACGACACTCACGGGAAGAGACGGGTTAGAGCTATTCTTTTACGTCCGGCACCACACGGAACCATTTCCTTATATATTCCAAAAATTTGTCTGCTCAAGAACGCAAATAATGCAATGAATGTTGTTAAACTGTGAAAATGTAAGCCATTCAAAATCAAAATCTAAATATTTTATTTCACATAAACCTGCATGGGCACTTATGAAACGTCAGAAGGTAGGTGCACGGTTCCAAATTGTTGTTTTCTATGTAGAAGAGCCGGCAAGAAACTCCACGGTTACTCTTTCAAAAAATAATTGGCTTTAACAATGTTTCCAAATTACAGAGATAAAATGTATAAGTACCAGGTATTTAGACGAATGCAGAATAGAAAATCGTCTACAAATCTACAGTCTGTTATAGTACAATGTTCTCTCATTCACAACATGTAAAATAATCTACATAAATAAAATAACTGCTGCTGTTAGTGTGATACGCATTTATGCCGCTGGAGTCTTTCTACCTGATTATTGGCCATAGACTGGCCCAAATATATTGTGATATAATTTTTGCATAAAAAAAATCTCGTACAGGAGGTACATACAGTACCAACATATTACTATGATTTCAGTCCATAAAAATCTCAAACCTAACAAATATTCGACAATAAACGGACAGATACTTCAAAAGAAACCCCCGATGGAGCCATTACAATTTTTACTATCAATATTCTGTTCGAATAAGAACGCTGAAAGGGTTGTGTGTCACAAAATATGTTAAGAGGTCCAAGTTCTCAACAAAGTTTGTCCGGAGCGCGGGCGCCGATCGATACGTTTACTCTGGCCAAACTATGGGGCTAATACGAACGCGCGCAGTAAATGTAACGGAAATTCGAACGATTTTGAAAATATTCGTTTCGTCCAGATTATTTCATTTGTTTTAATTCTTTATTCTTATGTACCAAGACCCCTCCGTGCTTGTGGATCCTTGACAGTCGTTACGGGTCGTCAGAAGCCCGAAAGCCTGACAACCAGTCTTACCAAGGGGTATCGTATTACCCAGTAACTGGGTTGTGGAGGTCAGATAGGCAGTCGCTCCATGTAAAATACTGGTATTCAGCTGCATCCGGTTAGCCTGGAAGCCGACCCCAACATAGTTGGGAAAAGGCTAGGCAGATGATGATGATTCTTATGTACGAGTGATACTAATCACCGATGGCGTTAGAAGTGTTCTTAAGTCCGCGGATTAGAAAATGTAAGGGACTGTCGGGCTAGGTGGAGCGATGATTTTGCAGGGTGGCTGGTAGCAGCTGGATGAGAGTTGCAGAGAATCGAGTTGAATAGCATGCGTTTGGAGGGGCCTGTGTCCAGCAGTGGACTGCTGTAGGCTGATGATAATGATGATGATGGGTCTATGTTCTATGTAAGAAAGTTTGGTTTCCTTCAAGTGGATCATTGTGCGTGGGCCAAGGCGGCCGTTGGTTATTCCAACCAGCCGACCTCTCTCCAGAAGTTGATTATATTCCCTGGTCTGTTAAGAACGTCCGAGTAAGATCTGGGAGCCCCCAGGGTTTTTGTCCTAATCTGGGCGACGCCGACGCCTGCTTATTCACAGCATACATGCGCAACGGTTTCCCCATGATGATGATGAGATATGACACACAACTCCATGTGTGAATTGTGTTTTTCCCATAAACCAAAATGAATTAGGTGAATCATTTCTTCAACGAAACTTAAAATGGTTTAATGGTATAGTTAGTCGTATATTTAAATATCATTAGAATTTACGTTAAATTAAGACGTGCGTTCGTGCTAGCCCCACAGTTCGATGCATTGTTTGCTAGCATTGTGAACGTTCTACAAAGGGTTGAACTATATTGTGCAGTGTTAAGTTCATCTTTTACTTTCATTGTTCGCTTGTTCGAGATAGTTAATTTTCTTGGAATTTTATCTGGATATTGTTGGAAATATTTTCATAAATTCTTTGAAAGATTTTGTTAGGAGATAGTAGCTGTTTTTCTTTTCATAAAATTTTAGACTTTTTCCTTATGCATATTGGAAAAAAAAGAATATGATTGTATAATCTGGAATTTTACTCAAAATCACCCTATAATGTTCCCACTGCTGGGACACAGGCCGCCTCTCTGTGAGAGGGTGTGGACCGTAATCCACCACGCGGGTCCAGTGCCAGTTGGTAGATGTCACATGTCTTCGAATTTTTTGTTCTAGGACATGCCGGTTTCCTCACGATGTTTTGCTTCACCGTTTTGAAAGCAGTGGCGATGAAATAATTTACACAATGTAAAGCGCCTGGTTGGGTTCGAATTCACGACTTACAAACAAGTTGTAAGTGCCGATACTATTATCTTATCGATTTTTACTAAGAATGTTAATTTAATATTCCTGAAATTTTATTACCTGTTTTATGCACTGCCATTCCCATATAAGCACACTATCTAAAAGTCGTTCTAATGCGACATATACCGCTAAATTTAGTACCATTACCCACAAAAGCTCCTGGAAAAAATATGGCGCCGTTTGAGCTCGAATTACAAGGGCTCAGCGAGATATGATTGGTACAAGTCACAAGATGAAACTCTTCCTGATTACGTAACGAAAATTTTATATGCACTATTTAGTAAAATATTGGGAATATGAACGAATTTTCTTACAATTTTAGGGGATAGGGTAAGCCATATATTATAAACCCTGCTTGCAGTTAGAAACATAAATGCCGGCTGCCGCTGAAAGCCAGCGTTGGGGCTCTGTCTCATCAAGAGTCGTACCATTATGCTAAGCGATGGCCGTTTTGCGTGGATATGACGCATATTTTCCCGCATGTTGTATTTGTTTTGTGTTTGTATTCTTTCTTTGCGTAATGTTTACCGCAAATAAAAACTTCTGTGCACCATAAAACAACGAAAAGCAGTGTTCTTTAAGAAATAAATAATTCTCTAATTGCTATCTACATTCCGTATCGTAGCCTTGTGAAATACATCTCTTTTAAACAGACGAAGGCTGAATACCAACCTAATTAATAACACATTTCCTGCCCACCATTCTTCTGTAACTTGCACCACACCCCAAGGCTTTGTTTCAAGTGGTCGCATTTATTCCCCGCATGTCCGAGTCCACTTTAATTACGGACAATTTATATTCAGATTAACGCAGACGGCAGGTGCTGTCGTGGTCTTATGCTCTCTATTATGCACCATACCGGATTTTAATGGCAGAGTATCGAAATTCACAATTTGTAAATTATTAATAAATGAAATGAAATCTTAGAAGATTTTAGTGAAATTGTGATTGGATTAGATTTAAATAAATGAATGTCATATATATAGTGAAGGTGGTAGAATTTATGTAAATAATAGCGTCTCGTGTAGACTAGCGCGACGCGAGGCGGTCGCGTCGCGACACTCGGTAAAATAAAATAAAAAAAGGGATAGAATTTCGGAAAATCCTTTCTTATCGCATGCCTACGTCATATAAAGAACACACCCTCCAAGTTTCAGGTCTCTACGATCAGCGGTTTAGGCTGTGCGTTGATCCGTCAGTCAGTCATTCAGGACAAAGCATTTTATATACAGGAAAAGTTTTATATAGTGCGCAAATTGTAACCATGAATTCAGCATATCATTCTGGACCCCCAGCGCAGAAATTTTTCGCCGGATATACAAAACAAAATCAGCTGTTCCATACATTTTGACCGCGTAGGTATTGCACTTTTCTATGCAACAGATGATTTTTTTTGTATAACCGGCGAAAAATTTTTGCGCTTGGGGTTCTAGAATGATATGCTGAATTCATGGTTACAATTTGCGAACTGGTTAAAAACTTACCCTGTATATAGATATAATATGAAAAGAAGTTTTTTTTCATAAACTTTCCATGTGCCTTAAGGAACATACGAAAAAAATTTGTCGAATTGGTCGAGCCGTTCCCGAGTTTTGCACTTAGCAACATTCATTTTATTTATATAGATTTAGAAAAGTAGTTCAAGAAAACTCTTGAAGTATCTCCGTGTATTTCCACGAGACTTGGACAGTTTTTTTTTTTGGGTGGGAAATCATCAAATAACTTCTCCCGCTCTGGGTGGAGCAGGAGGGCGTGTCAGACTTTTACTGACTAAAACCCACCCGTGTTCCTTCAGTAGCCCGTATGCCAGGGGCTGTGGTGTCTCTTTCGAACAAACCCGCACCCCTGGCAGGCATCGACCCTTGCGGGTCCCATCTCTTTTTGTGCTGACATCTCTTTGAGGCGCGCGTGGAACACAACGCGCCGTCGACTTGGGCTTGGTCCTTACCGGACAGCGAGCTACCCATTACTCGCCGTCCGCAAGCCCATGCCTACGGTGGCCGGCTAGGGTCGCGAGGGCGCATATGCTGCCTCTCCCTCACGTGCGCCGCCTCCCTCTTCGCGAGCATCACTGCTTCGCTGAAGGAGATGACGGCTCCCCATGCCCTCTCGCTCCGTACCATGGCCTGGACCAGGGCCGGACGCGAGAGATCGCCGCCGCCGATCGCCTCCACGAGGACACGGCGGTGCTCCGCCCAAGCCGGGCAGACCGCCACCGTGTGCTCCACCGTGTCCTCAGGGCGATCTCCGCAGTGGAAACACCCAGGCGTTTCCTCCCGCCCTATCCGAAACAGGAACCTCCCGAAACAACCGTGTCCGGTGAGGACCTGCATCAAGCGGAAGGTGAGGACGCCATGCCGCCTCTCAAACCACTCCTCAAAGAGGGGTCTAACCGCCGCAATCGTGGCGTGCCCAGCACTGGGTTGCGACAATCGCTCTCTCCATGTCACCATGAGATCCCGCCGGAGGAGACTTGGACAGTTCGAATAAGAAATTAAGTGAAAGTTACGTTCTGAGCAGGTTCAGTACCTAGAACCTACCACCGCACTACCACCATCTGGCACTTAATTAATACATAATTAGAAACTAGTGAGCAATCTCCTACACTAGTGCTACACTTACCCTTTATTTATAAACATTCCTTAAAGTTTAGAACCTAATAATTATTAGCGTCCGTTTAACCATACAATTTTGACGTTTAACCGTCTCTTAACTTTAATCAACGTTTCTAATAAACCCCACAGTGCTCATATATACGTGCGGTACGCGCCAACGGCAGAGGTAACTACAGCACTTGTCGGCGAAAGCCGCAGAGGTGTCTATGGCGGAGTCGACTGCAGCGGTTGACGCGTCTAAAGATGTCGCCGACGAGTTCAACGTCTGCAGTTGCCGCGTACACTAGCGCAAACGTGTCGACGATTAATTTTCATCTATCAAAGTCGCGTATTCCATAACATTCTCGATTCCAAAAATAACATCGATTAAAAACTGCATTCGAGATGTGAGTATAAAATCTGTCAGTTATAAAATCGAGATTCATACTTAAAAAATCATTCTAAAGTGCTAAGACATAAATCTTCGAAAGACTTCCCACTAATGTCTCAAGGCAATAAATTTAAAACCTATAGACCTAATTCTGCGGACATAAACCAGATGGCAATCAGCGTACTGCCTGACTTACAACGACGTTGGGCGTGATTTACAATAATAGGCGTTAACATCGGGCTTGGGTTCGATATAATCCTGATAGACTGTCATAGTTTGTGTAGAGAATGCGTCATACTGAAGGCAGAGCGGGCAAGGAGACTGATCGGAGTGATGTGTTGAACAGCTAATGAGAAGAAAGTAAATGCGTAAATCTAACCGATGTTATCGAGTCCAGTCGGATAACATGTTACGAGCTGATTCTCCATTTAGGCAAAACAATTATTTTTAGACATTAAAAATGCGGGTGGTGAGCTGAAAAACATTAGGGATAGCAAATGTTTAGACTATCACTATGAATTTTAACAGGCCTATAGCAGTGGCATTTCTCTTGAAAAAAAAAAAACTAAATAATGCTTTATTATTTTAACAAGTAAAACCTAACAACTAGTGGTTGGAGCCTCCTTTTAAGCAAATATGCCTGTGTTAGGAGACTCCGCTCTTCCATAACTTAAATTAATATCTTTTACTTGTTTTATCCAAAACTAGTTATCTAAATAACGAGAAAAGTAGTAATAAAAATAAAGAGCAAAAAGAGAAATAATAAAGCTAAACATGCCAGTACAGCACGCACGCAGGCACGCAAGCGTGAGGGTCTGTGAATGTGGGAGTGTGTGAATGTCTCTTACATTCACACACTCCCACATCCACACTCTGTGTGAATGTGAGAGTGTGAATGTGATAGTGTGTAAATGTGAGGGTGTGAGAATGTGAGTACATATGAATCAGAGCGTATGCATGAGGTGAACATGTATAGGCATTAGAGGTAGGGTATATTTATTCCAGCAGCGCCTCCTCTCTCTTTCATTTATTCTTCTTCGTCGTGTCGATGATTCCAAGCTCAAACAAGCTTCGACCAGAATTCTGCCACATTGACAGCGTTATCGTTGGATAACGCTGTCCTTCAAAGTCCTCCAAAGACCTTTCATAGTGCAGGAGCTGTTGCAAAGTTTTATTAAAAACCTCAAATTGATCTACATTTCTGACATGTTTTTGTATGTCGCTGAGAGTATATTGGAACTCCAAATTGATCTTTTTTTTTTAAATATTGGGTTAATTGGCCGTTTGTTCGCCACCGTTACTTCCACCGCTTTCAGTCTTACCTAACCTCATACGACGTAATTCGTGCATACCTCCACTACCAATGATACGACTTCAGTAATAAAACGTCAGATTATAGACGTTTAATGGTAAGATGCTTAAGAGACGTAACTTTAAGAGATTCGCTAACGTTGAAGTTGGCTATGTCTTTATTTATACGCGGTTTATACCATAAGTTGACATTGTTTACGAGTACATATTTATTTTAGGTCAGTTTTTTTAAGTGATGGCTAGAGAATGTTCATAAACACCAATTCAAAATTCGAATGGTGTCGACTCGATCTCGAATCTTATCTTGTTAGATTTATGTGAAGTGAGCCTACAGTGAGCTGTCAGTACTGTCAATATCTAGAATTTTTGATAATTCAACAACTTTCATTGCGTTTTTTATGTTGTTGGGCAGACAAATTTTTCGAACATATAAAGCAATGGATAAGCAATATCCTTCCAAATTATACTGATTGTGATTAGTAATGTGTTACGCATTTAGGATGCAGGTGAAATAATGTATTTCTTTACTTTAAAAACAAATTCGTTCACTTTCAATGGTCCCTTAAACGAGGTTCGAAGAGATCTTTACAGATAAGGATCTTTACAGATTTTGCAGATGCAATACGATGTAGATTGTAGTAAAATAGGTTTAAGATAAATTCTCTTTTTATAAATAAAAGAAAATCGTGCTAAGCGGATAGACTATCGATAAAAAATGTTCTTAAAAGCAAAAAAAAAAACATCTGCAAAAAATAAAATTCCCCTTCAAAACTGCACCAAAGTTATTTGGAGATCGTAAAACAAACTGTCGCCTACCATTGGTTGGGATTGGGAAGCCCCATTGTCATTATAACTTCGCCGATAATCGGATCAGGAGCAGCCATCGACCAATCAAAACTTGTGGATATATTGCACTCGCCTACGTGTTTATAATTCACAGAAATGTCGTGATTTAAAAAGGTTTTTAGAATATAATGGCGACCGGCTATGCCCTCCAAATTTATGCAATGTTACATAACAACAAGAGTGTGTTACATTTCACGTTGCACTGCATATATTATTTTTCTTTGTGTATCGATGGTAAAAAGTTGAAACATCAAGTTCATATACATATATAAAAGCTGGCTTCGCTTTTGCAACGAATTTTGATGCGGCTTTACACATAATTTAGACTAACATAAATTTAGAATAAAAAAATACTTCCCTATGTACCTAATATAGGTAGAATAACGATGGATGTCGCAAAAACTATTCCATGAAGACCGAAGACGAGATTTGTTAATTTAAGTACGAATAAAAGAAAAGCGTTTATAGATCGCGGCACGTAAGTTGAACCAAAATCAGAACAAACAACCGAAGGTAGGAGTCCGAACACTCGTTGTCTCGCACAGAAAAATGATACGATTACTTTTTAGCATAGTCATTGATGTAATGTGTACTGAAGTTTGGAAACAAATTATACTTCGGGTCTCAACCGAAGACGATTATTTATATTACATGCAGCATTACATGAGATGGTGCTATCTTCATCACACGTTTAGATCTTAAATACTTAAAAAAAAATGGATAAAAGGACATATTTTTTATTACAATTTCCTGTTCCACTACCACTGGCAACACCGTACGCCATTGAATCATTACGTGTTTTTGTGTTAACGGATTCACACGAAGTTTCACTGCGCGTTTTTAAAATGGGAAAAAGAAAGCGTTCAAGGTCGAAAGATAGTGATTATGATAGTATTTTGCGAAAAGTGAGAAAATTTGAGTCTAAATTAAGAAAACGACGGCGTTTGTCTTCGTCAGCGTCGGAGTCGGTGGAAAGTGATAGGTCGTACAACCGATATTATGATACCCACAGATATGAACAGGATGCGAACTTACCAGGTAATTTAATATTCTTTTCCATATCAACCGAATTTAAAATACATAATTATGTCAAGAAAAATATGGATTAAAATTTTAACGACCTACCCTCATTCACTCCGCTGGCGATCTTTAAAATCATTAAAATTTCTACGAAGTGTTGACTATTGTTTGGAATGTTTCATAGCGTAATAATATAAAATGTACCTACATAAACTATATAACAAAAAACTTGTGTCGACAAGATTGTTATCTTGTTTTGATCTTTCATTCCATGATAATATTGGTGTTGTACTTGTACCTATTCTCCACTATTAAAATACCTAATAGTGTTGAGGTATTTTACTCCACGAAAAATCGTGTCGAGATTAGACTCCACTGTAAGTGTTGAGGAATACCTTATAACACGAAAGGCGTGTTGAAAATACCTACTCCACGTAAACCGTGTTGAGGATATAAGTACTTACTGCACTACTTATAAGTTGGCTCCACGTAAATCGTGTTGAGGATCTATGCACCATACTCCACTATAAGTGTCGAGGATAATTTTGCTCCACGTAAATCGTGTTGAGGATATAGGTACCTACTCCGCTATATGTGTCGAGGATAATTTTGCTCCACGTAAATCGTGTTGAGGATATAGGTACATACTCCGCTAAATGTGTCGAGGATAATTTTGCTCCACGTAAATCGTGTTGAGGATATAGGTACATACTCCGCTATATGTGTCGAGGATAATTTTGCTCCACGTAAATCGTGTTGAGGATATAGGTACATACTCCACTATATGTGTTGAGGCAACGTACTCCATGTAAATCATGTCGAGACTATGCTTCGCTATATTTAAAGCTAGTTACTCATACTTATCAGTGTCACTTTGGTTTTGGTCTTGATATTTATTGTCTACAGAACAAGAGGGTCTTGATGACGTCGTCTATTTCTACGATGACCCTCAACCTGGCCCAAGCGCTGGTGACGACGACGAGCCGGTCGCGGGACCATCCACGTCGGCATCGCGCCGGCGCGGCGCGGCGCGCGGCGTCAGCTTCTGTAGCCGCTCCGGCGCGCGGCGTCGGCACCGCCGGATGTCAGCGCCGAAAATGTTGAAGCACCACATCCAAATGACGCTATTGAATTAGACCCTGAGATTTTACAACTACTAGACACAGACCTAGTCAATCAGAAAAATTATGGAGATATGTTACATAAGGACGCCGCGCCGCAATAGGACGTGTTTTGAATTGGGCCCTATCACCAGGGAGCTTGGTGCCACAGGATATAATAAAATCGTTGAGTGATGCTGGTAGACTCATACCTATGCGATAGTCACTAAAAAGAGTCTCAATCACGACGATATGCGGCTTTAAGCACTTTAAATAAAAATATCAAAGATACCGTCAAAAACACAAACATAGATGATATGCTATTCGGTTCCGACTTATCTGAGCATATTAAGTCGTCAAAAGCTATAACTAAGACTGGTTCAGAAATTAAATTGAAAACTCAACGGCCTATGAATAGGACGTCGGCCGTTACACAACCTCGGGGTGCTTTAAACTCGAGGGGGGCGCCGCCACGCATAGCATCAGCGGTCGAGCCGCGGTCGACCCCCGCACTATGCAGACCGCCGAGGGATCGACGCCTAGAAGCAACCCGGGGACGCCGCCACGCCAACAGCGCGCGGTACCAGGCGAGGAGGCGATATTAGGAATAGGTACAGGTACCCATTGCTGGCTGCTTATCAAACTTTTATTATAAATGGTGCGAGCTCACTGATGATCATACTATTTTATAATGGGTTCAGGGATATAAAATTCCTTTTAGTGAAGAACCTATACAAATAGCGAGCCCCCTAACAATGCATGAATTCGCAGTCACAAAGTCAAATCATTGACAAATGTATATCAGACTTGATACGTTCGAGATTTATATCAACATGTACATCTTGCCAAGGAAAATTTATTTCACCAATATTATTATACCGAACGGAACCCATAGGTTTATTTTAAATTTAAAAGAATTAAATAAATTTGTTAAGATTGAACATTTTAAGATGAAGGACTATCGTACCGCACTAAAATTATTAAATCATAACTACTTCATGGCGACAAAAGACATTAAGGATGCTTATTTTTTAATTTCCATAAGTGATGATGACCGGAAGAAGTTACGGTTTAGATGGAAGTCTCAGTTATACGACTTCAATGTTCTTCCGTTCGGCTTGTGCACTGCACCATTTGTTTCCACAAAATTACTGAAACCCGTTCTAAAATACTTACGCATTTTAGGATTCAGTAAACTACCTTGATGATTTCTTATGTATAAGTAGCTCGTATGACGAGTGTTTGTTAAATGTTAAAACTACAGCCGCAGTGTTAGAATCGTTAGGTTTTGTAATTAACATGACTAAAAGTGTTATATCACCTGGTAGGGTTTGTAGGTTTTTAGGCTTTTTATTTAATACCTCAAGCATGATTATTACTTTACCGGATGAAAAGAAACATCGAATAAAAAATAAAGTTACTGAGTTGATGTCCAAAAATCAATGCACTTTATGGTACTTTGCTGAAATAATAGGACTGTTGACCTCCGCATGCCCAGCAGTCAGTTACGGTTGGATGTACACAAAATTGCTTGAGCGCGAGAAATTCATAGCTTTAAATCATTCCGAAAATTACAACAAACACATGAAAATAGGAACTTATCTTAATAAAGATCTTTCATGGTGGATCAATAACATATTATCGTCATCTTCGCCTATCAGAAAAAATAATTATTATTGTCTAGAGATTTTTAGTGATGCTTCGAACACCGGCTGGGGTGCAACACGCAGTGGTCAAAGTGCGAATGGAAATTGGTCAGAGATAGAATTGTCCTTACATATAAACACACTTGAGCTTACGGCAGCATTTTATGGCTTAAAGATTGTTACTAAAGGCCTAAAAAACCTCACTATTTTGTTAAGGATTGTTAACACCACTGCTATAGGTTATATAAATCGCATGGGTGCTGTTCAGCACCCACATTTAAATGACAGTGCTCGAAAGATCTGGCAGTGGTGTGAAACAAGAATTATATTTGTATTCGCATCGTATATTAAATCTAGCGACAACGTAATAGCAGATCGAGAATCACGGCGAATTAATATTGATATAGAGTGGGAAATCTCAGATTGTGTTTTTTCACATATAAGTCAATTGTTCGGAAAGCCGGAGTTTGACCTTTTCGCGACCGCTCAAAACTACAAATGTAGTAGATATGCATCATGGAAGCTAGATCCATATTCCGAAGTTATTGATGCATTTACTGTTTCTTGGCGTAATATTTACTTTTATGATTTCCCTCCTTTCTGTTTAATTACTAAAGTCTTAGAAAAAATGATCGTATATAAAGCTATAGGTATTTTAGTAGTGCCTTAAGGCTCGTGCACACTAGCGCGACGCGACGGTCGCGTGCGATTCGGCGATTTATATCCTTAGAACAATTTCTATGAAAACGCGCGCGACACTTCACACAGGGGCGATCTGTCGCGCCGCGACACCGTCGCCCCGCGACGACTAGCGCGACTGCAAATTGGTACATTTTGTATGGCGTCGCGGCGCGACGACGCGATATCGCGGCGACAACGCGATATCGCGGCGACGAGCAGCGCGACAACAATGTTACATTTTGTATGGTGTCGCAGCTGCGCGGACGCGACACGCGCCGTCGCGCGCGAATCGCGCGCGACACCACACGAGAGGGTATAAATAGCGGTGCAATCCAAGCTGAGCTCAGTACTAGACGAATTTTCGTCAGAGGACTAAGGTAGGTCTGTGCCCGTTTGCGGCGTAGGGTTAGGTTAGGTTAGGTTAGGGAGGGTGAGGAGGGACCCTCTCCGAGGAGGGTCTCTCCTCTGGGGAGGGTCGACCCTCTTGGGAGGGTATCCCTCCGAGTAGGAGGGCCACTCCTCTGAGGAGAGTATTCCTCCTCCGAGGGTCCCTCTCCTAGGAGGGTTCCTCTCCTAGGAGGGTTCCTCTCCTAGGAGGGTTCCTCTCTGAGAGATCCGTGTCTCCCTGAGTTGAGTTTTATAGTTTTTTTTTTTTTAGCGCATTTATGTGCTGTCGGGAGGACGTGTCGCGCTCGAAAATATGGAAGCCCTGGTGTTTCATGGACCCCACCATCGACCACCGGCGGGCACCACTTTAGGTAGTGAGCTAATCATGGAGCGGGATCACATGACATACCTACTTGGGCTAGGAGAAACTTCGGCCAGCACTTCTACCGACTTGCCCCGAAGTTGATCAGCACAGCTTCCACTCGAAGTCGGAATCTGGCTGGACCGAGTGCGGAGTGCCGACGGCCTAGCACGGGGGTGGTGCACTCGATGGATGGCCCTGTACGGCACCCCAGTGTGAGCGGCTCCCGGAGCCTACGATGAACTGCCAACCATTTAGCGGAAAATCCATGCCACAGTATATCATATTGCAGTTGATCAACTAAATTAATTTTGCTTAGGTTCGATATTTTTTCCTTACTCTTAGGTACCTACATTTTAAGGTAGAACTAATATTATTACTTAAAATGCCCTATGTTGGGTAAGTGTCCTGTAAGTTACCTATTGAGCGTTTTCATATTATCAGATATCGACACCAACCCGATACCGATATGTTGCCAGCTATACGCATACCGATTCGAAACCGATATAATTATTATCGGCTTGATGATATTGGTGAATATCGATGACCATCGCGACTCACCTAACGATCACAGTATAGTAAGTATCGACGTCTTGAAGTCGGCAGTGGGAATAAGTGTGATCAAATGAAAGAATGGCCAGTTGTCTCACCTCTATTGTGCTGATATCGGTGTCTTAAGGATAGCAATAGGGTTTCTGTTACACCTTGTATAATGTGTTTTTTTTTTTGTGTGTGATATCATCAAATAACTTTTCCCGCTCTGGGTGGAGCAGGAGGGCGTGTCAGACTTTTACTGACTAACACCCACCCGTGTTCCCTCAGTAGCCTGTATGCCAGGGGCCTGGCAGGCATCGGCCCTTGCGGGCCCCATCCGTTTGTGCTGAAATCTCTTTGAGGCGCGCGTGGAACACAACACGCTGTCGACCTGGGCTGGGTCCTTATCGGACAGCGAGCTACCCATTACTCGCCCTCCGCAAGCTCACGCCTACGGTGGCCGGAAATCAGCCTGGGATTCCCGACGCCCAGGGCGTCTCCTGCGGCGGTTAGGGCCGTGGTTGTCGTTGGTGTCTTACGACTTCCACGCGAACGAAGTCGCAAGCAGAAGCTAGTTACAAATATAGCACTAGTTACAGGTTTTGCGGTTGTTAGGTGAAAATTATAAATGCAATGGTTTTAACATTGCAATAAGAACCCTTGAGCAATTTGTTCTTTGAGAAAATAAATGTCTTTAAAACAAACTCATGCTTCCAGACCCAGAGGTTGGGGCTAAGCGTTAGTTGTCAGTGAATTTAAGAAATTTATCAAGTAAACAAGCCGTGAGCCCGACGGTATTCTCTTCGACAAAGATGGTAGATTTCCATACAAATTTTTATGGCCCACTCCCTCTCACAGAGAGGACTGTGTCCCAGTAGTGGGAACCTTATAGGCTGATTATGAATTGGTTAAGTAGAATAATGAATGATTCCATAACCTGAATACACGTAGTAAAGATCAAATTGTGATTCCAAAATTTAGACTGACTAAAGCTAGCAAGTCATTTCTAATAAACAGTATCCGCTTCTATAACAAGTTGCCAAAGTCAGTTACAGAACTTAGCGATGGAAAGTTTAAAACGCACATCAACGCATTATCAAAAAAGCATATTATAAGATTAAAGACTACGTTGAAGACAGGGAAGTTTGGCATTAATTCCTTCTACACATGTGGCTTCCCTGGTACCTCATTAACAGCATAACTATGTTATTATATTAACTGCTCTCAAATACAATGTTCTTTTGTATTCTTTTAATTTTTAATATGCTGACATATTCTCGTCATTAATTGACATTAAACATCAATTTTATTTATGTTGATTATTTTACATATTGTGAATGAGAGAACGTTGTAGGCCTTACTGACTGTAGATTTGTAGACGATTTTCTATTCTGTATTCGTCTAAGTACCTGGTACTTATTGACAGGCCTGCGCTGTCCTCCCATACATTTTATCTCTGTAATTTGAAAATATTGTTAAAGCCAATTAGTTTTAAAAGAGTAACCGTGGAGTTTCTTGCCGGCTCTTCTCCATAGGAAACAACAATTTGGAACCGTGCACCTAGCTTCTGACGTTTCATAAGTGCCCATGCAGGTTTATCTGAAATAAAATATTTTGATTTTGTTTTTTTTTTTGAGAATAGGCTAAAAATGGTCGTACTGTTTCGCTTACACTGTAACCATATTCTTTTGCTTATGATGCCGCCGCTCAGAAAGAACCTTAAATATTGTGACAACATATGAAGAAATAATTACCGTACTTTATTGTCTAGTGACGAACCTACTGCTCCAGTTGTAATTTATCGAATCTATTTTTTTAGGACATCAAAATTAATTTAGTACATAATACAGGTTTTTTTTTATCCAGTGCGCAAATTTTAACCACGAATTCAGCATATCATTCTAGACCCCCTACCGCAGAATAAAAACTTACCCTGTATATAACCGTCCCCGGTCTTGTCGGATTACGGACGCATTGGACTATTTACCAAGTGTCATAGATGCGAGTATATGACATAGATACGAACTTGATTGGGAACATGAGCACCGAGTTATGCTGTCAGCGCATAACCTGACTGCGTTAGCACGGCGCTATTTTTCAAGCACGTTATAATATTTTATCGTATACAATAGTGACAGTGACTGTTTGCGTGTGTCAGTGTCTGTGTGTTTGAATTCAAAATTGAAAGCCAATATTTTAAAATCACGGATTCGAGAAAAAATCTAGGTATACAACCGACAACCGGACACATTGTATACTATGTAATATTAATGTAGGATATGATAGTAGGGAAGACAATTCGGTGGAGAGGAACTATCACGGATAAATCTGATTAAAAACTTCTTAGAAAACTGCGTTTTATACAAACTTCTTCATAAACGGCGATAAAAAATTAAAGACTACTCTCACTTGACTATTATTTTATCGATGATAATTTGTAATGTGTCAACACTATTTTAAGATGACAATTAAACGTCATCATATTGTCTCGAAATAATCACATTTTCGAAAATAATTTCTGTATTCTGAGACAATTATATTAATTAAAACTAATTACAAGATATTTTTTGAGGTGGGGCCGCTCGTCAGGAATTTTTCTGCCAAGCCGACGACGTAGCGGCCAAAAACGTAGGTTGCGGTGAGGCGCATCGCAACTGAGTATCGTATGGGAGGCATCCATTGAGGTAATATGTACTGTACGTTAGTACATATTACCTCAATGGAGGCATCAGGGTTACAGGCTGCAGCGGAGGAGGAGTGCCGGTGTTTCTAAGTAGCGCTCTTCCCTTCCGTGGCCTGGACGGGGTCGGCACCGTTTGAAGGCGGATGCGGTGTGACCGCAGGGGAAGAAGAGTATCGGTATAGCCGCTCTCCCTATCTCCTGCAGCCGAAAACTGGTAGGCGGTGGTGCCAGTGTGCTGACCCGTCGCAGGGGAACCAAGGGTGCCATGCAGAGGGTCGTCTGGCACCCGTGTGCTATTTGGTCCCTGGGGTGGTTACGGCGTGCCATGTTTTCTAGTCGGACGGAGCGGCAGGGTCGTGAATGTTCCCGTGTTCCAGCCACAAGCGGCACTGGAGGTCACTGTGGAGTTTTAGTGACAAAAAATGTGCCGCTTGTGACGGGGACACGAGAACATCCGCGAATCTGCTGCGGACGTCCGTCTCCGGACCCTCCTCGGAGGCTCCCCTCCTCATAAGGGAGACCCTCCTCGAAAAGGGTACTCTTCTCAGAGAGCGGACCCTCCTCGGAGAGAGGACCCACCTCAGAAGGGAGTCCCTCCTCGGAGAGGGGACTCCGCAGAAGGATAATCCAAACCCTTCTGCGGAGTTTAGGAATTTAGGTATTAGGGAATTTAGGTATTTCAAAGAATTCGCAGATCAAACTCTTATTAGTCCAGTGCTAAATTGTCAGTTTTGTAAAAGGAGCTGTAATTCTATTTCAGTTCTAAGTTCTTATTTCATAAACAGGCTCGGTGGTTTAAACCATACCTTAAGAAAACACTTGTTTTGTAATAAGGGGGATTATCTCTAGTAATATTATAAATCCGAAAGCAACTCTGTCTGACTGACCGCCTGTCTGTCTGTTACGCTTTCACGCCTAAGCCGCGGAACTGGTCATCATGAAATTTGGCAGAGATATAGCCTGAGATATGGAATAGGATATAGACTACTTTTTACGTGATGACCGACATCCACGCGGGTGGTGCCGTGGGCAAAAGCTAGGCTTTATTTATACTTTTAAAGTAGGTTCGGATTACTTCCAACAAGTGGAAAGTTGTCAGAGGAAGCCTCTGAATCTAGAAATAAGGATTTTCGCACACATTTTTCAAGAGCTGCACAAAGCATAATAATAATTAAGTAATCAAAATTTGGACGATGAGGCCGAAACCGATATATAGAACTTGGCTTTTGTACAGACGCCAGCACATCAAGCTACCCCAATTCGTCAAATTTCTTTGATAGATTTTCAACTTTATTACATAAGTTTAAGGTTCATGTTCCATTGGGAAAATTTGACAGTTTGGGGTAGCTTAATGTGCTGGCGTCTGTAATGAATCTTTTCCAGGGTTTAAAAAGCGCCCCGTTACACTAATCATTGTTTCACGCTAACTTTATTTCATAAAATATCTATGTTTTTATATTATTCCAAGTGGATTAGACCACGCCCAGTAAACGCTCAGTTTTTTTTTGGATCATAAAATGAGTTGCAGGCGACTACTTTTACGAAATTACATAAATTGAAAACTAAGAGAAGAAACGTTTGTATTCCTACCGTACTTAGCCCACCAGGTGGTAGGTTTGGTCACTAACCTACCTCCCCGGTGGGTTGAGCGTTCATTACATGGGGCTCAGTAGCCGTGGCTGAAAAAAAAAAAAAAAAAAAAAAAAAAAACTCACCTATCTCAGGGAGACACGGATCTTGAGGGAGGTACCCTCCTCACATGCTCGGAGAGGGGCCCTCCTCAGAGGTTTGTCCCTCCTCGGAGGGACAACCTCTCAAGAGGGAAGACCCTCCTAAGAGGAATTCCCTCCCCAGAGGGACGACCCTCCTAAGAGGAAATCCCTCCTCAGAGGAGAGACCCTCCTCGGAGGGGGTCCCTCCTCACCCTCCCTAACCTAACCCCACGCCGCAAACGGGCACAGACCTACCTTTGTACTCTGACGAAAATTCGTCTAGTACTGAGCTCAGCTTGGAATGCACCGCTGTTTATACCCGGTGTCGCGCGCGATTCGCGCGCGACGGCGCGTGTCGCGTCCGCGCAGCCGCGACACCATACAAAATGTAACATTGTTGTCGCGCTACTCGTCGCGCGCGATTCGCGACGTCACGGCGTCACGAGTCGTAGCGGCGCGACGAGTTGTCGCGCCTGTGTGAAAGGGTTTGCGTCGCGATTATCGCAGAATCGCCACCGCGACATGTCGCGCTGTCGCGTCGCGCCTGTTTGAAGAAGCCTTTACGGTAGCAAAATTATCCGGGAGGCGCTGATCAAACGTGGAGTATCACGAACGTCATTACATATAATGATGGCCTCCTTTGCAAATACAATCTTAAGACAGTAGAATAGTTCGATAAAATCTTGGTGGCTTTATTGTAAAGATAATAACTTGGATCTTTACGAGACGGATAGTGCTCAAATTATATCAGTTTTAACAAAAAAGGTTGAGGAGGGTACTAGCTACAGTAGTTTAAATACGCATAGGTCTGCCCTCTCAGTTATTTTAGGCTATAACGTTACTATGTATGAGTGTATCAGCCGCTTCCTTAAAGGTGTCTACGGACTTACCCCCCCAAAACCAAAATACAATTCAACATGGGATACAAACGTAGTACTGAAATACCTTTCCGATTTATGTCCTTACGATAATATATCTTTAGTTGATTTGTCACATAAAACTTGTACATTATTGGCTATCGCTTGTGCCCAAAGAATGCAGACCATCAGTGTAATAAAGTCAAAAAATATATCGATACAAGAAAATGAGATTGTAATTAAAATTAGTCATTTAATCAAAACATCGAGGCCCGGGGCATACCAACCACTTATGAAACTACCGTACATTCGCGGAAACCCCAGTATTTGTCCAGCATTTGCTATTGAAACCCACATAGACAAAACTAGATCTTTGCGAAATGACTACCCTGAAGGATATCTTTTTATCGGTGTACGCAAACCTCATAAAAAAGTAGGCCCTCAGACATTAACACATTGGGTAAAAAAGGTTTTGCAAGACAGCGGAATAGACATTTCCATATTCGGTGCTCATAGTACTCACTCGGCATCTACATCTGCCGCGCACAGATCTGGGGTCAGTCTGGAGGTGGTTCGTAAGGCCGCGGGCTGGAGCAATTGCTCAAACATCTTTCTTAAGTATTATTTTAGAGATGTGGTAGACTCGAATGACACTGTTTTTGTCAATTCTATATTCGGTTCATAATGTGGAAGATTAATTGCATTTATATAATTAACATGCTTGTTAAGGGAACGATAGATGTACGTTGATCATTGTATGATTTCTCAAAATATATAATTAAACCTTTCTCTATAGTTCATACACTAAACGCATTTTTAAATTTTTCTTTCTCCTCTGCAATATTGCAATGCTCTAAACATCTGCATGTAATATAAATAATCGTCTTCGGTTGAGACCCGAAGTATAATTAAGAATCAAACGAACTTACCTAGTGAAGTTTGATTCCAATTATGCGAGGGTCCCCCAACCCAATGGCCAAAAGCCAATCTTATAACACAAAAATTACTCTGAAATAATGATTCAATGGCGTACGGTGTTGCCAGTGGTAGTGGAACAGGAAATTGTAATAAAAAATATGTCCTTTTATCCATTTTTTTTTAAGTATTTAAGATCTAAACGTGTGATGAAGATAGCACCATAAATAATCGTCTTCGGTTGAGACCCTCGCATAATTGGAATCAAACTTCACTAGGTAAGTTCGTTTGATTCTTAATTATAGATCGCGGCACGTAAGTAGAACCAAAATCCGCCATTTTGGTTCAATCTACGTGCCGCGGTCTGTACGCTGATTTTGGTCCTACATAATACACGACAAATCATATTTGCAGTGTGGTTTACCCAGCAGGTACCTTGTATCGCATGAAGCCGCTCAACCTCATATTAATTTATCGAGACACGTACCTAAATAGAAGTATCGACTAATATACACGGCAAGTTTCCAGGAACTCGATTATAACGGCTTCATCCGAGCAGGCAAGAATCGATTACTCGTTTATTATTATCACGAATTCGAGATAGCCGTGAAAAGGGTAAAGGTATTATTTTCGTAAATTTCAATATCTTTAGAGTACGTAGTTGAAAACTTTTTGGGTCTAGTTTCGATTTTTAGGAAAATGAATTGGAAATGATGGCCGGAATAAGTAAGCAAAAAAATGTATAAGCACGATTCGAATTCCATTATTCCCTCTGAGATAATGTTTATTTATTTCTAGACACACCATTTGATAAAGCCTAACCATCTTATTAATAAACTCGGAATAAAAATATACCAGGAATAACAAAGGAATAACCATATACTTACATGGTTTTAAACTTGGAATAACTTTATTCTGTGTTTATTAGCAACAGGGTATAAGGTTTGTTTTAAAAAGTGCACACAAATGAATTGACGACGGAAAAATGACATTGATTTTCTTTCAAATAGAACATTTGCATAAAGGCGGTTTTTCGAATCCACTCAACGACAAAACGAAATACAAAACAACCGATAATGAACATGACAATTAATGAATGGAAAACATACGATATTTCATAGGAAATTTCTTATTTTTCATTCATTAATTTTACTCAATTTTCGTAGAAAAATTAGTACAATTTCATGGCTATAAGTAGTGTGTTATTATTTTGTAAAAATATGTATAGTTTGTGTGGAGGTATTAGAAGAATTAAAATAGGTTTGTTTTTAATTTGAAGTGGCTGTCCAAGGATCCTCCAGTGTCAAGGGCAAAAGTATCTAAAATTAAAATAGATAAAATATTCATGACATTACTTTCTAATTACATATTCGTTGCTAAGTATTTTATGTTTCAGTCTTTTGGTTTTCGCATAATTTTTAGCGACGTACATTTTACAAAAACTTTTTTCAAAAAAATAACAACCGACTTCCAAAAAAACACTACAAAGTGCAAAATAACTTTAATTTCGGAAGTCGGTGACTTTGGAGGTGTAGGCATTTTAATTCTATGTCACCGCCTTCCGAAATTGAAGTTATTTTGCACTTTGTAGTGTTTTTTTGGAAGTCGGTTGTTATTTTTTTGAAAAAAGTTTTTATTTTTCACTTTTTAGTTACCTACCCCATACCAATTCGAAATTTCATCATCCTTGGGGTCAAAACAATGCAAATTTATACGATAGCAGCATTCGCGGTTGATTTGCTGTAATGTTTTGAAGAGTTCCGTTGTCTGTCTCCGAAACGCATCATCAGATCTATATGAAATTTATATGGGACCATTTCAGAATAAACACCTTTCGAACAAAAAAAGAATTTTGCAAATCCGTCTATATACGACAGAGTTATGTCCGAACATACATAAAAAAAATTAAAAAAATATATAAACATGTCGAATTGATAACCTCCTTCTTTTTGAAGTCGGTTAAAAATATAATGATAACCAGTGATCGGAATAGGCTGACTATATTTGCCTAAACTTCAGAGAACAGAGACAGAAAGTGGAGACTTCCTTACGACTGTATTTTTTTCCCGGGATTCGGGAAAAATCTTCAATAAGTTGAAAATAAGCTTTATTAAAGATGTGTAAAAGCTATTTTTAACTAAACTTGCAACTACCAAATTTTCACGTAAAATCCCGAAACAAATAATCTAACTGATTTGATACAACGGTTAGTTGGATCGTAAATATAATTCAAATACGTGAATTAAAGTTAGATTATTTATTTCGGGATTTTACTAGAAAATCCTGAAAATTTGGTAATTGCAACTTTAGTTAAAAATTGCTTTTACACATCTTATATTAAGCTTATTTTCAACTTACTGAAGATTATACCCAAATCCCGGGAAAAAAAATTTAGTCGTAAGGAAGTGTCCACTTTCTGTCTCTGTTCTCCGAAGTTTATCACTGATGATAACTCATCATACTAATGTTATAATTGTGAAGGTTTTTATGTTGCGATGTTTATGACTCAATTACGTAATAACCGCTGAACGGATTTGTATGAAATTTGGTACACAGATACTTTAAATTCTGGATTAACACTAATACTTTTTTTCACGGGAGTACGTTCTCGTGGGATAATTTTCGACACACGCGAGCGAAGCCGCTGGCAAAAACGAGTGTGAAATATGTAAATTCGCTTTTCAATAACTGACAATTGGAAACACTTATACTGGGTTCACGCGTTGCGATTTTATTTGATCACTGCTAAGTCGAAAGCGATTAGAACAGTCTGAACAGACCTTACCTTGACCAAATTAGATTTCAATTCACAGCAATTTTTTTTGTTGTTTACCAACACAAGTTATTCAACTAAAATCGAACCGTCTGAACCCAGTATTCCACATTGTCAATCTATATATATACAAAAATGAATCCGTATTTCCCTCGGTCACGGCATCACACGTAAACGGCCGGAACAATTTAGCTAATTCTACCTTTGTTGTGTTTGTTATTGACAGAAGGTTCTTATGAAAGAAAAATTATGAAAGTTGCGCGTAACGTTAGAAAATTTCAGGAAACTTAACGACCAAATTAACTTTTCAAATATTATAACAATGCGAATTCAATATTAATAGTCAGGCAAGTCAGACAGGAGAACGTCTGTCGTTCAGCTAGTCATTCAATAAAAGCCACATTTAAAATTCAACACACAGTTACAAATCGTAAGTTAATCTATTTCAAAAAATCCACACAATTGAATACGAAATGGAATTCAAGTCATATATGTAAGGTTACTATTCAACCCTCCCACTGCACAATTCTCAGAATAACGGTAACTATGTTACTGGGGTCTGTTGTACCCCACTCTGTGAAACGTCAATCATTCCCGTGTTACATGCATGACGTGGAGACGTCATACGTCTACTTTTGGCATACGAATTTGATTGTATGACCTTTATGAGAAATGTTTAGGGTTGATACCTGACGGTGCATGACGTTTGCTGGAATTATGTTTGACAGAACACAGAAATATAATTCACTGCTTACTTTTCAATGTAATTCACATCTTGATGGTGTTTGATGTTTTATCACTTTCAAACTAAAGGAGCAATGGTAACGACCCTGTGTTACGAGTTCGTCGGTTAGAACCCAAACAGGCGCTTTACTTTATGTAAATTAATTCATCACATCTGCTCTCAAAACGGTGAAGGAAATCATAGTGAGGAAACCGGCAAGTCTTAGAACTAAAAATTGGAAGACATCTGAAGGCCAATTCTCGTAATTAAAACCGTTCAAAATCTAGTCGCAGTGTCATGTCAGCGACAAGCAAATGTCAAAATTGTATGAAAAATCGAGGTATTTTTGACAGATTGACACTGAGATCAGACTGTGAACGTTCTTAAAATTAGTAGAATTGCCCCTCTGACATCTACCGATCCGCACTGGGCCCTCGTGGTGGATACAGCCCACTTAATTTCGAAAGAGGAGGTCTGTGTCCCAGTAGTGGGAACTTTATAGGCGGATTATGCTTGCGAAAATAAAAGGATAAATGGATATGTGGGTACCGTTTTCCATTCCGATGTAGAAGAACATGAAAAGACAGAAATAATAACTTTATTTAGAACAGCTGGAGCGAGTTAAAGGTTAGGTATTTGAATCTTGCGAAAGGCAAGACGGATTTTTATCTAAAAAGCTTCTCTAGATAGCATGCACGATAGATTACAGAGTAAAAGTATGCATCAAAGAGATAAGTATATGCAAGCGTTTCATATCGCAGCATCTTAATTTAGTTAAGGATCAAGCGGCAGAGTATCAGGGCAATATGTAGTTCAGGTTGTATGTTAAAAAATAAAATTTGCGACCGTAACAAGTGTCATCATCATCGTTTCAGCCGAAAGACGTCCACCGGTTTTGCCATAACCGCCAAGCTTGGCAGGTGAGTTGGCGATCGCAGTATGGTGGTAAAATGCATAGAGAATGCTGCTGCCCATTCTCTAGGAAGTCCCTTAGTCGCCTTCTACGACACTCACGGGAAGAAATGGGATGGTGCTTATTCTTTTACGTCCGGCACCACACGGAACTAATGTGTATTTATAGAATTACAATCATTGGAATCATCTCTAAGTTCATATAACGGTTTGAGTGAATGAGTTCATCCAAATTTTTATTTTGCTGGTTACCCTCCGCTCCGCTTCCTCTTTAAGCAAGGTGCTTAGTCTTTTTCATGAGGTGCGTTATTTGATATCCATAATTTTAAGAATTTTCTGTTTCGTTCATTGTACCAATGAAAGCCACGTACACCACAGCAATGCATTACCATTAGTTGACTTTTACAACTCGCTCGGAGTGAAAAGAAGCGAAAGTAGGAGGAAAACTTTAAGGAGCAATATATCATTGTAACATTTATGAGGAAATGTAGTTTATATAATATTGGAGAGTTTTATGGCTAAGTATTTACCGTTACGAGTAAGAACTTTCCGATACCCGTTTTAAAACGAATGGGCATCGAAATTCCATCTTATGTTGGAACGCATTTTGCACTGTCTCACACTCACTGATTGGTGGTATTTGAGGAACCAAAAACACCTTGATCCGGTTTATCAAATACTGGGACATATAGCAACTGCTACGTACACAATCTAGTTATAATAGGAAATAAATACACACATTATTACGAATGGTAATTCTGTATGCATTCTCTTTTCCATCTTGGGGAAGTCATCAGTGTTCATTGTTAAATTTAAAATTGCTCGAAACCATTCGACGGCGGGATTACTATAAATTATGCAGAGGCCGCCAATCCACTGTGCAGTGCAACTTATTAATATTATTTCAGTAATTTTTAAACGGCCTTTTTTATTAAATTACGGGTCTTTTTATTGTTCGGGCAATGGAGGGTTAAGTCATTAGTGAAAGAGAAACAAACTGAATTAATAATTGGAAGTTTTTAATACGTGTTTTATTAATGTTTTGTTTGGTTTGAAAAGTAGGTGTTATATTTTGCTTTGTTCATAATTGGTAAACTTTGCAGTATGAGTGAGTAGGTAATAGAAAAATCTGAAGTGATTGAGTTATTGAGAGAGATGATAGGAATACAGCACTACATGCTCTTTTTTTAGGGTTCCGTAGCCAAATGGCAAAAAAACGGAACCCTTAGGGATTCGTCATGTCTGTCTGCCTGTCCGTCCGTATGTCACAGCCACTTTTTTCCGAAACTATAAGAACTATGCTGTTGAAACTTTGTAAGTAGATGTATTCTGTGAACCGCATCGAGATTTTTACACAAAAATATAAAAAAAAACAATTAATTTTGGGGGTCCCCATATTTAGAACTGAAACTAAAAATAAAATAAAAGATATTGAGGTTTTTAACATATTTTTTTTCTAATCTGAGTAGTTTGCGCGAGAGACACTTTCAAAGTGGTATAATGTGTTCCCCCCCTCTGTAACTTCTAAAATAAGAGAATGATAAAACTAAAAAAAAAATATGATGTACATTAACCATGTAAACTTCCACCGAAAATTGTTTTGAACGAGATCTAGTAAGTAGTTCTTTTTTAATACGTCATATTTCATATATTGTTATTTGCTGCTACGGAACCCTTCATGGGCGAGTCCGACTCGCACTTGTTTTAGTTTAATCACAGCATCAGAAAAACGGATTTGTTGTATACCTATACATGGTGGCAGCACATCGACGTCGCACAAAACTTGCCCATAGGTAATCAAATGGTTTATTAATTGATTTCCTTTTTGCCATCAGAGGCCATAGTGTGAGTTTTATTTAACCATCTCGATCAAACGCTTCGAGCGCGTTCGGCGCTCCGATTGGTCTGTCACCAATTGAGGGCCAATCGGAGCGCCAAACGCGCTCGAAGCGTTTGATGGTAAAATGAAACTCACACTAAGGCCTCAGATGACGACTATTTTTATGGTGACCATCTTTACATCCAAAGACCCCTCCGTGCCTCGGAAAGGACACTAAGCCGTTGGTCCCGGCTGTCATTCGTGGATCTTTGACAGTCTTTACAGGTAGTCAGAAGCCCGAAAGTCTGACAACCAGTCTTACCAAGGGGTATCGTATTACCCAGTATCTGGGTTGTGGAGGTCAGACAGGCAGTCGCTCCATGTAAAATACTGGTATCCAGCTGCATCCGGTTAGACTGGAAGCCGACCCTGACATAGTTGGGAAAAGGCTAGGCAGATGATCATTATCCTTTTTGCAATGATCTTGTCGGTTAAAAAAAATTGCTGCTCCATACATTTTCACCGAGTAGATATGCACGTGCACTTTTCCTCTAAACATCCGGGTATAGAATCATGTGCTGAAACCCCGGTTACAGTTTGCGCGTCGATGTCCCTGCCAACCTGTATATATATCATAGCAAGAATTGTATCAATTAATAAATCATTTGGTATACCTACCTATTAGCAAGTTTTGAGCGGTAAAACTTTCCACCCTGAATACCTCATAAATTAACAAAACATAACAATAACAGTGTTTTCCAAACACTCCATAATATGCGAAAAATACTAATATTATTAAGAGGAAATATTTGATTGTTTGTTTGTTTGCATTGAATAGGCTCAGAAACTAATGAACCGATTTAAAAAAAAAAACACTTTTGGGAAGCTACACTATCCCCGAGTGACGTAGGCTATATTTTATCCCCGTATTCCCACGGGGACGGGAACTACGCGGGTGAAACCGCGGAGCACTGGTAGTTACCTAATAAATTAACAAAACAAAACATAACAATAACAAAGTTTTCCAAACACTCTATAATATTAGAATATAAGTAACAAAATAACAATTTATCACCAAACATACCTACATTATAAGGCCACAGTAATTCTGATTTTATTTAGCATGTGTCCCAAAAGAGGTCGGGCTAATGTCCCAACGCAATTTTACGTTGTACCCTTTGGGAGAAGCCCTGTGATCGTGCGATCTACGTGAGGGCACGATATATAGGCGTTGCCTATGTATGTACGTATGTATTCGTTTGTATGTAGATACCCAGATGTGACTCTCAAAGGTCGGATCAGAAATCGATTAGATATCTGGCTAGTCTAAAATAACGGAGGAACAGTTTCTTGTGAAGTTGGAGGTTCGCAGTACAAAGGTAAATATTTAAATAAACATTGATGTGTACGAGGAATTTCTTCGGGATCGTGGGTGAACTAAGGTGCACAAATTACACATACTTGCTCAAAATACTCTCAGTAATAAATGTCTGTTGGTCGAATAAATATTAACGTAATAGTCAGTAGCAACCTCTAGCTGACTGGTTTCTTTTTATGGCCACTCTAGCCCCCTTTTTTAACCGACTTCAAAAAGCAGGAGAGTCTCTATTCGTCTGTATATTTTGTGTTTTTGTCCGCGATGCCGCAATCTCTGGCAATTGTGGAAATGTGGACCGATTGAGAAAATTTATATACTTTAAAAAACACTACTAATTTTAATTTTTGAAGTCGGTGGCAAAAATCTAAAATACAGATCCAAAGACAGAAATTATTTTGAACTATGAAGTATTTTTTTGTTAGTCGGTTTTTTTTTTCTTTTTCAGGTTTATTTTTTGAATTAGGAATCTAACTGATAAACAAATGGAGTTCTATATGGAGAACGTGCTAAGGTAGATTCGATGATAATTTGACGTGATGATTTTATTGATTACTAGCTGTCCCGACAGACGTTGTCCTGTCTTAACTATGAATATTAGCTACGCGCCACTTTCAAAATTTTTTCTTTCATAAGAACCTTCTTCTGTTAATAACAAACATAACAAAAAAGGAATTGGCAGAATTGGTCCAGCCGTTCACGTGTGATGCCGTGACCAAGAGAAATAGAGATTCATTTTATATATTAGGTCTTTACCTATGAAATTGCCGTTCTGCAGTACTGGCCATTTCAAATCAAAATAATTTTTGTTTGGCTAAGAATTCTAATTTCAAATTAATTTTATTTTAAAAACATGGATTTTTTTTTCTAAAAGTAGTCATTTCTTTATTGATTAGTGTTACATTTTCATCGCATTTCAATCTTTTTCGTCATCATGGATACGTTAAAAATTCGAGTAATTATGGAATATGAGTACCGTCGTGGCAGCAACGCGGCACAAGCGGCACGCAACATCAACGACGTTTACGGAGCTAACACTACAAACCAACGCACCACCTGTTATTGGTTTGCTCGCTTCCGTTCTGGAAATTTCGACCTGAAAAATGAACCTCGCGGTCGTCCGAAGACTTTGGTCGACAATGACGAATTAAAGGCGATTGTGGAAGCTGATGATACACAATCTACGGCTGAATTAGCAGCAGCTTTCGACGTTAGCGTCAAAACAATATTGGTCCATTTGCGTCAAATTGGCAAGGTAAAAAAGCTTGACAAATGGGTGCCCCACGAACTCAATGATCGCCAGCGCGAAGTACGCGTCGAGACGTGCCTTGCACTGCTCAACAGACACACAAATGAAGGAATTTTGAACCGCATTGTTACCTGCGATGAAAAATGGATTCTGTTTGATAACCGTAAGCGCTCAGCAAGTTGGTTGGATCCTGGTTCAGCACCTAAACAATGCCCTAAACGAAAACTTACCCCTAGAAAAGTGATGGTCACTGTTTGGTGGTCTAGCGCCGGTGTGATTCATCACAGCTTCTTACCAAACGGGGTGAGCATTACTGCAGATGTGTACTGTGAAGAACTGAACACAATGATGGAGAAGCTGGCGCATCTCCAACCAGCATTGGTCAATCGCTCGTCTCCGCTGCTCCTGCACGACAACGCGCGACCTCATACTGCACAGCAGACGGTCTCCAAGTTGCAAGAACTGGGGTTGGAAGCTCTCCGTCATCCGCCCTACTCACCAGACCTTGCGCCTACAGACTACTACTTTTTCCAGAATTTGGATAACTTCTTGGCGGGAAAAAAATTTAATACCCGAGAGGCAGTACAAAATGCCTTTGAAGAATTTGTTGCCTCCCGTCCAGCTGATTTCTTTAAGAAGGGCATCAATAAACTGCCACTGCGATGGCAAAGATGCATTGATTGCATGGGTGATTACTTCGATTAATACAAATAAAAAATTCATGAAAAAAATTCGTTTAAATTTTTTCATACAAAACGGCAATTTCATAGGTAAAGACCTATTATTAAAAGATACAAGTGTAAACACTATGGTATCATTTGTATTTTGTTCTACATACAGCTTAACACTGGCGTGCAAATTGCAAAAAAACGTAGAATTTTTTTAATTCGGCCGACTAAATTAGCGCATACCCCTTAAACAAATTTTTTATGACAACTTAATCCAGTGTAAGTTGTAATTTTTGTATTAAGAACTTCACCTTTGTTAAAATAAAGTTCGAAACATAAACAAATGACTTGCATTTTTTTAAGCACCGTTTAGACGATGCAACTTTTATTGTTGCTTCAACTTATAGTATGCCACAGACAATTAAATTAAGACGGATAGTGCCAAAGTCTATCATTTATTGCGATAAACAGGTCTTATGAAAACACGTAGCTACTTTTAAACCGCATATTTCCCACTCTTTACATATTGCAGTACGGTGGGTACCCAGCAGAGCAATATGTATCGATTTCTGTCACTAGAACTTCGTAGCGGACCATTCTTCTCTGTCAGTTCCCACTTCTTTAGAACTGCATATAACTCACTGTACATACCTATACGTCTTGTTTGCGCGAGTCTAGAGCGATTTTCAGACTTGAATCTCGTATTTAAAATAAGATTGATACTTTAAATCTGCTGTGGGTGCAGTGTTGTCCCAGTGGTACTGGCCCCGACTTATGAGTCGTGAATTCGAACCCAGGCAGGCAGTTTGTGAATTTCTTTCATCACTACCGCTCTCACAACAGTAACGGCATGTCCTAGAACCAAAAATTCGAAGAATTGTGACATCTGCCAAACCGCACTGGGCCTGCGCGGCAGACAATGTTATTTCAAAGGATCCTTTCATACGAGAACATCAGAGGCGAGAAACTTCTACTTTGGTGGACACGTCCATTTTGAAAATTAAACGTGACATTGGCTAAATGCACAAACCGTTCGAAGCTAAAGATAAAAATTAAGAAATAGTTACCCTAGGTTGCGACTGAAACCGCGGGCAACGGCTGGTCCATATCTATAGTATAAAGAAAATAGTAATCTATGCTAATATTATAAAGAGGAAAGATTTCATTGTTTGTTTGCATTAATTAGGGTCCGAAACCACTGAACCGATTAGAAAAATTCGTTCACTGTTGGGGAGTTTGTTGCGCCACTTCTTCTTCCCAGCTAAAGCACTAGGGAGTGGTGACGGGCGGGCGTTTTTGGGGGACTGTCTTATGTAATTTTAACGTTTAAAAAGTGCTGACTCTCAGCCTAGTTTGAATAAATGACTTTTGATTTTGAAGCTACACTATCCCGGGGTGACATAGGCTATATTTTATCCCCGTATACCCCGTATACCTACGAGGGTGAAACCGCGGAACGCTGCTAGTAATAAATAAATCAGGTATTACATAGAAACAAACTGCCCAATAGATACCTATAAAATACATGAGCGATTTTTTCATTATATTTTACGTGGGTTCACTGGGCTGCGATTCTCGGAAAAATCATGTTTAATATTAGGGCTCCAATCGAAAATCCTATCATCTAGTTTATTTTGGAATATCAACATGGTTTGGGTCACGATCACAAAGGAAAGAAATATAGCATGAAATCAATTCATTATTATTTAAGTGCCGACATTAAAAAAAAATAAGTGGTTGTGAATTATTGAACAGTTTCTAAATTGAAAAATCATTATTTTAATGAACACTTTTTTCAAACTTAAAGCATTTATTTTAATTAAACCATTTACAGGCACTTTTGAATTGTCAAAAAGTCGATCAGTTAGTCGGAAAATTGCCCATTCCAAAACTTAGATCTCTATGGAGAAGAACGGGCAATAAATTCCGAGGACACTCTTTTAAATCCAGATATTACATAGTCCTGGGTACATTATTCTTATTGCTCATTTCAGAATACCATTGCCATTCGACGTGGCAGTGCTGCCAACATTGCCACGTTGAATGGCAATGGTATTCTGTCTTCTGGGGACTTTTCCGGATGGCAGCGAAATAGAAGAGTACTTCGACGGTTCGACTTTTGTTTTTATTTCATTATTTGTATATTTAGTTATTTAATTTAGTACCTAGTATAGATTGCTAGTTGTGTTAAATATTATAAAAGTTATATTTACAGTAATTTTATTTTCAGAATAATAACTATTTTATAGATATTTTGTCTAAGAAAATATAGAAACGTATTTTAAATAATATAATATCAATAGTTAGTAAATGAAATTGCCAAAAAAACATAAACAGATTCCCACTGAAGGTGACATTTTGGTAGACCATATACGGATAGGACGAGCTTGATTCCCACTAAAAGAATTAACCCTCATTAGAAGCTGACAGAAGTGAGGAAAAAAAACACCGGCCAAGTGCGAGTCGGACTCGCACACGAAGAGTTCCGTATCACAGTGCGGAAACGCCAAAAAAGAAAACACGTTTCTTGTATGGAGACCTTGTTTGGAGTTAATATTTGATGTTATAGCGGCAACAGAAATTACACATTCTTTGAAAATTACAACTGTGTATCTATTACGGTACATGAGATACAGCCCGCTGACAGGCAGACGGACGGACTAACAGCGGAGGCTTAGTTACTACTAAGACCCTACTGGGTCCCGTTGGTTACCCGTCAGGTACGGAACCCTAAAAAGGCGAAGAAAGGTAGGAAAAGTTCATGGGGACTGCTGCTGTCAAACTAAATTTAAATTGTTAGTAGAGAACTTAGAATAAATGGAAAACACTTCTACGAGTATCATCACATACATTACGTTCCGATCTAAGATTATCATTCCTATGCAACACAGTTCAAAATCTCCCAATAAAAGCCTTTACGAATATGACACGAACGTCGGTCGGGAGCCGAACTTAACCGAAGCTGCGGCGAGCGCTCGGTTTCGGTCGTTTAGCAGCAGACATGTAGCCGAAACACGGCGTGAGATAGCCCTTTACAGGCGGTTAATACTGGTTAGATTAAAAAAAAAAAAAACACTAACTAACCAAAATAAATGATATTTTTTAAAGCTGCCTCTATTGAAAATCCAAACAAGACGACATAACAGTTCGAATCGTCTTTCCTTATAACAATAAGGCTTTGACTTTTCACAAGTTTGCGGCAAGTTACGGAACCTTTGTAGAAACTTGACGAAGGAAATGTAAATATTGTTAATTATGTTACTGTACTCGGTAGTTGCTGTGCGAACTCTGTCTTTGAGAAGATTATTTTGTTATAAAATAGATGGAATAAGCTGTTTGATTTGAGGAATTTTGGATGAACAGTTATACCATGTTAATGTGGATAGAAATAGAGGAATACCACGGGGTTGGGTTTAGAAATGTGCTACCTCGCTGGATTTCTATCCAGCCATCAGACTCTTTACGTTTTTTATGTGTCGGAGACGCAACAAAAAATGGTATAAATATTTAAGACGAACTTCTGCCCGCAACTTTGTCTGCGTCAAATTTATTTTAGTCTTAGCTTGATGATATATATTCTATAGCCTTCCTCAATAAATGGGCTATTTAACCCTGAAATAAATTTTAAAATCGGACCAGTAGTTCCTGAGATTAGCGCGTTCAAGCAAACAAACTCGTCAGCTTTATAATATTAGTACAGATAGATATTAAGGCCACAAAGTACAGGTATAAAACCATTATTGGATTCTTGGATATTTGATTGGATGTTCCAAATCTGAATGATGTCCTTTTCACGTAGTTCATGCTTAAATGAGACTAGCAGATAATAATTATTTAGAGAGACATTTGTTTTATTCATAAACAAAGTTCTTGGTAATATTTGAATTGTAAAAACAACTTCGAGCTTAACAAAACGCGACCAATTACCAGAACACCCTTTATCTTAACATCAAAGTATCAATTAACATCTTTAACACGTCACGTCACTTCTCAGCAAACGGAAAACAACTGCGACTAATTCCCAGCAAATATATGCAAAGGGGGCTAAATGTGCCTCCCGACAGATCTGAGTTATGACGTAATTATCGCAATTTAGTCGTCAATTACACCGCGATGTGGCACCGCAGTAAATCGGGAACTTAACTTATCACGATAATAATTCCACAACTCTCATTTACAACGGGAATTATCATTGTATTTTGTCGGTCGTCGACACTTTTCGTTGTGACACAGAGTGCCGATTTGCAGTTAGATAATCCAGGTGGATTTGTTTAATGTTCGTAGGTTTAAATTATGTTCGATTACTTAAATTATGATCTAAATTATGAGCTGCTTGACAATTGAACATACGCCAGCACATCAAACAACTCCAAACTGTCAAATTTTCCCAATTGAATATGAACCTTATGCTTATGTTTTAAAGATGAAAATCTATCAAAGAAATTTGACAAATTGGGGTAGGTTGCTGTGCTGGCATCTCTACATATACGCAGAATATATCATAGTAGACTCTCACCCGCGACTTTGCGTAAAATCTTGGACCCAACCCGTCACTACACCACATTGCTGGGCGCTCTATAACTTCGTTTTCACTTAGCATTCTATCCGACTTTTTATGCTCAGCTCTATAAGGCCGCAGCGTGATGTTATAACCTATATATATTCTATATGTAATCAAAAATTTTACGAGGAGTGTACCTGAAAATGTAGGCATGGAGCAACATAATAAATTAATGTTCTTACACGTTAGATTTAGTACTACAAGACTATGTCGTGGAAATAATTATGCGGCGCATTAACTATTTACATAGACATTTAGAACAATTTCTTTGGAGTTAAAACGTGTGAAGCGTAGATAGGTGTTACTTGTCATCCTATTATACCAGCAGGCTTAGCACGAGGACTGTAGAAAAGCGTTTTGTCGACGGAAGAGTAGACAAAAATTACGTTTGCGTGTAGACAGTTGACAGTTTTGAACCGAGAAATGTAGACAAGCGATTTCTTTTCTATGGCAGAGTATAAATAGAAAGCGTCTTGCTAAGCCTGCAGGAGGATATAAAGCAGTATCTTACCCGTATTTCAACTGCCTTATCGTACATACAAACTTATAAACAAACAAATTTAGTAGTTTGAATTACTCATCTTTTACAAAACATTACATTTAGGATGTCACCCTATTACTGTGACGATTAAATCAAAATAAAAAGGACACAGCACAAAAAATACCATCAACAAATCAGTACACCAATTACGACGCACAATCTCGATACCATACGAACCAATTAGCAGCTTTGGCCTACCGTATATCTCAGTCTGTGGCTCGTTATCGCCCGAACGTCGGCCTCCGCTTTTTAATGCTTATTTATTGAAAGCCCAGAGTCTTGGGACAGGAGGGACGAGGGAGTTATATTCCGGAAGGATCATTGTGTCCTCGCCAGCCATGTTTTATGTTCCAGTCGGCAGTTACTGTGAGCCACAATAGAAAAGGAATCACTGAGGTGGTGAAGAATGCAAGGTACTCGCTTTATAGAGAGGGTTATTAGAGCTGAGTGTTTGTATGGTAATGGAGTTATGTGACAGAGTTTTTTTATGGTAGGGTAGGTTGGTTCTCGATTTTGGGGCATTGAATAGAGATAATGAAAATTAAGGGTCGACGAGTTATAGTGAAAGATAAAGTGCTGATAGAAATTCTAATTCAGCACCCTAATTGCGTAACTCATGATCAGTGATCGGAATAGGCTGACTATATTTACAAATTTGGTAATTGCAAATTTAGTTAAAAATAGCCTTTACACATCTTAAATAAAGTTTATTTTCAACTTACTGAAGATTTTTCCTGAAACCCGGGAAAAAACATTTATAGTCGTAAGGAAGTCTCCACTTTCTTTCACTGTTCTCCGAAGTTTAGGCAAATATAGTCAGCCTATTCCGATCACTGCTCATAATTAATCACAATCTGTTTCAATTCTACAGTTCAACAATATTCATTGCGTTATTTACGTTGTTGAGCAGACACATTTTTCGAGCATATTTTTTTTATTTATTTATTTAATAGTACACATACATTATTATACATTTAATGTGGTGCCAACATAAACTCTTTAGAGTTTTACCGTGCACCAAGGTCATCGACTATACATTATTGGTTAAAAAATGACTTAAGTAGGTAGTTAGCTTACATACAAACAACAAATAAAATAGCTTCGGGTATAGAAGAAATAATATCTACCATCTAACATCGGTGACCAATCTGGCCGTCCATCGTTAGAACAAAAGTGGTGGTGGAATGTTTTAAAATTGCTACAGGCTGCTCCTATTATTTTAATTTGTGTTTTGATAATTATTGTTAATGTATTATTTTTGCGTATTTTGAATGTTTTTAAAGTATTTTTCAATATAGTAGTATACTAGTATATTTTGTTAAGTAATGGGTGTTTTATTTTCTTAGATACTATTTTGTAAAAAGTGTTGTTTTAATTTGAATTTTATGTTATTTTGAGTTATTTTGTCCCTCAATGATATTGGTAGTTGATTTATTAGACTGGGTATTACATACTTTAATGTTCTCTTGCCGTGTAAATTCGTGTAGTTTGGTAGTAAAAGCTTAGCATTTCTCTTGCCGTGTAAATTCGTGTAGTTTGGTAGTAAAAGCTTAGCATTGACGAGACCGCCTCGTCGGGCGGCTGGTGCGGGTGGGGCCGGATTTGGCGGAGAGCCAGTTTGGTTTCCGCAGGGGGCGCTCCACGGTGGATGCCATCATGCGCGTGCGAGCCCTCACGACGGGGGATGCTGTGGCCCGGGGTGGGGTCGTCTTGGCGGTGTCATTAGACATCGCCAATGCCTTCAACACCCTGCCCTGGAGTTGCATAAGGGAGGCACTCCGGTATCACCGGATGCCGACCTACCTCTGTCGTGTGGTCGAGGCCTATTTGACGGACAGGGCCGTCATCTACCCCGGTCACCTTGGAGAGTGGAACCGGCGAGAGATGTCGTGCGGTGTCCCACAGGGATCGGTCCTGGGGCCGCATCTGTGGGACATCGGATACGACTGGGTGCTGCGCGCCGACCTCCCTGATGGCGTCAGTGTAGTTTGTTACGCTGACGACACGCTGGTCCTGGCGCAAGGGAGGTCGTACCAGGCGGCGGCCGACTTAGGGACACAAGGGGTTGCGACAATCGTCGATAGGATCCGGCAACTGGGACTCGAGGTGGCCTTGCACAAGTCCGAGGCCATGTGGTTTCATGGTCCTCGGAATGCACCACCGACGGGTTCCCAGATAACGGTGGGAGGGGTTCACATCGGCGTCGAGTCGACTATGAAGTACCTAGGACTCGTCCTCGACAGCCGGTGGAACTTCGCGGAGCATTTCCGCCGTTTGGCTCCCAGACTGGAGCGGGCCGGGGCTGCGCTGAAGCGGCTCCTGCCCAATCTAGGGGGGCCAAACGCCTCCGGCAGGAGGCTCTACGCGGGGATCGTGCGGTCCATGGCCCTATACGGGGCGCCGGTGTGGGCGCCTACATTGAGGCGCCAACCAGCTCGCCGGTTGAGGGCGTCCCATAGGGTCATGGCGATCAGAATGATCCGGGGATATCGCACGATCTCCGGCGAGGCGGCGGCCCTCCTTGCCGGATTACCGCCATGGGATCTGGAGGCAAAGGTCCTCGCGCATATATGGGAGTGGCGCGAGGAGGCCAAACGCCGGGGCGTTAGTCCGCTGCCGCAGGAAATCGCGGCACAGCGGACAGAGCTCCGGCGGGATCTCATGGTGACATGGAGAGAGCGACTGTCGCAACTCAGTGCTGGGCACGCCACGATTGCGGCGGTAAGTCCCCTCTTTGAGGAGTGGTTTGAGAGGCGGCATGGCATCCTCACCTTCCGCCTGACGCAGGTCCTCACCGGACACGGTTGTTTCAGGAGGTTCCTGTTTCGGATAGGGCGGGAGGAAACGCCCGGGTGTTTCCACTGCGAAGATCGCCCTGAGGACACGGTGGAGCACACGGTGGCGGTCTGCCCTGTTTGGGCGGAGCACCGCCGTGTCCTCGTGGAGGCGATCGGCGGCGGCGATCTCTCGCGTCCGGCCCTGGTCCAGGCCATGGTACGGAGCGAGAGGGCATGGGGAGCCGTCACCTCCTTCAGCGAAGCAGTGATGCTCGCGAAGAGGGAGGCGGCGCACGTGAGGGAGAGGCAGCATATGCGCCCTCGCGACCCCAGCCGCCGCAGGATACGGAGACGCCCTGGGCGTCGGGAATCCCAGGCCGATTTCCGGCCACCGTAGGCATGGGCTTGCGGACGGCGAGTAATGGGTAGCTCGCTGTCCGGTAAGGACCAAGCCCAAGTCGACGGCGCGTTGTGTTCCACGCGCGCCTCAAAGAGATGTCAGCACAAATAGTGATGGGACCCGCAAGGGTCGATGCCTGCCAGGGGTGCGGGTTTGTTCGAAAGAGACACCACAGCCCCTGGCTTAAGGGCTACTGAAGGAACACGGGTGGGTTTTAGTCAGTAAAAGTCTGACACGCCCTCCTGCTCCACCCAGAGCGGGAGAAGTTATTTGATGATTTCCCACCCAAAAAAAAAAAAACGACGCTACGAGTCCTAATTTCATTGTTATTTATGGATTTTGTTTTCTTGAGGTTTTCATTAAAGAATTCTTCTTTTAACAGTGTAAATTTGGTATTTTCATGTATAGGTATTATCTTACAGAATTCAAATAATTGATGATAGTCATTATTGTATTTCTTTTTAATGTTTTGCGGGACAATTACTTTTAAAATACGTAGTTGTAGTGCGTAAATTTGATCAAGGTGAGTCTTATATGTCCTACCATAACTCGACAGACCATACGATATTGTTGATTCCGCCAGAGCTTTGTATAGCATTAACAGAGTTTGATACGGAATTTTGGTTTTTATTATTGAGAATTTAGCCAAAATGCATCTTAATTTATCACATACCCCGTTAATGTGCTCCATATGAAGCAATGGTTTAACAATCTGTTTCAAAACGAAACAGATTATGATTAATCGTGAGTTAGGGTGCAGTTTGCATTTTTTGCGACAGTTGAATGCTACTCAATTGTCTGTAGCATTTCGAGGGCAAACTGCCATACTTCAAAATAAAAAAAGAAACGTTAAAAATATGAATGATTTATGATTTATTTCTGTGAGTAGGTTTCTATAAACATTTTTACACGTCAATCATATTTTTGACGTGACAACGTCTTATAATTCGATGGAGCCGGCTGCACGCACGAAAAAACATGACTCATGCGGCGTTACCTCGCTCTGAGGCGTTCCATTTAGGGCTAGAAGTGCAAACGAGAGCGCGGAACGAGCGACAAAGAGGCACAATCGGCCTCCGCGTTCAGCAGCGTTCGACATCAGTCTCTCTCCTACTTGAGTAAGCGATGCGTCTGCGTGGACAGCTGCTATACAATAATACAATAATAAACAATAGTATTATCTTATGACGTTGTCACGTTCAACTATCGTCAGTAAACCGACTTTACAGACAACCGATTTTTTTTAATTAGATGAGGTCAGCGTCGTCTTGCCATAAGCTGCCGAAAATGTCAATCCTGTTGAAAGTTGTCGAAAAACGAAACGGTTCGAATGTGATTGCTAGTTGTCTAGACCCTATGGACTGACCTCAGTTTGTGTTGATATCTACCGCTTATTCTTAAGCCAATCTCTCGTTACTCTCATTCTACATTCAGGCACGGTAAAAAGCATATTTTTTTTTGTATTTGACAATAGCGCATCGTGGAAACAAACAAATAACGTTAAAAATAGTGACGAATTAAATTAAAAAATAATTGCACGGCTCGGTAGATTTTTTTTGGTATTTCTTTAGTTGATTGAATTATCTTTATTATATAAAATATGATAGTTTACGCATAAAATGTTGAGATTATGCGACGAAAAATATTATTTACCTGCTTTGCGATTGTTTTATCATGATACTATTTTATTGTTTTTATGTGTAAGCAATTACAAAATAAATTAAGATGTTGCATCGTGAATTTGATTTTATTAGTACGCAACTTGACTAGTAACAGTAATTTGGTTTGATAAATATGTTACTGCGTTTAAATATTATGTTATGATTAAATACATATAAATTAACCATAATGCAAATACAAAGCAATAATGCTTAATTTAATAAATCGTTACCATTTTAAATAATTTTAACGTTCATCAATTGACTTAAAATTAGCGCGCTTTGCCCCACTTTGTAACGTTGACACAGAGCTGTCAAGTAAATCGAATACTGGGCACTGAGGCAGTATACTTTGAACTGTCGAGCCGTAAAGGACAGACTTTTGGTATTAATGTTGTCACATTGTGTATTAGTACTAATAAGTGTTAATAATTAAAAGTATTTACCACAGTATAAGTGAGTTATTTTCTTTCATATGAAATGTTTTTAAATAAGTTTTTTTTTTTTTTTTAATTTGACCAAACACAATTTTATTTTGGCTTGTAATAAGCACCAATACGCCTACGTTTAGGCAGCGCCTTAACCTTTTGCTTCGTATTTTCAGACTTAACGTCCCATAACGTACTGTTGTGTCGTCCAGACCATAACGGCTATTTATTTCTAAAACTTAAAGTACACGTTATAAACACCGATAAAACTATACCGCACAGTTTATTCTCCCATCCTTTGTACAAGCCAGGATGGGATAGCGCCTAGTATATGAAGGATAGATAAACGCTGAACGTCCTAGGACGTAGTAGATCGTAAACATTCCACTGGATTTTCGTCTACAGTGGCTGAATGTGGGTAGTTACGGCTAGATATAGTCGTTCGGTGCCTTTTAGTGCTTTCGACATATTGGGAAGAATAGCGGTTTCCGTGAGCGTTAAGTGTTGTGATGGTGGTTTATGTAGAAGACCAGGCAAAGAGATGTTTTACAAGAATTTTCTGTTGAGCTCAATTAGATTTTCAATTTTTTTACCCGACTACGGCGATACGCAAAACGGAGGATTATGATTTTAATCAGTATATCCGTTTCTACATAACTTTCAACTACTTCATAAATTGACAAATGCCGATGCGTACCTGAAAGTCGTTAATTGCGAAAGTATTATATATTTTTTGTAATTCCACCTCCCAGGTCACTTAGGAGGGTGTCGAATGCTTAACCGGGTATGCCTGTGTGTGCCTCAATATAAGGCGAGGGTTTAAAAAATCTTAAAACTACGCGGATGTCTTTCTAAGTTACGAAATCTTAATGTCTACAACTTACCTTCAAAAACAGTCAACGTAGCCACAGCAGTCACAGCATCGCCCACTCCGTTCTCCGCCACACACTCGTAGGTCGCGTCATCTCGCTGCGCACGCACCGGTTCTATGCGCAACACCGCGCCATTGGCTGCGGGGCCGGCCGCCGCGTCCATTGGCGACACTTGGTATCGAGATTGCATGCCTGCGGGAGAAGATGGTGGAATTAGTGGTCTGACATAATAGATAGGGGTTCAACATGAGTTCCAGAGATATTTTCGTAAACTTAATGTTCATACTACATCGTTCAAAATACAGTGTTTTTGCTCTATCAGATCATTCCTAATGATTATAATGTGAAGTTCGAAATCGAACTGTTTATAGAAACAATAGGAGTCAAAAGTTTTTTTCTTTTTGGAAAATCCAGCCAACTGCTAGTCAGATTCACTTAAGTGTACCTATAGAGGCATGAGGAACGGGGTGTAAAGTTCACTTTTTCTCCATAGAAAAGGATTTTGCGTTGTGATGCGTAGTTCGCATGTGGCGATGTAGATGTCACTACAGCTATAGATACCATGCTACTTTTGAAAAACATTTATTGAAAGACATCCATATGTGCATATTTATGTATCATGTTACACATGTTTATACAAATAAATACATCATACATAGATTTTATTTATCACTTCATCATAGATCATGATACAGACAAAAAAATAGACAAAAAAGAGGCAACGTAGGCTAAACAGTAAAACCTCTTTGCTACTTCGAATAAGAAGACCTAAGAAGGCTATCAAACTCAGAATAACCGAGACAATACTCCATAGAGTATTGTATAAGAATATATCGGGCTTCAGCAAAATAAATGTCTATTTTATTTGAAATCTTTCGGTCTGATAATAAATGTTGCTAAGTTTACTAAGTGGGATAAGTAGAGCTTCAGGACCAGGTATTAGATTGGTACGTGTTTTGATATCTTTTATTTGTTAGTAATTTTGTTTGGGTTAGGAATTAGAAGTCAGAGTGGGCACAGGTCTGTTTTATCATACTATTCTACTAATATTATAAATGTGTAAGTTTGTACCTTTGTTACTAAATCACGTACAATCTGCCGAACGGATTTAGATACAATTTGGCACAAAGATATTTTATAACTGCACAAATGGAATACTTTTTATAGCCGCTGGCAAGCTAGTATAGAAATAAATGTGATTCCACTGCTTTTGACAGTGGCTTCGCCCGCGGGTAGGTCGGAAAACATCCCATGGGAACCTACTACCGGGATAGAAAGTATCCCACGTATTTGTCCAAGTTATAAACCAAATTTGCCTTCATGATGAAGAAAATCGCTTCACCCAATTGTGAGGAATGTGGAGTTGTCGAGGACCTACAACATTTATTGATGGAATGTGCCCAATATGAGGCCAGTAGAAATAGTTTAGTGAGGTCCCTGAATTTGAACGGAACCGATGTAGGCATGTTCCATACAATTCTATACCAACCAAATGCGACGATGCGAAGGGTTTGTTTAAATTCATGGGTCACGTCTTGTGAGAGTACAATTACTGTTTAGGATACGATGGGACTGACATACGCTATGCGTAAAAGCCCCTAAAAATAAATACAGATATTTTTTTTGGCAAATTTCATCCAAATCCGTTCGGCCGTCTTTGCGTGATGGAGTAACAAATATCCGAATATACCAAATTTCACATTTATCATATTGGTAGGATACATTTGATTCCATTGTGGGCAGGATTACATTGTTGCACCTCTGCCCAGTCCTATGGGAAATCCAATAGAGGGTGTTATACTATGTAATGTGTTATTAAATATTTTGGATGATGCTTGTAAAAAAAGACCTCAATCAATCATCATCATATGCCTACCTTATTCCCAACTACATTGGGGTCGGCTTCCAATCTAACCGGTTGCAGCTGAATACCAGTATTTTACATGGAGCGACTGCCTATCTGACCTCCACAACCCAGTTACTAGGTAATACGATACCCTTCAGTAAGACTGGTTGTCAGACTTTCCGGCTTCTGACAACCCGTAACGACTGTAAAAGATCCACAAATGACAGACGGGACCAACGGCTTAGCGTGCTTTCCGAGGGGTCTTGGTAAGTAAAGATGGTCACCCATCCACGGACCAACCGCGGCAAGCGTAGCTTAACCTGATCGATTGACTTAAAAACCTCAATATTGATTTTAATGGAGAGTGTTTAAATTACTAAGTAGGTACCTACTTCTTGGTGTGTCGATAGCAATCTAAATACAGTCAGCCCAGAATTTGGCTGCAAGCTTGGCACTTTCAGCAGCGTCCATTAGATCTTGTAGCGTACAGACAGCAGGACATGCTGGACAAGATATTAAGTGCCTCATTGTTTGAGGGACAGTACCACATTTACACTCCACGACGGAGTCATCGTAGGTAGGAATTAATAATACGAGATGTAGATCACCCTAGTCGGTACACCCTTCATATCAATTTAAATATGAATTTAGACATAGGTACGTTACGTATTGGTAAAGCTATATTGTAAATCCCAACTAGGCCTGAATTCACAATGACCATTTAACGATTCCTTACTCGTAACCACGTCAATCACACACGCATTCTGCTAATATCGTTTTAATAATTTCGAAAAATTGTCGTGGAACATACAGAATATGACATTTTGATTCCTTACCCTTTACATTGGTTTCTAAAAAAACGATATTGACGTAGTTTGTACGTAGTAAGATTCCGTGGGGAATCATTATAACGATACAGAATTGGGGCCCTGACTATAATAGTTAAGGCATAAGCCACAGATTCACACAATATTCTCCCTTGTGGCAGCGTAAACTAGAAACGTATACCTGCTAAATGGTAGGTATACATTTCTGGGCGATGACAATACCCTCTTACTGAGCAATCACGTTATATTTCATAGTATTTTCCAACACTGTTTTAACTGTGTTTTTAACTTAAAAGCAGTATCAAAATAAACTTTAATTACTGTTATTCAACAGTGGTATAATAACACCGGGACTGAAAAATATTCCTTTGCCTGACGAAAAGCAAACTTAAAAAAAAATCACATTTACTTTCAATGAAAAACTTTGAAAACGTCTCGGATTAATGTTTCACTTCTTCTGCGCATCCTTGCACTTTGCATTTCCCGAGATTGCTGTACCAACAACAGCTTACATACTTTGCAGTCGTTGTGAATCGTAATCTTTAGGGAATAAAGTTTAAATTGCATCGTACCAGATGTCGAGAGTTAGCGGGAAAGTTTGCCGAACGTAGGGATGTTCGTTACAGTGCGGACTGATTCGTTTTGGCGATTATTCGACTAATTTCAGACATCGGGTTTGACCGTGTTCGTGCAAGTTAGTGCCAATATTCCGTTAGGAATTTGGGTGAGAATAGCTTTAGAATTGTTGATTTTGAGAATTTGGGTTATGGACCGAATATTTACTTTGTGGTTTAGTGAGTGTTCACTTCATGTATTGGATAGTGTTGGCACAGCCAACCGCAAGTTCATGGTAACAATTTGACTTGAAAGCGCCTTTATTACAAAGTAGTAAGGACGGTTTCCGTAGCTAAAGTGTTGCTCTTAGCTATTTAGTTACTGGCCGCTAACTATTAAACCTTTAAAAATAGGATATTGACAACGTATAATAGATTTTCTTAGTACTTTATACTAAACCAGTCGTATCAATATCGGAGGTATCTTATTACCCAGTAACTGGGTTGTGAAGATCAGATAGGCAGTCGCTCCATGAAAAATACTGGTACTCAACTGCATCCGGACTGGAAGCCGATATCAACATACTTAGGAAAAGTCTAGGCAGATGACAATGAGTGCTTTATATCAAACTTATCTTTTGACAATTAACACAATCGTCTGGTCCACTTCAAATTAATTTTAGGAACACCGCCTTCCTAATAATCCAAATGATTATATAATACACATTTAAAATGCAAGACTACACATTCCCAACATAATTTTCACATCCCTAGCTGTATGTAGGGCGGGCCGGGACGACAGAGCTAAATCGCCACCAGTGGTAAGCGCCAAGAAAATATATTTCACAACAAGTGAGAATAATAGTTGTCTAGCGGACGTGCGGTTTTTAACATATTTTTGTACGTCAGTTGGAGCTGCCGGAATAGTGTAAAAAGTTATGAGAATTTGTGTAGTGAACTCGAAATTTGGTGGTTTATATATGATCAAGGTAAGTCATTATGCTCAGTACGAAAAGTCCGGGATAAAATGTAATTCAGTTTCCAGAACCAGGACCCGGATCGCGAAGCTTTAAAAATATTGACTAGCAGACAGAAGCTAGCACTATGCAACGAAGAAGTGTATGTGCCTTCCTAAGGAAAATAATTCACAAATCAATAACTTTTTCAGAATCCCGTTTAGGCATCTTTTGATTCAATTTCATTAAAATAAAAGCAATTCCAATGGAAATAAAAATGTCACAAACATTTTAAATATTATGTGAACTGACAAAATATAGAAACTGCTGTTTCGAAGTAGTGCGTCAGCAAACATGTGAAACAGAACGTGAGCAAACAATCAAGCTATGACACGGAATAGCATCTCATTCCCGGAATTATTTATGAGTGCAGGAAAAGATAAAGATATATCATGCAATAATTTATTAGCCAAAATATTCATGACGCATATAGTCATATTTGCGGGATTCCGGGAAATTCTGGGATTTCACTGGCACAGCACTAATTTGTAAAAGCGTTGACATATTGTTTTTAGTACGTTACATCGGTGACTACGGACTGATTTATAGTTTCATGCTGTATGTAGTAGATTAATGTTTTTTTTTCTGCACCGGGATATATTTGAATTGAAACAACATACTCGTACAATCAATTTTAATAATGGTTCAATCTACTCGCTGTGTTGGTGTTTCAATATTGTTTACGAGGATTTCAGTTTAAAAGTTTATGATCAAAAAATTATCGGGGAAGAAATTTAAAATGTTGACACTAATATGGAAATGTTCAATGACACATTTTGTCTACCCAAATACTAACCCGCAATGGGCCCACCACGCAAGCCCATTTCTAAGACATCCCGATTTTCTCACGATGTTTTCCTTCACCGTTTTGAGAGCAGTGGTGATGACATTAAATACAGGAAGTAAAGTGCCCGTCTGGGTTCGAACACACGACCGATCCGTAAAGTCGGGACCGGTGCCACTAGGCCACCACTCTGCTCTTAAGAATGTTACATCACTACTATACACATACAAGCTGTGTCTTGCGGTATCACCCGGCGCGCTCGCCTCCTAAGGTTGGTAAGGTGATGTTAAACACCCTAAAACATTCAAAATCAAAATCAATCAAAATATGTTATTTCATATAAACCTGCATGAGCACTTATGAAATGTCAAAAGCTAGGTGCACGGTTCCAAATTGTTGTTTCCTATGGAGAGGAGCCAGCAAGAAACTCCACGGTTACTCTTTGAAAAAAATAATAATTGGCTTTGACAATGTCTCCAAATTGCAGAGATAAGATAATGATTTAAGATAAGATAATGATTTTGATACAGATAAAATGTATGGGAGGACAGTGCAGGCCTGTCAATAAGTACCAGGTACTTAGACGAATACAGAATAGAAAATCGAATAGAAATTATTCAGGATTGTTCCAAATCCTACTGGCAGTCGCAGAGCTAAGCGTGTTTAAATAAACTAACATACTCTGCAGCGTATTATTAGTACTAATAGAATTTCATTTACTCGATTTAACTCGCGATGAATAACTGCAAACAGATATTCAAGATAAAAAAAACAATTTATTATTTTAATCCTGCAAAGAATCTTCTTTTAATATTAAGCTAGTGAAGAAGCACGTTCTACTTAAAGAGTTAGACGTGGAATTATTATGTTAAAGAGAATAAAATCTCTTGAATTACCATTTACCCTGTATAAACTAGAGCCGTTTGAAAATAATATAACGAAATTATACGATCTTGAAGATACTTAGACCTACTTAGATAGGTATTGGAAAATGCATATTAAGAGCTTTCATTTTTTCTTTTCGTATTTATGCTGATATATTTCGTTTTATAAGCTGACTGAGACGAGCTTCTAAATCGATACTATCCCTACTAATCTAATCGAATTTGACTATACACTATAAACTTTGACTTTGACTTTGACTTTAAAACAATTTTTTATTTATTTTTTTATTTTTAATATTGATATTTCCATTTTTTTATGAAATTTAATTACTTGCCTATTACTGTATAGAATCAAGTTCTTCCAACTTATCAGACAGCTGTGCTGCTGGGGAGTTTGTTGCGCCACTTCTTCTTCCCAGCTAAAGCACTAGGAAGTGTCGAAGGGTGGGCGTTTTTGGGGGACTGACTTATGTAATTTTGACGTTCGAAAAGTGCTGACTCTCAGCCTAGTTTGAATAAATGACTTTTGATTTTGATTTTGAATACCTTTAAACAAGCAATTCTTGTGCATATATAATCTGAATCTCGGAAACTGCTACAACGATTTTCATGAAATGTGTGCAGGGGTTTTCGGGGGAGATAAATCGATCTAGCTAGGTTTCATTTTTAGAAAACGGCAAACAAAAAAAAAACCGAGCCAGATATTATTATAAATGCGTGATGAAATTTGGACGACATATAGCCTGGGATATGGAGAGGGACATAGGCTACTTTTTTATGTGATAACCGATATCCACACGGGCGGAGCCGCGGGCAATACCTAGTACTTAATAATCGAAAATGAAAATGAAGAACTAAAATATGGAGGATATCCAAGATTGAATGAGTCCACGATCGCACGATTGTTAAAATATCGCAGTGGGATATTTTCGCACACGAGATTTTCAACGCGTCGAGAGTTGAGGATAGACCTCTGTGTTTTTTCGACTCGCTGAGATGCACTCTTATGGATTTTCAAAGCTAGGCTGAACACCGGAAGTTGAAAATCTACTGTACGAAAATATCTCGCGGCGATAGTTTTACGCCCGCGCAAACATGGTCTTAGAAAGCAATGCATCCGCACCATGACTGTCTGACTGACATAAACAGATAAAGCATGAGAAGTTTTTCAAAAGCACACACACCATATCCGGTTCTTATCCAGCTGTCAAAACGATAATAAATTCAACCATTTTCCCTTCACATGTTCCGTATTCCTTTAAAAGCCACTACATCAATTCAAAAGCATACTCATACATTCTGAACTAAGCTATCAATCAAGCAGATATCTCGTTCAGTCACCTGTCAGTTACGGCAACAAATGTTTGATATTCGCCACATCCCAAGCAGTATATCGATACACCGTAGCACTAAAAATATATATCGATGTATTATTCAACCAATCAAGCGACTCATAAGCACATACTTTGACAGAATCGGAGTACTTGGAATTCTGCACAACACCTACTGTTTTCCGAGACAACATCTATGAAGCGTAATAAAAATACACAGTAAAATCCGTGGGACCGCTTCAAAACACAATATACTTGTGTATAGGTGAGGTAGTGATGTGCCCAGGTGATAGAGATCGAATAGGGTGACTGGTAATTAGTGACCGACATTTAAACACATGATTGTACTCATCATTATGAACAACTTTTACTATGGGACCAAACCTGAAATCGTGAAAAAAAAAAAACATCTGCTGTTCCCTACATTTATGTTCGCATTACTCGGCAAAATGTAGGGAACAGCAGATGTTTTTTTTTTGCGATTTCGGGTTTGGTCCCATAGTAAAAGTTGTTCATAATTATGAGTACAATCATGTGTTTAAATGTCGGTCACTAATTACCAGTCACCCTATATGTATATGGTGTACAAAATTAATGTTCCCAATTTCGTGTACTTGCTCGCTATCAAATAACGAATATATTGCTAAAACAAAATTAAGCGATTTTATGTTTTCAATTAAAAAACTGTTTTACACGGTGTAGGTACGGTGCGCATGTGCATATTTAATAATAATTAGTGCGAGAGGAAAATATTTCATATCTTTGAAACGGATTGTTGTTCATAAAAAATGTTTCATGATTTTTTTTTATAATGTCATTTGAAACAACTCCTTGAATTTCTAAACGTAAATTTTTTAACACCTTATATACAGGTATGATCTTTTATTTTACCTCAGCAATTAAAATTACATCATCCTTTCCCCAACTATGTTGGGGTAAGCTTTCAGTGTAACCGGATGCAGCTGAGTACCAGTATTTTACATAAAGCGACTGCCTATCTGTCTTCTACAATAAGCAATTAAAATGACATCAAAGTGCTTTATTTTTTCTGATTAGTTAACACATATACGCTTCGATTTATTGACTATTTTCTATTTTGTTAAGTTCCTGGTTTTATTGACAGGCTTACACTGCCCTTCAATCGCTATTAACACTGTAATTTGTAAACATTGGTTAAGTCCATTATTTTTAAAAGAGTTACCGTGGAGTTGTTCTCCGGCTCTTGTCCATAGGAAGCAACCAATTGGAACCGCGTTATAATTCGTTTCTAGATAAAACATTGATCAGGCCCCTTTGGCACTTGCTTGATAAGTGGATTGCTTACTAAGAACGATGGAAGGGCTATTCAAAAAAAAAAAAAGACCAATTATTATTTTCCATAACCTGCATTAAACTTACACCAACTGGGGGTTGTCCCTGGGTGCACTTGCAAAGTGCATACAGGGATACCTAATCGGCAGTTTGGTGCTACATTTAATTAAAATAGTCGAAGGGGCCTCTTCGAGTTTGGTTCAGCCCATCGTACGCTTCTCAAAGGATGGAGACCCATGGTCCCGAGATTTATAGAAAAAAAAAAAAAAACAAACTCGAAACGCTTTTTTTCATGCTTTTGTTATAAGATATTATGTACGTACCTAACTTTGTGTTTCGTACCTACCATTCAAACATTTAACTAACTAATTCAGGCAGACTCTTTTTACAGCTTGAAACCATCTCAACATACACTCGAGGAAAGTGAGAGCATTTCAGTTCAAAAATAAACTCCTCAGTCGAATGTCAAGGTGTTTGTCGATTCTCAAGAACACGTGTACAACACTAGACACATTCCCGTACACGGGATCTAGGGTTGGTAATAAAAAAAATATAAGTCATAAAGCAATATCAGATACACGTGGTCAGAATGTGATATTATATAAGGGCTGCGATCTGGTAACTGAAAAACCGTTTTAATAGACATGGTCTGTGATGAAGGGGCTTGTAACTAAGTACAACAGCAGCACGGGTCGATGAGGTTAAGCTACCCTCGCCGCGGTTGGACCGTGGATGGGTGACCATCTTTACATACCAAGTCCCGTCCGTACATAGGAAAACACGTTAAGCCGTTGGCTCCGGCTGTCATTAGTGAATCAACAGTCATCGCGGATCGTCAGAAACCCTAAATAGACAACCAGTCTTACCACGGGGTATTATATTACCCAGTAACTGGGTTGCGGAGGTCAGATAGGAAGTTGCTCCATGTAAAATACTGGTACTCAGTTGCATCCAGTTAGACTGGAATCCGGAAAAAGGCTAAGCAGATGATGAATGTTTTCTCATTCTTCGAGACAAAAGGAGAGGAAGGCCAAATAACAGATGCAAGGATTGATTGAGAAATGATATGAATGAGAAGGGAGTGAATGATAGCGTGGCTATTGTCAGGGGATAATGGGAGAAGAAAACGTGTTGCGCCCACGGCATATACCAGGACAAGGACAGGGAGAAGACGATGATGATTCTAGAAGAGAAATATGGGATGTGGAATAAAAAGTTAGTATGGGCACAAAATTAACTACTAATTTAAATTGTCTTCATATTCAAATAACACATGTAAATCTTTTACAGTTGTATAAAATCGCTTTATCAGAGCGAATTGCAACGAGGTGTCAATTTGCTCAATCATGTATTTATCTGATTGTATACATATTTTATTTACGCAATTTTACCTAGTGTGTGCTGATAGATATTCCATTTTTTCTAGGGTCAATTACGTTACCTCACGGCATATTTTCTATGGAAAAAATGTTACAAACCCTATGTAGATTACATCGCAACTTTTTCCTGTTTCCTTCATACAACATTCCAGTTTGTTTTTTAGCCCAGACGCAGCGCAGAGGCAACACGATAACTCTTCAAATAAACACGGTATCGGGTGAATTTTCCAGCGAAGCTGAAGTTTTACACGTTAGCGATGTGCTAAAGTGTAAAATGTGTCTTCTTAAGAGATGCAAGCTCGGAACTTTCGAATTTTCAGGAACAAGAACGCAGGGTACACAGCGAATTTATTTTTAACAAAAAAAAAACGTGTTTCTGGGCTCATTTTTCGTCCAAACAGTACTAAAGATCTCCTAAAAGTATATACCCTGATAAGTTAGTACCCCAATAGCAGAACTACTTGCATCATAAAATACTATGTACGTTTGTTATGAACAGTTATCAAGGCGAGTTCAGTACAAAGTAGTTATGATACAAAGTTGTACATCGTTAGTACATTCTAGAACTCAGATAAAAATCTGTTAAATATAAGAAAAAATAATCAATCATTTTAATATAGAACAAAAATTAGGTAAAACCTACACGCAAAGATCATAAGGCTGTACGGCTTAGTATCACAGCCCATCCCTATCTGCGGCGGGGGACAGGCGTCATCCATCATGGCGGGCCGACATGTCGACGCGACTCGTGATTGTCAATCTAGCGTGTGACGCGCGCTGTGACTTTGCTCCGTCGTCGGTTTTATTGCTCAGTTTGTTGCAAACGTTACGTTCAAATTGTTTGCCGCATGTAGACCCGAAAAATGGCGGCTAAACCATTTAGAGGTGGTTTTCTTTTGAAATTGTTTTCGGGAGCTGGGCGAAATTGGTGAAAATTTTAAAGTGGTACAGCAGAAAGTTTGGGGTTTGCTGTCGGGCCTTTCATTATGGTGAGCTGGTGTATAGATCTGATGCAACAATGAATGGCGCTACTAGTACCAATAGGTATTAATTGAGTCTAAATTGTAACATATAAAGCATCCATTTCTCAAGCGTATTAACAACAAATTTTGTTTGTACAATTTGCAGGAACAAATATTGGGAGTCGCCCTAATAAACCAAATAGCAATATTTTTTGTCACAATTTGCCGTTTTTAGCGTCACCAAAAAAAGTATTTCGCTCGAGGCGACTATTCGACGAGGCGCAGCTATCAGCTAATTTAGTACACCGCTGTCGGTAAAATTCATTAAAATTAGAATTTTATGGAATGTAGATTCGCTTTTTAAAGTAAAAATACGTTGAACGCCCTTCTAAAGTCATTACTTACGGATTGAAACCTGTCAAAGTTTAGCGCGGTTAAACGTCGACTTAAGAACTTCTTGGCTATACGAGTAATTAAATAAGAATTTGTTATGCTCTGTCAAACGTTTTAATAATGTGCTCGGCACGATTACATTTAATTTCTATGGATACGTTCACCAATATCATTAGAGAAGTATTCTATCCTTTATGTCCTCGAAGTAGTTCTTATGATTTAATTACGTAGCCTCATACACATAATAATATGGAGGACGATCGCACAAAGTCCTTAAATATTATGATTAGCAGACAGGATTGTTTAATCGTATATTTTTGTGATGAAAATGCAAAAAAATATTTTTTTTAAATTATAGTGTATGTCCGAAGGGCTTACTTCAACTGGTCAATGTGATCACGGCTTACTAATTTATTATGATCTTATTGGTCAAGGGGCGTGGCTAAGCTGAGTGACAACGACGAGTCACTGTTTTCTTAACGCGAATAGATTATAGATACAAAACATTTTAGGGTTCTGTATCCTAAGGTTATCAACGAGATCCTATTACTAAGGCTCGGCTGTCCGTGCGTCCGTCCGTTTGTCACAGGGCTGTACCTTTTAAACCGTAATAAGCAGACAGTTGATTTTTTCACAGTGTGTACTTCTCTGGCCGCAATAAGTAGATAACAACAAATAATTAAAATTAAATAAAGTAAAAAAAATTAAAGTGCCTATACAATGAAACGTGGGGAGTTTTTGGCGCGATCGCGTTGGAACATATTGCACGAATTTTCATGAAATTTCGTGAAATTGCGTATTAAATTGTATAATTTTGGTAGTGAATTATTCAATTTAGTTACGTGTGAGTGCACAAGTGTAGTGAAGGTGAAAATAAGTGACTAACGTGGACTTTTCGTGTTCCCCCCAAAAACTCCTAATAGGTTGTTGTAAAGTTACTACCGCTTTACAATGACTTTGACTTGACTGACTATGACTTTTTTGTAACTTCGTGCCTGATATCGGACCATTTACTTAATTGAAAAGTAAAATTACTTGACACTGGCTAAATGCACAAACCGTGCGAAGCCAAAACCCAAAAATAAAAAAAACTTGTTAGTAAAAAAGTTAAATGTTATACGTTAGTTAAGTACCCTTCATGCCCGTTTTTTTTTGTCCCTATCAGGCTACAGCAAAAAAAAAAAAAAAACGAAGTAAAAAAGTAAACACAAAAACACGTAGCAGAATAGTAACTGCCACAGAATAAAAGGTCACGCGCAAAAGTGTCAAACTATCTAATAGACAATAACTCAAGGAAACAAAATTTTGTTATTGCGTTTTGTATCGTTTTCCTGTTATTTCACGGAAGGTTTGGAAATTTTTGAAACAAATGGATTATTGCGAGATTTTTCCTGCCGACGACGGCGACGCCTTAAAATAAGTCATCGTATCCAAAACTAGTTGAGGTGACTTAAAAGTATTGTACTGGACAGACGGCTTGAAAGAAAAGTTTTAACTTAGCTTGACATCGAATTTAAAAAAATGTATTTGAAATGTTCAAAAGTGTCTTACCAAATCATCGGATTGAAGGGCGCTGACCCTTCAATCCGATGATTTGGTAAGACACTTTTGTTTTAACTATATTATTTAAACTATTTATTGAGCAATTTAATTGCCTAAGCCACGTTAAGTCAAAGTAGGTATTAGATAGTAAAGTGTAAGATCAACAAAATATACACCCCAAAAAAAAAAACACAAGAAGGAAAGAAAAACAATTCCATGCTCAAAGAAATCCGCACAAACCCTGACATCGTTTGATGGATCGCACGCGTCGACAGTTGGACAAATCGTAAGTAACTTTGATAACGTTGAATATGGAATGAGACCGGTGTGGGTGTAAACGCCGCCATTACTCTTTTATGGTCGCTGCCTTCAACCAATGATGTAGGATTACATTTTTCATAGGAACCGATGAAACTATTTAGAGGGTCTGGCCCGAGGGGGGGTGAATCAGGTGAAGGGAGGGGTTTCGCGTGCGTAGCCAACGATACGTTTTTTCAGCTCATTGCCCACGGCTTATAGACGTCATTACCGGGCAAGATATTTATGGGATAAAAACGTGGCTTTACATTTCAATCAAGGATAAAAATAGTGGAAGTAATGTTCTGTACTTTGGATTTGTGATCGGGATTTTTCTTCGGCTTTGTTCGGGTTTTCGATAAGTTTGTGTATTGTTTCCGGTTTTAGTTTGAGCTTGCATATGGCGATATCAGATATTTTATTCGGAAATTGTTTGGTGTGAATAGTTTTGTTTGCGGTGTGTTGTTCTCAAGTTTGACCCATATTTATTTTTTCTATTTGATCCTTGGTATTTGATTTAGAACCAAAAAGATGTATATTATCTATACTAATATCATAAAGAGGAAAAATTTGATTGTTCCTATGTTTGCATTGAATAGGCTCCGAAACGAATGAACCGATTTGAAAAATTATTTCACTGTTGGGAAGCTACACTATCCCCGGGTGACATAGGCTATATTTTATAACGGAAACTAAGCGGGTGAAACCGCGGAGCGCTGCTAGTTTTTACTAATTTTTCCAATATCATTGGATTGAAAGGCGGCGATAGGCATCAGTTAAATATAGGTAGGTACTAACAATACTACATCAACTTTTTTTTTGTGAATTATGTAAAATAGAGATTTATTTTTATATAAATTGAAAAATGAATTGAAAATCAATAATAGCAGGCACACGATGCAAAACTTCATTACGAAATACCTCAGGCAGAATATCTCTACAGTCTTTTCCACAATGATAAAGGTTAACTGTAAAAGTTTTTAGCGAGCATCTTCTCATGCGGTCATACATTTTGTAAAAGCAGATGAAAGAACACAACTAAAGTCAACCTCATAAAATCATTGAGCTAAAAAAACTGTGTTCCCTTCATTCTAAGGGGGCCCGTGATAATTTTAATTTTAGTTATTTTTGCAATTTGGAAGTCAGATCAGGGTTTTATGTAGTTGTAGGTCAGGTTGTATGTTGATTAAAATATGATTCACGACCGTTGCAAATATCATCATCACATCACTTCAGCCGAAAGACATCCACTGCTGGACATAGGCCTCCCCCAAAACGGGGGGTTTTGCTATAATCGCCACGCTTGGCAGACGAGTTGGCGATCGCAGTATGGTGGTAAAATGCATAGAGAACGCTGCTGCCCATTCTCTAGTAAGTCCCTTAGTCGCCTTCTACGTCACCCACGGGAAGAAATAGGATGGTGCTACTCTTTTACTTCCGGCAACACACGGACAAATATATATTTATTTACAGATTAATAGTCATTACAATCATCAGTCATGATCAATACAACTCCCATTAAGAAGTGGCCTCAAATGTCGTGATTCTATTTACAATTTTAGCCTGTGTATATGAATAATATAAGCTATAGGTACTTACTAGAGACTCGTTTGCCGTTCTTTCTCCACTGTATATTCGGTATGGGGTCTCCTCTCGCAGCGCAGTAGAAAGCAGCGATGCCGTTCGCTCGGACCTGCAGGTTGCGAGGCCGGATCGTGATCTCGGGTGGGTCTGTGGAGGAGAAAAGGGCTTTATGTAGTTGTTGGTAAGACTGATTTTGGTTTGAATTATTTATTGAGAGTGCTGAAAGAAATATTTAGTTTTATAGCCTGACCGATACCGCTGTACCGCGCCTTAGGAGGCGAGGCGGGGGACGGACGTTGTGAGTGGTGACGAATGAGCGGCTTGCACTGACGAATGAAAGGCTTGCACTGACGAATCAGAGGCCTGCACTGCTGCCCGTCGCGCCGCGCCCATACCTAAGGCGCGGTACAGCGGTATCGGTCAGGCTATAAGTACATCTGTAACAGGTAGGTTAATTTATATTAAAACCGAATATAAAGTAGTTCATAAAAATAAAATACATAGTAACAACCAAAACGTTTGATATAACAACAAAGAAAAGTTAAAAAATAAAACATAATAATGTAAATACATATAACAATTAACAAAAGATAATTTGCTGTGTGGTTACTAGCATCTTACATCTTCCTTTCATGAACTTATACACAAACTAGCAATAAGTTATTTAGAAAGAACAGAATACTTGAGCGCCAACGTAAAATTTTGCCTATCCACAAGCACCATGACATTACACAGCAAAATCCTGATTTCCCGAAGGGTTGGACAACGGTCGCTTTATGTAGAAATAATAAGAATTGAATACTGAAAAAATTCCAAGCGTAAATAAAAATCTCATAATTCTGAAATTGTGTTAAGGTGCACTCCGATTATTTAGATCTAATTTGCGACTACGACTTTCTGGACGTAACCTACTCTAAACAGTTGCGACAAATAAATTTAATTTCTTGAGCAAAGAGTCGCTGAAAGTTGTCGGAAACTTCAGCTCTCACGACACACGGAGACAATTCCACCGAATTGTTTTCCACAAAATTACACAGCAACTGAGAGTCCCGCGGTACATTTTCATTATTCGCGACGCGTCGAGATTAATGGCATTATCTTGTCGAAAAATGCGAGTTCAGCAACGAAACAATTATGTACACGTAGAGTACTTCTCCGCTGTCCCCGCCCGACGATCCGGGACAAAAATATCCTACCTTAACGGACCATCTCGAAAAGAACATCGGGCAAACGCCGCGGGAGCGTTTGATTTCTGAACTAGAAAATGAAATCCCATTTAGTTAAACGTATTCCCCCGGGCGATTCGATCGATGCGACATTAATAAACGTATCGAGTAACGTATTTTTTCGAGAACTGTCATACAGGAGTTAATATATTCATAGAACGGACACCGCGGAGGGGCTCGGATTAGAGAAATCAAAAAAGGTAGATCGGATCTGTGCGCGATATGGGAGGATATACGGGGGATATGAAACAATTCATACTGAACAGCGGAGTCGGCTCCCAGGGCGAGACTCAGGCGAATTTGTGGCCAATACCAACTAATGTATCGCGAAATAAGGTTTGGTGAACAGTCACAAGCATTCTGTGCACTTTGAGTTGGACTCTGATTGTAATATCTGTTTGAAACAGCTTCTTCTTAGCGTTTCGATAGCAATCTAAATACAGTCAGCCCAGAAGAGCTTGGATACTGTAATGTGCGTGGATGGATGCTTTCAATGCTACATTGACTTTTATTGTATGTCCAGCCATATCGACTCATATAACATATGTAGGTGATAAGTAGAATGCTGATTATTGAGTATGTATTGTCACCAAGTTGGCCATTGGCAACTGCAGAAAATCGATACTATTTCATTTTAGATACTACATTTTTCCGGGATAGACAGGCTGGATTTTTTTCATTAAGTAGCATTTATTGGTATCTACACTGCGCGAAAGAACTATTTATTCCTCGTACCACCCAGTCTTAAAATAGATCCCTATTTATTTCTTTAAATAGTGGACAATCCTTTTCGTTCGTGCCGCTAATAAAAACGCCATCTAAATTCACGCGTACGGGACCCGCTGACACACTTAATGGCCGCACATTCGATGTCCAATTACGAAAGATAATGAAAAAGATTTTTAGTGCTCATCACTATTCTGAGCATTAATAGGATCCTCTCTTTAATTTGGCAGACAGTGCTTTTAAATTTTACTTTTGATATGAATGCATGGTGCCATCCTTTTTTTATTTTATTTAGGACAACTAATGTTTTTTGCAACCTTGTTTCGCTAGTCGATAAATTGGTTCTTTAAGCGTCATAGTCTTCTGCAGTGTATTGCGAGAAGACTGGACTGCTTGTGTGAATTGCTGCTGCAAACTCTTCACATCGGTGTGAACCTTGCAGTAGGGGTTCGCATTCAACTATATGGCAGTGTAGACTTTGTGTGCAGTTAATAACTTAGTGATTAAGAAATATTGTTACTAACATATTTGAGTCATTTGTTACTTGTGTTTTAAATATAACTAAACAATCCCGTTCCCGTATTCCCGTTTGAGCACCAATTTCTAGAACACCTAATTAATTGAGCACCAAGGTATTCCCATACCTTTGGTGCTCTTGGTGCTCAAACGGGAATACTTCAGAAATCTTCGTAAAATTATGAGTTTCTTTAGTACTTTTCGTCTAGACAATAAGCACGTCATGACATTAAAAAGAAACATCCAAATAGCAATAAATAAACGCAGTAATACTCCAATTTTTTATCAAGCTTACCGTTCACTCTGAAAGCGTCACATTAACTGTACTCCAGGCTGCCGTAGTGCCGTCCACCCTACGCACCTAGCCATTCAAATATTTGCTTTGGAATCACGTCGCTCCGGGCGTCGGGGAAAACTATGACGGATATGTTTATTCCTCGACGGGCAGAGGTGAATGATCACGTTTCATATGTGTGCAGGATTGAAACGAGCGCCGTACGTGCCGACGCACGCATTCAGAAAAAACACGGCCATTTTTTTTCGTCGCGTCATTCGCGCCTGCCCTAACCGGATTAAATTATGGCTAGTCTAGACGTCACTGAACGAAGTTAAATTACTAAATTGATTCGGTTTGAACGCGGTTCGGAGGGATTTGGAACGAATTGGCGTGAACTGATATAAAATTATCGTATACAGAATTAAGGCTTCGCGTCAGATTTGGGCAAAACAGTTTTGTCTATCATTGAAGAAACACTGTTATGACCCCTAGATTGTTTTATTGCGGTGTTAGTCTGAGAGGCAGTCTTATCTAAGTCAGTGTCTAGTCTTATATTGCGAGTAACGATAGTTTATATTCAACATAGTTCATTGGACTAATTTTGCCAACAATCTTGCAGGTCCCGGTCATTTTGAGGTGGCCAGTGCAAATTCCTTCGGCCAAACGAGCTAGTTCTTGACTATGGTGGTATCATCAATATTGACTTATTGGCCTTCAAGCTCTTGATGGAAGGAACTCAAGTAAACTGGATGCGGAGGGCTGAGAACTTCGTATTATAATAATTTCAGAGGCAAATCTTCATCAAGAAACTGCAGTTGACTTAAAAAAAAAAATACAAAGTACTCTTTTCTTGAAAGTTATTTAAAATCCAGATGACTGCCATTTGAATTTATGATAGTAACTATTCGTTTTTTAACGCTTTTCTGAACGTGAAAATAATGCTCCAATAATCCCTTTCTCCATCATTATTAACGCGTCTAATGCTTAAAAAAGGTTCATACACGTTCATCAATCACTGCACGTTCGACGGTTGATACCAATTACCGAGCAATGACGTCATAAACTTCGCGCAAACGTGAAACTCGAACAACAAAGAGAAATATTGCAATCAATTATTATCGAGTATTCATTATTCAGCTGAACGAAATCATGTCGTTGCCATCTCGATTGCTTTATGATAGCTCTTGCGATTCGATAATGCCGAGTTGCCGACTCGATGCTTGGTTGCGATGACATAAAAAATCGTCCAGTTGTGTCCAACACTATTTAGACTGTAGATTTAAAAAAATACGTTTGCAGTTGGGTAATTTGACTATAGAATTCGACTTTTTGAATAGAAAATTGTTGAATTTTATAGTAGCCAGTATTTGTTGGACAAATTTTTGTGGTTTGTTTTTGCCCTCCTTCATTGTCTTTGGTTTTTCAATCGCTCCAAACGGCTATTACATTACACAGTGCTCAATATTTTAATGCCAATAAAATTCCATCGAACATAACAATACAAATCCAATAACAAAAGCCATTTAAAACAAAGCGTGTTACGAAATTTTTATTTCAAATTATTACGTCGGTGTAATCAATTTATGACATCGTCGGATTTAATTTTATTGTACAGGGGCATTTCATTACGTTCCCCAATAGAGTTAATCGAAATGTGCATACGCCGCTCGGTCGCATATATCCGCATAGGCAATTTATGACAATAATCTGGACGTTTCCGGATATAACCGGTTTTGCGGGTCGAATAGAAGTGTATTGCGATTTAAACTGTATGAAATTTATTATATTGAGTTTATAAGGTGGAGTATTCATTTGCATAATTCTATTTGGACACTGAAAATTGTGAATAATTGCTACTTTGTTGCGTAAAATTTCTGAATTTCAATCCTTTTGTTTTATACTTCAGTACTTAAGTAAATTATTAACAATACCACACAGCATAGATAGGAAAAATGAGAAAATAAAAAAATACACAAAAAATGCAGAGTTTTCGTCTTCCTGTAAAAAATCCACGCTGTGCAATCGCCACAGAAGAACCCCAAGACCTGTAACAGAAGAATTCTTTAACAAAACTTACGTGTTAGATATCGTATATAAATATTGCCGGTATCGTTGACTGTTGGCATTTGTGGCGCCAGGATTGGGGGTAGCGGTGCTTCTTCTATCTCTTCTGTCACTAACCCTTCTGGGGGCTCGGTGTCTTCTTCTTCGTCTGTTAAGAAGAATAATTGGTGTTGGATGCGCGAGCGGTTGCCGTATTTTCGCGATTTTGTCTTGTTTAATTAACATTAGGAGGTTGTGACATGTTTTTTATTAGTTTTTGTTTGCAGAATAAATTAATGTCTAAAATTAAGGTTACAAGTTCTAACTTAAATAAAAGTAAGTACAAATATGTATGTTTATTCAAAGTCATAATAAAAATTTGCTGTTGATTAAATAGCGGTTTTTTCTTTTATTTTTCCTTAGGATACACAAGGCACTGCTGCCCAATGGGGGTACTTGCGTAAAACATTAACAGTAGGAACGACTCGCATTTTGAAAGTTGAACAACATTCATTGAGTTTTTTACGTTGTTGAGCAGATAAATTTTTCGAACTTATGGAGCAATAGATTAGTTAAAGATTCTGATTGAAAGTGTGTTACACAATAAGGGCGCATTTCTCATTATCAATACAGGATAAGTTTTAAACCAGTGCGCAAACTGTAACCATGCTTTCAGCATATCATTCTGGACGTTAGCGTAGATTTGTTTTGTCGGTTATATTTAAAAAAATCTGCTGTTCCATACATTTGACCGCGCGGGTATTGCACTTTTCTATGAAACAGCAGATTTTTTTTTTTGTATAACCGATGAAAAATTTCTACGCTAGGGGTCTAGAATGATACGCTGAATTCATGGTTACAGTTTGCGCACTGGTTAAAAACTTATCCTGTATAATAGTAGATACGTATCTATATTTCAATAGATGTACTAACAAATTGTTTATAATGACTGTGAATTTACAATTAGGTAAACAGTTTAACCTATAATGAGTTGCTAGGCATATTCATTATCAGATCGTCCATAATTTAGATAGTTCCCAATTGTTGCTGTCATTATCAAACGGCAATGAAAACAAACTATTGGTAATTGTAATCATCAAAGTTTAATTATTCCAGGAATAAAGGTAACCAATTAGTTACATAATTGGTTTATAAACTAATTGTTGTTTTCAGGCATAATGTTATTTGTTAACCTAAGAATTGATTAATATTTGGTTAACTGTTCAGAAATTGATGGACTTAGTAAAACAATAAATAAAATTAATTCGAGATAAATAATAATTTTACATAATGATAATTCTTCTGCCCGTATCCCAATTAATTTGGGGTCGGCGCAACATGGCCCTTTCTACCATACAGACGCAGACAGACGTAACGAGAGAGAGCAGCGCGATTGACGAAAATTAAGTTTCCATAGAATCTATTATACTAGAGTCCTGTTGCGCTTTGGAGCCTTTACTCGTCATCTCGGTATTAACTCCTCTTCCAGCATGTCCATACATTGTATCTGGACTACTGAGTTTAACAACCATTAAAATTAATTCGAGATATATTCAGTAATTTATACATCACATTAATTTCTAATTATTTTTATAATAAACTGACGCTATAACGGCTTAAGTATTAGATTTATATAAAAATTCTGAGTTGCCGAAAATACAGACATCTAACACCACACAGACATTTCTCATTTACCACGGAATATTCTTACAATCTTATGGCGCGTGAACAATTCGAAACTTACAAAAAAAATACAAACTCAAATATTATAATATCACAATTGTTTACCAACAACGCCTCTCTTCTTATTCTGATTTGAAGATTGGGACGAAATTTGTAACAGAAAAATAAAAGTAAATTGATTTATATCCATTTTCTCAATTAAAAACGATTTAAATCAAATTAATTTTTCGTTGTACTTTAACTACTTCAGTTTACACAAAGTTGACGTCACGTGATAAAAAGTCATCGTAAGGAGCGTTTTGGCGGTAAATTCAAAACGACGAAAAATAAATTTGATTTTAATCCTTTTTAATTTAGAAAATGGTAATGAATAAATTTATTTTTATTTGTCTGTTAAATATATCGTCCCAATGATCAAATTAAAATAGTTCTTATTGAATTGGAAAATACCCTACTATCATACAAGCGCCAAAAAATCCTTGCAGCACTGGCTCTAATAGCAGAAAACCAGCCTAGCCTTTTCCCAACTATGTTGGGGTCGGTTTCCAGTCTAACCGGATGCAGCTGAATAGCAGTATATTATATAGAGCGACTGCCTAAACTTTGGTAAGATTAGTTGTCAGACATTCGGGCTACTGAGTATCCGTAACGCCTGTCAAAGATCTACGTATGATAGCCAGGACCAATGGTTGAACGTGCGTTCTCGATATGAAATGCAAAATATGAAACGAGGGCAATTAATTATAGCTTCATCTTTGATTAACCCGTGTGGCTATTTTTACTTAGCCACGAGCCACTCTCAATGAATCTAGTTACAGTAAAATATGGATATCACAGGTCCATACACGGTAGGTACGAACAGTAACTTTTTATCGAGAAAAAAAGCGACCACATCGAAACAGGCAAACAAACTACAAGTCTTATATTTTATTAGTGTGTGACATATAAACACGCTTTAGCCAATAGGAACACGTTTACACTACGTAAAGAAGTAACAAACACGTAAGTATGATCAATAAAATTTGACCTAAGCAAACATAGACGCGGTCGAACATAACAATAAGACCTTATTTGGTTCACGATACTTGCTAAGTACTTGGCGTTTGAGTGGGTCAGTAATACGGTAGTTGTGGTATATTTTATGTTTAGTATGTGTGTGTGGGATATTTTTGTGATTTTTACGGGTTTCGTGTGTTGCTACTTTACTAAGTGGTACATAGAAAAATAAGATGAAATGTCATTGGATAGGCGAAGGTCAATGCCCGTAATCGGACGGCGAACCGCGTTGGCCGGACTCGCGTAGATCGCTCAGCTGTTTTTGTTATGTTATGTGGAACTTAGATACTTTTTACGAATTTGTTTGCTTGCCTTAATGTAGATACATATTTAATTGTCTTTCAAAGTTTTGAACAAAGTTTGAGTAAGGATTTTTTTTTTGTTTCATTCGTTAATTTAATTTGACCCTGTAGGTCTAGGCACGCTTTCACATAGTGCAATTGAATTGATTTTTTCAATTACCGGTAAGTATGTTTTCTGTCTGAGAAGAATCAAATAAGACGAAAAGTAAAATTACACTCCATAAGACGTACATTTTAGTAATTTTTGGCACCAACCATACGCTAACACACTGCACTGCAAACTAAACAGTCGCTTGACGATATTGCGCCCCTAAACCTGAACACTGCCCTGCACGCCAGAGATCAAAACAACAACAAAAGCCTAACCTGACAACAAAACAATAAATCAGCCATTGTTATCACCAAGAGAAAAAACACTCGCGCCGAGATCTCGATACTCCAGCATCGATGCAATAAATAAACATCGGAACAACATCGATTATGAAAAGATTTATATCTCGGCGCACTGACGCATATAGTTCTGCCATTATTCATATCGAGTTTCATTGTATGAAGACACGATAAAAATGGATAATGGGAGTACCCCTTTATGTTTCGATCTGGAGCGAATGGAAACGAGTTTCTTTTGAATTTTATAGTACGCAGAGTAATGTATCGTGGGCGGAAAACTCACCGGAAATATTAATGACGCTTCTGTTGCGTTTAATCTTTGTATTGGTGTGTTATACCCGGATTGCGAAGATTATATTTTAGAAATGTTGGATCTCTTTACTTTTGGTTGACTGCAGCGATGGGTCGAAAGCATTATAGTACCCAAAACAGGTACCAGCGTCTCGAAATGTGCTTGTACGATAGACTACAAGACTTGTAGTCTATCGTACAAGCACATTTCGATCGTTTCATTTCATCATCGAAATCATTTGTAATTTTTTTTACAAATGATTTTACTTCTGTAAGTAGGTTTGTACAAAACACTTAAATACAAATTAATCATTTTTTTTTACTAGATAAGGTCGGTGCTTCCTACCTGACTACTCTGAGAAGAAAGGCCACAGTGTCCATATAAAGTCCAGTCAAATCTTGTTCAGATAATGTGATGACTATATAGATTGATGTTTGACATGGTCTTTTGAAGAAAGCACCACAGATTGAGTGGACCTGTCCAGTCATTATATCCAGTGGTTATATGGAGAATCATTATAAGTTTTCTCACCGTCTTTTGCATGGGGAGAGGCAGTATATGCGCCCTCACGGCCCTAACCTCGGCAGGAGACGCGCAGGGCGTCGGGAATTCCAGGCTGATTCCCGACCACCGCAGGCATGGGCTTGCGGACGGCGAGTAATGGGTAGCTCGCCGTCCGGTAAGGACCAAGCCCAGATCGACGGCGTGTTGTGGTCCATGGGCGCCTCAAAGAGATCAGCACAAACTGATGGGGCCCGCAAGGGCCGATGCCTGCCAGGGGTGTGGGTTGTTCGAAAGAGTTACCGTGGCCCCTTGCACACATGCTACTGAGGGAACACGGGTGGTTTAGTCAGTAAAAGTCTGACACGCCCTCCTGCTCCACCTAGAGCGGCGGCAGAAGTTATTTGCTGATGACCCACCCAAAAAAAAAACGTCTTTTGCATGGGAATTAAACACAACTGGCGAAATATGGGTACACTAAAGTTCTAACAGTAGTGTTGTTACCTAATGTGTTATAAGTTTGACATTTGGAAATCAATATCTTAAATAATATTTTAAGGAATTACGCAAGAAAACAGATTCCACTTTTAAATGATCTCAGTTTGTATGTATTTTTAAATGGAACCCACTCTGTTAACGTTAAACATTCGATCTAGAACAGACTATAAGCACCGAATACAAAGCAAACAAAAATATCTAGTTTTAGTTTTGAACTACCCACATTCAACACAACTTGTAGCCTCCAATCGAGGCAAATTGATTACTACAGTGCTTGCAGACAATAGTTGACCTATCTAGGTACTTTGCTCGGTACGTTCTCCATAGTACTTCAATGTACTGCAAACTGAGCAGTCAATTCGCTATTGTTGTTCGTGGCTCCTGTTCTGGAAGGTACTACGAGTGACTGGGTCTGCAGTTTGAGAAATTGTATAGGTTTTGCTGCTTCTATTTCTAACTATGGCACTCACTGATAAATGGATTATTTTATATTGTGGTAGGTAGATCTTTTAGAACACTGCTAATAGAAAGTAATTCGTCTATGACTAACATTTACCCTCATATAAAAGGAAATAAGCATCAGAAATTCTAGACAATGCTTTTTGAAGTTTTAATAAATATTTTCCTAGTAATCTTTAAGCCTCCCGCAGCCAGACGCGGCGCGACAGTGCGACGCGGCTCTATTAGAAAAAATTCTATGAAAACTTCATGCAGATTGTTCTACCAGAGTTACTTCGCAGCGTATTGTCGCGCTTGTTTGCGGAAGGCTTTATCAGACAAGCTAGGATAATCTATTGCTTTTATTAATCACCTTTACTTATCGGCTAATCAAAACCACAACGCCCGTCACTAAAATTATAAGTATTTTAAATAACCAATGTCCATCAATGGCTCCTAACTAGCCCCTGACCCTTTCCATACAAAACTAGTCTACATGATAACAGAACTCAACTACACGTCACTCACAATGCCGTCCGTCCTACAAATGCCACTAATGAATGGCAGTCGCCTCGCACAAAAAGGTTCAAAATAAACACTAGAAGAACAATGGACGCAAAACAAAGCGACTTGTCCCTCAAAGGCGAAGTGAGAACAAGTAAATGCTAAAAGACTTACTCGAAAAGTATTTGCTGTTGCAGCCATTTAGGGCAGATTTCACCATAGAAACTGAATGCGATGAGATCTTGTAAAGTGCGTTTAAGGCTTGTATACACGCCAAGGACCTTCAGTATTTGGGCGCACTAAATTTGTGGGCGAGTGCGGGGTGATGGAGCCGTGCAGTCTTTAATTGGTCGCATTTTTAATTTATTATAACAAAAATAATGCATATTTGTAAAAAGTCACAGAATCAAATCATTTTCCTTTGTATCGCAAAGCAGTAGACATTTTTTTTAACTCTTTTGTTAAAAAACGAATGAGTAAAATGGTTTCATCTCAACGATTTGGAGGTGATTTGATGTTTTTTTTTTCTTATTATTTGATACCCATAGAAAACTTATGCCCAAACCAAATGACGTTTCATATTATGTAGATTACTAACAATTTTTTTTAAATGTAATTTCTTTGTAAATGCCGACGAAAAGTGGTTTCATCTGCATGCTGTTTTCAACCATTTTTTTGAGAGGGCCGCCTTTTTTTTTTTTTTTTTGGGAGGGAAATCATCAAATAACTTCTCCCGCTCTGGGTGGAGCAGGAGGGCGTGTCAGACTTTTACTGACTAAAACCCACCCGTGTTCCTTCATTAGCCCGTATGCCAGAGGCTGTGGTATCTCTTTCAAACGAACCCGCACCCCTGACAGGCATTGGCCCTTGCGGGCCCCATCATTTTTGTGCTGACATCTCTTTGAGGCGCGCGTGGAACACAACGCGCCGTCGACTTGGGCTTGGTCCTTACCGGACAGCGAGCTACCCATTACTCGCCGTCCGCAAGCTCATGCCTACGGTGGCCGGAAATCGGCCTGGGATTCCCAACGCCCAGGGCGTCTCCGTATCCTGCGGCGGCTAGGGTCGCGAGGGCGCATATGCTGCCTCTCCCTCACGTGCACCGCCTCCCTTTTCGCGAGCATCACTGCTTCGCTGAAGGAGGTGACGGCTCCCCATGCCCTCTCGCTCCGTACCATGGCCTGGACCAGGGCCGGACGCGAGAGATCGCCGCCGCCGATCGCCTCCACGAGGACACGGCGGTGCTCCATCCAAGCTGGGCAGACCGCCACCGTGTGCTCCACCGTGTCCTCAGGGCGATCTTCGCAGTGGAAACACCCGGGCGTTTCCTCCCGCCCTATCCGAAACAGGAACCTCCCGAAACAACCGTGTCCGCTGAGGACCTGCGTCAGGCGGAAGGTGAGGACGCCATGCCGCCTCTCAAACCACTCCTCAAAGAGGGGACTTACCGCCGACCTTAAGACCTGTCAGTGTCAATATGTCACTAAAATGATGACACTGACCTCCTCTTTGGTCTAATGGTCGCAAACGGGTCCCAATTCCCAAGCCCGGCAATGTGTTGTTGGGTTTTTCTATTGAAAATTTCACAGTATTAGCCCAGAGTCTGGATTTGAGTCCGGTTGATGGCAAAAGGCTCGCCCCAATTACGCGTCCCGCCACTGCGCGAGAATCGCTAAGTTTAAATAGTTCTTTAAAAATTTAGAGGCTTTGATGGTACGAGCAACAATAGACTGCAGACAAGTGTAATAGGGTTTCCTACTCGATAATGTAGGTGGATTAGCAGCCATAGAATTTCAAATCTATGTTTAAGTAATCGATTGACAATCTATGTCAAACGACCACCAGTAAAGCTACGTAACCCAGAAATAACTAGAAATTATTGATTACGAAAAAACAACACACACAACGCATTGTGATATGTTAGGGTTCTTTTGATACTTCAAAGAGAGTGACAAATTTTGAATTTAGATAATTTATTAAGCACTAGCTTTTTTCAAAGTCAAAGTCAAAGTCAAAAATCTTTATTGTGAGACAGTGGTTAAAGAGTTGTTATTGTAATTGTTTTGCCAGCGGCTTCTCCCGCGCGGAACTTTCATCCCCTATTTAACTCCCTTAGGGGTTGAATTTCGAAAAATCCTTCCTCATTCCTTGTCTACATTATAAAGGGAACCTCTGTTTAAAATTTCAGCTTTCTTGGTCCAAGGGTTTGGGCTGGGCGTTGATGAGTCAGTCAGTCAGGACCTTTCTTTTTATTTATATAGATTTTAGTTTTAGCAATTTTACTGTTTCAATCGTTATTATCCTTTTTTGACTGTATTTTTGTATTGACTGATTATGTACTTATTTGAATTGATTGAATTTTGAGTATAATTAAAACAAAACTTATTAATATTTTGGAACTAAACTATTTTGCCGAATATGGCAAAACATGTTGAACCAGCAATTTTAAACAAACCATCCATATGTGCATATTTATGTATCATGTTACACCATGTTTACACAAATAAATGCATCTCTATCTTCATCTTTTAAAAATACCCAGGTATATGCACACATAATAAGTACTTAAAATGGTACTGAAAAGAATAAAGGCAATATACGGTATAGTTGCTTAAAGTCATCATCATCTGCCTAGCCATTTCCAAACTATTTCGGGGTCCGCTTCCAGTCTAACCCGATGCATCTGAATACCAGTATTTTACATGGAGCTATATATCCAACCTCCAGAACCCAGTTAGACTGGTTGGCCAACATTCGGGCTTCCGACCGTTACTATCAAAGAACCGCGAATGACAGCCAGGACCAACGGCTAAACGTGCTTTCCGAGGCAAGCAGGGACCTTTATGTGTAAAGATGGTCACCCATCCACGGACCAACTGCGGCAAACGCAGCTTAACTTGATCGATCGATCCGTGCGGTTATAATAACGTAGCCACAAGCCCCAAGTGTGCTAAAGTCGTTGGTCAAAATAAATGGGTTCGCAAAGGATTACGTGAGATTTAATTGGCTTCGATTGCATAAAGATGTTCAGTAAAATAGTGGTCGTAAGTGGTATTTACTAAACAATTCCAACCGTATTTATTCGAAGAGTGCTTATTTACTGTCAGTTAAGCGGGGTAGGGAAGGTTTCAAAGTCATGATTTGTGCACTCCACTACAGCACAATTTGGCCACGTAATTTGTGGAAGGACTTTACTTGGTTACGGGATATTGGGGGCTATGGAAGATAATTCAGACTTGTAACTGATACCATAACATCAAGCCTGGTTTTCCCCTAAGAGTACCTATCACCTACCCACAGTTCGTTACTTTTGCAAGCCTCCAAGCATTCAGACTCCCGGCTAGTACAGAATTGTCGATGAAAAAAATAAAACAATAATAACGGCGATTTATTTTTGTTTTGAGAGGAAAGATTTGATTGTTTGTTTGTTTGCATTCAATAGGCTCCGAAACTACTGAACTGATTAGAAAAATTCTTAAACTTTTGGGAAGCTACACTATCCCAGGGTGACATAGGTTATAATATTTTATCCCCGTATTGCCACGGGAAAGGGAACTATGCGGGTGAAACCGCGGAGCGCTGCTGGTATGTCAAAAACTCCTTTTCTTGGGATTGGGACGAGCAGCGGTGGTTCCGTGGCATCTGCCGCGACTTAAGAGTTGCTGGTTGTAGGAACAAACCCAAACAGACCCAGATAAAGAGAGGAGGCCTGTGTCTCAGCAGTGGGAATATTAAAGGCTGAATATGTTCTTTAAGACTGATATAAAAGGTGCACAAGTCAGAGGATCAGACGGTCAGGGCCTAGAGACAAAATACATTTCTGTTAGCGTTCACGCCAAACGCTACGCCAAAATGTATGGGAATGACATTACCTGCGGAAAGTTTATGTCGTTTGGCGTGAACGCTAACAGAAACGTGTTTTGTCTAGGCCTGCAGTTCATATACCCGATACCGTAACAGCATCTCTCAATTTGTTGAACCCGCCATTTCAGAACACAACCAAAAGTTAGCCCCCAACTAATCGGGGCGTATAAAGCCATGATCACAACACCAGTACATCGTCAGAGGAACACGCGGCCGCGATATATCATGGAACGCGGGCGATACGCGAATAAATCGGTATTCTATCGCCCCGGGGAATTTATCGTGCATTCCGTTAATAGCTAACATTAATATGAATCGCGCCCGCTCCCGCGAGGCTAATGTGCTACGCTCCGTTGCTTGTTTATGTAGACAAGGCTTTAGAAATTTCGGCGATTTAAAAAAAAAAGGATTGTAAAATTGTGAGTAATTGGGGTTAAGGGTTGTTTCCGTGGGGTAAGTGGGCGATTGGGTTTGAAGGTTTTTATGCGGTGTGTGAGTGGGTCGCACATGTTGTAGGAGAAAGTACTTTTTATGGAAAAAAATGCTGTTGTTTCATAAAACTATAAGTTTGTATTGGTGGAATAAGAATTAACAGCAGCACCAACACATTTTTGTAGCAGCACAATCTGTGTTATTCAGTTTCAGATCGTCGAATCAATTATTTGGAACGAGGTCTATTTTCCAAGAAAACAAATATTCGTACTTTTCAGAAAAAAAAAAATACCACAAAGGGGGCCGATGGCCTGGTAAAGAAAATCCGCTGAATGTAGGAGAAACGTTGAACCAGTTGAAGAAGTCTTGAGAACTTCATGATGGCAAAATAAAATCGTGTGTGATACACACTGCCTCAGTCTAATTGCTTTATTCATTCAGAAACTCAAAATTTTATGTCTGTTTTGCAGTCAGATGAAATGCTTGATTTTTTATAGCCTTTGCAAAAGTCCTTTTTTTCCGCGCTGCCCGTCTCAAACAGTCGTGGTACTAATTACATTTACAACGATAAACGAACTACGACATTAATAAACAAAGGCGTACTGAGTTGACATAACCAAATACTAGCGGGTTGTGTATCACGAAATAGGCGAAACTGCAACGACACACGCGTCACTCACACAAACCAGTACACAATATTAAATTCCTCTTCAAACCGAGCTATGTTCCAAATATTTTGGATTATTTCAGAATTCGTTTCGAGCTCAATTTTGGGGAATCCCAGTTTATTGCAGTCTCGACAAGTGGTATCTATCGTGTTAACTAGTTACTAGGTTTTGGAGTTCAGATCTATGTCAAATACTGTTACTTATAACCTGACCGATACCGCTGTACCGCGCCTTAGGTATGCGCGGCGAGGAGGGGGACGGGACGATGTGAGTGGTGACGAATGAGCGACTTGCACTGTCGAATGAGCGGCTTGCATTGACGAATCAGCGGCCTGCACTGCTCCCCCGTTGCGCCGCGCCCATACCTAAGGCGCGGTACAGTGGTATCAGTCAGGCTATATACATATATACAATTGCATAAGGTTTGATTTATATCTCGACATATTTTGTAAAGGCTAGGCAGATGATAGGGTTTGTTGTATAGGATTACCTATAAAATCAAACCTCGCGCTGTTCACCCAGCTGTTTCCACATCGTCCACATATTCTCACACTCACTAATGTTCGCAAACCAGTCTATAAATAAGCTGATAAGTGGCAGTTGTCGCGTGAACGTTTTTTTTTTAGGTTGGGAAGTAATCAAATAACTTCTCCCGCTCTGGCTGGAGCAAGAGGGCGTGTCAGACTTTTACTGACTAAAACCCACCCTTGTTCCCTCAGTTGCCTGTGTGCCAGGGGCCACGGTATTTTTTTATCACGACCCGCACCCCTGGGCAGGCATCGGCCCTTGCGGACCCCATCAATTGATGCTGACATCTCTTTGAGGCGCGCGTGGAACACAACGCGCCGTCGACCCGGGCTTGGTCCTTATCGGACAGTGAGCTACCGGTGAGTTACCAACTGGTAAGCGGAGTTCAAACAACAAGCTGTCATCTCACCGGTGCAGTGGCGTGCTAGCAGCGAGCGGTCGACTTGCTGTCGACGAGCTGGTGACAATTTTTCGAGGTGGTAAGAGGCGGTTACTGCGCTGGTGCGGTGCGTTTGTGATCAGTGATGACCTTAAAAATGATCAACGTTTTCTTAAAGTGATCGTACCTACATACATAAAATAAAATATCTTTCAAAAGGATAAAATATTTATACAGTACCTACCTATCATGCAACATTTTACCGCTATCTTTTACAGAGAAACCGTTGGTCGATAAAAAGCGCTATTTACATTGTACCGAAGCTTTTCCTATCTCAAGATACCCTCGATGTTTCATACATAAGATGAGAGATTGGTCCATAAATCCGATCCATCGTAACGACTAATAGAGTCTTCCTTAAGGGCCATTAAACACCAACTATGGTTTCCATTCGACTTTCCCTTAATGGTACCCGATTTATATATGAAACTTTTTTTATGTATTTTTAGTTCAGCGCGCTTGATGCGGAAAATGTTGCGTTTTAGCGGCTTTTTTGTAGGTTTTTTTTTAGGATAGCGGCATTTTAGAGCTCTGTTTAGAAATCCATGTTGATGAGATTGTTGTCACTCATAGTCACCAATATCTGTGGCAATTGCCTAACTTAGAAATCATCAGAATGCCGAAAGAGTTTTCGCTAATTCGTATTCTATGTTGGGAGTTGTTAGACGTCACATGTCTTCGAATTTTTTACTCTATGACATGTCGGTTTCCTCACGTTGTTTTCCTTCATAATTTTTGAGGTAGGCTGGGAGTGCTGGGACCGTAAATATTACAGCCCACCCTGTAAGCGAAAGCCTGTGTCCCAGCAGTGGGAACATTAAAGGCTGATTATGTATTCTCTAAAACAAAAACAAGGCTTTTTTTTTTGGGGTGGGAAATCGTCAAATAACTTCTCCCGCTCTGGGTGGAGCAGGAGGGCGTGTCAGACTTTTACTGACTAAAACCCACCAGTGTTACCTCAGTGGCCTATATGCTAGGGGCGGCGGTATCTCTTCCAAACGAACCCGCAACCCGAACTCTAAAATAAAAACAAGGCTTAGAACTCATAAAAACTTACAAAATAACTCATCTGTAGTTTCAAGTCCACAATTTCCACGTTACACATTCAAAACCACTTAACAACCTTATGCAACTCTTCCTTCCTCACACATCCATCTACATAGACATACAAACTACGGTACTAGATAAGCTGCTTCTATGTTAAAACGCGGTTCATTAGCAGAGGTGCGCTCTCAGAGTGCACTTCTAGTTTTATAGCACATAAAACGTCATTGAGGTTGATGGAGTCGCAAGCGCAGCGCCCGAGTCCCACTTTAATGCACTGTTAACACGATGCGGTATCAAGAATTTTGATTACATTTTCTGGTGGTGTTTTTGTGGTTTCGTTTGGATTTATGGAGTATTTGTGGGTATGTAGAACTAAAACTAGGTTTGTAAGACGTTTTGGATAATCTATGAAAATTGTGGAATTTGGTATAGTTTTAAATGTACGTTTTGAAGGAGTAATAGCGTTTTGGTACGGTATTTTTGGTAATGTTTACTTTGAGTGAGATTGGATTTTATAAGAGACTATTCCAATATTTCGCGAATGAAAAACTTTTTTTCGACACGGTTGGCGCAGTGGTTAAGCGATTGACTGCTGCGCTGCGTGTCGTGAGTTCGATTCCCGCACGGAACAAATATTTGTATGGCCTACAAGTAGTTGTTCCGGGTCTGGCCGTTTGTGTATGTGAGTTTTAAATGTTTGTAAACGCACCCACAATACAGGAGAAATTCCTAGTGTGGGAATTTTTTTTTTTTTTTTTTTTTTGAAAATTTATTAAAAATGGTTTTATTGTTAAAATACATCATTTTTTTTTTTTTCGTTAGACATACTTACTCTTAAAATGATAAATTATCAGGAACAATTTAGAAGATACAATTCACGATAGACTTTTTCTCTATAGTGAATTTATCTGTTCAACATCTCAACAACTTAAAGATACCCCTGAAAATGGTAAAAGTTACAGCAACAATTTTAAAGTTGAATTTCATATTAATGAATATGCCTTTAATGTTATAACACACTTAACTTAAATAACAATTAGCTTATAATAAACTTAAAAACTATTTACATAGTCTCAATAAAATGAACTGACGAAAAAATTGGTATTAAATTGTGGGTAAACAGTCTTTAAAAGTTTCTCCGTCTCTTTTTATGTGGTACTAGCAGCGCTCCGCGGTTTCACCCGCGTAGTTCCTGTTCCCGTGGGAATACGGGAATAAAATATAGCCTATGTCACACGGGGATAGTGTAGCTTCCCAACAGAGAAATATTTTTTCAAATCGGTTCAGTAGTTTCGTAGCCTATTCAATGCAAACAAACAATCAAATCTTTCCTCTTTACTAATAGTATAGAGTACAGATTTAGTACAGCACCAGAGGGGAAATTCTCGTAATTTTAAGAACGTTCACAGTCTGATCTCAGTCTCAATCTGTCATAAATACCTCGAGTTTCCATACAGTTTTGACATTTTAGTATCGCCGAGATGAGACTGCGAATAGATTTTGAACGTTTTTTTAATTACGAGAATTGGCCTTCTCGTGTCATTATTTTATAAGGCATTTGAAAAATATATAAGATAGCTTCGTACGCGTGAAATAATTTATTATGATATAATATATCATCACTATCGCATCGCCCGCTCAAGATATTACTTCGTTTTGTCTTAGCATTATTTTTCAGTTTTTATTCGGTTCCTTGCAGTCTTAGCATAATCAGCCTGGGCCTCCTTGCCGGATTACCGCCATGGGATCTGGAGGCAAAGGTCCTCGCGCAAATATGGGAGTGGCGCGAGGAGGCCAAACGCCGGGGCGTAAGTCCGCTGCCGCAGGAAATCGCGGCACAGCGGACAGAGCTCCGGCGGGATCTCATGGTGACATGGATAGAGCGATTGTCGCAACCCAGTGCTGGGCACGCCACGATTGCGGCGGTAAGTCCCCTCTTTGAGGAGTGGTTTGAGAGGCGGCATGGCGTCCTCACCTTCGCCTGACGCAGGTCCTCACCGGACACGGTTGTTTCGGGAGGTTCCTGTTTCGGATAGGGCGGGAGGAAACGCCCGGGTGTTTCCACTGCGAAGGTCGCCCTGAGGACACGGTGGAGCACACGGTGGCGGTCTGCCCTGCTTGGGCGGAGCACCGCCGTGTCCTCGTGGAGGCGATCGGCGGCGGCGATCTCTCGCGTCCGGCCCTGGTACAGGCCATGGTACGGAGCGAGAGGGCATGGGGAGCCGTCACCTCCTTCAGCGAAGCAGTGATGCTCGCGAAGAGGGAGGCGGCGCACGTGAGGGAGAGGCAGCATATGCGCCCTCGCGACCCCAGCCGCCGCAGGATACGGAGACGCCCTGGGCGTCGGGAATCCCAGGCCGATTTCCGGCCACCGTAGGCATGGGCTTGCGGACGGCGAGTAATGGGTAGCTCGCTGTCCGGTAAGGACCAAGCCCAAGTCGACGGCGCGTTGTGTTCCACGCGCGCCTCAAAGAGATGTCAGCACAAAAAGTGATGGGACCCGAAAGGGTCGATGCCTGTCAGGGGTGCGGGTTTGTTCGAAAGAGACACCACAGCCCCTGGCTTAAGGGCTACTGAAGGAACACGGGTGGGTTTTAGTCAGTAAAAGTCTGACACGCCCTCCTGCTCCACCCAGAGCGGGAGAAGTTATTTGATGATTTCCCACCCAAAAAAAAAAAAAAAAAAGCGTAATCAGCCTATAATGTTCCCACTGCTGGGACACAGGCCTCCTCTCAGTGAGAGGGAGGGGCCGTAATCCACCACGCGGATCAGTGCGGATTGGTAGATGTCACATGTTGTCGATTTTGTGGTTCTAGGACATGTTGGTTTCCTCATGATGTTTTCCTTCACCGTTTTGAGAGCAGTGGTGATGAAATAATTTACACAAAGTAAAGCGCCTGCCTGGGTTCGAACCTATGACCGAAATGTCATAAGTCGCGGCTGCTACCACTAGGTTACCACTGCTCTCCACTGAGCTGCCACCGCCTTAAGAGTTTTAGCGTGATGTAATATAATCTATTGCCTTCTTCAAGAGTTGGGCTATCAAATGCAAAAATAATGGTTCAAATCCAGAAATTACTCCCTACATACAAAGTTTACCTGTCTATAAAATATTATATTATAGTCGAGAGGACTTCTATTGTTGGTAACATATTTAACGCGTACCTGAAAATTTAAGCATGGAGCAACATTATAAAATTAATGTTCCTACGCGTTACATTTAGTGCTACAAAACTATGTCGTGGAAATAACTCTGTGGCCTGGTGCTAAAAGGGCCAAAGTACGTTTTTGTATGGAATGAGGTTGTAATGTCAGTTTATTAAAAAAAGTATGATATTTTTTGTGCTAAATGTATCGACAATCTTTCAAAAGTTACTATTTATAAGAAAACCAATGTAGTGTGTGCTTTCATACCACTTAGTAAAAAAAAAATGTGTGATAAAAGGGCTGCAGTGTAACGTTGCAGTTAAGCCAATAATAACGTACTTTGGCCCTTTTAGCACCAGCGGGCTTAGCATGACACTTTGTATTTCTACGACGAATAGACAGTGCTTTTTAACCGACTTCAAAAAGAAGGAGGTTACCAATTCGACATGTTTATATTTTTCAATGCAAAGTGACATTTCGTTACCTACATTTTTGTTATCGCACCGTAGATATCCTTCTACAATCTGTCATTTAGTCTTTCGTTTCTAGCGATATTTGTCTAGGTCTTTATAAATGTAGACTATTTCAGAAGAATATTTCTTCCCAAACTGTCAAAATCACACTGACAACAAAACTTTCTACTCGACGGCCACAAAGTATATACCTACGATTATCTACAAAATCATGATTCTTCTAGAACGCATAACTGTGTTAATGAATAGAAAAATATAGCTATCTTATCCTATTGTACATCATTTATTTAATAGTCATGTCTATTCTTGTGTCGACAAATCGGTGCTCGTGCTAAGCCTGCAGGCCACACAGAATTATACGTCACATAACATAGATATTTAGAACAGTTTCTTTGGAGTTAAATCGTGTGAAGACTGTGTACCCACACAGTCTGTTGTCAGTGAACAAGTACCCACTTGTCAACTGATTATACCAGGACGATTTAAAGCGGCATCATGCCCGTATTTCAACTGCCTTATCGTACTTTGATAAGGTCATTAGGTAGGTACTACAATTTTGTGGGCAGTGCTGTGTTGCTCACTGTAAGTTATTGTTAATATTAGCCCACATCCCCCACTACTGGGCAAGGGCCTCTCAGGCCCCATGTCTTCCAACTCTTTCGATCCAGGGCTAAAGTGGACCATAGGTCGTGTCTTTTCTCCAGTTCGTCCCGCCATCTTCTACGGGGAGACTCCGAAGAGAGAAACTTTTTGCGCTTCTAGTGATGCACACATTTTTAAAACAGTTGAGCCTCTTTTTAAAATTCTGGCTTTTTCTCACATTTGGTCGCAGTAACTAAGGTAGGATATTTGAGGGTCATAAAACGTGGCGCAATCATTATGTACGCGAGTGTTCAGTAAAACATTCCTAAAACCACTTACTACTTACACATTATAAAAGTAAACATGTTCCAAAACTAAACCAAACACAAACAACGATTACAATACGCGACACGGAGGTAATACGAAATTCTTAGCTCCGTGAAACGCGAGTATTTTGACAATAAACCGGGCGGGGCGAAGTGAGTTATTCAAGTATTCCAGTGACACGGCAACTATAAGAACTTAGAGCTACTGTAAAAACATAAAGTTACTTGTGAATCTCGTGACGTTAGCAGTTGATGTTTTGACTCCTCAGTTTTCGAGACATACGGGTTTTTAGAGGGATTAATATCATCACACTTATTAAGATTGCGAAAATAGCTATGTATGTCTATATGTTTGTTACCTGATAGCGACTACACAACTCAACCAATCGTAATGAAATTTTACAATGAGGTGATTGAGACTATTTATAAAAAAAAAAAAAAACTATATCCTAACTTAACTAAAACAAATGAACTAAAATAAAACGTCGAAAAATTACCCAAGTATCCAAGATACTGCCAGCACTGCCACGTTGTATTGATACCTAAATAATTAAATAGGCTACTTTTCATGATAAATACAAAATACGCGAAAGCGCAGTATTTGTCGGACAAATTTGTACGACTAACATCTAGAATTTCTTTGTTCCTGTAGTGTACGGTAAAAGAATAGCACCACCCTATTTCTTTCCGTGGGTGTCGTAAAAGGCGACTAAGGGAGTTACTATAGAATGGGCAGCAGCATTCTCTATTCCTTTTTTAAAATCATACTGTGATCGCCAACCCGCTTGCCAAGCATGGCGCTTATGGCAATCCTTCCACCCGCCTTTGGGGGAGGCCTATGTCTAGCAGTGGACCTCGTATGCCTGAAATGATGATGAATGAACATCTAGAAATGTCGCCAATCACAAATTTAATGAAATACACAGGAATTATATCAGCACCGTAAGGTAAGGCAAGCGCAAGACGCAGGCTGGCAATAAACCGGCGTAGCGCAGTGAGTCATTCAATACTATATTATTTACAGTATCATCATCATCTACCTAGCCTTTTCCCAACTATGTTGGGGTCGGCTTCCAGTCTAACCGGATGCAGCTGAAAACCAGTATTTTACATAGAGCGACTGCCTATCTGACCTGCACAACCCAGTTACTGGGTAATACGATACCCCTTGGTAAGACTGGTTGTCAAACTTTCGACAATACAGTATGAAAGTTTAATAGAAATGTGAGGATTAGTAATAGTACTGTGTAGTGATTATAGCAACATTCCGATTGCCTATCGAATGTACTGTTTAGCATTAAATAAAGGGTGATAATATTGTGTTGTTAAGAAAGCTACATAATTGCTACGGCGTAGCTGATGGTACCATTGCTACGGCGTAGCTGAAGGTGACATAGCTTCAAAATTGTCTACGATCTGCTACGCGTCATGTAGTACGTGATTTGTTTCTTTAATTAGACGTGTTTAGTTTGTGGCTACTTCATTAGAAAATTATAATGATCTTCTAACAGAATCGATATTTCAATAGAGCAATAACTGATGTCAAAAAGTTAATCCACAACAAAAAATTGGCATTCATCAAACCATATTCCCAATATTCCTAGTTCATCAAACTTGGGAACGGTGTGCCCACAACCGTATTCCACCGTCCATGAATACTCGTATATGAGCAAAATAAAGCCGTGACAAGATTTTCTGCTTACCATAAACAATATTACTTCAAAATATTGTGTGTACAGCTTCAGTGTGTGCCGTGCATTAGCGGAATTACCTTAGCATATACTTTTTTTTATTTTTTTGCGTTGTGATGACATGTGATTTTGTATGTAACGTTAAAAGTATTAAAGTGGGAATGCGTTTTGATTCTGTTTTAGGGTACGATGCTGTGGACATGTATCAAATAAATAAAATCTTTATTTATACAAATAAATAAAATTTTAGTGTGTGTTGGTAACGTTAAAATAATAGTATTTCACTAAACGTATATAAAAATATGTACCTACCTAAAAACAATTTTTAAAATTGTCTTTCTGTCTGTTAGTTCCGGTTAATCTCCGAAACAGCTGGACAGATTTCGACGGGACAGATAGCTGACGTTATAAGGATTAATTTAAGCTAAAAAAAATTTCCGGTACCATGTTCCCATGGAATTATTTCCGACATTGACGCGGACGAAGCCGTGGGCACAGCAAGTTTTAAATCAAATAACAATTTCTTTACAATTTGGTTGCGTATCATTACTAACTAATTGCGGAAGTTTTAAAGTAATCTGAAAGTACTCAAGCGCAAGAAATCTTCGTGACAACATTACAATGGAGATCGCTATAATTATAAAGCTAAAATAATACGATATCGTCAACAATATCAGGTATTTCTGCCCATTGTATAACGTTACTACGGACTCGTGCAAGTTAAGGATAAGTTCACACCTAGATGCGATACGAAGCGATGCGATGCACAGATGCTTGAAAACGCATGTTAGACCGTACTACGTAGACCTGTCCGGTATAGACAAACATAATCAGCCTATAATGTTCCCACTGCTGGGACACAGGCCTGCTCTCTGTAAGAATGAGTGGGTCGTAAACACTACACGGCGGACTCCAAGTGCAGGTTCGGTTGATATCACATGTCTTCGAATTTTTGGTTCCAGGACATGCCGGGTTCCTCACGATGTTTCCACCACCGCTTTGAAGACAACGATAATGATTGTCATGGAAATCATGTCACTTGGTTTAAATAGGTTTATTTTATTTATGTAGATTCTTTTACATAAAGTGAACGAGAGACCGTTGTAGGCCTTACAGACTAGATTTGTAAACGATTTCCTATTCTGTATGTTCATTCCTCTAAGTACCTGGTACTTATTGACAGACCTGCACTATCCTCTCATAACTATTATCACTGTAATTTGAAAACATTATCATAATTTCAGCCGAAAGATGTCTCGTGTTGGACATAGGCCTCCCCCAATTTAGGGGGATTTGCTATAATCGCCACGCTTGGCAGGCGGGTTGGCGATCGCAGTATGGTGCATAGAGAACGCTGCTGCCCATTCTCTAGTAATTCCATTTGTCGCCTCTCACGACATCCACGGGGTGAGATCGAATGGTGCTATTCCTTACGTCCGGCACCATACGGACGGAAACATTGTAAAGGTCAATTATTTTTAATAGAGTAATCATAGAGTGTCTTGCCGGCTCTTCTCCGTAGGAAGCGACAAATTGGAACCGTGCACCTAGCTTCTGACGTTTCATAAGTGCCCATGCAGGTTTATGTGAAATAAAATATTTTGATTTTGAACCATCGCGCGGTGGGCCAAGTTCAGGTTTTGGTTTATATCACATGTCTTCTAATTTTGATTCTAGGACATGCCGTTTTCCTCACGATGTTTCCTCCACCGCTATTGGAACAGTGGTGATTAACTAATTTACACAAAATAAAGCGCCTGTCTTAGTTTAAACCTACGACTCGTAATACGGGGCTGTTAGCACTGACTTTCTACTGCTCTAGATTAACACATAGCTTGCATGCTCTAGATATCTCCCGACAGCCATGCGGGCGAAGTCACATCCCACATCGACGTTCAAACTGTAACCATGAATTCAGCACAAGATTCTAAATACCCTAACATATAAATCTTTCGTCTGTTTCCGTAGAAAAGAGCAATAGGTATAGGTCGCGTCATGTTAAAAGAATGCTAGCGAACAAGCTGTGCACATGACCAATAAAGTTTATTGAACTTTTCAATTATTGAGCTTTGTCGGTACCACCACATCACCTAAACACGCCCAAGTTTAGGTTAAATTAGCAAGAAAAACTAATCTTTGTCGGCTCGTCACTTTTTAATGGTTTTTAATTTTAATATTCTGTTTCCGTACAGACTATATTAATAGTAAGACAAAACTATACCATGTTTAATTTTTGATGTACATTGTCAAACAGCGGAGTAATACACTCCCAAAGTTTGTATGGGAAAAATGTGGACTAGGTTCGTCGCGTCTCGGTGTGAACTGACCTTTATCTGTGGGACTGAGTTTGCATAAAGAGTGCCTATATTATGTTCCGTATATAGACACCCATGTACTGTTATTGTATGGCTCACTCGACGCCGCGGCGTGGCTCGTGAAAATTGTGTAAATGTACTCGTATAGAAGGTAGAATATGGGTTGAAGTATTTTGTAGTCAGAATAGGTAAGGTAATTGAGTGGGGAGAAGCAGCCTTTACTTTAGACATATATAGTCTGATTAAAGCAATGACGTTTTTCGAGGTCGTTAGCGTGCCAATGATCACAAATGTTTTTATGTTCCTTATTTTGTCATTTGTATTCCAAAAAAATCGCGGCATACATTACGAACTGCCATACAAACTGTTTATCCACAAGAATTAAAATAAAAACCTTTCTCATTGCATTTAATACCTATACAGGGTGACTTTGACGACAATCGACAACATTTAACCAACAACATGAACAAAAATTTGGTCCTTTTATACAAAATGTTCCAATCGAGTGTGTTTACCTTTAATTTAGGTCGTTTTGTTATTAATTCGGTGTTGTCTCGCTTTATTAGTTGTTCACGTTCACGTGTAAATGATAAACGATTTTATTTCTGTAAGTAACTTTGTACAAACGCTTTTACACGTCAATCATATTTTTTTAACTAGACGAGGACGGCGTTTCCTATCTGACTACTCTGAGAAGAAAGGTCAAAACAAACTCAGAGGTCACAATTTCTTTTGAAGTCCAGACATAATCTTTGTTAGATCATGAGAAGACCATGTGGATCGCTGTCTGAAATGATTTTTTGCGAACAGAACCACACAAATTGACTGGACCTGTTCATTCAGTGCACACATTTCTCAGTAATCAGATAGAACACCTACTTAAATTTTGTCAATGCTTTTCAAAGTCACCTTTGCGTAAGGAACTCTTGTGTAAAATGTCATGCTTGTATGCAGCATTAAGAGAGCAGACTGTGATTCGGTGAACAAATGAATTTAAGATTTTTAATAAGTAAGTGAAGCAATGACGTAAGCTTATGATATCTGTGGTCGTTAGCTTGAAAGTCACAATGACCCAAAATATTTGAACAGTCTCTATTTATGTAATTTCTATTCTATTATTTTCTGGGTGTGTACTCGTATATGAGATAAGCCGTTTTCATTCTATCTCAACAATTAAGCTACTAAAGTTGGGTTGTGAGTTCCTAGATAAGCCTACCATTATTTTGATAAGATTAAACAAAGACCATAATGTAACCGTTCTGTAGTTTCAGGTAACACATAACAGACTGTTTCTAATGAAACCTACCTTTTATTAGTTTTCCGATGTTCCTTTGTTAGAAACATTGTTTATTTTTTTTTAACGCGTCCTTTTCTGAATTTGGTTTACAATTACTAATGCATTATGCATTGTATAACAGGTGTAACGATCTCAGTTAAACATAAAACCAAATTTCTAAGTCAATATAATGCATAATGCATAATCAGCCTATAGTGTTCCCATTGCTGGGACACAGGTGCCTCTCTGTGAGAGGGAGCGAGCCGTAATATACCACGCGCGCCCAGTGCGGTTTGGTAGATCTTAGTCTTCGAAGTTTTGGTTCTAGAACATGCCGATTTCCTCATGATGTTTCTTCAGCATTTAAAAGCTGTGGTGATGAAATAATTTACACAAAGTAAAGCGCCTGACTGGATTCGAACCTACGATCTACATCACGTAAGTCTTGGCCGGTAGCATTAGGCTACCTGGCTATGGTTACTTTTATATAATATATAAATTAACATTTTGTTTTATTATTATCATTTCATTTAAATACGTATTAATACCATTTTTAAGAAGAAGAACATAGCGGAACGAGCTGGAGAAAACACACGACCAGTCCACTTTAGCCCCGGATCGAAAGAGTTGGAAGTCATGGGAAGAGGCCTTTTCCCAGCTGTGGGATGACGCGAGCTAACAGTAACATAAAAAAAAAACATTGAAAAATAAAAACAATAGGAACTCGCCGGTATCAAGAACAGTGTCAAAGCTCTAGAGAAGAACCTCTTAACAATGCAAGCCATGTCCAGAAGCACGAATCGATTTATGAGTTTAATAAAATTAAGGTGAATTTGGTTGTAATATCTTTACAAAGCATGCATCGTTTGAAAGCATGGCTAAATATCAGGATGCCACGGGATGAGCAGGTTTTATATGAAATACCTCGGGTAGAGGTAAACGCGAGGTGATCCTTTCTTGAATAACTATTGAAGAAGCAATATTAAAATTAAAATCAATAGGTAATTGTACACTGGTATTTTTCTAATAAACTCACGGTATCTCAATTTGCTGACCGCTACCCAAGCTCACATGACACGTAAAAACGCTTACATTTTTGTTCAGAAAATCTATTCCCACTTTACACGACTTTAACTTTGAAGCACGTGATACCGACATGCTATGTTCGTTGTATTTATAACTAACTATAATAACTGTAGTAGCCATTAAGTACCTAGTTATAAAATAAAACCTCATTGAAATCCTCCTTCTTAAATCGAGGCATCAATAAGTCTTGACGCTGCCGCATCTAAAGAAACCTTTTGAGTCTTTTGACTCACTGCCTCAAAGTAAATAGGCTTCCTTTTGCTCTGGATTTTTTCAGGCAGACAAGGACGGCTGATATTCACCAATTACGGGGAGGTAAGGGGGTGAATTCACTGTCTTCAAATATTGCTATGCATATTGCATGAGGGGCAATAACGTGTCAAAGTTCGGGGCTACTGGAAAAATACGACGTATTTACCGACGTCTTCTCGTCCATCAATTTAAATGGATTGTGGATTGCCAATACATAAATTGTTGTTATTTTTTATTCGACTTTGACCACGTTTAGATCAGAATTAGGTAGGTGTTTTGAAATGTTAATTTGAGCAATTTAAAGTTGAATGTTGTGGCCTAAAATTCAATGTTGTTTAAATAATGTATGTGTAATCAGTGTTGTTTGCTGTAATTTAAGGGTTCGGAGAGTGGTTAGTAGGACGCATTAGGTAATACATACATACATACATACTCAGCCTATAACGTTCCCACTGCTGGGACACAGGCCTCCCACTCCCTCTCACTGAGAGGAAATTATATGATTTGACGATAACACATGAATTCAGTACATAATTCGGAAATGAAATTTCATCCCAAATACAAAAATTAAGCATTTACAATGTTTGGAAAACCTTTTTTTTGTTTAATAACCGATGATATTTCTACGTGGGTCTAGAATAATGTGCTGAATTTATGGTTACCTACAGTTGGCGAGTCCCTGCCACCGAGTATAGTGAAAATACGTCAAATTCTTTGTTCTACCGCAAAATTTCATCAAAACAAAAATATTTTTCATTAAAGTAAGTGATATATTTGGGCGTAAAATTCACTTCAGAACACACACATGCACACGTTCATAAAGCATGGTGTTCTAACGTTACGCACATTTACATAATTATATTATGTTGGTAGCACATTTATGTTGGCACATTACAGCCCACCTGATGCCGTGAGGTGTTTACTGTGGTGACGTCATAGGGCTGTCGAATTGAGATAGAAACGAGGTAAGTACTGTATAGTTGAATTTTTACGCCTAAACTTTCAATCTGTTTAAAATCGTGTGATGGTCCACTTCAGGCAGGTTTAAAATGTGAAATGAGACAGTTTTAGACTATGTAACATCCTAAAATTAATTCCTTTTATTAAGAACCAAATATTTAGGTATTTGACAATAGCGCAACAAATACGGTTTAAAATAGCGATGTGTTTCATGGTAATTGAATAGAATGACCACTAAAATACCAGGAATTTTGTTTTAATTCAGTTTAAAAATAAATGCACGGCTCAGTGGAATCATTTTAGGTATATATTTTTTTGTAAATTGAATTCCCTATAATATCATTACATACAAATACAATATATCATATTTTTAACCGACTTCAAAAAGAAGGAGGTTATGAATTCGACATGTTTTTTTTTTTTATGTGATGATATTATAGGGAGTTTACGTCCAGGATTTTGAGATTTATGCAACGAAACAGTATTTTTTGAGCTCTGTTTTATGATGATACAATTTTATTTTTATGAATAATTTTTCACGAAGTATTTTCCTTAAAATTTGACAATACACTCAGTTTTTTATGGCTTGTTATATGTTCCAAAACGCCTAACGGTGTGACCAAAAACAGAGCCTTTTACGGTGTCCTACGTATGGGTAGCGCCTTAAGCTGTTTATTCGAATGTATGCTGTACTTACTTGCAGAGGTATGCCTGTGATTGTGGAACTGTAACACGCATTCATTCTAAAGAAACCAAAACAGGTTTATTTGTCACAGAACCACGTGCATACAAAAAGATAATTAACTCGTTTGATAAAGAAAAACGAAAAAATGAAATAGTAACTAAGTTAGTTTACATGACATCACGGATCATGTACTGTGGGTACACCTTTCTCTTCGGGGAATTTAGGTGTGATGTTATATTTCGTAAGTTACTTACTTTGGTATCAAATGGATAGCTTTTATTAGCTGTTTTACTACTCCATAATATGCAAATTCTACTCAATCATCGCTGGCCACATCAAAGGAGCGTAGGAGTTCTAAGCTTAGCCCACACAGATAAAAAACCTTGTCTAAGTTATTTTTCACGTTCTTAAACCCATCGATCAACATCAAGGACACAATTCAATTGTTTTCACTGCGCAAGTAGCAACCCTGCAGGTAAAATCTAATTATATCGTGGGAAAAATGTGGGAACCATAAATCATCTTTCATCATTCACTAGATGAAGATTCCTGAGATATTTTTATGAAGCAACTAGCTTTAGCTCGGGGCAGCGTCCTCGTGGAGGTAGTAATTTTATCATACGGAAACGTACCTACTGTCGGGATTAAATTGTCCTTTGTTCTATACTAGGTCGTAGTCTAGCCGTTGCTGAATCTCATCCAAAACTGTTTAGCAGTTAAGAGCAAAGGCTTATCTTTGGTTAAGGCGTGCGAAATTTATGACTAAACATTCAAAATACACATTTAAAACTAATACTTATTTGAAAAGAAAAGTTTTAATTTTTTATTTTAAATTGTTTGTTTCGATTTCACGGGAAAACGGATTTGAATGAAATTTGGCAAATAGACCAAGAAGTGGATTAGGACATAGGATACTTTTAATCCCGATATTCCAACAGGATCGAGACTTATGCGGGTAAAACCACGGGGCGCAGCTACAGGATTGGATGTACTGCCGTGTGTAATTAATGTGAGCTATTTTTAATGATGACGCCATTACCTTTTTAATTCCTTAAGTTAATACCCTAATTATAATGCAGAAATTATGCAAATTAGGACTCGACTCCACCCGTACCGGAATTTGTTTTATTTTTCTTTTATTGCTCAAATTGCAATATAATTATTATGGGTACATAGAATTGTAATAAGGGGGAATGTGCGCTTTTTTGTGAGCTTTTATTAAGTAAATAGGTAGACAAAGAAGTATTATAAAAATAATTAAAATAAAATGTTTGTTTAGAAAAATACAGAAATCTTTTATCATCACAAATATAGCCACAAAGCCTTATAAATGCTAGTAGGTACAATGAAACATCGACAGAAAAACTAAAATAATCAACCTATAATAGTATTTTCCCATTTTTGTTAAATCATAGCCAAACATAATTAAAACCATTGCATCCCTAATTGACCTACTAACATCGTAATAATGAGTAAATTACAAGTTACGATGTCTAACTTTACATTAATTGCTGTCAAAAATAGTTGACCTGTTATTTGAGTAGTATTGTAATAGTTACTTAATTATAGACTGAGAAGTAGCAACGAAAAATGGATCTTTTGTAATCACAGTTTATTTTTAAGGTGCTAGTCCACATTTTTCCTATACAAAATTCTGGAGTGTTTTAGTCCACTGTTTGACCATGTACATCAAAAATTAAACATGGTATGGTTTTGTCTTATTATCAATATTGTCTGGACGGAAACGGAATACTTAAATTAAAAACCATTAAAAAGTTACGAGCCAACAATGATTAGTTCTTCTTGCTAATTTAACCGAAATTTCCAAAACTAAATCGGTACCGCCAAAGCTTAAATATTGAAAAGTTCACTAAACTTTACTGGTCATTGATTTATGCAGTGTTTTTTTTTTTCGGAAAACTCGATCTTCTTTTCCTAATTTTTACGCGCCTGTTTTACTATAACTAATCCTGCAGTTCACTCAATAATGTTGTGCGTGTAGACTAGCGTCTAACTACTCATCACGGGTACTACCTCTGTCGGACACGAAGCCTGGTGAGACAGCGTGATTTTTAGCCAGGCCCATCAGTAAGTTCGAGCCCGCCATTAGGTTCTTCTTAAAGATAGATTGTAGATTGGGGTCGCTGTACCTACCTACATTATAGCTTTAGTTGCTTTCCATTTTAATGTGCATTTTTTTTATATTCTAGTCACAGTGTCAGCGGAAGCTAAAGAATACGCGAAGGAATTTACGTAGTTTTTGATAGAAATAATTACTTACATTCAAAACTAGCAGCGCTCCGCGGTTTCACCCGCGTAGTTCCCGTTCCCGTGGGAATACGGGGGTAAAATATAGCCTATGTCACCCGGGGATAGCGTGGCTTCCCAACAGTGAAATATTTTTTTCAGTCTCAGAAATCGGTTCAGTAGTTTCGGAGGCTATTCAGTGCAAACAAACAATCAAATCTTTTCTCTTTATAATATTAGTATAGATGACAGAAATCGATTCAAAAGACGATTCTGAACAAACTTATTTCATAACGTGCAAACTGTTATTTTTACCATCGACACAATAAAAAGAAGAATCCACTGATGTAGAAGCATATTGTCAAAACATCAAGGTGTCTATGCTATACCTATGTGAAATATTAATCTATTATATACATATTCCCTGCGGCATAATTTAGATAAACGACGATGAAAGCCGAATCCTTATCCATTTAGTAGTTAAGAAGAACTAAGCGGTCACACAGACAGGCATACAGGATAAGTTTTTATCCAGTGCGCAAACTGTAACCATAAATTCAGCATAACATTTTAGGCGCCCCAGCGCAAAAAAAAAATCCTGTTAGGTATAAAAAAAAAATCTGCTGTTCCATAAATTTTGACCGCGTAGGTATTGCTATTTTCTATGAAACAGCTGATTTTTATTCATATAACCAACGAAAAATGGTCTAGAATGACAAGCTGAATTCATGGTTACAGTTTGCGCACTGGATAAAAACTTATCCTGTATGTACACTCTATAGAAGTGGCTCTATTAACACTGGCAGGGGAATTGGTGAACGCTAAGAAATACATCGCAGCCATATACAGAGTGTAACAGAAACTCTATTGCTATCCTTAAGCACTAAAGATAACAGCTGGTATAGAAAGAATCACTGCACGTAGTTTCAGTTCAAAATAAAATACTCTAAGAATTGATACCAAATTTTCGGTTTCATATGTTTCTTAAATTCAAATCATAACAAACGTGTCACCGCACTGCGTAGGTCAATAACTTTCCACGTTACTTGCCAATATCACGATAAATCTTCCGAGTGATGTGTTTATTTTAATTTGAAAATTTCGGTTTCTGGTATCAATGTATTAAAAATTCTCATAACTTCCGAACATGTAGAGATAGGATTAAAAATCCCTTCCAATATTGTTCAATATCATCCAAAGAAGCCGTGCCCTTGGTATGTATATACCCTTTCCGTTACACGTCGTATATAACTTTTCTGTATAAAATATCCAAATTATCTTAAGATAATTGGGATATTTTATTTATCTTAAGATGAAAGTGTTTCCATGTCCTACTTAGCTATTTCTGATCACCCAAGACCCAAACAATTTCGACTAAGGTATTCAAAATATTTCAATTAACATCACATCCCAACATTACATTCTTTCACCAGTACAATCAAAAGCAAAAGTGCTGGACGAACTCTTATTAATATTCAACGGTTGGTGACCGCGTCTAATGAAATTACCACAACAAAGCGAGACGAACGTCGCTGAACGGATTGTTGTGCAAATATAAACATCGAATTTGATGATAACGACTACACGACAGACAATAAACATTCTAATCTGTAGGTGGCAGCGATTTAAATTAACTGCCTCGCCTATTGAAAGGGATTGTGGAGTGAGTGGTGTGTACAGCTGTTAACATTATGTATGTAGTAATATTCAATCTCCATGTTGATATTTCGGTGCGGGTATCCGCTGGATGTGGGAAGCACAAGACCGGTCGAAGTGGAGGAGCCTGGGGGAGGCCTATGTCCAGCAGTGGACGTCTTTCGGCTGATATGATGATGATGATGATGATGTTGATATTTTATATCTATAATTTTGTTTTTTAATATTACTAAAAATATATTTCTTATATTTAAGTTTTTATTCATGGTTACAGTTTGCGTACTGGTTAAAAACTTATCCTGTATTTAAAAGTATCACGAAAAGCCATTAAAATACCAAAGTCAGTGATGGCTTTTTCTTTTTTTTTGGGTGGGAAATCATCAAATAACTTCTCCCGCTCTGGGTGGAGCAGGAGGGCGTGTCAGACTTTTACTTACTAAAACCCACCCGTGTTCCTTCAGTAGCCCTTAAGCCAGGGGCTGTGGTGTCTCTTTCGCACAAACCCGCACCCCTGGCAGGCATCGACCCTTGCGGGTCCCATCACTTTTGTGCTGACATCTCTTTGAGGCGCGCGTGGAACACTACGCGCCGTCGACTTGGGCTTGGTCCTTACCGGACAGCGAGCTACCCATTACTCGCCGTCCGCAAGCCCATGCCTACGGTGGCCGGAAATCGGCCTGGGATTCCCGACGCCCAGGGCGTCTCCGTATCCTGCGGCGGCTGGGGTCGCGAGGGCGCATATGCTGCCTCTCCCTCACGTGCGCCGCCTCCCTCTTCGCGAGCATCACTGCTTCGCTGAAGGAGGTGACGGCTCCCCATGCCCTCTCGCTCCGTACCATGGCCTGGACCAGGGCCGGATGCGAGAGATCGCCGCCGCCGATTGCCTCCACGAGGACACGGCGGTGCTCCGCCCAAGCAGGGCAGACCGCCACCGTGTGCTCCACCGTGTCCTCAGGGCGATCTTCGCAGTGGAAACACCCGGGCGTTTCCTCCCGCCCTATCCGAAACAGGAACCTCCCGAAACAACCGTGTCCGGTGAGGACCTGCGTCAGGCGGAAGGTGAGGACGCCATGCCGCCTCTCAAACCACTCCTCAAAGAGGGGACTTACCGCCGCAATCGTGGCGTGCCCAAAGTCAGTGATGGCTTAGTAGATACAGTAGAATGAAAAAATTGCAGACACATTATTGGACAAAAATTTAACCCGCACTATATATTTCATACGAATCATTTTCCGTGCGATTGTACAGAAAGGGCTGCCCCGTACAACAAAGACATTGAATACGCAAATTGGAAGGACAAACGATAGCAGACAATGGATTCGATCACGAGAAAGTTACCGTCAATTTATAAATAAAATATACTACTGAACAGCCCTGATTCAGGAAACGTAACCGATTCTTTGTCCCGATCGAATTCCAATCGGTTCTCAAGAAAACCCGAGTAATAATAACAGAACGTCTTCAATCAACGATAAAAGTAAAGTATCGTAGTAAAAATCGAATCGGATTCGAATCACGCGCAGTTTTAATTCGAGTAAGTAAATTAAAATGCGGCCGGCCGTCGGGTTCGTTTGAATACAAATGGTTTAGGGGTGAGCACTTTCAATTCTGGCCGAGTCTCCCCTCTAACTCATTAGAATCGGTCTGGAGCTTTAGAGTTATTTATTGCGCGATTTTTTTATTTATCGTCGAGCCTAAAGGGGTGTCGTTTGATTCGATTATACTTCGCTAAAGGCCGAATGTCCGACGCGATATTAAATTGTCTTCGGCGATATAAATCGTAGACCTTTTTATTGTGATTTAGGACCGTTTATTTTTCCTATACGTTTTTTTTTTCTGTGATATTTAGTACTGTTATTGTAGTGAAATGGGTGATGATTTTTTATTGTTGGATATAAAATAAAATGAGAGTGAATTTAGACTCGTTTGAGTGTGACATTGTTGTTAAAAGGCAAATACTCTTTTTTATTAAATGTGTGAACGTTTTATTTTCCGGTAATTTTTTAACGATAATCTTGATAGTCTTTATGTGTCGTTAGAATTCATGTTCCTAAAGATGAGATCTCTACAAATGACTTCGCTTAGTGAAGATGAAATCAGTTATATTATATGTTATTAAGTTGTAATGAGATTGAGAGAGGAATGACATGAAGGAAAAAGAAGTGAATGATAGCGTGATAGTTAACAGGGGATAATGGTAGAAGAGAACGTGTGGCGCCGACACCAAGCAACATGGGGCAAGGGCAGGAAGATGTTTTTATTTTTTGAGGGTGGGAAATCATCAAATAACTTCTCCCGCTCTGGGTGGAGCAGGAGGGCAGTCTTTTACTGACTAAAACCCACCCGCGTTCCCTCAGTTGCCTCTGCGCCAGGGGCCACGGTATCTCTTTCGAACAACCCGCACCCCTGACAGACAGGCATCGGATCAATTAATTGTTACAATAAAACAATAGTATCTTCGCTTTTCTTGCTTTCTTTATCTATAGTTATATCATTCTTCTGAACATGTGTATGTCACTGAATTCCTCCTAAATGGCTTGACCGATTTTAATTTTTTGTAGGTTTCTTTTCTTTTGCTTTAGATTCAAAATTGGATCCGGTATGTGGTGCTGTTCGGGCAGGATATCTGCCAAGTCCTTCAGGAACCTAATATAAATGTGAGAACAATAATTTCAGTGTTATTCACCTACATAAATGTATATTATTGAACGCCTACGCAAAGTTACAAGCCGTCTTATTGACAACGCATTAAATATTTACATAGATTTCAAAGATCGCTTTACATCGTGGGGAGAGCTACCTTTACATAAGCCTATTAACTTAATAAGCAATTTAGAGAGAAATATCGTGAGGGATGACTATAGAGGGTCTTAAGCTGCGCCTACCGCGAACAATTTGTGGATTGGGTGATAATTTTTGGCACGTATTTAATAGTATGTAATAGCTGTAATTATAATGAATTTTTAATTGTATTTTTTTATTTATAATGTTATTAAATTTATTGTATCATGAATATTTAGTTTATAATTTTAATGAGCTTGTTTTTATTTATTTGTTATGTATGTTTTCAAACACAATGTGAATTTTTCCTGAAATAAATTGAATTGAATTGTAACTGAAATAATTCTGATTTTGCATTCACCGCATGCTAGACTGGTTACTAATTTAATTGAATAGTCACATACCTAATTAATGACAGGCCTGCGCTGTCCTCCCATACATTTAATCTCTGTAATTTGAAAATATTGTTAAAGCCAATTATTTTTAAAAGAGTAACCGTGGAGTTTCTTGCCGGCTCTTCTCCATAGGAAACAACAATTTGGAACCGTGCACCTAGCTTCTGACGTTTCATAAGTGCCCATGTAGGTTTATATGAAATAAAAATATTTTGATTTGATTTGATTTGAATGTATACAAAATATTGTGAAACATTATAACGATTAACCGTGGAATTTCTTGCCCTTTCTTCTCCATACGAAACTAGAGTGCAACAACTCAAACCATTTATTTCGAATAAACCAATTACAGGCACTTTTGAATTGTCAGAGTCGGAAAGATGAAGCTAGTTGCCAATTTCAAAGCGTAGTAGGTACCTATGGAGAATAACGGTCAAGAAACTCTTTTATTGTCACAGAAAGTTGGTTACATCATTTATGTTCAAATTGTCAATGTGAGAACGATGTAAAAAGACGTGCACATTAAAAGCATCCGTAATTAAAAACATAAATCAAATAACAAATTAGAAATTAAAATAGGCCGTGGTAGCTAAGACATGACCTGAATAGACCTTACTTGGAACAATTAGAACTTTTTAGTTTATTAGACAAAAGTGGAGACATTATGAAGTTCTGGCTTAAGCCATCGTAAAACGTTCTGAAGGTTATTCTAATAAAACTCAGAACACAGAAACGAACGCAGAACACAGAAACGAACGCAGAACACAGAAACGCGGAACGCCTGTGAACGCAGTTTATAGTTGCTTTCTCATATATTTTTTATGTCCCTATACTTAATTGCTGGGTTATTTATTTTCCCTTTAAATCCAACGCACAGTTATTAGAACATCAATCAATCAGTATAAAAGTCAGTAATCACGGGAAATGCACAGTTAATTCAGAGTTTGACAACAAAACAGCGGTTGGGCTCATTACCTTTTGTGTCGAGGTTGACGCCAACTGCTGCGTGACGTCACTTGTTAGTGACGTATCATTATGTCAGCTTTTGTGTTATGGGTGATTGAAAATAAATCGATCTACCACAAGCCTTTTATCTTCCAGTCTGAACGGATTCAGCTAAATTCCAGTATTTTACGAACGACTGCCTATCTGAGATTCACAACGCAGTTACTTGATAACCCTTGGTAAGACTGGCTGTCAGAGTATTTGGTTTATTTTTTGTTGAGTATTTATGTTTCAATTTCACCCTAGAGTAAGAAAAATGTTTAGCAATTTTCACATTTACAATTTTCAACTGTAATTTTCATTCACCATGTTTAGAGAACGGACTCGGAAAATATTAAAAATGTCATACACAGTAGGTACAAGACCAAGACCTAATCCGCTAATTATAGATGAAATTGATTCTGCTAAAATGTTACCTTTCATGGCAAAATATTTTGTTAAAATAAACTAGCTAGGTATTCGATATTCCGTGTTCCACGAAATTGGCAGCACTATCGTAGTAACCAACGCAGAGTTAACCAACAATTTCATAACTCCAACCTATTATTAATAGCAGCTACACTAGAGGTATTTATCCTACTAATACTATAGATATTAAAGTTTGTATGTTTGGATTTTTGTTACTCAATCACGAAAACATGAAAGGATTTTGATCATTTGGAGATTGTTCTGCATCCATACATCGTTCGCCCCAGAACCAACAGCAAAGGAAAATTACTTTGCGTGTTCTAAATTACAAGTATATGCCTATGAAGACAAAGTTTAATGACGGACAACTTGCAGAAAGGATATATTTCAAAAGAAAATAAAGATTTTGAGGTTATATTTAGTAAAATACAATGCTTTCAATACTTCGAAATACATGCTAATAAATGCCTGTAACACGTTAGTGAAAGCAATCGGAGTCCGTAAAAAATAGCTAGGTCCTCGAATGTATTCCGAAAATAAAAGCAAGAAAATTGAAATCACTAGGTACACAAAGCAATCATGAAGAAATGCGCGCGAGTGTGACTTGACTGCATTACCACTTTGACACTTTTGACAGTTGAGTTGATTGACAGATAAGACAATGATGATGATCTCTAAGGATGCCAATACATTCGATCGATTATTTTAAATAAAATCGATACCATTTAGTACCCAGCGTGTTATTTCTATTCGGAATATTACAATGCATCTCACTTATGTGTAGTAATTGTTTAAAAGGATTATTATTTAGGATGAATGGATTAAGATATGAAAATTGGTTTTGTCGTTGAATTCTTTTCGTACCTAGAGTATATAGTACGGTACTAATAAAAGCGGCGCAAAAGTTCCTACAGAAGCGTCATACACTTCTGAGTCACCCAACCTACAGCGAAAAAAGTTGAAAAGAAAGTACGTTTGAATGCGTGTAAAATCCTTGAGCAGGTGGCGAACACAAGTAATCTCGCTTTCGATGTGTGTGAAATGAAAGATTGGACATCACTAATTGTCATCTAATGTAATTGTCAAAGGCCACGTTCCGAGTTACGATAATATCGATTTGAGCGCGCTCACGCACTTCCCGAATTGGCATGGCGTGAGCGCGATAACGATATCCGAGTCGCGAATCGTCATAGATGACGTCATGACGTGCGCCATCTTGCGATACTCATATCACCGTGAGCGGTGTCAAAAATTACAGTTGTGCTGTTTTGTTTTGAGTCGCATCGAATCTTTAGCTAACTTAGATAGTCACGAGCGTTCCGTTTTGATGACAAAAATGACGGTTCCTAGCTTTCAGAATCGTGATATCTAACTCGGAACGCAAAATACCGATGTGAGCGCTATTTTTCTAATTCGGAATGCGGCCAAAGATGGCGGCATATTGTATATGATGTCAATAGTCGCTCTTTTAATTATTCATTATGGAACGCAGAATGTCCGTTTCATACAGATACTCGCAATTAGTCTAATAAAATATATTAATAATGATTATGTAGGTCAGATGTTTGTTGGTCCTGGGGCCATTTCCGACGATGTCCTTTCAGATAGTTTATAAACCTGTATTAACACAAGCACCCTTATTTTATATAAAACCAAGTTTCCCTTAAACCACTAAGCCAGTTATTAAATAAAGAACCTAAGTGTTCTAGAAATGCAATTCTTTATAAAATGTGTTTTTTTATATCCCACTAGCAGCGCTCCGCGGTTTCACACGCGTAGTTCCCGTTCCCGTGGGAATACTGGGATAAAATAGCCTATGTCTCCCGGGGATGATGTAGCTTCCCAACAGTGAAAGAATTTTTCAAATAGGTTCACTAGTTTCGGAGCCTATTCAATGCAAACAAACAAATAATAAAATATTTCCTCTTTATAATGTTATAAGTATAGATAACTCTAGGATTATATTCTATAAGTAAAAATTATACAAATAGTCCTAGAGTATGTGGTCCAAAAATGCATAGTATCGATGATATCATCAATCATAATTAATTTAGGTCAACAATTGTCACCCGTATGACGAATCTTTACTTTTGCAACGTTGCCAAATTACCTTACAAAATACTAACACTAGACTCTCAATGCGTATAGCTATCTAAGTTTCATTGATAAATACGAGTAATTAATCTTCATTCAAACCAATGATTCATATTATTTAAAGCTAAAAAATGTGACGTTGACATATTTCATGTAAGGGTGTTTTAAATTCATAATCGTGACTTTGACGAATTATTTTGTAGGAAAAATGAAAACAAAAAAAAAAGAAGATAATTGATAAATAATTCAAATGCCAGTTGGTTCTTTGATATGGTCTCATTGATAACCCAGAGTTATGGGATGTAAGAAAAAACATTTTGTATAAAATGATAAGTTAAGTTGTCTTTTTAGTGTTAAGAATTTTGTGTTAAAACTTTACGTTGGAACGAAAGTTAGATTTCGTTTTGTAATAAACGGATAGGGTTTAATCCCAGTTGTACGTTCCCGTGAGATATTTGCCGACATTCATGCAGGCGATTCCGCGGGGCAAAATTAGTGGCGAATAAAACAAACTAGAGGGTATTTTCTCACCTACAATATGGAGGGTAGTTATGACTCAATGTCACGTGATACCGTTGTTTAAAGTCAGTAATGGTTTTGGGTATTAAAAGTGTTGCAAGGAATTTTGTGTAGATGTAGGTCGATAGTTTGTTAGTTAAAAGGACGAGTGGGTGTCAATTTATGCTGTTATTTATGATAATAAAATTACCAGACTTATTGGTGAAACATGTTGGAAAGGTAATAAAAAAACAATAGTAGCATAGCAGTCGTGGCCAAGTGCTAACAGCCACGACTTACGAGATGTAAGTCGTAAGTTCGAACCCAGGCAGGCGCTTTACTTTGTCTAAATTATTTCATCACCACTGCTCTCAAAACGATAAAGGAAAACATCGTGAGGAAACCGGCATGTCCTAGAACAAAAAATTCGAAGACATGTGACATCTACCAACCCGCACAAGGCCTGCGTGGTGTATTACGGCCCGCTCCCTCACACAGAGAGGAGGCCTGTGTCCCAGCAGTGGGAACATTATAGGCTGATAATGCTAATGCGTTCAAATGCGTATCTTTTATGAACCAGAATGTATTTTCCAATCACATTTATAACAATACAAAGAGTTTGACAAGCCGTATTTTAAAAACAGCACAAACTATTACTTAATCAACGTTGAGAAACAAAATGCTGTCGCGATTTTTAAAACCTATTTATTATATAATAGCGTGAACGTATCGAGCGAGGCGGTATCAGCTCCGTACTGAAATCGATGCCAAGAATGCTTACAAAATGCACACATAGTGACGCTCGCAGACTCCATACGATCGTCAATAGCCCATTCCTTGGAAATAGAATGCACAAATCTGTAGCATACTTATAGATACGTTCACTGTACTATTTTTACGTTCGATTTTGCTTTGGAAAAAATGTATACTGTTATACAGGATAAGTTTTTATCCAGTGCGGAAATTTTTACCATGAATTCCGCATATCATTCTAGACCCCCCAGCGTCGAAATTTTTGGTCGGTTTTACATTAAAAAAACAGATGTTCCATACATTTTGACCACGTAGGTATTACACTTTTCTATGAAACAGCTAATTTTTTTTTGTATAACCGACGAAAAATGTCTACGCTGGGGGTCTAGAATGATATGCTGAATTCAAGGTTACAATTTGCGCACTGGATAAAAAATTATCCTGTCTTGTAACTGTTCGAAAGTCTGGCAAGTAGTCTTACCAAGGGATATCATATTACTGGGTTGTGGAGGTCAGATAGGCAGTCGATCCATGTAAAACACTGGTATTCAGCTAAATCCGGTTAGACTGGAAGCCAACCCCAATATAGTTCATAAAAGGCTAAGCAGATGATAATATTATTACTGAAGTAGTCTCAGTTAACCAAACATTACTTACGCCTGCTGACCAGAAGGTCAAAGGGGTTCCTGTCAGGGGTGCGGGTCGTCCGAAAGAGATACCGTGGCCCCTGGCACAGTTAACTGAAGGAACACGGGTGGATTTAGTCAGTCAAAGTTTGACACGCCCTCCTGGTCCACCCAGAGCGGGAAAAGTTATTTGATGACTACCCATTATAAAAAAGGGGTTGGCAGAGTATACCCTAGTAAAATACACGGGATGAGGGACGTCAACGCGTGATTTGTTACCATGAATTCAGCGCATGATTCTAGACAATGGTGGGATAAACTTAAATTAAAAAAAAATGTTTTATACAAAAAAAACATATTCAGTCCTACACGGTTAAAATGTATAACAACAGATTTTATTAAATAACCGATGGAAAATCCTACGTTTCGAAACCTACCGTAATGATTGTACTGGTCTGGATGATGATTGTACTTTCATGGAAACAGTTTACATACAACACTTAAAACGTAACATGTAACATGCAAAAGCAGGGAACAAATCTAGACTCTGTTACAACCAACGAGGCAGTCAATTTAGGTACCTATCGTAAATGTAGGTGCTTTTAGTTAAGTATTTGCCCTAATCATAATCAGCCTATAACGTTCCCACTGCTGGGACACAGGCCTCCTCTCGGTGAGAGGGAGTGGGCCGTAATCCACCACGCGGGCCCAGTGAGGATTAGTAGATGTCACATATCTTCGAATTTTTGGCTCTAGGACATGCCGGTTTCCTCACGATGTTTTCCTTAACCGTTTTAAGAGCAGTGGTGATGAAATAATTTAAACAAGGTAAAGCGCCTGTTTGAGTTCGAACCTACAAATTCGTAAGTCGCGGTCGTTAGCACTGAGACACCACTGCTCAGTCTTTGCCCTAGCAGGACATAATATAGTGACGTTATAGGTGACGTTCTTCACAATGGTCGGATGCTTAGTACTCGCAACCAGCATGCGTGTATGACCGGATGTATGAAGTTAAACAAAGCGAAATAGGTGTGCAAGGGTCGTGAGCAGGTGGCGTTCTGTTTCAGTCTACCCCATGGGAAAAGATGTGAGATTGTGTATGTGTAGTAATGTTCTGTTTATATTGCTTTCACGCTTCACAGCAATTATGTTTGATTATAATAACAAGACGGATGTAAGCTCCTTCTCCTGACGACATGAGCCTAGCGGTCAATAGATAGATTATTATAGGAAGGAAATTAGTTCGATAACATATCGATGAATTTTATGAGATTCCGCCAACAATGGACTGACTCAATACAATCATTGATAAAGAAGCTAATATTATTTCTGTGTGTATGTAGTTCATAAAAGCAAATACAAAATCAGAATGAGAATTGGCATATGTACAACGTGGGAATGCTACCAGCCTATTGGTCATTTTTCCTGTTGACAACGATGCAGAATTCCTGGAGGTAGGCCGAAGTAAAGAAAACCTGCTCAGGTGGAGAATCACAGATGACTCCGGACTGGAGTGTAAATGTGGTGTTGTCCCTCAAACAATGGGACATTTTATATCTTGTCCAGCGTATCCCATTGTCTGCACGCTATAGGATCAGATGGACGCCGCTGAAAGTGCCAAGCTTGCAGCCAAATTCTGGGCTGATTGTATTTAGATTGCTGTCGACACGCTAAGAAGAAGTGTTGCTATTAGGCTGAGAATATACGCTTAAGTTACAAACACACAGTCCTAAACATAGAAAAGATTAATAATAACGTTAAAATCCAATTCTCAACTGTGTCAAAATAATCAACCTATTTCTTCCTCAACCCATTCTCAAAATACGACAACGCAAATCTTAAAAGCGCATGTAACAACGCAGGAAACAAGGTCACCCATAATGAAACAATATCATGCGCAATCAGTACAAAATATGTTGGGGCACATGCCCTCGGAATGAATGCGCCAAGTAAATTATCTCAGGGCTTTTAATTTCGCTTGCCCTCGACAATGGCACGACCGTATATCAAAGTGGCAACCCCGATATTAAACTGAACTTGGTTTAGAAAAAAGAATGTGTTTTGTGGATGGAATTAGATAGGTAGCTAATGAGCTTTTAATTCGTAGCTAAACTGGCAAAAATAAAACAGTTTCAAGTCGATTTCACCACGCTGCGCTCTAAAACAGGAATCCTAGACGTAAGCAAAAAGGCTGGTAGGCTAAAATAGGACTGGGCGGATCACGTCAGCCGCATGCATAACGACCGCTGGACAATAGTCGCCAGACAGTGAGTGCCTGCAAATGGACGGCGCCGCCGAAGTCGGCTCAAAAACCGGTGGCGAGACGACCACTACGCGGATTGTAAGGGTTGGATCAAGGTGGCCCTGGAAAAAAATGCCCGCCTGGAAGGCATTGAGGAGGATTGCTCAGCAGTGGGACAGTGTATTTTATTATTATCTTTATTTTTATCGGGACTGTGTGGGCTAACTAAAAAAAAGTCGATTTCAAACTATGTAGATTTAGATCAGTATGAAATCTAGTAGTTTTGAATAGAGAATTTAAACACTAACGGGGCATGCTTTACACACTATCAGTGACAATCGCTTTCATTTTGACAGTTCAATGACATTCATTGCGTTATTTACGTTGATGAGCAAACCAATTGTTCCAACATATGGAGCAATGAATTAGCAATATCTTTCCTAACAAAAATGGTTCTCCGTCTAACCAAACCACAGCTGCGTGCAGTTACGGTAGCTGTAACTGGCCATGGGTCATTTAACAAACATCTCTTTGTCATAGGAATAACAGATAGTCCGCTGTGCAGGGCCTGCATGGAGGACGACGAGACAGCGGCTCATGTGCTGTTAAACTGCCCGGTGGGCGCCAATTACAGGGCTAAATGCTTCGGTAAACCTACGTGAGATTGTCAGCAACACCAAGGCGTTGCTGGTCTTTCTCGAGGAGCTGGGGCGGATCGAATGACCGTTTTTCCCACCATCATCATCATCATTTCACCCGGAAAACGTCAACTGCTGGACATAGGCCTCCCCCAATTTGAGGGGGTTTGCCATAATCAACACGCTTGGCAGGCGGGTTGGCGATCGCAGTATGGTGGTAAAATGCATAGAGAACGCTGCTGCCCATTCTCTAGTGAGTCCCTTAGTCGCCTTCTACGACACCCACTGGAAGAGATGAGATGATGTTATTCTTTACGTCCGGCACCATACGTTACTGATTTTCCCAACTGTACGCAAAATACTCGCTTTGACGTGGAGTTGCGGACAACAGCTCGTATTACCTCGTATTACCAAAATTATTCAGATGCTGATTATTAGCATGTTACGCAATTAGGGTGCTTAACATCATTCTAGAATGCAGATTTCAAAGTCAAACTCTGGTCAAAACTAAGACGCATCCCGCGCCTGGGGGCACCGAAGTACGTTGTTTCGGTCGAAGTAACGGGCGTTTCCAACTCCGTATCACATACGGACAGATAATTAGTTTGGAGTCTGAACTAAGAATGAATGACAACACGATTTGATAGCTGTCCCTACTCCCGATATGTTTTGCCCATCCAAAAAAGTTAGTTAATCGGCTGTAGGATCCCTTAAGAAGTTTCAAAATACTTTCGGACGGGCCCGTATCTTCGTAGACGGAGTTAGACGTAGACCCCCTGACGCGGACAAAATTTGCTCTCTTGTAAGAATGTGTTCTAACCGACACGAGTAACTGCGTGTATTCCTAATCATTAAAACAATTGACGCGCGGGAGTTGCCTCAGTTTGAGCAATCCTTAAAATCTCTCTCAAACTCGCACACAAGAAACGGTATCAACAGACCTCTATAATGAGGTAAGATATGATTCACGCTTCACCAACTTTCTTTAGATGCTCGTTATATTCCTTAGTTCTCGAACGGATTTAAAGACATACTTTTTATTATGTGTATACAATATAATATCCGTTTCACTGCAGCGATTCGCAGGTTTATTTATGAGATGCAAGTGTGAGTATTGATCCGTCTGGATGTATGTGCTTCTCCTATTCTTTATGAATTTACAACGCACTATTCGTAAGTAATCTCTTCTCTATATATTACCCTTAGTCAGCGTAAAATTTGAGGATTTTTGAAGTGAAAACTTCTTTAGCGGCGTTGGGTAAAAAATGTTAAACTCGCGTCAGGACACGTGACCAGATCGAAAATTCGTAAGACTTAAGACGGATCTTAGAATATTAACTAAAGCATAGAAGGAGGGCTAAAATAGCAACTGAACTCAATATACTTCGTTCATTTTGACTTAAGGAGCCGCTTCAATGTTAGAGAAAGACACATAAACAGAAAACGTTTCGAAATATCGTTGGTTGTCACTCATTATGTTCAGACTAGTGATGTGACCCACTAAATTTCAACATCGATAGAATTTACAATGCATGTTTGCAATGTATTTTTTAAGGCATATCATTGTAATTTCTAGGTAGACGGTTATAATTACGATTCATACATATAACATCTAAATCGTTTTTTTTATTTACTTCACAGAACAGCTTTCTGTGGCTGTTACGATGAATTTGCCTCAGTCAGGGATTGCATCTTCTCATGGCGGACGCTACGCTCAGTATTCGTGCTTGTGAAAACCAGATCAAAGAGGCCATCAAGGTAAGCTCCTAGACTTCCTCATTTTCACATTGCATTATTCATAATAAGCCTATACTGTTCTCACTGCTGGGATTCAGGCTTCCTCTCTGTGAGATGGTGTGGGTCGTAATCTACCACGCAGGCCCAGTGCAGGTTGATAGATGTCACATGTCTTCAATTTATCAGTTCTAGGATATGCCGGTTTCCTCACGATGTTTTCCCTTACCGTTTTGACAACGAGGGTACATGAAAGATGTGACAACTTTCGACTGGAGCCGAGCATACCTATGCGGTTCGGCTTCACTGACTGACTGAAGCTGAGTATACCGGATTCAGCGTTACCAAATCCTAGCGTGACGGTTCAGTGACGTTCAGCAAGAGCATAAAACAAGCCTAAAGAAGTTTAACGTTTCGTTAACGTTCACTTCAAAAATTGAAGCATTAATTTATTTCTGCTCTCATCGAGATCAGTTATTCTTAAAATCATTTTCTAAAAAAATACAACTGACTTCCGGAAAAACACTACAAAGTGAAAAATAACTTTACTATCGGAAGTCGGTGACTTTACATAAGTATTTTAATTTTTTGTAACCGCCTTCCGAAATTAAAGTTATTTTTCCGGAAGTCGATTGTATTTTTTTTTGAAAAAAGTTTTAATTTTTCCCTTTTTAGTTATTTCGTCATCCTCGGGGTCAAAGCAATGTATATTTATGCGATAGCAGCAATCGCGGTTGATTTGCTGTCATTTTTTAAGAGTTCCGTTGTCTGTCTCCGAAACGCCTCATCAGATCTATATGAAATTTAAATATGACCATTTCGGAATAAACCCCTTTCGAACGAAAAGAGAATTTTGTAAATCAGTCTGTAAATGACGGAGTTATGCTGAAACATACATTAAAAAGAATGAAAAATGGAAACATGTCGAATTGATAACCTCCTTATTTTTGAAGTCGGGTAAAATAATAATTTAGCTACTTCTTCTCATACACAGCGTAAAAACTTTTAAATAGGTATACTTAAATATATAATAATATACTCTTCGCATGTATACATAATGCAAGTAAGTGTACATAGCTGTAGTAAAAACGAAGTGTTTCCTGAACATCAATCTTACACGTCGACCGGCCAGCGTCGGAAAAATACTTATTATCGTTAGTAGGCGTGGTGCACACGAGATTGAGGAGGTAAGATATAAGTTGTTTTTATGATGTTTGGTGTATTTACGATTGTAATATGCCTTATAAGCTGTAGTAGATCGAGTTGTTGACAACTACTAGTCTAGTCAACGGTCAAAATATATGAAGGGCGATTCCCGTATTTTTAAGAGCGTTTGCATTCTCATCAAAATTCGAAGCGGTATCAAAACTTCAGAGATTTAAAAGAATTTGGAAAATCTGGATACATTTCCTAACACATTGTTCACATACATTTGAATGTATTGTTGAAGTCAGACATCGCAACGTAGCGTTAGCTACGCCGTAGATTTATGTGCTACGGCGTAGCGGCTCCACAGAAACGTAGCGTCTACACCAATTGCCGCATAGACTTACGAGGGTAAATTTTTTAAATCTTACCGCAGTTAAGAGCGAAAACGACTCATTCAAAACCTTTTTTATAGACCGTAGAAACAATTAGAGAAGCCAAGAAGCACTTGGTATTTCGAGAGTGAAAAACGGGATTCCACCGCGACCATTTTGGGGCAAACGTAACGGTCGTGTTCGCGATAAAAGCAATTTAAATTAGGACATAAAACACGTCAAGGGATTGTCAACGAAGAATGGAGTGAACAGAGCCTGGGACAATTCATTTAAGACATTTTAAGTCGGCATTTTGGAATATAAAAGGAAAGTTTGGAAGGATTTTGGTATGAAAAGAATCGGTGGAATCACGATTTTTTCCTCTTTTCTGTCTCATAATTGTGGGAAGGGTAATTTAACTTGAATACATAAATTATGCGACAGCGTTGGTGCAGACTTTGAATGGGAGCCGGTTTGAGCATTAAGTCCTTTGACGATACTAATAAGATATTGCCTTTGTGCTGGTTACCTGATATATATGCATTTGAAATCCCTTCTTATTGTTGGACTGTCATATTCCACCTCTTAAGAGGAACCTTCCTCGTCAACGGGCATGATTGAAAATATTGTAGTTTCATCCAAGGCAATGCAAGGAAATGCAAGCCAATAAGAACGCGATAACATCGAACGAAAATAATCGTGCGAAGATTTCACAAAACTGGTTCCAGGCAATACGTGTTTTTGAAAAAGCCTTACAAGTTTTTTTTTTGTCATTTTAAATCTTCATTACACGTGCGAAGTGTGATATTTTCTATACTTTTTAATGTATGAGTACATTATGAACGACCAAACTTTTCCGACGTCATACGGCTGATTTTTCTACGGTTAGATAACCTTTATCTGAAATATAAATGTATCAGATTGACAGGTTTTGTATAGAAAATATGGCCCCGAACTGTCAAATTTATTCTTCAGATAAAATATAACAAAAATGTAATTAAAATAAAATAAAATACTGAAGTTGTTTCGCAAATTAATTCCTGGCTTATTTTTCTCCTTAGTGATGTACTACGATTTGTAATGGGCGACTAGTTACTTCTTTCTAACAGATTAATTCCATGAAAATACAAAAGTGCCCGTAAGTGGCTTAGTTGTAATAATTTTAATTAACCATTCATGTACACACATATAAACAAAAAAGATGAAAGGAATAGAAAAGATGCGTGCAAACGTGATGCTTATTTCTAATCTTTTCCAATTTAATAACGACAGGACCGTTAATAAAAGAGATGTAGACAACGGTTTTAAAAGTAGAATGAAAAACAAAATGCTTAAAATCAAAAGCAATTATCTAATTGAAATAGCAACATACAATATGAGAATAGACTTACATACATTCATACTTTTAAAATAAATATTGCTATGACATTATAATTGTATTGAAATTTAAATAATAAATACGTACGATACAATTATGACAAAATGGAAAGAGCGTTCTTTCGCTATTTGAATACTGCCAGTTTGATTTTGATTCAGAATCAAAATCAAAAGTCATTTATTCAAACTAGGCTGAGAGTCAGCACTTTTTCAACGTCACTTTTTTAGTCCCCAAAAACGACCACCCTTCACCAATTCCTAGTGCTTTAGCTGGAAAGAAGAACTGGCGCAACAAACCAAACAAGTGGCATTCAACCTTATTAATCCTATAAACGCGAAAGTTTGTATGTATGGACGTTTATTACTCTTTCACGCTAAAACTACTGAATGGCTTCGGATGGAATTTGGTACACAGATAGATTATAACCTAGATTAACACATCCTTTTGTCTCGGTATAGTACGTTCCCGTAAATAAATATATTCACCACTAGCTTTTGTCAGCGGCTTTGCCCGCGCGGAGGTCGTAAATTATCCCACGGAGACGTAATACCAGGAAGAAGAAGAGAAAGAAAGAAATTATCCTGTGTATTAATACAGATTATAAACTATCTGTTTGCTAAATTTTATCCCAATATATTCAGACGGTTTTGCGTGGTTGGGTAACACATATCCAAACATACTAACTTTCACATTTACAATATTAGTAGGACAATAATTCTAGCCTATTTCTATTCCAAGCTGTGACCGTGAGAGCCTCATGAAAAAAGAGTACCTACATACATACATCTCTAATCTTCCTGAAAACCGTCTTTACGTTAAAATCTTCAAAACCCAATGATTTGATTAAAAACAAACTCTTAAAAAATCATAATATTATCCTCCACCCTGATGGATTCGCCGCCTGATTAAAACTTAACGATTGATGAAGCCCGGAATTAATTACAAGGTTCCGAGTTTAGAGAAAAACTTTCCGAGTCAACGCTCCAAGTTAACGTTGGTTTTACTGACTACTCAGTATTTTTATTGGGACTCACGAAATATACCTGATGATAGCCGATAAGGATGAATGTTGTTTTAATTAAATTGATTTAAATCGTGGCGTAGACATTTGGCAGGAAACTTCGACAAATGTCAGCAAAAATTCCAATGTTAGTGAAGGCCTAGTCAGTGGGAAGTTCAATTTCAATGATTAAGCAGTCTTCTTTGGCCAATAATAGCCTGTTAACTTCGACTTTGAAGTTAACAGGCTATCACTGGCCAAAGAAGACTGCTTAATCAGCTACATCCGGTTAGACTAAAAAGTCTAACCGGATGCAGCATAATACCAGTATTTAACATGGAGCGACTGCAAATCTGACCCCGACAACCCGGTTACTGGGTAATACGATACCCATTAATAGACTCGTTGTCAGACTTTCTGGCTTCTGACGATCCGTAACGACAGTCAAAGATCTAAGAACGACAGCCAGGGTCAATGGCTTGGCGTGCTTTCCGAGGCACGGAAATATTTCAGTATGTTATGATGGTCACCCATCCACTGACCCATCGCGGCAAGCAAAGCTTACCCTGATCGATGGACATGTGTAGCTGTTATTAATTAGCCACGAGCTCTTCAAAAGGCGGAGATCACACAGTAAATAATAATGGCCCTCTAAGTTTGACTTGCACAAACTAACCACCCTATACATTATGTACGCAAATTTATTCGCCACTCTCAGCGCCCGTGTGTCTTCCGGCTAAATAAATGTTAATGAGCGACAGGCCATAATGAATAAACGTTTGATCGAGAATTTGCTATTCCGCTCGCACTTTGACCGCTTTGTAAGAAGATACAGAAATCCCACCACTGAAAAGCTCAACAGAAACATACGAAAAATAATAAAGACCATTGAAAAAGATCTGGAACAATGCTACGTGCTTTCTAGAAATGAATATTCCCTAAGGTGTATGGATTTTCTTACATATTTAAAAACAGTCGCCGTTTGTTTATGATCTTCAATTGTTTTTGTTGTTTTATTATTGTCCAATTTTTAGGGTTCCGTACCTCTAAAGGAAAAAACGGAACCCTTATAAGATCACTTTGTTGTCCGTCCGTCCGTCCGTCCGTCTGTCAAGACCGTTTTTCTCAGGAACGCGTGGAGGTATCAAACTGAAATTTCTATATGATACTTAGTTCTACTGTCCCTGGAAGCTGTAGAAAAATCAACCTTCTAAGTCAACGCAATCAAAAGATACAGCCATTTAGGCCGCAGATTTCCGCAAATTTTCGAAACTCGCACGGGAATCAAAACCTACAGGGTACTTCCCGTGAACTTAGAATCTTGAAATTTTGTACGAAGTCACGTCTTATAGTACAGATATAGGAAAAATTACGAAAACCGTAAATTTTTAGTTTCGTCATATAAAAAAAAATATTTTTGACAATTTTGAACTTTTACTTATATACCCACAGGTTTGTACGGAACCCTCGGTGCGCGAGTCCAACTCGCACTTGACCGGTTTTTTTTTATTTTTTTGTGATCTTGTGCCTAAGGGCTTCCATAGTCGGAACAGAATGTTCGACTGGTTGGTGGCAAATCCAACCAGGAATTCGCTTTTGTAGGTGTTTTACGCAAATGCCAATGTTCTGTAGTCAACCTTCTGTAGTTTTCTTTTGTCATGTCCTGACCTTAAACGAAATTAAACCAAAGAACTTGAGGGTTGTTTTAAAGAAAACTGTTGATCGTAATACGAAACGAGTTTCGAATTGAAAAAACAAGAGTTTCCGTTACTTTAGGTGCGTCTTGTTTTTTTGTTTGCTTTCGAAACTTGATAGCGGTATTTCGGGAAAAAAAGAAATTGGGAATATTTGATGTTTTATGTATACATGTACCACACTTAATTAATGTTGTGTTAACATAGCTCTGTTTAACTCGGTAACATTTTGTTTTATGAATTTTCTCATAGTGTTTCTTCATGCAAAAATTTACTTAATTCTAGTTTTAATAAGCTTATGTCCTTGACCATTGATGACCTTGTGAGTGCCGCAGGAATCCGCTGGATGCGGGAAGCACAGAACCGATCGAAGTGGCCGAGCTTGGGGGAGGCCTATGTCCTACAGTGGACGTCTTTCGGCTGAAATGATGATGATGATGATGATGATTGTTAACTAGCTTCAACCCGCAGCTTCGCGCGCGTGGAATGACTATAAAAAGTACCTTATGTCCTTTCCCAAGCTTCAAAGTATCCCCATACCAAATTTCATCTAAATCGGTCCAACTGTTCCGGAACCTTACATAGTTTAAAGATGGTATCTATAAAGGCTTCATCCAATCCTAACATCAACAGAAAATCACTCGTATTCAATAAAAATATCTTTAAATCGCAAAAGTACTTGCACTGATACCATATTCGAAGAAGTATTGAACAAGAAGGAACCAAGCTTTTATATACATTAAAACTTCCCGGGGAAACTCCTTGGAGGCTCTTTTATACTGAGAATAAAGAAAAAAATCTTGAATAAAGTAGGCATACGAACTAACCGATAACAGGACCCCAATATGTAATACGGAGAATTCTGCTTAAGAGAATGTTCTAAACATTGCATGTTGTGTACAGTATTGTGCGATTCAGATCGAAATGAAGCGGCAATGTATGGAGTATAGTGCGATAACTTTGATGTGAATTTTTTGTGTACGAGTAAGAGAAAATGAAATGAAGATAAAGAACAGATTCAAAGGCTAGCAGTTGTATATTTTATATTGGGAAACGGTATTTTAGAGATAAGCGAACAGACTAAAATATAAGCAAGATTTGTTCAATGAAAACCACAAGATTGCAATGTTTTATCTGAGCATGAAAACACTATTTAACACCCTAGATTATATCAAACAGAATTTAAGCTGTAAGTCTTGTGTTCTGAGGGCCTTTGTCCAGCACTGGGACAGTAGTCTTACAAAAAAAAAAAAAACTGTGGCACTCCGGGAGTGCCGACAGAAGTGAAAACGGGGCCAGTATATGTAGATACTTATATACGGAGGTGTCGGTAATTTTCCCATCTCAAAAAATGCCTACATGCATGTGTATCTATGTACGTACATACAGAATATATGTAAATACTTATTTACAGAGGTGTTGGTAACAGTGACGCGAGTTCAATTGTTTTTTCCCATCTCAAAAAATTTTCAACGCGCCTAAAGAAGTTTTCAATTCAAAAATAAGTATTGTGTTATCATTAACTTACAGCAATTAAGCACAAGACCGGTCGAAGTGGAGGAGCCTGGGGGAGGCCTATGTCCAGCAGTGGACGTCTTTCGGCTGAAATAATGATGATGGAGTGACAAAAGGTTTCAGAAGTTGGCAATTATAACTAAGGCATTTTCGTCCGCTTATGAATGAGTTAAAATCTTACCAAGGGGTATAGTGCTACCCAGTTACTGGGTTATGGGTGGAGGTCAGATAGTCAGTCGTTCTACGTAAAATGCTGGAAGCTGACCCCAAAATGAGTTGAGGCAAAGGATTTCAATACGTATGCTGAGTAGAAAGACAAAAGAAGAAAGATGTTTATTCTGCACGAACAAAACGCACACTATAAAAAGGACATAAAGTGCACAGATAAAAAATAGCCAAAAGCTTCGTATTCCAGTAGAAAAAGTTTACTTTTTTGTCCGTTACTTGTTAATGTCAGAACTAGTGACCAAAGACAATAGAGATGGATTCTGCGACCTGCGTTACGACACTGGCAATTACTAAATAATAACAATCAAAACGACTAGTAGGATTTTAATAATTCCATGTCCCTGCCAGGGGTACGGGTTGTTCGAAAAAGATACCGTGGCCCCTGGCACTCAGGCAACTGAAGGAACACGAATGGGTTTTAGTCAGTAAAAGTCAGACACGCCCTCCCGTTCCACCCAGAGCGGGAGAAGGTATTAGATGATTTCCCACCCAAAAAAAAACCTTCCATGTTTGTACATCAAAGCATATCTGCTTAAATGTCTTTAGATATTTTTAAGACTAAACTTAAAGGGATCGAGGGAATAATTTCTGTTTTGGGTTACGCCCGCATTAATTATTATACGTTAGGCCTTCTAAATACAGGTTGGCAGGGACATCGACGAGCGGTCTGTAAATATGAATTCAGCACATAAATATAGACCTCCTAGCGTAGAACTTTTTTGTAGGTTATCAAAAAATAAATCAGCTGTTTCATAGAAAATTGCAATACCTACGCAGTCAAAAAATGTGGCGCAGCAATTTTCTTTTTTAAACGTACGATGAATTTCTACTCTAGGTTTTTTTAGAATCATGTGCTAAATTCATGGTTTCTGTTTGCACATCGTTGTGCCTGCCACCATGTACAAGAACTCACACAAATTATAACCGACACAAACCAACCCACAATTCTACTAATGAACAACATCACTTAACAAGTCACTCAAAAGAGTAATTGAAGCCAAAAACTTTAACTGTTCTTACTCCAGTGAAATAATTACTGGGTATGCATGAACTTGCCTACAATTACCCCTCAAACTTGAGAATTAAGTGCCCCATGTATTTATTTTAATAAAGAAAGTACCGCCTGAAAGAAATTCCTAAAGAAACTTTCAGTAATTGACGGTAACAAGGTCAAATGATTCTTTATAATGGATTTTCATGGTAACGCTCCGGTTTTCATGAAAAATCTGATTATTCAGACAATTTTTTAATTTGAAAGTGCTTATGAAGTGGGTCGGTATTGGCAGTTGGTTGATTTTTTATTCTTAAAAGGTAGGAGAATGACTTTAATTGATAGATATTTTTAGGGTTTCGTATCCAAAGGGTGGTAAAGGAACTCTATTACTAAGCCCACCCACCCCACCGGTGGGTTAAATTTAAAACCTAGAGAAATCTTTTAAGATGTGCTTTATGTTTCGTTTGAATAAAGTAAAGGATATGTTAATAAAAAGCCACATTTTAATCAACTAATAAAATATTCACTCTGCATCTTCAAAAATACAGCATGTTTCCAAGTTGGAACGTCCCACGCGGGGGACGTGGGGCGACAATCCTGCACATAATGAGACTTAGACAAAGGTTTCCGTACAACTATCCGATTTAATTAAACTACGAGACGGGAACAACGCGCAGATTTTGAAGTTTGCTCCACTTTCAACCGATTTGAGAACGGCGTGAGAATTTTGAGATGCGGTTGTATGAGTTTATGTGTGTTTGTATGTTTTTGTATGTACTGTAAGACATTCAACCGAGAATAGTGTGCTTCTAAGAAGTTAATCAGATTTACAAGGAGATAAAATAACATAGGTAAGACTTTCCTAACTCTCAAAATAAGAGACCATTATGTTTAAAAATATAAGTCCTTTCCAAATCTACTGCCTCCGTTCTCATTTTCATGAAATAGTAATTAAATGGAATTAATTGGAGGGTTGTATGTTGGCGGTCGTGATTATGTCTCGCACAACATACAACCAGGCGCTCTGTCCTGCGAATTACAAAAAAACGTAAGAAAATTCGGATTTCGCGAGCTACCCCTGGAGCTTCCCGATAAAAATGAATCGCCGAAATGTATGTACGCGCATAACTTCCGAACGACTGCACCAAATTGCATGATTCTTTTTTTTATGTGTTCCTTATTGTCAGTACAAGGTTTGTATATAAGAATTTAAAAAAAAAATATAGATTTGATTCGAATTAAATCCAACTGATTTGATTTTACCGGATGGGTTATGTGTCCTCTGTCGCGACTGAAGAAATAAAATATGGCGGTACGAAGTTCGCCAGGTCGGCTAGTTTTATATATTTCGTTATCCCTTCCTTGCCATCTTCCAATTAGGTATCAAAAGTGCCCACTTAACCATCCAAACCACAATTACCCTACAAACGACTCCAAAATTCACAAACCAATACTAATTCACCACGACTCACAATCCCTGCTAAGACATTTATAAGAGCAGGGATCGCGAACCGGTCGAAAGCGGAACGCGACAGATTCTCTGAATAACGGGAAATTCCTCCTGTATTTATGGGTACATTTAAAATTGGTCGTGTTTCAACCGAGCGGTGCGGACCCCTGGTATATTCATCTCAATAAAGTTATTATAAATCTTGACAATGGCTGTTTGTTTTCGTAGACAAATACGGAATTGTTGTCGTTAGTTAATTTTAGGAGACAAATAAATGTACTGTTTTGGGGGTCTTGTGGCTAAGTAACGCTACCCTTGCCGGGGATGGGGGACCATATTTGCGTATCAAGACTCCTCCTTTCTTCCAAAAGCATGTTAAGCCTTTGGTCCCGGCTGTCATTCGTGGATCTTTGACAGTCGTTACGGGTCGTCAGAAGCCCGAAAGTCTGACAACTAGACTCACCAAGTGTTATCGTATTACCCCGTAACTGGGCTGTGGAGGGCAGATAGTCAGTCGCTCCATGTAAAATACTGATATTCAGCCGCATCCGGTTAGACTGGAAGCCGACCTCAACAGAGTTGAGAAAAAGGTTAGGCAGATAAGATAAATGTGCTGTTTTACGGGTTGGTTTGTGAAAGAAAACTGATATAGTTTCTGTTACAGTAAGAGTCGAGTTACTACTACATAGTTTTATTTATGGACTAGCAGTGCTCCGCGGTTTCACACGCGTTGTTCTCGTTCCCGTGGGAATACGGGGATAAAATATAGCCTATGTCACCCGGGGATAGTGTAGCTTCCCAATAGTGAAAGATTTTTCAAATCGGTTCAGTAGTTTCGGAGCCTTTTCAATACAAACAAACAATCAAATATTTCCTCTTTAAAATATTATTATAGATTATTGGATTCCTTATTCTTCTAAAAACATTAAATAGTCTAAAAAAGTCTTATTTCTAATTTTATTACCTAGCTTTTGTACCCGACGCATAAAATTTAAATAACTTAAGTAAATGATCCTAATGTCAACTTAGGATTCTATTAAGAAACTTTTTATATCCTCCTGTTGCTAAAGCGACAACTAAAGCTAGCTAACGTTATGTAAATTATGAGTAAGTACATAACACACAATCGCTAAATAAACAATCATAATACAAAGGCGTTTTCAGGCTAGTTTATACAAAAGGTAAGTACCTCCCTAAAAACAAATGAAGTGGTGGTGTGTGGGTTTTAACCACAAAAGCTTGAATTCTTTTACATAACCAGCCCATAATGTTCCCACTGCTGGGACACAGACCTCGTCTCTTCGAGAGAAAGTGGGCTATAATCCACCACCTGGGCCCAGTGCGGGTGGTAGATGTTTCGTCACGATGTTATCTTTCACCGTTTTTGAGAGCAGTGGTGACGAAATAAAATAAAACAAAGTTTATTTCAGAACAATAACTCAAGACTAAAGTACAAGGTAAAACGATAATAGCTGCAAGAGTATAAACTGCAGCGCAGCTAACAACGCCCTTCTCCAGATACAGAACGGAATGATGTTCCATACAGAAAAGTGCTTAGTACGTAATTAAGTTAATTTAGATTTAGTTGACGATAAAAATAAAAAAAAAAAGGTAAAAAATAAACGGTACAGGACATAATGATTTGGGATGTATTTTGACATTTAGTTAATGTGGTGAGTCTAAAGTGAATGGGTGAGTGTTAATGAGGTGTGCATGGGATGTTTGTGGCATGTGTGTTGTGTGTGGTTTTGTTAGGGCTGAAACTGCGTTATGCGGGCGCCCGCGACTGTCCACCGTCGCGGGTCTATGTGCGTGGACGCGAGGTGGGATCGTAATGATGCCAGTCGCGGGGAAATTTTATTTACGACTAGCTGCTGCCCGTGGCTTGGCGGGATCCGCGTGGATGTCGGAAATTATCCCACGGGAACGTGCTACCGCGACTTAAAGTAGCCTACCCCGACTTAAAGTAGCCTACCCCGCGACGGATGTCCGCGCTTGGGACCACGACGGGGCACATTTGTATGAAACCGTGCGGGCGTCCGCTTAGCGTAGTTTCAGGCCTTAGGGTGTTTTTTTTTGGAGGGTGGGAAATCATCAAATGACTTCTCCCGCTCTGGGTAGAGAGCAGGAGGGCGTGTCAGACTTTTACTGTTAGGGTGTGAGGGAGTGATTAAAAAGCGCCTGCCCGGGTTCAACCCTACAAATCGAAATTCAGGGCCACGACCACTGAGTCACCACTGCTGCACCTCTTTTCAATTTACTCTTTTCTCTGCAAATATATTTTTCTTTCTTTTACCTTACACTTATGAAACCTTACAAAATAGTTCTTACGTATCTGCACCTAATGACAATATTAAAACTAATATCTCCTTATAGGTCCGAAAATCACGACCTATAACGTTACAAGGTAATATATTTTTTCATATTAGTCTGATAGGTTTCATATTAGTCTACAGCTCAAAGCAGAAAATTAGGTGAGGCCTTATAAAAGGTAATTAATTTTGTCTCGTGGATAGAATACTTACTACTATTGGTTACAAGATTTCTTTTATCACCGTAAGTTAGTACTCAACTAATTGGTACGTAATGTAATGTAATGTAATGCACCGATCGGAGCGTGGCTTGACCAGACTCGATAAATCGAATGAACCCCAAGATTCGCACTAGCCCCTGGAGCCTCATGCTTCATGGTGCTACAGAGGCCATTGCATATCAAGAAGTAGACCGGGGGGCGCGGTAATGGTCAGGTAGACGTGCCCTTAGGATAGGAAAGGATTGCGAGCCTATCTGATATGCATCCTTGAGTAAGCATTGGACTAGTGGAGAGACGGGTGGGAGAAAATTTAGAATTTCTATTAATATTATAAATTCTTCCATTGATTTCGAAGTCACATAACGATCTATTCACCAACCCGAACGGGCTACTTAATATTATAAATTCTTCCATTGATTTCGAAGTCACATAACGATCTATTCACCAACCCGAACGGGCCCGCGTGGTAGATTACGGTTCACTCCTTCTCTCGGAAAAGGAAGCCCTGTGTCTCAGCAATGGGAAGATTATAGGCTAATAATACTATGTTATTATGTTCTATAGTCACGCAGCACCGGCCATCGGTGTCGGACATTCAATTTGACCAGTCAGAATTGTCACTTGTCAGTCAACGTTTAAAGAAAACCGTTTCAATGCGATAATACGTTTCATTCCGAAGCTATACAGGAAAAGTTTTTATCCAGTGAGCAAATTGTAACCATGAATTCAGCATATCATTCTAGACCCCGTAGCGCAGAAATTTTTCGCCGGATATACAAAAAAAATCAGCTGTTCCTTACATTTTGACCGCGTAGGTATTGCACTTTTCTATGAAACAGCTGATTTTATTTTTGCATAACCGGCGAAAAATTTCTGGACTAGTGGTTCTAGAATGATATGCTGAATTCATGGTTACAATTTGTGCACTGGATAAAACTTACCCTGTATAACCCTCCCACGAAGCTATATAACAATCGACGCTCAACAACGTGGACCTTGAATGTTAAACCCTTAGGTAATCTAGAACGAACAAACCAAAAAGTAGGCCATTATGTGATTCTAATTTTAAAAGACATAAGGCGCATAAAGAATTCTTTACAAACAAAAGCACAGCGACAGAGCCGAACAAAAGGCTCATACAAACTGAAAGTATATATATACGAATCAAGATCTACCCTCCATTTTGTGAATTAGTTTACCTTTCATTTGCGAAGCGCCCGCCGTCCAAGTAAAAACACCGTCGGTTGCTTTTGCAAATTAAATCTATAATCTTTATGGAGATTATAAAATATGTAGGTTGAGATGAAAACGGAATTATGAGGGTAATTGTGAATTGGCTCTTTGGGGTTGATTTTTAGGGTTCCGTACTCAAAGGATGCCAACGGGACCCTATTAGTAAGCCTCCGCCGAGCATCCGTCTATCGATAGATACATTCATCTATCCGTATGTGCGTCTTCTGTAACTCCGTCTGTCTGTCAGCGGGGTGTATCTCATGAACCGTAATAGGTAGATAGTTGAAATGATCACAGAGTGTGTATTTCTATTGCCGCTATAAAAACAACAAGTTAAAAATGAAAAAGTTAAAGGGCGTTTTCATACATGATTTCATACGTGTTTTCGTCAGCGTTTTTTGCCTTGGGATAGAGAACCCTTTGTGTGCGAGTCCGACTCGCACTTGGCCGGTTGAAAATAATGATTAGCAAGTTTGTGATACAAGAATTTCGGATGCAAATGTAAGTTATCGAAGTCTTAATTTGTATACGATTTTGAGTGTAGTAGACATCAAATTAATATAATACGTATTTTGGCAGAGTGAATTTTTTGCTTCTATATAAATATTAAATTTCTGTGGTAGTCCACACGCATGATGAACTGGGTTTAAAAAATGATCCAGTACCAATATGAGCATTTCTGAAGTATTTCGGACAATCCACGTTAGCATAAGACACAATTTATGTACGAAAGAAACCATGATGAGAAAAGTATAAATCAAAGCCCGCCAAAATGTAGGCGATTTCGTATACCTAATAGATAGCAACCTCAGCTTTTTCCTTCATATATAATTCCATCAGCGCCTTTTAAGACGTCGACAAAGAAAATGGCGTCCCATTAGCCCTAGTCCACACTGCACAAACGGTTATCTTACGTTACATAGCACTTTTTACACCGAACCAGATCGAACGAAATATTGCAGCAGTTATTCAACTCAATAAAAGTTATCTCTGGTTACAGAGTAATAGTCTTATCTGTGTGATATATGTTCGGGGTGTACCTATGAGTGGGGAAGTCCGAAGTTCATGGCAAGCCAATTTGTCAGTAGGTTAACGCGATAACACGTATTATGGTTACTCTGTGCCGGTTTTCGGGATTCCGGTAAAATATGGTGGTTACGCTTATGAGGTTGGGATTAATAAATGCTTAAGACTGGTTAGGGTTCACCACAATCTGTTAATTTTGTGTCCTTTCTGCAGACCTCCTCTCGATGAGAGGGGCCGTAATCCACCACGCAGGCCCAGTGCGAGTTGGTCGATTTTGTTCACCTTTATTGAATTCTATGAGAGCTAGCTTCACTTAAAAGAAAAACCGTAGAGTTTCTTGTCGGCTCTTCTCCATAGGAAGCGACAAATTGGAACCGTGCACCTAGCTTCTGACGTTCAATAACTGCCCATGCAGGATTATGTGAAATAAAATATTTTGATTTTAATTTCTTATAAAATGAACTTATTGTTGTCAACATTCGGTATGTTGTATACTTGTTGGTATGGGCATGTGATACGGAGGAATGAGGAAAATGTCGGGAGAAAACTTTTTGAGTATGAATGTCGATGGCTACAACAGTAGGGGAAAACCAAAGAAACGATGGATGGACTGTGAATGACGATATGCTTAGAAAGGAGGTGATAACCAAGATGACGACTAATAGAAAAAGACATGTTGGGCCGACCCCAAATAAATTGGGATGGGCGGGAAAATGATGATCGTTGTCAATTGTTATCAAATAGAAATTGCAGTAACAAATTAAACAACAACTACAAAGTTGTCTTTAGAGCCAGCAAAACGTAATAAACAAAAGAAAACCTAATAACACCAATAACAACCTCCCATAACTACGAGCTCTTTAAAAAGGAATAAAAACAGAACACAAAACCTCAGCAAGCCGCTTTATGAAAGTGAAATAAAAGAGGAATAAGAACTCGAATCATGGCGACGAAAAAAAAACATTGTAAAGGCGAGTTCACATTAACCACTACGAGCCAAGTCAAGGCGGGGGTTTCAATTACGACAACTCGACTTAGCAGGGTAAATTCAAATGGCGAACTCGCACCGAGATGTGCCCATTTATGTAAGCCGCGTTTTCTTTCTCTAATGTAATCCTATTGGCTAAGATCTGAGGGTACCTATTGGCTGCCAGTGTGCGTGTCAATTGTGATAAGATTCCATCTTACGAATGATATCGTTCGAGAAATATGTATAACCTACTAAAGGAGATGGAAAACGGTGGGCCCAAATGTAATAAGTTGAGATATGATCTAAAAAATTAGTCATATTTTTTATCTTAGAATATGAAATATCACCTCAATTCTCAATCTGGAAGCGGAGAAATATGAGAAAGATCGTTTTCGTGAGATTATCGATTGATTAATCGATTACACAGTTCCGTAAATAAAACCTTTGCACTAAATAATTAACTCAAAGTAATTAAATGCACTATGTATACTTAAATGCAATCTAGTGTATATCATTATAGTCCTATTAATAAATAAAATATCAATTAATTACTGAAAAACCAATATTAATGATTATCGATTTCATATCGATTAAAATCAGTCTTTTATTTTTAGTCTGTCACTAGCAAGATCACTGACTGACATTGACACTAGACAGTTGCCGATTGCTTATGTTTGCTGACTCGTTTTGTGTTTTCCCATGCGTTTTGAGTGCTTTCCCTATTATTATCCTTCATTTTTCACGACCACTGCTTTGGATTTTACGGATTCCGACCCTGCCTACCTTGTTTGACCCTGGCTTTCACACTGGAAAACGAAGATCACTCACACGTTTGACTAGGAATTGTTATTTTGGATTTTGCCGCCGGCTTGTGGATTGGATATTGTTGAAACTATGGATCGCTGTGTTGTGTGAATTGTGGGATAACAACTGGGCACTACAATACACTGGGCCGATGACCCTTACACGATGAAACAATTCTGTCAGTTAAAGATTGTAACATAACCTCAGTTTTACTTAATCTCTTATATCGCTGTTCTCAGATTGACAAAATCCACAGAATTTTCAGTGAAAGGTTGATAATATTAATGCTATTAATTGACACCACTGCCATCTTTTTACATCTAGGCCCAAGATTGTATGTAATCGTTTCAGTCTCCTTTATAAATGTGAAAGTTTGTGAAGATGTTTGTTACTCAATCACGCAAAAACGGCTGAACGGATTTGGATGAAATTTGGCACACAGATAGATTATAACCTAGATTAACACATAGGATACTTTTTATCTCGGTAGTACGTTCCCGCGGGATAATTTCCGACTTCCACGCGAGCGAAGCCGTGGGAGGAAGCTAGTAATGCAAATTTGGCAGTGGTGGCCCAGTGATATATGCCCCGACTTACGAGTTGTAAGTTGTGAGATCGAACCCAGGCAGACACTTAACTTTATGTTTTAAATTCACACTCTCACAGGCCTGCGTCCCGGCAATGGGTACGTTATGTAGGCTGATTAGCTGATAATGATGACTAATATAAATATAAATTTATTCCGTTTTGGTCTTTACGGCGAACCCCAAACTAGGCAGCGCCTGTATCTTGGGGACCAGAGTTGTGAGACATAGTGCTATTTACCACTGGAGTTTAAGGTAATAGTGAGTAAGTAATTGCAAACGATTATACAAAACTAAAATAAATGAAAATTGAGATCAAAGTGAAAGTGAAACTTAAATCGGAAATTATACACTACGAAAATCCACCATTTTGATTGTATAAAAACAAAAGTTATAGGTTAGGTTTTGTTACACAAGCCCTAACCTATAACCCTCGCGCGACCCAGGCCAGTCGATAAGGCAGATACTTATGAAAAACGTAACCCTGTCTTCGCTGTCGCGCAGTCAGGTAAAAAAGGTCGGAAAATTTAAGGCTGCAGCGGCTTCGCTCGCGTGGATATCGATAATTATAATTATATTAATTATGCCTTTCATTCAAATCCGTTCAGCCATTTTTGCGTTATTGAGTAACAAACTTCGAAACATACAAACTTTTACATTTATTATAATAAAGCAGGATTGAAAAATAAGAGTCAACAAGAATAAAAAATTAACACCATGAGCAACAATTTTAACAAAATGTTCTCATGTTTTACCAGTAATTATTGACAAATGAACCATACACCATGATAGCAGGAATTTAAATGATATCGTGTTAATTAATACCTTTAAATTAATATCCCAGCGACCGCTCTCGTGGTTATTTCGCAGAAAAGATAGCACAATTTCAATTCATGGTGAATACTGTAGAGCTACTTGTTAAATATGGCTACTTATTTATGAATTGAAACTGGTTTCACATATCATCATCATCATTTCAGCATAAAGACGTCCACTGCTAGACAAAGACCTCCTCCAAAGGTGGGTTTGCCATAATCGCCACGCTCGGCAGGTGGGTTAGCGATCGCAGTATGGTGGTACGAGAACGCTGCTGCCCATTCGCTAGTAGTGGTGACTACGACACCCACAGAAAGAAATGGGATGGTGCTATTCTTTACGTCCGACACCACACTGAACTATTTACAAAACGTTAAGAACTACCTACAAGTTTTTTAAAGTTAAACGTTTTTTAAAACAACTACTGCTTAGCCATACAATTATGACATGTAAACGTCTTATAACTTACAGCAACGTTCATAAATTAAGGCGGTTCTCTGATGACCTTGGCTATGGCAGTTCCTAATGATTTGCTTTGAACGAGTGCAACACATAGGGGACTGATAGTACTTTTGTTCTTTACAAAATATTATTTACCTTTTATGTGCATAACACAGTACCCACATTAAGAGATAAGGGGCCATATTCATAGTCAAGAATCACACAGCTCAATAAAACCCACAATATTTTTATCCATTGAATCAACAAAAAGTTATATCCCAACAATAACCACACTTTCAAAGCGTGCCCACAAAAACCTGGGTATCACCACAGCCCGTTGTTTTTGACATCAACACCAATATTTACTTGAATCCAATCTATCAATGTCAATAATGTTGTAATTGGGTCAAACGAAGTGGGTCAGTAAATCGTAAAAAATGTAAAACACCGTTTCTGTAGTGTTACGTACAATGTTATATCACTGTTATAACAATTTACGTAAAAATAAATTGTACGGTTGATCGATTTTTCTTTAATTACATTACGTCGACATTCAAATGTCAAGGATTTAGAAAATACAGAGAAGATACTTTGTTCAAGTTTTTCATTTGCAGTAGTAGTTGTTGAAACCACAACTAATATAAAATTTGACGGAATTTGTAAATCAACAAGACAATACTAACAAACTATAATATTGATCTTGGAATTTCAACCGTCTTTTTAAGTCACAAATAATGGCACAAGGTTCAACCATTTTTTTAAAGAATGAATAACTAATTTCTACTCTTACCTTAATAAACTCAAGTAAAGTGGTACATTAATAACATCAAAGCAAAATTTCTCACAAACAGGCAGAAAATGGCACCAGAATAAATCGAATCTAAAGCCTTATAAGTCTTCGCCGAGGTTAGTGCTAATTCCAGGCCCTTAATGGACTTATAAAAACGTTAATCTTTTTAGGTCTTGTAGTGTGTGTTTGGCGCTTACGATTTCATCTTCGTGACAAACAGCTTTAGTTTAAAAAAAACCTGCCTTTAAGGTTACATACCAGGTGGTACAGTGCATCAAACTGTACAACTTTTTCAATGGGATCAATACCGTAATCGAGAAAAAATTCTCAATTGTCCTATACAAAAGTTCAATACATACTCGAACTAAATGTATGGGACGGCAGATATTTTTTTCGCGTTTACGTTGTTGGTCCCATAGAAAAAATGTTCAGTCTGATGATCTGTACCACACTCTTAAATTTGGCAGGTCTTTGGAAACTAACCTTCTACTTCATGTTTCAAAAAGTCAGTCTGATCCATGAGGGAGTTGTTAAGTATCATGTTAAGAGTAGATTCATGTGGTAATTTTATGAAAAATATTTATTTTTTGACAACTATTTTTTTTTTAAATGGCGAATTTTACCTGCACCCTAATTGCGTAACTCACGATTCATCATAATCTGTTTCGTTTTGAAACGGATTGTTAAACCATTGCTTCACATGTCCGAAAAATGTGTCTGCGTGAATAACGCAATGAATATTGTTAAACTGTCAAAACGAAACCGATTATGATTAATCGTGAGTTACGCAATTAGGGTGCTGGTTATACATGGAACAAGGTCAGGCGCTCTGTTGGTCTTGTGGTACAATTTATAACTTATGACCACCGTTTAATTTTTTTATGAAATTTTAATTTTAGTACTAAAAAGTTAAGTTTTAAATAAGTAACAATAACTTTTTTTTGAATTTTACTATTTCGTAATGTTATTGCAGTGCTTTAGTGCCTCTTTAGGGTCGGACAGGGGTTTTGTTACACATTGTATAATGGGCCTCTTAATTATATAGTGCCTTCTGCGTTCAAAGGAACTAGGTCATTCGTTAGCGAGGGTATGGATAACATTATGAAGCCTAGGGGCTTGTTTTATAGTATCCGGATAGGCACTATCCAGCAGATGAATTAAAAATTGAACAGTATTTGAATTACGTTGTCTGCCTGATTACTTAAATGGAACATATTTGGAGGTAGAAAACCTATAAACAGTTTTATTCAATACGTCTCATGTTGAAGGCCTTTGGGGATTAACGACGTAATGTTATGCTATGTGTGTTTTAATGTTTATGCCTCCTTAGATTGAGGTGAGGTGAAGGTGATGACATTTTCAGTAAGTTAGTCCAAAATGCAGCAACCGATCTATCATCATCTGCCTAGCCTTTTCCACACTTTGTTGGGTTCGGTTTCCAGTCTAACCGGATGCAGCTGAGTACCAGTATTTTACATGGAGCGACTGCCTATCTGACTTCCACAATTCAGTTACTGGGTAACACGATACACCAAGGCCTCGTAAGATCTACGTATGACAGCCAGCTTAACGTGCTTTCCGAGACACGGAGGGGTCTTGGTATGTAAAGCTGCAGCTGAACCTGATCGACCGACGCGTGGGCTTGTTATTACCCATTACCCTTTAACTTAATACAACGAACGACTGTGAAATATATTTTTTCTCAGCAACGAACTACAAATTGTGAAAATTCAGGGGCCAACGAACGATCACGATAGGACCACCATGTGCACATAATGTCGCCCCAGTGCATATGTTTAAAAATACCTATTCGTGTAGGTACCACACGGTTTATCGAATTGTAAACCATGAAGACCTGTAATCAGCGAAATAAACAAATGAAAACCAAAGAAAATAAACAATAAGAATATTATTTATACGCAAAGTAAATCGCGGAGTCGGTTCCGGCCAAACTTGGAAGTCAAATATCAAATATTGAAGAGTTACAAATTAAATTCAAACGACTTCAAAAGTCGTGGGCTACGGAGGGTTAACGAATTTTCAGTTCATTGGAATCTTGGATTGAAAGCGATGAGTACGCAAAATTTATTAAAGAGAAGAAGATAATTTTTAGGTTTAAGAAAGGTACCCCCTATTTAGAGTTCGTTGGCTTGACCATGAATTTTGATTTGCAGCTCATTTCATGAAAATTTATTTAGAATTTAAACATAGACAAACTAGAATACGTGTATTTCTGGAAAATATTCAACTTCATCAAAAGAAAGGATGGATAAAAATGATTCTGGTTTTAAATCCTCAACCATTCGAAATTATCATTAAATGCAACAATTTACGTTCACCTGAATTTTTCGACAGCAAATCAAAATGTTCAGGGGTGACTGCCCGTCGTTTTGGATCAGCTGTACTCAGCGGACATTCAATGCCCTACAGTAAAATAATGCTTTTAGGTTGTTGTTGGGGCTACTGAGATGCTTTAGTGCGTCTGGCATGTTTATGTCGGATTGATGGATTTCATGCCATCATGAGAAAGCGAGCGGTCTCCATATTGCACTGTACATTTCATTGCAAGGTCCAACAGAATTTTGAAAGTAATAGCAGACGATGGTTGCTTTGTTCCTTATCTTAGGCACTGGATCGCTGACCATGTGTCTTTTTGACTTCCACCATTTTCTTTTTGTGGTTTACTAACTTATTTCTTAAGTAGATACTTACTTAAGCAAAAAATTATGGATGTTCTGTTATGAAAACTCTGAAATAAAGTGATTATTATTTTACAAATCCACCCATCATTCAAGAAAGTTTCCTGCCTTAAGGCGGAGATTTCTTGAAAACGCTCAAAATGGTGGTTTTTTAAACCAATGTATATCTTTAACCGCTAATAATTTTGAAAGCAAAAAAATATATGATATTTTCAAGTCTTTTTTGCATACAGTGATGGTACTCAAAACATAATTAAACATACTTTAATCCATCAAAAACATCATCAAAGTCACCTCTTAATTATCAAATCTTATACGATTTTATTTGCATTTTTACGACAATGCTTGCTCATTTATTATTCGAATTTATTACAACAGATTTTAACCCGTATCGGATTGCAGTAAGAACTATTATCGCTCATAACGACAATACGACGAGTACATTCAAAATTACCAGGGCCTTAACAAGACACCAACTACAAAAGAACTTGAAAAACTTTCCGCGCCGCAAAAAAATCGGAGAACATTAACTAACTTCCTTTACAATTACACTGAATAATTAATAAATAAATCTGCCTAAGTACAAGCACACCCCATCGTGACGTTTTACACTTTTTATTTTAACTACGACTAGAAAACATTGCCATAGTGTAAAGCGAAGCAGAAGGTTAATTTGAGTATTTTTTTTATCACTTTTGCTCATTTTATCAATGTTATCATTTTTTTTTTTTTTTTATCTATTCCAATGAGAATTTGCGATAATTTCTTATTCGTCAGTAGTTGTTGTCTTTACACTAATTGAAAAAAGAGATCAAAAATGAAATCAGCATGTAAATCTGTTTCGTAGTTAAGAAGGACAACGTAGTCAAACGTTTTTTGCCAAATAGCTAGGTAGGTGCTTTCTAAGTCTATACTTAGAGATTTCCTATATAATGTAGGTAATATATGCAGATATTAGTATTTAATTCATTTTTCATTAGTCACAAAAAACACACATGTATGCCACAACATTTTATTTTATTTATTTTACTTTCTTAACATATTATTATTAATTTATTACGGACACACACTTCACTATGTGTTTATTTTATTATTCTAGCGTATGGTACTCGTGGGTTGCAGCTGAAAATCAGCGTCAGGTGGTGCATACTGTGTTGCCATCTGACAATATGCTGAGCTGAGGCCCTTTTGGCATTATTATCATCGTTGAGGTCATTGTTTTTCCTTTTAAATAATTTAAGGTTTTTACTACCGATATAATGCCAATAAACGTAATTTTCTTTCTTTTTATTCCCCCACACATTGTTGAGATTGAAAGTGCAGTGGAGTGTTTTGTGAATTTTACTTGTTTATTTTGCGGCACACGTTATCCGGTTATTTTTTTAAATCATACAAAAGTATCACAGAAAAAAGCAATTACAGTTTTTCCTGAATTTGAATATTTCCCAGGAAACTTTTTAAAATTTTCTTTGTAACAAAATACTATTTTTATTTGTGTCTGTTTCTTTGTTGCGGCTAATCTCCAAAACAGCTGAACCAATTTTGACGGGACTTAAAATGGCAGATAGCTGATGTTACATGGAGTAACTTAGGTTACTTTAGGGGAAGAAAAAGAATTGGGGTGGCGCGCAAAAAAAAAGAAATCCACATCGCCGCAGACATAAAAAGCCACTTTATGCATATCACCCATCATCATCATATCAGCCGAAAGACGCCCATTGCTGCACATAAGCCTCCCCCAAAAGGGGGGATTTGCCATAATCGCCACGCTTGGCAGACGGGTTGGCAGTCGCAGTATGGTGGCCAAATGCATAGAGAACGCTGCTGCCCATTCTTTCGCTGCCGTCTTCTACGACACCCATGGGAAGAAATGGGATGGTGCTATTCTTTTACGTCCGGCACCACACGGAACACCATATACGAATAAAATTATTTCAGTGCCTAGTTGATTCTTGAAAAATATTAATACCTATTAAGCAGCTTATTTGCTACACTAGAAACTGCAGAAAGCTTCTAAGACGCAGTACGTAACATCTATGTGTGCGTCCGCCTATTATCGTGCATTAAGTGGAGTGGTACTTCTGGTACTATTTAGTACCATAACGAAGCCCTTTATCTTCATTACGGTGCAACGGTTAATCTAAAAGCCTTTTACCTGTACCCGTCAAAGTGGAGAGAATAATAAATATATGTTACGGTACGGTCCGTCCTTTACGTGTTGCCCTGGCCGATGTTTTAGTGATTATTTTTTGGGTTCTATATCTTAGTTATTTTTTAAGCTGTAGCCCTGTTACCATGGAAACGTACAGCTGGGCATTGGCCTGGTAATGATTGCCGCATTGAATGGTCATGGCAGAAATTGGCAAGAATACGCTAGGTTGTTTTTTAACCGACTTCAAAAAGAAGGAGGTTATCAATTAGACTTGTAATTTTTTTTTATGTATGTTCGGGCCTAACTCCGTCATATATAAACGGATTTGCAAAATTCTGTTTTTGTTCTAAAGGGGTTTATGTCGAAATGGTCCCATTAAATTTCATCTGATGATGGGTTTCGGAGACAGACAACGGAACTCTTTAAAAAATGACAGCAAATCAACCGCGATTGCTGCTATCGCGTAAATATGCATTGTTTTAACCCCAAGGATGATGAAATTTTGAATAGGTTAGGTACTAAAAAGTGAAGAATAAAAACTTTTTCCAGAAAAGTAGTATTTTTGGAAGTAGGTTGTTTTTTTGTTCGGAAAAAGTTTTTTTTTTTTTTATTTTGGGAAATCGTCAAATAACTGCTCCCGCTCTAGGGGGAGCGGGAGGGCTTATCAGACTTTTACTGACTAAAACCCACGCGTGTTCCTTCGGGTGCCTGTGTGCTAAGGGCCACGGTATCTCGTTCGAACAACCCGCACCCCTGGCAGAATAAACGCTAGGTTGGATTCCTCATTGTCAATTAACATAATATCACGGCTTGTTTCCCCGAAGGGTTGGGCAGAGGTGTACCTATTGTCATCATCAGCCTATAATGTTCCCACTACTAGGACACAGGCCTTGTCTCGGTGAGAGAGATTGGGCCGTAATCCACCACGCGGGCCCAGTGCGGGTTGGTAGATGTCACATGTATTCGAATTTTTGGTTCTAGGACATGCCGGTTTTCTCACTATGTTTTCCTTCACCGTTTTGAGAGCAGTGGAAATGAAATAATTTACACCAAGTAAAGCGCCTGGCGGGGTTCGAACTCACGACCTACAACTCGTAAGTCGTGGCCGTTACCACTTGGCCACCACTGCTCTCGTACCTATTGTTGCAACTACATTTCACCAGTTATATTTAAGTCCCGTGTAATAGGGGGCGAGCCTATTGCTATCAACCGGGCATAACTCCAGACTCCGGACTGCTACTGAGAAATTGCAGATGGAATCCTACTAATATTATAAAAATGTAAAAGTTTGTGAAGAAGTTTTCGATGTTTGTTACTCAATCACGCAAAAACGGCTGAACGGATTTGGATGAAATTTGATTTTAAATCTACCCCGTTTCCTCAATTTCCCCCAATATTTCTATCATCACACATACATAGAGTCACACTGTGGCAACGTCCACAATATCGAGAACTATCCAATGAGGTACATATGTATCTGTACCTCATTGCCTGAGGCACAGTCATTCGTCAAATTCGTGCTACAATCGTGTCCCAAACTGCATGCGTATGACTACCTATGAATGCTTTGTGATATATTTTTGGTCATCAGACGGATTTTGCATGGCTTTGATGGATGATTGGCGTATGTATGTTGAATGACTTGTGTGGATAAAAAAGTTTGAGCATAGTTATGACCACTTAGAATGACGTAACATTGGAAAAAGTTAGTGGTTAGAAATGACTATAGCATAAGCATAATCAGTCTAGAATATTCCCAGTACACACAGACCTCTCAGTGAGAAAGTGTGGGCGGTAATCCACCACGCCGGCCCAGTGCGGGTTGGTAGATGTCACATGTCTTCGAAGTTTTGGTTCTAGGACGGTTTCCTTACGATGTTTTCCTTCACTTTTTATAGATGAATGTCCGATATGACTGTATATGGTTAAAATATTATGGCGTATAAATCAGATTAAATAATGCTTACTTTCAATTCATGAAACTTTGTTGGCATTTAGAGCACGACAATACCAAATAATCACTTAATAATATTTAGTTATGAAATTGAAATGTACAGGAAAACAGCTCCAATATAGACAGCAAACCAAATAACTCAAAACATCAATCAATCAAACTTCACTTCTAAACGTGAATCAGCAAAATCCACTGGAAATATATACAAAGCAATATCCGAAATTTCCACTCTCAAACTATTGGTAGTAGTTACACAAGAATCACGATACTCGACAATATTTACGCATGAGAGCCAATTGAAAATTCCTAGCAATTCCCTCGAGCCGGCCCGGGTCGGGCCCGCGGGCCGTACAGGCCTTAACGAGTGTCGAGGCCTCTCTGAGGGCATTTTGAGGCCCGTAATTACGCTAATAGCCCTAATAGAGGTATCGTGAACCACCTGAGATGAGACGTCACTTAATATGTACCTACCGGTATTGTGATGTGACGTGGCGTGTTCGCTTCTTTTTTTTTTTGATGATGTATTTATTTGTGGCCTGTTTTTCACTGCATGGTTTGAGCGGGTGTCAGGTTTGAAAATGGAATTTCGTTTTGTTTTTATTTGGGTGTTTGATTTATCGTGTGCCTTGCTCTGCACGTGCGTGAAAAACAAGGTTGGCTAGCTACCAGTTTTAGGCATATGGTTGGTCAAATCCATTTATTTAGAACCCTGAGCCCACTATAAGGTCATTATTGCAAATAGTTTAGACCACTAACTGTGTGAAAATATCAAGATTATTTTACACTTTTATATGATGAGAAAAGTACTGTACGTCAAAGTACTTGTCATCGTAACGGTATTTTAATTTAAAATAGGTATAAAACTTTAAAATAGGTAACAACTTTTACAAATTTTTAATCCCCGACGCAAAAAGCGGGGTGATATGAGTTTGACCGCTACGCTATGTGCGTCTGTCTGTGGCACCGTAGCTCTTAAACGGGTGAACCGATTTGGGTGCGGCTTTTTTATTTAAAAGAAGGGTTAAACATCAAAAATTACGTTTCACGGAAGTTTAAAAATAAATAGCCTTTAATCAACACGCAACAACGAATATACTTATCGATAATCACGATAAACAATTCAGTTTCAATACTCGTTCAGAGTGGGGGATATTAATTAGTTTGTCCAACGATTACACAGAATTAATAGGGTAATCCAATATAAATTTCACGATGGCCCGAACGGATACTGTGATACAACCATGAAAACGGGCTCTGTTAAATATACCGTTTGTTTCTTTCCAATTATTGATTTATTCAGTGGCTTGTAGTTACTGATAAGGCTAGTACTAACAGCCGCACGGATAAATCTATCAGGTTAAGCTACGCTAGCCGCGGTCTTTTCGTGGATGGGGTTTCTTATCTTCGTAACTTTTGGATATTTCGATTCTGACCTCCGTGCCTCGGAAAGCACGTTAAGCCGTTGTTCCCGGCTGTCTTTCGTTGATCTTTGACAGCTTACGGGTCGTCAGAAGCTCGAAGTCTTACCAAATGGTATATAGTGTTCCCCAGTAATTGGGTTGTGGAGGTCAAGTAAGCAGTCCCAATACTGGTATCCAGCTGCATCCTGTTAGACTGGAAGCCGACCGCAAAAATAGTTCAGAAAAGGATAGACAGATGAGTAAAAATTAAACCTTGTGTAAACAGCAGTGAATATGAAATGCTATGAATGTAAAAAAAAACAATGCTGAGCGTCGCATGGTTAAGTTTAAAGAAAATTTTTTTTTCATGCATATTTATAATGAAAAAGTTGCTGCTCAAAATTGCTAATTCATTACTAATAATGCTAGCAAACCGACCTATAAGAAATTTTCTTCTTCTGTCCTAGAACAAAAATTTGAAGACTTGTGACATTACCAACCCGCACTGGGCCCGCGTGGTAGATTACGACCCAATCCCTCTCACCGAGAGGAGGCAGTGGGAACATTATGGGCTGATAATGATAATGAATGCTAGCAATCGTTGGTTGGTGAGCGACAATTCTGCAATTAATGCTATCATTTACCACAAGAAGTTCAGCGACAACACAATTTACATAATCATTCGTAAACTAACACCTCTGCCCCCATGAGGGTAGGTACAGAACGCCACCTGTCTCCATTTGTTAGCCACTCTCCTTTCATTGACTCAACAGGACCAAACCATCTAAGCTAAAAGAAGATGATTGTATTGACAAAAAATTAAAAGACTATTTAAATTTTTGTCAGTACAATCATCTTCTTTTAAACCGCATCGTTGCCTTGTAACATCATTTGAAAGAAGAAAGAAAATACATTTATTTAGCACAGACTAAAAGGCACACAATATACAGCAAAAAAATAAAGATAAAAAACCAACAAAAAGTGTAAAGTGCGCAGTCAGAAACTAGCGTCAAAGTGTGCCTCACGGCTGCGCTAAAAAAGGCCCAGTTCAGCAAAAATGCCAGACAATTACTGTCTGACGCTGGTTTTCAACTGGACCTGATTTCACATCAGCCTATCATTCATAGTCACACCTAAAATGCTTCGCAAGGAACGTATGATAACACAATTTTAACAAGAAAATGTATACAAAACTACACTAATCTACTTCAAGACGCTTATATAGCGCTATTTTACTTTAACACACTCAACTAAAAATACTACCAACACGCATCGTGTCAACGCTACCATAACAAAATACCTTAACACTTAATTATTTCGTTAAAATCTTCAACATGTTTTCTCTACTAAGTCAAGTTTCACACCAAAGCCTGTTTTCGCATGCTCGGTAGCTATGACACATTGTATCCCAGTTCATGTCACTCCCAAACTCCCGAGAGCTCCTCCTCAATATTCAAGAAGCGAAGTAACAAATAACTCCTACATAAACACACTGAAAAACCATCCTTAGTAGTAAATGTTAAAGTTGAAAGTTCTACGACAGTTTGTGTTGTCTTCTAAATAGTTGAAGGAAACATGTACAGTTCGGATTCTGTCAGTGGTAAGTTCGTGGTCCATTGAGGTTTGATTCGGGGCGATTTAAAAGCTTGTTCTTTACTCGTGTTCGAAGTTAAGCGTGCTCGAAATTGGAGGTAAGTATGTGGAACTGGAGATATACACGTGCGTGTGGTGACAGTCAATTTATGGTATTTTGCAGCAATTTAATTTCAGGGCAGATAAATGTTAGACATTATAAAATCAACTTACATTTAAATTCAGATTGAAAAAAGCACGTATACTAATAGATAATCAAATCCTTGATTTTATGATTATGAAGTTTGCTTTCAAAAACCGAAATTCTGAGACAAGCCTGATTAAAATAACCGTGCTGAAAAAATAGAATGAAGTACCGACAATAGATATCAATAAAAAAATAAAAAAACATTATTAATAAAGGCCAGGTACGTGAATTACCTGCTCAAGAAATTAGCCACACTATAGTCTATTCCAAAAGTATTTGATAAATCTACATAAATAAAAAGAAGGTCCTGACTGACTGACTTTTCAACGCCCACCCCAAACCCTTGGACCTAGAAAGCTGAAATTTACCACAGAGGTTTCCTTTATAATGTAGACAAGGAATAAGGAAGGATTTTTCGAAATTTAATCCCTAAGAGAGTTAAATAGGGGATGAAAGTTCCGCGCGGGCGAAGCCGCTGGCAAAAGCTAGTAATATTTAGGTGGTCACCCAACTGCGGCAAGAGCAGTTAAACCTGCTCGTACGACCCGCGTGCCTGTTATTTCTTAGTTACAAGCCCCCCTACCAATTTATAAGTAAGTACTACAAAAAATTAAATACCTGCTCAAACCCTAAACACTTCTTACATAAGGAGTTAACTATGTGACGTATAACTTGTAGTCAAAGGCTCGCACAATTGTCCGCTGAATAATGTAAAAACTTATGATAAGTTCGTAAATCAACAATACCTTGTTACTACAGAATTACCCTTTATATTTTCTTGAAGTTTTGGGACCTGTTTTTGGTTGAAATTTCCCGAGAAATCTGAACTAAGGTTATTTACGTTCATCATTTCAGCCGAGAGACGTCCACTGCTGGACATAGGCCTCCCCCAAGCTCCGCTACATTTATTTTTAGTGCTTGTCATGTTGGGGGGTTGCCATAATCTCCACGCTTGGCAGGCAGGTTGGCGATTGCAGTATGGTGGTAAAATGCATAGAGAACTCTGCTGCCCATTCTCTAGTAAGTCTCTTAGTCGTCTTCTACAACACCCACTGGAAGAAATAGGATGGTGCTATTCTTTTACGCCCGGCACCACACGGGACGATATTATTATTTACGTTACCAGCAGTATCGTACCACAACAAAAAAAAAACATGGTTTGGATGGATTGGTTATGATTTTGTTTCGGTAGCAAAGAAACTGTTGGACTGGTTAAAACCAAAATTGGCAATCCGACTCGGTCAAACAGTAGATGCAGATAGGCTACAATACAAACTAAGGACGCTTTTATCAAGAATCAGACCTCTTATAAAATTATCTGAACAGAATTTAATAGGATTTTCTTATTACTCTTCTGTGAAACTTGGTATCAGGAGCTAATGATATTCTGTTGTGAGCTAGCTTGCCAAGTCATTAGTGCAACGTTGTGGATAAGTGCATGGCATAAGTATAGTAAAAATGTTGCATATTACAAGCCTCCTCTCCGTGAGAGGGGAGTAAGGGAGGAAGCAAAAATACTGTTGACTCAGTCAAAAAGACTGGAACCAGACCCCAATACGGTTAGGAAAAGGCTAGCCAGATGATGATTTACTGAGTATTGATTCCTCTTGAATTTTGACTTGGTAATCATTTTTTTTTTTAATGTTTAACTCAAAACAATCAAATCAAAAGAGACAAATACACAATAGAAGAAATCTTACCCTTCAAAAGCCATTTTCTCTCTCACTCACACCCTAATCTACATTCAATGGAGGTGTACCGAAGACTGATGAACGTGCAACCACCGTGACCGAACGAGTGAACAAGTGAACGAAAGAACGGTGCGAATTGAAACAAATTGCGTGGAGCTATGCACGAGACTTGGAGCATTTGTCTGTTTGTGTCGACACTTGTAATGCCTCTTATGTAAAAAGAGGTTTTTAATGGAAGGATTTATTGTTGAGACTCTTTCTTTTTTATCTTGAGATATTTCGGTGTATTTGGGTGAGGCGCGATTGATTTACAAATGGGGACATTTTATTGCTTCTTAGTGATATTATTAGCAACATAAACGAAAGGCGACTGACAAACGTTATTTTTAACGCAGATCTGCAAGGAAACATCAGTAAGCGATACCCTAGTTTTTTTTTTGCTGGGTGGAAATCATCAAATAACTTCTCCCGCTCTGGGCGGAGCGGAGATGTGCCAGACTTTTTCTGACTAAAACCCACCCGTGTTCCTTCAGTTGCCTGTGCCAGGGCCACGGTAATTCTTTCGAACAAATCCGCGATCCTGGCAGGCATCAGCCCTAGCGGACCCCTTTAGTTACTGCTGACATCTCTTTGAAGCGCGCGTGGAACACAACGCGCTGTCAACCCGGGCCTGGTCCTTACCGGGCGGCGAGCTACCCATTGCTCGCCATCCGCAACCCGCGCTTACGGTGGTAGGGAGTCCGCTATGGACAACCGACGCCCAGGGCGTCTCCTGCTGCGGCTAGGGGCGTGAGGGCGCAAAGATTGAGTAAGGGACACCCTAGAAAGAATATGTCACCTTTGTAATGACGTTCTGCAGAAAGATCATATGTTGAACTCACAACCGGCGTACGTGCATGACAAGAAGAATAAACGCAAAAAAAGAAGCAACAGAAGTATCTAAGGCTCGTAACAGGGGCGTTCTGTAACACGGTTATCAACTCTACTGCGGTTGTAAGTGGTTGCCTAACGGCGCCTAAGGATATTTCAGGACTAGCTAGATAAGTCTCATCGGCCTGGAATCACCAACAGGGCAGCAAGGGTATATAAAACCTTAAAACCAGAACACAGCAATGCTAATTGGTGGCACAAACTAGTATAGTAGTACTACAAAGGACTAACTGTATATACAGGAAAAGTTTTTATCCAGTGCGCAAACTGTAACCATGAATTCAGCATATCATTCTAGACACCCAAGCGCAGACATTTTTCGCCGGTTATACAAAAAAGAATCAGTTGTTCCATACATTTTAATCGCGTAGGTATTGCACTGTTAGGAACAAGCTGATTTTTTTTTATAACCAGCGAAAAAATTCTGCGGTAGGGAGTCTAGAATGATATGCTGAATTCATGGTTACAGTTTGCGCACTGGATAAAAACTTACCCTGTATAGCCACAAGGATACACCGAAAATCATTTAAGTCTAATTAATCATAACCGTGAGATTAGTTGTGGGCAAGTACTCGTAGAAACAGCCCAGACTTATGAGATGTACGTCGTGGGCTCAAACCTAGTCAGGCGCGTTACTGTATATCTGTTATTTCATCACCTCAGCTCTCAAAACAGTCAAAAGAGACGAGGCCTGTGTCCCATCAGTGGGAACATTATAGGCTAATAATTTTATGTATATCAATTATTTTGCTACTGTTTTAACTATAGTGCCAACACTAAAAATACTTTTATACCTCGCTGCTAAAAGACTTTCCGCCATCTTAGCTTCTCTATAAATAAACGTAATTACACGCTGTATTTGAGTCACATTAATGCAGTAACGTAGTCGACTTAATAATTCAAAGTCGTCGGAGTCAGGTGAAGCGTACAACCACAGAATAGATAGGTACAGAAGGCTCGAATACAGGCGCACGCACACTTAGACGCGTAGAGTGCTGTACTGATATTTTGGCATCCGAATGACATTGACAGGGGGTTGTAAGTAATCATTTGAGAAATTGTCGCTAACGTTGTGTATTGACAAAACAAAATGGCGGCGTTACTTCCAATTTTTCGCAAGCGTTAACTAAACCTTGTAGCGTTTGGTGGTCTCAAACGAAAACCTGTCATAAGTGAGCTTAATTTTTGTTTTAATACTTTGATCACTTTGGAATAAACTCGTTACGTCTCATTTTTGACGTCACTATTTGCATTGTACTTTTATTATGAAAAAAGGCCCTAGCATGACACAAGTTCGAATGATTTTTGTTTCGAAAATACAACTATCCTTTAGAAATTTGTTTTATTTTTTGCGACAAACACAACTAGTTCTTCTGCTTCTTTTCGTATCGATAGTACTCTTCCCTGTTTTTGTTTTTTTTTTCAATAGTTTGACCCCAGTAGGTGGCCACGTTAATTGCGGCATCAGTGGCATTCTTTAGCTTACTTAGAACAGGCGAACATGCACTGCATGGTCACATGGGACATGGTCTGCACAATTGGTATCACCCAATTATATTAATAAAGTCAAAAACTAAGAAAACTTCTGAGCGAAACGAGCATTTCCAATTTTAACTGGGTCCACTGGGCTTAAGTACTTATGGTTAACGGTTTCGTAAGTCGACCCTACGTAGATGCGTACATATGTGTGCATGCGGTTTCAGTCACTGAATGTAGCAGACCTTCTGCACTTATCTATTCTGTGGTAAAGCTTCAGTAGAGGGTAAATAAACATTGAGATAGTGTTCGCGACTCTATATCTATCCGATATACGAACGTTATGAATTATTTAGACCGTGTGTGTGTAGTGCATCTCTAGTTAGGAGTTTCTGTACGAAATGTTTATTTGAGCCTATTTTGAAGAAAAATGTAGCCTGGTTATTATTTTTTGGTTCTGTACTGTGTAAAAAAACATGTAAATTGTGTGATATAATATTTTAAGTGGGTATCCTAGAGGGGCTTTTCGCTAAGGTTAAGCTACACAAGCCGCGGTCGGTCCGTGGAAGGGTGAACATCTTTACATACCTACTGAGACTCTTCCGTGTTTCGGAAAGCACGTTAAGTCGATGGTCATGACTGTCGTTAAGCCGGAAAGTCTGACAACCAGTCTTACTAAGGGGTATGGTGTTACCCAGTAACTGGGTTGTGCAGGTCAGATAGTAAGTCACTCCATTTAAAACTGGTATTCAGCTGTTTCCGGTTGTACTGGAAGCTGACCCCAACATAGTTGGGAAAAGGCTAGGCAGACGATGATGTGTGGTTGGAGGCTTACACTTTTCGTGAATTGATCATCAAACATGAGAAAATCACCAAACATCAGATTTAACATCGTTTAACCATGTGTAAAACGATGTGAAGCCTAACGTTTACATAAAAGAAACTGTTTGCCATACTAATTAATACCTGTTATTCGCAGCCCGAATCGCTCCAAAATTAATTAATTATTCGGATTTGGTTAATGACCACGCGTGCGATGTTATATTCCGTCAGTAATTATTAGGCGTCTCCCTCAATATCAATTAACAATATCTGCAAATAATTTTAACGATTACGCGTCGAATTCACGTTAATAGCGGCAGTGGATACCGATCAAATATTTACTGAACCCTCGATTCCCACCGATACAAACAATACGCCAGTATACAAACAGCTACGACGGGATGTTGTGAAAAATACTATTATAACTTATTTATTCAGTGGCCATAAATCAGATCGGCACGTGCACTCGGCGTGGGTGCCAAATACAGAGTGACGTCAACCGGGCGGCGGGGGAACAAAGTGGAGGGGGCAGAGAAAAAACAACCCAAAAACTTACTTTTTACGCCTAGACATAACGCCGCTTGGGTGAAAAGTTACGTGAAAGCCAAGAAAGATGACTCCCGCGTATAATATAAACTACGCATGATATATTGTTTGTGTGTATGCAGAGACAATTTTCCGGGTTATTTATTGGAATGATGCCGTGTACAGGGACCTTTTGTGCGGCATCTGCAGCTTTATAGGCACAACCCCCGCGGGGTTCTCAATATCAATAACAGAAGCAAACGATGTAAAAGTTGGACGTTGGTCAGTTGAAACTTTGTTACGGTCGGGGTTCGCGCAGTTTGTCAATAAAAGTTCGAAAGTAATTTTACCTTGGGACTATCTTGTATCTTTTTATAAACTTGAATCAGAGGAGAGTTTTATTACTTTGACATTTGCAAGTAAAAAACGACAAGATGAGACATCAGCAATTTATTTGGTATTACATTCAGAACGCCTTAGAAGTGGGCTCAGTGAAACGGAAACTCTCGGATGGATCGCGAACGAAAACTTAACCAACTAACGATAACAAACACCCTCACAAATCCACTATAAAACCGCTGGAATTGGTTGAAAAATATGCTACCGCATAAGCCTGAGCTCGGCAACAAAGTAAATCGAGAATTTAACGCGGCCACCACGGGATTAGTCGATGAAAAGTTTCGCGGGGGCCTGCGGTAAAGTTTTCATCTCTTGTTGATGTTGAAAATAAAAAAAAATACTGAACTAGAATCCAGGGGTGCACTGGTAAGGGATGGGGGATTAGCAGATAGAGCCGGAGGACGTGCCGCAGTGAATAATCGAGGTCGGGACCCGACGATTATAACTAATACTTTCTGAAGACGGCGATGTATCGTCGGCGAGCACAACTTGTGAGCTTGTTATGTTTTGTGAAGAGTTTGTATTAAACCAGGATAAAGTTTTTAATATCCATGATTCCAAACAGGAAGGAGTAGAAACCAAAACATTTCTTGAACAAGAAGGCATGAAAGCAAACAAAATCAGAATGAACACAAATGAAACAATAGGAAGCTTAATCGAAAATGAAAACATTCTTGTTAAGATTTCAATATTCAACTATCAAGTACCCGTCAAGCAATCCAAGTGGAATGAAGACAAGACTTTAACAATCGCTAAAGAACTTTACAAAAGAACAGACATCAGAGTAGCTGTCATCGTTAAACACGATCGCATCGAATAATGACTGGCTGGGCTTGGAACAGTTGAACAATACTTTGTTGGACTCAAGCTCAACGGAGTGGAATTTGGAAACAAACCGACAGCGATATGCAAATGTTATCCACGATACGGTAGGTGCAGATATAGTTTTCGTCGGTTCAACAATGCGTGGTTTTCGCAAAATAATGAATATCCAGGCTGTGTCCGTCGAATGGAACAATTACGAGGTTCGTTTGATGTTTGCCAGTTATTTTTTTATGTAAAATAAGATAGGTAAATTAATTTTATTTTATTTGAAATTACTGATAGCTGCTGATCATATTTCACAAACCCAGGCATACATTTCAAATATTCTTTGTATAGATCATCCTAGCGACCCCAAATTCAGATAAATATACATAATCATACATACAGATAAATGTAGCAATTAATACTGCAAGCAAAACTGCTGAAAAAGCCACATCATTTTCAACATTTTATAATTACTATTGAAGCACTCTCATAATGCAATGAACAATTCACTATCTACTCGTACATCAACACTTAATTTCCGTCTTTCATTTCATTCTCCAATTAATACTTCTCCACTGCTACAATATTAACTCACTCTTCAGTCATAGGATTTCCTGCTTTAATACATCAGTGATAAGGTGCTATAGATAAGTAAATGGAATAGGACAGTAAGTTAGCAAGACTTTCTCGTTGGGTCTCGAAGAAAATTTGATTTATTCTTGGCAGTGTGTCAAGTGGCATATTCGGTTCGCGAATGCGGAATATTGGAGCGATGATAAAGCTTTATTTGGCGTATATTGAGCGTGCCACGGTTCTCTCTTCATCTTATAGATTATGAGAAAAAAGACCTCTTTATTAGCTATAAATATATTTGTGTCGAATTTATGGGAGCTGGTTTAGTTTGAGCACGAAAATTAAATATGTGAATTCAAGAACTCTACACTTCTATTGCAACCTATTTCATTAACTTTTCATTAAAAAAAAAAAAAAACTACGCACTACAGGCTTGACGCAATATTCAATTCCACACATATTTACCACAATGGCGGTCATTAGACTAATATACTTTCCTCCACAAACGAAAGTAAACCCAGAAAGCGTTAATAATAAAGTACAAATTCATATAATCCAACTTACACGTTCCCGCCATAAAAAGTCCAATAAAACAAAATTAAACCGTGTTGTAATTCGCTATAACCATTTTTTGCGGTTGTACATATCCCCAGTGGGAATCAGTGAAGACTGTTCCCACTGTAGTTAATTAAAAGATGTGAAAGACTGCTAGTATACGTTTGAATCCAAATTAGAATAGAAATTATTCAGATAGACCTAGTTTGAGGGAAACTTATGTAAAGATGAGGTCTAAAAAATATTATTTTAGCTAAAATCTGAAGTAAGACGACCATTTTCAAACATTTCTTATTAAGATTCTGGTTTGATTTTTTTTTCTAGGTAGAAAACACTGAGGTATAAATTCTGCCACAAACAGATAACTTCTATAGTGAGATAGAAAATACTACAGAAAAAGAACAAAACATAGTAAGCACAGCACTGTTTGCAATTCAACTGGAAAACGCTAGAATAAACAAGAAAGAAAAATAATGAATGAGGTATAAATACAATATCCCTTGATGATCTGAAAGAAAATGCAAATACAAAAACAAAAACTAGTAATATAATTACACCACATACCAATAAACCTGGTATTAGTGTCCGGAAAACTCTTAAAAAAACTTACATAGATATCCACGAAGTAAACATAGATACAATCTACACTTTATGATCTCAAAGAAAAACAAAACACAAATAAACAAACAAAAACTTATAATAGAACTATACCACACACTCCCATTTCTGAAGTAAGTCATGGTATATAAAAGTCTCATGACAACCTCATAAGCGAAGCTCTATGGGGAATGAGTCGAGACGGTGAGCGTGCTACGAAGGAGTTATGAATTCAGGAGTGGCGTGAAAAATGACAGGATCCTGCGCGTTTCAATCTCCTATGAGTTTTATGTTAACTTTGGGGATATTATGTGGCGGCTTAATTATTTCAGAATGCATTTGTACTAATAGAAATAGCCAACAATATAAAAAGTAATGTAATCTTACATACATGCATCATGTTTAAATTTATAAATTCTCAAGCAAGCAATGTTATAATAGTAATTAATTTGAATCCCACCCTCTAAGTGCGAATTTAACCAATGAAACTGAATGCAATCAGCATAACTAAACCGCGTTCAAGACCTGTCGGTATTCCACAGAAAGTAATGATATTGGAAACGTGGTACATGTGCTGATCGCATTCAGTTTCAGAGGCAAAAGGCCCTAAGTCCGTTGGCGAAGATACGGGCCCGTCTGAAAGCAGTAGATTCGTCAAAACGAGTGAAAATGAACGAACGAATGTGTGTGTTTTTCGAAAGGGTGAAAACATATCGGGATTAGGGACAACTGTCAAATCATGTTGCCATTAATTCTTAGTTAGGGCCCCGAACTAATCTTATCTCCGTTCCCGTAATATCCGATACGGAAAGAAAACGCCCGTAACTACGGCCGAAATTACGTGATTTCGGATTTCGTGCTTAAGGAGTAGAACCACCTGGTTAGATTTAAAGACCTAAACGATTTATTCAGTCTCATGAATTTTTGTAGAAAACGAAAAGAAAACATCAAAAGCTAATAAAGTCATTGGAAATATTACAAGCAATCCAGACTGTCGCCCACAAGGTACATTACCATTAAAGGATACTTTCACACGAACATCAAAAACTTATTCAGAAAACATTTTATACACTCGCAGCTTATGCAAAACACCTATAAACGTTAAATATATTACTCGAGAGCAAACGTTGGAAGGCTAAACGTTCCTTCTAATGTATTCGGAAAAGTTATTTTATGAACTGCCTATAAAAATATAACGGGCAAGTCGTAAATGTTAAATTTTCTGATCCCCCGTCCCCCTATCGATGTAAATCGTATAAAGGGACTATTCAGGAAGCGAGCCCACGGTTTAAGCTTAGTTTAATTTTGTGGAACCGTTTTTTGGACCATTACCCCAGCCATGACGGCTACAGCAATGAGTTTTAAATTACTGCATAATACGAAACGTTTAAGTTGTTACTTTATTTAGGCTGCTTATCATAATCTTTTTAAGTGTTCTCGAAACAAAAGGATTAAAAGGGACCCGAAATTTAAATTTCTATTTACAACTGAAAGACCGTTCACAAATGAAAAGTTCAGATTCTTTAGAAAGATTATGCTTTCTGTTCATAAAAACAATAAGTCGGCCTTCCGAATTTATAAAAGGATGCGACGGAGCATTTTCTTGAATAAACATCCCTGAATAAAGTTGGCTAGAATTGACAACTGCCATATAAATCGGTGTTTCCAGGGCCACGAGTGGCCATCTATACGAAATAAAAAGGAAAAATTTTATGATGGGCTCAATAGTGGAAGAGATTTTATGTGCCTCATGCGGGCCAGTTCGAACCGCTTCCAACCGGTATGAACAGATTCGTTGCTCCGCAAACAGTCGTAAATCCCGAACATTGCTCTGATCCGCTCACTATTGTTTAATAAAAAATACAAACGAAATACGGCATTGTTTGCGGTGGACGTAATTTATTTCAATGAAGTGGCCTTATGTGATGTAAACGTGTTTCATATGTGTTCAAATCTGGCAGGTTTATTTGTTCTAAGTTAATTGCTGCGTTCAATTACGTAGCTCTTTGTTTGTTTTTACCAGTAGGAACACCCCATTGTGTTTGATTTTACTTCCAGACTTATGGATACTTATCCCGAATTTAAGGTTAATGTTGTCAAAACAATTTACGAACTCCGACCTTCGTTGAGGTTGACCAGATTTACGAAAAGGGACAATAGCGTCAAAGCTTAAACGTTTTTATACAAAAGCGTTTTCGAACTGAATTATTGTTAAAATGAGCTCACATAACGTCAATTCGTGTCACTCTGGGCTTTACAAAACAAAGATGCGAATTAATGGCTCTCATTCGAAAAGGTCTATTGTGAAAGCCTGTCCCACGGGTGTACCCTTCCATTTCGTAGAATTGGACGAACACCGAAGCCAATCCAACGTGATCTCTGGCGGTCCCCCGCAAATCATATTGATGAACGCTAACGACGGTACGAAGTAAGACGTTCGGGAGACCTTTATTTATTGGATGTGTAGCAACAAACGGAATTGATACGTGGCCCGTTTATTAGATTCGTCGCTTTTTTCTTTACCTTTGACTGAGAGGTTACCATTGTCTTTTGAGGAGGCCGCTCGATTTGACGCGCACTTACTGTTTCGAGAAATTGGGAATGGGGGATCTGATAATCGAATATCGTATTATTTCGATCGAGATCCACGCGCGAACTTATTGCGCGTGAAACATATAAAAAGAAAGAAGGAAATATTTCTCTATTGTGCACAGGATACGATGTGACGGATTAGATGCGAAAAATAAAGGAAAAATTGAGAGCACAAAGGGAGGTAAGCAACGAATGCTTTTCATACTAATGCTGTTAGGTCGTAAAATAAAAATGTGATAACATAAAAATGGAATGAAGTCAACTTACGAATGCGACAAAAACACCCGTTTGACATATTTCAACAGTGGTTTTTATGATTTGACATAAAATATTACAATCGCTCGTAAAACGTTAAAATTTTGTACGATACGTGTATTAGTTCGCTTAGGTATTCGCAAGTTTAGATTGCTATCGATAGCTAGGTACCATATTGTATATAACATTATCTTTTTTTTACTGCATGGAATATTGCTGTCATAAATGACACTTCGTAAAATGAACAGTCCTATTTCAATTTTTTTACCTAACAAATATACTTTGTACCTAGGTGACAAAAATATGTTCCAAATAGAAAATTCTGTTCAAACATTGATGTATCAAATTATTTTGATTCATAATTAGCCGTTGGGATACCGAAATTTTATCTCAATATACTAATACAGAAACAAGACAAAGTCCCACGCTGGGCGCCAATATAACATTTATTGTACAAATACCTATTCATGTAAAGTTACTTATGTATGGCTAATTAAACAAGGCTCCATTTGCAGTGAGGGAATTGCTGACATATTGTCGTATATACGGATATATATGTATTATGTTTGCGAAGTGGATATACCAGCTATGAATGGAGATACAATGTTTGAGCGCAACAAAGTAAACCGCAGTATACGCGACCACTATTCATTAGGATAATTGGCAGTGAAACGCATGCATTAACTGACATATGTTACGGGTATATCTATGCAACGTATTTCCGATACTATTTAGACTAGAAAACTGAAATACCTGAACTAGAATTCCATTTGTTTTATAACTCCAAACGCGTAAAGCATAGGTTTTTTTAACCTGTCTTTTCCAAACCAATATTAATTAAGTTGAGAAGAGAATTTCCCCACCATTTTAAAATAGAACTGTAAACAAACCTCAGTGGGTTTCCAAAACGAAAAATGTTTCCAATACTTTAATAAATGGGAGCCCAAAATATTCTTTTGAATCCGTGAAAATAATAAACAAACGTTTCTTCTGATATCAAAAGACGAAGCGTAAGGCTTCTATAGCCTCAAGTCATTCTAAACTTTGCAAAAGTTGTCGACTTTTGAAACTTTCCAAATTTTTTTCGTAACAATTTTGACAGATATCTTTCGCTTTGGGAAAAGTACGGAGGAAAATCTAATTCAATAAAGGCGAAAAATTACAAAGAACATACATACATAATAGGAAAGTAACTGAAGTTTTCATTTTCTTTGAATTTCACGTAATATAAGTAGGTTGTTTCTTTGCTTAAAGTAAATTGAATTAGGATACAGACTATATTAATTATCGAGACTCCATAAATGTTTTCATTTGGCTCAAAATAAACGAAATAAATTTACTAAACAAATAATTGATAAGTTCGTTTTATTGCTACTATTCTCTATGACCTCTATTGACCAATAAGTTTATAAGGACTAGGTAGACAGAAATATCGTCAATTTCTCAAGGGTCGTCAGATATTTTTGTTTCACAGAATTTATTTATACGAACCTACTCTATCTTTGATACTCCTATCACTCATTAAACATACAAACAAAATTCAGTGCCTCTGGGAACTCCCCAAACCTTTTAACTCCGTAATGGATGATCTCTCAAAAACAAAAAAGGAAGTCAAATGGATATACCCAATAGGTACCTTCGATCTAATGGATCCAAAGGGGAACGCCCCTGGGTATGTCTTACATCTAACGCAAATTGATTGGACGGTGACCCGAGGACTATTGTTGATATTTTAGGGATTGAGTACTTAGTGGATCGATCGGTCCTTTTGTGCATCGGGTTTATTGAAAAACCGGCGAGATTTAAGTAGAATGTGCTAATTTAGAAAACTTAACATTTTTATAGACAAGCATAACATTTGGTCCACTTTTAAAGCACATGTAACACATACATTTCATAATTGTTAAAACAAATTATTTTAAAACCGCCATATCCTCTTCTCATAACGCATCAAACCTGCTTTAATTAAACCACCCACAAAAGAAAAAATACTAAAAAATAATTTCCACATTCGCAGGGTGGGCAGGAAAAACAAAACACACACACACACACATATACGAGACCTAACTCCTTGAATACACTATACTGCCATAATTCACGCGGACAAATGTTGAGTGAAAAAACATTTTTACACTTTTTTACTCGTGTGTACATGCAGGACTTTTTTCCTTGACTGTACTTAATCACTGGGAGTTCATGGAAAATTTTGTGAAGCTACTAACGCGAATGAGTATTCTGCGAAAGGACTGTGTAATGTCGTATGTAGGTATTAATTTGTTGAAGAGGTTACGCGCCGTTGATATTAAAAAAAATACTGGTCGCAAAAAGGTAATCGGGTTTTTAAAATATTGTGTTGATAATTACTTAGGTGTTGTTAGATTAAGATTGGAACTTTTTAGTCCAATGAAGTACACTGTTCATTGCAATCTCAAGGGCAATTCTCGACTTTACGCGGAAAGCACATGGGTTGCCAGCGAAATTAAAATTTTCTTACGTTTTTGCAATTTGCAGGTCAGTGTCATGACACTAATTATTTTTATTTTTATATACAGGAAATTTTTCGTCGGTTATACAACAAATAAAATTTAGCTGTTCCATACATTTTGACCGCGTAGGTATCGCACTTTTCTATGAAACAGCAGTTTTTTTTTTGTGGAACCGACGAAAAGTTTCGTTGCTGGGAGTCAAGAATGATATGGTAAATTCATGATTACAGTTTGCGCGCTGGTTAAAAACATATCCTGTATACACAACATGATGTATGTTTACTAATATATTATTCGCGACTGTTACAAACATGGCTTTACATAATTATAGTCATTTAAATAGTTAATATAACCCTCTAAGTTCATATAATCCACAATCCCATTGAATTACTATTTCGTGAAAAAGTAAGTTTAAACTTATACCCCCTTATAACAAAATAAGTTTTATTAGGTACTAGCTGTTCTTTTTCTGAATATCGTCCAATTTCCGTTTTACCATTCCTATCTAAAGTCCTTGAACGGTTGATTCACAATCAAATTAGCAGTTTCCTTACTAAAAATAATCTCCTCAACCCCTTCCAGTCTGGCTTCCGTCCTGATCATAGCACCACCACAGCGCTTCTGAACGTTACGGATGATATAAGGTCTGCGATGGAAAGCGGTAATCTTACAGTTTTAGCTTTACTTGATTTCAGTAATGCTTTTAATACTGTTGATTTTGATGTGTTGCTTGGGATTCTATGCTCTCTTAATATATCTCCATCGGTAGTTGACTGGTTTCGCAGTTATCTGTTTGGTCGCCGGCAACGTATTTGCTTTGGAGAGACCTTGTCTTCCTGGAGTAATACTTCTGCCGGTGTGCCTCAGGGTGGTGTTTTATTTCCTTTACTTTTCGCAGTTTTTATAAACTCCATCTCCGACAAACTAATTTCCTCCTACCATCTTTATGCAGATGATTTACAAATTTACTCGCGAGCTCCTCTGGGAAATCTGTCCGAGGCTATTTTAGCGATTAATCGTGATCTGGCCCGTATATGCGACTGGAGTAAGAGAAATGGGCTTATGGTTAACCCTATAAAGACGCAAGTTGTGGTGGTGGGCAGTTCAAGGACGGTCTCAAGGATTGACTGGACGACTCTTCCCCAAGTTTCTTTTGGCAACTCAGTTGTTCCTTTCAGTGAGAAAGTTAAAAACTTGGGGATATTTATTGATAAGAACTTCGCTTGGACTGCCCAGTTACAGGAAGTTAGCCGCAAGCTATTTGCATCCGCCGCGTCATTAAAGAGATGCGTAATTTTCTTCCGATTACCACGAAGATTGCGCTTGCACAATCGCTTCTTCTACCCATCCTTGACTATGCTGATGCCAGCTATCTTGACCTTACCCAAGACCAACTCGACAAACTTGAGCGCCTTCAAAATTTTTGTATAAGGTTTATATTTGGCTTGCGCAAATATGACCATGTTTCCGAATTTCGAGTGAAGCTCAAGTGGTTACCAATTCGCCTTCGCCGAAATGCTCACATTCTTTCCCTTTTGTATAATGTGCTTTTCTCCCCTTCCACCCCTCGCTATCTCAAAAATCGTTTTCAGTTTCTTTGTGACTCCCACACTAAGTTCTTAAGGTCATCAGATAACTTGAAGCTTAAAATGCCTATGCATTCCACGACATTCCTCGACCATTCCTTCACTGTCCAGGCCGCGCGTTTGTGGAATGCATTGCCTGTTGAAATTAAACGCGCTCAGTCTTTATATGTGTTTAAAAGACTTGTCAAGGATCATTACCTGTCGTTGTAATCCGGTTCTCATACCTTACTGTAATTTTCGATGTAAAGTCTTAATTTATTTTCGTTCCTTATACATTTATATGTATGTATCTATGTCTCTATTATATAGGATAGGATATGTATATATCTGTGTATCTATTTTATTATATTGCATATTTATTATTTGTGCCAACAACATCCCCATTTTATATCCAGACCAATCGCTGTCCATGCCAGGGTTGCCTGGAAGAGATCGCGGAAAGCGATAAGGCCGCCCATTGTATATTTTGTAGTGTACCTTGTTTCTTTTTTGTAATGATTTTTTTTGTGGTGTACAATAAAGTATATATAAATAAATAAATAGCTGTGCCCGCGACTTCGTTCGCGTGGAATAGTGACTTTTCGGGCAGCATATTTTGTTCATATTTTATTCGCGAGGCGTGTAGTACGTACTCTGTACGTTAAAACTGTTCGCCGTGATTCTTTAAATTGACATAACTTTTTTATTTATGAACCGATTGACATGAAATAAACACTAAATGTTAAGTGAAGCTTACTACAATATATTAGTGAAAACCGTATCTAAATCGAATAAGCCGTTTCTGATATTAGCGTGCACAAACACACAGACAAACAGACACACAGACAAACAGACAAAAAAACACAATTTCGGGTTCGGCATCGATATAATAACAACCCCTGCTACTTTTTTTTATATATTTCTATTGTACAGACACCACTTTTCTACAATTTTATTATATGTAAAAAAGTAAGTTTAAACTTATACCCCCTTATAACAAAACAAGTTTTATTAGGTATGATTTAAACCATCGAGCCTGTTTTTGAAATAAGAACCTAATTGAAATCGAAATACAGCTCCATTAACAAAACTGACAACTTGGTCCAGTGCTAAATTGTCATTTTTGTATTAAGAACTTTACCCAAATACAAGAAAAGTTAGTAATGCGAAAACTGACTTACAGTTTTAGGCTAGAACTAAAGTTAGATCGCGTTTTCGCGTACGGTAACGGTGATTGATACTGATCACACGAGCACTAGCACTTCCCCCTAACAAAACAAATGAATTATTGTTCCAAACATTTAACTTTCATTCGGAACTCGATCTATGAAGGTACGAAATCAATTTATTTCCTTTCATAGAAATTGATATACCTACCAGAAATACCTTTCCGTAAATTAATTCGCGAAAACGCGCTGCGATGATTAAATTTACATTAACCTTAAAATTAACAAAGTAACCGACAAAGTAAATTGAAGGTAATCTCTAATTTTACCGCCGCAAATTTTACCGGGCGGGTAATATTTATGAAACGTTGGAGTAAAAATCAACATCACGCTATATCAATTACGAGGTACATCGTATAAAATTTACAGTTATATGTGTGTCGTTAACATGAAAAGGTTTGAGAAAGGTCTTATTGCGAAATGGACTATCATTGAAATGAATTAAACACATCCGTACATAATATCACACTTGTAATCCCCGAGGGGATAGACGGTACAGAGAGCAGTTGGGTCCCAGTGGTCACGGACACTTAGAATGGTTGGTCGTAGTTTCCAACCCAGACAGACGCTTTACTTTGTGTAAATTATTTCATCACCACTGCTTTCAAAACGGTGAAGGAAAACATCGTGAGGTAACCAGCATGTCCTTGAATAAAAAAATCGAACACATGTGACTTTTACCAACCCGCACTGGGCAGGCGTGGTAGATTACAGCACATTCCCTCTCGAAGAGAGGTGGCCCGTGTCCCACATCATTATCATGCAAATTCTTGTCTGTAGCTAGGTAAATGATGTGAAAATGATTTAAACGTCTCTTAATGTGGGCACAGATCAGGCATTACTCAAACAGCCTAAAGCGACGTGTCATAATATTGTGCATTTTTTTTTTAATAACCGTTATCTTGCAGGTTAACTTAGGAGGTTGCCGGTTGCTTAACCGGACTTGCCTGTTGGTGCCTCAATATATTACGGCCCCAGCAATGGGTCAAAAAAAAAACTAAACGACTTCACGCAAAGGACCCCGCGTGGGGTACGGACCTCGACTTAGCGCACCACTGGGGGAGTTCAGCAACGGACATGCTGGATCGGATTAATTTGGGACGAATTCAAAGCTACATGCTCTAAAAAGAACTACTGTAAATACGCTGTTTTATACAATTTTCAATATAAGATGATTCTAAAGAGCTTTAAAATAGTACTGTAACCTCATTCTCACGAAGAGCCAGATATTCTGACTCGTATATGTATAAGTGCATTGATATCATACAGCTACTCGCAGTTTGCGGGTAGTGTAAACAGTGTTGTTATGCGGGAGGAACACGTGTTTCGGAATCCAGATACACGCATGTGTTATTCACTTGCTGTGCGATGCAAGACATTTGTGTGATATTGGTATGGCTTGGTTTGTAGTGCTAGAGTAAAATTGCGAGCCTGACATGTTTTGGATGCATTTTGTAGATCTTAAGTGGGACTGGCGCTTGTCAGATTGGGCAGAACTACTGATTGTGTCCGACGATATCGTGGACCAAGACAATGGAGAGACGAACTTGACTTTTACCGGAAAGATAGACTCGTAATGGCAGTGGAGAGACGTGTGTAGAAAAGGGAGGCCTTTGTTCAGGAGGGGGACATTACAGGCTGAATAGATCGATAGTTAGAATATCTGTAGCCTGGACTGAAGTACAGACGCCAGCACAAAAAGCTACCCCAAACGGCCCAATTTTCCCATTTGAACATGAACCTTATGTTTAAGCAATAAAGATGAAAATCTATCAAAGAAATTTGACAGATTGGGGCAGCTTGATGTGCTGGCGTCTGTACATGTATATGGAAAACTGACAAAGCGTCGTTGAAATGTGTTAAATTTTAGTGCTCCTCATTCTTTACTTTTCTCTTATTGAAAAGAAACAGCAAAGAGAGTCAGATAATACAAAACATTGTAAAAAAATAATTTAAGAGACACTCTTGGTCAGCTCGCTCATTACTCGCTCCGTTTTCAACATAACCACAGCTCCAATTCGACGCAAAAGGCATAAAACTTGATGGCAAGGGTACGAATTAAAATGAATTGATTGAAATAAAACACCGCCCAACAGTCGTTGACTGCGAGTGAATTAATGCGTATGAAATATCAAGAATTATTGCCACTGAAACTTGGGGAGTTTCGGAAACGTTCGGCAACACTCGGTAACGATCGGAAAGTATCGTTCGTGAATATAAATATATTTTGTTAGCGACGTGTGATTTTCATGTAGTTTTTATTGTACAACTTGTTGGAGTTACAGGGGAAATGTTTGATTTAAAGGTGTTTGAGTTTCAGTACAAAGTACCTAGACATTACAGTACAACAGCTCAGGAAAAACAAAAGAATAACGTAAAAGAACGATAACAAAAGACAAGTAGGTACAAGTTCGCATATTGACACAACACAACAAGTTCGTATATCTTAAACATTACAGCTATTTATAGTTTTTTTTCATGTAGTCTACAACACTAAAGCCGCCATCTTGTTTTTTAAATATTCACAAAACAATGGATGCATGCATTATTATGATACGGAGACGCCCTGGGCGTCGGGAATCCCAGGCCGATTTCCAGCCACCGTAGGCATGAGCTTGCGGACGGCGAGTAATGGGTAGCTCGCTGTCCGGTAAATATCAAGCCCAAATCGACGGCGCGTTATGTTCCACGCGCGCCTCATAGAGATGTCAGCACAAAAAATTATGGGGCCCGCAAGGGCCGATGCCTGCCAGGGGTGCGGGTTTGTTCGAAAGAGATACCACAGCCGCTGGCATACGGACTACTGAGGGAACACGGGTGGGTTTTAGTCAGTAAAAGTCTGACACGCCCTCCTGCTCCACCCAGAGCGGGAGAAGTTATTTGATGATTTCCCACCAAAAAAAAAATGCATTATTATGAGCTCAGAATGTATATTTTGAATTATTGTACCTAGGTACATATTTACCTACTGTACATGAAACCCTTATAGATTCCGTCGCAAACTAAGAAAGAAGTTCGACGTCAGACGGATGTCTCATGTCCGTTTCGAAAGTTTTAGTCGAAACTAGTCAGTTTGAACGCCCGTCATTGTGTAAAAAAAGCTGATATTATGTTTGTGAGCCCAATTCGCAGCGGCAGCCTTCTGCGTTGCTAAAGCTTGGTAGATCATCATAATCAGAATATGATATTCCCACTGTTGGGACACAGGCCTGCTCTCAGTGAGAGAGAGTTCTACGTTTTTGGTTCAAGGAAATGCCGGTTTCCTCACGATGTTTTGTTTCTCGTTTTGAGAGCAGTGGTGATGAAATAATTTACACAAAGTAAGCGCCTGACTAGGTTCCAACTTACGACCAGCTTAGCATAACGCTTTCTATTTCTACTCTACCGTAGAATAGAAATCGCTTGTCTACATTTTTCGGTACAAAACTGCCAATTGTCTACACGGAAACGTAATTGTTGTCTACTCTTCCGTCGACAAAACGCTTCTCTACGGTTCTCGTTTTAAGCCTGCTGCAACTCTATACTAGGCCACCTGCTCTCAAGCTTAGTGTATGCGTCATTAATAGATATTCGTCTTGTTTTCGTCTTGAGTGACAAGGAAATTATTCAATTTTGTTACCCACTTCCAATACACCAATTTATTCCATAATATGCTAATACCATACCATGATTGGCATGTTCAAGAGCATAGGCAATAACATCAATACGCCAAAGTAAGGTACCTAATACGCAGTACATACGTAATCAGTGTTAGTGGTGGTACTCAAATTAACCTGTCTAGGTAATTAGATGCATTATAAACATTGTTTAAAGTTGATGTTGAGTTGAAATCTGGGTAATTTTAAAACACTTCTACATGTAAACATTTAGTTGGTCATTATTTAAAAAATAGATGGTTTCCTACTGCATTTTTTTTATCATTAGTTTTCGTTATCGATACCTAACACTTAAGTAAAGTATTGCCATCTAATTTAATTTGACCCTGTATAGTGCTGATAGTGAATCAGAATTCAAGCAGTTTAGAACCACTACGCAAATACACAGACAAAATCCTTCATATTACACTATTAAGACACAGATAATCTTCACTAAAAATCAACTTAAATAAAAATTACACACAAAATCTCACAAAAGCAAAAACCAGTGTTGTAACATCGAAAGTCCGCGGAGTAACTTTGTCGGCCATTCTGGCCACCATTTCGTTTATGGCCAGTCGTAATGGCCATGGCCACTACGAGGAAAAAGTACGTATAGACTTGAAATGTATCGTAATGGTGGAATTGTTTCATTAAAAACGTTATTGGACTTCGGATTGGGGTTTTTTATTCCTATTAACCCCTTTTGGTTGGTGATTATGTTTTTGAGTGCGGACTGTGGAGTTATGGAGACGTGTGGTTATAGCGTAATATTAAGGGTAGGGTTTTATTATTAAGATTCAATGTGTTTCTCTGGAAAAGGACATTATTTTCACTTGTGAAAAAGTAAGCGAAAGTGAAGCGTCTTAATGGCTGTCTATATGTACAGTTACAAAAAGAGAAATGTAACCAGCACCCTAACTAATTAATCAATAATAATCTGTTTCGTTTTGAAACAGATTGCTAAACCATTGCTTCATATGTCCGAAAAATGTGTCTGCTCAACAACTTAAATAACGCAATCGTTATTGTTGAACTGTCAAAATGAAACCGATTATGATTAATCGTGTATTACGCAATTAGGGTGCTGGGTCGTCGGATATAGTTGAAGTTAAGTTAGATACCGGTAGATGCTGTCGAATGATAATAATTAATTTGATAAATTAACTGTATGTGTTCTATTAATTAAATTAAATTTTATTGAAAACATTCATCGGTTTATAACTAAACTGCATCTTTATTCGACGACCCTGTTTAATTAACTATTTTGGTGACCGCTGTTTGACAATCAAAAAGTGTTAATACGCTTTACTTAATTCTTAAAGAAATACTTTATCGAGAAACCATCTAATAAATATTGATTAATAATTTATGTTAAAAATGAAAATAAGGGTACATAATAAAATGTATAATCAACTAGAACTAACTTTTTTCCGATATTCAAACTAAACGAAGGTAAACTGCCACCTAGCAAAAAAACGTCAGCTCAAACGTCCCTATACAGCACTTTAAACAACGAACGTATCCGAAACCAAACAAAGCAAGATGGCGGATATCCGCGATTTCCCAACAGCACCGTACGAGTTGCCGCATTGACCTGCCGTTCGATTTTATTACTCATCGTAAAGGACTCAGATATTCGGAAAAAAATCAAAGTATGAAAAAGCTGAGATAGTAAAACATATGGTAATTTAATTGACCACAGGAGAAAATTCGAGTAAAAAATTAACATGACTTGCCCATTTCTGTAATCGCAATTTTCGGTTCGTGGAACTTACGTTTTTTGTCGACTTCGAAGCCGTCGGGAACCGAATCTGCTGTAAGCCAATTTCTGCTTATCAGGGACCATCGACAGCTGTTATGGTAATAAGAAATTAAGCCGAAGAATTCCGAAAAGGTGCGAATTTACGTGGGCAAAAATCATTGAGTTCATTTATTATTTGTATGGCGTCGCACTCTGATCAATATTTTTTTATTTACCTTATTAATCTAACTAACCTATATCAAAACTACGTTTTTCAATAATTTTAATGTAAATAAAATTACTCTAATTTCATTTTCTCACTAAATCGACATAATCTACTTTACATTTCTTTCAGTTAGGTACTTACCTACTATTAAATTTATTTATACCTACCACTTTGAGCAAGCAAAGGTCTGGAACCTATGCAGCCTACGCATGACTAATCTTTTGACAGTCGACATAAAGTACTTAAACTTAACAGTACAATATACTTTATTGTACACAGACAATAAAAAATGTAAGCCTACTTACTTTGATGTCACTACCACACTTCATCTATTCTCAATTAATAAGGGAGGTACTTAATTACACTCATTTAAAATGTAGTGAAAATCACAGCACTTTTATCAATATTTATTAAGTCCGGATATTTACTAGTGTGCCGTTATTTTGTACGCCCAGTGTAATTGTCCCATTTAATGTTCGGACGATCGAAAATGGACGGCATTAGGCCCATTTTATTTGGTAAAGATTGGTGCGAAAGTTAAAATATAATTCAGTTACATTTAGAAGGTGGTGGAACTGGTGTATAGGGTTTGAATCTCAATGTTATTTATACAAGTGACTTTTATAAATAATAGTTTAAAAAAACTAAAACTAATACTAACACTACTAAAACTAAAACTACTTTTAATGCTGACCGAACTAAAAAGTAGAAAATAATTTTTAATTACAAAGAGTTTATGTTACAGTAGTAGGAACTCAATAATTCAATTCTCTCTCTCTCTTTGTAATTAAAAATTATTTTCTACTTTTTAGTTCGGTCAGCAATAAAAGCGTGTTTTTTTAGTTTTTTTTTAAACTATTATTTATTTTCCATTTTTTAGTTCGATCAAATTTTTATCGGGAAAATTTGAAAAATTTGTTATTTTTTTTTAAATTTTGAATTTTTTTATCGGTTTATTGCATTGTCATCGGCCCTTAAGACGTGTGCAAAGTTTCAAGTTGATCAGACGTCTAGAAACCAGTGAAAATTAGGCTCAAAGATTCCGTTACATACATAGATACATACATACATACAACCCGAGCTAATAAAAGCGTTATTAAAAGAAGGTTTTTTTGCGTTGCAATTTACATCTATGTATTTATAGCTTCTGCCCGCAACTTCGTCTGCGTCAAATTTCTTGATCCCCTGACCCACCCCGTTGCATTGAATCGCCTGGCCGTGCGAGTACTTCGTATTCGTGACTTTTTTTATTTTTGCTCGGCTCCTAAGGGCCCTAGCGTGATGATATAGCCTATAGCCTTTCTGTAGTTCCCGAGATTAGCGCGTTCAAGCAAACAAACAAACAAACTCTTCAGGTTTATTATTAGTATATTAGATTAGATTAGATTAGGTAAGAGGCGAGCTTCTGCCTGAAATATATTGTTAAAATATAAATTAGAATTTTCAGAATATGATGAATAGCCCCAAAGATTACCTTCTGCATAGAACATTCTCAAATTTGACCTCTTTATAAAAAGTATAGACAACATTTCTTAAACAGAACTTACTTCAAACAGAGGGGCAATTCTGGTAATTTTAAGAACGTTCACAGTCTGATCTCAGTGTCAATCTGTCAAAAATTCCTATGCATTTTTGTAAAAATTTTGAAATTCGATTGTCGCCGAGATGACACTGCGAACGTTTTTAATTACGAGAATTGGCCTTCAGATCTTAGAAGTACCTACGCTTGTCATTTTTATAAGTAATCAATTTTTCGAATTCCAAAATACCCCGTTTATTCCTAATCACCACCTGCCTAGCCTGTTCCCAACCATGTAGGGGTTGGCTTCCAGTCTAACCGGATACAGCTGAATAACAGTAGGTTACATGGAGCATCTGCCGATCTGAATTCCACAACACAGTTACTGGGTAACACGATAGTTGTCAGGCTTTCGGGCTTCAGACGACCAGTTTATTTTTAATCAAGTTATAAAATAAATATAGTTATGCAACGTAACAACACTCAAGTATTAGAATTTTAATCAATTCACTCAGTCGTTTCAAAACAAATTGAATCCTAAGTGATAGTGTTTCAGTTTCAGACTTAATTCTGTACTAAGTAAACCAATCTGTATGTTGATTTGGGATTTAAACTAAAACTTGGAGACTATTGTTTTGCTGATTGTCCTAAACAATTTGTGGGAGACAAATATGTGACCTTTAAGTGACCTTGAGCGGTGGTAAGGAGAATTCAAGGTCATATTTGACCGACGAGTTCGTATATAGCCAATTATTTTAAGTGATACGTTTAAAGCGTTTACGTTAAAAATCAATTATTTGTTTTAGACGAAGTGGATTTAAACATGAATAATAATGCACAGTTTATTAATGATTGAAATGAATTGTGGTATACAGTGAAACTAAACAGCAGGAATCCGCTGGAAGCGAGAAGCACAGAACCGGTCGAGGTGGCGGTGTTCGAGGGAGGCCTATGTCCAGCAGTGGCCATCTTACGGCTGAAATAATAATGATGAAACAGTGAAACTATTTTTAAACGTAACGATCACGTAATTAACAAAAAACAAAAATATAGACGTTATTTTGATAAAGGACAAAAATCATTATTTGGGATACCAGTCTTTTCCTTCATATTAAAAAGAATATAGCTAAAACAAAATGGCGTCACATGTCAGAGCACAACAAAACATCAACCATCCAGCACGTACACAAATACACAGTTTAATTTAATTCAAAAGTTTAATATTCCGTTTGTACATTACAATATTTACACAACAACTTTACAAAGCATTGAGAGGGACCGATAAAAGATAAACAGAATTGCCTATTTATGCAGACCGTAACTGTAAAACTGATAGTAATCGGTATGTTACATAAAAATATACAGCCCAATTGTACAGAGCTGTTACAGAACTAAATAACACTGGATACGCCATAGAATCATCAAAGGTTATTAAGGATAGCACGCTCGACCGTTGCGACCAGGTGAAGCACGCGATTAAATTGTTCGACGTTTTTTTTGTTTTCGTTTATTTATAGTGTTAGTGAATGGATGGTGAAGAATATAAGGTTTAAGAGCGTTTATTCTGAAAGTTGGCAACGTCGCAAATAGCTGTCAAATATTTTCCTGTTTTGATTAATTTGGCAATATTACTGTATGGACATTTTAAATATCGCTATATATATATGTCGCCGCGAAAGCGCCAACCTGTTAAGATTATAACATAATCTTATGCGTAACTATTAATCCTAACCATTTGCATCGCATCTATCAGTGTCTATTGGTTTTCTTGAGATCAATGTCATCTATTGGCCAGGTTGTAATATAAAACTCAGAGTACTGCTGGTTTAATTACTAGCTGAATAACCATAAAACTAACAACAATGTCTTAGTTAAAACTATAGTCACAATTATAAAGGAATAATGGTTTTTATTGTCTGTGGGCTCTTAGTTTATGATACATGGCTACCTACTGTGCCGAAAAAATGGCGCGCATTGCGAGTTTCATGGTCAATAACCGACTGTTATATTTTAATACGAAAACTAAATCAGTTTCAATCAAAATTTACAATCCATAAAGTAGCAAGATTATTTCACACACACATTTATTTAAGAATACCTGTTCTTTGATTAAATTCCTTGAACTGCCGGAAATGTTATAAAGTAGTAATATTTGTGTTGTAAAAAGTAATGACGTTACTAATTAAACTTTCGTCTTAAACCGCCATTGCATTTGTGAATATTAGCATTGTTTAATTGTAAAAGAATTAACTGAAAAGCGTTTCACAATTGTTAGTAAATTTTATAACACTAACTAAGTAATAAGATTATTTCTGTGCGATACGCATTACTTCCGCCCACTTGAGGAGATGGTCGAATATGGCGGCCGGAGAGTATCGCTATGAAAGTGTGTGAAAAGGACTAAAATTATAATTGTGGAATAAGAAACCTCTGTAACATAATGTTTTGATTTAAAAGAGTGTCCGTGGAGTTTCTTGCCTGTTCTTCTCCATATGAGACCTACTTTAGCTTTGGAATGGGCGCCTAGATTCAATTTTAACTCAAACTATCTGATTCGCTGTTCTATGAAAAATCCAAAGTGCGTGTAAAAGATTTAAGTGAAAATAAATGGTTTGGGTTAAGTGTTGTGTGTGATTGTAAACCGACTACCCATATACCAACGAAGAAATACACCAGAAACAACAGAGACGGCATGCATTGGGTTTCCCGCCGTCTCATCAGAAGTGGGATCGCCCAAGCGATCCCCTTCCGCTCATGCTTATGCCGGACATCCAAATTGCCCAGCCACAGCCAAGCTTACTTAGATGTTTCTGCCTTTCAAAGTACGAGCATGATGACAACGACGATTACTCATAATTAAAATAATGATTGCCACGGGTTTTGACAATGGCATTGGAATCAGGATGGAAGACAGGAAAGAACGAAATTCCACGAAGACGAACTTATTTAACATAATATGGTAAAACCTGTTATATCGACGCTATTCTCAGAGGAGAAAAAGTCAATGACATGAAGGAACAAATGAAGGATTTTTAGATGAAACATAGACCTCATAGTGCACTCAAACTGAACAACATGCTCAGCACAGAATGACCGAAGCAGAAGAATAAACAAAGGTTTGCCACCAGAAAAGCAAACATAATAAACGGACCATTGAGACATTGCACCATCCATCCCGGGAAGTATTTTGTTTTATTATTTTAGTTTTTCTTAACAATCCTGTGGCATGGTTAAAAGCTACCGTCACCTTGTACTTGATAATTTGTGAGAGTAAAATAATAACACAAGTTAAATGACTTAACAAGATTACCTCATTACAAGATTAATGTTATTGTTCTATTAGGTAATGTGTCACTAAGCTTCTTTTAAGAAATGGATTTCAAACTTATTTTGTTGAATTTGCACTTGCAACATTTAACTAAGTGCTTGTTGACAATTTCAAGATTTGAAGAGAAGACTTCAGTAGACATGATTGATTTACAGACTTCTCATAACTTAAATTTGCAAGTTATGCTCCATTCCCAGTTTATGTATTGATTAGTTAATTTCCTATAACAAAGCTAACTTGTTTTTTTTCAATTCACTTTAATCATTGGCAGAATGATTGACATTGCCTATGCCTAACATTATAAAAAAATATAGAACAGAACGCTTCAAGTAAGTTTACTGAATAGTGAATGATGTAACAAATCTTATGTTACAATGTTCAATATTACGTCAATGTCACTATTCAAATATTGGATGTGTCATGTGTTTTGCTGAATTGTCTGGAATATAATCGCGTGCGATTTTTATTTCATTGAGAGTAGTGCCACTCGAAGGTAAAATCAATTGATCAATCATAATTTCATAAAATTCATAGTTGGGAGAACTTTGACTGGTGATTAGATTTTTCCAAATAAGTCTGTTAACTTTGAAACATAAAGTGGATGTGTTACAAGATTCTTTTAGAAACGTTTAGTTATGAAATTTGTTTGTAAAAATATATCAAGAGATAACTATGAAACAAAACAAAAACTAACAATGCAAACACAGCTCGATACATTGAAGGAAAGCATAATTTTCAACATGTTTTTATGCATAGACAGCAAAAACAAACGAAGCACTGTTGTTTTTATAGCACTTTCTTTCTGTTTAACTTTCTCTTGTAATTCAAACTAACTTCATCTACCTGTAATGTTGTAACAAAACAAAAGATTAATTTATAACTACTATCTCCTACTAATCTAAATAATAGTAGGAACATACTTTCCTGCACTATTATTTATCTGCCTAACTTTTACCATTCCAGGTGATTGTCACAAAAAGAAAATGACAACCAACCAAACTACAAGGATGTCAAAAAAAAAATATTGTGGGCAACTATAGAGTAACTCGAATCTTCTAAAGTTCTATGCACCCAGCTACTTCAGAAATGAGATGAAATCAAGTTAGAAGTCATGATCATCATCAAAAAGAACACCTTCCTCAAGAAAAAGCTAGCTAACCCATACTTATAGACAGGGTTTTAGCTGACTGATACATTCAACTTGCGGAAACAAGGCAGCCAGTTCCTCAGATACTAAGACATTCAGAAAAGTCATGAAGAGATACAACATAGATCGTCAAGGAGTTGGCACAAGATTCTTTATTTGTGGAAACATGAGTACACATACAGAGCATGCAAGCTATTAAATTACAATAGTTGAGATCAGTCATGTTTGGCCTTAGTGGCGTACAAATATTTAAATTTCGTCATAATTATTACACAAGAATTATTAAATGTCAATTAAAATTAATTATCATCATAGCAATAATATGTTGCTGCATGTATGGGTTATGTCAAAGATGTATTGATAATATTGTCATTGAGAAATTCTAGAACACTGTAATATGCTTTCCCTTAAAGATATACTTGTTTTGAGGAGTTTGGTACAGAAAAATATTTATGACTTTAAATACCAGCAGACAAGAGATCTTAGCAGTGAGTGAGAACACCTCAACAATAAACCAACCTCCAACATACAATATCATTACCATAATGGCATTCTAATGTGTCCGCACTGTGCACATACCTCTAGTCAAGATAGGTTACAAGAGCACATACTCGTAAACTACAGTTGTTGAAAACAAAAACAGTCACCATAGCCGAAATCGGCATGGGATGGATTGATTGACATTCAACTTAAATATAAAGATTCAACATTCAAAAGGTGCATTTACACGTTTGACACCCATACACTGGCTTTGAAGTATTTTTCAGATTTTCAACATGAATTGTGTACCGGGTGGTACACAACCTCTTTTAAGAATCTGTCAAGGGCACTTAACAGTGATTGCTACCTCAAGTCGATCATTGACCGAGGTTGCATTAAAAGGTAACTCCGCTGCAGCCTGTTTAACAAATGACCGTGTCGCCGGCTCAGTAGCAACCAACTGAAGGCCAACTTGGAGCCAGCAGAGATGACTGTTCCAGCTATTCAACACAACATAGCTAAAATAAAAGGTGAGAAGTTTTCAAACTACTTTGCACTCACTTTGCCAACACTGCTACTATGCTGTGACAAAAGCTAAATACAATAGCCTACATAATACCTGCCTACATGATGCTCACATGCTATGCACCAAAGTACTCTTTTAATTATTTTTACCATCTCTATATTTTTGCAATTCTGCCTGTAACACTTAATCCTTGTCTATTTTACAATAGACTATAATTCATTATCATTGTACTATTCATATCTGTGGGGTAACTGATAAATAACTCAAAAAGTAAGACACACAACAAAGTATCACTAGTCTTCATTTATGTTAACTAATAATGATCACAACTGATAGTAATCTATTAGTAGCACTTGAGGTATCTAATAATGAAAAGAAAAAAAAAAAACGATTGGGAAGCTCTTGAGGTAACTAATCATGAAAACAATGAAACTATTAGTTAAGCCTTTCAGGTAACTGATAATGAAATATTAAACTATTAAATTTGACGGCACGGTTGGCGCAGCGGTTAAGCGATTGATAGCTGCGCTGCGTGTCGCGCGTTCGATTCCCGCACAAAAATGTGGGGCAACGAAAAAAAAAAAAAAAAAATGAATGAAAAAAAAAAAAAAAAAAAAAAAAAAAAAAAATAAGACCGGTTATCTTAACCGGCAATTCTCTCATGTTATCCCGCTGGGTCCACGGCGTACAAGACCGCCCAGAGCCTGGTTCCTTATATCCTGTCAAATACAAGACTTCGTGCCTGCCACGGAGCAATGGTCCTAAACTCCCTACCCTTTAATCCTATCAAATCAAAGACTTTGTGCCAGCACAGAGCGGTGTTCCTGATCCTATCCTAATATCCTGTCAAATCAAAGACTTTGTGAGACTACCACAGAGCATTACCTTCCCGTGAGAATGAAACTATCCAGCTAACAGCTGATGATACTACACACTATATTAAACAAGTGTGCATTTAAATACAAGACTCTGTATTACAGAGCATTACCTTCTAATGAAGATGAAACTATCCAGCTAACAGCTGATGATACTACACACTATATTAAACAAGTGTGCATTTAAATACAATACTATTACAGAGCATTACCTTCTAATGAAGATGAAACTATTCAGCTAACAGTTCATCATGCTACACACAATTACTACTAAACAAGTGTCCTTATGAAAAGTGCAATATTAATGCATTCAAATACAAAATTATTACAGACCATTACCTTCTAATGAAGATGAAACTATTCAGCGATCAGTTCATCATGCTACACACGATTACTACTAAACAAGTGTCCTTATGAAAAGTGCAATATTAATGCATTCAAATACAAAATTATTACAGAGCATTACCTTCTAATGAAGATGAAACTATTCAGCTAACAGTTCATCATGCTACACACAATTACTACTAAACAAGTATCCTTATGAAAAGTGCAATATTAATGCATTCAAAGACAAGACTCTGTATCACAGAGCATTACCTTTTAATGAGGATTAAACTTTCTTTTTGTAAGCCGTCAATATAAACTAAAACTGTTAACTGCCAAGTCCTATAATTAATGTAGGATAATAAAAGCAACAATAATCTGCCGAAAAAATTATCTCCACTATTTCAGATAACCACGAAATCAATCAACTCTACAAAGAGGGAGAGGGCATCGGCAGGTGCAGAGCGCGCACCGCCATTCAGAACGGCCGTGTCGCCGCGAAAGCGCCAACCTGTTAAGATTATAACATAATCTTATGCGTAACTATTAATCCTAACCATTTGCATCGCATCTATCAGTGTCTATTGGTTTTCTTGAGATCAATGTCATCTATTGGCCAGGTTGTAATATAAAACTCAGAGTACTGCTGGTTTAATTACTAGCTGAATAACCATAAAACTAACAACAATGTCTTAGTTAAAACTATAGTCACAATTATAAAGGAATAATGGTTTTTATTGTCTGTGGGCTCTTAGTTTATGATACATGGCTACCTACTGTGCCGAAAAAATGGCGCGCATTGCGAGTTTCATGGTCAATAACCGACTGTTATATTTTAATACGAAAACTAAATCAGTTTCAATCAAAATTTACAATCCATAAAGTAGCAAGATTATTTCACACACACATTTATTTAAGAATACCTGTTCTTTGATTAAATTCCTTGAACTGCCGGAAATGTTATAAAGTAGTAATATTTGTGTTGTAAAAAGTAATGACGTTACTAATTAAACTTTCGTCTTAAACCGCCATTGCATTTGTGAATATTAGCATTGTTTAATTGTAAAAGAATTAACTGAAAAGCGTTTCACAATTGTTAGTAAATTTTATAACACTAACTAAGTAATAAGATTATTTCTGTGCGATACGCATTACTTCCGCCCACTTGAGGAGATGGTCGAATATGGCGGCCGGAGAGTATCGCTATGAAAGTGTGTGAAAAGGACTAAAATTATAATTGTGGAATAAGAAACCTCTGTAACATAATGTTTTGATTTAAAAGAGTGTCCGTGGAGTTTCTTGCCTGTTCTTCTCCATATGAGACCTACTTTAGCTTTGGAATGGGCGCCTAGATTCAATTTTAACTCAAACTATCTGATTCGCTGTTCTATGAAAAATCCAAAGTGCGTGTAAAAGATTTAAGTGAAAATAAATGGTTTGGGTTAAGTGTTGTGTGTGATTGTAAACCGACTACCCATATACCAACGAAGAAATACACCAGAAACAACAGAGACGGCATGCATTGGGTTTCCCGCCGTCTCATATATATATAAATAACTAGTGACCTAAAATATTGATTATGAAATGCAGTTGTTAATATTTCAACACCGAATATTTAGTTTTAGATGTAAAAAAAGAACTTTGAAACTTTCCAATTGCCTTTTTTGCACCTAAAACGGTTACAACATCAAATTCAGTGTTGTAATTGCAAATCATTATTCATATTTTAGGTCACTAGTTAGCGATATTTCACATTTTCATACAGTAATACTAACAAATTAATAAAAACAAGTAAATATTTGACAGCTATTTGCGACGTTGCCAACTTTTAGAATAAAAGCTCTTAATTTGATTTTGTTGTTGGAAACATTATTAACGATACCACACTTCTCAAGCATGTCGTCATCAGAAGCCCTAATGTGAGATTCTTTTAACAATCGCGATCAAACGTATCGATCGAGTTGCGCGCTCCGATAGATCCTTCACCGATTCAGGACCAATTGGACGCGTTAGATCGAGATGGTTAAAGGAAACTCCCACTAGAGCCTTAGTTTTTGTGAAATATCAGTTTCATGTATAAAACAAGACGGTGGTGGCAATTCCGAATTTTTGTTTCGTTTTGGTTACAAAGCACTACAGAGAAAATTGAAACGAGAAATGCATTACTGTGTTCATCGTTGAACCACAAAGTTAATAATAGTCACTAATGTGTGCGTGACTAAAGGGCTTATTACACTTGGCTGAATTTAGTCATCTAACTAGTCGTCTAAATTCAGAAGCAACATTTAAAGCTATGGAAGCTAGCTTGCTAATTGCGATTACACTTGACTAAATTCAGTAACGACTGAATTTAGATGACTAAATTCAGCCAAGTGTAATAAGCGCTTTAACGAGGGCTCTAATCATACGTATAATACAAAAATAACATAAAATAACGATAACACAACCCTTAACTACAAAACTGAACAGTTTCAACAAAGGCTCGGTATTATGCATTCACGTCACGTACCGCTAATCTGCTATTGTTACAGATTATTAAACAACCGTTGCCCATTCGGTACGGTGGAAAGTAACAAAGCTCCTTGAAAACCCGACGTGGATAGAGAACAATTAAATGGATTGGAACTCGCGTTAGGGATAGTGTATGCTCAGTACAAACGTTAAATGGAAAGCGAAACGGTCTCACAACTTTTTAGTTTTGGAGTAATTTAAAAATCGAACGCGTAAACGGCCAGTAATTGGTGCTTGAATTGAATATTCGGTATTTAAAGTTTCTCTATAACTGATACTTGACCGAATACCGCCCGTTTAAAAAACACTTTAATGGGCGTATTTAAAAAAAACTTATGATATAAATTAGTGCGGTCACTGTCGTGGTGGCTCAAACGGTAAAGGACCGGATACCCAAGGACGAGACCAAAACACATTTCCTCCGCTTTGTCCGTCCAAAACCACCTTCCATGGGAGTAAGCAGAAACTACAGAACATCCCCCTGCTACGATCCTCACATAGCTCTTTTGCCTTGTTTACATTCATACATCTGGTCATACACGCAAGTTGGTTGCGAGTAAACTTCGAATTATAATTTTAAAGTCACCATTAGCTTGCTGATCAACCCTTCTTACCTACAAACACATAGCAGGTCGGTAAAAAATGAGGTTTTACTAAATAGTTTCCCTTTGAATTCCATTAAAGTAAAACTCCCTAACGATTGAACTACTAGAAACTACTTAAGAACCACTGAACATTGCTCAGCTTAAGGGCTATCAACACCTCTGCAATCGCCGAAAGCATTGCTCACAGAGAAAAGGGGGAACGCTATATACGACCAATTAAAGAGGGTGCCAGAATGGGTTTCGAAATTCGAAATAACCGTAGACAATTATAGAGTGGTGCAAAAAGGACGAAAAAGAAAAAGATCACGTTCTTTGGTGGGTGTTTGGCCTTTTTTTCTTGTATGCACGAAAACTTTTTATCACTTTGGGACGTTGTTACTTTAAATTCATTCTTCAACTTTAGAGTTTACGGTGACAAATCTTTTCATATTTTATAATATTTATACATATTATTATGTATGCATTATTTTATTATATATGGTTTTCTAAGGTTTTCGTGAGTCAACCGTACATATTTAAAAATCTAACAGTGTGTTATTTCTGCTCTCTGTTGGATTCTTATTGCTAATTGATTAAACATCCAGGGCGCGATAAATCCCCACCGTCATATTGATGTCTGTGCGACTGTGTGCGTGGACTTATACGTCACATTTTCGACGCCACAATTTGCATTGTATAATAAGACAAGGTAAGTATGGTTTTATGAGGTTTTCGTAACTCGACCGTACCTATTATACTGCTAATTATTATAGCAGAATGATTGTATTACTCAATCTGGATTCACGCCAATTTTATCAAGCTTAGAATTCAAATTTCACTTGTTTTGTAAATGTCGGGAAGTCGTGGATGTGGTCGGGAAACCGTATAACGTTGCACAATGACGGTAGAAGGAAATTGTTTCGAGTAAAATATTGATATTTGGCCGCACCTGGGAAAACGCTGGGATAAAATGAACCTTACTACAATATTGGACCTAATAAGTTGATGGGAAATTGTAATCAGCAGTCCAATCTGCAAGGTAGCGGGGTTGAAGGCCAAGGATGGGTCGAAAGTATACTAAATAACTCGTGGGAATTCTCGACAATAATACAAAAAAACAAGAAGTATAACTGCCTCGTTGATCTAGTGTTCGGAAGACCTGCTGCTGAACAAGAGGTCCTGGGCTCTATTATCAGGTTTCACAAAAACGTATTTAGGTATTTCCATCAGGAATTTCTTAGAAGCGGTCCAAGGTAAGGAGTTAGGCCAAATAAATACGGATAGAACAGGAGAATGATGATGACTTAGAAAAAAGAAACCGATCTCTCGTCAAGTCGCAAAAACTGCGAAGCAAGCGCTGATCGCTAGTTCGAAATAAAATAACCCAAAGCAAATCAAACACCAATACATCTTTCAACGTTTTTTTATTAACTTCTTTCATGTTCCAGTTCGCCTTGTGTCGTAAAGAAATAGTATATTTTCTTACTACATCATATTAAAGCCAGTACAGCTGTTACTTCATATTAATTTCATATCACGTACAAACTTATGAATATTTTTTCCACGCCATGCCGCCTTTGTTCAGAAGTATACGATTTTGGTCTAGAAACTAGAAGATCGAAACCTAGATACTTTTTGGAAGATGAAAAAGTTAAGTACGTGCTCGAGAGAATATTAAGTAGAAAACATGTTCTTGTACTTTTATATTTTATTAGTAAAAGTAAAAATAAATAAAAGATCTTTCGTAAGAACGTACAGCCACAAAAATTAATTGTTTTCAGATTCACACACCACACCAATTTGACGTACTTATTAAACAGTCCGTTCACACTTATTTTACCTCTGATTTTTCGTCACTGTCAAAATCAAAGTAAACTTCGTTCTGGGTACAATAAGGTTGCTTTTGAGTTGCTGCCACTTACAAGTCTGCCAATGTCACAGTGATCTTTATTCTCGTTGCAACAAGGTTGCTGTTTGGTTGCTGCTGTCAGAGCTGTAGTCATTTCATACGACTATCAAAGAATGTCTGTTGTGATTTGAATTTGTCATTCCTCCTGAATTTTATTTTGATTATTTAATAATTATTAACCCCTTGAGATATGGTAGGAAGGAAGTACTATAACGTCATCTAGATATTTTAAGCTAATAGGATAGTTTGAAACTCGAAACAAAAATCAACTACGGAAAACGTCTCTTTTACACAACAAATCAACAAATATTTAACCACAGCACACGATCTCCGTATAAATACAACGTCGGGTACACATCTCCACACAAGTTCGCTATCCAAATGTACTTGTTTGTTTACAAAATAAACATACGCTCTGTGACATCGGGGAGGGGTGTACCGCTTACAAATTAGGGGTCTAATTGTCTACTCCCGGCATCTATTGAGATGAACCTCTGCGGTGATGTATGGAGGGTTATGAGACCACATGGGGACTTATCTGGAGGGTTAGATCTGCTCTTTGTGAACGATAGTTTGGGTACGCTTTTTGTTGATGAATAGTATAAAAGTAGGTAAGTGAAATGGTTAATTATGGACGTACATTGCCCAAGGGGTGTGTATTATAACACAGGGTATAATTTTAACCAGTGCGCAAACTGTAACCATGAATTCAGCATATCATTCTAGACCCCCAGCGCAGAAATTTTTCGTCAGTTATACAAAAAAAAATCTGCTGTTTCATAGAAAAGTACAATACCTATGCGGTCAAAATGTATGGAACAGCAGATTTTTTTCTTGTATCCGACGAAAAATGTCTCTAAAAAGGGTCTGGAATGCTATGCTAAATTCATGGTTACAATTTGGCCACTGATTAAAATTTTGTCCTGTATGTACATAGCGTGCATACAGGACGAAATTTTAACTGACTGTAGAGTCAACGAAACATAAATACGTAAGCACGCTATACAGAGTGCAATTGAAGTCGTGGGTACCTATTATTTCAACCTAAGACTCTATAAATGACACTATTTGCATTAGGGCTATTATTTATTTATTTAGTTATTTACACTTTATTGTACACCACAAAAAATACATTACAACAAAACAAGGTACACTACAAAATATTACTACGCAAATCAAATATATTAATAATGCGAGTATGTAAAACCATAATAATGTAACGTACGACTGCTTTTGAAACCATTTTGTACGTGTGTTAAACACATAAATACAAATGAAGATTATAACACGAAGTCGTGCGACAAATCGCAAGAAGGTCCTATGCTCCCACTTGAAATGAGCGATCTCCTTGCATACAATTTCACTGAGTGCCTCGCTAGGTACCTACTTACCTACTATACCATGAATACTAAACCATTCCACTATAATGTTTTAACTTCATATTGCCACTTACATTTAACGAGTCATCATATTTTTTCTTGATGAGACCCGTAACTTCAAAATATGGTGGTGCTAGTAAGTTTATTAGAGTAATATCTCATGCAAGTGCTGTGAGTAAGTAGTCATACTAATAAATTAGTGCCCTCTTTACGATGATAAGAAAGCTAGCCGCATCTTCCATTAAGAGCGTTCATCCCACGCGGGTTGGCAACGGCGTATTTATAGCAGTTTTTCGCGACTATTTCATTAAATACAAACAAAAGTAAACATTTTTTTTTTCAGCCATGCACTAGATCATTGGTATTTTCTTGTTTGTATGCTATTTTTTTGTCAGTTATTTTGCTATTTAATTATTAAAAATCGACATACCGTCAATTATTTTCTATTTGCATTATTTAGTATGATTAAATATTTTTATTAAAGAGTAAATGTTAAAAATAATCATAAATATCGACTATCTAGTGCTTGGCTGAATTTTATTTTTACTCTTGTTTGTATTTAATGAAATAATCACGAAAAACTACTATAAATGCGTTGTTGCCAGCCCGCGTGGAATGAATGCTCTTAATATAATAAGGTTTTTTGTGGTTAGCGCTTATTATCTACGGCTTCATCTCTAAGATTAACCTAATCATCTGCTTAACCTTCTCTCAACTCTGTCGGGGTCGGTTTCCAGTCTAACCGAATACCAGTATTTTACATGGATCGACTTCTTTCTGATCTCCACAACCCGTTACTGGGTTATATGATATCTCTTGATGAGAATGTCGAGCTTCTGAGGACCCGTAACGAATAATAGCTGGGACCAACGACTTAACGTGCTTTCCGAGGCACGGAGTCCTAGTATGTAAAATTGGTCACCCATCCACGAACCAATCGCGGGGAGCGTAGCTTAACCTGGTCGATCCTTTCGTGCAGCTAACATTAATTAGCCACAGGCCCCTCATTTACCTACCTGATATAATGTATAGGACGTGTTTCTATTCAAATGTTGAGAAATGCAAATAGTGTTCATTAATAGCCGACCAGTCTATTTTCTATAGTGGATAGGGTTGCCTCCTTAATAATGCGAAATAAAACACTATTGTGTCGTCTTTACAGCAGTGATATTGATTTTTATGAAAACCGTACGTACCTATACGGTTTTCGTAGAACAAATACAAAGACGAATTTCCCTATCAGAATACCAGCGCTGCGACACTTTTTTAATGTCGCAGCATCATGCTGAGATAGTGGCCTTTTGGCTTCGTACAGGACTTTGTTTTTTATTATACTTTTTTTGATGTTTAAATCTTATTTTATTATGTAGTGTAGCATAGTAGTGTTTTAGTTTTTCTTTTTTATTTGTTTATTAATCGTATTATACTACAGTATAATATGATTAATAAACTTATTATTTATTGGACTCGCACAGGAATTATTACAAACTTAATGTATTAAGTTTAAATAATTTTTATTTCTTTCTTCTTTGAAGAAAAATATATTTTAAAATCTGTTTGTGATTTTAACCAAAGTTGAGTACAAAAATACACATTTTTTGTTTGACCTATACTGTTCTATGGCTGGATAAACTCCTGCCCTCAATTTCATCCAGAGGCTGAATTCACTATGACCACTTAACAATTCCTTACTCGTAACCACGACAATCACACACGAAATCTGTAACATCGTAGGTATTAATAATATCGACAAATGTTATTGGAACTTACAGAATATGACATTAAGATTTCTTATCGTTCCATTGATTTCTAAAAAAACACGATATTGACGTAGTTTGAACGAAGTAAGATTCCGCGGGGAATCATTATAACCATACAGAATTGGGGCAGGAACTGTTATACCGTGCCGCCTGGAACTAGCCTTCGCGTTACGCATACTATCTTGAGGCACCCATTATGTGGAGACTTTGCCCAGCGGTCATACCCGTTCAAATAAACTGGCTAGAATGATCGAAATTCTGCCTCATTTTCCAAGATTTTTCCAGTCTGACTATCACATTAAACAAATTCAATAATTTTCAGAAATATCGCATAAAATAAATTCCGTATTTGTGAATATATTAAATCAAACACTGCTCCAATAAATATGCACAAGCCTATAAAAATGGTGGCAGCACTTAACTGTATTAAAACTAGAGTAGAAAAATAGAATCGAAAAATTCTGGCGTATTCAAAAGTTGGATGCATTTTGTGGAAAATAGTTATAGAATTGAAAACATTCGGGTTTACGTATGATCACAGTCCTAATAAAAAACAGTCGCAATGTGTACTTTAATATAGTGCTGGCATAAAAACATGCTACATAAATTTTTCATTTGAAAATAGAACTGTAAAGCTTATCTTATTTGAATTTAGATTTAAAATATCAGTAGAAAAATAAATGACTATCAATCCTGTACAGTCACGAGCAATAATATGTATACGCTTACCAACTTTTAAAAGTGGTTTTATCCACTTTTACTAATTGTAATCTTATTTTATTATGAAAATAATATTTTAGAACCTACATTGTAGTGAAATATCTAAGTTATCTCAAGTCTGCAATCGCTATTTTAAAGAAAATCGCTTTTGAACTTGGCGATGTGTTTACATATTATTGCTCGTGACTGTACCTGGTACATCAAATTATTTATTTATTAAAATTACAAATAGAACACGTTTACACTCATCTAAAGTGATGTCATAAGTCAGAGTATCTAAGTGCACAAATTTACAAAAAATATAATATAAGCGACATTACAAAGAATCACTCATACTTCCTTCAATTATCATTTTTCCATTTTAATTCTTGACTTCTTGACGTTTCTTTTATTCTTAAGACACCAATGACATTATGTATATTCGAAGAGTCAGAAGTCGAAAAGAAACAAAAGTTTCTAACCTAAACTTGTCTACATATCAACTTATATTTTGTATGATAAAACCAACATTCAATCACAACCAGTAGATCTTTTTATAAACCGTACATTACACACCAACATTGATGGCTTTAATTACACATTTCACACAGATAGAGCCCTTGTCTACAGAGAATGGAGTACTTCCCATTCTGAATTAATCATGAAAACAATTATCCATCCTTGTTACTCCAAGCTATTGTCTTAAGGGGCTCCACGTCGCGTTTAATTTCTCTATCTTTAATAGAGACCGCGTAAAAATACATCTTAAAACATTATGGTCAATTTAATGTTTTTTAATTTATATATTTTGAGCTATTTTTCTTCGTGTGTCTCGTAAAATTATCTTGTAACAGCCTCGAGCAAGAAGAACGTAATGTAATTGAGAACGCGTAGCAATAAGGCTTTTTTTATATGTTTTCTGACGTTTATGGGTATAGAAACTATTAAAATGGAGCTCATTTTTTGCGTGTTTATACGGTATATTGCTTTTGTCTAGACAGAAGTAATTAAGGGTAGGAGGTAAAAAGGCTGACAGTGTTAGCAATACGAGGGGATTACGGATAGACTACGAATAGCGACCGTAAGATCGTAAGCACAAGTTCTATACAACGCGTTTTCGCTCGCGTTCTTTGTCTATTATTTTTACTCGGTTCTTAAGTGGTGTGATGTTAAAAATAGCCTGTAGCCTTCAAGAATAGGCTATCAAATGCAAAAACATTTTTTCCGACTGGAAGTTCCAGATTAGCGCGTTCAAAGAAATAAATAATTAAAAGTTTAAAAAAACTAAACAAAACGCCATAAATGACAATTTCAGTGTAGAAAATTCGTCAAAATGCACCCCGAACCTGACGAATTTTTTAAAATTAAAATTATGTCATTTATGATTGATTGAAGTAATTTTCTACGTTTTAGTTTGGTTTTTAAAGCGTGTTATTTAGGGTTTTTTAATTATTATTTACTTTCTATTTTTTAGTTCGGCTAGCTACAAAAGCGTGTTTTTTTTTGTCCAGCATAATGGAACAAATTTATGTAACTATTGAACTGTCATCGGTCCTTGATAAGTGTGCAAAGTTTCAAACCAAACCGACATTTTGAAAAGATAAGAATCACGTTCAAAGATTCCGATACATACCAAGCTAATAAAAGCGTGTTAAAAAAACAAACTCTAAGGATTTTTTTTTTTTTAACGTTGCCCCACACTAGGAATTTCTCCTGCATTGTGGGTGCGTTTACAAACATTTAAACTCACATACACAAACGGCCAGACCCGGAACAACTACTTGTAGGTCATACAAATATTTGATCCGTGCGGGAATCGAACCAGCGACACGCAGCGCAGCAGTCAATCGCTTAACCACTGCGCCAACCGTGCCGTCAATTAGGTCTAAGGTTTATCGTTAGTATGGATTTGCAAGCGTAACTTAACCTGATTGATTGACCCTTCCGGCTGGTTTCACTTGGCGACAAGCACAAGGCACAAGGTCACAATACTCGAAGCGCAATATTTTCCCTCCTATTACTGGGAATTTAGCTCTAATATGATATCATATCGAACTAAGTTGGGAACTGGCTGGAACACGGTTTAGCCGTCCAAGTTATATCACGATCAGCTTTATACTTCCCACAGGCTGTGTGAACTCGACGGGAACCACAAACTTGTGTGAACTATGTGTTAAGGCCTGTGTTACACTAGTGATCGTCTAACTCATTGTCATACAAATATTAAAAATGACAGCTGAGCATAAAGGGTTACGACTCCGCCGGCTATATAATTCAAAACACACGAATCGATCGAATTTTGAGCTAAGCTTACCGCGGCCGTTTCGCGGATGGATGATCCATAACTTTACCGAAACCCTTCCGTACTTCAGAAAGCACGTTTGGTCCTGGCTTTTATTCGTAGATCTATGACCTAAAAGTTTCGACAACCAAGGGTATCGTGGTACATACTTTAGAGAACCTACTACGCGGTTTTGTAAAGCTCCTAAGCTTCGCCTAAAATCAACTACTTCCAATTAAATACAAAACACACAGAACATCATACATCACATAACATACTACACGGGAATACGCCTACATTTCGCTAGTTATGTGTAAGTACCATTTAAAACCGGGTGAGCCTATTGTCATCATACACACATACATAATCAGCCTATAATGTTCCCACTGCTGGGACACAGGCCTCCTCTCTGATAGAGGGAGTGTTCTATTGTCATTAATCGGGCACAAAACCAGACTGCAGGCTACTGAGAAATTCGATATAAAAAAGCCCAATGACACCTTGTCCGACCTGAGAATCGAACCTATGACTTCATGCTCAGCAGTACAGCTTGCGACCACTAGACAGACAAAACAATAAACAAATATTTACTTTTGCCCACTTTAGTATCGTATAGCTTCAACCACACAATCAACAAATGGACTGTTGTTCACATTGTATACTCAGCTCCACTTGTAATAAATTCGTTCAATAAACTAAATTAAATTCTGATCATCAAAACACGAAAGCCGTTAAACAACTCTCCTACAATAAACACAATAGAATCGAATCGATTCAATTCAAAACAACAGTCAATAGTCGGCCGATTTTTAATTCGGCCGCCCGCCGAGCTTTCGGCCTAAGCCTCGGCTCTCGGCCTCGGCTTTTCAACGAATCAATTAATGCAGGGTTAATGGAACAGGGTTAAAACGATGACGGCGAACTAGACTCGAGTATATTTGCATAAACAGATGGAGCGTTCAAGACAGTATCGAATTTCTTGGCACTCGAAAGTTTAATCGAGATTTTATTTCGGAATCGGTTCGTGTTAATTGATTTTTATGGGTGACTTGAGTTCAGTTCTGGAGTGTTGATTGTTTTTTTATTCGTTTCTGTTTCTGATAATTTCGCTGAAAATTGGCAGTTTGCTTCGTAACTGAAGCAGTTCAACCGTGACAAATCATGGTTACAATTCTGTAAAGAGCAAATGCTTTGGTAAAATACTTGGGACATCAAGAGCGATGTCATAAATCCATTCCTTTTAAAAGAAAGAAAAAAAGAGGGTAGGTGCTTTAGTCCACACGATAGAAGTGAAAACTTACGGCTAAAACGGAATATACGTGATTCACTGCCAAGTATACGCGATTCAGCGTCACCGAGCCGAGAACTGAAGCGTCACGCGGAAAGTGCGCCTACAGAACTTTTCATTTTAAAATAAGCTGTGTTCCCAGCTATAAATAGAATTAAATGGTGTTATAAAGAGCCCCAGATGTGTCTTTCGAAATAATTCATTGTTTCACAGTATAATATCCAACAAAACTGTTCAGGAACATTTAACATTAACAGAACTGAACAAAAGACTTTGAAATCACAAATGTAGATGGGGTAGCCCAACTTTTTAACACAATAACCGCTGACGGACGAACTAGTTGGTCCAAAGTATTACATAGTCGACCATAAACTATCCGACGCCCGGCGCGTAATACCGTAGAAAATGTTGATGATATCAAACTGGGATAGGGCTGGCTGGTTGAAAATAATTTAAACGTAGAATCTAAGAAAAAAATAATCCTTTTCTTCCAAGAGCTTTTATCCAACCAGCCAGTCCTATGATAGACAAAAATACCATGAGAGAGAAGATTCTACGTTCAAATTGTTTTTTGAAAAACGAATGCGGATTGAAAGTGAAGTTTTATGAACAGGCTACTAGCTTCAACTATCTGAGTAACTCGTTGCCTACGCCACAAAGGGGCGACCCTCAAATAAGAATTTACAGGGGAAATAAAAGACGTTTTTTTTTTCTTTGGATGACGCGCTTATTTATATGCTATAAAAAATATATAAATAATAATGAGTAAAATGCGAAGGTGCACTATGGAAACAGTATTACAATAAACTGACCGACTTCTTGAGAATTCATTTTTCATTCATTCATGGTTTGATTGTGTATAAAAATTAATGCTTTGTTGAATTGAGAATTGCCACGTTATCCTTCGACGGAATTGCACCAGGCATGAGGAACAGGGTTGTAGTTTGCTCATTGTCTATTGAAAAGGAAAAATCCTCCGACCAGACGGGAGTTGTGTATGGTGGGCAACTGCCCTACGATTGATGTCGGGACGTTGTATATATGTTAGTTGCCCTGCAAATTCTTCTTGCGAGATACAGAAGGGTGCGCGTTATTGGGGACTGTCTTATGTATTTTGACGTTCGAAAAGTGCTGACTCTCAGCCTAATTTGAATAAATTACTTTCATTTTTTTTTACAGGATTTTGTGTGACTTCAGTGTAATGCGTATTTCATGCGTAGTTCGACTGTGGCGCTGTAGATGCCGCCACAGCGTTTTTTTTTTGCTTGTCTGTTATTTACAATGATATGATATATTGCTATTTACTGCTAAAAATATACATTCTTATGGAGCTATTCCTATTTTTTTTTTGTAGGAAATCATGAAAGTTTCTCTTATGTAAAACTAAGTCGATAACGGGAAAAAGGTCGATACCAGCTATTTAATGAACACTAAAATACTCCTATTCACAAAGAGAAGTATTACTAAGCACTGTATTTAGGTGCTTAAAACCTAAGCATAATCAGCCAGTAATATTCTGATTATGGGACAAAGTGGATCATAAACCAACGTGCGGGCCCAGTGCGGGTTGGTTGGTAGTATATTTCGATTTTTAAACAAGCCGGTTTCTTCAAGATATTTTCCTCTACCTATTTGAAAGCAGTGGTGGTGAAATTAAATACTCAAAGTAAAGTGCCAGCCAGGGTTCGAACTCACGACCTACAACTCGTAAGTCGGGGGCGACACCACTGGACCACTACTGTTCTCAAAACCCAAAATAACTTAATATACCTACTTCACCTTTCACAAATAAAACCTACAAAATGAGCTGCTCTTGCATCAGCCAACCCTATCACCGAACTTAGACACGAAGCCACGCGAACGAACTCTCTCATACAACCTATGGTAATATTATTTAATCGGCTCACCGTAATAACTTACGCTCTAACGAATAAATTTGTTGAATAAACAACGCTGTATCGAATTATAGGGAAAATTGTGGCGGTATGATAAGGATAGTGCTTATAAATGGTGTTTGGATATCTGGGGTGAAAATGGTGGTTAAAATGTAAACTAATGGACCAGGGAAGTGAAAACACTAATAGTAAGAAGCCCTTACTTAGCAGTGGTTGTAACAACCACACTGTCCTCCCAAGCCCATTGACACTGTGATTTGAAATCATTATTAAAGCCAATTATTTCAGCGCGTTGACGTTCAGAGTCATGTACTAAATCCACTGTAGAGATCATCTAATATCAAACTGCAGGCCCCTCCACTAAAATTGCTATACAAGCATTTGAAATGTGTATGCAACAAGCAGTGGGGGGGGGGGGCGTGCAGTTTCCAATTAGACGATCACTAACAGGTTTCGCCTCGAAGTCCCTGCCTGTTTAGTAGGAACATTTGTTTACTTATAACGTTTTTCTAGGCTAGCAAAACGAGAATAAAGAGTATTAAAATAAGTCGACGTAAAGTACGAAAACAGTACACGAAATATCCGACGAACTTTCATTCCCAACAAATTGATCTGTCAATGTCTCATGGAGGGTTAAAATCTATTATTTTTGGCCGGACTCGGATGATCCGTCGCAAAGATTGATGCATCATCTACCGACCCGGAAATGTCGGATCTAAATAGATTCCGTAAATATCCGAAGTACTTAAATGTATTAGTATTTTGGGCAATATTTTTTTTTTCTGTGATTTTTACTTGTTTTTTCCTGTTATGGTTGTATTAAGTTAAAGCTAAAAAGATTTTTTGAAAATTCTGGCGTAGGTAACTAATAACGCCAGAATTTTCCAGATTTTTTTCTTAACTTGCGAGGTTTGTTTTGATAATTGCTAGAGAAGGGGGGCTAAAGACAAACTGCACACAAATGACTGTTAAAACATGAATGAAATAGTCACGGAAAACCACTATAAATGCGCCGTTGCCAGTCCGCGTGGGATGAACTCAACTCTTAAGTGTTTTTTTTTTCTATTGACCTACAAATTACTGCCTATTACTACGCCCGGGCTGTACATTATACAAATTAGTTCAGTGTAAAATTAATAACGTTACGTGTTTGAATACACTGAAATACAGACAAAATAAATATTTTTATCGTAAATTTCATTTTATTTTGTTAGCATAGACCCTAATGAATATGTTTGTTGATTATATTTTTAATTTCATGGATAGCGTTATTGAATAGGGCCAACAATCGGCGTTGTAATGTTGTAATGAATAACTGTAGCACAAGTAAATAAATGAGTTTGTTCTTTAGTTCATTTCCATAAGTATCTTCCTATTATGAAATTTCAATGAAAGAATAAACTGCTGGAAAAGTGTAGATTTTATTCATTACCTATCCCTTCATATGAGCAAGTAATTATCTCGGACTTTTTAAACGAAGTGAGAACATTAAATAATATTACATTTAAGTCGGGAATCTGCCGAGCCTTTACCCAATTTTGTTGGGGTCTGTCCAGTCTAACCGAATTCGGGTTCGACTAAAATACTGATTTTACACTCCCTGGTTCCTCGATAATACGATACCCTTTGATAAGACTGGTTTGTGGGACTTTCGGGTCAGACGAACCGTAAAGACTGTCAAAGATCCACGAATGACAGCCGTGACCAACAGTTTACCGTGCTTTCCGAAGTAAGACCCCACGTCTTGGTATGCAAGGATGGTTACCCATCCAAGGAACATCCGCGGCAAGTGTAGCTTAACCTAATCGATCGACCCATGCGGCTCTTACTTAGCCACGAGCTTCCCTGTTCTGAAAAGGATCACTAAGTTTTGGTTATGCCTGCATAGAATTTCAACTATTACTTTCGAATGTTCCACCAATTTCATCTTCTATCTCCACTTTTACGTGATTGCAGCAGAATAAATATAATACTAGCGTTTTCCCATTAGCTTTGTATACGGAAAGCTCGTATAACTGTCATTTTCGGAGCCAGTACAGAACTGTCACTCCGCTGTCGAACTTTGTGCGCTACCGCTGTGATTTGTCCTGTGTTGTGCGTCGGGCAAAAAAAACGAAAATGGCCGCCTTTTCCGTGGCTAGCGTGATATTCTGTTGGGCTCGAATGTTTTTTAGCAATTATTGTACCAAGTGTTGCGTGTTTTAAGCTTCAAGTGTGAAACTTTGGTTTTGTAGGATATCAATGTGTGGCCCACAAAACGGAAAATGGAATTTGGAATTTATGAAATTGGCATGTCCCAGAATAAAAAATTAGAAGATATGTGGCATCTACCAACCCACGCTAGGCCACGTGGTGGTTTACGGCCTACTCTTTCTCATCACCGAGAGGCCACCGGGAGGCCTGTGTCCCAGCAGTGGGAACCTCTGAGGCTGCACTGAAAAACCGAATAGGTTGAATTCCATAATGTTGATTTCATGTAAGTTGCGTTAACCTCATATACATAATATTAGGTTAACGCAACTTACATGAAACAACTATTATATGACATTTATTTCTACAAAAATAAAATTGTTAAAAATTAATAGGTTAAACCAACCACTTAAAGAGGTTATAACGACACAATATTCGAATCTAAGTAAGTCTAACTGATAATATAGTCAAGTCAACATATTAACGAAGTAGAGTCAACAAAATAACTAAGTTAAATATATATAATCAGTTTAAACCAAACTGAACACAGGTTAAATTTACCTTTATAGTTCAACTATTTTTGTTTTGTTAATTCAACAAATCATGTCGGTAGGTGCTATATTAACCTAAAATAAAGGTTGAAAAAAGGTTAAAACAACCTATTCGGTTTTTCAGTGTGATTATTTTTAAAAGATAAGGGTAGGTAATTCTTCTAATAATATGTAGGGTTCTATGAACAGCAATGGATATTGATTGTACAAAGGTCATGACAGTGATATCAGCACTCACCCCATAGGCAATACCCATAAAGGAAGGCCCCGTGATCAGCAGAAGACGTGGTGTCAAAATCACTACAAAATAGTCTTCCCACCAGCATTCCATCGCGCCAGGCCGTGGCACGCCGATGTTAACCCGTAATCCGCAGTCCAGACACTACCTACATTCTTTCTTATAAATTGATACGTCAAGCGGGGGCACAATCGACCCCCAGATACATCTATCACGCCGAAGGGCTAATGATTGATGAGATTCACTGACCGCTTACGGGTCCGTCGAACCCCGTTTATATTCGGCTCTGGGGGCTTAGACAAAGTAACAATTTAAAAACGATAACGAAGTTAGAAAATACTCAAATGTATGGGATTGACGTAAGCCGCATTAAGTCACGTGGTCAATCGACATCGTTATCGCAAGTTGGTAGACAAATGTCATAATTCGTAACGAAACTATAAAGTAACGAATTGTCATCGTGTTTATCCCATACAAATGCGTAGACAATCAGCGCTTTCAGTGTTCGCGTTCGCCTCGATCGTGATCGCTAAAAAAGATAACGAAACGAAAGTTAAAACGTTGTAGTTATTGAAACAATATGGCCGGATTTCATTCAGCAGCAGATTTTTCCTCCAACTCTAAACTCCACTCCAAAGCATAGCTTGTACTGTGGGTGTCAGAGATTGATCATCATCATCATATCAAAAATCCCCAGTCTAGTAATAACAGAGAAGTGATTACAAGCCGACCTTCATTGATCAAGGGTGTGTCCATTTGTCCAAAACCCTTCGAGAATATAGCTAGGATTGCTAGCCACTCTTCCATCACACCAGTCTTTCCAAAAATGTTCGTAAGGTCCTTACTTTTTTCCACTTGTCTGTAGTCTTGTTGACACCACCACCAACAGCATTCAAAATATTGGTAAGTTCAGTCCACAGTCGGTCTGACCTTACCCGACCTTGTGATCCAGCAAGAGGCCTCGCCAGGTCACCATGACTGTACAAACGAAGATTCAATAAAATTATTTCATCGTTAACATCGCGTCATTGTTTACATTACATAGGTACTCATGAATAAAACTTGGAAAAACTTACTTTTCCATATACTCAAGCAGCGTTGAAAACTGTTCGGGACTTGCTCGCACTCTTGATTCCATGTTTTATCACTAAACATTAAAATACAGATTACTCCATCATCATTTGAACATCAGTCACATTTAAAAATGAGTCTATTTTGAATGTCATTAGGTTTTGGAGATGATCTAAAAGTAATAACACTCTATTCACTTACCACGGGTAAAATATTATTTTTATTATAATTTGAAAACGGTTAAACGCAACACTAAATTAATTAAATTTTAAAAACAACAAAAAATTCGCGGGTTTGATCCGATTTGACACTTCTTGACTAACACTGACAGCAAAATTTTCGAAACCATAACCAATATTTTTGTTTCATAACGAATAAACAATTCGACACAACGATCGCAACAATAGTGTTACATTGGCTATGAAATGTTTATCGATATCTCAGAGACGATGACGAATTTAGATATCGTTTCGCTACGAAGCGATGTTACTTTGTCTAAGGACCCAAATTTGTGATTTTTGCTGGGTGCGTGAAAATTGTGGATCATTTTCGGGGAAATTACTCCTCTGATGTATATGACGGGGCAGAACGCGTGACCCTGAATCTTGGATGTGAGCTCGACCCTTTACCTTATTAGGACATGGTTATTTGAGCAAATTGCGTAAATATTGCGATCTCATACACTCTCTTTTGTTTTGAAAACTATTTGCTTGCTTCTGTTTTACTTCCACGTAGCTTTAAATAACTTAGAGTATCTAATCTTACAAATAGTATAAATGTGAAAGTTTGCATGTTTGGATGTCCGTTACTCAATCACGCAACGAGTACGTGGCTGAACGAATTTGGATTAACATATATGATAATATTTATCCCGGAAGTACGTTCCCATGGGATGATGTTCGATCTCCAAGCGGGTGAAGCCACTGGAAAAAGCCAGTGTCTAATATTTTAAACTATCAACTCTGCTAAAGAGCAATACAGCAAACAATCGGTATCTTCTTTTTAGGGTCGCGTACCAAAAGGGAGCCAATAGAACCCAAAAAAAAAAAAAAACCCTATTGCTAAGCCTCTGCTGTCCGTTGTACGTAGGTCCATCTATTTGTCAGTGGGCTTTATCTCATGAACCGTATTAGGTAGACTTGAAAGTTTCACAGAGCATGTACTCGTATCTATTTCTTTTGCCACTATACCTAGATTTTTTTTGTATGCAAGTGGATGCCAATTAAAAAAAATACTCTTCTTTATCGTTGTTATTTTCTTGTCCGACTCGCACTTACCGGTATTCTTTCCTGCCAGTTGTGCGGGCTGTTCGAAAGAGATACCGCCGCCCCTGGCACACCGGCAACTGGCAAGGAACACGGGTGGGTTTTAGTCAGTAAAAGTCTGACACACCCTTCTACTCCAAGCAGAGTGGGAGAAGTTATTCGACGATTTCCCACAAAAAAAAAAAAAAAAAAAACTGGTGTTGTTTAGGAATTTTCATGCTACCTTGTATCTTTATACTATTGAGAAATCACATAGCATTGCGAATTGAAATTAATTTCTACCATATTTTCAGGTCAGTCAGTTTTAATTTTCACAGTAAACTCTTGGTAGGTTTAAATTTACAAGTCCATTTTCCAGACAGAACGCTCTTTGTTTCAAATTAATCCGAAATTCTCAACATAAATGACGGCTTACAAGCGACCATGCAACAGGAAGGATGTTAAGCAAGCTAATATTTATCGTAGGACACTTGTTGAAGTCTGCCTTGTTTATTTCTGTATAGAGGACATACAGCCTCCTTGTTACACGAAGAAGTGAAAGTTTCGGAGTTAATGTTGTTTGAAATTATTTTAACAAGTAGAAGTTGCTATTAAAATTGAATTTGTCATAACCAGATGAAACAGATGACGCATTTCTTACTTTGTTTGACCAGGCATGGGGTCATAGCCACATGAAAAGAGAAGGATGTATTTCTTACTTTGTTGGACCGTGCATGGAGTCATATCCAGGTAAAAATAGGGAGGATATAATGCGAAACTATTTCGAACCGCTCCCGCCACAATACGCTAAGGCCGAATCGCCAATAAGGGCGAATCGAAGCTTTTAGAACATTCTAGAAGCCTAATTTAAAACATTCGACGACCAACCAAATAAGCATCATACCATATAAATTAGGTATCTACACATGTTTTTGCAAAATAAATGAATCTGAATCTTAATCAAAGCAGAAACAACCTAAGTAAAAAACCGACCTTTAACCACTTAAAGTCAGATTAAAATCAGACAATATATTAGAAGTGATGTAACAAAGCTTCTAAAAGGGAAACTGACGTCATAATGCCGCAGTGTACCCAAAAATCGAAAGGAATAATAAATCTCCTAATAATCTGCGACAAATTGGAAACTTAATCCGTGTTATAGAGCAAAATCCGAATGTCTCGACCTAATTTATATTTTAAAACGAAAACGAGTCGAGAATTACTCCACAGTGTAGATATAGGCCAACCGAGAAATTACGCTAAAATGAAATGCAAATTATACAAATTTATTATCATCCTGTGGTCAGAAAAAAAATCCTCGAGAGAGAAATACAGGAAGTGATTAATAAGAGCCCTCCAAGATTTGGAGGGTATGCAAAAAAAAAACTTAATAACTTATAAGTTATTATACTTTGGTAGGGGGATTATTATACTTAGGTATACCTAAATTGTTAAGGTGAAGAAATACATTGCCGGAGATAAAAATCTACGAAGACATTTTACGTAAAATTTCACGATCATCATATCATCATCATCATCATCTGCCAAGCGTTTTCCCAACTACGTTGGAGTCGGCTTCCAGTCTAATCGGATCCAGCTGAATACCAGTATTTTACATGGAGATTTTCTGACCTTCAGAACCCAGTTACTGGGTAATCGCCACCCCTGGCACACAGGCTACAGAGGGAACGTGGGTGGGTTTTAGTCAGTAAAAGTCTGACACGCCCTCCTGCTCCATCCAGAGCGGGAGAAATTATTTGATATCACACCCAAAAAAAAAAAAAACGGTATCTAAGACTGGTTGTTTTATTTTCTGGTTTCTGGACGACCCGCAACGACAGTCAAATACCCACGAATTATAGCCGGAACCAAATGCTGAACGTGCTTTCCGAGGCACGGAGGGGTCTTGGTATGAAAAGATGGTCACCCATCCACGGACCAGCCGGGGCAAGCGTAGCTTAACCTTTATCGATCGACCCGTGCAGTTGGTATTTATGTTGGACAGATTGCTCCAATCTCTTCCATGAGCGGTCTGTATTGAGTGATGTCATGCAAGTTACAGTCAAAAGGTAGGTAGTGTATGTACAGTCACGAGCACTAATATGTACACACATAGCCAGATTCAAAAGCGATTTTCTCTTAAAAATAACGATAGCAACCTTGAGATAACTTAGGTATTCATTATAGTGCGAGTTCCGAAATATTACTTTCATAATAACACACGATTACAACCAGTAAAAGAGGAGAAAATCACTTTTAAAAGTTGGTAAGCGTATACATATTAGTGCTCGTGACTGTACCTACGTGAAGCATCTGCGTTTGTCAGCCTCCTATTCACTTTGTCAGACTCCACGCCTAACTAGATGTGGTTGTGTATGTTATTTTCCAAAAGCAAGCGGTTTGGTTTCCATTGGAATTGATACCTACAGGTCAATAATAACGCAATTGTGCCTAAAAGCTTTGTGTTTGAGATGATGAAGTGAGATGGCGCTATGTGAGAGCTAAGTGCTGGAATGAGAGGAAGAGACTTAAAACTGTTTGAGATTGGGGCTTATGCAAATCTAATCTATCTAATACCTTTAAACGAGCAGTTTTTGTATATACGTATATTTATAATCTGAATCTCGGGAACGGCTCCAACCATTTTCATGAAATTTAGTATACAGGGGTTTCGGGGGCGATAAATTGATAAAGCTAGGTTTAACTTTTAGACAACGTCAAAACAAAAAAACGGCCAGATATTGCTATATTATAATGTCTGACATTGCCTTAAACTGGATTAAGTAAATTTTGTTATTATTACCAATGGCGAAACGTAACAAACATATTGACATAAAACTTTTTAATAAAAAAAATTAACCGCCGAAAAATCGAAAAGTTAAAAATAATAAACTAGCTTTGTCCAACCCCAATAACTAAGTTCGGAAGGCGGTGACATATAATTAAATACATATCCAAAGTCACCGACTTCCGAACTTAGTTATTGGGGTTGGACAAAGCTAGTTTATTATTTTTTACTTTTCGGTTTTTCGGCGGTTTAATTTTTTTATTAAAAAGTTTTTATTTTATATTTTTTTGTGGCTATAATCTACTAATTACTACATGCTTAATTTTTGATTTAATACACAACTCAGTATTAAAATCTGTGAGTAAACAATGCATCATCCCCTGTTTTCTTACCCTTAGGGTTGGAATTTTTCATCGAAATTTATATGGGACCAACTTAGAGGTATACCCTTTCCAAAAAAAAAAGAATTATCAAAATCGGACTACTCTAGAAAAAGTTATGCGTGGTCAAACATAAAAAAAAAAAAAATACGCGTCGAATTGAGTAACCTCCTCCGTTTTTTCGTAGGTTCAAAAATACTTTTCCATTCAAAAGTAGCATAGTCAAGAAGTCAATACACTACTTTCAAGACAGAATACAATTTAGAAACAAACATTTGTAAGCACAACGACTATAGGAATTTAATTACGAGCTTTTTTGGAATTTGTCAGTGACGGCCCGTTTGGAAGTCGGTGATGAGTACTTAAAGATCGGATAATCGGATGAATATTTACCTAAAGTTAATTTTTAGTTATGAAAGTATGGAAGTGGCTTCTTAAATTATATTTTTTGTAAAAAATATCTCGGAATTCCAGGATCACCGGGAATTCATAAAGCTTTCTAGTCAGGTGTATAGTATGGAAGCGAATTCTAAATTATTAGGATTGCATTCAGATGCTTAAGTATTTAAAATTATACCAGATGAAAGTAATATTTATGTGTTTGTAGAGTGTAAGTCTGTAAGAGAAGGGGTGGTGTGAGTTAGTTATAATATATATATTTTTAAATTAAATTAAGATATTTTCGATAAAAAAAAGCGCGTTCTATATTAGCCAACACTACATTAGGTGAATATGCATCCGAATATCCGATCTCTGGTGATGAGATACCCCGAGCCGTTGGTCATGCGCCTGATCTCGCTCCGGTCGTGTCGGATTGCTATCCCATCTGACTATGAGAGTGAGGGAAGAAAGAGTGCAGCTGTGCCTGCGCACACACTACTGCACTATAATATTTCCCGCGTCGATGGCTAGTCTCCGCTGAGATGGGTCGCCATGACCGAAATGCGGTCTGGAGTACCTACTGATTGTCATAACCTAAATACCTAAATTAGTTAAACCAAAGGAAAAGACAACAAATATGACAACTAAATAATACAAGATTGCCGCGGCTCCCTCATTTGACTTAATAAGAGAAACTCCCTGGCATATTGCCAACAAGATACCGACCGGGTCACATAATTTTCAAGTGTTATGTAATTGTTGTCGGTACATAAACTTATCCCAGGACATATATTGTGGACAAACATCTGTGTGAAATGGTATCCAAGTTCTGCAATATTGTATTAATATTAATGTTAGTTCTGTAAGTTTGTTTAGAAAAGAAGGTGGTCTACCTTAGTTCTAGTAGATTAACTTATGTCCGAAAGACTAACAACCATTGTCTTACCACTGAGTATTGTATTATTCAGTAACTGGGCTGTGGAGGTCAGATAACCAGTCGCTCCATAAGCCCGACTTTCTTCCAAGTCTTTTACTTGTAACGAGTAATTTTATAGTTGTTGAAAGTATGGATAGATATTTTATTCAAAGTCAAAACATTTATTTCAATTAGGCACTTAAAAGGCACTTTTGAGCGTCAACATTTACATTCAAATAGAACCGATTCTAGTCGTCCCTTCCAAAATGTAGTTTCGTATGGAGAAGAATGGGCAAGAAACTCCACCGTTATATTTCATAACTTACCGTTAAATATATTTATATTTTAATCATAATAGTACGGTTGGTGATTTTGGCTTACTGGTTACAATATATTTTAATTATTGTTTATATTTGAAGTCTGTTAGCTTAGTTGGTACCTTTATAATGCATGCTCTGGTCTCCTGTAAGTGAAGGAGATGTTCTTCTTAATAACTGATGGTGCCATTTAAATATCTACATGTGTCACGTACTGGCGTAGTACCTATCTTTCTATGATTTTTTGAAATTTCGGTACAAGCTAAACCCTATTTCAGTTTACATTTACAATTATTTAAACCCAGAGTTTGAGCGTAGTAGTACTCGTTTAGCTCTGCGATCGAGCTAATGAGTTCATCTTCATAGTTCGACAGATTCTAGTCTAGAGCCACGAACTCTCGATTATTCAAACAGTTTGCCATTTATCGATCAATTTGATAAACTTAAGAGAAGGGAATTAAAAAAAAGATACTACAAAATTGTTTTTGTTTTTTTTTGGAAACACATTTAAAAACATAATTAGCTTTCTTAAAAAAAAACTTTTTATGTCAAGATATACCGTCTTTCGATCACCTTTCTTTATTCACTTAATTATATCGCGCAGATAAAGAAGAAAAATAATAACAAGAAAAACGTTTTTAGTTGTCCCAGAACAGACCTACATTCTCGTTCTTGATGAAATTTCACCACATACGTCCTTTCATACCCAAACGAAGAAAATTGAACCACAAGCGGAAACGGTAAAACGTAAACTACAGTCACTTTCCTACCCCACGGACGCATTACGTCGCCTCGTAAGAAACGAAACAATATGTATACTTGCCCAAACTTAATCCGCACAGCGTCAACATAAACTTAAATTATCTCAGAATTAGGTTCGCGATATATGTCTTTACATAACCTTATGTATAACATGAAGGTAAACAAAAATGTCGACATGGGATTACCACGTCCCTTATTGGAGTAATAGGTATTTATGACCACAGTGTACATTGGAACAGTACGACAATTTTTTTTTAACTACTCTAAAATATTTTTTATCGACTTCGGTGAAGGAAAAACGTTGTGAAGATACCTGGAATTATAGTTAATACTAGAATTTGCTAGCGGATTCGCCCGCGTGGAAGTCGAAAATTATCCCACGGGAACTACCGGGATAAAAAGTATCCTATGTGTTAATAATAATCCAGGTTTTATCATAATCTATCTGTGTGCTGCTGTTCATCTAAATCCGTTCAGCAATTTTTGCGTGAACGAGTAACAGACATCCATCCATCTTCATAAACTTTCACATTCAAACTCAAAGCATTTATTTCAAATAAACCAATTACAGGCACTTTTGAATTGTCAAGGTCGGTGAGTTAGAAAGATGAAGCTAGTTGCCCATTCCAAAGCGTAGGTATCTGTGGAGAAGAACGGGCAAGAAACTCCATGGACACTCTTTTAAAATCATGATTTTGTTACAAAAAGTTGGTTACATCATTATGTTGAAATTATCAATGTGAGAACGATGTAAAAGTGCACATTAAAAGCGTCCGCAATTAGACCAAAAATGAAATAACAATTCAGAAATTTAAATAAGCCGTGGGAGCTAAGAGATGACCAGTCCCTACTGGCGGCATTTATAATATGATGTAGGATATTTAGAAGGATAAGTCTGACTTGTCTTGTACAAGCGTGGTGATCAATGCTCGTGCCTCCTCTGTACGATTTCTTATACAGAGAAGGGAGGTTTTTGCCATAAAGTGGGACAATTATAGGTAGCTATTATTTTTCAAAAAATTTGACAAAGTGCCGTTCGATTAGCATACGTCAACCTTTGTAAATTCTAGGCATTTAATAAAAAGCATCTGTCATTTACAAATTCCATGCTCAAATACCATGTTGACTAGAAAATCGTTTCATTTATTGAAAAAGCATGTGCTGTCTGTGATTAAACGTAGTTTTACTGGTAAATATATGTTCTTTAATACAAAATATTCTACTACGAGTATTTAGTGTATCGCGTCAATAATAGCATTCATGAGCAAACAATGGCGAAACGCAATAACGGACTAATAAAGCGACCACATGTCACTATTAATTAAATTGATAATGATTAACTGGACATTATATCCCTCTTTATTTATAAAAGTTGCTTTGAGTTAACAGATGTTTAAACGTCAAATATTTATGGTTAAACAGTCTCTAATCACTATTTAACTTTAATCAACGTTAATAAATAAGGGGGTATATATACATCGATTAGTCGACGTTCAAACGTGAAAATGTCACGGTGGGATTTTTTCACGCACTTGATTTTCAACATTCGGTGTTTTACCTAAGATTGAGAATCCAATAGAGTGCATTTCAGTGCGTCGAAAAACACACTGTTTGGTTGTCAACCCTCTGCACTGATCAGTATCCTTAAGATCCAGTCCAGTCAGACCCAGTGCGCGAATACATGCCGTCGCGCGAAGTTATTGCTTCCGTGTAAACGCCGACGTCGAATGTCTGAGTTGATTAATTGTATACAGAATAAAATTGTAACCAATGCGCAAACTGTAACCATGAATTCGGCATATCATTCTAGACCTTGCGTAGAAATTTGTCGCCGGTAATATAAAACAAAAAATGTTTAGCTGTTCCACATATTTTGACCGCGTAGGTATTGTACTTATCGGCCGCGTGGTAGTCGGAAATTATCCCGCGGGAACGTACGACCGGGATAAACAGTACCCTATGTTTTAATCTAGGTTACAACCTATCTGTGTGCTAAATTTCATCCAAATCCGTTCAACCGTTTTTGCGTGAGAGTAACAAAAATCCATACACCCATTCTCACAAACTTTCACATTTATAATATTAGTAGAAAATCTAACTCAGAAAACGTAATATATTTAGTACTTACACAACTGTGAACCTAAGACCTCGTTCTTGATAATTGTAAGCCGAAACATGCCTATTTTCCAGCCATTCTGAACTCGCAATAAGACAAACGTAAAACAATTACACTAATACACTTAACCATCAAACTTAAGGCCATACGCACACGTGCGAAACTCGCCTACGCCTACGCCTAACACAACACGTGACAAAAACTTACTCAGTAACAGCGTCATCGGACTAAGTGACCGGAGACTTCTTGCTCCTAATCTATTTACCTTCACAGCTTCTACAAATTATTGGACGACGCGCGACGTCTACGGTAATCTAATAACATAGGATTTAATAACGTGTGGCCTAAATCTATTTCGTAAAGGTATATGATGAAATTTGTGTGGGAATAGGCACACTTTTTGCGGTGAAGATGAATGTAATATTTTGTAAGGAGGCTTTTTGCTGGTCCATTTGGTTTGAAGAAGTCCCTTTGTAGTTTTTACACCTCATATTTTTGGAGTATTTTCTGTGTAAATAAAGGTAATGCGGTTATTTTTATGAAATAGAGTTACAGTATTGCCTGAAGCAATACTTTTTTTGCAAAATTTTAAGGTCAGAATTAAGCATTATATAATGGGATATCCGTAAACAGGCGAAATTGCTTGAGATTGATCTTCTCATAACTGAGGATTATCGTTAATGTTATATTTTGAATTGCATCTTAATTATTATTTTTACATTTTTCTCTCATAATCATCATCACTTCAGCCGAAAGACGTCCACTACGGGACATAAGCCTCCCCCATAAGGTGTGGGGGGGGGGGTTTACCATAATCGCCACGATCGGCAGGCGGGTTAGCGATCGCAGAATGGTAGTAAAATGCATAGAGAACGCTGCTGCCGATTCTCTAGTAAGTCCCTTAGTCGCCTACTACGACACCCACGGGAAGAAATGTGATGGTGCTATTCTTGTACGCCCGGCAACACACGCTCTCATAATTACTCTCACTTTCAAACAGCTCAAGAAATGGTGAAAAAAATTGTTAATCTATAGGTACTAATATTATAAGGAGGAAAGATTTAGGTGTAGGTAGCCCGGGTAGACGGCGCGTTGCGTTCCACGTGCGCCTCAAAGAGATATCAGCATCAACTAGTGGGGTCCGCAAGGGCCGATGCCTGCCAGGGGTGTGGGTTGTTCGAAAGAGATACCGTGGCCCCTGGTACACACGCAACTGAAGGAACACGGGTGGGTTTTAGTCAGTAAAAGTCTGACACGCTCTCTTGCTCCACCCAGAGTGGGAGAAGTTATTTGATGATTCCCCACCCTCAAAAAAAAAAGCTGTGTAGGTGTCCTTATAGGAAATGGTATGAGTAAAAGCAAAAACCCACACAAACCCAATAGCAATCATATCTTCCAATAAAGCATTCCAAACTGCATATTGTTACCAAAATTACTCCTTATTGTTCCACTCGGCATAAATCACGAGCGAGATTAGGAAAAATACCGTTATCAGTGTGTCTCGGCTTTATTGCCCGCGAAGAAATATTGCCTCCGCCTTAAGTACTTCCGTTTAGCGCTGTGTGTCATAATTTGAGGGTATTTGTGTTTTGTATACCGTGCGGTTGGCTTTTGTAGCGTCAGCATAAAAGGGATTGTTCGAAGTGGTGAAAGTTGTTTAGCGGTGTGAATTAGGTAGTAATTAATGTAATTTGCGCTTATTTATATACAATGTCAAATGAATTCTTCAGTGTACGCTCGTATTTGTAACTTTTGCAAACGATTTTGCCACGATCCTGGATACTTTTACTTTTTTCGCTTCTAATCCAAAATCCTTGCACATGTGACTGCCAGTTTTAAGTTCAAAGATGGACTACAACAATTACTGGGCGTTTTGGGGGACTGTCTTGTGTATTTTGATGTTCGAAAAGTGCTGATTTTTAGCTTAATTTGAATAAATGACTTTTGATTTGGATTTGACTAACTCCAAAACATAACGTCACACCTCTATTCATCGAAGGTTTATGCAGAAACAAGTATAAACGCCCACATTTCATCAGTTTGTTTAAGTCCCATGTAACATCTCACCCGCTGGTGACCCCATTCCCATCAACCGATCACAGTCAAGACTCCGGACGGCTACTGTGAAAATTCCTAATAAAAAAAAAAACTCCAAGGTCGAGTAAACTGTTAGTTTGCTTGCGACCACAACACTAATCAGAAAATCCTAAAATATTTTCTAACTTTTTCTGCTGTCCGTACATACGAGTATTTGAAGGGAGCCGGGTGTTTTTTGGTGTTAGACGAAATCAGGGCCCCGTTGTATGTTCCCGACTTTATTACCCGTACGTGTCATCGGAAATACTAATCTTGTTACGACTATATTACTAAAATCTGGGATTTCAGTATGAGTTAGACGTTTGGGTAAGAAATAAATGTTTGCTACACATGTGGTTAAAGGCTCAAAAAATCTCGTGATAGCATTATACTCATCTAAACGATTTTTTATTTTAATACTATCTGCTGCTCCCGGCTTCCCCCGCATGGATGTCATAAATTATCCCACGGGAACGTCAGCTATCCCAGGACAAAAATCAGCTATCTCCAGTGAAAGTCCCTTCAAAATCGGTCCAGCCGTTTAGAAGATTAGCCGAAATATACGGACTTTTTTTTTAACTATAAGTTTCGTCACTATGTCGTTTTTTAAGTATTTAGTAAAAAGCTGTTATTTTGATTTTATTACACACAATTTTGTTACATTTCAGGCCTAAACAGCTGAACAGATTTGGATATGGCACACGACCTGTGTTAATGGGCATAGAGATACTTTTTATCCCAGTAGTACTCTCCTGAGGCATCATAACCGACCTACAGGCAGGTGAAGGTGCGAGCAAGACTTATGCTACGGCCACATTGTCGCATTATCGCAAACTTCATATCGCGCGCTCTTTCGCACATAGCTCGACGTCTCGATGTACAACGCAACGCGGGAGAGCGCTACTTTTAGTTCGCGATTACGCGACAATGTAGCCGTAGCATTAGGATTATATGTGTGGCTGTGAAAAATGACCGACCCGGAAATCGACCCCAAAACGCAACGTTTGGCATTTTCACTGGCTAGACCAACTAGGCATTACATTACACAACAGTACTTAATTATAAGTACAACATCTCAGAAAGCTTTTACGATTCACGAGTCCATCAAGAAAATATAATTCAAAATTCATTAATATATAACGTAGGCGAGCAAGTTCCAGTCAGCAAGACCGATGGCGACCATGCTCATTCTTTAATTAATTATTTAACTAATTACTTCTCAAGTCTGTAAGTGTAATTAATTAGTCGCTCGACGTGACTCGCCATTAAAAATCTTAGTAACTTTTGTACGGTGTGTAATGTTTTTGGAAGGATGTTATTTCGTCATCAGTTTTGTGATTTCTTTATAATGTAATTGAAGGGTGTCGTACAGACCATCAAACTGAACAATTTTCTCCACGGGACCAACATTGGGACCACGAAAAAATCCAGACGTACCATATATTTAGGTAGGTATTAGAGTTTTGTTTGGGACAGTTGATACATTTTGCACGATTAACATTTGATGGAACCTTTCTGAAGAACGGAACTATGAAATTCAAAAATAATTTTTCAAATCTGAGTAGTAGTTAGTTCTAGAGATAAACTCCTGCTAAACGGCTGGACTGATTTTAATGACATTTATCGTGTGTGTTTAAGTGTCTTCCTGGATGGTATAGATACATAATTAAAGCCGGAAGGTGGCGCTGTTTGGGCACGACAACGTCTGTCAGGTCCGCTGGTGTTAGTATAGATAATAAACATGCTCCATTCAACGACTAAACATGACATACAAAGAGGTCTAAACAAAAAACAACCATTACAAAACAGCTCCAATTTCCCAGTCTTTACCACCACTACCGGATATTAATATTATATTAAACTAAGAACTAAAGCCATGGCAACACTTCTGTAAGTTCTCTACTTAGCAAAACCTTTCACGCTAAAAGAAACACTACAAATATTACGTGTAAACCAGCACTATTGTTCACGATTTCTAAGAAGGCTCGTACTTGAACTTTCATCGAGGGCCAAAGGTCCGGTTTCGTGTAAAAAGGCGCGAAAAGAAGGCGGCCATTACAAGACACGCACACATACACACAAACAAATATGAAACGTCAATACGTACAGCCAGGGAACGAAAAGGTTAAGCAGTTTTCAAATACACAAATAGTGGGCCAGTGTTATCAGACCGGACTTACGAGTGAAATGAAATAAAAATTAAATACACACTTTTTAATGTATTTAATTAAATTACCATTGCTCTCAAAAAGCTGAATAAAAACATCGTGATACCCTAGAAAAAAACCCACCGCGATTGTATTACGCCTGTAGTAAGGTGAACTTAAATTCTACGGCTTAAAACAAATACTCCTCCATACACAAAACATACTCATGTGAAGTAAGTTCTAAAGGTTGTTGGCAGTTTATGCTCGCCTAGTACAGAACTTCGTTTTACGCAGGTGGTTATGTTTTAGCCGGTCATCCCTTCCGTATGGCTTCTAGCTAAACATAGATACACATGATATAAATGTTATGTTTTGACCGTAGCGTGGGCATTCAGAGGGTTTTGATACGGATTAGTACGTACCTAGTCATTATGGAAATTATGTTTATTGACGTATCGATTCAAAGATGGCAACCATCAGTGTGCATGGTTAAAGATACTTACCATTTCTGACCTACAAAGACTTAACCATTGGATTATAGCAGTTTTTCCATAAGTATAAATTTTTCTGCCTTTATGTAAGCTTGTCGCGTAAGTCTATTGCACTGGAAAATTCAAGCGACTTCATATTTCGGAGTTTTCAATTCAGATTTTTCTATACCGAATTCTCAGATCCGTGTTATAACGGTAAAAAGAAATGTAAGTTGTTTAAGGTGACACTTGTCCACATTTTTTCCATACAAACTTCGGGAGGGTTTTACTCCACTGTTTGACATGGTACATCAAAAATTAAACATGCTATAGTTTTGTCTCGTTATTATTATTGTCTGTACGGAAACAGAATACTAAAATAAAAAGCCATTAAAAAGTTATGAGCCAACAAAGATTCGTTTTTCTTGCTAATTTAACCTAACTTTGAGCGTGTTTAAGTAATAAAAGGAGTGTAAAATCTCGAAAACCAAGACGGTACCGACAAAGTTCAATTAACAATAAATTCAATAAACTTTATTGGTCTTTGATTTATGTAGTGGTTTTTTCATAAAACCCGATCTTCTGAAGGACTTTTCTTAATTTTTTCTTATTTTTTTTGCCATTAATGCTCCTGCATCTCACTCAATAACGTTGTGCGTGTAGACTAGCGTCTAACTGCTCACCACTGATACTATCTCTGTCGGATACAAAGCCTGGTGAGACAGCGTGATTTTTAGCCAGGCCCACCAGTGAGTTCGAGCCCGCGCAAAGTGTCCCCTTAAGTACCTTTTTATAAATAAAAACTGAACATAAGGCTGTCTAAGCATATTTAAATTACGAACGCCTCTTCTAAAATGCCCAACCGAAACATTCTAAATTCGAAAGTATCAAGTGCCGGCGCCATTTTTCGCAGCAACGTATTTACAAATTCAGGGTTGCCAGTGTTTGCCAATTTGCCAGCCACCGTTCACACCTGTTGTGAACTTTTAGTGTTACTGAGGCGGTTTATGTTTCCCTAGTAAAGTATGTGGAGGTATATTATGGAGGGTAGTCTTTGGATATAATCGTGTGGAAGGTTTTGGTATGTTGGAAAAATGTTGGTCATTTCTGGTTCTGTGTTGGATACCTTGTTTAAGACTGGTACTTACTGTTATAAGGGACTTATAAATGGTTACATGTGGAAGGAAGTACCTTCCATCTGCTTACCCTTCCAAGAATAAAGGAGTTACTGGATAAGCTTTTATCCAGTGCGCAAAGTGTAACCATGAATTCAGCATATGATTCTAGACCGCAGAAAATTTTCGCCAGTTATAAAAAAATACCTACGCGGTCAAAATGTATGGAACAGCTGATTTTTTTTTATATAACCGGCGAAAAAATTCTGTGCTAGGGGAGTCTAGAATGAAATGCTGAATTCATGGTTACAGTTTGCGCACTGGATATTTTTTTTTCCTGTATATTGGTCTAGGTACTCAGATCTCTTGGATTACGTAAGGTCCTTAAAGCTGATTCTACTCGTAGCATCCTGCATCTGCACTCTTTCATCTATCGACAATTATATCACTGACCGACAACCACAGTCACTGGCGGTTGCGCTGACTGTCAAAGATCCTCGAACGACAGCCAGGACCAACGGCTTAAGGAGCTTTCCGAGGCACGGATGGGTCTTAATTTGTAAAGATGATGATCCATCCACGAACCAATCGTGGCAAGCGTAGCTTAACCTGATCGATTGACCCGTGAAGCAAAGGCATACCACCAATTAGTACCTACCTGAGTTTACTCACAGATGGCGTTATAATAAATAAAACTAAGAAAAATCCCCGGCGTATGTTATTATTTTGACCAGTTTAAGCAAGTTCCTCACTCCTGAAACGTATTTATGGATAAACCATAAAGTACGACGATTATGATATTGTAACAATCATTACTAAACGTTGGCTTTGACTACCTAGACAACCGCCCATTGCGCCACCAGACATGTCCTTTTAAATCTTTTTAATAAGGGTGGAAAGTGATCAACCGCCATTGTCCGTGGTTGAAGGTAAAACTACTACTCTCATTTCCCAGTTTCTTATACCAAAACTTAAAACTTCATCTACGCAAAAACTGTAGTTACTATGAACTACACAAATAGAATCGAGGGCAATATTTTGATAGTACTCTCAATTAGTAACGCACACATTTATCTGCCTTCGTTCGGGCAACCACAGCAACTAGCGTAGATAACTGGTTTGTAACGAAGGCTTTGCATAACCATCGATTTGTTCACTAACTAGTTGTTAGATCAACGTTATTTAAAGTTTAGTTTACTTTAGATCAAAGTGTTGTAATTTTTGGGAAATATTCTTTTTTAATTCTAACGTCGAAAATACACGATTCCATTCTGTCGAAAATAGAGAGTAAAATGTAGAACACTATGAATTTGATAAAATGTAGCCGTAAAGGCTCCCGCAGACCGGGTCGATGAGATACGACGCAACTTTAGCAGATCAATTTCCATGAAGTTTTAATAGGAATTGTCCCAGTAAAGTCCCGTCGCGCTGTCGTGTCGCATCTGTCCGCGGAACCTTTATTTCTACGCTAATTTTCACCGGTAGAAACTTTTGATAACCACCCGCTACGATCCTAGTCTCATTCAGAAATCTGGTCCTACACGCACACCGGTTGGCAACACTAAGCACCTGACATTTCGAAAACACCACCAATAAAGTTACTATTGTCCTACTAGGGAGTCTCCTCCCGGCGTTTCCAGTTACATCTGTGTTGACAACACTACAGCAGGTAATAGCATGACGCTTTCTATTTAAACTCTACCGTAGAATTGAAATAGCTTGTTTACATTTCTCGGTACAAAACTGTCAATTTTCCACACGGAAACGTCATTTTTGTCTAGTCTTCCGTCGACAAAACGCTTCTCTACGGTTCGCGTGCAGCTAAGAAAGCAAGTGAAAATAATTTCGTTTTTTACAAACAAAATCTGCTCCACACACTCCAGCAAGCAATATGAAGTCAAAGTAATCAGTTACACAATTACTTCCCGTAATAAAATTCCAATTATTTAACAAACAAGTGCGCATGTCTGCGCTGTGAATGTGATACACATTTACAATGGCTCGTCCTATTGTATTGTTTCCCGTTTTCTGCGTAAGTGACAATGGGGACACTCGTGACAGGCGTGGCGCAGAACTGACGCTGAGTCGTGGTAGGTTTTCCGAGGAAATGGGAGTTGGTTCGTGAAAAATAGAGGAATATTCAATGTTGATGGTATGCGAATTGTGGAAAGTGCATGGATGCTAAAGGCGCCTCATACATATAAAATTCTAAAAATGGTTGTTGAGAATTATAATCTATTGTAATCTCAATTCAAACAGGCCTTAGGATAAAGGCGCACCGAGAGATTTTCGAAATAATTGCATTCATTTGATCCCTTGAGGTTAAGTAATAATGATGCACAAAGTCTTAACCTTTATATAACGATTTACTCTATAAATCACTTAGAAACACGATTACTTGTAGTTTAATATGTGGACAAAAAACCGAAGCAATTTCTAAAAACAAAATAAACCTGTAGTACGGCGTAAAGATTTCACCGAAGGTCATCAGTTTTTCAAGAATAATTAAACGAAATGTTTTGTATGGCGTATACATGGAACATTTTCAAAAAGTGTATTTGTTTTGATAATACGAAGGAAATACTTAAATTAGCGCGCTCCACCGGCCTGGTGCACCATTAAATAGAAGAGGGCAAGAGTTCATGTGTTCACTTACCGATAACACTAGGTAATAACATGGGATGCCTACGATTACGTGCAAGCGTTTATTTTAGCTAAGTTATCAGACACTTACAAACTACATAACTGGTACAAAAAACTAGAGAAACTCACATACGCAATCGGAATCATGAACAAAAAAAGCCTAGTTAATTATTAACAAAACGTCAAACAGAACTTTAATCAAGCTGCACAAATATTAGAAAAGTCCTAACTACACAACGCATAGATCATTAATATTGAGTGCGCTATAACATACGGTTAGAGTGTCGCCTAATGACAACATACACACAATGCAGATGCAGACAGAAGGGCCACAGGGCCCACGGGGCACCAAGATAATAAAAGAAAGAAAGGAAGATAGAAAAATTAGTTAATTTGTCACAGTAACACGTGCAAACAAAAAGATCAGTTAAGGCGGAGATTTCTGGAAAACGCTCAAAATGGTGGTTTTTAAAACCAGTGTATCTCTTTAACTGTAAATATTTTTGAAAGCAAAAAAATATATGATATTTTCCAGTCTTTTTTGCATACAGTGATGGATACTAAAAACATAATTAAACATACTTTAATGCATCAAAAAAATCGTCGAAGTCACCTTTTAATAATCTTTAAAACCAGTTTATCCCTTCAATAACAATTATTTTTATAGTTAAAAATATACCATACAATTATAAATGCCAAACTGCATTCAGTGATGGATTATTTATTATAAAATAGTTAATATCTCATTTTATTTTCATTTTTACGACAATGTTTGCTCGCATCGGATTGCAGTAAGAACTATTATTGCTCATAACGACAATACGACGAGTACATTCAAAATTACCAGGGCCTTAACTCGAACAATAAAGAAACAAAAAATATATAGCTATAATCTCGACCACAGAACAGAAATATTCGGTAGCTGCACGTCGCGACTGCGACTTGAAGGTTCTAAGACCCAGCATTATCCTGTGCACAATGCTGGGTCAAATCAGCGCTGTGCTATGGGGGACCCACATCCCCCATACAACAGCGTTGATTTTTAGTGGTCACCCGAAAATAACACAGCTAAACATAGAATGTAGTTAAAATATTGGAAAGGGCGCGCTATTTGCGACACTATCTACATCATCTGCCTAGCCTTTTTCCCAATCACGTTGGGGTCGGCTCCCAGTCTAACCGGATGCAGCTGAATACCAGTATTTTACATGGAGCGACTGCCTATCTGACCTCCACAACCTAGTTACTAGGTAATACGATACCCCTTGGTAAGAATGGTTGTCAGATTTTCGGGCTTCTGACGACCCGTCACATACACACCACGCACACACACACACACACACTACCGACACTATCTACATTCTTACTAATATTATAAACGCGAAAGTTTTTATTTATGGATGTATGGATGTTTGTTACTCTTTCACGCAAAAACGGCTAAACGAATTTGGAAAAAAATTGCCACACAAATAGATTATAACCTAGATTAGCACATAGGATACTTTTTATCCCGGTAGTACGTTCCCGCGGGATAATTATTAGACTTCTACGCGGGCGAAGCTGCAGGCGGAATCTAGTCAGGTTATGAGTGTAGGCACTGTACAGTTGTATACAGTGTCATGAGCATGAATCTGGCTTATTTTAAAAAGGTCACACTTTCAGACCGTATACAAACTTTTAATTGTTTTATTCCGTAACGCAACGTCAAGATTTTACCCGACCTTTGACTTTATTTTGTTATTTCTTCTAAGATTAATTTAGATTTGAAATGCCAGAGCTATTTCTTCAAACGATACAAAAATGTTGACTTGAAAAGTTTTTTTTACAAGACGAAAGGACTGACATAACCAGAGATATTAAGGTGAGTTCTAAATCCAGGAAAGGGAAAGGTCCAGTTAAAAACCAGCATCAAGCAATAGTTGTCTGGCATTCATACTAAACTGAGCCTTTTTGGCATAGCGCAGCTGAGAGGCACACAATACTGTTTCTTAGTTTTGCGTTTTTTTTTTTTTGTTTGAATACACGGTGATTTTTTAGTCATCGTTTAAATTTTGCAGGGTGATAGTACCCGCGAAATTGAATAATTTTCTCCAAGGAATATGGGTCGAAATATGCAAAAATAAATCGGACCTGCCGTACAAAATCGATCAGCTGACTATTGATTTTGTATGGGAGGTCCGATTTTTTTTACTGGTTCTATCACCCTGAAAAATTTAAACGGTGACTAAAAAATCACCCAGTATAGTGTACACGCGACTACACTGCATTTTCGTACAGTGCGAGATCCGCGTAAACTCGAAATGTATAGCTTGATGTGTAGCCGTGTGTACCTCAACCAAAGGGGTAATTCATTATATACTGTCAGTAGGAATCGGTTTAATTTTGACAGTTCCACAACATTCATTGCGTTGTTTTTCGTTTCTAAGCAGACAATATATATTTTTGAATAATAATAAATAACGGATTAACTCTGTGATTAATACTATGCTACTAACTACCTCTGATTAATACTGTGTTACACAATTTATGGTGCTGCGTCAAATAAATTGATTTCTTTCTAAATCGGTAATGTTAGTGGACATTCTGTCGATATACCTATTACTCCAGCGGAGCCAGCGCTGTGTCGCAACACCTATATTTTATTTTCTACTCTCCACAGTAATTGCCAACCCCCCACAATTCAAGTAGGTACACTGCAATCCTTACTACATTTCTCAACAAACCTCATTTGACATTTTATGAAATCGTTACAAAGGTATTTCTCTGTTTCTGCTAAAGAATTATGATTTAGATTTATGAAGTACCCGCTTTTGTTATAAGCAGGGTGTAATTATGTTATGAGCTGTTATTTTACGCTTGGAAATGGTGTTTCGTTGGATTTCTGAATTGTTTAATGTTGTTTTAGCTTTAAAACGGCACCTACCAAGTCGTTTCGTGATTTTGAACCTTCTATTAAACGAGCGGTAGCGGTAAATACCTAAATGTTACTTTAATACGATTTTTCATTGTTGCAAAAGTAATTATCATAATATTCCCACTGCTGGGAGATATGCCTCCTCTATTTGAGAGGGTGTGGACCGTAAGCCACCACGCGGGTGTAGGACATCTATTCTGGTTCTCCCACGATGTTTTCCTTCACAGTTTTGAAACCAATGGTGATAAAATGAATTTACACTGGTTTAGAACCTACGACCTACAACGCGTTGAACGCTGCTAATTTTATATGGATTCCCTATATATACAGGCATGCCTAAATTGGGAATCCAGTATCTGAATATTTAACTTTTTACTACAGACGCTTGAAGTAATGTTTCTAGTGAGATGATGAAGCAGCCCGAGTGTCCGTAACACATGTTAATTCCTAGCACAGAACTGGGGTTTGCTCTGCTCTCCACTGTAATATTCCTATCCGACAATCATGATGTAATATTTAAGTAAACCTGTACTCAAAGTTATTTGAAAATAAATTATATATGCTCTACGCTCCGTTGAAAAAAAACATGAGTTCAAAATTAAAAACAAACCATCAAACAAGCCAACTACGATTAAACTTCACAAATTCATCAAAATTTTATTACACAACGAATAGAAAGCAAACAAGATGTTTGAAAATAACTTCAGTACTGTCAACAACTATAAACACAGGTTTATTGATTCGTGTCTGTCACAGTACACGCTATTCGAACAACTTTATACGACGATTCGAACAAATATACTGGAGTTTGAAATTATGCAGCCGTGTTTGCATTGGCTCTAAACATAGTCGTCAATTGTTTAATACTTCTAATTGGTTCAGAATTGCTATAACGCAGTTGGGAAGCGTAATTATCAATGCTCGTTCGTTTCCTATATGACAAAGCCTTTGCTACGTGTTTAGGACAGGTAAATTATGTAATGAAATAGAGGAAAAGTTTTTTTGATACAACTATGGCGTTCATAGTTATTTTCATTATTTTTGTTAAATATAACTTTTTATTAACTTTTGCTCCTACTAATAGACTAACATTTACAGCCATTTCATCATACGATTTTCTTCATATTTAGGTTAAGTGAATAAATAATGTCCCTAACATGAGGCACAAAAAACCGGTGTCCCACATCAAATTATTTCATAATTAAGGCAGGGCTTACACCTGGTCCCGACTGTCACTGACATAGATATGTATGTATATGTGTGTGTACAATTTTACATGTCGACTGGATGTAGCGTGAGATATACCAAAACAAAAACAAAAAAAGAATTTATGTGTTTCATACGGGTTTACTTTGGCGGACAGATGAGTGTTTTCTATTGTTTTTATAAATATTTCAGTGTCTGACAAAAAAACGATTGAAGGACAGACGAAAAATACAAAACTGGTTGAATACTTCTGAACAAGATAGACATACATTTACACTACGAGTTTCATAGGAATGGAAGCAGGTAACCTAACTAAACCAAAAAAAAAAATCTAGAACATCTAATTTACTTGCCTCAGACCTCACAAAAGCCATGAAAAGAAAGAAAAACGCCCAAAGCATGTGAAAAAACAAAGAACGAACTCTGTTCCTACCTCAGCAAGCTCCCCCTACCGTACTTATTAAACCATCGCAGATGATATTGTGAATTGTGACATAAACATGTAAATATAATAAGTATACATAAAGAACAATTTTTATAACCCGTCTTTATTACAGTGCTTTATTATTTTTATGAAGAACGTGGAGATTAAGGCCGATGTCGACGTGACTTGCGACGTAATAATGTGTTGCCTATCAAATATGTGATCGTTTATGGATGACGAGGGAGTATATCGTGCATGATGACACTTATTTATGAGCAGGAATTTAAATAGGGTGTTCTTTTTTACATATTCATTCGTACTATGGAAGAAATCCATATCTATACAGTTTGAAAACAAAATCCCATGAACACGATGACTACATCTGTTAACTGCCCTCTACCGCCCCTGCCGAGCGCTGCAAGCAAAAAGAGACCATAAGGTGTATAGATATGGATCTCCACGATAGTACATATACTCGCACCTTATTCCCATGGGATTAAGCAGAAATAACAGCAGCACACCTTGTGCTTCTTTTACGTTCATGAGGTTCTTTTAACTGAACAGAGAGCCGTGCTGCTAGCAAGCTTCTGAAGTCACTTCTTCCCAGCTAAAGCACTAGGAAGGATGAAGAGCGGACGTCTTATGTTATTTTTACGTTAAAAAAGTACTTTCAGCCTAGTTTTAATAAATGACTTCTGATTTGATTTGATTCATGCATCTGGTCATATACCCACATCACCAATAAGGTCACCGTAATTATATCCTTCTGGAGTGTCACCTCCAGGTGATTTCACTCACATCTGCCTTGTAAAACACCTTTCTGTTAGTCACCTTTCATTCAGTCCAATCCAGAAATTATGACTTTCTGTTTTATCTCGAACTAGAAACTAAAGTGTTACTGGCACAGTAAAGTTATGAAGTTTAAGCCCAGGGGGCTTAGCTTTTAAGAGCCTAATAGGGTTGCTGATAAGTAAATATGCTGTTAAACCCTATGTTAGCTCTTGTTGTGTCAATTGACCAAAATTACAATCACCAATATAAATAAAATTGCTGCTTTAAACGGTATTTGTGTTTGTAACGGTTCCGTGTGTTGCCGGACGTAAAGGAATAGCACCATCCCATTTCTTCCCGTGGGTTTCGTGGAAGGCGACTAAGGGACTTACTAGAGAATGGGCAGCAGCGATCGCCAACCCGCCTGCCAAGCGTGGCGATAATGGTAATCATTACTTTTGTGTTGCCGGACGTCTTTCGGCTGAAGTGTGAAACGGTATTTTTACAATATTGGGGGTGGTACCGATAGAGGTGGAGTAGAACACTCTAGAATTAGATGGACATTATGTAGTGACTATTTTTGGTGATGTTCTTCAGAAAAGTCTGGTGCGTAGTACTTGAAGCCAGCGTGTGTGTGACCTTAAACGAAGCAAAACGAGTATGTCTGCCTACCCCATAGACAGAAGGCGTGAGCTTACATGATCAGCCTATAATATTCCCACTGCTGAAACAGTCTTCTCTGTGAGAGGGAGCGGGCTTCACTACGCGGGCCTAGTGCGGGTTGGTAGATGTCACATGTCTTCGAATACTTGGTTCTAGGACATGCCGGTTTCCTCACAATGTTTTCCTTCATAGTTTTGAAGGCGTGAGCTTATGTATGCGTATTTACGCGTGCTACTCGACTTTGGGAAACCGCAGGTCAATAATTTACGAGACGAATGTGCATGTCTATTCTAAAATGATGTTCTGAAATACATATTACATGCTTGTTTTGTAGGTATAGTAATATTGTATAACACGAAGGCAGCTAAAAGCTAAAAAAAACTACGAAAAACCTGTCCCCAACACATGCCGTGGTCCACATTTCACATGCCATATATTCATCGACGAAAAAAACCCCCATTGCGAGGATACAGCGTTCAATCCACAGTGCGTTTTTATTAAGTCATACAGCTATAGGTTGGCCGTTATTACGTCGGGTTCCGTCGGTCACTTGCGTCGGTCAATTTTTGGGTCAAATCGAACTTTCTCCCCCGTATATTTTATGCGGGTATCCCTTTCTGCGGATTACCGACAAGTTTTGGTAAAGTTTCGCCTTTTGATGTTTCGATTGTTCGACCTTTGAATTTTACTTTCGTTCGTTTGTGTTTAAATGTCCGCGTTTTTGCTCTGGGTTCTTTCTTCAAAAATATTTTATGGGTTTGTTTTTCTTGAAAACTTCTTGTATGAAACAAGAAGTTTTCACTGTCATGTCGTGATGAAACTTGGACTTTTAGTTATGTCAACCCGTCGTAGGCTAGCGTGGTGGTTAATGCTTGTGTCTTCTCTTTATAAGAAGCTTTTGCCTTGAAGTAGGACAATACTAGGCTGGTAAAATTAAGAACAAGTTTAGCGTATTGGTAGAAATATTCATGAAACTAAACGCATTCAAAACTAATTACCGTACTTTAGTTAGCCGATTTATATTCATAACCTAAAAACAGACCCCTTAAAAGCTAAAAAATAACCTATCAAACGCTAGTTTACGAGCCAATTCAAGCAAATATAAGCATAATAATAATCTAGTTATTACATCGCCGGTGCATTTTGAACTGTAAAACGTCTACTGTCAAAGTATAATGAATTGTAAGAGAGAAGCGGGTAGGCTGTTAAAGTTACCCCTTGTCACGACAGGGGCCCGGCTCACGCGATGTTAATTAAAAAAACCGACCGAATCTACATTTTGATAGTTTAGTAGTGGTTCTGCATAGTTCAGTTTAAAGTTGTCAATGGTAAACACGAATCAGTTTGCAAATCATGATACAAGTTATGGAATCAGGCGTTACTTTGCGGCAACTCTATTGTAGGGTTGGGATGCAAGTTTTATTTTTACCATCGCACCTTCTACCTGTGAATTTTTTGTCGGTGGGCGGGCAATGCTGTGTCAGCATCCAAGTCTACATCTAGCTTTTTGCGGAATTAAAACTAAGTATTGAAATCGCTTATAGTCTTTAAATAATGTAATTTTTATTAAAAGGCTTCTTTTGTATTTCATCATCATCATTTCAGCTCAAAGACGTCCCCTGCTGGACATAAGCCTCCCCCAGGCTCCTCCAGTTCGACCGGTCTTGTGCTTCCCACATTCAGCGGATTCCCGCGGCCTTCACATGGTCATCAGTCCTCCTTGTGGGGCCATCCCACTCTACGTCGTCCGGTAAGCGGTATTATGTAGGGGTCTTTAGGGGCATTCAGTTTCATAGAAAAAAAAAATAATTAAACTTTGTTTTTAGTTGTCAAATCTAACTCTATCCATTCTTGCGAAATCTTTGTTAAACTATTAGTAAGCTTGTAATGATTTTACAGATCACAAAAATTACGTAATGTTATGATTGACAGTTCTCAGTGCAAGTAAAGAACCTTTTCCTACGCAACCCTAAAACTGCGACGATTGGTCAACGGCCTTCCACAATAACCTTGTATTCGAGTTTTATTTAAAGCACAGACGCCTCCACAAAATGACTAATATCTACCCACATAACGTAAAAACTCATGATGGACTAATTTAGACTAAATTGCGTTAACCTAGCCATTAGTGACACGTTATCTTCTTGGCTCACCTGATAAGTCATTTTATGTCTGGCTTTCATTTGTTGGGTTAAAAAGGTACGTACGTTATGGGTATATGGTAGGTAGTTTATGGTTTCGTGTGGCGACTCTGGAAGGTCGACGTACGATTGTAAATAATCGTAAAAGTATGAATTTACTATGATTTTAGACACGCCAAACTGTTGATGTGACTGAAATAAAACATTAACGTTCTACGGTTATGTTTTGTTTGTTTAAAGAGAGATGCAGAGACGAACGATGGTAAGAAAAACGTAGAATAGCATAGTCCTAAATGATGAATGGGATTCCCGACGCCCAGGGCGTCACCGTCTCCTGCGGCGGCTAGGGTCGTGAGGGCGCATAGACTGCCTCTCCCTCACGTGCGCCGCTTCCCTCTTCGCGAGCATTATGCTTCGCTAAAGGAGGTGACGGCTACCCATGCACTCTCGCTCCGTACCATGATTTGGACCAGGGCCGGACGCGAGAGATCGCCGCCGCCAATCGCCTCCATCTTCCCACCTTTATACCCAATTTATTTGAGGTTGGCGCAACATTTCTTCTTCCTCCACGTACTCTACCGTACAAATTGTAGATATCAAATATTATATTGGGTGACACAAAGGGTGGCTTTATCGCTAAAAGCGATCTTCTAGGAATAAATTTGTTGGTTCTATTGAAAAAAAATATACTTAAACGAGAATAACGTCTATAATCGGGTCTTAATACATATGTCTTGAGTGTTTGGACACAGCCCCCAATAGGGGTGTAAGATTGACTTGGATCTTCTATCTGCTTCTAGCTGGATCAGAAAATGTTCAGCAATTTTTACATGAAAAGAGACTACACTATCTAGCCAGGCTACCTACACTGTCAATCCACACTTCAGGGCATTTGGGGGACGTAAAACACAGTCTGCCAACAGTTAAGCACAGACGTCGCGACATAAATAATTACACGGGCACTGCACACGGGGATATACGGGGGACGACGGGGGACAAGAGGGACACGGGGGAAAAGGGGACAAGTTATAGGCCCACCGTCAAACCGCAACTATGTTGTGGTCGTTGCTGACTTTGAACAGTTTGTATTGTCCTTATTTTCAGTTGTTTTTATTAAAGATGGTGATTGGGTGTGCAGACGAGTGTCCAGGTAGCGATGTCCGCAATTTGATGATTGTGTTGATAGTCTTCCTCATAGATTGGAATAACAGTACAGTAGTGTCAAGATTTTCCTCATTACCTGCTTGAGGTACTCTCTTTTGCAGGTGTCTAAGCTTGTTGAAGTTGAGTCTGAGCTCGTTGAAGTTTCATTGATTTTGATTGTTGAGCATTCTGCTTAATTGTCTGTTTTGTACGTTCTATACAAGTTTAACTCTTGTTTTGCCGTGTTTTGGTAAAGTCGGAGTAATTAATTGTTAAGCAAACTGACTACTAACTTAAATTACCGTGTATTACAACTGTCACAACTGTCATTCTTTGGCAGTTGTATGCAACTCGGCAATTTGACGTGGAGAGTTTTGTTTAACGATTAATATCCCTAATTATACTTAAGCACACGGTCAATACCAGTTAAGGGTTAGTGAATAGTGCGTACTTTTACCCAAATTCCATGAAGCACACAAAAATAGTGACAGAAATAAAATAAAAGAGTTTGCTGAAAGTGTTGTAGCCGTACCGATCACTACCGCATTTTGAATAGTGCAATTTATTTGTGTCAGTTTTCATATAGTTTTGTGTACAGAGGCCAGCACATCAAGCTACCCCAATCTGTCAGATTTCCTTGATAGTTTTTAAACTTTATTACGACGGAAGAAGGTTCATTTTCAATTGAGAAAATTCGACAGTTTGGGATAGCTTGATGTGCTGGCGTTTGTATTACGATGAGACGACTCTTAACAACAAATTAATGTGAAGTAGACTCAATAACGGCATTTAATAGTCACATTTAATTAACACTGAGACAACTGTTTATACAGAAATGTTACAAAGTTGTACTGTAGTAATCTGTTTCATTTGTGTACAAATGAAACTCCCTTCATTGTAAACTAATGGGTGCAGGTGCAATTAAAATTGACTAATGGATTTTAGTGTGAAATTACCGTATTTAAGTTATCATTGGATTTTCTTTACTACTAAATAAGATTAATCAGTAATCTGGTCCGTTCACGAAAGTGATCGGCCGATTCCTACACAAACAAGTGAGTATGTCACCGACCGACTGAATTCGAGTACCTATACCTGATTCAGCATCACCGAACCGAGCGTGACGGCCCAGTTTCGTTCACTGTTTGAAAAGAGCGCAAGGTGTGCCTAAGACGCTTTCACATCTATATAAATAAAAAGAAAAGTCCTGATTGACTTCCTCATCAACGCCCAGCTCAAACCCTTGGACCTAGAAAGCTGAAATTTTGCACAGAGGTTTCTTTTATAATGTAGACAAGGAATAAAGAAGGATTCTTCGAAATTCAACCTCTAAGGGAGTTAAATAGGGGATGAAAGTTCCGTGCGGGCGAAGCCGCTGGCAAAAGCTAGTTACAAATAAGATCCGTGAAAAATCTAAAATCTACCATTAATACCTGAATATTTGACTCCATAGGCAATTCCTAATAACTCGTTAATTTTATACAATGATTATGGACTTTCTATCAAGACATACGTCTATCTCTAATACCCGGAGAACGAGTGATGACACTTGACATGTAATAATTTTTCCCATTATCATTCTGATCGTTTAATAATAGGGTTCTTCTGACACAACGGGGACAAGAATCCGTAAGAGATTTTTTTGTTCATGAGAATTTCGAAAATTTTGCAACTGTGCTTTTGAAAAATGTTCTGTATCTGTTTGTATTTGGGAGATTTTCAATTAAAACGTGTGTTTTCTATTTCATTAACTTAATTTAGAATTTCATTATGCAAAAACTTCTTTTTTCAATATTTTCATTTGTTGAATGTCACTTTTCCTTTAACGTCCTAAGACCCATCGTTGGTCCCTGGGACCTGCGCCTTTTTCCACTGTTTTTGAAGTCCTTTACCAGGTTATAGCCTTATTGATTGAAGTCTTAGTCAGAATAATGACAGCTTATTCAACACTAGCTTTTGCCAGCGGCTTCGCCCGCGCGGAACTTTCATCCCCTATTTAACTCCCTTAGGGGTTGAATTTCGAAAAACCCTTCCTTATTCCTTGTCTACATTATAAAGGGAACCTCTGTGCAAAATTTCAGCTTGCTAGGTCCAAGGGTTTGGGCTGGGCGTTGATGAGTCAGTCAATCAGTCAGTCAGTCAGGACTTGTCTTTTTATTTATATAGATAGATAGATTAATAACGTTCATATTTTTGTCCGATTTCAAAACAATCCATCCAAAAAATAAAGCGATTGCTACTCTTGTGCTAAGAAGGGTAGCATAATTACTGACCAGAGTCAAGCACATTTTGAAACCCAGAAGAAAAAAAAAACAAAATTAAAAACAATTACAACTTCGCAAACCCCATCATCAAATAAAACACCCCGTACTTAACTTTAATGCAACATGACATATTCCGTACTTAATTTAAAATGAAAATAATAAAGCCGAAGTCATTCGTTCGGAAGTAATGTGAGTACCGTCATGGCGTTTGCTGTAAAAAGGCTCGCGTTGCATGTGGACTCTCGATCGAAACATGTTTTGTGATATTAAATGGGCGATCATAGTTAATGGAATAGTTAATATTTTATGTGATGGAGTTGATAGTGTTTAATTGAAAAGTGATGATAGGGTGTCCCGATATTTGTGAAATAAGGCACAAAACGATAGAAAAAGTTCAGGTACCGGGGTCGTTATTGAAAGGCTTATTTTGTACTAGCATTTGCCAGCGGCTTCGCTCGCGTGGTGGTCGGAAACTATCCCATCGGGATAAAGAGTACCCTATGTGTTATAAACTATCTGTGTACCAAATTTCATCTAACCCCGGTTTGCCGTTTTTCCGTGATTGAGTAACAAACATCTAAACATACAAACTCACATTTATAATATTATAGTAGGGTAGGAACGCGAATGCGCGCGCGTATTGAACGCGTCAATCAAAACCATTTTCGTATTGTACATGATGACGCGACCTGTCGGCTCTCCAAGCAAATCTCTTTTATTTTTTAAATCTTCTAAATTTGAAATATCATAATATATCTCATTTTATAATGCTATCGATCAATCTATAAAATACTGACGGAGGTTGCATGGAAACGCCATGCAGGCTAAAACTTCTACAGTACATACTTTGGCTGCAAGATTTGGTATTTTTATTACACTCTAACACTCAGCTGGCCAGTGCTGAAACGAAGGGTCCCGAAGCCGTTCGTGTCACTTCGGCAGTGTTCTGTTCTGTGTGTGTAAATTGTAGTATCTCCCTATACCCGCTACCTCTCCGTACTTTTTATGCCCGTGATTGTGAAGTCAACAAACAGTGTTTACAGAAATTCACTAAAGTTGTTCGTCGACAGCCTTGGCTGACTTGGCGTACACGTACGCTGATATGCGAGTTAACACATTTTTTTTATCTAAGAAATTGCCAATGTCAGCGCTACTTGCGTGTCTACAGTTAATTAGCACCGCCTAATAACATCCTAAGCAAAGCTAACCCACTTATCTTTGAAAACAGAAGCTCGCTGTATGCCGACGTTTTCCCACGATAAACATCAAGACTCAAGTCTTTAACGTCCAAGATAAGACAGCCGCTTTCATACACACTCCTTTCCAAGTTCCATTAACTTTGGCAAGCAAAGACGGCGACTTAACTATGCATGTATCGTGTGTACATCTCTTTTCATCGCTCGCTGCCCACCGTTCACACTAGTTAACATTCCGCCGACCCGACTATAAGGGGATGAAAAAAGTCGACTCAAAGAGAACAGGTTTACCAACAGCACTCAAGATTCCATCTTTAGAAGGGGGCGCGAATTCGATCTCTTTAATGTTCACCTTTCAACTTCCAACCTTTTCATACCCGCCCTACAAAGTTCCAATACAAAAATTGAATACGAATATTTTTAATTGGAACACGGCTGCAGCGACAACAAACTTTGAGAATAGACCTAAAATTACAATATAGGTACATGCCTTATTAACATTACAAAGGGACCTTTCGAGACGGGTCATTCTGTAACCCTATCGTCGTCCATTAGTTAGTGGCAGGTTAATAAGGTTCTTTGTTGTCGCCACTCGACGCTTTCACAATTTCGCCTTGAATGCAGCTTATCTCCAGGCTTGTTTGCTTACACCCTCCGTAAAAGACCCACCGTACTACGTCACTCGCCAATTTTTGTAGTGTTTGTTGGAAATTATGAACGCAAGCCGAGATAGTCTTTGTGTGATTTGATAAATTTATCTCTTGTATCATGGAGATAGTTTTTGCATTCTCTTCAAAGAGCTTCGCAAAGTGCATATAAATCTGTAATCTGAGACAGAATCTCTGTAAGCGTTATTCTGTATAGGAGTTTATTCAAAAGCGCAAAAGTTCAAAGATCAAAACACGCTTTCCATTATCGGAATGTAATTCCAATAATGCGTATGATTTATAATCTTAGAATGCAATATCAAAGAACATGAAAGTGAGTAATGGAGCGTGAAGCTTGTAGTTCTATAACAGAAGCAAGTGAGTACGAAATATGTGTAAGGTAATCGTTTATTGAATCCAACATAATAGTAAGTTATCGAGAATTTTGTCGCTCAAAATTCGTTGGCTGAGCCTCTCAATAGTCGATTTAGGGGCGAAATGGAAAATTAATGGCACGGAAGTGAAATTCTTCGGATAAACCGGAGACAATAGACTTAGACGATCGTTTTAGAGCTCAACTAAAGACATTCAGTACCATTACTATCGGTGACAATGGCAGAGGAAATGGTAAAATTTTGTTTGTTTGTAAAAGATCTACGAATGGAATCCCAAATTCGTAAAACTGTTGGACAGTAAGCCAACAATAGCCAAAAAGTAGAAATAAAAACTCGACGATCCCGAGAATTACATATTCACGGACAAAATAATCAAAAAACATGAAGAGGAAAAATGGGGCAAAGGCACAATGAAATGGACATTGGTGACATATAGAAGAACATAGACAAGAATTTACTGTGTTTTCCACTACAAGTAAACTACATACGGAAGTAAGCAAAACAATTGAAAATATCAGTGGTGAGCATGTTTAATATTCCATCAATGCTACATGTGTTATCTTAAATGAACAAACATTCGATGTTCAACATAATTGAAGCCACAAACAAAAACAATGATAACAACAACACCAAACTACTTAAACAAACCGAAAATTATGACCAGCAATAACAAAACAAACCATGTAACTTCATAGCAATCCCATTATATTTATCAGTAGCAGCCTGTTACCGAGACCACTATCAAATTCTAAACAATAGTTGGCGCTGCAAACTGCGGTCACGCGGGCGCAACAATGGCGGTACGATCCGCTGCAAAACGATATTAAACTTAAATAGAAGGGACCATCGATGCAGAAACTTCCCATTACATGGGATCGAAAGAAAATCTCTTATCAGAAGCGATTATTGGGCCGGGATTAATATCTAACTGTGTGCGGACAGGAGCAGAGATGGGAATTTCGATCGGACGATCAAACCTCTGCGGTGTCGGGATTCTTTTGTTTTTTTATTAGTTGCCAGTAGCCTGCAAAATGGTTATGAAATAAAAATATTAAACTCTCGGTAGAAAAATCGTGAGCTAAGCTTTACAAGGATAAGGACTATTATTTATGTTGCCTCTTGATAGATCGTTATAAATCAATTTGGTGTTAGATTACTTAATTTGTAAGACGAAATCTGATATCTGTCTAACAAAGCTTTCGAGCACAGCGCTTTGTCAATGTCGAAATTTAGACAGAATATTGTAGATAATGATAATATTTAACAAGTAAACAAGAGAAGACCGCAGTCAGAGCATTCACACCGTTTACGTAAGAATCATCTTTAAACATTCGGCATATGAAACTTCATTCCGACCGAATCTAAAATCGATACCGTGGAAAGAATTCCATTCCAATGGAAATTCAATTCAAACCATTCAACGGTGCTCGCGGTGAAAACAATATTATTGGTGGACCACACGAAAGCCTATCTGATGTTGGGAAGCTAGGCTAATATCAAGTTTAATATTCATTGGGGCTGTTAGAGAAATAATGAAGGAAAATACATTAATGGTCGCTGATTTAGCAAATTATTGATTATTCGTTTTGAATAGCTTACCAAAAGATTAGCTTTTATTTTTGAATTTCGATTAAAACCTTTTTTGCATTGAGCGCGGTCTTGTCAATGTTGTCATTTGTTCTGTATTAGCTTGGGTTTTTTGTTTTTATAGTTGCCTATTTACTTTATGTCGATGGAAAAATTGATTTTTTTATTTTACTTATCAAATTTATTTCATTTGTGTGCAAATGAAATAAGTCGTTTCAGTAAATAACGGATTATTTTCAAACTCCATTCACTAAATATAAATTGATTTCTATTGCAAATAATAACTGTTATCTTCAAGAGGCGTGTTTATCGCTCATTCATATTCATAAGTCGAATGCCGCAGGCGCTTTTGATCGAACAAGGGTTACCACATTTAAAATTCAATTATTTCACTATTACATGTTTATTACATATCTTTTATCTACCTACAATAAAATAGGTACTTTTATATTCATTGATCTTTTTTTAATTAAGATTGGAAACATTTTTCGTCCTTGCTGTTGTTACTTTTACATGGATTTTCTATTAGTTAGAACTTAAGAATATAAAGAACAAAAAAATCCAACTTTAACAAAGCAAAAATTATTCTACTAACTTTGAAACTAAAATGTCGAGAATTCGCCCTTGTTCAGTTGGTACCCCTGAACTGTGAGCCCATGTAACTGTTTTGCGGGTTGAATAACCACTTATATTCAATGTTAGATAGCCCTAAATTTATTGTTGGAGAGAACATGAGACCTTAATTAATGGGCATTCTAAATCAAAGGGGTAAATATCTCCTGTCTATTAAGTGATGTTATCTGGTTTCCTGCACGAATTCCTTAGTCTCTTTGCCAAATGTTTGTGAAAATAATAGGTATTTATTTGTTTTTAATCGCCGTAATTTGTCGAGTATCATAGTTGGCACGTTTGTAAAAAAAAGTTTTTATAAAAAATCGCTCATCATCTTTCACAAGCGAAATTGCACACAGGGAGGGAAAGGCACATGTTTTAGATGTCATTCATCAGAACGAATACTACGGTACTAGGCTCTTATTCCCAAAAAGGTAAATGCCCCCACAAAACAACACCACAAACACCATACATTCGCACATCTGCACCCACTCCAGCACAATGGCTTTCATAAACCTATCCCTTCAAAACTGCACCGCAATTCCGGTCTACACTGGTTCAAAGCGGTGCAAAGCGGCGCGTCAAACCCCGCCATATCGTCGAACCCGTGACGCAGATATATTAGCATTTAGATTATGTCCTCCGGCAGTAGAGGACACGTGCTGTCGTTCGTGCCTACCTCTGATTTGTCCTCGGCACTCCTCCGCAAATGGACGAACCTCGCGTTTAATGAAAATAGAAATTCCGGTGCAAAGCTGCTATAAATGTTGAAGTTGACGGTAATTGACGCTCGGTGCGCCGTTTTGGTTTAATATTTCCAGGGATGCTATATCTTTGTTGGTGAATGATTCAATTGTTTCTTTGTTTGGGATGAAAATAAAGAATGTGGAAGGATTTTGCTTCTTTTGATGTGCAAGTTAAATGGAGGAATTCGAAGACCCACAATTGAAGCTAAAAGACTTTTTTATTTACAAATATCTCCAGAATTCACTTAACCTTTAAGTATGGACGTCATTTTTTCTTAACACTACTGTGGACGTGGAGTCTCACAGGCTCCTATTGCACACACTTTTTTTTTGGGAATTTGATATAAGATTGCTTTAAAACTGGTTGAATATTAAAGTTATGTGATTTAGCAATAAAATAACGTGCTTAAATAACCAACTTTTATTTACAAAATTATAGAAATTTAAAAAAATGAAATGTTATGGCACTTTTCAGTTTAAATCTACTTAGGTTACATTTTTAGGTATTAAAAACAGCTAAACTTATTACTATAACAAAATGAGTCTTTTTTTCTCAAAATATAGTATATAAGAAACCAAAAACACAAAACGCCCACTTCAGGTAACAAATATATAAAAAATTGACAACAGTCTAATAACGTAAATATATTGGCAGTCAGTGCACAAAGGTTTAGAACATTGGAGGCACACAGGTTTGTTGCACCCAACATAAACATGGGTAGTCATCCTATGTTTTTTCGCGGGACAGATTCTAAGTACTTTTCAGGTTCCTTGACTGGTTTTCTGATCCTGGACATCTTCTGTTACCATATCATTACCTAAAACTCGAGTCATGGTCAACCTCAGTAGAGTTTACTTCTCGAAAGTGGAATATTATCAATATTACTTCTCGATAGTGGAATATTGTCCTAACTATCACTACCCGATTCTTCTCCCCCTGGTCCTAATCATGATCTTGGTCCTGATCTTCATTATTGTCACTTTCATGATTTTGTATCACTTCAAATCAAATCAAAATATTTTTATTTCATATAAACCTGCATGGGCACTTATGAAACGTCAGAAGCTAGGTGGTTCGGACTCCAATATAAAAATCTTCAATATTCTCTTCATTGTCAGACTGATCCGAAGCTAACAACAACTCGCTCACTTCTTGTTCGAAAGATGGATCTCCTGCACGCAAATTTTTTCTCGCAGGGCCCTGAACAGTACTCGTAGATGCTCGTTTTGATTTAGAACTACCGGTTTAATTGTTTTTTGACATTTTGTACTACAAAATTTGAAGCAAGCATAATCGCCCTTATAAAATATATCATAGGGCAACAATGGACGTGTAGCCTGACAGGCTTCGGTCAATATTTTGATGGTCATAACTTACGTGATATTCATCGGAAGACGCAACCTCCTCCCTCGTTGGTAGTTTTACAACTAAAACAAAAGCTACTGAGCCGCACAATCGCGGGGAGTGGGGGGAATTAAGTGAAACGAAGAAAACGAAAACATCGAGTAGCCTGTGAGGCTCCACGTCCATACTTAAAGGTTAAGAAAATTTCCTTACATACACCTTCGCTACATAACTTAGATAAAGAATTCGCATCCAAAATGAATTTCCGAAGAAATTCCATATCGCTCTTTGTATTGTAGAATGTTATCTTCCCTTCCTTTAGGTTGACATAAAAACTCGAATAAAGGTTGTGAAAAGAGGTCTCGTTTCTCTCAGCGATGACGTGACCTCGATACGTCTCATAGGTATCGATTGTTTCCCAATCGATCTCGAACACACATACATTTTACATGATCACTTTTGCACAATATGACAGCTTCGTTCCCCGTTCCCTTGTGCATATTAAAATGCAAATCAAAGCCGGTAGCTGGCGTCGTCGCATATTCCCGATTTTTTTCCTCCACAAATCGATTCGACATTCGTAATCGAGATAGACGCGAATAGTCACGTCTGTAATATATATTTGGGGGTGTCGTAAAGACATCTAATACGAAATCTTTTTTACTTATTCCAATATGTGCAAAAGTAAAGCATTTTCCTTTACGATTGTAATAAAATTCTTAATCGAGAATTAATGTTGGTGGAAGGTGCGCCAGAGGAAGTGTTGTTTTCTTTTTGTTTAGCGCCATCCTATTTTAAGTAAGGTAGAGGCGTGGCATTGAGGCGGGTTATAACGACAGGGTGCCATCTGACGTCATAACAAACCCCTCACCTTTTGTCAATTTTAGAGCACCTTAAAGATCTGTAGCGCGCGGTAACGACCGACGCTATTTGGTGACGCCATTCGCTATCTCTTCGTTAAAATTATATTCAAAATAGTGTAAATAGAAGAACAACTTTTCCAAGAACTGTTTACTGTTTCCAATAATTTCATTTTGGACATTTCTATCGTATCGTGTAACCCAGAAACTGGGTTGTGGAGGTCAGATTGGCAGTCGCTTCATGTACAACACTGGTATTCAGCTGCATCCAGTTAGACTGGAAGCTGACCCCAAAACAGTTGGAAAAAGGCTAGGCAGATTGAATTACTTTTCAAGTATCCAAGAAATTGTCTTATCCTTATGCTTCGTTAAAGTCAAAGGTTTCTCACACAAAAACCTGAATAACAGTATTTTTCTGACGTAACTAATTATTCCCAAATCAAAATCTAATATGGTCATCCATTACAAACGCGATGCAAGTTCTAATGAATGTGTCATCCATTTGATTTCAAATAATGTCATAATTGGCGGCACAACACGGCATCATTCAATGACGAATAATTGAAATGCTCATCATCACACTAATGGCGCAACTAGCGTTAGATGAGCACATTATACGGATGGAACGTTGGGTGTTGTTATTGAAGTTTCACGCAATATTCCATGGCAGATGCGTTTGTTATTTATGCTTTTACACACTAGTACATGAGTGGGGTATGTATTTCTGGCATGGCTAGCTGAGATATGACTAATTTTATTTAATTAATGTTCTGTGTCTCGTAATGTTTATTACTTTGCCTATGTATGTATTGAATCAAGTCCATCTGACTAAACCGACAGCTGTGCTGCTGGGGAGTTTGTTGCGCCACTTCTTTTTCCTAGCTAAAGCACTAGGAAGTGGTGGTCATTTTGGGGACTGTCTTATGTATTTTAACGTTCGAAAAGTGCTGATTTTCAGCCTAATTTGACTAAATGACTTTTGACTTTTGATTTAAAAGACCTATTACTCGAATTACGTTTGCACGGACGTAGAAATAATATAGGGCCGGGTTTTTTTCGCGCACTAGTTTTTTAACGCGCTGTTTATCGTCGAGAGTTGCCCATCGATCAGTGTTTTTTCGTAGCGCTGCGATACACTCTATTGGATTCGCAATTCTCAGTTGAATACCGATAGTTCAAAATCCAATGCGTATTAAATAAAATCCCGCCATGATATTTTTACGTCTGTACGAACCTGTTCATAAAGTTAATCTTTAACCCGGACACTAACTTGACAGGTGTAATAACAATCTCATGTTAAACTCGTATACAAAAAAAAAAAAAAAAAAACAATGAAAACTTATGCATTTTTTTTAATTTTTGCGAGTTCAATTGTTTTAACCATCTCACAAAATGCCAACATGCATGTGTATCTGTTTGTACGTACATACACAATATTATGTACATACTTATATTAAGAGGTGTCGGTAACTATAACAGTGTCGCGAATTCAATTGTTTTTTCCCCATCTCAAAAAATTCCCAACACGCATAGAGAAGTTTTCACTTCAAAAATCAAACACAAAATACTTCAAATGTCAGATTAGTCTCGATCCTTAAGGCCAGCAATTTCACTTTTTCTAACTACTACAGTTTTTCTATTAATCACGAATATTTTAACAGCTTATTTGGTCCTTTAGGTAATACCTTTCTTTCATCTCGCAAGTATTTCAAAAGTCGTCACTGAATCACCAAGCGCCAACATTTAACAATGGAGTATTTCTGCGTGACAACTAGAATCTTACTTACTCGTCCCAAGGTCTATTTAAATAAGGTATGTAGGTACAAGGTATACTCCACTTCAATCTAGCGTCCGAATTTAAATTCAGCCAGTATTATTTCTAACGACCACAGACCAACCAAATTGAAGCCCCAACCCAGTACAACCATGACCACATGCCAACAATTACAATACTCCATTAGAACGGGGTCGGCAAAAAGTGTAATTTGCCCAGCTATCCGTGTTGTATCATTTAGGTTCATTAATTACGTCATAAGTTCGACGGTAGCCATTTTATCGCTGGCCCAGCCGACGCCGGTTATGCAAATGATGCCCCCACCGAGTGTCAGTAATGCCAACATTATAACAATTTAAGACGTAAAACAACAATAAGTGTTTCTAATATCTTTATATTTTCGGTGGTTTGTGAAATTAGGTCCGCTTGACCCAAATTGTGGGTTTCTAAATAAGTACTGCTTTGGATTTTTTTATTGTGCGCAATGTTGCGAAAAATCTTGTTCAGATCCTTGTGTTGATTTTCAGGAAGCCTAATTCAGTCTGTAATATTTTCTGCGAAGCATAAATCTTGTAATAATGAAACATTCTAATCATCACTACGCTTGTCCAAAATATTGATCATTATTACATAGTAATCCTACCTCTCTAGATAAGATCAGGCTGCATAAACGAATAAAAAGGGTTACATTTTTTGCCCCGTCCCCCGCATCTATTCCAATAAAATCGAATAGCCTTACATATTTTATACACACGTAGACTTTTTCACTCCATATTGTATGCACACATTGGCCATATTTCCGCGACTTTGCGACACGTCACGGGTTGGGAGTTGGAACACTACACGCATACTAAGTACGTACGGAACCCGACGAAACGTGTGGCGAACAACAGTTTACTACCCCCGTTTTATTTTCTACCATAAAAACGTTTTACGTCTCATTTTCATAAACCACTGCGACATAATTATGCGGGAGAGTTAGACCCGAGATGCGATTTTTAGTCTGAGTTTTAATGTTAATGTAGACATACACTCATCCTATATTCAAATGAGTGAATATGAGGCATATTCATACAACTCATATAACTATTTAACCCTTGGTGCTTCTGTTGGCGAATATAAGCAGAAATTCTGCTGTATAATTTTCCCCTTTTGTGAATTCAAACAAAATCGTGATTGAATTAATGCTGTTTTAATAAGCCAACTTCGGTGTTCCGCTGTTCTTGAGTTGATTAAAATTTGGCTGTACCTACTTTTAGTACCTGGTGTTTAATTTTCATTTAAGTTGGGAATGATGTTTCGGAAAACTGTAACTTGGAGTTATGAATTGCTAAAATTTTAAGCAAATATACTTACCGATTGGTAAGTAATCACCAATCCAAAAACTTTATAAATACATAATTTATGTATGTATTATAATTCAATTATAGTGATGAGAAGGCGCGTGTTCGTTTTCTATCGATAAAGTTCTTATTTAAAAAATCAACAAACATTACATAGTCACGTCTAATTATCTTTAACTAACCCAGCAATTAAAAGTTTCTATTAAAAAAACTAATGGCAGACTAACTTAATTTGTCGTCGTCATTTATAATTATACCAGCGATAGTTAAAAAAATCGAAACAAAAATGTAATGGGCACGCGACAAACGTCGGTATTTCCACGAAATATTCAGTTGAACTGTAATTACCGTATTATGACCTCTGTAAATGTTATAATAGATTTTTATACCGTTATTTCGTCAGTTCATTTATACATTTTCATCCTTAAATACCTTAAAATTACCATGCAAGTTAGTCTAGACCCTCATTTGTTTGTATACTTTTTTTCGTTTTTGATGTTTAGGACATTTCAAGATGGCGACTCGTTAAAAGCTAAGTATCAATAATTACAAGTGATGATTTTTATCATCGCTATTTCTTATCTAATGCGACAATAAACTATCAGCAAACTATCTGTTTCATAGGCTAATGACGTTCACTGAACTTTGACAGTTAATTAGATATCTGATTGCCTCGACATCCGATTTGGTTTTCAGTAAGGAAGTGATGCCCTGATAATTACGTACAGGGATACTAAACTCCTTCAATTAACGCTAATGATATCTCCTCAAGTTTCAATAGTTACAACAGGAAAACCTGCGTTTATTTGCTAACTAAGCAGTTTTTAATTTAAAACTGAACTGCATAGTGCTCAGAAAGGAAAAACGAATATTTAGAAAAATTAATTGTATGACAAATTGATACATTTCGTCAATTTGTCGTGTTCTAGTCAATATAAATCAAAATACAACTGTCAATGAATTACAGCTGCTATGATTACTGACTATTTAAGTTGGTAGTTAACGTGATACACAATTAATACTTATCAACCAATTTTTCAGGACTTTACTGTCAATATAATTCTGGAATCGTAAATTTAATAGTCACCAAATGATCAGTCCTTTCACCAGCAGTCATATTAAACAAATGAGAGTCTAGAAAATTTTAAAAAAGGAATGCAACTCACCAGCAGCGTCGACTTGACAGTTGAGGAAGAGGAGGTAGGCAAACAGTAGAGCGACGGTGCGGTGGAGCGCACATCGCCGCTCTCGCATCTTACCGGCGCCGGGCCGCGCCTGCGCCAAGACACACGTCACTACGTCGCCCCGCCCCCAACATACCCGCGCGGCGCCCGCGCAGACCCACCCCAAAAATGCGCAAGCTAGGCGCAAATCTTACTTACTCCTTACATATACACATCACAACCAGTTTTGCCACTTAATATTAAAATAACCTACAATAATTGATATCATTTAATTTTTATCACAAAAATACGACAACCGCTTCGATGAAAAATTTTCAAAATTTTTAGGACTAGAGTTTTTTAGATTTAAAAACACGTAGACAACGACGAGGATTTTTTTAAATTAGGTATATTTACAATGATACTTTAGGTTTGCTATAATGTTAGGGTTACACGTTCGTTTGGTTTAGTTGGCTTCACTGCGCGAGAACATTATAGGAAGCACAGTTTGGTTGTACCAGCAGCGTTCAACGGTTCAACCATATTCCATCGTTATACACTGTTTCGGTCTTCTCAACTGGATTCAGAGAGTGCACTACACTGGCGCGTCCGCCGTTCACAATTAACACTAGATTTTTTCTCAATCAAACACATTTTTTACTGTTTACTTCTGTAGTCATATGCCGCGCCCGGTTAACATTCCACCTGCAAACAGATGGACACAATGTTAGGAGTCAGCATGACTTGGATATATTCTCATGCTGACAAACAACATTGTAGTCGAATTGGAATGCGCACCCTTCAATATTAGCCGAGCGAAATCTACGAAGTTCACTCTCCTAAAATCTGAACCTTTTCACATCTGGTTCTGTTTGTTACAATAGACAGCGAATCGAAATTCTAATACCAATAAAACTAAATGAAGCATAGGATGTAAAATCGAATACTTTGGAGCAATTTTACTGTTATGTGAAACTAAATGTTTGTATCTATTCAAATGGTTTTTTACCCCTGAAATATAAAAGTGGATCAAAAAAGAATAGCTTACATGTAAAACGTGGACAATGTATGTAGGTATTATATTTACCTCGATGAAATTTTATTTTCCTTCGAATTAATATATGCCTCTATTTTCACCAATACTAATATTTCTATGTAGGGGTTCATCTATGGAACTACCATTAAGACATGAAAAAGTTTGCAATTAAATTTTGCGTTTCATAGCCCAATTTTTAAGAAAGATGATACGGTGTTTAACATATAGCTCGAAGGCTATTAAGAAGAAAAAAAGTCTGAAAGATATTAAGTTATATGCAGAATGCATCGATGCGATGCTGTGGTATTTATTTTGTATTAAAACAAGACATGTCACGCGGACGATATCGCGGCAGAAATGTATCTTATAAGCAAATACAGAATATAAATATAAAAACGGTGTGGTTCGATGTTTACCACGACAGGTTAGATTGAATGTATATCACTCCCTCGTCAGATCACATTTAGATTATTTAATAGAAATATGGGGTAGCGCAGCCAGAACTAACTTAAACTGCATCCAAATAATACAAATTAAAATCTTATTTCATTATGACTTTCTAACACCAACAAAGAAAATTTATTCCGAAACCAAATTAATGAATATAAAACAAATCTTTTACTATAATACATGCATCTTAATTAAAAAAAATTAAGGATATAAAAATAACTACACTCGGAACTGATTTTTAAAACTAACACCGAAGAAGGGTTCAGACCTCTCCGTAGCGCAAATGATATCTGTCTCGCGAGAACACGTCCAAATTACGGAAACAAAAGTAATACATACGAAGGGGCACAGATGTTCAACAAACTACCACGAGAAATAAAAACCGCTAAAAGGTTTCAAATATTTAAAACTCAGTTAAAATCTTTTATTATTGACAAAATTTAAGTCCGGCCCTGGTTTATGTTTTTATCTTACCCACAAATTTCGATGTTCTGCTTCGCATGAATCTTTTGCTGCTACCTTCAATGTCGTGTTATTATTGTCGTTGTCTTCATTTATTAGGTACTGTGTTTTGTGCATGTCATACTAGCTCTGCTCACGAATGTTAACATTATTATATTGTAGGTACTTACGTAAAATATTTCTCATTAAGTGAAATTTGTAGTGAATTTCTTTTGAGTAAATAAAGATTCTTTAACCACAAACAATAACACTACTTCAAAAACCAACCACAAAGGGTAAGAATAAAATAACGCAGAAAACAGTCCTTAAATCCAATCCTACATTATAATAACAATACATTTTTGTCCCGAAACGGAACACAGCTAAAGCTAACAAAAGCAAAATACAAACGGAGGGTAGATCTGCAAATAAATGTCAAATCCTAATTCATTCGCGGTCACGTGTATTAAATCCCTCTGTTTAAATATTCGGCCCAAATATGACGGTAAAACTATAATAGAACGGCCTACGCGTCTGTGGACACAATTAAATCTTCCCAAAAGGTTGAATAGCAAAATTTATGATTTTTATTTTGCTTTGCTCTATCTATCTATTTAATGATCCTTATCCTCACTAGGTATATTGGCTTGACCAACTATACATCCGCGATTAACTAATAAACTTCTTAGCCTAAGTAGAAATAACCTTAGAATAATCATAGGCGCCACAGACAGCCCGCTTTGCAGGGGCTGCCTTGACGCCGAGGAATCAGCCGCCCACGTCATCCTGGAATGCGAGGCCGTGGCTTCACAACGTGAAGAAATCCTCGGAACAGTGAGGTCGCTCCGCGAAGCCTGTGAAGCTCCCAGGAAGCTTCTGTGCTTTTGGGCGGAGCTGGGCTGGCTCTGCTAGCCAGTATCCCCACGCACATCGGACCGAATGGGAGTCTACGTGCGGAAAAGGGAGTCCTATCATCATCATCATCATCCTTACTATATTATAAACGCGAAATTTTGTACGTATGGATGTATGGATATTCGTTACTCTTTCACGCAAATACGACTTAATGGGTTTTTTTTTTTTTTTTGGGTGGGAAATCATCAAATAACTTCTCCCGCTCTGGGTGGAGCAGGAGGGCGTGTCAGACTTTTACTGACTAAAACCCACCCGTGTTCCTTCAGTAGCCCTTAAGCCAGGGGCTGTGGTGTCTCTTTCGAACAAACCCGCACCCCTGGCAGGCATCGACCCTTGCGGGTCCCATCACTATTTGTGCTGACATCTCTTTGAGGCGCGCGTGGAACACAACGCGCCGTCGACTTGGGCTTGGTCCTTACCGGACAGCGAGCTACCCATTACTCGCCGTCCGCAAGCCCATGCCTACGGTGGCCGGAAATCGGCCTGGGATTCCCGACGCCCAGGGCGTCTCCGTATCCTGCGGCGGCTGGGGTCGCGAGGGCGCATATGCTGCCTCTCCCTCACGTGCGCCGCCTCCCTCTTCGCGAGCATCACTGCTTCGCTGAAGGAGGTGACGGCTCCCCATGCCCTCTCGCTCCGTACCATGGGCTGGACCAGGGCCGGACGCGAGAGATCGCCGCCGCCGATCGCCTCCACGAGGACACGGCGGTGCTCCGCCCAAGCAGGGCAGACCGCCACCGTGTGCTCCACCGTGTCCTCAGGGCGATCTTCGCAGTGGAAACACCCGGGCGTTTCCTCCCGCCCTATCCGAAACAGGAACCTCCCGAAACAACCGTGTCCGGTGAGGACCTGCGTCAGGCGGAAGGTGAGGACGCCATGCCGCCTCTCAAGCCACTCCTCAAAGAGGGGACTTACCGCCGCAATCAGGGCGTGCCCAGCACTGGGTTGCGACAATCGCACTCTCCATGTCACCATGAGATCCCGCCGGAGCTCTGTCCGCTGTGCCGCGATTTCCCGCGGCAGCGGAGTTACGCCCCGGCGTTTGGCCTCCTCGCGCCACTCCCACATTTGCGCGAGGACCTTTGCCTCCAGATCCCATGGCGGTAATCCGGCAAGGAGGCCCGCCGCCTCGCCGGAGATCGTGCGATATCCTCGGATCATCCTGATCGCCATGACCCTATGGGACGCCCTCAGCTTGCGAGCTGGTTGGCGCCTCAATGTAGGCGCCCACACCCTCAATGTAGGCGCCCACACACGACTTAATGGGTTTGGATGAAATTTGGCACACATAGATTATAGCCTAGATTAACACATAGGATACTTTTTATCCCGGTAGTACGTTCCCGCGAGATGAAAAGAAAGTAGGATCATAAAAATTGTTGCCTAATGTAAAACATCAATTATTTTGTTTTTCATTTTCTGTGTTTCTGAATTCTCGTTGTTTGACTATGACAAGAAGACAATAATAAGTGATAGAAGGTAGTTCAATCAATCTGCCTATCTGACTAGCTTTTTCCCAACTATATTGGGGTCAGCTTTCAGTCTAATCGGATGTAGCTGAATAAAAGTATTTTACATGGACCGCCTGCCTACCCGACCTCCACAATCCAGTTACGGGGAAATATCTTACCCTCGGTAAGACTGGTTACCAGAATTTCGAGCTTCTAACTACCCGTAAAAACTGTCAAAGATGTACGGTTTCGGTATGTAAAGATGGTCACCCATCCAAGGATTGATCGCGGGAAGCGTAGCTTGACCAGACCAATTGCGGATCCTGTGCGGCTATTATTACTAAGACAGGAGGGCTTCCTCCTATTAATAATATTTACGTAAGTAAACAAAGATAAAAGAGGTAACATAATTTGGTAATAATGAAGAGCGGAAGCTTACGTTGACTCATGTGTGTACTAATAAACGTTCTTTGATAGCTGTGATCATACATTTGAGTACTAATAATTCAGGGTTCTAGAGGGTAAAACACGTATTACTTTTCAATTATAGAAGAGAACTTCGACTGAAAATAAAAGAGTAACAATTCCCTAAAACGAAATTGTTTCCAAATTCAAAATATGAATTCCGACATCCTAAATCGGGACTAGAAATTTCAGAATCAAAAGATTGACTCCGTAAGACGAATATGCATATAAGTTGGACATAACTCAAGAATTCCAATAACCGAGACAAATTCTCGGCTCCTGTGAGAGGGAGAGATATATCGAGGGGTATGTAGGAAAGAGATAGATGTATTAGAACTAAATATTCTATGATATAGAGTGGGACGCAACGTGGAACCGTTTGCACAACTTATACGTTCCAATAGGACTGGCCAGGTGCGATGGCTGATGCCACGAATAGAGCTATTTGCATACAGTCTCGTGAAATTGGTTTAGTGATGTAACTCACAGTTATTATAACTTACTCGTCTGGTTATAGGAATTCAATTTCGACAAGGATCTTGGTTTGCGGAATTGAAAACTATTACGGGTCCCCGAAACAATGTTTATATGATTGATACACATTCATAAGCAAAATTAACGTCTACAAAAAAAGAAGGAAAAACTCGGTGTGTTTGATTTTGTATTTTCACTTTTTTAGCCACTGATTATTTTGCACTTCGAAGTGTATTTTTTTTTTTTTTGGAAGAGAAATATAGTAACCGAATTTATTTCTTAAATAAACATTTTTACTATTCATTTTTGGTTGTGGTACCGTGGTGGTGCGTACCCCAAACAAATTCGTATACCCTCACTTGCTAAGTAAATAACAGTGCCAAGAAATTATTATAACACTATAAACATAAGCTAAGTGGAAAAAATGCGTACATATTAGCTTACTCAAAAAATATGTATATATTAGCCAACTCAAAAAATACGTAGGTACATATTAGCTAAATCAAAAACCGATCATCAGACTTTGACAAAATTCGTATGGGACCATTCGGTATGTATACCCTTTCAAATCAAAGAAAAAAAAAAAAAAATCCGTTCATAAATGACGGAGTTCTGAAGTAAGAAACATAAAAGTAACAAACACAACTGAATTGAACCTCATCATTTTTTAATTGAAGCAATGCAATTCAAATGATTAACAATAAACACACACAACATTGACAGTTACAATTGATCGTTTCTTGAATCCTTTTATGCTGTTGCAGCGGCCTGTAGTTTTAAGTAATATTAGTATTTTGATAATAAGCCTTTGCAAAACATGGACATTTTGTTATTGGTTACATTAATGTAACTCGTAACTTGAAAGTAGTTCGTGCTGAAGGCAGTAATAAATTAATAATAGGCAAGTTTGTACTTCCAGTGAAGTAATTTGGAAGTCAGTTTATTTAGCGCTAGACAATGATTAATTCATTGTTCCATTCGAGAACTCAGACATCAAATTAGTATTACTAAGTGGTTACAAAAACATTCTACACTGGCGGAGCCGCGAGCGATAGGCTAAAACATGAACATGTATCTAATAAGGGTAGAGCAGGAGGCAAGTTATGTAAAAGGTTTTTACATTTTTGTTACAAAACAAAATTAAATTACGTATTACTAAATTTAAAAATGTTTGGCTTTTTTGCATTACTAAACAATTTTATTGCTGCGAGTACTGTGGTGTATAAAGCACCTAAAAATAATTGAACCCGGTCACAATCACGCTATTCCAAATTCAATTAATAAAACAACAGCAAAATAGTGCAACATATCTATGATCAAAGCATCAACTATCAACAAATCAACAGTTCCAACGAACAGATAAATTGAACTCAACGAACTTGCAAATCTGGGACAACAGGCGAGGAACTGTTAAAATTTAACTATACCGAAGTTAGACGACCAGTGACGTCAAGTGACAAATAGATGCAGAAGGGTAACTTCATACAACGAGCGAAAACGCACTCATAGCGATCTTAAAGGACCGGCGTGCACAACTGGCGAATTCATGTCAAGCAAATATCAACATTGCGCCGCATAAAATAAAATGGTAAACAAATAACCTTACTCAAACCTGAGACGCACGCCTCTGTTCGCTTTGATATGCTCTCAGGCGAATGGAAGATTAAATAACTTCAACTTAAATTAATGCAAGTTACGCAAGGTCGGACATTTGTATGGCAGCGATAACCGCCAGATGCGCTGTACTGGGTCGTAGATTCGAACTCTGACTGGCGAAAACATCGTGAGGAAACCGGCAAGTCCCAGAATCACAAATTCGAAGACATGTTACATCTACCAACCCGCAGTGAGCCCGCGTAGAGGATTATGGCCCACTCACACCCGCAAGGAGCAGTCCTGTGTCCCACAAGTGGGAACATTATAGACTGATTGATTATGCTAACAGCCAGATGTGCGCAGGCCCAAACTGTCTCAAACGAATGCCAATCTAAATGCGTTTGCACTCACTGTTTGTGGACGCCTGTGTTTGTGTACGGATATTTTCTCTCATTGAATAGGGCAGACCTTCTGTACGTATACATTTGGTGCGTCAAGTGTCCGAAGTGAACGCCAAATTGATTAGGACGTTAGAGGAACGCATTATGACGGCCGTTCGGACGTTTAACCGCATTCTGAAGTTATTACGGCAAGCTTGTTATCTTGAAGGGGAGTGTAGAAGTGATTTCGTTGATCGTTTCGTAATAAGGGTTGGTTGTAATTGATAAGTATAGTTTGGTTGTTTTTAAGGCATTTTTAATCATTCGACTTATGTGATCAAAAGTAAAAAGTATTTGGACAAATCGATTAAAAAATCGTATCAATACTTCCTTAAAAATCTCGCAAAAAAAAAAACATTAAGTTGCCTTAACACTGACAAATTGCATGGGCTTGCGGCGGACGGCGAGTAATGGGTAGCTCGCTGTCCGGTAAGGACCAAGCCCAAGTTGACGGGGCGTTCTGTTCCACGCGCGCCTCAAAGAGATGTCAGCACAAAAATGATGGGGCCCGCAAGGGCCGATGCCTGCCAGGGGTGCGAGTTTGTTCGAAAGAGACACCACAGCCCCTGGCATACGGGCTACTGAAGGAACACGGGTGGGTTTTAATCAGTAAAAGTCTGACACGCCCTCCTGCTCCACCCAGAGCGGGAGAAGTTATTTGATGATTTCCCACCCAAAAAAAAAACACTGACAAATTCAAGCGATTGAATATTAACAAAACAAAGTTAAATGAAGTCTCTTTAAAGTAAAAATAAACAAGTACACAAGCCTAACTTCCTCAAAACCAAATACTGTTACAAACTTCAAATGAACATGACATTTAATCCGTCAAACGCAAACACTTCTAATCTCAATCTTCGTTATCAAATCTGGTATCTTAATTAAAGAGGCATGTCATCACATTCATAGGTACATGTATATGTTGAACGAAAGTTGCTCTCTCCTGCAATAATCATCTATCATGTCAGAATACGGAAACGTTTAATCAACTCTCAATCTTAATTAGCAGGCAAGCCCGTACCGACTTGTCGGGCGACTAGAGCACCCGACATTTTGTCGGTAGAAAAATTTGTATAAGGCTGTTAAATTTCAAGAAAACCAGTATTTTCCATGGAGCATCTACCTATCTGACATCCACAACCCAGTTACTGGCCAATTCGATACCCTTTCGTAAGACTGGTTGTCAGACTTTTGGGTTTCTGACTTACCCGTAACCACTGTCAAAGATCTACTAGTACAGCCGGGACCAACGGCTTAACGTGCTTTCTGAGGCACTGAGAGGTCTCGATATGGATGGGCCAGCCTGAGCAAGCGTAGTTTAACCTTGGATCGACCCGTGCAGCTGTTATATAATATTATATTATTTTGCCACGGGCCCCTCAGATCCGACAAGGATTGTATAAATTAATCTGCGACTAGGGCGACATTTTGTCAGCCCAACACCCGACAAGTAGGAACGAGGAGTAACGATCTTATTTACGAAGGTAAATGATGACGACATGCTACGTCTATTTCTAACTTTTAATTTTAATAGGGTTCTGTGTTTATCAGTTGGTGTTTAATTCAGGAGGTCAGTTGAATAATTGTAGATACTGATTGTTATAAAATAAGGAGCATTTAAGAGTGAGTTGTTGAGAGGTTACGGTTTGGGATGTGTTTACTTAAAAGTTTCGGATATTTAAACGGAGGAGAAAAAATATATATACAGCAGGTTATTTTAAACTACGTCTGAATTATGACTGTGCTAACGTAAAAACACTTCTTCTGCATACGGATGGGAAGAATGTGTGAGTTTATGTACATGAATGCAAGGTTGGTGTGTATGTCTCATTTTAGTCTGACAATTATCCTGCATAGATCATAGGTACACAATAGTACTATTGCTTGCATGCAACGGCATCAAAAACGAGTGATATCAACACTTTACTGTTCGATGGTCTACAGATCCTACTTATCCTGTAGTTGTCGCAAGCGAGCATGAGGTCATGGGTTCGATTCTTGGGTCGAACAAAGTGTTATTGAGTTTTTCCTTTAGAAATTTCTCAGTAGAATCACGAAGTCTAGCTTTGTGACCGGTTGATGGCAATAGGACCCTTTACATGGGACAAAAAAATACTGGCTTAATGTGGGTGACCTGTATAACATAAACATTACACAAATATTTATTCACCGAAATAAGAACACGTATTTCAAAATTTAAAAATGACAGTTTATACTAAGTAATGGCTTAAAGTTTTTGATATTGGGACTATCGGCATCCGAACTAGGTGGGAAACCTGTATCTCGGATTGCATTTGAACCACGTAATAAATCGTGACCATTTAGTAGCCATGTTTGAGGTTTAAACACCTCTGTTTAACTCTGCGGGGAATATCGGCGTGATATTATGTCATCAACACCTATATCGATCCAGCAACAAAACGGTGTAATTACAAGCAAACAGAAGTAAGTTGACAAATAAATAGCGCGCCGTCAGCGACGAAGCTAATCCGACTCAGTGTCAAAGTTATCTATCACGGGTGCAAATATGAAAGCAGTGATATTGTATGTGTTGTATGCCATCATCTGCCTAGCCTTTTCCCAACTATGTTGGGGTCGGCTTCCAGTCTAACCGGATGCAGCTGAATACCAGTATTTTACATGGAGCGACTGCCTATCTGACCTCCACAACCCTGTTACTGGGTAATACGATACCCCTTGGTAAGACTGATTGTCAGACTTTCGGACTTCTGACGATCCATAACGACTGTAAAAGATCTACAAATGACAGCCGAGACCAACGGCTTAACGTGCTTTCCGAGGCACGGAGGAGTCTTGGTATGTAAAGATGGTCACCCATCCACGGACCAACCATGGCAAGCGTAGCTTAACCTGGCCGATCGACCCGTGCAGCTATTGTTATTTAGCCACAAGCCCCTCATATGTATGTGTTGTATGCCGGGTGCGAAATTGATGGGCAGTTTACTTATAAAAGAGGATACGATGACAAAAAAAAATACATCGTAGAATGTAAAAAACAAACAGGGTTGCAGGGACATTTGTAATCAGCACTTGAGTCGAGACCACTAGCGTAGAAGTTTGTCGTCAGTTATTAAAAAAACATCTGTTGTTTTATAGAAAAGTGAAATACCTACGCGGTCATATATATGGAACAGTTTTACTTAAGAACTCACGAAAAGTTTCAACGCAAGCCCCACTACTCTAAAATTCAGAATCATGTACAGACGCCAGCACATCAAGCTACCCGAAACTATAAAATTTTCTCAATTGAACATGAACCTTTTATTTTTGTTATAAAGTTGAAAATCTATCAAAGAAATTTGTCATTTTAGCTTGATGTGCTGACGTGTGTACCTACTGAATCCATTGTTACAGTTCGTGCTTCGATGTCCCTGCCATCATGTATTACATTCATAATGTATGTGTGTGTGTATGTATGTATGTGTGTATGTGTTAATAGTAAATAAATTAATTAATTAATAATAATAAACCCGTAGTTTTTTTTTAATTCAGAGATAGATTTAAAAAGATAATAACTCAATATTAACCGTGGTCACATACAAGTCAAAAAAAAAAAAAAAAAAAAAAAAAAACCCCTCGGCCTGTTCATAGTTATCACTAATTACGTTTACTCGTGTTACGTAAGTACGTGGAACGTTGATGAAATTAATACCGATAATGATTTTAGTGAGCCCTCGCTTTGATGGTCGGTCAATGACCCTTCATTCAAGAGTATATTTGTATGTATAATGAAAGATACATAATGATAGAACATACGAATTTAAAAGCCAATGTAGAGTAGATTTCCATTCGTGTGATGCAAAATTAATCGGATCAAGTTATGTGGTTTGTTAGAGAGTTAAGTGTCAGGAAAACAAACCAGTAGAGCGAAGTAGGCCTCTTGGCCTACAGAATAGAATCCCAGGCACAAAATTCAAAGCACTCCAATTTAACTAGAAGTCCAATAAAAAATATTTCTGAATTGTAAGATGTACCAAGCGCTTCTGCCTAACTTCGAAGAAGACAGGCGTGATGATACGTTACACAGTAAAAGTTACTAAAACCCCGTCAAATAAGCTCAATTTCACTTTACGAGTACTAATACAACTTCCCATTCGGTGTAAAATTAGCTTTACAAAGTTCGTAGCGAATTCTTACAACATGCGCTACGAGGCTACGAGTCGTAGCAACTAGTTCGTAGCGTCGTAGCATCGTAGCGTTTGTAGACGCCGAACTAACAAGCAGATATATTTAGTTTTTGTTTAGTGAAGCTTCTAAGCTGACAACCAAATCAGTTGTTAGGTAAAATCAGAATGTTACCATTACATAGAACTATGTAGAGGCTAATGAGCACATAGCTTTTGTGGCCAGTTGTTTTAGTTCGGTTAAGAGTTATTAATCCAATGCCAATGTGTGTGTGTGTGGTGTGTGTGTGTGTGATAGATTTATTACCAATTTTTTTTTTTTTTTTTTTGGTGGGAAATTATCATATAACTTCTCCCGCTCTGGGTGGAGCAGGAGGGCGTGTCAGACTTTTACTGACTAAAACCCACCCGTGTTCCTTCAGTAGCCCGTATGCCAGGGGCTGTGGTATCTCTTTCGAACAAACCCGCACCCCTGGCAGGCATCGGCTCTTGCGGGCCCCATCATTTTTTGTGCTGACATCTCTTTGAGGCGCGCGTGGAACACAACGCGCCGTCGACTTGGGCTTGGTCCTTACCGGACAGCGAGCTACCCATTACTCGCCGTCCGCAAGCTCATATTCAAACTTCAAATATAGCCGAAAATACGATAAAAATCAGACATCTAGATTGCTGTAGAACAAGATGGGGTACTGAGCATAGCTCTTAGTTGGTCTTATGAGGAAGAGACAAAAGGGACAACATCGTTTCACTTGAAATGCTCTTTTAAATTAGCCCATTTAAATATTGTAAAACCAAACTACCTACCAAAATTTTGCCGCCATCAAAATGTATATTTCACGTTCAGACGCTAACGTCATCATATTTACCTAAAATATAACATTAATTCAGCTTTATTTCCAAAGTGTTAAACGTGTTTAATTTTACGAGCGCCCGCCAGTTATCGCTTCAAACGCGAATCCGACAGAGTACGATGATTCGATGACGCAGCGTGATCCCACTGCTGAATAAGCGATTGATTTACGAGTATTGCCGTTTAGGCTGTGTGTTCGAGCGAGTGCACTGTGGTGCAGTGTGTAGTTTGTGTGGGCAAAGACATATTTTAGACACATACTTTTGAAGATTAATTAAAATACATTTTTTTCTTTTTTTGTTACCATGGCACAACATTCTTTTGCATGAAAATATACAATGTAAGTATAATGTGAAGAAGATTTTATTTTACATGATGCTTGTTATTATGTTTGTAAAATACATAATGAACATGTTCTCGTTCTTCATATAAATTACACGTATGTATTTGTATAACCCTGTGCCATAATGAATTATTTCAGAGACTTCAGCTCGGTATAATGATGCTCCAAATGTTTAATGTTTCCGAAACTGGTTGAAGAAAAACAAAGAACGGAGAGGAGGTAATTTACCGGAACATTACCGTTCTACTCGAAGTTAATGTTCAATTTAATTATCTTGGTCAATAAGTTAGGGTTCGCTTAAATCCTAATAAATTTTCGCCATTTATACACTGAAACGCCGCTCATACATCCCAAATAATGAAATTCCTTTCAACATTTTGTGTATAAAAGATTTCCTCGAATACCAAGGTAATTTCAATTCCTAAATTGTGTAATAGCATTTATCTAGTCACCGAAAAATTGTCGGAAAACTCTTGTCCAAAGCCGAAAATGAACGAACAAAACCCGGTTTCCATTTATTTAGATTTACAAACGTAAAAAGAGGAGTCGCTGGCAAAATAATTACACGACAAAATTAAAAAAGGAATATCCAGCGACATCGCTAAAGCGGCACGATACAAAGTTTAAGCAATCTTTTTTTTTTGTTCCCAAATCTTTTTTCTACGTCAACTGTTTTGTAAAGCACTGTGCACTGTGTTTTGTAGTTGGAAACAAAATAGCCATGAGCAAAACGGTACGTTTCGCATCCTCAGCATTTTATTTTTTCATTTGTAAACTATATAAATGTTGAATTAAAAAGGCAGATTTTTCCTTTTCCGGTCTTTTCCGGTGGTCATTACACTATCGTAGACCTAACTCAGACGGAACATATTAAGTTTTAAAACTGCATCATTATAATACATTCAACAATGTCTTAAGCACGATTTTATTACTCAGAAATTCCTCCTATTTAACTTAATGCTTCACAATTCTAATAGCATCCAAGTCTTTTCATCTAGATGCCCTCAATTCAAGTCTTCCAGCATTCAATTCACTTCCACCTTCATTCCTTTTATTGAAAACCAATTATTATAAATTATGCACGACAACGATCGTAGGCGTTGTGTTTCTAATAGACCCGCTTTACTCCCAAATAGAATTCCCAGGTTACACCATTATAAACCATCACTAAATATTCATTAGCCAAATAATTCAAATTGGTTGGAATTATTCAGCTTGTGAAAACAGTCGATTTTACAAAAATAAACACCATTATTTATTCAGTTCATTTCAAACCTTTGAGATGGGTATATTGAACTGCAAAGATAACTTTGTGCCAGTTCCATTGTTTGTGTTATTTCAATTTTCGACATACCGAGCAATGTTTGTAATTTACGACGACACATAATTCAAAAAGCGTTGATTATTATCAGATGATAAAGTAATGAATGTATGCAGAATATAATGGAAGGCTGCATCGAAAACATCACGAATGACGTGATTGCAAACGACTGTGTTGATAAAAACTTGTGAACGTCAATTAAACACAGGTTGCAATCATATTTTTATGGTACAACATTTTCAATTCAGTTTTCTGTGAACATAACAGTTAATTCCAATCTAGTTTTCACATATTATGTATATATTTTTGGAATTTAATTTTACGTTTCAGTGACGACGATGAGGTAAAACTAAAAATTCAACTCACACAGTTACTTAAATAAATAAAACCAATATTCTCCTAACAACTAGCCTAGCTACTAAACTGGGGCGTAGAGAACAAACGTGGAAATCAAAACAAAGAAAAGGATCAAAATGCCACTTCTAAGGTAACAAACATGTGATAACAACACACCCAGTTTACTTTTAAAAGCAACCGAAGACAGTAACATAAACATAGCATTTCAGTTCATATTAAAAGTGGATGTAAGTAATAAAATTTTACAACGGAATATAAAACTTTAGTGTTTCCCGATAAGCAATGTATCCGACATTTGAATAGGTTGTATTAACGGTAAATTTGTAATGCGGTATGAATGATAGTAAGCCAAATGAGAGTTGTATTGTTTTTCATTGAGTATTAATAATGTATGAAGAATTACGAACCCGAAACATGGAGAAAATTCATGTTAAACAGTGCAATCAAAGTCAATTAGAACATTTAATTTTTAAATTACCAGACAATTTCCACTCACACATGCATTCAGACATCATCACGCCTTTACTCACCGAAGGTTTAGCCAGAGGTGTACCATCGCAGACAGTGGTGGTCGACCATTGTTCAACCGTATTACGCAAAGCATAAGGGTGAAAAGTGATCCATTACTATTGTCCAATTTTGTATCCATAGTAAACCCACATTTCGCCAGGGCCTGAATTCACTATGACCACTTAATGATTCCTTACTTCGCAACCACGTCAATTCCATAGATCACACCCAAATTCTGCTAATATCATAATAAAAATATCGACAAATTGTCTTGGAACACACAGAACATGTAATTTCGATTTCTTACCCTTACATTGGTTTCGACAAAACACGATATTGACTTAGTTTGAACGTAGTAAGATTCCGCGGGGAATCATTATAACCATATAGAATTGGGGCCCTGATATGCTAAAGTCTCATGTAACAAGGGGCAAGCCTATGAATGGGATCATAAAATTGATAAGTGATTTTGACATAAATTATATTAGCCCAAACTGAAATATTTACTGATATAGGCTGCCTCATAGTTCTAGTGGTCGCAAACGCTACTGTTGAACATGAGGTTCTGGGTTCGATTCCCAGGTCGGACAAAGTGTTTGTGGGTTTATCCATCTGCAAATTCTCAGTAGCACCTAGTAGTCTGGATTTGTGCTCGGTTGATGGCAATAAGCCTAATACATGGGAATTTAACATATTTGGCAAAATATTGGTGTACTGATACGTACACTGCAAATACTATAATGTATTCTTCTTGAAAATAAATTACCAAAAATTGCTTTGAGTTTACTTTAAAAGAGTAAATAAATTCTCAATCTGACAAAGCACGGTCCATACATATAAAACGTCCTCTCCAAACACTCAAAACGGGTTATAGACTAAAAAATCCATAACCCGGTGGGAGTTAACACAAATTGATTCAGCCGATGCATTAATTTCCTGTCAACAAACGTGCTTGGTATAAATGCGCGATAAATAAAAAGTGACTTGTAGCAACAAACGAACGGTATGAAAATTCAATATCCGGATCCAAGGGAACGGAGCAATGCAGCGTATATAACAATGGATTGGAGATTTATTTTATGAATCGCGTTTTGTTTTGAATGCTGGTGATTAAATAACGTTATATAAATAGCCAACTTGAGTATAATATCCAAAACTAAAATTACTGATATGCCTAATCCTTTGAACTCTAATGCAGGCAACAGGCACAAAGACAAATTAATTGATAAAGCAGAAGCTGTTTCAGTAGATAAATATACCCTTAGTAGCCTCTGAGGATTCCGACAAAGAGCAATAAATATGTAAGTAACAAATTGGTAATGAAAAAGAAAGGATTCATGAAAAAAATGCTGAGAATGAGAAATATGTGCGGCATCACGATCGCGGACCGCATAATGATGAGTCTGAATACGTGTGTGAAGGTCAGTATGAAAATGAAAATGTTTATGGACGCGCAGAAAAACTAAATGGTGTACTGTTGTTAATGTAAAAATATTAACTCCAAAAAGAAGTTGAAGAAGTAATTGAAGTATAAGGTCTTAAAAAGAAAAGGAGTATGTAATTTGAAATTCAAGATTGTAAAGACAATTTAAATAGAAGAGTATAACAAAGTCATCGTCTACTTAGCCTTTCTCCAACAACATTGGGGTCAGCTTTCAGTGTAACCGTGTGCAGCTGAATACTTTTTTACTTGGAGCAAATACCTATCCGACCTCCACAGACCACAACCTAGTCACTCTTTGGTAAGACGGGTTGGTAAGAATGTAACATGGTAATCATTCTAATTTAAAATACAGCGACGTAAAGTCCCCCAACGACATTCATAGCAATTTAACTATTTGAGAATGTAAATTCGACATCATTCTATGATAGAGTATTATGGGCAGTTTATTCTAGATTGCTATCAAGAAGAACGTATATAGTTTTGTTTCGCATCTGCTCGCCGATAACTGGGCTCCGGGGAGACGTTGCTTTCATTGTTATGTTCATAGAAATGTACGGACTATGTTACGAGAACTCGAAAGGTAGTTTCTATATAGCGACATAATAATAGTAATAGCAGATAAGTAAAACGGTATTAAAAATTGTATAAATCCAGATCTTGAGAAAACTTTTCCTCCATCAACTATACTTAAAATTCCTTATATTTGAACTGTCATAATTCGGTGGTCAAGACATCGGGGGTCTATCACCAAATCTTGTAAAAGTATTATTTTAATCTTACTTTAGTAGGGTGACTGGTAATTAGTAACCGACATTTAAACACATGATTATGAACAACTTTTACTGTGGGACCAAACCTGAAATCGCAAAAAAGAATCAGCTGTTCCCTACATTTATGTTCGCACAACTCGTCAAAATGTAGGGAAACGTAGGGAAATGTCGGTCACTAATTACCAGTCACCCTATATATGAGAAGTAAGATTAAAATAATACTGTTGGAAGTGATATATGGCAGAAAAAATATATAGCAGGTTTTGTATATGAAGACTTAATTGCCATCAAAGTTTCTTGTCCAAGAACTCGATCCAGAATAATTTAACTATTCCATCAGAATGTAAATTTGCTAAGCAAGTTGTGAATAGCGAATGTTAATCAGTAAACACAATGATTAATTAAGTCTGCCGTAGACGAGATCTTTGTCATTATGATGAGTCGTATCGTGGTAGCCTGGTATCCTATTCATACGCAAACGTCTTGTGATGTTAAATGAGAGTGATTTTGCTGACAGAGTGAGGTTCGTGTTTGTCTGACATATGTTCCATGTTGTGATTTACCGGTCGTGTTGCTACTGTAAGTTCTGCTACCTTTGTTATTTTTGATACTACAACATTATTTTCACGTGACTTGTTGTGTTGTGACGTCATTTGTTTTTCTTTGTTTGCTTGCACGTCTTGTGGGTTTGTAGTATTTATTGCAATTGAGTTTTTCAAAGTTTTTGTTAGTTTAGTGTTTTTTTTTTTAATTTTAGAACATTATTTTTGAGTGACTTGTTGACACTATTTATGACGTCATCGCTAACTTTGTTTTGAATCTTTGACCTTGTTGATATTATCAATATTATAACAGAGTATTCATCATGGTCATTGGAGTATTTTCGCTAAAATGATGATGATGATCCCGCAGTTTACACCCAAATATGCTTTAATTTCACTTGACCCACGCACATATAAATAGCTTTTAATTAAAACTATCCTATCTTCATAGATAGTAAAACGTTTAACTAATCACGCTAAGTTTTTCCGCCATTATTTACTCACCGTTATCTAGCTGTCTTAAGCAGTGTTTATCGACTTTTAAATGCAAACCAATTTAACTTAACTGAGTTTGCGTGGAACCTTACATGCATGCTAGAGAGCACGCGTGAGCCATTTCAAATGACTTTTAACCTTATTTTAATAAACATTGAGTTGATATTTTCATAAAACCTTACAAGTTAAAGAATTGGTGTTGTACTTGAACGAATACTGGAGATTTTTTAAGTGTTTTACGTAAGGAGATTAATTTATTTTTAGACTAAGGCTGGTTAATTTATGACCTAGTAAGCCAGTGAGAAAGTGATTATGAAATTATTTATGGCTACAATCTAAACTGAAAAAAGAACAGGCCCACTAGGTAACGTAGGTAATAGACAGTATGGCTTGGTTTTGCTTTATTTTCTTGTAATCTAGTAAAGTGAAAGGTAAATTGACAAGACTAATCCACTACGTCTATGTGACTTATGGTGATCTAGTCAAACAACATAACATTGTAACGCCTTTATTCACCGAAGGGTTGGCCAGAACTTAGTTCAGTTATGTTTAAATCCCATGTAATAGCGGGCGAGCCTATTGCCATCAATCGCCCAGAAATTCAGATGACTCTGGGATGCGACTGATGAAAACCCAATAACAGTTTGCCAAACCCGTATCTATTAAAACAAAAACAAAAAAACTCTTTCGCCGCAAAAGAAAATCATTACTAAATTAAACCACCACATAAATACATATTAGACTAAAATATACATATGTACATACAAACTCTCATATTTACAATACCAACGATTGTATGAAATAGAACCATTAACGTAGCCATTGTGTTTGCCTACAGTCGCGTTTATTTGCGCGTACACACACACACACACATAACGTATACCCTTCGTACTAATAGTACTAAAACATTATGTTACACATTCGTCATTTACGCGACTTGTAGTTTTCTTTTGAGAATCAAAATTTTGTTATGAAAAATCTTTAAAAACCTAATGGATTTATAACCGACCATGTGCCTATCAATATCAAGAGGCGCTTGCGGCTAAGTAATAACAGCCGACAGGTCGATCGATTTGGTTAAGCTACGCTTGCTGCGGTTGGTCCGTGGATGGGTGACCATCTTTACATATCACGACCCCTCTGTACCTCGAAATGCACGTTAAGCCGTTGGTCATTTATGTATCTTCGTTACGGGTAAGTCAGAAGCCCGAAAGTCTGAAAACCACTCTTACCATGGTATTTAACCCAGTAAATGGGTTGTGAGGTCAGATAGGTAGTCGCGCTCCATGTAAAATACTGGTAGTTAGCTTCATCGGGTTAGAATGAAAGCCGACCCCAAAATATTTGGCAAAAGGCTAGACAGATAAAGATGTACATCATTTTTGCCGATATACGCCCACTGCTGGACAAATCCCTTCCCAAAAAAAATGGATGCTTTCCATAATCGCCACGCTTGGCAGGCGGGACATAGGCCTCCTTCAAAAGGCGGGTTTTGCTATAATCGCCATGCTTGGCAGGCGGGTTGGCAATCGCAGTATGGTGGTAAAATGCATAGAGAACGCTGCTGCCCATTCTCTAGTAAGTCCCTTAGTCGCCTTCTAAGACACCCACGGGAAGAGATGGGATGATGCTATTCTTTAAGTCCGGCGCCACACGGAACAAAAATGTACATAATATATCAATATTAATATTGAGAGGATGAAAGATTACTTTTAAATTTTCCACAAGACTTCTACAAAAGCTTTTCATAAATAAATAAATCTCTCTAAATAAACTAATAAATAAACTTATCAGTATTCATTCAGGTACGCAATTTCAAACTGGTTAATTTCATCAACAGTAATTGAGCATTAAAACTACATAGTACCTACGCAACCATAACATTGCAGAGTCATACCAACAAAGTACCCGTTCTATGTAATATTCCCTTAGCGTTCACAGTATCTATTTTCATATAGTGCGGAAACTTTTGCTCCCATTTAGGGTAATGCTTGTGTCCACTTACACCCAGTAGTTTTAAAGGCAGTAGTTGGAGTATCATTTAGAAGCTTATTGGCTTGCTGAGAATTGCAAGATACAAATGACTGGTACACATGGCTACACATCAAGCTATTGTATAGGATTTCCGTACAGCAGGCCTAGACAAAACACAATTCTGTTAGCGTTCATGCCAAACGCTACGCCAAAATGTATGGGAATGACATTACCTGCGGAAAGAATACGACGTAACCTTTCCGCAGGTAATGTCATTCCCATACATTTTAGCGTAGCTTACAGAAATGTGTTTTGTCTCTAGGCCCAGTGCGAAATCAGCGTAAACTGGAACTGAATAGATAGCTTGATGTGTAGCCGTGTGTACTCGTAGCTAACACTATTTTGTTGTGTACTTTTTTTGTTGTTGTGGCTTTGGGGTTACTACGGGAAGTGTTGGATTCCTGCCGCACTAAAACCAACCAGGTAGTCACTATCTGTACATGGAGGGGAGGTTTTACCTCTCAAAAGACCGATCCGAAACCCCTTCCGTGTAAATCTTGGTAGGGCACATCCCGTGGGGAGACGGTAAAGGGTACGTAGAAATTTATTTTTAATTTTGCGATAGACACGACAGAAAAGTAAGCTTTTTGACCTGACTCAATCCATACTTCGAATAAAATATGACAGGAACACAATGTGACATGCCTAATACGGTTATGTGATTTTATAGTCGAAGAATTACATTGCTGCATATCGTGCACACAAACCTCTCACAGAAAAAAAGACACATTATATCTCAACATGGGAACGTTTATCTTTAAAATGCCCCTAAATACAGTAACCTTGCCACATTTACACCTAAATGAAATCAGCAATACTAACCTCCTAAAATTGATTACAAATGACTCCAAAACAACATTTATTACGGCAACAAAATCTCTATCTATTTCTTGTTACGCCGAACATACCTCGTTACGCCAAAACTTAGATCGTATACAGTTATCAGCAAACAAACTAATACTAAATTAAGGGGAAGCACGTATGTTAGTAAATCAGAGGGAAGCGTGCACGTAGCTGCGATCCGCACAGTTTTTGATTAATACTCCTTAAGTAATGTTACATGCAGCATTTGAGTTCGGATTCTGTGGTCATTTGTTTTAATTTGCATTTGTAGTTTTAATTCCCTAGTGTGTGGTAAGGCATCTTCTCAGAAATCTTTACTCAAATTGAGGAGAACACTTTGAACAAAGCCAATTCTCGTTATTAGAACCCTCTTTGCACATTATGTTGAGGTCGTCTTCCAGTCTAATCGGATGCAGCTGAGTACCAGACCTTTACAAGGAGCGACTGCCTATCTGACATTCCAAACCTAGTTACTGAGATATACTTTGTACGACTGGTTGTCAGCCTTTCTGGCTTCTGACGACCCGTAACGACTGTCAAACATCTATGAATGACAGCCGAGACCAACGGCATTTTATAATGTACTGTATACTTTATTTTATAAAGTCGCTTTTAGTGTAACTTGTTACGGATAATTATTTATTCGTAACTAAACAAGTAATTCTTTACATTATTTGAGGTATTTCGCTTGAAATACCGCTGACGTCACCTCTTGCAATTTATATCTCTAGTGTCAAGTTTATCACAGTATCGCGGAACATGAAATTGTGACTCTTCAATAAAATTCGTTTCATACGGAGTGAGTTTTTTTTTTAACTCTTTATTTTATTAGGAACTTTTATAACCGCGATGCGTATGACAGTCCCATCGTACCCTAAATACACTCTGAATAGAATCTGACCAGACAGACTTCGCTTCATCACCACGGTGTAACTTGATGTGTCGTATTCTGTTTACGTGAGAATGTTCAATATTATTGCAGAAATGATATATTTTATTTAAATAGTAGTTTTATATGATCGTATGTATCGGTTGCTGCAGTTTGTAGAAATACCTTTTTCTTCGATTTTTAACCTAGTTAAAATATTGGTAGGACCTTTTCAATTCGTCGTTTTTTTTAGCTCCTATTTATCGTAGCTCACATCATCACAGGAATACTTTAAGTATATATGATACTTTCCTATATGGAGTAAAAGGTAACAGCTTAGATTAAGATACATTTTTCGTTCCAATCTTAACTACAACTTGGTCTTCTGTCGTTAGGGACAGTCTAAAGATGTGCTAAAAGGCCCTCTAAGTAATTAAAAGACATCATAAAGACTTGAAAACTTCCTCTTTTTCTCCAGCATTCAAGATTCACATACGTTTCTTAGAACAGGAATCGTAACGACAAATTCTCAGTCAAAACTCTCGGTAGTTACGCCCATTAATTGTCGAAGTTGGTTCGTACAAACCCCAGTTAGGGCGTATCTGGCGTATGTTAACTTTGTCCAAATTACCGCGCTGTAAGAACTTGTGAGGTATTGTATTGGATGTAAATCTTGTATTGTGTTGGTATTGACCAGGTTTTGAGGGAGATAATTACAATATATACAATAAATTCTGTTAGAAATTAATGAGTTACACTCGTGGCATTTTGAAAGTCTGACAACCAGTCTTACCAAGAGGTATGGTGGACATCACCATACCTCTTGGTAAGACTGGTTGTAAGACTGGTTGTCAGACTGGTAACAGGGTTATGGAGGTTATATAAGCAGTCACCAAACACCACATTCAGCCTATACCTAGTAATTCTACAGCTGGGGAGTTGACCATAATCCACCACGCCAGCCCAGTACCGGTTTGTGGATGTCACATGTCTTGGAATGTTTTGATCTTGGACATGCCAGTTTCCTCACAATTTTTTCCTTACCATTTTAATAGGCAGTTGCTACATTTAAAATACTGGTATTCAGCTGCATCTATGAAGCTGGGAGCCAAACCCAACATCGTTGAGAAAAGGCTAGGATAATAACTGTTGCATTTTTCAAATATTTACATCTCTAGTATGCATAAGATTATTCTCACATTATTCTAGATGAAGACATCTTTCGAGTTACTTCAGTATTTGTACAAAGAAACTAATTGCGTCTTAAGTACGGTATAAACAGAGTGAATGCAGCCGACATCCGTCTAGTCATTATGTTCTTATGCTAAACGCTCTCGACAAAAGAGCTGAAATAAATTACGTATGTACTGTGTTTCGTAGCTTTGAGATAAGGAGCTGTCGGTGTTGGCAAACAGTCGCAGTAACATAGTCTAGACAGGGGTACAAATCTACATCTTATCTCAAATTCTTTAACGGAGATTTAAGAAGAAAAAAGGTCTCATGATCTAGCTACAGATTTAGGATAAAAAAATCTGCCAGCGGTGCGGGTTGTTCGAAAGAGATACCGCCGCTCCTGGCACACAGGCTACTGAGGGAACACGGGTGGGTTTTAGTTAGTAAAAGTCTGACACACCTTCCTCCTCCACCCAGAGCGGGAGAAGTTATTTGATGATTTCCCACCCAAAAAACGATAAAAACTTACAAATATATGTATGCATAATTTGACATTAGCTTAAAGCCGTTGACCATCACAAATAATCACAGCAAACCATTTTTCGAAACTAAAGATCAAGGAGAGTTTACTATCATGAACATAAACCATATCTAATTCAAAACTGAATCAACTAAAACTTTTGACAATAAAACCAACCAAATATATTCTACAAACACTCACCTTATCACTACAACCCTTATCTAAAAGCTATTTGAACCACGTGATCCGCTTTCAAATACACTCCATAGCAAATGAAGGTTACTAATTAAACTATCAAACTTTTATACGAAAGCTCAAAAGTAATTACTGCGATGGGTTGAACAAAAACTGATACAAAACACTATCAGAAAACAAAACTATAATTGAATTAAGAAGTATAATTGAATTACCTTTTTGTGGTGGAAGAATTAATTGGTTGTGGAGTTGGGTGTTGCATTAAAATAAATAAGTAGTTTTAAATACTTTTACTATGCTTCGCTGGTTAGTAAGAAATGATGACTAGCAGTCCTATAAAGAGCACACAAGAGTCTTGTCTAAGCTCTAATGAATACTACTGATCTAACTTTTAGCAATATACATGGCGGGTCGAGAATCAACTTACCAATTTTTTTTTTAGTTCTCTAGAGCTGCCAAAACTTTAACTTCAAAGGCCTCCCCAAATTTATGTTCAGCAATTATGTATAGTTTCATGATCATAGCTAAGCTACACTGTGACCCCCTTATTTATAAACGGTGGTTAAAGTTACGAGGTGTTTAAACGTCAAAAATGTATGGCAAAACAGCCACTAATGATTAGTTAACTTTAAGCAGCGTTTATAAATAAGAGGGTGAGTGTATAAAGTTTCGTTCAAAAGAGGAACAATCAGTGCAAAAAGGCTGTGATAGGAGCAAAATACTTCTCAATACGCTTCAAAGGTCAGGGAAAGCAAAACACAAAAAAAGAGATATCCAATAATATCTAGACTCTAGAATGCAGTTGCATATCTGCGTTTAGATTCTAGAGATACTGGGAAGTATCTCTAGAATCTAAACGCAGATACGATGATGAGATTAATCATTATTTCTGGGAAGAAAGCACTAAAAATAAACGAGAGGGAAACGCTCGAAAAACGTAACAAATAATACATGTGACCCGATTACCTAATTAGTTGATTCTGCAGTCGTGTTAGCTATATTTCTTTGGATTAAATTCTGCAAGAGTTCCGCGATTTACTTCGTTCGGAATAGTTGATTAACTCTAACCGTACAGTGGGAAGTATTTCGAGTAATAAGTGCTTGGCATTCTCGTCCCCGAATAGGAGTTGCGCACTTTATTTCGTTAGTTGCATTTAATTTTAGAACAAAGTGCTATTTATTATTTTATTTCGGGTTTTTATTACTATTACTTTCGATTGAGAGGTGTGTGGTATTAGTGGATTCTTCAGTCAAGCTAACTTAAAGGCGATATCGATTTCAGGTCATTTTATTTCAAAATAATTGCTGGTTGATTTAATACAACTTGGTACAAATAGCGTACAAGATAGACGAGCGAGAGGTCGAGAGCTCGAACTTCAGCATTTCTAATATTCATTCAATGTTATAAATGCTGAAGCTCAGAAAAATTAAGAAATTTTTATTTTCCTTTGTCCGGTTACTTATACATGCATATTTAGCCTTACTTAGTAGGATAGCACTAATAATAGGTAACTACTAGCAAATGTTACAGAAACATGATTTCAGAAAATCTTATTAAAAAAAAAAACTGTAAAATGTACCAAAAATAAAATTTGCAACAAACACGACGCACAATAACTTAAACTGTATGAAATTAAATTTCAACCGCGTTCCTTGCAGGTGGCTCATTATTGTATAACAGCTGCAGCAGCTGTGTGCCGCGCCAAAACTTAACCACAGCCAACAGTTCACCTTTATATCTGTGATGTGGTTTTATTTGGACGGAGATAATGAAAAACATATTTAAGGGGTCAATTGTCCTGCCAGGGGTGCGGGTTGTTCGAAAGAGATACCGCCGCCTCTGGCATACAGGCTACTGAGGGAACACGGGTGGGTTTTAGTCAGTAAAAGTCTGACACGCCCTCCTGCTCCACCCAGAGCGGGAGAAGTTATTTGTTGATTTCCCACCCAAAAAAAAGGGTTCAATTGTGATGGGGATATATTAAGCAGTTTTAACAGCCTAGTAATGAAATCTGCCAAAGCAACAATATTCACAGCTAAAAGTTCAGCTTTATATTTGTGCTCTGGTTTTTTTTTTTTTTTGAGGGAATGGGTAATGAAAAAAAATTTGAAGGGGTCAATTGTGATGACGATATACAAAGCAGTTTTAACAGTCTTGTTATGGAAGCTGCCAAAGCATCAGAATTACTAAATGATCAGCTAGTTGAAGTACATGAATGCAATGACAAAATGGGAATCTTTTTAATGCAATCATCATCTGCCTAGCCTTTTCCCAATTACAGTGGGGTCGGCTTCCAGTCTAACCAGATGTAGCTGAATACCAGTATTTTACATGGAGCGACTGCCTATCTGACCTCCACAACCCTATAACTGGGTAATACGATACAATATAATCTTTATAATGCAATAAAGACACAAAAATAAAAAAGGTAGTGGTGGTACACTATGTGAAAACAATGATCCGAAAACCATCGCCATATCGTTCGAATATATAACTAAAGTAAACAAAACTTCAACAGCTAGTTCCACAAATAATAATGCAGCTTAAACAAAAGCGGTTTGACAATTGTCAACGTCATGAATATACAATTTCTAAAATACGAACCATGAGAGATTAAGGCAAAGCCTTTAATGTAATCAAGACAAAAATAAACAAGGTAGTGGTGGTACACTATGTCAAAACAATGATCCGAAAACCATCGCCATATTGTTCGAATATATAACTAAACTTCAACAGCTAGTTCCACAAATAATAATGCAGCTTAAACAAAAGCGGTTTGACTATTTTCAACGTCATGAATATACAATTTTAAAATACGAACCGTGGGATATTAAGGCAAAGCCTTTATTGCAAGAATTGTTTCTGTAAAAGGAGGTCATAAAACTGTTGAAAGTTGCTGGTACGGTGAACACGGAATACAAGGTTTCGCATTTGTTTTACCTCCAAATACTGAATAGTGACGTCATTAACAAGAAGAATTAAAATTTAGTGGTGTTGCAATTTTAGTTCAGATGAATGGGAATATTTATATTGGTTATTTTTGTTATTAATAGCTCAGAGCACTATTCAAAATTGATACTAGTTTTCAATTAGACGTCCGTCTCTTATATTTATATTTCAATTCCATACTACGCTCGCACAATTTCTATGATAAACTTATGATGATAACTTTTTATAAAGTAGAAAATACGAGTCGTAATTTATTTTTTACATTTTTATCGAGAATAACGAACTATTAATCTGAAATAGCTTAAAGGTATTATGAAATATCAATTTCCATCAAAATCAAAGCTATAAACCAATATCAACGTGAAATCAACGTAATCGCCGATGAAAATCCACAAGTAATTGAAGGTTTAAAACGGCTACAATTTTGCGAGACGTAACTTTTATCACCTAAGAATTTCGTCATAAAATCAGGGGGGATCTGGCACCTAAATTAATCGACGAGCTCGTTTGGCAGCGTCTCCAACGAAGAAAGGTATTAAGATCCACAGTTCAAATATTGTTTGGCATAAAAGCCAATTTTCGGTAGTAAATATAAGTAAATCTCCTTTTTATCGGGTGCTGAATTTTAAGCTATGGTACGTTTTGAGTTTTGGTATTGTAACGGTGTTAATGCATGGATAGATTTCAAATTTAAATTGTTCGAAGAGTTGATTTCAAGATTATTATTCCGATTATATATGATTATTTTTGTACAATTTATTTTGAATCTGTATTAATGCTTATCATCTCTCTTCTTTTATTCTTCTATTTTTTTTTTTTTTTTTTTAAAACGTTGCCCCACACTAGGAATTTCTCCTGTATTGTGGGTGCGTTTACAGACATTTAAACTCACATACACAAACAGCCAGACCCGGAACAACTACTTGTAGCTCATACAAATATTTGTTCCGTGCGGGAATCGAACCCGCGACACGCAGCGCAGCAGTCAATCGCTTAACCGCTACGCCAACCGTGTCGTCAATTAAATTAACAAACTTCACAGGCATGACGGAACCCCTCTTCTGAAGAAATGTTATCATATCTTCAAATAAACAACAGTAAAACTTTTCATACTAGTAGAAAAACATTGGCAACCGGCTATCATAACTCAGCACCATAAGAGCTATAAGAAACAGTATTAAAAGTTGTTACAAAAACTTTATTCAGCGCTGTAGCCGCTGCTGGATCAGTGTAAAGACCGGAACACACTCGCAACTCCTTATTTGTAGTTGAGAGACGATTGTGATTAAAGTTTTTTTCAATTGTAACATTTCTATCGGACCAGCTATATTATTTCATCAAAATGGTGGAATCGTATGAGTCTGACAGATTGATAAAAAGATCCCGTTTAATAAATAAATTTGACCGTACCATCAATTCACTGGTCAATCGTGGTCATTGTATAGCCGCGGTTCATCGCAATATTCATAGTAGCCATTAACTGAGGCTTATGACTGCTGACGACGTTGATATTAATAATATGACTGCAGTGAAACATGATTATATAGCAACCACATAATATTAGTATGAAAATTGCCGTAATGAGGCTTTGGTTGGTGGTTTTGGTAGCGAAAAGCCATTCGTGTGTTCCGTGCCTAAGGCGGATGCTTCCGCTGCATTTCTGTTCGTGAACTTTGAGCAGTTATTGCGTTGTTGAAATGGTTTCTTGTCTTGATGAGGGTTGGGGTAATGACGAAATTTTTTTCGTTGCTAGAAGATAATATTCGCATAGCAGCGTTGTCATCAAAAATGAGCACTGGAATTAACACTGTAATATTAACGGACAGTTTAACAAAACGAGTATTTCTGTTTGCTGAAATAACGAGTTAACTCATAGTCTGTCATTACTTACGTGGATCGTTTAAATTATAAAAATATTAACAATTTCAGCACGGGTAAATTACTTACAAACAAATGATGGGTAATGTTACAGACACAGCAATCTATTGTGGCAATAGAGTTGAGTTTTTGGCACGTAGCTTTCGCTTTCACAATAAAGTGTTCATTGCATAACAAATCATCTAGATACCTAGAAACACATCAGTCATGATAATGGAAACTTACAATCGCTCCAGAATAAAAGTCAAAACCATGAACAGTTAGAAACAGTCGTTTACAATCAGTAAAGATAACCCAATGTAAATACAGCGACACGAACGTTTGGAAAAGACAAACATATTACCGAACTTGCGCATTTACAATTCAAATGACGTGAAACAAAAACCATTGAGCGTACAAACCGAACGGAAAGGATTTAAAACTCCTCGCCGGTTGCGCCTATAAATCCGAGGTGGAACCATTACTGGATAACTTTCACGCATGTTTGGAAAAAATACGGAAGGACCTGGGAATTCGATGGAAAACTATGCAATGGAGTTTTTGGGAACATTCTGTTTTAGGCAAACTACCGTTTTTTAAGCAAATGAAGTACTTTAAAGTAAGCTGTTATCCAATAAAATGAAATTCACCTTACCAGCAACTGAACTAACGAAAAATTTCAGTTAGTATTGTCTGTATTATAAGCTATTTTGTACGCCGAATATGGCAAAACATGTTGAACCTATAATTTTAAAGAAATTTCCATCCATATGTGCATATTTATGTATCATTTTACACATGTTTATACGAATAAATACATCTTTATCTTTAATGCCTAAATGAATACACAACGAATCGATAATCACAATACTCATAAACCAGTATATTCCTTCGTGTATGCTCGACTAAATTCCCTAAAATTATCCTTTGCATGACTATCATAACGAATAAAACAACCTTGTCCTAATCAAGTACACACGGGACATCGAACTTTCGTAAAATTATGAGGAAGTCGTTTTTTTCTTGGACTCGACCAAAAAAAGCCATGAAGCAACATATGCTCAAGGAGTTGACTCTAAAGAGGCTCACTATCATATAGTAATTACAAACACATGTGTAATCAGAGACAGACGGAACCCTCCACGAGTGCTCATCTATGCTGCAAGGAATGTGCTGAGTGCGTTTAATGTTCGTCCAACTTCTTCGAGATTTGGCTAACGGTCAAGTGTGGACATTTGAAGGAGTTTTACGAAGATTTATTTAGACGATGTACTTATATTCAGGACCATTGCTTTGTTTGGATTCTGAGAGATTGTGCTAGAGATTTGTTTTTCTTCCGAATTTATCGATGTTTTATGACTTTGGAAGTAAAAGATTATGCATATTCATTGTAAATACTCATAAATTATGGGTTACTAAGATATGTAACCTAGTGGTTGCATCACGTTACTTAGGTGGAGCAAAAATGTATACTGAAATAATTGGAATATAGTATAGACTTAGCTACCGTCTCTGTGCTCAATTAGTATTACGTAACACAGGCATATCTAGGCATAAACAAGCTACGGCTCGATGCACTAGCACCCAAGTTTAATTGACACGAATCTCTTCAGTAGTCATTTCCTCATTTATTGTTCCAATGTATTGTATTCCTTCTAATCATGTTGGAAATCAAGTGTGTTCAACTTAACTAGCTCTAAATATGCCTGATATATGAGAACATTCGAGCAACGGCTGCAGCAAGCTGTGCGATATATTTTATACATAATCGATCCGTCTTCTTCGGTCGTGGGGCAGAGGCGTGTCCCATTCATCAATCTTGTGCCGGTTGCGAATACTCACATTACAAGGAACACACGATTAATCTGATCTTCGTGTGTCAGTTAGGGTCCTCCCTGCTTGTAGTTGATTGGGGAAAAACTAGTTCAACTAATGTCTATCAACACTAATATTATAAATAGAAAAGATTTGATTGTTTGTAATGAATAAACTCAAACGATACTTAACAGATTTAAAATATTCTTTCACCTATGGAAAGTTACATTATTCCGGAGTAATATAAGCTATAAATTCGGAGGCGAACTGCTAGTATTCAATATTCATAATAGAATAGTTTCATAATAAACATTAATGTTATCTTTTAAGGCGAACACAGCAATTGGCAGTTGGTAATTAAGTTTCATGAGACATACGAGTACCTAATAAAAACCAAACGATTTAAAAATATGGAAGAGAGATTCCGAGAAATTGTGGAATATCAGTTTAACATGGAAAACCAACATGGTTCCAATCAATTATCCAAACAATTTGGAGCACGGCAACGCAAAATTTTACGGCTACAACATTAAAGATCCCACCAACCGTCGGATATTGTCAACGGAAGATGTTAAACAAATCGTTGTAATAAATACAAAACTTTACCAATTTACGTCGAAACACAACGTTAGGGTGAAAATTATAAATGTCTCCATAATTAAATTAAAATTTAAGTTATGGAGTTTAAAAAGGAATTGCGTTTCCGGCTTAGTGAGCGGCACGTCACGACAACTTGAGAGATTTAATTAGAATATTACTTGGAGACCTTAAAATAAGTTCTATCAGATGAATTTTAAGTTGTTAATGAATTATGGTACAAATGGACATATTCCTCCTGACATAATAGTTTTCTTTACCATGTTTTATTCTTAATCAAAATTAAAAGCTCTCAAATTAAAATGTAAAAGTATTGAATACACCTAAGGTTTGCCAAGACGGTTTTTACTTGCGGACAAACAAAATCATTTTAAGCTTTTTAAATGTAAGATAAGTATAAGGTTTCGTTTCAAGAGCTTTGAACTTCCCGTGAAAACTTCAATATTAGCATCAAAGTTTTGAACGTGGACATCTTTGGAGATAAACGGCCAAATAGACATTTTTAGAAAGGGGTTCATTTCTTGACAATTATTTTTGCAACTGGGTCTAACATTAACCGCCTTATTCATAAACGCTGGTTAAAGTTAAGTAATGAGTAGCGTCTTTTTAACCATACATTTTTGACGTTTAAACATCATTTAACTTTAATCATCGTTTATGAATATGGCCATAAATGTAAAGTTATACATTTTAACTGATACCAAAACATTTTCGTACTTTGACACTAAATTCAAGTTTCAAAGTTTGGATTTTTATTTTGCTCAGAAAAGTTATAAACTAAAATAATTGTTTTTTATTGATACTATTTGAGCTTTTATTCAGTTGTATAAAAAATGACGAAAGATTGAAAAATTTCAGACCTACAGTTACAAATGAATATATTCTTAGGAATATTCTCGAGAATTCTGTGTGTAGGTATATCTTTTGTAATTATAACCCGCATATTTCTGCTCGGATCAAATCTCCGTGGAAAATTAAACAGTATGCAGAGCTGTTGTAGCTACAAATTAGCAATCTAAAACCCGCTGGAAACTGCTAACAATGGACGTGCATCTAGAAATATCTAGAGGAGCAAATGTGTTTATATAATACATTGTTGATGCTTTTCTACCCTAGATCTAATGAGATAATTACGCGTTATATCATGATATGCTTGAAATATGAAAGAAAACATTACTACATTAAGTAAGTACAAACGAGAGGAAACTAAAGTTTTGCAGTAAGCTCAGAAATGATGAATGAAGAGGTAGCAATGAAACAAAAAGTGAGGCGTTTAGTTGCCAGACCAATTTATTAATGTGACTGCCCCAACATAAAAATCCACTAGACAGTTACAGTCAAAATTTTACAACTCTGTTTTAAAGCTTATCATTTAGAGACGGCCCGTACCAAGGGAATGAATTAAAGAACCGACTAACTAGAACCCTACCAGGACGGTAGGATTTTATTAATCCAATTTTGGACTTCGTAATAATAGGTTTAATTATTCACGATTGAGAAAGCTTTTAGAAGCGAGTTTATGCAAAGTTTTGTATGGGCGCCGGTAATGAAAACGGTGGATGTACCGACTAATGTATTAAGGTCCAACAGAGGTCCGGACGTGGAGTTCTGTTGGATTTTGTTGGACGTGTTTAGATAATGATGGATGATAAAACATTTACAGAGAGTTTTGTTTACAGAAAGGATTTAAAAGATCGAGCAAGTAACGGTGAATAAGAAAATTCATAGGCGTTTGAAAAGAACAAAGTAACCCGTAAACAAAATTTTGAAACTTTATTTTTATTCCTTTGAATTTGGCATGACAGTGGCTGTAACAACATTAGCAAAAAACTCAGTGTGTTCAGAAATCCTGAAATCCTGTGACGATTACAAAATTCTGAAATCCCAAGCGTCCTTACAAACAAAGGTTTCCATGCTAGCTTTTGTACATCCAATGTCATACATTCCGGTCTCGGTTTTACACACGTATATTTTGAGTCGAGTGCAACAATCGCAGGTGAAGTCGCAGAGGAGCACAATGCATGAGGAAAGCATCAAACCACATTTCAAAATACGTGGCATTGTTTAGAAACGCAGACATGCCTTGCCACATTTACAGTTGGCAACAAGCTGCGCATTGTTCCGATTCGCATAAAATTTTCCATATCATCGCTGAATAGAATAATTGATTGGTTGGTTGGAGCATCAATTTTATAGTTCAATAAATCTTGGAAAATTATTTATGTGTGAATTCTTTCTGTTGGCTAAAATATTTAAGGTCTAAGTTGTTGTCTGTGTTTATAAAACACAGACAACAACTTAGACCTTAAATATTAGAAAAACATAAGTAGAACCATGTTCTTTGAAGTATAAACTTCAAAGAACATGGTTCTACTTATGTTTTTCTCACTCAGCGAATTCTAAACAAGCTCTAGTACTTCGCTTGGAGTGAAATATCAGTTTTCAAAACATAAAATTTCACTCGAATAAATGGGAGAAGCGCCAAAACTAAAGTTTTATGTAATAGAATAAAACTTTCCGAAATATACTCTTCTGGATAAAATTTCCAGTTTCAAATCATTGTGACAGGCTGGGAGCGTCTGGGATGGCGTTTCGAAAATTTCAATTCAGGTTATTATACCTAAAACTTTATAATGGCTTGTCTATATGGAAGTTTCTAGTTTCATGCCAAGTTTTAGAGAACCAACTAGATATTTATTAAATTAGTAAATGGAAAGTAGGTACCTGTTTAAAGACAGTAACAGTTGTTGTCCAAGAGCTCAATGCGAAGTCACACGAATAAATTTGAAGTTATGCAAAATCTGCTCAGTTTTAAAATTATTCGAAACTACCTATTGGAACCGTGCACTTAGCTTCTGACGTTTCATGTAGGTTTAATGAGAAATGAAATATTTTGATTTTGCTTTAGAATTTTAAGTTCACAATTCCACCTGACCGTACTAAAACTATGCAGCGCTTACGAAGTTGTTTCAGCCAGTTCCGACTGACAAAGGAGTGCATACAGTCTGAATACGTCTCGGAAGCTATCACCGAAGCGGACTGGCGACTCGAAACTAGTTAATCGCCATTCCTAAGCCCAGCCACAGCGCTGTTTGCACAGGTCTTGTCCTCCGAAGATCTCTGTTTAAACAGGACCCGTCAGGAATCCAACTAATCGTGTAATGCAGAAGATACGTGCTACTTCACTCTAAGGTATGAAAAATCGAGTTAGGATTCGGCAAACTTGATGAAAACGCAGAAAATAAAATCAGTGTGGGTAGATAATATAGATACATCGTTTATTTAGTGCACACAAAAACTAATTACATGAACGTGATATCTAATTAGCGAAGTAAGTAAAGGAGTCCAATATACAAAGGAGAAAGGAAGACACAATATAGTGATGGCACTTTAGGCTTGACACAATTTAAAATTTAAATGAAGTAACGTGCGGTGGTCGTAAAGATACACATGTGTGGGCGAGAAAAATGTGTACATGTGTCAAAAGCTAAATTGATGTATCGTATTGGATAATTCAGTCAAATATGAAGGTATGGTCCTTTATACAGGAAAAGTTATCCTTGTATATGAAACGAGAGTCAAATTTTGACACCAACCTTTCTTCAATTTGTCTCGTTTCGTTTTACCTGAATAACAATTTCAGTTTTCAACAAGGATATTTTCCGGAAACCAGCTGGAGATTAGAATCATGACGTGTGAACAAGAAATGTGGGAGCGAAGTTTTTCGATTTGGATTTCTTTCTTGTTTGTTTGTTTTTTTATTTATGTCAAAGGGTCGATTCAAGTGTGTATCTTTTAGCGGTTTAAGGTTTTTATGTCCTTCACGGTATTTTTGGTTACAGATATCGCTGTTGAAGTAAAAACACTGACTGTTTGGTTTCGTTTACTAACGAGTCTGCCCCGTTTTGGCGTATAAAAATCGATTCAAAATAACATAACATCACACCAGTATTCCCCGGAGAGAAAGGCAGAGGTGTACCAATCATACACCCTAATTTCGCAGGTTATGTTTAAGTCCCATGTAACAGGGGCCAAGCCTATTGCCATCAATTGGGCACAAATACAACTCCAGGCTACTGAAAAATTCCGGATGGAAATACCCAATAGTACTTTGCCCGACCCGAGAATCGAAACCCAGACTTCATGGACATCACCACAAATTTACTGCATTAATTTTGTAATATTAGACAAGATATTTCATACACTGAGATATAATTTACCTGAACGTCATAATTCACGCCACCGCGGTTCAACAAATTCGGACATCCATTTTAGCAAACAACATCAATACGTTTGGCGTAAACAAATCACCGGGGACATTTAAAATGAATACAACATGTCAGCTGATAAATAGTTTCGGTTTATTGAGAGTCAATTTAATTAAAACTTTGAATTACACAAGTTTAAATTGAGTGTAGGAGTCAATGTCAGCGATGTGTGAGTTAGTGGAGGATCTTCGCTCACTCATTTTTATTACCCCAGCCCTTTTGTTTTAGTGTTAATCTTGGGTAGATTAAAGGGTGTGGGTGGACCCATCGTTTATGTTCTTAGATTATTAAAATTGTTAGTACATGTTGTACTTAATTGTTTTAAGAAAGTAGAGGGCTTGTGGCTAAGTAACAGTCACAAGTCGATCGATAAGGTTAAGCTATGCTTGCCGCGGTTGTTCCGTGGATGGGTGACCATCTTTACAGACCCCTCCGTACCTCGGAAAACACGTTATGCCGCTGGCTCTGGCTGTCATTCGTGAATCTTTGACAGTCATTGCGGATCAGAAGCCCGTCGTCAGAAGCCCGAAAGCCTGACAACTAGTCTTACCAGGGGTTGTGGAAGTCCTATAGTCCAGTCGCTCCCTGGTATTCCGCTGCATCCGGTAAGACTGGAAGCCGCAACATAGTTGGGAAAAGGCTAGTCAGATTGATATTGGTTTACGAAACTAGATAGAATCGCGTAACGATAAGGTTATATTTATTCAAGTATATAGTGTCTAGGTCTAGATAAAATTACGCAATATTTTCCAGAAATTTTCCAAGCGTCCTCTGGTTGTATAAAAATAATCTCTTACAACCACTTCAGCAGATTATACGGAAATTTAGAATTCCTAAGTATACCAGGAAACTACGACCATTAAAATTCTCACGCATTCGAATCACGTACCGCGCCTATAGGGAATCTCCGTAAAACTATAAAATAAATACACAAAACATAATATTAAAAAGTGCTTTGCCAGGCTACTTGGCTGGAAGGAGCCTTCGCTTTCGCCCAATAATTGATATTTGCCATTTGAATTCAAGCTGTGTTAGTACGGCTTCGGGAGTTCGGGGCGAAGGGAGGCGGGTCGTTAAGGACCGTTCACAAAGACCGATTCAATCGACCTCAGACTGTGTATCTTATGGCCGTGACGTGAGGGCAAATGTTTGCCATTGTGTCGTGTTTCGTATCCAACAGGACACTTACTCACGGTTGTTTGTGCTTAGTATTTATGAAGTGGTCCGTAGGCTTGGTGACGAGTTACGTAACGTTTGGTCCAATATCCTTGAAACACAATATCACTGTAAGAAATGTAACAAAGATACAATGATCCACACGAATAATCCTCATTTCTAAGACCCTATAAATAGCAAAGGAAGTTAATTTCGCTAGACGAACTTCCTGAAAGATTCGCTCATAATTCGCTGGATCTTCTCTATTCCGAGCCTACACTATCCTTATACCCTTTCGCCGATTCTGTTCACATAGCACATAAATAGTGGTGGGCCTTATAGCCTGGGGGCTTCGTCGATGCGATTCCAAACACATACGTTATTTGGCGGGTACGGTTGGAACAAGGGCAAACGTTGGTGGCCTAATTGAAACTAAGGAATTCAGTGTGCGGGCTCCCGGCTCGCTTGCGATTGGGTGTACTGCAGCCAAATCCTTGATGATGAATGTCTCGATGCGGGATGTTTGTAACGTTGATTGCACACTGATACGGGGCTTGGGAATACTTAGATGTCTTTAAACATAGAGGAGGTTTACGATAAATGTTTAGAAGATCGTTTCTGAATTGATATCATCGTGAAAACGTATTCTAATTTCATATTATTGGCTAAAGAATCAGCATTGCCATACAACGTAGCAATGCTACCTGCTTTTTGGGCAATTTCCCCGTTGATAACGATGCCGAAGAACTTTTTGATGCCCTATGATTATTTTTATTTTTTCATATACTTGCACATATTATTAGTTGAAGACCGTTACTTTTTAAATTATGTAAATATTTTAATGACATCCACGTTTTTTTCCCAACAATACAATTTACTACACTACACTTTTGGCTACTTTGGTTTAGAGTGCATATTTTATATTGTGAGTCATATTTGCGCAGAATAAACAATTTTTCTTTCTAATGATTCGGTTATCTACCATTAACGACTGTTAAATTTTGACAATACGAGCGAAACCAATTTAATTTGCCAACGAAGCACTAACAAAATTAAAATGTCACCAGACCAAAGCTGCCCACTCGACTCCGATACAATCAGTCATTTAGTGATGAATAAGCGATTTAAATAACGATAATTTCGGTCTTGTAATTAAATAAATGCTGTTTTTAGACGCCATCGCATTATTTTAATACAGTGTGGGCGGTTTTTAAATGGCCAATTTGAGGTGGAAAACGGTTCGTGGAGAATGAAAAGTAATTTAGAATACACGCATGTTATCTTTATTAAATTAGTTTTTTTTTTCGGGTGTTTTGAAAGGAATCCCAGAGGTTGGTGAATTTGGATGACGCAGACTGGGTGCGAAGGGTGAATAACTGGCTATTTTACCGCAATTTGGAAAATATCCGTATGGCAGGGCTTATAAGTCAGTTCGCACGAATTTACTCGGCAAATTTAAAATAATAAATCATTTTATAGGCGACTCGCAAGATGTTAGTTCATTTGTAGGCAAATCGACAAATCTAGATATACGTATTAGGCAATTGGCATGGTTTGTATTTTTATTCACTATATTGCATGTACTTGCAGTCAACTTTTATCATAAGTTTATTGCATAAAAATTCAAATCGAGCCAGTTGCCTTATACGTATTTCTGGAGTTGTGGATTCGCCGTGATAATAATTTATTATTTAAAAGTATAGTTTCGCAAGATGCAGGCGAATACATTCGTTTGAATAGATTAATAAGCCGTATCCAGAAATGGCCGGGGATGAACCGAAGTTGAAAGACAAAATTTCTTCTTCAAATAAGATGAAATATATGAGGAACATCTAAGTAAGTTTTGCTTAGATAGGAATCTAATATAAATACCTAATCAATTTCATCTTAACAGGCTGTTACTCAATTATAACCGCTCAACACAATCTGTTTCCAATAGCTCCCAAATAAACACGAATATTATACAAATCTGTGCGATACAGAAACCATTTGTTCATATTTACGACTTACTAAATATACATCCTGTATATGCATGAATATAACTTCAGCCACACACTTGTAACACCAACCTTATGGGCTGTGTGGTAAGATTGAAATTCCGTTGAAGGGTTGAATGGTGGTTAAGACATTTTCTGTGCCTAAGTTGCGTTAGTTATTTTGGCTAGAACTAGAAGTTTGTTTGCTAGTCTTGACTAGCCCTGATGAGACTCTCGGGTAACAAATAACAGGGCGTTTGTTTTAGTTTCCTTGTTTAAGTAGGTAATAGAAACTGGACCGAAATAATGTTTGTTTTAATGTGACAATAACTTGTGTTTGAATGGGTCCAGTCTTTCTTGTAACGTAGAATGTTCGAGATTTTTATTTTTGTATGTAAGTAATAGTACGTGTAAGGATGTTCTTAAGAGCTATAACTACTACATTACTTGAGCGAAAGAAATCTAGACTAGGAGGGCTACGTTTGTAGGTTTTTCCTTCAGAGCCAGCATCATATCGACGTATTTTTGAGTTTCAAACTTTTTCCCGTCCATTTAAGAGTTCTAAATGCAAAGACTGATTTTTAAGCAAAATAATTTGTCAATTTTGTATTAAGAACTACGTTAGGAGGAATAAGGTTCGAAATACGAAAACTGACTCCAAGGTTGGTCCTGTGCTAACGTTCGATCCCGTTTTGTAATAATACGGTTAAAGATCACTATGTATAACATTACAACATCCATTAACTATACTGAGAAGACTTTGGAAGCAACATAACTCAATTTTTCCTTTTACCTTAAAACGTTATGAACTCCAATAAGTAGGTAACCTCTTTCATGATGGCTCGAGGAAACATATTTCTACATCAACAACAAAAATACGCTAGTAAATTATGTATTTAAAAAGAAAGTATTTGTTGGCTGCCAATGTTCACTTTGATTAATTGAAAAAAAAAAGGTGGATAAAACCTATTTTGTTCTCCCACGCAAAAGATGGCGCTGACTGATAAAAACGTAACTACACAGCAAACTGTTTTCCACTTTTACTGATGAAAAACAAATCCCCGAAATATATTAAAAGGTGTATCTTTATAGGCTTTGATGGTTGACTGTGGAATTTATGAATATATTTTTTTATAGCATTTTTAAAGGTATTAAGGAGACACAAATTGAAAAGATTATCATCATCAGCCTATAATGTTCCCACTGCTGGGACACAGGCCTCCTCTCTGTGAGAGGGATTGGGCGGTAATCCACCACGCGGGCCCAGTGCGGATTGGTAGATGTCACATGTCTTCCGAATTTTTTGGTCTAGAAAATGCCGGTTCCCTCACGATGTTTTCCTTCACCGTTTTGAGAGCAGTGGTAATGAAATAATTTACACAAAGTAAAGCGCCTGGCTGGGTTCGAACTCACGACCCACAAGTCATAAGTCGCGGCTGTTACCACCTGGCCACCACTGCTCTCGCAAGATTATGCTTAGATGGTTTGGTAATGTTGGGCAGATGAATGAAAGACGGCAAACAAAATGTATTTGCAAGGCCGATGTGAGTGGAAACGCCGAGAGAGGACGCTCTAGGAGAACATATTAAGTGACCTCTAAGTACCTGGTACATATTGACAGGCCTGCACTGTCCTCCCATTCCTATTATCACTGTAATTTTAAAACTTTGTAAAAGCCAATTATTTTTTAAAGAATAACCGTGGAGTTTCTTGCCGGCTGTTCTCCATAGGAAGCGACAGATTGGAACCGTGCACCTAGCTTCTGACGTTTCATAAGTGCCCATGCAGGTTTATGTGAAATAAAATAATTTAATTTGACCTTATTGGTGATGTTCTTCAAAAAGGTCAGGTGTGTAGTACCTACAGGCAAACGACATGCGTGTATGACCAGCTGCATGAACGGAAAAGAGCATGTAAGGATCTTAGCAGGTAGCGTTCTGCAGTTTCTGCCTAGGAAGAAGACGTGAGTTTATGTATGTATGTTTCTATGAATGAATGATGAAAAATAAAATGGCCAAAATGCTCATAGGTGGAAACTGGATCCATTAAACACCCGGTAAAAACAAAAGTTCCTTCATATAAAACCTTATTTTGACTCTCGAAAACATTGAAAACGACACCCATGACAAAAAATTCCGGAGCCATTTTGGTATTTAATTTTGACCTTAATTATGGATATAGCGCCCTCCAAAGCCATGAAAACTATCTCATTCTTTCTATTATAAATGGTAAAAAGTCGCATAATGCTTTTTTCGTAACGCCATGATTAAAAAAAACTAAACTACCGCAACTCCCATGACGATCGGAGGCGCTACACTCGAAGTTGTGACCGAGTACGTTTACCTAGGACAGACTGTCCAGTTAGGTAAGTCCAACTTCGAGAAAGAGGTCAATCGTCGAATCCGACTCGGCTGGGCAGCGTTCGGGAGGCTTCGCAATATCTTCTCGTCCCAAATACCACAGTGTCTCAAGACGAAAGTCTTTGACCAGTGTGTGTTGCCAGTGATGACCTATGGTACAGAGACGTGGTCGCTCACAATGGGCCTTATCAGAAGGCTTAAAGTCACCCAAAGGGCAATGGAGAGGGCTATGCTCGGAGTTTCCCTACGCGATCGAATCAGAAATGAAGAGATCCGCAGGAGAACCAAGGTAACCGACATAGCCCGAAGAATTGCCAAACTTAAGTGGCAGTGGGCAGGGCACATTGCTCGCAGAACAGATGGCCGATGGGGCCGAAAGGTTCTGGAGTGGCGACCGCGTACCGGAAGACGTAGAGTAGGAAGGCCTCCCACAAGGTGGACCGATGACCTTGCGAAGACCGCGGGTATCCGCTGGATGTGGGAAGCACAAGACCGGTCGAAGTGGAGGAGCCTGGGGGAGGCCTATGTCCAGCCGTGGACGTCTTTCGGCTGATATGATGATGATGATGATGAAACTACCGCAAACTGCGTTAAAGAACCTCGTTCCAAAAAATTCTATTATCCTTTCAATTAACAAAATGAATAATATTATAAAAGTTCCACATACAAAAATCATACGCAACTTGGCTTTAACGCGAGCATAACCCTCAACCACCTGGGGCGTTCAAAAGTTAAACTCGGAACAGTCGTAAAATCACCTGTTTAGCATATTTACTTAACCCTTTTCCGTTCTGCTGGACTTACAATTAACTTTGTTCGTTCGTTACTACAAAAGAATCGTATGTAATATTCATAAGGTTATTATTCATGTTATGCAACTGCGTTCTCCAATAAGATACGCTTTGAACTAAGTAAGGGTTAATTATTAATATGAATAACTTCCTGTAGTTGGACTTATCTATGTGTGTAATCAGGAAGTGCTGGCTGTTTTTACAACAGCATATACCTATTCGTAGAACAGTTTTTATTGAATCTTTTTAAGTAGGCTGTAGGTAAATAATACCTTCGCCCTTTTAAGCTGTAGGTAAGACTATATGCTGGGATACAAAGAGTACTGTCGATGCAAAATAATGGAAAATGTACACTCCTGGACTCTTAAATCTAGCGACCCAGCAATTTTTGTATAGAAGTCTATTGCTTTTTAAATGGTTGTGAATTCAAATTCGCAACACTGACCGACATTGACTCCTTATTATTATGATGTTTTAGGCTTTTACCGAAACCTCACATGAAGTTCAAGGAGGCTCAATTTAGGAGTCCGTGTTTGTATTCCACACATTATCTCTCTGTAGGTATGTGTTACGTTTTGTAACATAATCTCAAATGATGTCGTTATTCACATTTCTGAAATAGAAGACTTAAATAATTGGATATTTGTGAATCCAGATTTTCGTTGTATTTTTAATAAGTCTGCTACGTGTTTTGAAAGTCTTACTCAGATTAACCAGACGAGATAAATTCTAAGATCTACAGTTGAATAAACATCTGACTAACTTAAGATAACTTAATTCAACATTTATACCACGTGATATCATCGGAAAAGAAAAAACAAAATAAACAAGCCACTATATTTTAACGCACATTGATCAATACAAAGCCGTCAATTAATGCGTCGGAAGCCGCGTCAATCGCGGACGTGCATACATATCGCGGCGCATAATATCGCAATACGTCACGGGACGCGGGACGTCGCGTTATCGTGCGATAGCCTGCGATTTATTGCGAGCTGACTTTGAAACTGAGTTTTTTTACATAGATATATAATGTTCCCACTGCAGGACAAAAATCTCCTCTCTGTGAGAGGGAGCGGGCCGTTATTACGGGATGGTAGATGTCGCATGTCTTCGAATTTTTGATCAGAAAGAATTTACAGAAAGTAAAGCGTCTGTCTGGGTTTGAACGTACGAGCTAAATCTCGTAAGTCGCGGCCGTTACCACCGGGCCACCACTGTTCTGTTAATAGAATTTATGTAAAAAATTATCTGGCTAGAATTGGAAATCCGATAGAATACAAAAAGGTGCTATCTAAACTTACGACCTTTCAGCTACCGTTACACATCGTTTCTTACAAAATTATAGTAAACGATACATTTATTAATGTAACTAATAACTGAACTACACAAACTAAAGCAAACTTCTCTACACACAAAGTGATAGTTCTTGCAGAATTGCATCAGCTACAACAAAGCGTTTTTACGCAAATTTCTTGTCGTAACTAATTTGCAATACAATGCGGCTGAAACCCACAACCGTACTAAAACACCCGTTTCCTACACGTCGATCTTCAACGTTTAATCTAACTTTACTCGCAAAGTGCTCCTGGAGACGACAACTTAGAATCGGAGTATCTTGCATTAATTTATTATGGAAACGGAGTAACGCCATATACCCACTTCCCGGTTAAAAAGCAGGACAAACACAGGAGCAAGCTAAGTGACGGGGAATGTTGTAAAAAGTATTAAAGTGCACCCCAACTTTGGTAGTAAAGTGAATTATTTAAAGAAGGACGTGCCTGTACATAGACCTTTTTGGTTCGAAGTTATGTATGGAGAAATATTTATTTGCTTTTTGTTAGGGTAATATTTTCAACTGGTATCGGTGCATCGTACGAAGGTACGTCGAATGTTTTCGAAGTCTTCAGATTCATATCTATGCAGGAAAAGATTTTATCCAGTGCGTAAATTTTAACCATGAATTCAGCATACTCGTATCATTCTAGACCCCCCTACTGCAGAAATTGTTCGCCAGTTATACAAAAAAAATCTGCTGTTTCATACATTTCGACCGCGTTTGCTGTGAAACAGCTGTTTTTTTTTTATAACTGGCGAAAAATTTATCTAGAATGATATGCTGAATTCATAATAAAAAAAACTTATCCTGTATACTATCCTTACTAATATTATAAACGCGAAAGTTTGTATGTATGGATGTTTGTTACTCTTTCACGCAAAATCTACTGAATGGATTTGGATAGGGGCTTGTGGCTAAATAACAATAGCTGCACGGGTCGATCGGCCAGGTTAAGCTACGCTTGCCGCGGTTGGTCCGTAGATGGGTGACCATCTTTACATACCAAGACCCCTCCGTGCCTCGGAAAGCACGTTAAGCCGTTGGTCCCGGCTGTCATTTGTGGATCTTTGACAGTCGTTACGAGACGTCAGAAGCCCGAAAGTCTGACAACCAGTCTTACCAAGGGGTATCGTATTACCCAGTAACTGAGTTGTGGAGGTCAGATAGGCAGTCGCTCCATGTAAAATACTGGTATTCAGCTGCATCCGGTTAACCTGGAAGCCGACCCCAACATAGTTGGGAAAAGGCTAGGCAGAGGCAGAGGAGGGATTTGGATGAGTTTTGGCACACAGATAGATTATAACCAAGATTAACACATAGGATACTTTTAATCCCAGTAGTACGTTCCCGCGAAATAATTTCCGACTTCTACGCGGACGAAGCCGCGGGCGGAAGCTAGTAATATATACTAATATTATAAAGCTCAAGAGTTTGTTTGTTTGTTTGCTTGAACGCGCTAATCTTAGGAACTACTGGTTCGAATTGAAATATTATTTTAGTGTTGGATAGCCCATTTATCGAGGAAGGCATTTATCGGGTATATATAACATCACGCTAAGGCCGAGTAAAAAGAAAAAAGTAACGAATACGAAGTACTACGGTACGTACGGATAGGCGTTTCGAAGCGACGCCGACGGGGTGGGTCGGGGGGGCAAGAAATTCGACGCGAACGAAGTCGCGAGCAGAAGCTAGTAATAAATATAATAAAGCTAAAGGTTTTTTTTTGAATGCGCTAATCTCAGGAACTACCAGACAAATTAAAAAAAAATTGTACGATATAGCCACATTCACGAAGAAGACTATTGTATATGGGCTATTTAAAATCACGCTACAACACTTAGGAATCGAGCAGATCGGAAATAACGCTCAGTGTAAACGATCTTAGACCGCGGGCGGGCGAAAAGAAAATTTCACTTTATAACACATCTGGTGGTTTTTATTATTTTGTAAATGGCCTACGCAAATGTCCTGCAGATCTGGTGGCGTCTTGTGACGGGTCGTTGAGCTCCCTAAAGTATGGTTGAGCTATACGGTGACTGATACATTGTATAAATACCGTCTTTTGGGACAGGTCAGTTCAAAGCTGCAATGGATCTTTTTTCAAAAGGCTCTTCCAGACATGGCCCTGCATGTTTAGACTCACATAAAATTTTAATAATATGATTTTTGGACTTTAAAAGAGACCATGACCTCTGAGCTTGTTTCGGCTTTTCTTCTGAGGGAACAGCCAGCTGGGAAACGCGCCATCTAGTTTTTAAAATATTGAACAACAAAATATTGACGTGTAAAAACATCTTATCAGATCTACTTACATAAATAAACATTTCATTTCACGCGAAGAAGTCACGGGCAGAAGAAGTTAGTCTTACATATCGCACACCTAGATCTATACTGAGACAACTCAAAAAAGGTAATTTTTCAGGAGACGAAAAAAACGTATATTTGCATTTTTTGTTAGGGAAGCTATACAATTTAATTTGATTCTAGGTAATAAATAGCTTGTAAAATGTCACAGTATACAAGCTGGGGCTGAAATTCAATAGGTCAATTTACTATCAATTCATTACATGTTGATCCCTCAAAACAAAGTCAAATCAAAATAGTAACTAAATTATTTACGTACCATTTCAAACAAAACTGGAACAAGTAAAAATATCCTTAAGTAATGTGGCAGAACAATTCACCATCACCGTAACGACTCTAATTAACTCACGTATACGTGTCATCAAAACTGTAACAATTTGAAATGTCCGCGTTTTCGTTCTTGTTAATACATGCACTCCTTATGGCAAGTGAAGATCAACTCAAAATAGACTTGTTTAGGTGGGAGCAGATGGCAGACGTTGATTCAACAAAAGAAAGTTAAGGCTACCTAGCGATTAATTTTATGAGCTTTTATTGAACCTGTCACGTTGAATAGTTGCGTATGAGCACCGAGCATTCGAATACAGGCATAACTCAAAATTGACGATTTTTAAGTTGTCTCAGTATAGATCTAGGTGTGCGATATATTGAAACCAATAAGGAAATGAAAATTCGATCATAAACTTAGAATATAAAAGATTTACAAAGTAACAATCTTATCGGACGAAATACAGAACGAATCGTATTGATCTTATTTCCATTGGTTGCTATTTACAACAAGGGATTACTCACAAAAGATTTAAAGCCACCAAATAAAAGAGAACCCGTAAACAACGTAACCACTCTACAAGGAAACAGAGTAAAAATCCGAGCTACAACTGAGCGGGTTTTAATTTAGACAACCCAGTAAATCACGGTCTTTCTCAACGGTAGAGCGAGTTCAAACCCGATACAGCCGAGCGAAAGTATATTAATTTTAAAATATCCCGCCTTCGAAACTAATTAATTAGTTTCTAAAACTTGAAACCGAGTGTTAACGATGATCTAAGCAATATCCAAGTTTCAGACGAGCCGAAGCTTTACAACCGACTAAGTTCAGACGAAAATTCACTTAGAAATCTGTTACTTATTTTTATTCTCTATTTTACCTCTCTTAGGTTTCTCGTACATGCACCAGCGGTAATCAAAATCTTCGCAAAACTTTGTTTTACTTTCTTAGGCGCTCATGAATATCTTATGGGGTGGGACATGCCTCTCTTGTTATGTTTAAAACTTTTTTTATTTTCTTGCCCATTAAAAGGCGGGCCGGCTGACGATTTAGCGACGGACCGATGAATAATTACGGAGTATTTCTTGCCTGTCACGTTCCTAATGAATATTAGAGTAGTGCCGAAGACGTTCGAAGCAAAAATATCGGAAAGAAATCTGTGGTTGTTTGTTCTGAAGGAATTTCGTTAATTACGTTCGCTTCAGAGATAAATAAGTCAGTAAGCGCAAATTTGTCCATCCATCGTGTTTTTGTTTCGGCTCACCCGAGGAGTTACTTAGTTATTGGGTCATTTTTTTCCGTCCGGAGACCGAGTGAATTATATTAGTCGTTTGTGTGCGTGAATACGGTTGAAATAGTCCATTTCGGTGTTCTTTTGAGGGCTGTAAGAGGCTTTAGGGTAGTAAACAATACTTTTTGGACGCAAAGAATAAAAAGTTTCGCTGATGAATGCCTTTTAGGGCTTATGTTTAATGTACTCGTGTTTCGCTTTGAAGCTGTTGATACGTTTTGTGCATGTGTGAGTGAAAAACGGAACGGTGTTCGTTTGAAATGTTGAAAACACGTTAACGACCGCGGCCAGCACATAGAGGATTAGTTAGGATTAGCTGTTATCGATGATTAGTTTAAAATCCGATACTGATTAATGAACAGCTTTACATGCGCTTCAATCCATCTAAACAATGGGAAAACAGATACGGATTAGCATATATTGGACTATAATGGTCAGATAATTGTAAGGGAACATACATTTTGCTGTGCACTACGGAATAGGGTATTTTCAAATTTATTAAAAACTATTCCATTTTGAAGATTGGGACGAAATATGTAACAGAAAAATAAAAGTAAATTGATTTATATCCATTTTCTCAATTAAAAACGATTTAAACCAAATTTATTTTTCGTTGTTTTGAACTTACAGCAAAACGCTCCTTACGATGACTTTTTTATCACGTGAAGTCAACTTTGTGTAAACTAAAGTAGTTAGTGAGTAAACAAGTGAGTGTCGTGTTTATAATTAACAAGATTTTTTGTGGATAGAAAGTGAAATCACTGGTGTGCGGTGCCTCTGCGCACAAATACTTCTAAAACTACGCCAAACTAAGTATTTGTTGTTTGTTTACACAAAGCTGACGTCACGATGTCACGTGATAAAAAGTCATCGTAAGGAGCGTTTTGGCGGTAAATTCGAAACAACGAAAAATAAATTTGATTTTAATCGTTTTTAATGGAGAAAATGGATGTGATAAATTTATTTTTATTTTTCTGTTAAATATATCGTCCAATCTTCAAGTTAAAATAGTTTTTATCAAATTGGAAAATACCCTATTAATTCGTTGTTGCGTTCTCAAATGCCTAAGTAACAATTTGCCTCGCCTTTTCCCAACTATGTCGGGGTTGGTCGGTGAGATAGGTAGTCACTCCATGTAAAATACCTACTGGTATTCAGCTGCATCCGGTTAGACTGGAAGCTGACCCCAACATAGTTGGGAAAAGGCTAGGCAGATAATGATGATGTTGGAGCTTGCTTTCAGTCTAACCGGATGCAGCTGAATACCAGTATTTTACATGAAGCGACTGCCTATCTGACCTCCACAACCCAGTCACTGGGTAATATGATACCCCTTGGTAAGATTGGGTGCCAGACTTTCGTGTTTCTGACTTCCCGTAACGACTATCAAAGATGTACAAATAACAGCCGAGATCCACGGCTCAACGTGCTTTCCGAGGCACAGAGGAGTCTCGAAATGTGGATGGTCACCCATCCACGAACTGACCGCGGTTAGTGTAGCTTAACCTTCGGCTGTTATTATTAGCGACGAGCTCCTCCCAATTTTCAAATAAGAAAAATAATGTATTACATTTAAGCAATTGGTTGCGAGCAGTGGTGGCCAAGTGGTAACGGCCGCGACTTACGAGTTGTAGGTCGTGAGTTCGAACCCAGACAGGCGCTTTACTTTGTGTAAATTATTTCATTGCCACTGCTCTCAAAACGGTGAAGGAAAACATCGTGAGGAAACCGGCATGCCCTAGAACCAAAAATTCGAAGACATGTGACATCTACCAACCAGCACGCGGCCCGCGTGGTGGATTACGGCCCAATCCCTCTCACAGAGAGGCCTGTGTCCCAGCAGTGGGAACATTATAGGCTGATGATGATGATGATGATGATGAATTGGTTGCTAACCGATTAAAGTAAATAAATAAATAATTCCTAAAGTAAAAATATTCAACCCTCTTTACAATCAAGCTAATCTCCGGTCCATATAATCCGATCGTAAAGTAATAGCTACTTCAACAAATACGGGCCAGTCCAGTGACCAATCTTGATACTTACGCATGAACCAACTCACCCCTTTCTAATGTATGAAATATACACGATAAACATCCTTGTTTGTGTAAACATGATAACAAAAAGGTCTATTGATACGTCAGCGGACAATACCCGGGCAAACGTGGGGGCAAGCCTTGGGCTAATGCCAAGTGAGACGGAAAGATCCTAAGATCATGAAAAGAACATTTGACGTTTGATGCGATCTGATAATATGGTTCAGATAATTCGGATCATATTTGGTAGTTATATGGCGACTGTATTTTTTTTTTTTTGTGTATGAAGTATTTTGGAAAACGAAAAAGTACAAAACTTGTTCCTGCTGTGGACAATCGGACAGTCGGGAGGCATATTCTTAAATTTAACAATAAAGACCATTATTGCCTCCGACTGCATGCGATTGCATATAGTATTCATTCTAATAGTCATCCTTTTAAAACAAGTTTCTTGTTTACATGTTTTTTAATTACCTAAAGTTCACTTTTTAGGCAGTCGGGTATTTTTTTTTTTAAATAATTTTTTCCGTATTTTACCGTCACATGGGCATGCAAAGGTTTACATTTCCTAATAAAAATTCAAAAATAAAACGTTGGAATTATAAGTTTAAAAAAGGAAACATACAAATCAAAACTGTCAGCTTGGTCACAACAATACAAAAAAAGACTATATAATGTCAAACAGACATAAAAATCAGGATCAAAATAATTATGTCAGTCAGAGTAACCGTACCTAATGTACCTATGTCAATCAGTCAGTGAATCATCATTAAGAAAATCGTCAAACGTGTAACAGGTTTTCATAATTAAAATTTATTTTAGCTCCCTTTTAAATTTTACTGTAGTCATAGAATCCAATGCGCAAAAAAATCGCGCCACGATTTTGTTACGTTCGTGTGATGTCGACTAAGAGTGGCTAAAGAGGGACATTGTGACATTATAATGATGTTGTATTATTATGACTTGATAAAAAATATCGTAATTACGAAAGTTAAGCTGTCTGTAATCACCTTTTGTATAGAATTTATTGATACTCTGTTTTCCTTTTGTCGACTCACGGAGTCAGTATGTACCTTTAAACTGCATTACTTATTTGTATATTAGGTATATCTCACATTTAAGTGAACTGTTTGTGTTATGAGAATAAATTCTTTAAACCGAAACCGAAGCTCGGCATGATAATGCAAGTACGGCTTGCTTTTGCTGACTACCCGATAGTCTTAATACATACATAACATCACGCCTTGTTTCCAAAAGGGGTTTTGCAGAGGTGTACCTATGGTACGCCCTCATTTCGTCAGCTATAAAAATAATACCATGTACCTAAAAGGGGGACAGCCATCAATCGGCCACACATCCAGACTCCGGGCTGCTACTGACAAAATCCAGATAGGAAAATCCAATAACACCTTGCCCGACCTGGAAATCGAACCCAGCACTTCAGTAGTGGCGCTTTATCTTATAACCTTTTCCCCAAAAAATCGTAAATTTAGTATTCCTATAAAAAAATCGATTAACTATCAACCTTCCGCTAGTTGATATTTAAGAACCACAAAATCGGTTAACTATCAACCTTCCGCTAGTCGATATTTAATAACCACAAAATCGGTTAATTACCAATCTTACGCTAGTCGATATTTAAGAACCAAAAAATCGGTTAAATATCAACCTTCCGATATTTAAGAACCATAAAACCAGGTCAATCTCAGTATACATTCTAGGAAGAAATCCTCCGCCACTGTACATCGTTTGGGATTGGCTCAACTCACTTTAGAACCTTCCTGCACTCAGCTCTGGCTCGTCGACCGCGGATGTGCTGCGGTAAGTACAGTCGATCAAGTCATTTGGTATATGGGCAAAACTATTTATCTTATCACTACATAACACATAACGTCATGTCTGTAATCCTCAAAGGGTTAGCCAGAGCCGACTTCATCTAGTTTTTTAAATATGATTGACGTTTTAAAGTGTTTGTACAAACCTACTGACAGAAACAATATCTTCTATCATTTAGAGGTGTAAAGTTGGTACCTCCACATTTCGCCAATTAACTGGCGTCTTTAAGTCCCATGTAACAGAGGGTGACCGTATTGCACAAAACTTAACTCAAGACTACTAATGGGAAATTCCTGATGATGCCAATAATGTGTGCTTAATAACGTTTTAAACTTACGGCAGACTCAATCGAACGATGTTAAAGAATTGACTACTCGACAAAATCACAACACTGTTTAAAAATAAATGCAAGTTAGCTGACTGTATACTAGAAAGCTAGTTCAAGTGTACCTCAGTACGTAGCAAGCACGCGACTATAACGTACATTCTTGAAAACTATCAGCACTCACGGGCGGGTTCGTGACAATTTTCGTAAGATCCTTTTTCGAATAAAAATGGCCACTGTGATTTTTAGTTTTCGGTTTCGGGTAAATAAATATGGGAAGGCTTTGTTTGTGGAGTATGTTGTGTGTCCTTTTTGTAGGACAAAACTGAACTTAAGCTTACGTTAAGCCGATTCCCGGTCTCGTCTTTTAGTGTAAGTAACGTTTCCAATAGGTACTACGTTTTTCGGTTTATATTTCTGTAGGGTCTGTAAGCAACTTATATCTACTGTCAAAGGGATACGAAAATGTTTTATGATATTTTAAATTATGATGAAAGAGACCATTACCTTGACCTTATTGATGATGTTCTTCACAAAGATCAGGTGCTTAGTATTCGAAACCGGCGTACGTGTATGACCAAATAAATGTATGAACGTAAATGAGGCAAAATGAGTATGCTAGAGTCGTAGCAGGTCGCGTTCTGTAGTTTTTACTTACACCCTTGGGAAGAAGGCGACGGTACAAAAGTGTATGAAAGAGAAAAGAGAACGAAGCGATCTAAAAGTCGATTAAAATAGTCACAATTAGAAAAAAAAAAAACTCCAAAAGTTTTAATTCAATCTACATTCGAAATTCATCTTTAAACATGCCCCAATAGCCTCGTAACCTAGACCATAACCCAATCCTCATGTGAACCACTTATCCGATTCGTAAAAAGAAAAACCTAAACCTATATATACCCACGTACCATACTATCCAACGTCGCGACTGCCAACAATAACTCAATATTTTCCAGCGATCCCGTATTGTGAGCGAAGCACTGCTGTTTAACTTCATCAAAATATATTTATATATTTTGATGAAGTTAAACAGCAGTGCTTCGCAACGGTATTGGCTCTGCTTTGAGGAGTATTTTTCTCTGTATTGAACTTCTTTATTGATTTAGTAACGAGGAACAAGACTGGGCTATCATTCATTCTTTATGGGATGTGTAGTGTTACACGAATGGATAGAATAAGAAATGCCTTCTAATATTAAAAATGCGAAACTAACTCTGTCTGTCTGTTACGCTTTCACGCCTAAACCGCTGAACCGATCGATATGAAATTTGTCAGAGATATAGCCTGGGATATGGAGAAGTACATTGGCTACTTTTTTACGCAATAACCGGCATGAAAAGCTAGTGACTATATAAGATAAAGTCTGAAAACAGTTGTGTGGCAATAGGCTGTCATGGTATGGGCATGTGATATGGAGGAATTAGGAAAATGTCGTGAGGAAAGTTTTGTGTATGAATGTCGATGGCTATAAGAGTAGGGGGAGACCAAAGAACGATGGATGGACTGTGTGAATGATGATATGGTTAGAAAGGTTGTGACTACGGAGATGACGACTTATAGAGAAGTGTGGAAGAAAAAAAAACATTTTGAACCGACTCTAAATAAATTGGGATAGGGGCAGGCGAATTATGACGACAATTTTATTAATTCTTTGTTGTGTAGAGTTGGGGTAAAATCGGTAGGTACAGATTTCCATCAAAATCAAAAGTCATTTATTCATACTAGGCTTATGTCAGCACTTTTTTAACGTCAAAATTACATAAGACAGTCCCCCAAAAACGCCCGCCCTTCACTTCCTAGTGTTTTAGCAACAAACTCCCCAGCAGCATAGGATAAAGGTGTTCGCTCGCTTAGGATTGACTGAGACTTGAAAACTTAGGGCCTGGACAAGCAGTATTCGCTTTCAAAGCGTTAGTATTTCTACAACGATTTTCAAAAGAATTGACATAAGCTTTTCGGTAGCGTATGTCAAAACAAGAATTTTTTTACTAGTCCATAATCGTCAAAGGTGTAGGAAAACATCGTGAGGAAACCGGCACGTAGTAGAAACAAAAATTTAAAGACACGTGACATCTACCAACCCGCACAGAGCCCGCCTTGTGGATTACGGCCCTCGCCTTCTAACCGAGAGGAGGCCTGTGTCCCAGCTTTGGGAAATATAGGCTGATAATGCTTATGCACTATCGTTATCTCTGATTGAATGTATTTTTGTATACCTTCACGTTATAGCTATCGGTAAACACAGACTCTGACAAGACATTCCACTCCTTACAATGAAACTGTTACACAATCGTCTTAACATTTCTCGGTATGGATAAGAAAAGGTCGTATCCAAGAGGAAAAATGTACTTGTCATATTATTATTATTTTTGACCTTTAAATTAACCCGTGACGACCTTTCAATGTAGCACAACGCTAGTTCAAGAGTGACATGATAAAATGGCGGAAATTCAAGCTATCTGGGGTAGAAACGTCATCGAATTCATGTGTGTGAATTGCGGGACGAATTTGTGTAGGGAATTAAGAATACACCAAATTGAAAAGGTCGGGACGAAACAGTCGTAACGATTTTGACATTAGGCAGATACTCGTACGTATTTGTTTCAAGTTCAGATGTTAAGGTGTGTGTTTATTAAGTAGAATTGGTGGTGTTACTGAGAATTCCAATGGTTGGTACCTATCCTTTGAGGCTTTGACCACTTGACCCTCAGATTATAAAACAAAGGCAGATAGACCGCGCGGAACAACAAGAGTGAAGCCAAAATACCAAATACGTAAAGCGTCGCATTTTATATAATGCGAGGCTTTAGTATTTGTTTTTTTGACTCTTGGGTGTTCCGCGCGATCTAAAAAAAAATACTAAAGCGTCGCATTGTGTGTTACATAAAATGCGACGCTTTAGTATTTGGTTTTTTGGCCTCACACTTGGTGTTCCGCGCGGTCTATTTGCCTTTGTTTTATAAGTCTGACTTTCCCCATCTATGTTAAATTCGGCTTTCAGCTTTAACGATGCAGCTGAATGCCGAGTACTTTTGCATGGGACGACCTCCACAACCCAGCTACTGGGTAAAAGGATACGCTTTGGTAAGACTGGTCGTCAGACTTTTTGGTTTCTAACTACCCGTAACGACTGTCAAAGATCTACGAATGATACGCACGTTACACTTGATATGTAATGGATGGTCACCCATCCACGCATCAACCTCGGCAAGTGTAGCTTAACCTTCAATCGATCCGCGATGCTCTTGTTAATTAGCCATGAGCTCTTCAAGTGATGTCTCAACATTCATACAGCTTGTGTGATAACCTCATTTACAGTGTCGTAAAACTGTACTGCCTTTTATCTTTCTATCATCCTCATCTCTTGGCACCCGCCGTGACATAACAGTGGCTTTGCCAACTCATTTTCATATAAACTAAATAGATGAGAATTAACGCGACACATTTAAATTTAAATGTAACTTTAAAATTATTTTTGTGCTTATATATAAACGAAATAGATGAGAATTAACGCAACAGATTTAAATTTAAATGTAACTTTGAAATTATTTTCGAGCTAACATGTATGCTGAATGTGACATTTTCATGGCATTCTATTGAGGATCCCCTTACTGAGAGGCTCGTGGCTTAATCATAACAGCGGCACGGGTCGATATTAAAGGGTAAGCAACGCTTGCCAAGGTCGGTCTGTGGATGGGCCACCATTCATTACATACCGTGACTTCTTCGGAAAGGACGTTAATTCGTTGGTCTCAGCTGCTATTTGTAGATCTTCGACAGTCGTTAAGGACAGTTAGAAGCCCGAAAGTGTTACCAAGGGGCATCGTATTACCCAGAAACTTGTTTGGGGGGTGGTAAATTTAAGCAGTCGTTCCATGAAAAATATCAGCTATTTAGCTGCATCCGGTTGGACTGGAAGCCGACCCCAACATAGCTGGAAAAAGGCTACGCAGATTGGTTACCGTATGCCTATGTTCCTATCATTAGCGTATCCATGTCATTAGTCTTTTGTTCACCATTGGTACAATATTCTCATTTGCACTCCCTCTCAATAGAGGAGACCTGTATCCCAGGAGTGGGAACTTTATAGGCGGATTATGCTTTGCTGTGGTCGGTCGTTAACATATTTTTAGGTGACGTATCTGTCTAGCCTGTGACTGTAAATAGTAATTAGGCGCCATATTCATTAAATAGAAAGGTGTTATTACATTTAGGCGCAGAGTCATTAAGTACTAGTTATTTTGTATATTACAACATTTTGTGTTAGGTCTTATGTTATTATTAGAAAAAAAACGTGTAATTATTTCTCGATTTTCAGTGTCTGTATTCTGTTAA